>CM057775.1:9241212-10585890 GCA_030064435.1 Trapa incisa | reverse complement strand
GTAATTATACCCACATAAAAGGGCAATTTGAACATCGTAATTTATTTTAATCATTAGGGGTAATTCGGTCTTTTTGTCACCTAGGTCAACACTATAATTTGGTTTTTATGGCGGAGGCATCATAGACCTTTCACCCTTACCATTATCTATTGAATTTGGTCATTACAGTTCTAGGGTTCTCTCATTCATTTAGCCATTGCAATACTTTCTATTCTCGGATGGCTCATTTATAGATTGGAGTCTCCATTCCATGACCATTCCTCCATCTGATAAGCCCTCTCTCTTTCTTTTTGTTGTTGTCTTTTGATTATGTAGAAACAATGCTTGTTAACAACTTCAGAAACCCATTCTTCTAAGGATTTTCTATTCGATTTTGAGTTCGAGTTGGATTTTTGTTGCACGCATCCTTTGTTTGACTTTATCGTTCTGAAGTACCACCTACCTTCTAAGGTATGCCTTGATTTGATTTTCTTTCACCATTTCCCTCCTCAATTCATCAATTGAATCAACTTCCTGACAATTTGCTCCCCTTGTCTAGGTACAAATAACTTCTCTTTCCCTTCGATGGTTTCTACAAATGAGGGTTTTGTTGGCTCTCTGCATAGTCCAATAGTACTCGATAGTGCAAGTTCAAGTTCGTACCATTCACGCCCTTTCTTGATGATGAAGCTAAAGCCTCCATCGATCAGGGATCTCGGGCGATGATTAACCTCAGTGATGACCTCCCCTCCATGTCCATCAGCATCTGAAGGTACTCTATTGACTTTGTCTGATGGGGTTCTCATTGAAATCAAACTCTTCTAATAACTTGTCTAGGTTTGTATTTCCGATGTTCTTATTCCCCTTAACTCTATCATTCCTAACTTGAGCATCTCTAAATTTCTTGTGAGGTTTGATTTATTGCAGTTGAAGGCAGTTGGCATTGCTCTTGTGTCCTAGATTACTTCTGATCTGACTTTGATGGCAAGGACAACTAGGTGTCATTTTCCCCAACTCGAATTCTTCAAGTAATCCTTTCTCTCCTTTCCTACTATATGAATTTCTCATTTTTGAGGTGTTTCTTGTGTTCCTTGCAGGTCTAATGCCCACCTTTTTATAGGAACATGTATGCCTTAACTCCTCAAGTAAATTTACATTTCTTTTAATCCCTTTGTATTCATCCTTATCGATTTCAAGAATCACTCATTAATTTTCTAGGTAGGTGCTGCTAAAATTTCATTAGTCCCTTATAACCAACGCATCTTGATATAATGAAGTGACTATTTAGTTTGAAGTATTCATTTAACTTATTCAATGGTTGTTTATCCATCCTTATGAATAATGGTAGCCCCATAGAAAATGCTAAGTTTATTTATTTTGGAATAATAAGGAATTCTTTTCATTTCTTTAATTTGTGAAACCATTCACTTAAATGGCTAGGTCTTGACTTGGTAGGACACCAAGTAACATCAGTTAGATTTTGTGATTGTTACATGTTTGGGTTTGTCACAAGGAATATCATCCATCTACTATTTTTGATAGATCCCAAAATAAATCTAGGAAACTTTTTTTTGGTTGTTTTATTTCTTGCTAGTCCAATATCTGCATTTTTAGAGCACTTCCTTCTACTTACTTATTGACATTTAGCTAGAATTTTTATTACAAGACTATTTCCTTGCTTTTCCTTGATGAGACAGGAATCAGATGGCAAATTACTTATGTGCAGGGTTGATTTGCCCACAAGTATGGGTATGACATGGCTCTATTTTAGTTTTAATTTTATCTAGTGTTTCACATTTTTTAGAGCTGTGTAAGTAGAAATCTCAAAGGCTATGTGCAAATATTAGCGACATATATCTTATGCTGTTTGAGATATCATATCATGACATTTTATTTTCAAATAGATAGGTTGTTCCCATGGCTTCTCTTAATAATTTAGTACTGACCTTCGAATTGTGAAAATATGGCCAATTTTGATCAGCTGCTTTATACATATATACTTACATGTTTCATGGGTCCTTGTTGTTACCCCATTATAGGACAGGAATGCTTTAATATTTGAGTGTGCCCATGTTAAGATGATCTTAATCGATATTACACTTTGTCTCCCACCTCAAACTCCAATTCTATTTGTCTCCATTATGCGTAACTCTTTTATTGGTCTTGAGAAATTTTAAGTTGATTTCTTATGAACTTAATCATTTCCGTGTTGTCCTCGATGAGCTCGATCTTCCTTTCTCCCACGCCATTATAGAATAGGAGTGTACGACATGATCTACCATACATGTAGGGCTTCATATGGTGCCATTTCTATACTTTCTTGATAATTATTATTATAGGCATACACCATAAGGCATAAATAATCCTCCCAACTCTGATTTAGAGTCAAAACACATGCTCTGAGCATGTTTTCCAGAGTATGAATGGTTTCCTCTGATTGGCCATCAGTTTGGGTTGAAATTTCGTACTCATATTAAGCTTTGTTCCTAAAACATCATGTAGATTAGACTAGAATCGTGATGTAAACCTTGGATCTCAATCCAATACAATACTCATTGGGATTCCATGTAATCTCACAATTTCTCCCTCTGACCTCGGTCTCCATACGCATGAAGCTCCCAAAGCTTTTTGACATACGACAGACCTCCCTTATGCTCCCTAAGTCATCCAGTAGCCCTCAGAACCACCACTACCCCATACCGGGCATGTCACGCCCCGACCTAGTTTGATTGGATCCCCATGAATAATCCACAACTCTCCTATTTTATTAAGGGTTTTCCCCTTCTCTAAACCATGAGGAGTAAGGCGTCCTTTTCACCTGTATCATTCCTGGAAAAATATTAATTAAAACTGAATATATTAACCTTACATACCTGTCTTACAGGTTCAACTACAGGAAAGACTTTAAGTGGTTTTCCCCTGGTTACCTAAAAAGTCATTAAGAATTTTTATGGCTTAAACATCATATTTGTTTATGAGCCCATGCTCGTGCCAACCGGCCTTGGGCTCACTGTAAGTGATTTTCCAAAACTGGGCATTATAGTACTCAAGTTTCAAAACTGATGCCTCTAGCCTATTTAAGCTGTTCTAGCTCTCGTCAAGTAGAACTTTTTAAATTTTTAAGCATTGGAATACAGTTAGGGGAGAACACTTACTAACAAAATAATAATTTTTTTATCCATCACATCAACTAGGTGTGATGATTTCTTCGCTTACAACCGTTAAGCAGGTTTTCTCGTTCCTTCCAGTAAATCCATCATACCAACCAGATATGATCTACTAACAATTAATAAGTAGTTTTTCCGCATAGTTCTCACATCACTCCAATGAGATGTGATGTCAAAATTCTACATAGAAGTGGTTTTTAAATTTCGAAGTGCTTATCATCCCAACCGGGTATGATGTAGTATATTCCTTCTTTGTCAGGTTTTGCCTCCACGCTAGCTTATCCTTGCTGGTGTTCCGATTTTTCATGCTCCTACACGATTTGGGCATCCTTACCTATTAATATTTGGCATGAGAGCCTTCATTCCTCACGTATGAACGAAAATGCCCAAAATTTTCATTTAATTGCATTAGGTCCCTAAAGTTCCTTTTCTCGACTTTAGGTCCCCAAATGCAAACTTTTCCCCAAATTGACTCCCAAAACTTCTAAAGCTTCAATTTGGGTCTTCAATTTACTCAAAATCGATAAAGGGGTTCAAGTTTTCCAAATTTCCATTATGGTCCCTAACTTTTCAAAAATTACCATTTTGCCCCTACTTTACAAAAATGGCAATTTGACCCCAATTATTTTTAAAAATAGACCAATTGGTCCTCCAACATCCTTTTCATGGCCAATTGGCCCTCAATTTTGTGAAATTAAAAATTGGTCCATCAATTTTACAAAATCCCCAAATTTCCCCAAAATTTCTCCCCTTTCAAACTGGCCAAATTTGATTTCATCAAATTGACCATTCAGTCAGTGTTAATTGCTCCAATTGAAGGTATGGATCAATTCCTACACTTCCATATGATTCAATTGAGCTTTGAACCATGTTATTGGGGTCCAAATTGAGCTCAAATGGAGCTTCGCTAGAAAATTGAACTTATAGAGAGAAAGCTTTGAAAGCTTACCGTTGAGGTACGACGGTCCAATCTCTCTATTAGGGAGATAGCTCTCTTCTTGAGGTATTTTCTAGGATCAAGAATTCCTATAATTGACCTCGAATTGAGGGAGAATTTTGTTAATGAAATTCTATAGTTTCTCTCTCTAACTCCGACCTGCAATGATTAGGGAGTGCTGAATTGGCTTACCTTTTAGCTTAGTTGAAGTTGTCTAAGGGCTGTGGGGATGTTGGGAGGGCTTGGTTTGGCCAGAGAAGGGCTAAACTTGTCTAATTTCAAATTGGCAGAAACATGGCGGCTTCCGTTCGCTAGAGCTGCTTCACTGTTTGATTACACTAGTGCTTCTCCGACAATCCTCATATCGAATGGAGGTTGCTATCAGATAACTGAATTCCCCTGGAGTCTAAAGAGCCCGACCTCACCTTCTAAGGTTGAGAAAAATGCCCAAGTCGGAGCTCTAGTTTGAGCATCACCGAAAAATGGAGTAGTAGAGAGAGAGAGAGAGAGAGAGAGAGAGAGAGAGAGAGGAGTTTTTATGTGTGGAGAGGATGAATGGGGAGGAGCTCTTTTAATAGGGAGTTCAGGGATTCTTTGGTCGTCCGATTAGCACATTTATGGTGATCATTCGTGGTCTGAAATGCCCTGAATGAAGACTTTTCACCTTCACCGGTGCTGTTAGCTTTTTTGGTGAGTGAATAGTGCTATTATCTGAAGGAAGAAGATGACACTGTTCTGAACCGGACCGGACTGGTCTGAATTGGTTTGAATGCTTAAATCGACTAGTCCAGGCTCGATTCGACCGAGTTTTTCAAAATTAAAAACTTATAAATTCATTTTAATTCATTCTCTATCCACTGGTGGCTTCAATTCCCTAAATTGAATATTTTAAACCACAAAAAAAAATGAATTTGGCAACCGGTTCAATGATGGTTCAAATTGGCCCAAACTGGTTTAGATCCGATTCACTTGAACTAGTTTGGTTTTCTCTTCCAATTCATCCCAAAGTCCTTTTCCAAGGTTTTTATGACTCTTTGGGTCACTCGGGAGTTGTAAATTTCCCAATTTGCCCCTTTTCTAACGGTTGCGATTTGTGAATCGGTTCGGTTCTCACTCTTAGATTGACCAGTTCTTTCCCCAATTTTCTTACCATGAAGGGGCGGGGTTTACAACTCTTCTCTCATTTTATGAGTTTTGTCCTCAAAACTTAATCAGTCAGTGGTCTAGTTATTTGGATTGCGATCTAGTTATCGGTCAGTGGTCAGCATCAGTTTTGACGTCTAACTCACCTTATTCCGTCGGCAGTGGCCGATTATCCGGACACGGAAAATCCGATCTCCTTCCGGTGGTTGTAGGTTGCTATCAGTCCAAGGTTACAAATGACACTGCTCTACGCGTGTGAGCTTCACACATGCGGATTTTCCACATGGCACGCTGTGATTGGTTGGCTTTGCTGACGTAGCTTCCTACTCAGCAGCCTAGTCATCCTTTGACTCGCTAATTGGACACATGGTAGCCTCCCATTAGCTGTTGATTGAATCCTGTTGACCATTGACCGTGAGACATGGCGTCCTCTAATTCTTTGATTTAAATACATCAAATTTTCCACTACCACATGTCAACCTTTAATTGGTCGAGGTCATCTAATGTGGCACTGCAACATGTTGCCCGATGATTGGTTAGTCATTTTCTCAAACGTCCTAGTCGGATGCTAACATGGCACTTTTGCCACGTGTCAGCATTTCATTGGTCGGTCTTTGCTAATGGGCCTTTCTTGACCGGGACACATGTCACTCCCCTATTGGCTAGTCGTTGTTGATATGGATTTTACTCCTTTTACTGTTGACCAAGGACACGTGTCACTTGCTGATTGGCCAACGCTTCTAGGTGCTGACTGAGCATGCTTTGCCACATGTCGCATGTTGATTGGTTGCACCTGCTGATTGAGTGCTGACCTGGCAGCAGTCTGTTGACCGGCTAAACCATTGACCGGTCCGGTTTGACCAGGTCCAATGACCCAAAATCGTAAATCGGTCGATTAAAGCATGATTCGACCGGTTTTCCAAAATTAAAAAATATCTAAATTCATTTTCTATCTTATGGTGGCATCAATCTTCCAATTTGATATTTTTAAGCCATCTAGAAAAATGGTTTAGGTTCAGTTCACCATGAACCCTTCCGATTTTCACATCCAATCTGCCTCACGGTTCTTTTCCATGATGTTTGGGTATTTCTTGCCCGCTTGGAATTTTCCAAATTCTCATTTTGATCCTTCTTTACTAATTCCAGTTCGTTTAGATTCTTGATTTTTCTCTCGAAAACTTTCGATTCTCTTTTTTGGTGCTAGAAAATGTTTCACTATAGTACAAATTGGTTGACGTATGACACCGAGAACACGCAGACACGACATGCATGGAGTGGAGGATGCACGTATGTACGGCCACGAGCGTGCTTGTCATCTTCCTTGCCTGACAGTTTACCTGGATTCACCCAGAAAACTTAAATCCATTACTTAGGGAAATTAATTAATTTCCAGAGCCACATGCTATGGAATGAAGAAAGAAGTTTATGGATAGATAACCAAAGTCTAAAACACGTCCATATAAAGCTTGGGTGTTGCCTCATCAGAATTTTCATATAATTTGCTTTGAAAGTGAGATTGCTCCAAACTTTGATGACCCGACTACCAGAGAGCCTAGCTCCATCATCTGACCACCTCTGATGACCAGTTTGGTACCCCTAGAAAGCTAAGAACCTCAAATTTCCATTGGCAACTTTCTCGACCCTCAACTCCGCCTTTACCATCATCGGCGAGATCACATAGTACCCGATCTCCATCGACCCGAAACAGGGCAACTATTTTAGAGGCCAAATCTAAAGGCACCGACGATCCTCTTAAGCTTAGAAACTTTTGGTGAGTCCCTTGTACCACTAGTGGCCGAGCTCGATTTGAGCAAGATTTGATTGTGAATTAAATCATCTAAATCTCATATCATGGATTAAGTGGCCAAGGTGACTGAAATGCAAATTGTAGGAGCTACAAACCACCATTTAAGGTGATTCAAGTGGCCACGTACTTCTTAGAGAGTCAGCTTTCTAATCGCACTAGCCTCATTGGCCGATGTGCCACCTCCGGTGAGTTCCTGACTTTGACCCACTTTTACTTGTATGTATGCATGTATCTAATCAAGTCTGATTCTAACAATTCTAGCTAAATATGGCCAAACTAAGTTTATGATGGCTAAGAGGGAGGCTAACAGGACCTCTCCACTTAGTTTGGTAATTTTTGGAAATATTTTAATTATGGGTCAAAGTTGGGAGACCAAAATGCAAAGATTTGAATGTTAGGGGACCCAAATGTGATTTAGCTTTATGTCAAGTATTCATAAGGGAAAAACAAAGTTTTGGGGTTGATTGGAAAGTTTGGTGAATGTTGGGGACTAGGTTTGCCTATTGTGAAAGGTCTAGAGACCTATTTGCAATAAAAAAACAAATTTAAGGACTAAAGTGCAAATATGAGTATTTGCATGACCAAAAGGTAACTTTTGGGTAGTCCAAGGATCTAAACTTAATTTAAGAAATTTTAGAGACCTACATGAGAAATATGGGGTCAAATGGATCCCAAAGCCTAAGTTCTCAAGAAAAGGGACAAAATGGTAATTTTGCCAAAATTTAGGGGTCATTCAACAATTTATGAGAAATAAGGCTGGACTTGTTCCAATGCCTATTAGGGACCATAATGGGACCCAAAAAAACTTGAGGAACCAAATTGAAAGACATGGGAAAGTCTAAGGTCCAAAAAGATGAAGTTTCCAAGTACATGGACAAAATGGTAATTTTGTCCAAGTAATGGACCAAATGGTAATTTGGGGAAAGTTGAACCACTATGTGGTAAGTAAAGGAAATATGGGCACTTCCATAAGTGCTAAGTGATAAGAGAATGAGTTTAAGCTCGAGAGGTTAACCTTAGAGAAGGTTAGACCCAAGATTGAATTACCAACTACAGAGTGGGTTAACTAGGATCTATAAGGGCTGAACTATAAAACCATAGGAAGGGGATGGTAGGTTGACCTAGTAATGGTCAGATAAATTTGACCTTATTATTGCTTAACCTTGCAGAGAATGCAAGAAACATGCCAGTGGAAGCAAGAACAGATTTGGGGAACCTCATGTAACAAACAAGTTCCGTGGAAAGAGGTAAGTGGGTGTTGATGGTGAGTGCAATTGGACCAACCAGAGCATAAATTGATATGGTTGACTTTTTGTGTAGAAATGAGTAGAAAGCTGATTTTAGAACTCATATAAGAAGTGCAAAAGTGAATAAGTACATGCCCACTAAAGCACATGTGATTTTAAAGGTTAAAGTAAAAATTGGTCATGAGACCTAGACATGTTGTGTGAATTCGGTTCTAATGAATTGGGAATTTGTTGGGCCTTGAGCCATTTATGATTTGGGTAGATGTTTGAATGATAGGTTAGGCTCCCAATAAGTATAACTACTATGCTCATGTGTTGATTTAATGACCGGGCATTGAGTAGGGTGTGGGACCCGAGTATGGGGCATAATGCCCAAATATTCGATATGGGGAGACAGTTGAGTGACTTGTCGGGCTCCTTATTTATGTGATTGCTTTGTGTACATGATGATTTGAATAATTGGGGCACGAGGTAGGTCGGGAGACCCAAGTCTAGTGCAAGTTGTCAGTAGGTGATAAGAAGAGATGGCCTAATGATGGGTCAGGCTCCCGAAATTTGTTAAATTATGAGGGGAGTCAGTTTAGTGAAGGACAAGACTCTCGAGTTTATCCATGTTATAATCATATTCATTTTGATGTGTGATTTGAAGGAGTCGGGTGAGTGACGCACCAAGCTCCCAATAATAAGATGTGTGAAATGCCTTTACATGACCTGCCCATGAGCATTAGGGGTATGACCACGTGTCATGTTAATTCTTGCTAAGAATACTGGTATAAGAGAGGGGCGATGTATGGACGTCTAAGAGGTTGTGTCGTCATCCAAGGAAAAATGGAAAGGAGATCAGGGAGTTGTGTGATATTCCATGCTTCCCGGGACACTCGGATGATGAACGAGTATCGTCCTAGTACAATACTTTGACGAGACGATGGTGTAAATGAGTCACATGTGTATGGGGCATGGGTTGGAAAGTGCCAGTAACGTGGCCATGAACCTAGGTGTTGAGACACCCTACTGCGAGATGACACTCGAGGATGTCGGTTGTGGCAGAGTATTAACGTGACTCCCACACTATAGTTTTCGAGTTTTGTATCATCCAAGCTGCGGTACACTCCCGGAGTGATATATGTTTGGGGCTCGAGTAGCCCATAGTGTGTGGTCCTGCATTGTCCATTGTGCATGTAAACCTTGTTTACACATAATAAGAAAATCAGACTAGAGAACCGGAAAATTTCAAGGTTAAAACTAATTAGAATCGGTAAGGGTCAAAATAGAAAATTGGGTGTCACGCCCCGACCCGGTTTGGTCGGATCCCCGTGATCAACCCACCGCTCCCTTGGTTTAAGAGGGGTTTCCCCTTTTTTTAATCAAGGGGAGCCATGCGTAATTTAACCTTGTTCCCTGGAATAACATAAATCAATAATAATGCAAGATTAAAATAACTTTTAAGCATACCTGACAAAAGGTAGGTCCGAGTATTTTCCTTAATCCTGAAAAGGGATAGAAAAGATGGGTGAGTTTCTACAACTTAGTGAGTGGGTGTTGGGAATGGATTTTTATAAAAGAATAGTTTTAATTTGGAGTGTGTCAGACTCCTTATTTCTTTCAAAAGATATTCTTTTCTTAACTTCTTATTTTTTCAAACCATTTTCATCATTTCCACATCAGGTGTGTTTAACATTCAACACATGTCCTTCATTAGGAAGCACACATTTGCAGGGCAACTCGTCCATTGCACCCACTTGTGTCGTCAAAGCGACTTTACCAACCACCTAGATAGAAGCCCGTCCACTTCTACCCTAAGAAAGAGTGGATGTTCATGACATCTGGCCCTCAAACCCAAAATCAACTCGTGTCCGTATGAGGACAGAGACCTCATCTCGACCCCACCCCGATCTCATGTGCATGAAACTACGCTGAACATCCCTGACTACTGGCACCACAAACTGCCGTTATCTCCACCATGTCATCCAGTAGCCCTTAGGATGCATCACTACCCCTCTTGGGTGTTTAAATGGTCCCGAACCTCAAGTGCATGCACAAACAAAAGTTTTCCACAAAGCCATTTATCTTTAGTGCCACTGGTCCAATGATTCCGACCCTTAACTCGACCTGCAGTTGTTTCTCTAGGCCGGTTCGTCGACTTGGTCCTATTGCACTGCCACCAGTCCATCGAGTATGCCGGTCCTATCTTGGGTGTTATAATGGTCCTGAAACTCAAGTGCATGCACTAACAAAAGTTTTTCACAAAGCCATTTATCTTTGGTGCCACTGATCCAATGATCCCGACCCTTAACTCGACCTGCAGCTGTTTTTCTAGGTCGGTCCGTCGACCTAGTCCTATCGCACTGCCACCAGTCCATCGAGTATGTTGATCCTATCTTGGTACCATGGAAAAATCACAAAATTCATTCATTAAGAATTTTCATGGCTTAATCATTATGTTTGTTTACGAGCTCCTGCTCGTGCCAATTGGCCTTGGGCCCACTGTACATGATTTTCCAAAATCGAGAATTTTACCCCTTAAGTTCCAAAAATCAAGGCCTCTGGCCTATCTAAGCTATTCTAGCTCTTATCAAGAAGGTCTCCCAAAAAGTTAAAGGATTGGCACACAGTTAGGGGAGAACACTTCAGACAAAAATAAACTTTCCATCCATCACACCAACCGGGTGTAATGACATCTCCGCTTACAACCGGTAAGTGGGTTTTCCACTTCCTTCTAGGAAGTCCATCATACCAACCGGGTATGATCTACTTACAACCGGTAAGTAATTTTTCTGCATAGTTCTCACATGACTACAATCAGGAGTGATGTCAAAATTCCACATAGAAGTGATATTTCATTTTTGATGTGCTCATCATCCCAACCGGGTATGATGTGAATAAATCCCACTCACCAGATATTTCGAGTGTATTCCTACTTAGTTGGGTTTTGCCTCCACGCTAACTTATCTTTCCTAACGTTCTGGTCCTTCGTGTACCTACACGATTTGGACATCCTTATCTATTAATATTTGGCAGGATAGCCTTCATTCCTCACGTATGAAAGAAAATGCACAAACTTTCCAATTAATTGCATTTACGTCACTAAAGTTATTTTCCTTGATTTTAGGTCCCTAATGCTAACTTTTCCCCAAATTGAGTCCCAAAACTTCTAAAATTCACTTTGTGTCCTCAATTTACTCAAAATCGTTTAGGGGGTTTAAGTTTTCCAAATTTCCAATTTGGTCCCCAATTTTTCAAAAATTACCATTTTGCCCCTACTTTAAAAAATGGCAATTTGACCCCAATTATTTTCAAAAAGTGACCAATTGGTCTTCTAACATACTTTTCATGGTCAATTAGCCCTCAATTTTGGGAAATTGCAATTTGGTCCCTCAATTTTTTGAAATCTCTAATTTCCCCAAAATATTTTCCCCTTTCAAATTGGTCGAATTTGATTTTATCAAATTTACTATTTAATCGAGGTTAATTGTTGAAATTAAAGGTATAATTGAGTTTCTACACATCCATATGATTCAATTGAGCTTTGAATTGCATGAATTGAGGCTGAAACGAGCTCAAACCGAGCTTTGCCGGAAAACTGGGCGTAGTGAGAGAAAGCTTTGAATTGCACGTTCGAACGTGCAGCGGTACAAGCTTTCGATCGGGGTAGGTAGCTCTCATCCTATGGTTTCTCATAGGATCAAGAATTGCAACAATTCATGTCGAATTGAGTGAGAATTTGGTCAGCGATGTTTCATTGTTTCTCTCTATAGCATTGATAGAAAATTATAGAGGGCTGCCGAAATAGCTTACCTTTCAGCTCGGTTGTGTGAGGGCTATGTAAGTGATGAGAGAGATTGGTTTGGCTTGAGGAGGGCTAAATTCGGCCAATTTCAGCTCGGTCGAAACAGAGCAGCTTCAGTCCTCCAGAGCTGCTTCTCTGTTTGATTACACCAGCGATTCTCCGACGGTCCTCAAATTAAATGGAGATTGTCGTCGGGTTGCTAACTTCTCCCCTAGTCTAAGGAACCTGACCTCACCTTCTAAGACTCAGAAAAACCTCAATGTCGAAGCCCTGGTTCGAGCTTCACCAAAAATGGAGTTGTTGAGAGAGTGAAATTTTTAGGTGTAAGGACAATGTGTAGAGATGAGCTCTTTATATAAGGATCTCATGGACTCTTCGACCATCTGTTTGGTACCTTAATGGTGCTCATTGATGGCCTAAAACATCCAAAATGGAAACGTTTCCTTTCTATTAGCGCTGTTCATTTTTTCGGTGAGTGAATAGTGTTGTCGTTTGGAGGAATAACACGATACTATTTTGAACCAGACAAGATGGGTCCGAACCAAGTTTAATGCTTAAACTGACTGGTTTAGGCTCAATTCAATCGATTTTTTCAAAATTAAAAAATTTAAAATTCATTCTCTATCCATTGGTGACTCAAATTCTCCAATTTGAATACTAGAAAAATGAATTTAGCATCCGGTTCAATGATGGTTCAAACCAGTCCAAACCGATTCAATCTAGTTTCGATCTGGTTCACATGAACCGGTCTATTTTTCTCTCCCAAATTATTCCAAAGTCCTTTTTTTAAGGTTTTCATGACTCTTTGGGTCACTTGGGAGTTGTAAATTTCTCAATTTCCCCTTTCTTTAATGGTTGGGATTCGTGAACTGGTTAAGTTTTCTCGCTTGGGTTGACCGTTCTTTTCCCAGTTTTCCTTAAATTCAAGGGACATGGTTTACAACTCTCCCCTCGTTTTAGGATTTTTGTGCCCAAAACTTATTCAACATCCTTTGCACTGGAAATAACTTCCCTTGATGTCAACTTGAAGTTTATTGACATATAACCATTTCGGTTATTTTCACTTAACCCCCTTTATAACATGCATTTTAAGAATTTTCTTATCCGTTCCATTGCTTACCCATTGAGGGTATATCCTTAGATTCACATCTTTCTTTACTCAAAATAAAATTCTTTCCCTTGAGGTTCTTTACTTAGAATTTTAGGATTGGGAGTTCCAAAATGCCTAATCGTTCTTGTGTGTTGTCACTTCCTTTCTCGTTGAAACCCTTAGCTCGATGTCCTTTTGAGCGCTATGTACATGCTTTCATAGGTTTCTATGTTAGCTCATTTTATTTAGTTTTTTAC
The DNA here is from genome assembly GCA_030064435.1 of Trapa incisa. Lineage (NCBI taxonomy): Eukaryota > Viridiplantae > Streptophyta > Magnoliopsida > Myrtales > Lythraceae > Trapa > Trapa incisa. Next base: position 10,572,476 of record CM057775.1, on the reverse strand, counting down.
CCTTCTTATGTCCTTCCTCATTTTCAGTGTCGTCCTTTTCTCAAGGTCTTTCCTTTCTCTTAATCCACTCTTACTAGCTCATGATCATTTCACAATTTATGTTTTCGAGTTAGTTTCCTTTAGTCTAAGTGTCGATTACTTGTTTGGAAAAGTCATCTTATTATGGTTTATGTTCTCTACTATGTCCCTCACAATAAAGACGTTCATCTTAGGAACTACATGCTCAACATTCTTATCATTTCTTTGAAGTTTTCCTTCCTTTCTTCATACCCCTTTTTATATTAGGGTATTTGCCCTTTTTGAATCCTTCTCTAACTGAAATTTCAGTCTCTTCCCTTATTCTTTACTTGAGACACTTCCGATTATCGGTCTTATTTCATGTACCCCGCACCATGTCTAGTTGTCCACTCTTTAGGCTCTATAAATTGAGCATTGACCACCACCAGTCCTGATGTCAGTGATCTTTTACTTTAATAACTTCTTTACTGAAGGGTTTACTTTTTGAAGGGTTCTTAGGTATGCTTTCCTCTGTTTCCTCTTTTACAGGCAGTCTGCCCCTTTCTTACTTGCACGACAACTTTTGATGCTAGTTTCCTACTTACACATTACTTGGACTTAACTTACTCCTTGGGTCCCTTGGAGTACCTTTCCTTTGTACTTTATCATTCTACCTCCATTGATAGATCATTCATGATCTTATCTTCTTTTCCATTTCTGTTGTTTTCATTACTTCTTGGTTGGGACACATATGTCCTTCCAAGGCTTTCTTCCTTGGTAGGGTTTATACTCCTTTATCCCTAAATTCTCTTCAAATTTTGCCATTGAAAACATCTAACCTTAAATAACCTTCTTTGATTCCATTTGCTCCTACTTCCCATTGCTCTTGTAACCTTATGTGTACTTCTTGTGTATTTCATCTTCCTTCTCACTTGTTTCTAGTACCCATCTATTTTTTAGGTGGATTTCACATCTTCTTGGTTTTACGATCTCTAGATCGTCCTACAAGAGGCTATGCTTAGCATTCTCATGGCTTTTGATCGTTACTCTCGTCTCAACCATTAATCCCTTTAAGGCTTTCCTTCATCCTCTTTTCCCCAAATGTTTTTAGCCTTTCCGCCTCTCCCTTCTTAATTAGAGTATTGACCTTCATAAAGGTCCGTTCATTAACTGCCTCGATCCTATCATTCTCCCTATCAAGTGATCCCGAGGCCATCGTTTCTTGAGTATTCTTGTCCTTAATGTCCATCTCATTTCCCCTTTTTAGAGCATAGTCCTCACTACTTATTCTCTTGGATTATCTTATTGTCACGAGTTATTTCCTTCAACCGGGCTTGTCTGAAATCCTTATTTAGTTTCTCTGCCCTTTGAGAGTAGGTCACACCTAGCCATCCCTGTACGCCCTTACCCACCTATGTCTTTTAATGAGGTTCTTATTCCAATTCTATTTTTGATGGTTCATCTTTTGGTTACCTTAGCTAGGGATTTTCTACTTCCGTGGTCTCTCTTCCTATCTTTATCCTTCTTTCCAAGGATTTCCCGTCTTGGGAGTTTCACGTTCAACCTCCCTAACGCTTCTTGAAAGTTTTTCCTCTATTGTTTTCTTACACCTTTCTGGCATTAGTATGGTGATATACCCTGGATTCTTCCTTATCTCCCATTCCCTTTCATTCCACATCCTTCCTTTAACTCTCATGGTCATTGTTGAGTTTCTCAATATTTGAGTCCTAACTCTAACTGACTCTTTTTAGGTATTTGTCTTATTCTTGTGGGTTTTCTTTCTATCATACTTCTTTCCTCTTTTCTTCCTCCTTGTCTTATCCCAAATTGACTTAACTTCTTCTACACTCCTATATCCTTCTTACTTTCCTCCTGGTCAGCTTCCATTCCATTGGTTTCCCTTGGAATAGTCCAATTCTTCTTGATTCCCTTACTTTTAGCCATATGGATTTTCCTTAACTCTTTAGACTTTCACTAGTCCTGCACCTTTTGATGCTTACTTCTCTTGCATTGGAATTCTTCTTCCTTCCCTTAGTAGGGTATGTCTTCCTTGGTGGAGTCTAGGTAGATTCTTCTAGAAATTCTTCCCAAGACTTATTGTCTTGTTTCCCATTCTCTGGGTAGGGAAAACGTACTTGGCTAATTTAAAGATTTTGGGTTAACCAGCAATGACCTGTAGTTTTCCTTCCTTAAGTGATCTCTACCCATTACTCTGATCCTTATTGACATACTCCCATTGTTAGTTGAATGTATCAAAGAGACCCAATTTTTAATCAAGGAAAATCGGATTTTCATTCATTCAAGAAATAGTTTCTTGCCATACTCGGCTTATTACAAAGATTTTCTACTTGCTAGTCCCTTGGGGTCGTAGGCCGGGAGTTAGCCTTAGAATGATTTAAGGATTCATGGTTTGATGGCTCTGAGGAGCTGGTTGAAGTCCATCCATGTTCCCTTATGGGATGAACTTCATGTATGGCCTCCAGTCCGTACCACCTTAACACTTCTGCCTCACACTCACATGTCCACTTCATCCATTGAGAAGGGTTGAAGCTGGACTGAGTAGGTGGGGGTACTTGGTGGACTTTCATGAATGTGGCATAGGCATCCCAATAGTTGTCCCAAGCCTCTTTCCTAGTGGGATTCCCTTCTGGTTGTTGTGGGGCTAGAAGAGGTGTTGGGCTCCTTGGAGGAGGGACATGTTCTTCCTGTTTTGGAGGAGGATAAATAATGCCTTCCGGCTCTAGCAGGGATCCCACGAGATTCTTGTAATCCTCAACCATATCTTTGGGCACTATATTCTCGCCCTTTAGGAATCATTGAACAACTGCCTCCTTAGGGTTAGACATCTTTTTCAAGGTCAAGTGTGGAGGATTGAATTTCACGGCAAACTTTCTAGGGGTTCTCCTTCCTACACGGTAATTAAGTTTTCATTAATGTCAGGGCATGGTATTGATAATGCTTCAAGGGAACCTAACTCTGATATCACTCAAGTTGTCACACCCTTACCCAGTTTGGTCGGATCCCCATGATCAACCCGCCGCTCCCTTGGTTTAAGATGGGTTTGCACTTTCTTTAATCAATGAGAGCCAGGCATAATTTAACCTTGTTCCCTAGAATAACATAAATTAATAATAATGCAAGCTTAAAATAACTTTTAAGCATACCTGACAAAAGGTAGGTTCATGTGATTTCCTTAGTCATTTTCCTTAATCCTGAAAAGTGATAGAAAAGAAGGGTGAGTTTCTACAACTCAGTGAATGAGTGTTGGGAATAGATTTTCATAGAAGAATAGTTTTAATTTGGAGTGTACCAGACTCCTTATTTCTTTCAAAAAATATTCTTTTCTTAACTTCTTAGTTTTTCAAACCATTTTCATCATTTCCACATCAGGTGTGTTTAACAATCAATACATACCCTTCATCAGGAAGGGAATCACACATTTGCAGGGTAGCCCATTCACTATAACCACTTGTGGCATCAGAGCGACTTTATCGGCCACATAGAAAGAAGCCCATCCACTTCTACCCTGAGAATGAGTAAATGTTCGCGACATCCGACCCTCAAACCCGAAATCAACTCCGTGTCCATATGAGGACAGAGATCTCATCCCGACCCCACCCCGACCTCATGCGCATGAAGCAACGTCGAGCTTCCCTGACTGCTGGCACCACAAACTGCCCTTATCTCCACCATGTCGTCTAATAGCCCATAGGACGCATCACAACCCCTCTTAGTTATCTTAATGGTCCTGAACCTCAAGCGCATGCACAAACAAAAGTTTTCCTCAAAGCTAGTTATCTTTGGTGCCATTGGTTCAACGACTCCGACCCTCAACTCAACCTGTAGCTGTTTGTCTAGATCGGTCCGTTGACCTAGTCTTGTCGCACTGGCGCCAGTCCATCGAATATGTCGGTCCTGTCTTGGTACCATGATGAAATTAGAAAGTTCATTCATTAATAATTTTCGTGGCTTAATCATCATGTTTGTTTATGAGATCCTACTCGTACCAACTAGCCTTGGGTCCACTGTACGTGATTTTCCAATACCGAGTATTTAGCCCTGGCCTATCTGAGCTATTCTAGCTCTTGTCAAGAAAGTCTCCCAAAAAGATTAAGCATTGGCACACAGTTAGGGTAGAACACTTCTGACAAAAATAAACTTTCCATCTATCACACCAACCGATAAGTGGGTTTTCTACTTCCTTCCAAGAAATCCATCATACCAACCGAGTATGATCTACTTACAACTGGTAAGTAGTTTTTCCGCATAGTTCTCACATCACCCCAATTAGGTGTGATGCCAAAATTCCACATAGAAGTGGTTTTTCATTTCCGATGTGCTAACCATCTCAACCAAGTATGATGTGAATAAATCTCACTCACCCGATATTCACATTGTATTCCTTCTTAGTCGGGTTTTGCCTCCAAGCTAGCTTATCCTTGCTGGCATCCTAGTCCTTCATATCCCTACACAATTTGGACATCCATATCTTTCAATATTTGGCATGATAACCTTCATTCCTCACGTATGAAAGAAAATGCCCAAACTTTTCAGTTAATTGTATTTAGGTCCCTAAAGTTCTTTTTCCTTGACTTTAGATCCCTAATGCTAACTTTTCCCCAAATTGAGTCCCAAAACTTCGAAAATTTACTTTAGGTCCTCAATTTACTCAAAATTGTTTAAGGGGTTCAATTTTTCCAAATCTCCAATTTGGTCCCCAACTTTTCAAAAAAATACCATTTTGCCCCTACTTTACAAAAATGGAAATTTGACCCTAATTATTTTAAAAAATTGACCAATTGGTCCTACAACATCCTTTTAATGGCCAATTGGCCCTTAATTTTGGTAAATTGTAATTTGGTCCCTCAATTTTTCAAAATCCCCAATTTCCCCTAAATATTTTCCCCACTTTCCCCCTTTTCAAACTGGCCGAATTTGATTTCATCAAATTGAATCACATGAATTGAGGAAGAAACGAGCTCAAACAGAGCTTTGCCAGAAAACTAGGCGTAGAGAGAGAAAGCTTTGAAAGCTTACCATTAGAGGTGCGGCGGTCCGAGCTTTCGATCGGGGCAAGTAGCTCTCGTCCTAAGGTTCCTCCTATGATCAAGAATTTCAACAATTTATATCGAATTGAATGATAATTTGGTTAGTGAAGTTTCACCATTTCTGTCATTAATGCTGATCGGAAATTACAGAGGGGAGCCGAATTGGCTTAACTTTTTGCTATAATTCGATCGTGTGAGGGCTATGAGAGTGTTGGGAGAGCTTGGTTTGGCCTGAGGAGGGTTGAATTTGACCGATTTTGGCTCGGTTCAAACATGGCAGCTTTGGTCTACCGGAGCTGCTTCACTGTTTGATTATGTTGTCGCTTCTCCAGTGGTCCACGGATTAAATGGAGACTGGCGTCGGGTAGCTGACTTCTCCTCAAGTCTAAGGAACTTGACCTCACCTTTTAAGGCTCAGAAAAACCTTGATGTCGGAGCTCTGATTCAAGCTTCACTGGAAAATGGAGTAGTTGAGAGAGAATGAAATTTTTAGGTGTGAGGAGAATGAATGAAGAGGAGCTCTTTATATAAGTAGCTCGGAGACTCTCCAGCCATCTGTTTGGCACCTTAATGGTGCTCATTGATGGTCTGAAATGTTCTGAACAGTAAAGTTTCCTTTCCACTGGTACTATTCATTTTTTCGGTGAGTGAACAGTGTCATCGTTTGGAGGAAGAAGACAATGTTTCGAACTGGACCGGACTGGTCCGAACCAAGTTTAATGCTTAAATCGCCCGATTCAGAGCCCGATTCAACCGAGTTTTTCAAAATTAAAAATTTATAAATCAATCTAAATTAATTCTCTATCCAATGATGGCTTTAATTATCTAATTTGAATATTATAAGCCACCAAAAAAAATGAATTTAGCATTTGGTTCAATGACAGTTCAAACCGGTTCAATCCAATTTAGATATGGTTCACCTAAACTGGTCTGGTTTTCTCTCGTAAATGATTCCAAAGTCCTTTTTTAAGTTTTTCATGACTATTTAGGTCACTCGAGAGTTGTAAATTTCCTAATTTGCCCTTTCTCTAATGGTTGGGATTTATGAACCAATTCGGTTTTCCCACTTGGGTTGATTAGTTCTTTTCTCGATTTTTCTTAACTTCAACAGACTGGGTTTACATTGGGAATCCCAAGTGGCCAACAAATAACCAAAAACCATTGAAAGGAACCATAGATGAAATTGGATGTGAAGATCAAACCATGTTTAGGGTGAACTGGACCTAAACAAGGTTGAACTATAGGGAACCAATTCTAAGATTTATTTTTCTAGGTGGCTTAAAAACATTAATTTGGGAAATTGAAGTCGCCATTAGATGGAAAATCAATTTCATGAATTTAGAAAATTTTTAAATTTCAGAAAACTAGCCAAATCAGGTTTGAATCGGCCGATTTTTGAATTCGAGTCACCCAACCCAGTCTTATCAAATCGGTCAACGATCCAGTCGGTCAACGAACCACTACCAGGTCAACACCAAGTTAGTAGGCACAACCAATCATCGCATGATGCATGGCAAAGTGTGCCTAGTCGGTGCTCAATTAGAGTTTGGAAGCACTGACGAATCAAAGTGAAACACATGTTCTCGCTCAATAGTCAAAGGAGGAAAGTTCACCTCAGTGGTGACTGACTAATAGGAGAGCGACACGTGTCCCCGGTCAATGGTCAATATCAGAGAAGCCCCATTAGCTGGGCTGACCAATGGGAAGCGGGCACATGGCAAAGGTGCCATGTTAGCATCTGATTGAGATGTTGGAGAAATGATTGACCAATTAGAGGTCAACACATGGTAGAGACACATTGGATGGCCTCAAAAAATCAAAGGTTGACACATGGCAGTGGCATTGGGCATCATAAGGGAAATCTAACGTATTTAAATTAGCCAATCAGAGGATGACATGTGTCACAATCAACAACCGATAGAAATACTGTTAACAACCACATGGGAATAAGCGACCTATGGGAGGCCACCACATGGCTGATCAATGAGTCAATGGTTAACACCGACGATGATTGGGAAGTCGTGTCAGCAAAGCCAACCAATCACAGTGTGCCACATGACATCTCACATGCGCGAAGCTCACACATGCATGCATAGTGTCATCGTCAACCTTTAAAAGCTGGCAGAAAGGATGACTAGACGAATTCTTTGATCTCCAACAAATGAAGAATGCTCTGATATGACAGCCCACGGCCAAGTCAAGGGCCGAGTCTTAGGCAGACGATTCGTTAGTTAGTTCCTGAGCTCCCTATATAAAGAGCTCCTCCCCACTCATCCTGCTCATCCTAAAAATGATTGAAGAATATAGAGTGCTCAATTTTTCAACGAGGCATAAACTAGAGCTCTGACATGGGCATTTTCCTCAGCCTCCTACACTACAATTGGACTTCGTGGAATAGGGAAGAAGTCCTCCACCTAACTACAACCACGATTCGGCATAAGGACCAACACCGAAGCATCGATGAGCTCAAACAATGTCACTGCTCCTTTGTTCATGAGGAAGCCAAAACTCTCTAAGTTGTACTGCAGTTGCTCCTAACCTTCTATAGCTAGGCCGACCCCTCCCCAGCGCTCCTCAACCAATCCCTGACTCCTTACAATCTTTGAGGTAAGCCATTTTTGCCCTATGTTGCCAGAACTTCGAAGTCATAGAAGCTAGAACACATGAACTTCTCTCATTAAATTCGTTGTGTTAAGACATGCAATTAACCCGCAACTTGATCCTAGAAGGACCCCCTAAGAAAGCACTACCCATCCACATTGAGAGCTCCGACCGTCACCCCCTCACCGGTAAGAGAACTAAGAATTCTCTTTCTAAGAACTTTTTATGAAAAGGCTCTATTTGAGCTTGAATCTTTGCAAAATGAAGTGATTCAAAGGCCTAAATACTCATAGAGAGAAGGGGAGTGATTAGTACTATAATAGGGGCAATTAACCATGTTGGGGCAATCCATTTGATGAAACAAAGATTCATGGGTCAAAGTGCAATGTTAGAGGAAAATTGGGCAAAATTGGGGGTTGAATTGCAATTAAGGGAAAATTGAGGACTTGTGTGAAAATAAGAGGAAATTAGGGATCTAAGAGGGAAATTTGAAACCTTAGGGACCTAAAAGGAAAATTATGAACTTTAGGAACCTAATTGTGATAAGGCATAATTAAGGACCTAGGTGCAAATATATGCAAGTTTGAAGCCCTCCATGCCAATTTTACCAATGTTAACACTCGGACCATATAGGACGAGTTATTCAAGGACTTGTGCAAATGAGCATGTAGCCGGTCGAGATCCAATCAGAAATGAGTCACGACATACCGAGTGAGTTTTTAGCATCCCGTCCGGTTGGGTTGATGGATGCACTTTCCGGAATTTAAAACCGTTTTTCCAGAAATTATCTCCCATGACTACTTGAATCAGCTTAAACTTTTTGAGAGATTTTCCTAAAGAAGGCATGAATCATGCAATATTAGAGCTAGACTTGCTCGAGTGGGCCAAAGGCCAATGGGCACGAGCTTAGGCTTGTAAATAAGTTATTGTCTATGTACTTAAATGACTTTCATAATTAATTGATTGTGTGAATTAGCTACTGAGCCAAAGTCAAGTCATCGAACTCATTGGGCTGGTAGCACCAAAGATAATGGTCAATAAATATAAAACTATTGATTGTGCATGTCATGTTACAAAACCATCGAGGTGCTCGGTATGGGGTAGTGGTGGTTCTAAGGGCTATTGGATGACCCAAGGAGCATACGGGAAGCTTTGTTATTAAGTAGGTCAGGACGCTCGAGGAGCTTCATATGCATTGATATTGAGGTTGGATGGGGAGAGGTCTCGTCCTACATTTGTGGATATGAAGTACAAACTCGAGTGTGGAGATTGGGCAATTGATGCCCATACAGACTTTGGTAGAAGTTGTGAACTTCTACCAGGGTGGATGGTAAAGACACTCATGTCCACAAGTGGAACAGTCTGGGACTATTATGCGAATGTGTGATCCCTTTTGATGAAAAAATGGTGTGTGTTGTGTGTCAACCCAATTATATGAACCAAATACCTTTACAGTGAAAAAAAAGAAATAGTTAAAAGATAATGTGACCAAATCATGAGACTAGACATAATAAAATGAGGATGCCCAAACAAACCTACCACTATGATACCCGCTCGCTGAGTTGAAAAACTCACCCCTCACCTTTTTCCTTTTCAGGAAGGAATGATTTCTAGAACCGCCAGTCAGAACCTCCACCCAACCTCAGGTACTTTATGGTTAAGATTTTCTTGATGTAACAATTTTGATAATGTCATTCTAGGTTAACGATGAGAAGAAGTACGCCTGACTCCCTACAGTTTCAGAGAAGGCAATCCCTGCTGGCCGAATGGAGTGGTGGGTTTCTCATGGGGTTTTGACCAAACTGGGTCGGGGTGTGACAACTCTAGTGACATTAGAGCCATGTTTCCCTCAAATACATTATCAAGACTTTATAACCTAAATAATAATTAACAATCTCTAAAACCTTAGAGATGGCTCCCAAGAAAGGAACCAAGAGAACCTAGGTGGTAGCTGCAGACTCCGCTAGAAACCTCATCTCGGAAAGAGAGTCTAGAAGGGCCCAGATGACCCCCACCGGGACTAAGCTCAGAACATCAAAAGTTGTACGAGGAATTCACCAATGTGTTCTGAAAACCCAACCTTATACCTAAAGAAAACCTAGACACCAATTCCCACACTAGGCCTGAGGAGGTGCAATCCCAGTCCACCTTCATCCCCACCCCTACACTATTTGACATCCCAAAGTACTTGAAGATACTTTGTCAACTAGGGTATAAACCATTCCAAGGGGAGAAAGATGCAGGAGCTATCATGGATTGTTTAGCAAACACCAAAAAATTCAAGGGGATCATAAGGACATCGCTAGAAGAGATGGTGACCCTGGCCGAGTTTTTCTTGGAATCTAGTGCCAAGAGATGGTGGGTCAAATGAGGAACCTCTCCACCACCATATCCATGTGAGAAGAATTTAAGGAGAGGTATTCAAAGGAATACTAGACCCCAAACTTGATCAATGAGAAGAAGCATGAATTCTTTCAGCTTTGACAAGGTTCAAACACCATCTTAGAGTACGAGACCAAGTTCAATGAGTTAAAGCCTTTTGCTCCTTACTTGGCTGGACTAGCAGATATTTGCCAAAGATTCATGGACAGTCTCAATATGGACATATGAGACCGGATGTGGGTACTAGGGCAACCCACAAATTTGACCGCCATCATCAACATGGCCCAAGAATGCAAACATTTAGTACAAATGAGACATCGTAGGGTGGAATAGGCCAATTGGAAGGAGGAAAGGGGCCAGAGTAGCGGAGAGGCCGAGAGGTTCAAGGTAGGCCATGATGGGGGACAAGGGCAAGGTTCAATAAGTAGGGGGAGGGATAACAAGCCAACAAGAAGGCAAGCACAACTCCCCAAAGAAGGAGTCCCTAGTGCCCAAGGTGCCAAAGGAATCACCAAGGGGTGTGACAAGCATGTTTTGGGTGCAGATAGCTTGGGCACTTTGCTAGGGGTTGCCCAACCCTTAGGGGTAACACCCAAAGGAATACCCTTCAGCCACCACCCGGAACCCCAAAGGTATCCAGCGAATGACGGAAGGCACCCACAACATCAAGGGTCCCAGCTAGGGTGTATAACCTCACACAAGAAGAGGCCCAAAATGACCTTAACGTAGTAGCTGGTACATCCCAAACCCTCCCTTAAGAAAAAAAAATGTAGCCTCGAATAATGTATTTCCTTTCCAAATGAATAAAAGTTTCATTAACTTAAGAAATCTAGTGATTTTCTTCCATCCAGGGCACATGCAGGTATTCAGGAGAGAAACATACACTATCTTTGACTCGAGGGCCGAATGATCCTTCATCAAGGAAACTTTGGTCTCAGTCCTCCCTCGAGAACTTACGTCCCTCCAGCCGAGCCTCAATATTCTCACCCCATTAGGAGAGGGGTTAGCTCGAGACAAACTCTTGAAGGCATGTAAAGTCAAGATCATAAGAGTAACCCTAGAGACAAAATTAATTCCATTACCATTGAGAGAAGTAGAAGTACTTTTGGGAATGGATTGATTATGCATTAATCAAGTGAAGGTGGATTGTGGGAACAAAAGAATAACGTTCCACGCCTCAAGGACACAAGTGGTAGTATTTGAAGGAGATAGGAGAAGAGAGGGAGTACACTTGGTATTGTGCATAAAGGCCCATAACATGATGTGAAAAGGGTGTAAGTCATTCCTTGTCCTAATCACAAATAGGGGTTCATAAAAGAAGGGTTTGGAATGTATCCCAGTAGTGGAATGCTACCTAGATGTATTCCATGACGAATTACTCGGACTAGCCCCGGATCACCAACTAGAGTTCACTATAGAAGTGATACGAGGAACACACCCCATATCGCAAACACCCTACCGTATGGCACATGTGGAACAAAAGGAGCTGAAGGAACAATTGGATGAGCAATTTGAAAAAGGCTTCATACGGCCTAGTCAATCCCCGTGGGGTGCGCCAGTCTTATTCGTGAAGAAGAAGAATGTGAGTATTAGGCTATGCATTGACTATAGAAAATTGAATCAGGTAACTATCAAGAATAAGTACCCCTTTCAAAGATCGATGATCTATTAGACGAGATGAAGGGATCTGCCTACTTCTCCAAGATTGACCTACATTTTGGATATCACCAATTGAAGATCCTAGAAGAAGATATACAGAATATCGCGTTCAATTCACGTTACGAGTACTACGAGTTTAGAGTGATGCCCTTCGGGTTGATGAACGCCCCCGCAACCTTTATGGACTTAATGAACCGAGTATTTTAGCCTTACTTGGATAAGTTCGTGATAGAGTTCATAGATGATATCCTTATATACTTATGAACCAAGGCTGAACACGAGGAACATTTGGGGATCATTGTCATGCCCCAACCTAGTTTGGTCGGATCCCCGTGATCAACCCGCCACACTCCCAGTTTATTTAAGGGTTTCCACTTGTTATAAATCGTAAAGAGTAAGGTGTCCTTTACACATGTACCTTTCCTAGAATAATAAATCAAAATTGCATAAGGTTTTAAATTTAACATACCTATCTCATAGGTGTATTAGTTGGTGGTCCTTGAGAATAAGCTTTCCGAGATTTCCTGAAAAGGGATATGAGGGAGGGGTGAGAACAACGACTCAGTGAACGAGTTTTCAAAATTTTAACTTTTAGGAAAAAGATTTGTTTGGAGTGGGCCAGACTCCATAAATCCTTTCATTTAAAATTTTGATTTTCATCACCATTTATTATTAATCACGGTGTCTCATCACCCAACACACATCCTTCATCATGAAGGTCAATCACACAATCGTAGGTCAGTACGTCCACTGAACCTACTTGTAGCGTCAGAACAACTTTATCAGCCACCTAGATAGAAGTACGTCTACTTCTACCCTGAGAATGAGTGGATATTCGAAACATCTGACCCTCAATCCCGTAACAATTCTCCGTGTCCGTATGAGGACAGAGACCTCATCCTATCCCCACCCCGATCTGATGTGCTTGAAGCTACTCTAAACTTTGCAAGGTCACCTGGTTCAATGAACTACCCTTATACCCATCAGGTCGTCCGGGGCCCTAGGACACATCACTACCCCTCTTTGCCGTCTGAAGGTCCCGTAATCACATTGCGTGCATAGTCTATATTTTCCCATCATGCCATATAATCTGTGGTGCCACTGGTCCAACGTCCCTGACCCTCAACTCAACCTGTAGCTGTCTGTCTAGACTAGTTCGTTGACCTGTCATGTCGCCGGAGCTACTTCACTGTTCCATCAGGCCAGCGCTTCTCTAGCAACCCTCAAAGCAAACATAGACTATAGGTGTGTAGCTAACTTCTCACCAGTTCTAAAGAACCCTACCTCGCATTATTTGGCTAAAAAATGACCTTGTATTGGAGCTCTAGTTCGTGCTTCACCGAAAAATGGAGTTTTCAGGTGAGGAGAGGATAAATGGGGAGGGGCTCTTTATATACGAAGGTCAGGAACATCTTGGCTATTCGATTGGCACCTTAATGGCGATCATTCATTGCCTAAAACTCTATGGCATGAGACTTTTCAGGTTTTCTGGTGCTGTGCTATTTTCTAGTGAGTGAACAGTGCTGTCATATGAAGGAAGAAGACGACATTGTTTTGAACCGGACAAAACTAGTCAGAATCAGGTTCAAAGCTTAAACCGATTGGTTCACCCCCAATTCAACTAAAATTTTCAAATCTAAAAAATTTTAAATTCATCTAAATTCATTTTCTATACAATGGTGGCCTCAAATCTCAAATTTAAAAATTTTAAGCAACTTAGAAAAATGAATTTAAAATTTGGTTCAATAGTGGTTCAATCTGGTTCGGATCTAGTTCACTTGAACCGGTTTAGTTTTCATCTCCAATTCATTCTAAAGTTCATTTCCATGACTTCTGGGACTCTTTGGGTCACTTGGGATCCATAAATTTTCCAGTTTTCCCTCTCTCTATCAGTTTCGATTCATAAATCGGCTCAGTTCTTAAACCGGTTCAATTCGGTTCAGGTTCGGTTCACCCGAACCGGTTTTGTTTTTCTCTCACAATTTGTACTAAAGTTCTTTTCCAAGGTTTATGAACCTTCTTGGGTCACTTGGTAGTTGAAATTTCTCCAATTTGCCCATTCCCCAATAAACAGTTTTATGAACCGGTTCGATGTTTCTCACTCGATTTGACTGATTTTTTCCCCGATTTTCCTTAACTTAAAAGGGCAGGGTTTACAATCACCCTAGGCATTCTACAGGAAAACCAACTCTACATGAAATTCTCAAAATTGAGTTATGGCTGTAAGAAGTGGGTTTCTTAGGTCATATTGTTTTAAAGGATGGGGTTAAAGTGGACTTAACTAAGATAGAAATGATATCCAATTGGAAGACTCCCACCAACCCAATGGTAATACGCAGCTTTGTAGGACTAGCTGGATATTACTAGAAAATTGTGGAAGACTTTTAAAGGATCACAGCCCTACTGACCCATCTCACGAGGAAGGGAGTGGAGTAAAAGTGGGATGAGAAGTGCATGAGTTCCTTCCAAGAACTTAAGTCATGCTTGACGATAGCTTGGGTACTGGTTTTGCTTGACACAAACACAGGGGAGTACATGATATATAGCGATGCACCTAGACAAGGACTAGGATGCATCCTGATGCAACAAGGAAGGGACATAGCGTACACATCATGACAACTCAAGACACATGAGAGGAATTACCCCATCCATGACCTAGAATTGGCAGCAATATTGTTCGCCCTAAGATTTGGCGACACTACTTATATGGAGTCAGGTGCTGGATATACATCGACCGTAAGAGTTTGAAATACTTCTTGACCTAGAAAGAGCTCAACCTCTGACAAAGAAGATGGCTAGAGTTAGTGAAAGATTATGATTTAATGATAGAGTATCATCCCAGAAAGGCCAATGTGGTAGCATATGCGCTTAGTTGCAAATATCAGACCAAATTGGCTCGTATAAGGGAAACTTACTTGTCGTTATTGGAATAGATGGGTAGCCTAAAAGTGGACCTAAGATTGGATGGAGAGAGGAGTTGCCTAATGGCTAACTTAGCCCTAAGACCCAATTTGGTAGATCAAATCAGAATTCAACAAAGATGGGATGAGGAGCTCCAACCATACTTTAACCAAACCACCGACGAGAGGACTTGGGAGTTTGCTGCCAGGGTGACAGGCTATTGACATTCGAATCGAGGGTCCATGTATCAGACGAAAAGGAGTTTAGAAGGTACTGGTGGAGGCCCATGATTCGGTATATGCAATGCACCTTGGTAGTATGGAGATGTATCATACCCTAAAATAGGGATATTGGTGGAAGGGGATGAAAAGGGACATTGCGGAGTACATGATGACGTGTTTGTCCTGCCAACAAATTAATTTAGAGCATCAAAAGCCCTCTGAACTATTGCAATGCTTACCCATTCCAAAATGGTTGTGGGAGAATATCACCATGGACATCGTAATAGGGTTGCCAGTGAAAAGGGGGGGACATGATGCTATATGGGTCATTGTGGATCGATTGACCAAGTCCACCCATTTCCTATAGATAAAGATGACTGACTCCATGGAACAGTTAGCCAATCTCTACGTGGGAGAGATCGTTTGACTACATGGGGTCTCGGTAAGCATAGTATCGGACCGAGATCCGCGTTCACCTCTCAGATTTGGCCGAGCTTATAGGATGCTCTAGGAACTAAACTTCATATGAGCATGACCTTCCACACTCAGACGGATGGACAAACTGAGCAGAATATCCAAATGCTAGAAGACATGCTCCAAGCATGCATCCCAATGATGAATAAAGGCTAGGAGGATTACTTGTGCCTTATGGAGTTTTCCTATAATAACAGTTATCAGGAAAGTATACAAATGACACCCTATGTGGCCCTCTACGGGAGACCATGTCAGACATCCCTATTCTAGGAGGAGATAAGGGAAAGGAAGCTCAAAAAGATCGAGCTCATAGAAGATGTGACAGAAAAGATCAAATCGATATGAAGGTCGGCTTAAGGCGGTCCAAGATAGGCAGAAGAGTTATGTCTGCCAAAGGAGAAAGTACCTAGAATTTGAGGCAAGAGATCGAGTATTTCTCAAGGTATCACCCTGGGGAGGAATACTTAGGTTTCAACAACGAGGGAAGTTAAATCTAAGATATATTGGTCCTAATATCGTAATTTAAAGTGTAGGACCAGTGGCATACAAGCTCAAGTTACCCTTGGACATGTAGATGATACACTACGTATTCCACATATTGGTACTTAGGAAGTATGAACCTGACAGTCATGTACTAGATTAGCTACCACCTGAACTAGAAGAGAATCTATCCTATGAGGTTGTAAATCCCATTCTCTCAAAATAAGGTACCATAAAGGGGAACCATAAATTTTTAAGAGAAAATCGAGGATTTAAGTGAAGCAAAAGTGGTAAAGAAGGGTCAAAATCGGAATTTGGAAAATCCCAAGTGGCCAAGAAATACCTAAACATCATGGAAAAGAAACATGAAGTGGATTGTATATGAAACTGGACCGGTTCACGGTGAACCAGACCTGAACTGGATTGAACCACCAGTTCAAAGATTCATTTTTCTAGTTGGCTTAAAAACATCAAATTGGAAAATGGAAGCTACCATTATATAGAAAATGAATTTATAAATTTTTAATTTAAAAAAATTGGCCGAATCGAATTTGAACTAGCCAATTTTTTATTTCAAGTTATCGAACCCAATCAGACTGGACCGGTTAACGATCCAGCTAGTTAACGGACCACCGCCAGGTCAGTGCCTAGTCAACAGGCTCAACTAATCAGGGCATGACATGTGGTGAAGCGTGCCCTGTCAACTGCTTTGTTAGCGCCTCAAAGCACTAACCAATCAAAGCATGACACATGTACTCAATAAATGGTCAAAGGAGGAAAATCCACGTTAGCGATGACAGACTAATTAGAGAGTGACACATGTCCTTAGTTAACGGTCAACTGATGAAGAGCCTCATCAACAAGGCTTACTAATGAGGAGTTGACACATGGAAAGGATGCCACGTTAACATTCGACAAGGATGTAAGAGAAACGACCAACCAATTAGAGGTCGACACATGGCAGAGCCATGTCGGATGACCTCAGCCAATTAGATGATGGCATGTGGCATTTTGCGTCAATAGGGAAATTTGATGTATTTAAATTTGTTAATTAGAGGATACCACGTGTCACAAGCTAACAGAACATGGTCAACGACCACGGTAGAACGAGTGGCCAATGGGAGGCTGCCACGTATCCGGTCAGCAAGTCAAAGGCTAACTATGATGTTGAGTAGGAAGCTATATCAATAAAGCCAACCAATCACAGAGCACTACATGGTAAGTACGCGCGTGTGAAGCTCGCACGCACGACACTATGTCATCTTCCTCAAGATGACTAGTAGAGGTGGATGAGGGAGAAAGGGAGGTCAGTCTCCCGCTACTCGGGAAAATCTCCAATATGACCACCGGTGATTGTGTCTAAGGTTGAGTCCTATATCGGTCAGTAGCTCGGGTAGTTGCCAAGCTCCCTATATAAAGAGTAACCATCCTCTTGCCTTCCTCATCCCACAACTGAGCGAAGAAGAAGAAGTGCTCCATTTTTTGGCAAGGCGTAAACTAGTGCTCCAACATTAGGCCTTTCTTTAACCTTCAAAACTACATTTGGTGTCTATGAAACTAGGAGGAAGTTCTCCACCCAACTGCACCCTCCATTCGGCTTGAGGACCACCGTAAGAGCGCCGACAAGCTCAAATAGTGTTGTTGCTCTGGTAGTCATAAAGAAGCCAAATTTTCCAAGTCCGATTTTGGTCACCTACGACCTTCTACAACTTGGCCAACCCTCCCCCAGCCCTCCTCAACCAACCCTCGACCCCTTTGGACCTAGAAGTTAAGCAAATTCCACCTAGTTTCCCTAGAATTGTAAGCTTGCAGAAGCTGGAGCACGAATACTTCTCTCCTCAAATTGACCTTGCTTCAGCTAGTAATTGACTCACTTTTTCAACCTAAGAGGATCCCTTAGATGAGCACTAGTCGTCCCTATCTAGAGCTCTGACTACTGCCCCTCTATCGGTAAGAAAACCAAGCTTTCTCTCTCTAGAAAGTTTTTCCGATGAAGCTCCGTTTGAGCTTAACAGTAGGCCAATTGATGTAGTTCAAAGGTTAGAATGCTCATAGGGAGATGGGGAAGACGATTAGCAGTATGATAGGGGCAATTAACCAAGTTTAAATGGTCAACTGAATGAAATGAGAATTTAGGGATTAAAGTGCAATTTTTGAAAAAATTGGGCGATTTGAGGATTTTTAGAGAATTGAGGGTAGAATTGCAATTAAAATAAAAATGGGGGACTTGTAAAATTAACATCCAACTGAGGGCCAATTGGAAATTTGGATGAAATTGAGAGTCAATTAGTGATTTTGAGGAAAATTAGGGATAAATTGGTAATTTTAAAGAAATTAAGGATCAATCGGTAATTTTGGGAAAAGTTAGGGACCTTAGAGAGAAATTGGAAACCTTAAGGTCCTAATTAAAGATAAATTGAATATTAGGGATCTAAAGGAAAAAATTGTGAACATTAGGGAACTAATTTCAATTAAGGCATAATGTGAGGACCTATGTGCAAATACCCGAAACTATAAGGTCTTTTGTGCCAAGTTTTCCTTATGAGAATACTCAAACCTTGTATGAGCTAGTTGTCCGAGTACATATGCAGAAGAACACATCATGGATCGCAATCTCACCGGGACGATCACGTCATTATTACCGGGTGAGTGAGATTTTTGACATCACGCCTAATTGGTGTGATGAGCACATTTTAAACTAAAAATCATTTTATGGAAATGATCTCCTCTGACTATGTGAATCAACTTAAAAGTTTTGGGAGATGTTTCTGATATGGGCATGGATCATGCCATGATAGAGCTAGATTCTCAAGTAGGCCCAAGGCCACAATTTTGAAAAAAAAGTGGGCCTAAGGCCGTGCTTTAAAAACTTGTACAGTGAGTCTAAGGCTAATGGAAACGGGCCTGGTCCCATAGATAACTTTTGATTTATGAGCCTAGTAATAAAAATTTATTACAAGGAATGAATGTGTGAAGCTACCGTGTCGAGGTCGGGTCATTGAGCCCATTGGGCCGATAGCACAAAAGATAAGGGTCTTAATTAAAAAGACCATTGCTTGTAATTTATAATTAATACGGAATCAAGAAGATGCCTGTCACAGGGATAATATTGATTCTAAGAGTTGTTGGATAGCACAGAATGCACATGGGTAGAAACGTTGTTCCAGTAAGTCTCGAAGCTCGGAGAAGCTTCACACGCATTGAGACCAAGGTCAGAGGGGGAGAGATCTCATCCCACTTTAGTGGACACGAAGAAATTCAGGTCTAGGGATTGAGTAATTGATGTTCACATAGACCTGGGGTAGAAGGTAACACCTCTTACCAGGGTGGTTAATGAAGTCATTCGTGCTATAAGCGAAGCAGTCGAAGACTGTCTACGAATGTGTGAACCCTTTATGATAAAGAGCATGTGTAATTGCATACTAAACCAAACTTGAGCAAGGGGAGAATGTTAAAACATCATTCTAATGAGGAGTTAAACCCATTAAACCCATAAACAAAAAAGGAAAGTAATTATAAACCTCTTTTTGTCTTTATGAAGAGTCACCCTAACCCCCTCTCACTGAGTTTTAGAACTCATCCCTCCCCTAAACCCTTTTTCAGGAAAAACCTATCGTCATGAAAAGTAGAAGCTAGGGGAGCAAGTCAGAGGTACCGTGAACAAGTAAACTCTTATTTAGTTGTTTGGTAAATTTTGTTATGGAAAATAGATGTACTTCTACGCCTTTACCTTCCCCATTCAAATTGGTAGTACTACTAATTCAGTACGGGGAAGGGTGGCGAGTTGTTCATGGGGTTCCAATCAAACCGGGTTGGTGTGTGATAGAGGTGGAGTTGATACAAATTCTCAACAAATGAGAAAGAAATTTGAGTCATAAGAAGATACCCATGGTGAAGGTCCTTTTGCGAAGTAGTCAAGTCGAGGAAGAAACCTGGGAGACTGAGTTTGTCATGAGAGAAAAGCACCCCCATTTGTTTAGTATGTAAAAAGTTTAGGATAAAACTTCTCAATGAAGGGGAGAAATTGAAAACCATGGTTTCACATATTAAGAAAATGGGACTAGAGAACTGGAAAATTTCGAGGTTAAAATTAACTGGAATCGATTAGTAAGTGTCAAAATGGGAAATTGGGAATCCCAAGTGGCCAACAAATAACTAAAAACCATGGAAAGGAAGCATGGATGAAATTGGATGTGAAGACCGGACCGGTTTAGGGTGAACCAGATAGAACCGAGATGAACTATCGAGAACCGATTCAAAAATTCATTTTTCGGATGGCTTAAAACATCAACTTTGGAAATTAAAGCCACCCTTGGATGGAAAATAAATCGATATCTTTACCAAAATAGGCCCGGGAAGGTATAGGCTCATGAGTACACATATTTTCCACAACAAAGTTTAATAGAACAACTAAATAAGAGTTTGCCTTCTTGCAGTATCTCTGACTTTCTCTTCTAGTTTTCATTTCTCTTAGCAGGAGGTTTTTCTTGAAAAATATTTTAGCGGAGGGGGTGAGTTCTACAACTCAGTGAGTGGGTGTTAGGGTGACTTTTCATAAAAACAAAAAAGGTTTATGATTGCCATCCTTTTTATTTACAGGTTTTGTGGGTTTAACTCCTCATTAGAAAGATGTTTTAATGTTTTCCCTTGCTCAGGTTTGATTTAGCATACAATTACACACGCTCTTTATAGCAAACGGTTGAAACATTCACAGAGCAGTCTCTGACTACTTTGCTTGTGGCCCACAGTGATTTTATCGACCACCCTAGTAGGAGGTGATACATTCTACCCCAAGTGCGTGTGAGCATCAATTGCCCAATCCCCATACTTGAATTCCTTCATGTCCTCTATGATGGGATGAGACCTCTCCTCCTCTGACTTCAGTCTCAATGCACATGAACCTTCTCTAAGCTTTGAGACTTATTGGATGACAAAACTTCCCTTATGCTTCCTAGGTCGTCCAACAACCCACATCGGGTGCCTTGATGGTTTTGTATCTCATCATGCCCAAACAAAACTCTTTTAAATTGATCCCTTTATCTTTGGTGCCACTAGCCCAATGAATTTGATGACCTAGCTTTGGCTTGGTAACTACCAACCCAATGAGTTCGACGACCCGACTTCGGCTCGATAGTTACCAGCCCAACGAGTTCTATGATCCGGCTTCGAGTGGATGGCATTAGCACAAAATTTAACCAATTATGGTAAATTTTCCATGGGCTTAATCTCAAGATATTATCTACGGGTTTAAGCACATTCCCAATGGCCTTGAACCCACTTCACAAGTTTTCCCAAATTGGCCCAAGGGCCCTCTTAATTTTAAAACCATTGCCTCGGGTGCACTAGACCAATTCCAGCTCTTATCAGAAAAATCTCCCAAAATGTTTAAGCAGGTTCACACTATCACGGGAGACTATTCCTGGAAAATGGTTTTCAATTCGAAAGATGTGCTCATCATCCAAATCGGGTGTGACGTCGGAAATCCCACTCACACAGAAATAGTGACGTGGCCGTTCTGGTGAGATCTCGATCCGTGATGTGCTCCTCGACACAAGTACTCGAAAAACCAGCTCCTACATGGTTTTAGTATTCACATCAAGAGAATTGGCATAAGACACCTTATACTTTTGTGTATTTGCACGTAGGTACTCACATTATGCCAAAATTACAATTAGGTCCCTAAAGTTCATAACTTTACATTTAGGTCTTTAATATTCATTTTGTCTTTAATTAGGTCCTGTAGGTTTCCAATACCTCTCTTAGTCCCTATTGTCCTCTTATTTCAATTCAAATGTACAATTTACCCTTAATTGTAATTCAGTCCCCAATTTTCCAAAAATCCCCAATTCGACCATTTTTCCCAAAATTGCACTTTGACACACGAATTTTCATTTCAACAAATTGATTGCTTAAACTTGGTTAATTTCCCCCTAACATGCTAGTAATAATTTTCCCAATCTTCCTACGAGCTTCCTGCCATTTGAACGACATTAATTGACCCAAAATTGAGCTCAAATGGAGCTTTGTCGGAAAAACCTTCTAGAGAGAGAAAGTTTGGTTTTCTTACCTGCAAGGGGTCAACGGTTGGAGCTCTGGATAGGGGTGGCTAGTGCTCTTCTAGGGGGTCCTCCTAGGTTAAAAGAGCGAGTCATTTGGTGGCCTGAGCATAGGGCATTTGATTAGAGACCTTCTGGTGCTTTAGTCTTTGAAAAATTATTGTTCTGATGGAACTAGGCAGAATTGGCTTACCTTCTAGGTTCCAAGGGGTCAAGGGTTGGTCGAGGAGGGCTGAGAGAGGTTTGGATGAGTTGCAAGAGGTTGTATGAGACCATAATTTGACTTGGGCAATTCGTCATCTTTTCAATCGCTAGAGCAATAATATTGTTTAAGCTTGTCGGTGCTTCTGTAGTGGTCCTCATGCCGAATGGTGGGTGCAGCTAGGTGAAGGACTTCCTTCCGGTTCTCGAGACACCAAATGTAGCTTTGGAGGTTGAAGAAAGGCCTAATGTTAGAGCTTTGGTTTACGCCTCGCCAAAAAACAGACTACTTCTCTTTCTTCACTCACTGTTGGGATGAGGAAGGCAAGAGGTAGGGTGCTCTTTATATAGTGGGCTTGATAATTGATGGGTGAATCATTTGCCCAATACTCGGCCTCTAATCGGCCATTGGTGGTCATACCGAAGCATTTTCTAGGTCACCAAAAATTGCCATGTGGCGCGCTATGATTGGTTGGCTTTGCTAACGTGGCTTCCTACTCAACTTTCTAGTTAGCCTTT
Source organism: Trapa incisa (assembly GCA_030064435.1). NCBI lineage: Eukaryota > Viridiplantae > Streptophyta > Magnoliopsida > Myrtales > Lythraceae > Trapa > Trapa incisa. The sequence goes on along the minus strand of CM057775.1, from coordinate 10,549,937 downwards.
GACTTGTTGACCAAACATGTGGCAACCTCCCATTGGTCACTCGTTCCAACATGGCTGCTGATTGTGTTCAATCAGCCATTGATTGTGACATGTAGCATCCGCTGAACGACTAATTTAAATGCGTTAGATTTCTCTCTTGACACACAGTGTCACAACCACGTGTCAGCCTCTAATTGGCTGAGGTCTTCTAACGTAGCTCTGTCATGTGTCGACCACTGATTGGTCGACCGTATCTCTGACGTCCTTGTCGAATGCTGACGTGGCATCTTTGCCACGTGTCAGCTCCTTATTGGTTAGTGTCACGCCCCGACCCGATTTGGTCGGATCCCCGTGAGCAACCCACCACTCTTCTTGGTTTACTAAGGGTTTCCCCTTGTTATAAACCATAAAGAGTAAGGCGTCCTTTAAACCTGCACCTTTCCTAGAATAACATTATACAAAACTAAAAAATAGACATACTTGATTTTATAATTCCTATACAGGGAAGTCTTTAAGATTGGTTTCCCTTGGTTTACTAAAAGGGATATAAGGGAGGGGGTGAGTTCTACAACTCAGTGAGTAGGAGTTGGAAATGAGTTTTCATAAACAAAACAATTTTAATCGGAGTGTGCCAAAATCCTTATTTCCTTTAAGAATATTCTTTCCTCAAATACTAGTTTTTAGAACCTTTACCCTACCGAGGGTGACATTTTCAAGTTGGAGTGTGCCAGACTCCTTAATTTCCTTTAGATTTTCTCCACTTTAAAATCTCGATTTTTTATCATTTCTTATTAATCACGGTGTGTCATCACCCAATAGACGTCCTTCATCATGAAGGTCAAAACATACAATTGTAGGCTAGCCCATCCACTGAACCCACTTATGGCGTTGGAGCGACTTTACCGGTCACCTAGATAGAAGTACGTCCACTTCTACCTTGAGAACGAGTGGATGTACGCGACATCTGACCCTCAATCTCAAAATCAATTCTACGTGTCCGTATGAGGACAGAGACCTCATCCCGACCCCACCCCGGTCTCATGCGCTTGGTGCTACTCTAAATTTCGCACGGTCACCTACTATGAGGAACTGCCCTTATATTCACCAGGTCGTTCAGGGCCCTTAGGACGCATCACTACCCCTCTTGGGTGTCTTGATGATCCTATAATCATAGTGCATGCACAATCAATATTTTCTTATGATACCATATAATTTGTGTTTCCATTAGTCAAACGGCCCTGACCTTCAACTCAACCTGTAGCTGTTTGTCTTAACTGGTCCAAAGACCTGTCATGTCACACTGCCACTAGTTGACTGAATATGTCGGTCTTGTCTTGGTACCATAGCCAAACAAATCATTTATTAAATTTTTATGGCACATATCTCATGTTTGTTTACGAGCTTTTGCTCGTGCCCACTAGCCTATGACCCACTGTTCAAGATTTTCAAAACCGGGCTTAGTAGCCCCCAAGTTCGAAAACCGAGGCCCCCGATCTATAAGAGCTATTCGAGCTCCCGTCAAGAAGGTCTCCCAAATTGTTTAAGCATTGGCACATAGTCAGGGGAGAGCACTTCCCACAAAATATGTTTTCAACTGTCCATCATACCAACCGAGTATGAGAATATCTCCGCTCATAACTGATGAATGGGTTTTCCTGTTCCTTCAAGGAAGTTTTCTCATACCAACTAGGTATGATCTTCACATTACTTCTCTAAGTTGTGATGTTTAAAATACCACTAAATAGTGGGTTTTTCATTTCGAGGTACTTATCACCCCCAACTGGGTATGATATAAAATCCCACTCATGAGGCTTCCAATTTAGAAAAATTGCTCATTATCCCAACCAGGTATGATGTGAATTAGCCCACTCACGGTGACTTCTAATTTAGAAAAGGTGCTCATCATCCCAACCTGGTATGATGTGAATAACCCACTCATGGTGACTTTTAATTTAGAAAAGGTGCCCATCATCCCAACCGGGTATGATGTGGATAATCCACTCACCCGTTAACCGTGATGTGTTCATCCACAGTTGGTTTTCCAAGTTGATGCGAGCTTTCTGTTGTTGGCATTCCGATCACACTTGTCCCATTGGAGGTGTGACAGTCCAAGCTTTCTATCGGGAAAGGTATCTCTCTTCCTAAAGTACCTTCTAGGATTAAGAATTCCTACTATTGACCTTTCAGCATCATTGAGGTCATATGAGGGTTGTGGGGATGTTGGGAGAGCTTGGTTTGGCTAGAGGAGGGCTGAATTCAGCTAATTTTAGCTAGGCCAAAACAGGGCAACTTCGGTCTATCGGAGTTGTTTTACTGTTTGATTATGTCGGCACTTCTTCGGCGATCTTCGGATTGAATGGATGTTGCTATCAAATAGCTGACTTCCCCTGAAATCTAAAGAGACCAACCTCTCCTTCTAAGGTTAAGAAAAATGCTCAAGTCAAAGCTCAGGTTCAAGCTTCACTAGGAAATGGAGTATTAGAGAGAGAGATAGAGAGGAGTTTTTAGGTGTGAGGAGAATGAATAGAGATTAGCTCTTTATATACGAGTAGAATTGCTTATTAAATGGGGAGGATTTATTACTACTGTATTAATGTTGTCATTATTCTCGAGAAATTGATGGGCATTTATTAGTATTAATTCCAATAATTAAATTATTGGTATTAATTTCAATAAATAAATATAGGTATTAATTTCAATAAATAAATATAGGTATTTATGATATTTATCTCATTATTTTCACCTAATAATTTACACTTTTCATTTTATTTACTTTGATGTTTTGATAGGATCTAGTGCATTAGTGCTAGTATGTTATTACATTTTGGGTTACTAAAAAAATATAATTTGACAACCACTGAGGGGATGCAACATGAATACTTCCCAATAGGTCACCCATCCTAGTACTACTCTCACCAAGCATACTTAACTTCAAAGTTCTAAAGGGATCTTGCATTAGTACTAGTATGTTATTACATTGTGCATTGATGTTGGTATGTTATTTATTTTTGGGTTACAAAAAAAATATGATTTGATAACTATTGAGAGAATGCAAAATGAATATTTCCCAGGAGGTCATATGCTTAACTTCAGAGTTTTAATAAGATCCAATGCATTAGTGCTAGTATGTTATTTAATTTTAGTTTCATAAAAATATAGTTTGACAACTATTGAGGGGATGCAACATGAATACTTCCCGAGGTCACCCATCCTAACACTACTCTCATGCAAGCACGCTTAACTTAGGTATTCTAATGGGATTGAGTTCATCTGAACCAATTTGGTTTTTTTGTTCTAAATTTTTTGTCTTGCTACTAAAAACACGATGTTACAGTTATCCTTGTTGATGAGGCTTCTCCTCGGTTGATCGTTGATTAAGGACATGTGTCACTATCCTATTGGTCGGTCGTCACTAACGTGGATTTTCCTCCTTTGACTATTGATCGAATACACGTGTCATGCTCTGATTGGACAACGCTTCAAGTTGCTCACTAAGCGGCTGATGGAACGCACTTTTCCATGTGTCGCACCCTAATTGGACGCACCTACTTATTAGGCATTGACCTGATGGACGACCCGTTGACCGATCCGATTTGACTAGGTTCGGTGACCCAAAATTGAAAATCAGTCAGTTCAGGCCTGATTACACCTATTTTCTAACAATTAAAAGTTTCTAAATTTATCTAAATTCATTTTCTATCTAATGGTGGCTTCAATTTTCCAATTTGATGTTCCTATGACACTAAAAAATGAATCTTTGAACTGGTTATTCACGGTTCAATCCGGTTCATGTCTAGTTCACCTTGAACCGGTCCGATTCTCACACCCAATTTCATTCATGGTTTCTTTACATGAGGTTTGGGCATTTATTGGCTGCTTGAACTTTCCAAATTTCCCGTTTAAACTCTTATTTACCAATTCTAGTTTACTTAGATCCCCAGTTTTCTCTCAAAAATTTATGGTTCCCCTTTCGAGTTCCTTATCCCGAGATAACGAGGTTTACAACTCTCTCCACATTTTAGGAGTTTTGTCCCCAAAACTCGTTATGCGTCCTTTAAATAGTGAATGATTTCCCCATTCTTTTTCCTCCTTTCCATTCCCATTCCAGCCATCGAGTTAGCATGTCTATGTTAATTGAATTTATTTGGGCTTAAATTTCCCTTCATGTCAACTTGTGATTCTCTCCAATTTGATATCATGGGACACGTTCCCATCCTGGTTGTATCTCCTTTGGGACATCCTTTGTGCCTCTCCTCCCTTTGGGCTTCTTCCCTTTTCATGTCTTGCGATGTCTATTGTTTTATCAAGTATTTCCCTTGCCCTTAATGGCACGATTTGGTATTCACACTTGAGGAGAAGATCCCATAGCGATCCGACCTCCCACTTCCTTTTCATTGAGCGTTCCCTCGCGTATACAATTTTCCCTAGGGAAAAATATCACTATGATTACTCTTCTACTTAGTCCTTTAGATAACAACCTTAAGGGATTTCTCTTCCCCTCAAATATCCACTTACTCCATGGAACTTACTATGATCATGTTGTCTTACCCATTTGCCCAAAGATATTTTCTTAGATTTAATTCTTATGTCACTTAAGGGTAAGATTCTCCCTCTTGAGGTTTTCATCTAAATGTTAATCCAGATAATAGGATTGGGAGTTCTGAAGTGTTTAACCGTCCTAGGGTTTCCTTATTTTTCTTGTTGTTAAAGTCTTTAGCTCGGTGTTCTTTCAAGCATTTCATTATTGTTTCCGTAGGTTTTGGCATTACTTACTTCACCCCCTTTTTGTCTTATATTGCTCCATTAATCCATTCTTTCTTTATTACAACTCAAGTCCGCCTGAATCTTTCGTTTGACCCCATCAAGCTTATGTCACCGACTTTTCTTCACATGAGTCACACCTTCTCAAAACTTTTGGTCTTACCTGTCCTTTGTAGCATGACATGTTCTAGATCTGTGTTTGTGTATTATACTTCCAGGACATTCCTTTGATAATTGTTCCTAACTTCATATTCATTTAGGGATCATAAAATTTCGTCCCACCTTACCATCTGGTAGTGTTTCTTAACTACTTGGAATGTTATCCAAGTATCCAATGTACACACCCATGATTTGGTCATTTCTCCCTTACCTTGTAGGTCTCCATTTATTAAAATTAGACTTTTTCAGTACTGAATCTTCACCACTTCTTTCATTAGAGGTATCCCTATGCTCATCTTCTTACGTTGTTAGAGTGTTCCACCAGTCATCTCAGGTTCATGCATCTCTCCCACACATATTCATTTCTTTTACTTAGACACCATGCCTTTCATGATAGTTTAGGTTTTCCTTATTTACTCATCCTTTACTAACTTCCGTTGTCATGCCCTGACCAAGTTTGGTAAGATCCCCGTGAGCAACCCACAACTCCCTTTGGTCTATAAGGGTTTCGCCCTCTTCTAAACCGCGAGGAGTAAGACGTCATTTTTCCTATTTTTCCTAGAATAACATTATACAATACTGAATATATTAAACTAATCATACCTGTCTTATAGTTCAACTACAGGAGGGCCTTTAAGGTTGGTTCTCCTTGGTTACCTAAAAGGGGTAAAAGGGAGGGGTGAGTTCTATAACTCAGTGAGCGGGTGTTGGGAGTGAGTTTTTAAAACATCATTGGTTTATAAAAACCATGCTAAGGTTATCATTTTCTTAAAAGGATTTTTCTCAAATTCAGGTTTTCAAAACCTTTTCCATTTTCATATCAAGTGTGTTTAGCTCCTTTTAGCCCATACCCTTGCCTCGGGAGGCGTTTAGCAAAAAAACACACGCCCTTCATCTGGAAGGGTACACACATTCGCATGTGCAGCCCGTCCACTACACCAACTTGTGGATTGTAGCATATTTATCATCCACCATGATAAAAGCTCGTCCACTTCTACCCCGAGTCTGAGGGGATGTCCTAGATATCTGACCCTCAGATCCAAAATTTCTTCATGTCCATATGGGGACGAAGACCTCATCTCGACCCTACCCCGGTCTCATGCGCAAGAAGCTCTTGGAGCTTCAAGACTGACAAGCACGATGAACTGCCCTTATCTCTACCATGTCGACCATCAACCCTTAGGACCCATCACTACCATCTAGGACATCTTGAAGGTCCCGTACCACTAGTGCATGCACAAACAATAGTTTTCATATAATTATCCATCTTCTTTGGTGTCAATTGTCCAACAAGCCCGACGATCAACCCGACCTGGAGCTATTTGTCTAGTCTGGTCTATCGACCTAGCCTTAGTGCACTGCCGCCAGTCCATTGAGCACGGTCGGTCCTAACTTGGTATCGTGGCATAACACAACAATCAATTCCATTTTAATTAGGAGTTTTCATGGTTCTTCCTAATTAAGTTTGTTTACAAGCTTCTACTCGTGCCTACAGGCCTTGGGCCAACTGCAAATGTTTTCCAAAACTAGGCATTAAGCCCTATGAGTTCAAAAGGCAAGGCCCCTAGCCTATCTGAGCTGTTCTAGCCCCCGTCAAGAAGGTCTCTCAAATATTTTAAGCATTGGCACACAATAAGGGAGAACACTTATGATAAAAAAAATTCATTTTTATCTGACCACACTAAACGAATGTGATGATGGATCCACTTAACACCGGTAGAAGGTTTTCTTCTTTCCTCAAGTAAACTTATCATACCAATCGAGTATGATGTTTAATTTTATCCATTAAAATTAGTGCTCATCATCCCAACTGGGTATGATGTTAAATAATCCCACTCACCCATTGATTGTGACATGTACGTCCTCGGTCAGTTTCCAGTCCACGCTAGCTCTCTCTTGCTTGCGTTTCGGTTTCTTGCATCCCTACATGGTTTGGATATCATTATCAATAAGTGTTTGACATAACAACCTTCATTTTCTCACCTATGAGCGAATAGGTCCAATTCTCAGTTTATTTGCCCTTAGATCCCTAAAATTTATTATACTTGACTTTAGGTCACTAATGCTAACTTTTCCCCGAAATTGAAACCCAAGGTTTCCAATATCCTCTTTCAATGATCAATTTATTCAAAATAGTGTAAGGGGCTCAAGTTTTCTAAATTCCCAATTTGGTCCTCAATTTTCCAAAAATTACTATTCTGCCCCTACTTTGCAAAAATAGTCACTTGGCCTCGAATCTTTCAAATATTGACCAATTGGTCCCCCAACATCTTTCTCATTGCCAATTGACCTCCAATTTTGAGAAATTGCATGGAGGTCCCTCAATTTTTTGAAATCCCCAAATTTTCCCCAATTTCTACCCCTCTCTACTGACCGGATTTGATTTATTCAAATTGGCAATTCAAACGGGTTTAATTGCTCCAATTGATGGCATGGATCAGTTTTTACACTTCCATACGATTAAATGGAGCTTTGAATTGCAGAATTTGGGTCTGAAACGAGCTCAAATAGAGCTTCACCGGAAAACTATGCAAAGAGAGAGAAAGCTTCGAAAGCTTACTATTGGAGGTGCAACAGTTTGAGCTATTGCTTTGGGAAGGTAGCTCTCATCCTTAGGGTCCTTCTAGGATCAATAGTTGCTACAATTGATGTCTAGATTAATGAGAATTGAGTTAGTGAAGTTCAACAATTTCTCTCTCTAGAACTGATCAACAATGATGAAGGAGGGCCGAATTGGTTACCTTTCGCCTGTCTGGAGGTCGTATGATGGTTGTGGGGACTATGGGGAGGTTTGGTTTGGTTGTAGGTGATCTAAATTTGGCCAAATTCAGCTCGATCAAAACAGGGCATCCGTCAAAGCTGCTTCACTGTTTGATTCCATCGATGCTTCTTTGACGATCCTCGGGTTGAAGGGAGATTGACATTAGGAAGCTGACTTCCACCGGAATCTATAGGACCCGACCTTGTCTTTCGAGGCTAAGAAAAGTGCCCAAGTCGGAGCTATGGTTCGAGCTTCACCGAAAAATGGAGCACTTGAGAGAGAATGGCGATTTGAGGTGTGTGGAGGATGAATGTAGGGGAGCTCTTTATATAGGGAGCTCCAGGACCCTCTACCCTACCATTTTTCATATTGGTCGAGCTAATCCTCTTCAGAAAATGCCCAAATTGGAGGGTATTTTCCTTCAACGTGAAGGAAAGTTTTTCTGCCATATGAACAGTGCTATCATCCCAAGAAAGAAGACAACACTGTTCTGAACCAGACTAGACCAGTCCGACTGGGTTCAATGGCGAAAATTGTCCTTTTCAGGCCTAATTTGACCGATTTTCTCAAATTAAAAATTTCTAAATTAATCTAAATTCATTTTCTATCTAATGGAAGCCTTAGTTTTCCAAATTTATATTTTTAAGCCACCAAGAAAAATGAATTTAGAGTTCGGTTCAAGTATAGTTCAAACCGATTCAATTCGGTTCACCCTGAACCGGTTTGATTTTCCCATCTAGTTTACTTCATGGTTCTTTCCCCATGAATTTTATGACTTTTTGGTCACTTGGAATTTTCCAAATTCCCATTTTAGCCCCTCTTTATCATTCTCATTTCCTTAAGTGGTTCGGTTTTCTCATTAAATTGACCAGTTCTTTCTCGATTTTCCTTGATCCGTGATGATGGGTTTCACAACTGTCCCTTCCTTTTAGGAGTTTTGTCCCTAAAACATAATCAGCATCCTTTGCATCAGGAGTATATTTCCCTTGATGTCAACTTAAGGTTGGCTTGACATGCTACTACTTTGGTTATTCCTTCACTTAGCCCTTTAAACCTCTTGCTTAAGGAATTTCTTTTCCTTTCCATTGTTTACTCACTCCATGGAGTGTATCCTAATTCGGTATGTTTTACCCACATGTCCAAAGGAACACCCTTAGGTCCACTTCTTACTCTTCTTAGGGTAAGACTCTTCTTTTTAAGGGTTCTTATCCAGGTCATTGGGTTAGATGTTCCATACACGTCCGATCGTCCCCGTTTCCATTTATTCCCTCAGTCGTTGATGCTCTTTAGCTCAGCATGCTTTCATACTTTTTGTCCTTAACCCCGTAGGTTTTGATCTGATTTCCTCCTTATCTTATATTGGTTCTTCCTTCATGTTTTGTTTACTACAGGTCCGGTTCCAGTTCTTAGGTTTGACTCCATCATGTTTTACTAACAAACTCTTTATTATTTGAGTCACATTTTCCTGGGACTGTTGGACCTACAAGTTCCTTACAACATGACATGTTCTAGAAATTTCTTTGTCCATTATTATTTTAGAACATTTTCCCAATGGCAGTTCATGCCTTTCCAACCGTTAGGAGTCATGTGGCTTCATTCCTTCTTGTTAACTAGTAGTGTTCCCTGACTACATTCGGCGTTATCCAAGTGTCTCTTTACATTTTAACATCATGATAGTGTTCATTTTTCCTTATCTACTCATCCCTTACCACTTCCTTAATGGTTTTTCCCTAGTTCCAATCCAACGGGTTTCTCGATGACTTACCGGCATGGTGGGATTTTCCCCCTCTTATGTCCTTTCTCATTTCTAATGGCATCCTTTAATCAAGGACTTCCCTTTCTTCCATCCACTCTTACTTGCTCGTGACCATTTCACCATTCCTTATTCCAATTTGATCCTTTTGAACTACGTGTTGATTCATTTGTTTGGGGAATTCTCTTTTTATGGTTTCATTCTCTACTATTTCCTTCAAAGTAGATACTTCCACCTTAGGAGCTACGCGTTCAACCTTCTCACCATTTCTAGAAGGTTTCCTTTCTTAATGTTCTTACACCCTTTTATATTAGGGCATTTACCCACTTTCAATCATCCAATGTCTTAAAATCTCCATTTCATCCAATATTCCCTGTCCGATGAACTTTCGATTATTGAGTCTTATTTCATGTACTCTACACTATGCCTAACCGTCACTCTTTAGGCTCCATTAAGTGAGTGTAGATCATGACAAGTCTTGATGTCAGTGATCATTTCCCTTAACCACTTCTAAATTGAAGGGCATACTTCTCTAAGGTTTCTCAGATGTTCTTTGCTTTATTTCCTTATTATGGGTAGTCCACCCCTTTTTTACTTGTACGACATCTTTTGATGCCATCTTCTTACTTACCCGTTCCTTAGGTTTAACTTACTCTTTTAGCCCTCATGAGTACTTTTCTTTTGTACTTGATATTTCCATCACAACCAGCATTTCATTTGTGAGCTTATCTTCTTTTCCACTTCAGTTGGTTCCATTACCTCTTAGTTGGGATATGTATGCCTCTCCAAGGCTTCCTTTCTTGGTGGGAATCTCCCCCTTTCTCCCAAAATTCCTCTTTCATTCTTCTTTGAGAGTTTCTAACCTTAAATGACATCGTTTGATGACATGCTCTCCTGCTTACCATTACTCTTGAAATCTTGTGTGGACGTCTTTTGTACCCCATCCTCATTCCCACTTCTATCGCCGTACCTATCTATTTCTTCTAGGGAGGGCTCAAATCCTCCTTGATTCAAGATCTCTTGATTACCTTCCAAGAGGATTACTTAACCTTCTCATGGCTTGAGTTTGGTCTTTAATTCATTTTCGACCATTGATTTCCTTAAGGATTAGCTTTATCATTCTTTTCCGATGTTTGGCCTTCTCACTTCTCCCTTCTTCATCTAGGTTTAACTCAATAATTCTTATGAGGATCAGTTTGGTAACTGCCTTGTCCCTACCACTCTCCTTGTTCACTTGTCTCAGGACAGTTATCCCTTGAGTTCACCCATCCTGGATGCCTATCATGTTGCCCTTTTTAGGGTGTGGTCTTTACTACTTTTCGATCCTTCCTATGGTGTCTTCTTGTTCATCCCATATTCACTAGTTGTTTCTTTTCACTAGATTCATTTGTAACCCTACTTGGCTCCTCTGTTTTTCCAAAGCAGGTCACACCTTGCAATCCCAAGACATTCTATTAGCCTTTCAACTTTCAGGGCTTGTCTTCTCAGGTGAAGGTCCTTCCTTCTCTGCTCAGAGATGGCTTGTAGCTCTAATTAAGGGAAAATTCCCTTTATCTATATTATGTTCCGTTTATGGTTTCTCAAGGTCCTACCTTCAGTCCTTCCTGCCTTTCATGACTTTTGATTATGGTAGTCGACGTGGTTCTTAGGAGGTATTGCCATAAATCCATGGGGTGTGGGTCAGTCCTTCATTACTTGTCCTATTCCCCTACACCTATAACAGGTTATCTTGGTACCTGTCCTTAGTAGGGTTGGGCACTTCTTCATGTAGTGTCCCCATCGTCCACACTTGTAACAGGTTATTTCCTTGCGTTAACCTATGTAATTCCTCCTTTACATTGAGCATTGCGGAGCTTTCTATGGGATTACTAGTTGTTCGGTGCTTCACTGTCCTTGAGTCTGAACAAGTTGTCATGCCTCGACCCAGTTTGGTCGGATCCCCATGAGCAACCCGCCACTCTCCCGGTTTATTAACTGTTTTCCCCTTCTTTAAACTGTGAGGAGTAAGGCGTCCTTTATAGTTGTACTTTTCTTGGAATAACATTAATCAAAACTGAATAATTTAAACTTACATACATGTCTTGCAGGTTTAGCTAGCAGAATGTCTGTAGGTAGGTTTTTCTCCCTCGGTTACCTGAAAAGGGGTGAAGGGAGGGGGTGATTTCGACAACTTAGTGAATGGTTGTTTGAAACATGAGTTTCTATAAAATGGTTTGAATTGGAGTGTGTTGGACTCTTTATTTTCTTTAAAATCATTCCTTCCTTGAATTCCTAGTTATTCAAAACCAATTTTCTCAATTTCCATAATTTGTATTTTTATCAATCAACACACGCCCTTTATCATGAAGGGATCACATATTTGTATGGCAGCTCGTCCACTGCACCCACTTGTGGTGTTGGAGCGACTTTACCGGCCACCTAGATAGAAGCCCGTCCACTTCTACACTGGGAATGAGTGGATGTTCGCAACATCCTACCCTCAAACCCAAAAAGCAACTCCTTGTTTATTTGAGGATAGAGACCTCATCCCGACCCACACCGGTCTCATGCGCATGAAGCTACATCGAGCTTCCCTAACTACTAGCACGACAATCTGCCCTTATATCAACCATGTCGTCCAGTAGCCCTTAGGACGCATCACTACCCCTCTTGGGCGTCTTGATGGTCCCGAACCTCAGTGCATGTACAAACAAAGTTTTTCCATAAGCCATTAATTTGTGGTGCCACTAGTCCAATGACCCCGGCCCTTAACTCGACTTGGAGCTATTTGTCCAAATCGGTCCATTGACCGTGCCTTGTCGCACTGCCGCCAATCCATCTTGTATGTCGGTCCTGTCTTGGTACCATGGCCAAATCACACAATTCATTCATTAAAAGTTTCCATGGCTTATCATCATTTTGTTTACGATCTCTTATTCGTGCCAATTGGCCTTGGGCCCACTGTACGAGATTTTTAAAAATCCAAGCATTTTAGCCCCCAAAGTTCCAAAACCAAGGCCTCTGGCCTATCCTATTCGAGCTCTCATTAAGAAGGTCTCCCAAAATTTTTAAGCATTGGCACACAGTCAAGAGAGAGCACTTCTGACAAAACAACTTTTTCACGGGTCTATCACACCAACCGGTGTGATCGGTAAGCGGGTTTTCTACTTCCTTACTGGAAGTTTATCATACCAACTGGGTATGATCTACTTAAATCGATAAGTAGTTTTTCCGCGTATTTCTCATATCACCCCAACCAAGCGTGATGTTAAAATTTCCACTTAGTAGTTATTTTTCATTTCTTAGGTACTCATCATCCCAACTAGGTATGATGTGAAAATCCCACTCACCCGATAAGTACAATTTATTCCTCTTGATCGACATTTTGCCTCCACGTGATCTTATCTTTATTGGCGTTCCGGTCCTTTGTGTTCCTACATGATTTTTGGACATCCTTGTTGATTAAAATTTGGCATAATAGCCTCCGTTCCTCACGTATGAACAAAATGTCGAAACTTTTAATTATTTGCATTTAGGTTCCTAAAGTTCTTTTTCTTTCACTTTAGGTCCCAAATACTAATTTTTCCCCAAATTGAGCTCCGAAACTTCTAAAATTCACTTTTTTTCCTCAATTTATTCAAAATCATTTAAGGGGTCCAAGTTTCCCAAATTTCTAATTTGGACCACAACTTTTCAAAAATTACCATTTTACCCCTACTTTACAAAAATGGCAATTTGCCCCAATAAAATTCAAAAATCGACCAATTGGTCCTCCAACATCTTTTTTTATGGCCAATTGGCCCTCAATTTTAGGAAATTGCACTTTGGTCACTCAATTTTACGAAATCCCCAATTTTCCCCCTTTCAAATTAGCTGAATTTGAATTCATTAAATTGAGCATTTAATCAGAGTTTATTGATCCAATTGAAGTATGGATCTGTTCCTACACTTCCACACAATTCAATGGAGCTTTGAATCACGTCATTTGGGTCTAAATTGACCTCAAACGGAACTTCACCGGAAAATTGAACTTAGAGAGAGAAAGCTTCGAAAGCTTACCGTCGGGGGTGCGATGGTCTAAGCTTTAGATCAGGGTAGATAGCTCTTGTCCTAAGGTACCTCCTAGGATGAAGAATTACAACATTCATGTCAAATTGAGGAAGAATTTGGTCAGTGAAGTTTTGTCGGTTCTCTCTCTAAGACTGATAAGAAATTATAGAGGAGAGCCAAATTGGCTTACCTTTCCATTTTAATTTAGTTGTATGAGTGTTGTAGAAGCAGTAGGATATGTTAGTTTGGCCCTTTTCACCTCGGCCGAAATAGGACAGCTTCGGTCCGCCGGATCTGCTTCACTGTTTTATTACGCTGACATTTCTTTGGCGATCCTTGGATCAAATGGTGACCACTACCAGGTAGTTGACTTCTTCTTGAGTCTAAGAAACCCGATCTCGCCTTCTTTGGCTTAGGAAAATCCCCAAGTCGGAGCTCTAGTTCGAGTTTCATCGAAAATTGGAGCAGTAGGGAGAGAGAGGTGTTTTCATGTGTGAGGAGGATGAATGAGGAGGAGCTCTTTATAGAGGAAGCTTGAGGACTCCTTAGCCGTCTGATTCGCACCTTTTTGGCAATCATTCATGGCCAAAAATGCCCTGAACGAAGTCTTTTCATCTTCATCGACGCTGCACACTTTTTTGGCTAGTGAACAATGTTGTCATCTAAAGGAAGAAGACGACACTGTTTTGAACCGGACCCAACTGGTCCAAACCGGGTTCAATTCTTAAACCGGTCAGTTCAGACCCGATTCAACCAAGTTTTCAAAATTAAAATTCTCTAAATTCATCAAAGTTCATTTTCTATCCAATGGTGGCTTTAATTATCTAATTTGAATTTACTAAGCCACCTAGAAAAATGAATTTAGAAACCGCTTCAATAGTGGTTCAAACCTCGTTCAAACAAGTTCACTTGAACCTATTTAGTTTTCACTTCCAACTCATCCCAAAGTCATTTTCCATGGCTTTTATGACTCTTTAGGTCACTCAAAATTTGTAATTTTCTCATTTTTTTCCTTTCTGTAACAGTTGGGGCTCGTGAATCGGTTCGGTTTTCTAACTTGGGTTGTCCAATTTTTCCCCAATTTCCTTCTCTTTAAGGGAAGGGGTTTGCACTAAACACCTTGAGAGTTTTCTTGTTGAGTCTTCTTTTCCAAAGGGTCACTCTAAGAGTCCTCATAGATTTCTTAATTCCCTGATTCAATTTCCTTAAGTGGAATGAGATTCTCCCTAGTTTTATGGTGGTTAGGGTAGTGCGGGTTTGTTTGGAAACTTTCCTTGGGGCCATCTTCCTACGTAAGATCACATCAATTGAGAGACAAGGTTTTAGGAATTTAGAGCATTTCATTAATAAAGTAGTACAATATGTTGGACGTTTTAGCCCTATTACAAAAAGTGGTTATAGAATAGATAGGGAGCTACGGGGGTTCTTGATAAGCGTCCTCCTTGGTAAGGTTATACGCCACTCCTAGCGTTCCTGGCTTTAGGCTTGGCTTCCTTTGTACTCAGGGTTGTAACCCTAGCTTATCCTAGCACCATACTCCTTGGTGGTACTGGATACTTTCCCATTTGGTCCTTTAGGACTTCTACTATGCCTCGCACATTAGAGAGCTTCTAGGGTTAGATTCCTGTAAGGATAGAGTGTTGGGTGGTGCTGGTGATGTTAGTCCTAGTTTTGTTAACTCCTCTCTTGGGAGCCATCTAAAAATTTTTAAAACTTATTTCTCTTAGTTACTATGTTATATAGTCTTGATAATGTATTCGAGGAAACATGCTTTGATACTTCTCACGTTGTCATGCCCCAACCAGGTTTGGTCGAATTCCCTTGAGCAACCCGCCACTCCCTTTGGTCAATGAAGGGTATCATCCTCTTCTATATCGCAAGGAGTAAGGCGTCCATTTTCCTGTTTTTCCTATAATAACATTATACAAAACTGAATATATTAAATTGATCATACATGTCTTATAGTTCAACTACAGGAGGGTCTTTAAGGTTGGTTCTCCATAGTTACCTAAAAAGGGGTAAAAGGGAGGGGTGAGTTCTACAACGCAGTGAGCGGGTGTTGGGAGTGAGTTTTTAAAACATCTTTGGTTTATAAAAACCATGTCAAGGTTATTATTTTCTTTAAAGGATTTTCCTCAAATTCAGGTTTTAAAAACCTTTTCCACTTCTATACCAGGTGTGTTTAGCTACTTTTAGCCCATCCCCTTGCCTTGGGAGGCATTTAGCAAACAAACACATGCTCTTCATTAGGAAGGGTACATATATTCACAGGTGCAACTTGTTTAGTGCACCCACTTGTGGATCGGAGTATATTTACCATCCACCATGATAGAAGCTCGTCCACTTCTACCCTGAGTTTGAGGGGACGTCTCTGACGTCTGACCCTCAAACCTAAAATCTCTTTGTGTCCGCATGAGAAAGGAGACCTCATCTAGACCCACTTCGGTCTCATGCAGACGAAGCTCCCAAAGCTTCAAGATTGATTGGCACGATGAAATGCCTTTTTCTCCACTATATCGTCCAGCAGCCCTTAGGACCCATCACTACTCCCTAGGGCATCTTGATGGTCCCGTACCACAAGTGCATGCACAAACAAGAGTTTTCATATAATTATCTAACCTCTTTGCTACTAACAGTCAAACGACCCCGACACTCAACTCGACCTACAATAATTTGTCTAGGCTAGTCCGTCGATTTGGGCTTGGCGCACTATCGCCAGTCCATTGAGCATTGTCGGTTGTGACTCGGTACCGTGGCATAACACAACAATCAATTCCATATTAATTAGGAGTATTCATGTCTCTTGCTAATTAAGTTTGTTTATGAGCTTCTGCCCATGCCCACTAGCCATGGGCCCACTACACATGTTTTCCAAAACTAAGCATTAAGCTCTATAAGTTAAAAAACTGCGGCCCCTGGCCTATCTGAGTTGTTCTAGCTCCAGTCAAGAAGGTCTCTCAAATATTTTAAGTATTGACATACAGTCTGGGGAGAACACTTAGAACACATTTTTATCTCACCACACCAACCAGGTGTGATGATGGATCCGCTTAGAACTAGTAGGCGGTTTTCTCCTTTACTCAAGAAAACTCATCATACTAACCGGTTATGATGTTTATTTACTTCTACTCACAACTGGTAAGTAGGTTTTATCCATTAAAATCAGTGTTCATCATCCCAACCGAGTATGACGTTAAATAATCCCACTCACCAATTGACTATGATGTGTTCGTTCTTAGTCAGTTTAAAGTCCACGTTGGCTCACTCTACTTACGTTCTGGTCTCTTTTGTCCCTACACAGTTTGGATATCATTATCAATAAGGGTTCGGCATAACAACCTTCGTTTTCTCACTTATGAGCGACTAGGCCTAATTTCTCGATTTATTTGCACTTAGATCCCTAAAGTTCATTTTCCTTGACTTTAGGTCCCTGATGGTAACTTTTCCCCCAAATTAAAACCCATGGTTTCCAATATCCTCTTTGGATCCTCAATTTACTCAAAATTTTGTAAGGGGCTCAAGTTTTCCAAATTTCCAATTTGGTCCACAATTTTCATAAAATTACGGTTTTGTCCCTACTTTGCAAAAATAGTCATTTGGCCCCGAATCCTTCAAAATTTGACCAATTGGTTCTCCAACATCTTCCTCATTGCCAATTGACCTTCAATTTTGAGAAATTGCATGGTGGTCACTCAAGTTTTCAAAATCTCCAAATTTTCCACTATTTCTACCCCTCTCTATTGACAGAATTCAATTTATTCAAATTGGCCATTCAAACGAGGTTAATTGCTTCAATTGATGACATGGATCAGTTTCTACACTTCCATACGATCAAATGGATCTTTGAATTGCAGAATTTATGTCTGAAACGAGCTCAAATGGAGCTTCGTTGTAAAACTATACATAGAGAGAGAAAGCTTCAAAAGCTTACTGTTAGAGGTGCGACAATCTGAGCTATTGATTTGGGAAGGTAACTCTCATTCTTAGGGTTTTTCTAGGATCAATAATTGCTACAATTGATGTCCAGATTAATGAGAATTTAGTCAATGAAATTTAGCAATTTCTCTCTCTTGAACCGATCTACAATGATGAAGGAGGACCGAATTGGCTTACCTTTTGCCTGTCTGGAGGTCATGTGATGGTCAAGGGAACTATGGGGAGGTTTGGCTTGGCTGTAGGTGGTCTGAATTTAGCTGAATTCAGCTCGGTCAAAACAAGGCAGCTTTGGTTCGTCGGAGTTGCTTCATTGTTTGATTCCATCGGTGCTTCTCCGATCCCCGGGTCGAAGGGAGATTGATGTTAGGAAGCTGACTTCCACCGGAGTCTATAGGACCCGACCTTGCCTTCTGATGCTAAGAAAAGTGCCCAAGTCAGAGTTCTAGTTTGAGCTTCACCAAAAACTGGAGCACTTGAGAGAGAATGGCGATTTGAGGTGTGTGTAGGATGAATGGAGGGGAGCTCATTATGTATGGAGCTCAAGGACCCTCTACCCTACTAGTTTCCATATTGATTGAGCTTATCCTCTTCAGAAAATTCCCAAATCAGAGGGAATTTTCCTTCGCTGGAGAAGGAAATTTTTTCTACCATATTAACAGTGCTATCATCCCAAGGCATAATACGACATTGTTTTGAACCATACCGGACCAGTCCGATTGGGTTCAATGGTGAAAATGGGTGGGTTTAGGCTCAATTCAACTAGTTTTCTCAAAATTAAAAATTCACAAATTAATCTAAATTCATTATTTATCTATTGGTGGTTACAATTTTCCAATTTTAGATTTTTAAGTCACCAAGAAAAATGAATTTAGAGACTAGTTCATGTATAGTTCATACTGGTTCATACTGGTTCAGGTCTAGTTTTCCCATCCATTTTACTTCATGGTTCTTTCCCATGACTTTTTGGTCACATGGAATTTTCCAAATTCCCATTTTAGCCCCTCTTTATCATTCTTAGTTCTTTAAGTGGTTCGGTTTTCTCATTAAATTGACCGGTTCTTTCCCGGTTTTCCTTGATCCGAGATGACGAGTTTCACAACTCTCCCCTCCTTTTAGGAGTTTTGTCCCCAAAATATAATCGGCATCCTTTGCATCAAGAATATATTTCACATGATGACAACTTGGGGTTTTCTTGACATGATACTACTTTGGTTGTTAATTTACTTATCCCTTTAAACCACGTGCTTAAGGAATTTCTTTTCCTTTCCATTGTTTACTCATTCCATGGAGTGTATCTTAATTCGGTATGTTTTACCCACAAGTCCAAAGTTACACCCTTAGGTCTACTTCTTACTCTACTTACGGTAAGACTCTTATTTTTTAGGGTTCTTATCCAGGTCATTAGGTTAGATGTTCCATACACGTCTGATCATCCCCATTTCAATTTATTCACTTGGTCGTTGATGCTCTTTAGCTTAGCATCCTTTCGGTCTTTTCGTCCATAACCCCTTAGGTTTTGATACGATTTCCTCCTTATCTTATTTTGGTCCTTCCTCCATCTTTTGTTTACTCTAGTTCTAGTTCTAGTTCTTAGGTTTGACTCCATCATGTTTGACTAACAGTCTCTTTCTTACTTTAGTCATATTTTCCTATGAATGTTGGACCAACATGTCTCATACAGCATAACATGTTCTGGAAATTTTTTTGTCCATTATTGTTCTAGAACATTTTCTCGATGACGGTTCATGCCTTTCCAACCCTTATCACTTCCTTAATGGTTTTTCCCTGGTTCCAATACATCAGGTTTCTCAATGACTTACCAGCATGGTGGGATTTTCCCCTCTTATGTCCTTCCTCATTTCCAATTGCATTCTTTACTCAAGGACTTTCCTTTCTTCCATCCACTCTTACTCGCTCATGACCATTTCACCATTCCTTATTCCAAGTTGATCCCTTTCGGTCTACATGTCGATTCCTTTGTTTGGGGAATTCTCTTTTTATGGTTTCATTCTCTACCATGTCCTTCAAAATAGAGACTTCCACCTTAGGAGCTACACGTTCAACCTTCTCACCATTCCTTGAAGGTTTCCTTTCTTCATCTCCTTACACCCTTTTATATTGGTGCATTTGCCTGCTTTCAATCCTCCATTGTCTTAAAATCTCCATTTCATCCCTTATTCCTTGTCTGATGAACTTCCGATTGTCAGGTCTTATTTTGTGTACTCCACACTATGCCCTACTATCACTCTTTAGACTCCATTAAGTGAGTGTGGACTATGACAAGTCTTCATGTCAGTAGTCGTTTCCCTTAATCACTTCTAAATTGAAGGGCTTACATCTCCAAGGTTTCTCAGATGTTCTTTCCTTTATTTCCTTATTATGGGTAGTCCACCCCTTTCTTACTTGTACTGCATCTTTTGATGCTATCTTCATACTTTCCCATTCCTTGGGTTTAACTTACTCCTGGAGCCATATGAGTACTTTTCCTTTTTACTTGATCTTTCCATCACAACCAGCATTTCATTTGTGAGCTTATCTTCTTTTCTACTTCTGTTGGTTCCATTACCTCTTATTTGGGATATGTATGCCTCTCTAGGGTTTCCTTTCTTGGTGGGATTTTCCCCCTTTCACCCAAAATTCCTCTTTCATTCATCTTTGAGAGTATCTAACCATAAATAACATCCTTTGATGCCATCCTCTCCTGTTTACCTTTACTCTTGAAATCTTGTGGGCATGTCTTTTGTACCATATCCTCATTCCCACTTGTTTCACTGTACCAGTCTATTTCTTTAAGGGAGGGCTCAAATCCTCCGTGTTTCAAGTTCTCTTGATCACCTTGCAAGAGGCTTACTTAACCTTCTCATGGCTTGAGTTTGGTTGTTAATTCGTTTTCAGCGATTGATTTCCTTAAGGATTACCTTTATCCTTCTTTTCTGATGTTTGGCCTTTCACTTCTCCCTTCTTCATCTGGTTAAACTCCATAATTCTTACGAGGATTAGTTCATTAATTGCCTCATCCCTACCACTCTCCTTGTTCACTTGTCTCGGGATAGTTATCCCTCGAGTTCACCCGTCCTAGATACCTATCCTATCGCCCTTTTTAGGGTGTGGTCATTACTACTTTCCGGTCATTCCTATGGTGTCTCCTTGTTCATCCCATAATCACTAGTTGTATCTTTTCACTAGGTTCATCTATAACCCTACTTGGCTCCTCTATTTTTCCAAAGCATGCGACACCTTGTTATCTCAAGACATTCTATTTTCCTTTCAACGTTCGGGCCTTGTCTTCTCAAGTGGAGGTGCTTCCTTCTCTGCTCCTAGATGGTTTGTAGCTCTCTTTAAGGGAAAATTCCCTTCGTCTATATTATGTTCTACTTGCGGTTTCTCAAGGTCCTACCTTCGCTCCTTCTTGCCTTTCGTGACTTTAGATTTCGGTAGTTGAGATGGTTCTTAGTAGGTATTTCCCTAACTCCATAGGGTGTTGGACAGTCATTAATTACTTGTCCTATTCCCCTACACCTATAACAAGTTATCTTGGTACCTGTCCATAATAGGGTTAGGTACTTCTTCACGTAGTGTCCCCATCATCCACACTTGTAACAGGTTATTTTCTTTCGTTGACCTATGCAATTCCTCCTTTACTTCGAACATTGTGGGACCTTTCTAGGGGATTGCTAGTGGTTCGGTGCTTCGCCATCCTTGAGTTTTAACACCTTGAGAGTTTTCTTGTTGAGTCTTCTTTGCCAAAGGGCCACTCTAAGAGTCCTCCTAGATTTCTTAATTCTCTTATTCATTTTCCTTAACTG
Source organism: Trapa incisa (assembly GCA_030064435.1). Classification (NCBI taxonomy): domain Eukaryota; kingdom Viridiplantae; phylum Streptophyta; class Magnoliopsida; order Myrtales; family Lythraceae; genus Trapa; species Trapa incisa. The sequence continues at coordinate 10,528,753 of CM057775.1, read as the reverse complement.
GAATAAATTCTCCTTAGTTTCTATGGTGGTTAGGGTAGCGTGGGTTTGTTTTGCTAATTTTCTTGGGGCCATCTTCCTATATAAGATCACATCAATTGAGAGACAAGGTTTTAGGAATTTGGAGCACTTCATTAATAGAATAGTACAATATGTTGGGGTTTTAGTCCTATTACAAAAAATGGTCACATAATAGATTGGAAGTTACAGTGTTATTGATAAGTGTTCTCCTTGGTAAGGTTATAAGCCCTTGCTAGCATTCCTGGCTTCATGCTTGGCTCCCTTCATACTCAGGGCTATGACCCTAGCATATCTTGGCACCATACTCCTTGGTGGTACTTGATACTTCCCCATTTGGTCCTTTGGGACTTTTACTATGCCTCGGGCACTGGAGAGCTTCTAGGGTTGTCTTCTTATGAGGACAGAGTGTTGGGTGGTGTGGGTGACGTCAGTCTTAGTTTTCTTGGTTGCTCTATTGAGAGCAATCTAAAAATTTTTAAAACTTATTTCTCTTCGTTATTATGTTATATATATATTCTTGATAATGTATTTGAGAAAACATGCTCTGATACCATTCAAGTTGTCATGCCCCGACCCAGTTTGGTCGGATCCCCGTGAGCAACCTGCCATTCCCTTTGGTCTATTAAGGGTTTCACCCTCTTCTAAACCGCGAGAAGTAAGGCATCATTTTTCTTGTTTTTCCTGGAATAATATTATACAAAACTGAATATATTAAACTAATCATACATGTCTTATAGTTCAACTACAAGAGGGTCTTTAAGGTTGGTTCACCTTGGTCAACTAAAAAGGGGTAAAAGGGAGAGGGTGAGTTCTACAACTCAGTGAGCGAGTGTTAGGAGTGAGTTTTTAAAACATCTTTGATTTATAAAAACCATGCCAAGGTTATCATTTTCTTAAAAGGATTTTCCTCAAATTTAGGTTTCCAAAACCTTTTCCATTTCCATATCATGTGTGTTTAGCTCCTTTTGGCCCATCCCCTTGCCTTGGGAGGCATTTAACAAACAAACACATGCCCTTCATCAGGAAGGGTACATACATTTATAGGTGTAGCCTGTCCACTGCATCCACTTGTGGATCGGAGTATCTTTACCATCTATCATGATAGATGCCCATCCACTTCTACCCCAAGCTTGAGGGGACATCCCAGACGTCCAACCCTTACATCCAATTTCTCTTCGTGTCCATATGAGGACGGAGACCTTATCCTGACCCTACCTTGGTCTTATGTGCAAGAAGCTCCCAAAGCTTTAAGGCTAACTCGCACGATGAACTACCCTTATCTCCACCACGTCGTATAACAACCCTTAGGAATGATCACTACCCCTAGGGCATCTTAATGGTCTTGTACCACAAGTGCATGCACAAACAAGAGTTTTCATATAATTATCCATCCTCTTTGTTACCAATAGTCCAACGACCCCAACGCTCAACCCAACCTACAGTTGTTTGTCTAGGCTAGTCCATCGACCTTGTTTTGGCACACTATTGCTAGTCCATTGAGTATTGTTGGTCTTGACACAGTACCGAGGCGTAACACAACAATCAATTCCATTTTAATTATGAGTTTTCATGGCTCTTCTTAATTAAGTTTGTTTACGAGCTTTTGCCTATGTCCACTGGACTTGGGCCCAATGCACATGTTTTCCAAAATTGGCATTGAGCCCTATGAGTTCAAAAATTAAGGCCCCTAGCCTAATTGAGGTGTTCTAGCTCCCGTCAAGAAGGTCTTCCAAATATTTTAAGCATTGGCACACAATTAGGGGAAAACACTTCTGACAAAAAATATCATTTTTATCTCACCACACCAACCGTGTGTGATGATCGATGAGCTTACAACCGGTAGGCAGTTTTCTCATTTCCTCAAGGAAACTCATCATGCCAATTGGGTATGATGTTTATTTACTCTTATTCACAACTAGTAAGTAGGTTTTATCCGTTAAAATATGAGCTCATCATTCCTATCGAGTATGACGTTATAAAATCCCACTCACCCGTTGATTGTGACGTATTCGTCCTCAGTCAGTTTCCAGTCCACACTATCTCTCTCTTGTTTGTGTTCCGGTCTCTTGTGTCCCTACATGGTTTGGATATCGTTATCAATAAAGGCTCAGCATAACAACCTTCATTTTCTCACTTATGAGCGACTAGGCCCAATTTCTTGGTTTATTTGCACTTAGGTGCCTAAAGTTCATTTTCCTTAACTTGAGGTCCCTACTACTAACTTTTCCCCCAAATTTAAACCCAAGGTTTCCAATATCCTCTTTGGATCCTCAATTTACTCAAAATTGTGTAAGGGGCACAAGTTTTCCAAATTTCCAATTTGGTCCCCAATTTTTCAAAAAATACGATTTTGCCCGTACTTTGCAAAAATAGTCATTTCGCCCTGAATCTTTCAAAAATTAACCAAGTGGTCACCCCACATATTTTTCATTACCAATTGACCTTCAATTTTTATAAATATCATGGAGGTTCCTCAATTTTTTGAAATCTCCAAATTTCTCTCAATTTCTACCACTCTATATTGACCGAATTTGATTTATTCAAATTGGCCATTCAAACAAGGTTAATTGCTCCAATTGATGGCATGGACCAGTTTTTATACTTCCATACGATCAAATGGACTTTTGAATTGCAGAATTTGGGTATGGAACGAGCTCAAATGAAGCTTCACCAAAAAATTGTATATAGACAGAGAAAGCTTCGAAAGCTTACCGTCGAAGGTGCGGTGGTGTGAGCTATTGATATGGGAAGGTAGCTCTTGTCCTTAGGGTACTTCTAGGATCAACAATTGTTACAATTGATGTTTAAATTTTTGAGAATTTAGTTAGTGAAGTTCAACACTTTCTCTCTAGAATCAATCTGCAACGAAGAGGATGGTCAAATTGGCTTACCTTTTGCCTTTGTGAAGGTCGTGGAGACTATGAGGAGGCTTGGTTTGGCTGTAGGAGTTATGAATTTGGCCAAATTCAGCTTGGCCATAACAAGGCGACTTCGGTCCGTCGAAGCTACTTCACTCTTTGATTCCGCAGGCGCTTCTCCAGCAGTCCTTAGGTCGAAGGGAGATTGCTGCTAGGTAGTTGATTTCCCCCAGAGTCTATAGGACCCATCCTTGCCTTCTAGGGTAAGAAAAGTGCCCAAGTCGGAGCTCTACTTCAAGCTTCACCGAAAAATGGAGCACTTGGGAGAGAATGGCAATTTGAAGTGTGTGGAGGATGAATGGAGGGGAGCTCTTTATATATCTCAAGGACCCTCTACCCTTCCAATTTCCATATTGGTTGTGCTTGTCCTCTTCAGAAAATGCCCAAATTGGAGGGAATTTTCCCTCATTGGAGAAGTAAAGTTTTTCTGCCATATGAACAGTGTTTTCATCCCAAGGAAGAAGATGACTCTGTTCCGAACTGGATCGTACTACTTCGACTGAGTTCAATGGCAAAAATTGGCCGATTCAGGTATAATTCGACCGGTTTTCTCAAAATTATAATTTTCTAAATTAAACTAAATTCATTCTCTATCTAATGGTGGCCTCAATTTTCAAAATTGATATTTTTTAAGCCACCAAGAAAAATGAATTTAGAGATAGACTCATGTATAGTTCAAATCTGTTCAATCCGGTTAAGGCCTGGTTCACTCTGAACCGGTCCAGTTTTCCCATCCATTTTACTTCATGGTTTTATCCCATGACATTTATGACTTTTTGGTTAGTTAGAATTTTCCTAATTCCCATTTTGCCCCTCTTTATTATTCTTGGTTCCTTAAGTGGTTTAGTTTTATTATTAAATTAATTGGTTCTTTCCTAATTTTTCTTGATCCGAGATGATGGGTTTCACATCCATATTGGGCATTCTCAGTTCCAACTATCAGGTTTCCCAATCACTTCATGACTTGTCTATTGACATACTCAGGGTTTTCCTTCCTCATGCCCTTCCTCATATTTGATGGCATCCTTACCTAAGAATTTTTGTTCCTTAGTCAATCCTTACTTGTCTGTGACCATTTCATGGCTACTCTCCCTTCACTCCTATTTGACCCCTTACAACATTCTTATTGATTCCTTGGACATATCTTGGGGAGTTTTTTTTGCTGGTCCAATTCTCTACTCTCATCCTTCGAAGTAGAGACTTCCATCTTTGGAACTACGCGTCTAACTTTCTAACCATTCCTAGAAGGTTTCCTTCATTCATATCCTTACACCCCTTTATAGTGGTTCATTTGTCCATCTTCAATCCTTTACCGACTTTGAATTTCCATTTCACACTTTATTTTCTATCTGAGGAATTTCTGGTTATCAGGTCTTATTTCGTGTACTCCACACTATGCCCTGCCATCCAATCTTAAGCTCTATTAAGTGAGTGTGGACCAAAACCAATCTTGATGTCTATCGTTATTCCTTTAATAACCTCTTGGTTGGAGTGTGTACTTCTCCAAGACCCCTCTTCTTTCGAAAATACTTTCCCTTATTCCTTTATTACAGGTATCCCACCTATCCCAACTTGGTATGGCATCATTCGATATTATATTCTCATTTACTCGTTCCTTGAGTTTAGCTTGCTCTATGGAGTGTCATGAAAATACTTCCCTTGTACTTGGTCCTTTATCTCAATTTGTATTCCAGTTACAAGTGTTCCTTCTTGAGGGAGGTCGGGGCATTTTGTTTTGAGACTTTCTGACTTCCTTGTCAAGAGTATGAAAAGGCTTAGTTTGAAACATGTCGGTTACTATTTTTGGTCTTAGTCATTAAGGTATTGTTTCTTTCAACTTTTAGTCTTCATCCTTCTTTGACTTTCACCACCTTTTTTCAAAGAATTTTCCTCTGCTCATATGTATGAACTTTTTGGTAAAGTTATTGAATCACACTAAATCTCGATGGGATGTATCATGATTCAAAAGATAAAAGTATTTGAAACTTGGATATTTATTCATTATTAGAAAAGAATACAAAACATTTTGGGTTGTTGTCCCAACTACAAGGAGGTAGTTACGTAGGAGGTTGGGAAGTACTTGCTACTATATTAGGCTGTTGATGAGTATCCTCTTGGGTGATGTTGTAAGCCCCTGTTGGTATCCTTGGCATTGGGTTGACTCCTCTCACATTTGTGGATGCAACATCACCAAGTGTTGGTACCACATTCCTTGGTGGTACTGGGCATTTTTTCGCATAATGTCACCACTGTCCATATCTAAAACATGTTACTTCCCTACATGTACCTTCGTGGTCGTTTCTACATCTCAAGCATTGGAAAATCCTCCTTTGTGGATTCCTATTACTCTTAGGACGTGTTGCCATACATCCTTAGGGTATTGGACAGCTCTTCACCACATGCCCTAGTTGTCCACACCTGTAACATATTGCTTTGGTACATACCTTTTTGTAGTTCCTTCGGCATCTAAGACATTGGGGAGTTTCCTCTTCCCTATGAGTTCTTGTCCTTACTTTTATTCCTTCATAGGGGTGGTTACGAAATTTGAAACTTGCCATTTCCCTGTGAGGAGTGTTACCATGGTTTCCATTCTTGCATATGTTTTACGTCCTGTGATGCCTTGTTTGTACCAACTGTCCAAGGGGAGGGGTAGCTTATGGGTTTGGACCACATCATCCTAGAGGTGCGTACTTCTTGTCAGGTGATTGCCTTCTCTTGGGGGAAGGTAAGGTTACCCTAACACCCGAACAAATTCCTCATAGAGTTTCCTCTACTCGGGAGATATTCTTGGTGTAGTGGTCTGAGTCCTCCTAGACTCTTGAGCTCCCAAGCTAATCTTCTCATTTGGGATAGGATTTTCCATGGGCCATGTGGTGGTTGTGGCAATGTAGTTTCGGTTGGTTCCTCCTAGTGAGATCATATCTACAGATCGGAGGTTTACCGATTGTTAGGTGTCACGCTCTGACCCAATTTGGTCGGAACCCCGTGAATAACCCGCCACTCCCTCTGGTATAAGAAGTATTTGCCTTCTTTTAGATCACGAGAAGTCAGACATCCTTTTGATCTAGTTTCCTAGAATAACATTATACAAAACTTGAGAAATTAATAAGGATTGATAGGCATACCTGACTTAGGGTTCAACTTCAAGGAATTCTCTAAGGGTTTGTCTCCTTTCCTAAAAAGGGGTTAAAGGGAGGGGTGAGTTTCTACAACAAAGGGGTCGGGTGTTAGGAGAGAGTTTTTTAAAATATTTTATCTAAAACAATTATTTAACACATCTTTTTTCAAAGTCTTTCATCATTTTCACTAATTATATGTCTTTAGCTCTTTTAGCATTTCCCATTGCTTGGGAGGTGTTTAACAAACATACACATGCTCTTTCCCATAAAGGGTACACATGTTCGCAGGACAGTCCCAGACAGCATCCACTTGGGGATCAGCACGACTTTGTTGATCACCCTAATAGAAGTCCAACCACTTCTACCTTAATTTCGAGTGACGCCCCAGGCGCCCGACCCTTAGACCCGAAATCACTTCGTGTCTGTATGAGGACGAAGACCTCATCCTATCCCCACTCCGATCCTATGTCGAAAAAGCTTCGACCAACTTCATGACAAACTGGTACGAAAAATCTACCCTTATGGCCACCAGGTCGTCCAACAACACTTGGAACCCATCACTACCCCCTCATTGTCATCTCGATGGACCCGAATCAGAGCGCATGCACAAACAAAAGTTTTCACATAATAGCCATCATCTTTGGTGTTGACAGTCCAACAGCCCTGACACTTAACTTGGCCTGTAGTTGTTTGCCTAAATGGTCCATCGACCTAGTCCTGGTGCACTGCCACTAGCCCATTGAGCCTTGTCTATCTTGACTTGGTACAGTGGCAAATCATATAGAATTTCCAATTTAATGAGAGTTTTCAGGGCTATTTTACTCAAGTTTGTCTACGGGCTCTAGCCCATGCCCACTATCCTTGGGCAACTTCACGAGTTTTTCAAAACTGGGCCTTGAGCCCTATATGTTAAAAAATGAGGCCTCTTACCTATTTGTGTTGTCCCAGCTCTCGTCAGAAAAGTCTCCCAAATGTTTTAAGCATTGGCACACAATCAGGGGAGATCATTTCCGACAAAATGGTTTTTAGCTAAAATGTGTTCATCATACCAACCGAGTATAATAATAAAGATATGTCCACTCACAACTGGTAAGTGGCTTTTATTTTTTTTTTAAATGTGCTCATCATCCCAACTGGGTATGATGTTTGAAAAGTCTCACTCACAAGTGGTTTTTCATTTCAAAATGGTGCTCACCACCCCAACCGGATATGATGTTATTAAACCCACTTACCTGATGACTATGACGTGTTCGTCCCTAGCCGGCTTTCCAAGTCTAAGCCGTGATCCCCTTTGTTTACGTTCTGGTCCAAAGTGTCCCTACATGGTTTGAGTATCCTTATAAGGAAAAGTTCAGCATGAAAGCCTTCTTGTTCTCACATATGGGCAAGTAAGCCTTAATTCTTGCCTTATTGCACTTGTGTCCCTAAAGTTCATACTCTTTAACTTTAGGTCTCTAATGCTCCATTATCCTTAATTAAGTCCCTAGGATTTCCAATATTTCTCTTGGGTCCTTAATTTTCACAAATTACCAATTGGGACTCAATGTTTCCAAAATTTCCTATTAGTCCCCTAACTTTCCAAAATTATTGGTTTGCCCTTAACTTTTCAAAAATGGCCAAATTGGTCCCAATTCTTTCAAAAATGAACAATTGGTCCTTCAACATCTTCCTCTTTACTAATTGACCTTCAATTTTGAAAAATTGCACTAAGGCCCTTCAATTTTTTTGAAATCCCCAATTTTCCCCAAAGTTTTTCCCCAATTCACCTTTTTTCAGAACTAAATGAGCTCATATGGACCTTTGCCAAAAAAATTGAATGTAAATAGAAATAGCTTAGCAAACTTACCATCGGAGGTGTGGTGGTCTAAGCTCTTGATCTAGGAAGGTAGCTCTCATCCTCAGGGTCCTTCTAGAATCAAGAATTGCTACAATTCATGTCAAGATCAGTGGGAATTTAGTTAGTGAAATTTGGCACTTTCTCTCTATGATGAAGGGGAGCTGAATTGACTTACCTTTTCCCTCTAGGGAGCTCGTGTGATGGTTGTGGAGGCTGACGAAAGGCTCGGTTTGGCTACAGGTGATTGGAATTGCCCAAATTCCGATCGGCAAAAATAGGGCAACTTTGGGGCCGACGGAGCTGCGTCACTATTTGGACTCGCCAATGCTTCTCCGGTGGTCCTCAGGTGTAATGGAGGGTGTTATTAGGTAGCTGACTTCCTCCAGAATCTACAGGACCTGAATTCACCTATTGAAGTTGAGAGAAGTGCCCAAGTCGGAGCTCTGGTTCATGGTTCATTGGAAAATGGAGCACTTCTCCTTCTTCGAATGTTGAAGGTGTGTGGAGGATGAATGGAGTGGAGCTCTTTATATAGGGAGCTCGGTCACCCTCTATTCTACTAGTTTCCATAATGGTTGAGCTTATCCTCATCAAAAAATCTCATAATCGGAAGAAATATTCCCTCGTCAGAAAATGAAAGTATTTATGCTTTAATGAACAGAGATGTCATTCTAAGGAAGACGATGACACTATTCATTGACCGGTCCAACCGTTGACCAGTCTGGTCAGACTATGTTTGGTGACAAAAATCAGACGGTTCAGGCCCGATTCGATTGGTTTTCTAAAAATTAAAAATTTCTAAATTAATCTAAATTCATTTTCTATCTAGTGGCGGCCTCAATTCTCCAAATTGACATTTTAAAGTTATCTAGAAAAATGAATTATCAAATATGATTCACCATAGTTTAACCTGGTTCAATCCGTTTTAGGTCTAGTTCACTTTGAACCAGTCTGGTTTTCACATTGAATTTACTTCATGCTTCTTCCCCATGATTTTTATGACTTCTTGGTCACTTGGGATTTTCCAATTTCCCATTTTAACCCTTCTTTACAATTATTTTTATTCATTTATGAGTTCGGTTCACTCATGAAAATGGTGGTTCTTTTCTTGGTTTCCTTGGTCCGAGAGGATGGGTTTCACAACTCTCCCCTCCTTTTAGGAGTTTTATCCCCCAAAACATAATTATGCCTCCTTTCCATTGGGAATTAATTATCTTGATTTCAATTAGGGTTCGCTTTGGTATGTTACCACATTGGTTTACCCCTTTCACTTAGTCTCCTAGGCATTGTGCTGAAGGGATTTCCTTTCCCTTCATTTATTCACTTACTCCAAGAAACTTATTATCATTGGCTTGTCTTACCCCTGTGTCCAAAGTCATTTCTTCGCTCCAAATCCTCATGTCGCTTGGGGGTAAGACCCTTCCTCTTGAGTGTTTTTATTCGGATCACTACGTTGGGAGTACCATAAACGTCTAACCATCTTCGTGTCTATTTATTCCCTTGATCATTGCAACTCCTTAGCTTAGCATCCTTTTGAGCTTTTCATACTTGTTTCCACAGGTTTCGATATTATCCCCTTTTTGTCCTATATGGGTCCTTCCTCCATCATTTGTTTATTACAACTCTGGTCCAAAGTTTTATATTTGACCTTGTCATGCTTAACTAATTGAATTTTTCTTACTTGAGTCACATTTTTCCAATGATGGTTGGACCTACATGTCCCTTACAACAAGACATGTTCTAGAAGTTATCTTTGTCCACTATAATTCTAGAACATTTCCTTGATGGTTGTTCTTGACTTTCCAACCACTCAGGGATCGTATGGTTTTGTCCCTTCTTATCATCTGGTAGTATTTCTTGACTACCTTCAGCGTTATCCTATCATCCCTTTTACATTTGACATCATGTATTTTATGACTGTGTCAGTTTTTCCTTATCTACTCGTCCCTTGCCAACTTCCTTATTGGGTTTTCTTGGTTCCAACCATTGGGTTTCCTGATTACTTCTGAACTTACCGACATGCTTGGGATTTTTCCTCCCCATGTCCTTCCTCATATCCAATGGCATCCTTTCTTAAAGATTTTCGTTCACCCGTACATACTTACTTGTTCATGACCATTTCACGATTTTTTATTCCGAGTTGATCTCTCCTTCAGTCTAAATGTCGATTTCTTTGTTTGGGGAGTTCCATTTTAATAGTCTCATCCTCTACCATGTGCTTTGAAATAGAGTCTTCCACCTTGAGAGCTACATATTCGACCTTCTTACCATTTCTTGAAGGTTTCCTTATTCCTGTATTTGGGGCATTTCACTCATCACTACTTGTTATGACCTGAGTCGATACTATGTTCATGCTCTCCCGTCCCTTTGGTTTAACTTCCTTCTTGGACTTTGGGTACACTTCCCTTGTAATTGGTCCTTTATCCCAACATGCCTTCCATTTGCAAGTTTACCTTCTATCTTACTTCAATTGGGTCCATTACTTCTTCGTTGGGATATGTATGCCTCTCCGGGGCTCCCTTCCTTGGTAGGCTTCTTCCACTATTTCATAGAATTTCCTTTTGCATTCGTCTTCGAGGGTATCTAATCTTAAATCGACTTCATGACATCCTTTGATGCCATCCTCTCCTACTTACCCTTACTTTGGGATTCTTGCTAGCATATCCTTTGTTCCTTGTCTTTATTCCTACTTGAAATCACTACAATTTTTCTTCATTAAGGATGAGTTTCGATACCTTTTTGTTTTGAGATATCTTGACCTCCTTCTGAGGGGCTTACCTAATCCTTCCCATGGTTTGAGTTTGGTTTCCAATCCATTTTCGGCCATTGACTTCTTTAAGGATTTCCTTCATCCTTCTCTTCCCAACGTTTGGCCATTTCACTTCTCCCTTTGTTGGTGTTTAAATCCATGATTCTTACGAGGGCCAGTTTGTTAACTAAATCGTCCCTACCATCTCCTTGTCCAATTGTCTTGAGACAGTTGTCTCTCGAGTCTACTTATCCTTGATACCCATCCTATCTCCCTTTTTAGGGTGTAGTCTTTACTACTTCCCGGCCCTACTTAGAGCATCTCCTTGATCATCCCATAGTTACTAGTTGCTTCTTTCTGCTAGGTCTATCTGTAACCCTACTTGGCTCATGTGCTTTTCCAAAGAAGGTCACACTTTGCTATCTTGAGACATCTTGTTCATCATCCAATGTTTAGGACTTGTCTTCTCTTGTGGAGGTGCTTCCTTCTTTGCTCTCAGATGGCATGTAACCCTTTAAGTAGAAATTCCTCTTTGTTTACGTCTCTATGTTTTGTTTGCAGCTTCTCAAAGTCCTTCCTTCGATTTTTCTTGTATTTCGTGACTCTTCCTCACATAGTTGAGTAACAAAATCGCATCATGATATGGGAAGCAAAGTTTTTAGAAGCTTAGAGTTTTTATTAGTTAGGAAGGACTACAATATATTTGGGCTTTATCCCTATTACAAAGAGATGGTTGTGAATTGGAAAGTTACTATACTAGCTTCTTGATAAGCGTCTTTCTTGGTTATAAGCCCCTTGTGATGTCCTTGATGTCAGGTTGTCTCTCCTCATACTCATGGATGTGACCTCAACAAGTGCTGGTACAACATTTCCTGGTGGTACTAGACACTTCCCCACATGATGTCTCCTTGTCCTTTGTTACTTCAACTATACATCGGGCATTGGAGAGCTCTTAGGGTCGTCTTTCTATGAGAACAGGGTTTTGGGCAGTGTTGATGATGTCAGTCCTAGTTTTCTTGGTTCTTTGTCTAGGAGCCATCTGAAAAATTACTTAATCTTTTGTTTAGTTCTTATGTTATATAGTCTTGATAATGTATTCGAGGAAACCTAGCTTTGATACCACTCAAGTTGTCATGCCCCGACCCGGTTTGGTTAGAACCCCATGAACAACCCGCCACTCCCTTTGGTCTAAGTAGGATTTCCCTTCTTTTAGACCGCGATGAGTAAGGCATCCTTCAAGGAATTCTCCAATGGTTTGTCTCCTTTCCTAAAAAGGGGTTAAAGGGAGGGGGTGAGTTTCTATAACTTAGTGAGTTGGGAGCTAGTTTTTCAAAATAATTTATCCAAAACCATCATTTAACACATCCTTTTTCAAAGCCTTTCATCATTTTCACTTATTATGTGTGTTTAGCTCTTTAGGAACTTCCCCTTACTCGGGAGGTGTTTAGCAAGCATACACACGCCCTTTCTCATAAAGGGTACACACGTTCGTAAGACAGTCCCAAACTGCACCCACTTGGGGATCAGCGCGACTTTGTTGTCCCCCCTGATAGAAGTTTGACCACTTCTATCAAGAGTTTGAGTGACACCCCAGGCACCCGACCCTCAGACCCGAAATCACTTCGTGTTCGCATGAAGATGGAGACCTCATCCTATCCCCACCCCAGTCTCATGCACAAGAAGGTCGAGCCAACTTCATGACTAACTGGTATGAAAAATCTACCTTTATTGCCACTAGGTCGTCCAGCAGCCCTTGGAACCCATCACTAGCCCTCATGGGCATCTCGAAGGTCTCGAATTAAAGTGCATGCACAAAAAATAGTTTTCACATAATAGCCATCATATTTGGTGTTGACGGTCCAACATCCCCGACACTCGACTTGACGTGTAGTTGTTTGCCTGACCGATCCATCGACCTAATCCTGACACACTGCCACTAGCCCATCGAGCCTTGTTAGTCCTAACATGGTACCGTGGAAAATTACACAAAATTTTTAGTTTAATGAGAGTTTTCAAGGCTCTTTTACTCATGTTTGTCTACGGGTTGTAGCCCGTGCCCATTGGCCTTGGACCCACTTAATGAGTTTTTCAAAACAAGGCCTTGAGCCTTATAAGTTCAAAAACGAGGCCTCCAACCTGTTAGAGCTGTCCCAACTCTCATCAGAAAAGTCTTCCAAATGTTTTAAGCATTAGCACACAGTCAAGGGAAACTGTTTCCAAAAAAATGGTTTTTAGCTCAAATGTACTCACCATACCAACCGAGTATAATGATAGAGATATGTCCACTAACAACCAGTAAGTGGCTTTTCTTTTTTAAAATGTGCTTATCATCCCAACCAGGTATAATATTTGAAAATTCCTACTCACAAGTGGTTTTTCATTTCAAAATGGTGCTCACCACCCCAACCGAGTATGATGTTATTAAGCCCACTCACCCGATGACTGTGACGTGTTCGTCCCTAGTTGGCTTTCTAAGTCCAAGTCGTGATCTCCTTTGTTCATGTTCTGGTCCAAAGTGTCCATTCACAATTTGAGTATCCATATAAGGAACAGTTCGGCATGAAAGCCTTCTTGTTCTCACATATTGGCAACTAGGCCTTAATTATTGTCTTATTGCACTTGGGTCCCTAAAATTCATACTCTTTAACTTTAGGTCCCTAATGCTCTAATATCCTTAATTAAGTCCCTAGTATTTGTAATATTCCTCTTGGGTCCTTAATTTTCACAAATTACCAATTGGGACTCAATTTTTTCAAAATTTCCTACTAGTCCCTTGACTTTCCAAAAATTACCTATTTGCCCCTAACTTTTCAAAAATGGAAAAATTGGTCCTCCAACATCATCCTCTTTACCAATTAACCTTCAATTTTGAAAAATTGCACTAAGGTTCTTTCAATTTTTTGAAATCCCCAATTTTCCCTACACTTTTACCCCAATTTACCTTCTCCATATGACCCGAATCTATTCACATCCAATTGGCCCTTCAATTCATGTTAATTGTTCCCAATTATGTTGCTAATCAACTTCCCCACTTCTCTGCGGTCAAACCAAGCTTTGAATCACCATTTTTTGGTTCGAAAGGAGCTTAAATAGAGGTTTGCTGGAAAATTGAATATAGATAGAGAGAGATTCAAAAATTTACCATTGGAGGTGGGGCGGTCTAAGCTCTTGATCTGGGAATTTAGCTCTCATCCTCAGGGTCCTTCTTGATCAAGAATTGTTACAATTCATGCCAAGATCAGTGGGAATTTGGTTAGTGAAATTCGACACATTCTCTCTCTAGAACCAAACTACTTCGATGAAGGGGAGCTGAATTGACTTACCTTTTCCCTCTTGGTAGGTCGTGTGATGGCTGTAGAGGCTGAGGTAAAGCTCGGTTTGGCCATAGGCAATCAGAATTGCCTGAATTTTGATTGGCAAAAATAGGGCAGCTTCGAGGTCGATGCAGCTGTGTCATTTTAAATTAATCTAAATTTATTTTCTATCTATTGGTGGCATCAATTCTCTAAAATGACATTTTTAAGCCATCTAGAAAAATGAATTATCAAATTCGGTTTACCGTAGTTCAATCTGGTTCAGGTTCGGTTCACTTTGAATCAGTCCAATTTTCCCACCCAATATATTTCATGGTTCTTCCCCATGATTTGTATGATTTCATGGCCACTTGAAATTTTCCAATTTCCCATTTTAACCCTTGTTTACCATTTTTTTGGTTTATTTATGGGTTTAGTTCTCTCATGAAAATGCTGGTTCTTTTCTTGGTCCATGTCCGAGAGGATGGGTTTCTCAACTCTCTCCTCATTTTAGGAGTTTTGTTACCAAAACTTAATTATGCCCCCTTTCCATCAGGAATTAGTTATCTTGATTTCAATTACGGTTCGCTTTGGTATGCTACCACATTGGTTTACGCCTTTCACTTAGTCTCCTAGGCACTGTGCTAAAGGGATTTCCTTTCCCTTCATTTATTCACTCCATGGAACTTATTATCATTGGCTTGTCATACCTCCGTGTTCAAGGTCATCTCTTTGCTCCAAAACCTCATGCCGCTTAGGGGTATGACCCTTCCTCTTGAGGGTTTTTATCTGGATCACTGGGGTTGGGAGTTCCATAAATGTCTGGTCGTCTCCTGTCTATTTATTCCCTTGAACATTGCAACTCCCTAGCTTAGCATCCTTTCAAGCATTTCATACCTGTTTCCACAGGTTTCAGTACTATCCCCTTTTTGTCCTACATGGGTCCTTCCTCCATCCTTTGTTTATTACAACTCCGTTCCAAATTTTTATATTTGACCTTCTCATGCTTAACTAATTAACTTTTTCTTACTTGAGTCACATTTTTCCAAGGACGGTTGGACCTACATGTCCCTTATAGCATGACATGTTCTAGAAGTTGTCTTTGTCCATTATAATTCTAGAACATTTCCTTGATGGTTGTTCTTGACTTTCCAACCATTCGAGGATCGTATGGTTCTGTCCCTTCTTATCATCTGGTAGTATTTTTCGACTACCTTCAGCGTTATCCTATCACCCCTTTTACCTTTGACATCATGTATTTTATGACCATGTTAGTTTTTCCTTTTCTACTCGTCCCTTACCAACTTCCTAATTGGTTTTTTCCGGTTCCAACCATTAGGTTTCCCGATCACTTCTTAACTTACCGACATGCATGGGATTTTTCCTCCCTCATCTCTTTCCTCAAATCCAATGGCGTCATTTCTTAAACATTTTCATTCACCCATCCATACTTACTTGTTCATGACCATTTCACGATTCTTTATTCCGAGTTGATCTCTCTTTCGGTCAAAATGTCAATTTCTTTGTTTGGGGAGTTCCCTTTTAATATTCTCATTCTCTACCATGTCCTTTGAAATAGAGACTTCCACCTTGGGAGCTACATGTTCAACTTTCTTACCATTTTTTGAAGGTTTTCTTATTCCTTTATTTGGGGCATTTCACTCATTGCTACTTGTTATGACCTGAGTTGATACTATCTTTGTGCTCTCCTGACCCTTTGGTTTAACATCCTTTGAGGACTTTGGGTACACTTACCTTGTAATTGGTCATTTATCCCAACATGCCTTCCATTTGCAAGTTTACCTTCTATCCTACTTTAATTGGGTCCATTACTTCTTTGTTGGAATATGTATGCCTCTTGGGGCTCCCTTCCTTGGTAGGCTTCTTCCTCTATTTCCCGAAATTTCCTTTTACATTCGTCTTCGAGGGTATCTGATCTTAAATCAACTTTATGACATTCTTTGATGCCATCCTCTCCTACTTACCCATACTTTGGGATTCTTGTTGGCATATCCTTTGTACCATGCCTTTATTCCTACTTGTAATCACTACATTGTTTCTTCATTAGGGATGAGTTTCGATACCTTTTTATTTCGAGATATCTTGACCTCCTTTTGAGGGACTTACCTAATCCTTCCAATGGTTTGAGTTTGGTTTCCAATCCATTTTCAGCCATTGACTACATTAAGGATTTCTTTCATCCTTCTCTTCCCAACGTTTGGCCTTTTCACTTCTCCCTTCCTCATCGGGGATTAAATCCATGATTCTTACGAGTGCCAGTTTGTTAACTAACTCATTCCTACCACTCTCTTTGTCCAATTGTATTGAGACAATTGTCTCTCGAATCTACTTGTCCTTGATGCCCATCCTATTTGTAAACCTCGCCCTTTTTAGCTAACAAAAATTGGGAAAAGAATCGGTCAGAGAAAATCGAACCGGTTCACAAACCTGATCATTTGTGAACGAGCAATTTGGGAATTTACAACTCCCGAGTGATCCAAAGGGTTTATAATACTGTGGAAAAGAACCCTAGGACAAATTGGAAGAGAAAAATCAGACCGACTTAGATGAACCGGATCCAACTGAATTGAACTGGTTTATGAACCAAGTCGACTCATGAACCAGAATCGATAGAAAAAGGGCAAACATGGAAATTTATGTATCCCTTGTGACCCGAAGAGATTTATAAACCTTGGAAAGGAACCTTAGAATAAAGTGGGAGAGAAAAACCAAATCGGTTTGGGTGAACCTGACCCGAACAGGATTGAACCGGTTTAAGGATCAAGTTGGTTTATGAACTGGAATCGTTAAAGAGATGGTAAACTAGGAATTTTATGGACCCTAAGTGACCCAAGGAGTCACAAAAGACAAGGAAATGGACTTGTGAAGGAATTGGGGATGAAAACCAAACTGGTTCAGGTGAACCGAATCCGAACCGGTTTGCACTGGTTTGAACCACTATTGAATCGGATCCTAAATTCATTTTTCTATGTGGCTTAAATAATTCAAATTTGAGATTTGAGGCCACCATTAGATAAAAAAATGAATTTAGAAATTTTTAGATTTGAAAAAGTCGGTCGAATGAGGGGTGAACCGGCCGGTTTATGCTTCGAACCCGGTTCGGACCGATCTGGTCCAATTTGGAACAGTGTCATCTTCTTCCTCAAGATGACAACATGTTCACTCGCTGAAAAATTGAAGCAGTGCCAGCGAAGAAGAAACGCTTCCGTTTGGTACGTTTCAGGTCTTCAATGCCTGTGATAACAGTGCCAAATGGATGACCAACAGGTCCCCGAGCTCCCTATATAAAGAGCCCCTCCCCATTCATCCTCTCCACACCTGAAAAGCTCATTCTCTCTCAGTTGCTTAGTTTTTTGGTGAAGCTCAAACTAGAGCTACGATATAGAATCTTTTCTACGCCAAACAAGGCGAGGTCGGGTTCTTTAGAACCTAGGAGAAATCAGCAACATGCATGTAGTCTCCATTTGCTCCAAGGGTCGCTGGAGAAACACTGGCGTGATGAAACAGTGAAGCAGCTCTGACAGACCGAAGCTGCCCAGTTTTGGCAGAGTTGAAATTGACCATTTTGAGCCCTCCTCAGGCCAAACCAAGCCTTCCCAACACTTCATCAGCCCTCCCACGATCGAATTAGGACTAAACGATAAGCGAATTCGACTCCACTCTGTAATTTCTAGTCGGTGCTAGAGAGAGAACTGGTAGAATTTCAATGATAAAATTCTAACTCAATTCAGCATCAATTGATGCGATTCTTGATTCTAGGATGAACCTCAGGACGAGAGCTATCTTCCTAGATCGAAAACTCGGACCATCGTGCCCTCACCCGTGAGTAATTGAAGCTTTCTCTCTCTACAGTCTGTTTTCCTATGAAGCTCTATTTGAGCTCGTTCCTACATTAAAACTCGCAATTCAAAGTTCTATGGAATCGTATGAACATGGAGAAACTCATTTTCAACAATTAGAAGTGTTTGATTGGTCAATTTGATGAAATCAAATTTAGCTGTGTTGAAGAGTTGGAATTGGGGGAAAATTGGGGGAAATTGGGGATTTTTGAAAATTCGAGGGACCGAAATACAATTTCCTAAAATTGAGGGTCAATTGGGCATGATAAAAATGTTAGAGGGCCAATTGAGGAATTTTAGAATTTTTGGGGTGAAACTTACCATTTTTGTAAATGAAGGGCAAAGTGTTAATATTGGAAAACTTGGGGGACCAAATTGGAAATTTGGAAAATTAATCCCCTTTTTGTGAAATGGAATAAATTGAGGTCCTATGATAAATTTTAGAAGTTTTGGGACTCAATTTGAGGAAAAACCGGTATTAGGGACTTAAAGTTAAAGAGAAATAACTTTAGGGACCTAATTGCAAATAAGTGAAAGTTTGACTTTCTCATTCATTTGGAATGAATGAAGGCTATTAGGCCAAAGGATAATGAACCGAGATGTTCATATCATGTAGGAACATGAAGTACCAGGAACGCCAGTAAGGACAAGCTTGTGTGAATACAAAGAACTGATCTAGTGGAATTCACGGCATTAACATGTGAGTAGGTTAACTAACGTCATACCCGGTTGGGATGATGAGCATAACTTAAAGTTAAAAACTACTTACCGGTTGTGAGTGGGATTTCATATCATACCCAGTTGGGGATGATAAGCACATCATAATGAAAACCCACTACTATGTGGTATTTTAAACATCACAACTTAGAGTAGTGATGTGAAAACCTTGCGGAAAAACTACTTACCAGTTGTAAGTAGATCATACCTAGTTGATATGATGAAACTTCCTCGAAGGAAGTTGAAAACCCATTCATTGGCTATTAACGGAGATCTCCTTATATCGGGTCGATATAATTGATAGTGAAAACATATTTTTATCGGAAGTATTCTCCCCTGAATGTGTGCCAATGCTTAAATAATTTGGGAGACCTTCTCGACAGGAGCTCAAATAGCTCTTATAGGCCGGGGGCCTCAATTTTGGAACATATGGGCTAATATGCCCAATTTTTTTTTGAAAATCTCGAACTGTGGGCCATAGGCCAATGGGCACGAGCAGGAGCTCGTAAACGAACATAATATATGTGCCATAAAACTTTAATAAGTAAATTGTATGGTCACAGTATCAAGGCTGGTCCTACATTCTCAATCAACTAGCAGCAGTGCGACATGACTAGTCTCCAAGCCAGTCAAGACAAATAGCTGCATGTCGAGTTGAAAGTCAGGACCGTTGGACTAATAACACCACATATTACATGTCATAATAAGAAAACATTGCTTGTGCATGCACTATGAGTACGGGATCATCAAGACGCCCATGAGGGGTACTGATGCGTCCTAAGGGCCCTAGATGACCTAGTGAGTATAAGGGTAGTTCGTCGTTCCAGGTGACCGTGCTAAATTTGGAGTAACACCAAGCGCATGAGACCGGGGTGGGGACGGGATGAGGTCTCTGTCGTCATATGGACACGAAGAATCAATTTCGGGATTGAGGGTCGGATGTCACGTACATCTGCTCATTCTCAGGGTAAAAGTGGTCGTACTTCTATCTAGGTGGCCGGTAAAGTCACTTCGAAGCCACAAGTGGGTTCAGTGGTCGTGCTGACTTGCAAATGTGTGTAACCTTCATGATAAAGGATGTGTGTTGGGTGATGACACACCATGGTTAAAAGGAAATAGTGATAAACTTGAGATTTGCAAATGAAAATGTTTTGAAAGAAAGGAGTCTGGCACACTCCAATAATAAATGTTTCCTTAAAAGTCTAAACTTTTGAAAACTCATTCACTGAGTGGTCATACTCACCCCTCCCTTATATCCCTTTCAGGAGATTTCGGAAAACCTACCCTTAAAGACCATCAAATAAGATGTCTATCAGACAGGTATGATAAATCTAAATTATTACACAGTTTTGATTTATGTTATTCCAGGAAAAGGTGCAAGTTAAAGGATGTCTTACTCTTTACGGTTTATAATAAGGGGAAACCCTTTAATAAACCGGGAGAGTGGCGGGTTGATCACGGGAATCCAACCAAACCGGGTTGGGGCATGACAACTAGATTGGTATTAGAGCCTGTTTCCTTGAATACATAATAAATACTAGAAAATATAGTAACTAATAGGATTTATCTTAAAATTTTTAGATGGCTCCCAGGAGAGGAACCAAGAAAACTAGGAATGACTCTGCTTAGCACCCTATCCTCGTAGGAAGACAATTCTAGAAGCTTCCCAAATGCTTGGGGCATAGTATAAATCCCCAAGGACCAAATGACAAAGTATCCAAGAGGATAATGCTTGGACCTGTTGAGGTCACACCCTCGAGTACAAAGGGAGCCAAGCCTGAAATCAGGAACACCAGCTAGGGCTTATAACCTTACCATGGAAGATGCTTATTAAACACTCCATAGCCCTCTAGAAAACCGAGTATAACCCGACCATAGCATAGACTACAAGTCGGATGACCCGAGTCTTGTGTCTCAAAGGGCAGAGTAAACCATGAGACTTGAAATGTTAAGTACGAGCAAAGATATAGAAAATTCATGCTAGGTGATTTTTGGGAAATATATGTATCGTGAGCGATGTAGTCGCACGACGTCAGTGTCTCACTCAATGTGCTATGAGCTCATCCACTCCCCTAAATATGTTACATGTTGAGCCAAGGAGGCACAAGGAGTGAAGGGAAGGACCTTCCCATGCACACATTCACCTAAGGTAATCTTGTACCTTACACACGAAGGTTCTAGTTCTTATCATGGTGCTATTATTCCATGTTATTGGTATAAACCATTTTGTGGGCTGCCACGAGAAAATTTGAAATAAAATTTTCAAATTTTCTCTGCTTTTCATAAGTGTTTTGAGTTATGAGTCATAGTCTCGTTAGTTTTACCTTGCTGAAGGATCCCGCCATTGTAACATCGAGGGGATTGGCGAGTTGCACAAGTCCCTAGCTGATGGAATTAGGTTGGGCATGACAAAAGGAATATTGGATATGGGTTAGTCGTGACAAGTTTGTCGACATGTGGGAGTCAAGCAAACCAAGCCCGAGAGGCAAAATCTTAATTGTTAGAACAATTATGGGATAGTATATGAACATAATGTTAAGGTCGATAATGCACCAAAACTATTTCTTAATTTATGTATAGAAAATCGACAACTAGCATGCAAGAACCATACCTTCCACGACGAATGAAAATATCGTCAAGATGAACAAGTCGCAACTACAACTATGAGTGTGATTTTTTATTTCACGTTCGATTAGACTGATGTTGTCTATGCTCGCACTTTCCAAAATGTTGTGTGAATATTTGGAAAATATTTCTAGACAACTAAGAAAAAGTTGACATAGTAGATTTTATTAAAAGACGGGGAACTATCTTGAATGGTTTTGAAAAATGAATCGAGAATTATTAGTGTAACATGGATCGGTAGGAACTCGAGAGTTAAATATAGATGAGATCCCGACCATTTTTAATGTTCATTAACATAAACATAAAACTCACGTGTTACAAAGGGGGCTAAGCATAGAGTGAAAGAGGCTAGGGTCTTATCTGGTAGGACAAGACTAAGACCATACCTACGAAATGAGTCAAGGCTCAGGTTTAAAAAGGGCTTAGATCCACCATTTTAAAAATGGACATAATGCTCATCAAATTATGGAACATGACTATAATAGAGTCTTAGAAATATAATAAACCAATATTTAAGAATGAAACACTAGACCATGAAAAATGGGACAAAACTAAGTCTATGAAAAGGCTTAGGCTACATATGTACAAATGGGGTCTAATATTAAAAGGATATGAATGGGTCTAAAGCCCATAATTATAAATTTGTTATTGAAACTAGTTATGAAATCAATATAAGACTCGATATTTATGGATGGGTTATAATTCATGGTTTATAAAATGACTTATTTCACTATTTACCTACCAGTGGCTAGAGCACAAGTTAGAAAATGGACTAGTGTACGATGATATAGAAAAAGTAAGTGGGATAACATATTTAGGTGGTTGGAAAAATGTTCAAATTAATTTATTTGAAATAAATTAAGACCCAAGAACGATGATTAAAATATGATATAAATGCAATCATGGGAGACGGTTCGTGAAATTTAGGAAATGTCGGGATAAGTCCCGATGATATTTTAAAGAGAAAACATAACTAAATAAGTCTGAACTATGGCACATATGTTAATTTTCTGTGCATGATGAAATAGTGCTTAAAGGTTTATTATGAGTTGTATTTTTGTGTTATCCTTAAATTTTTATAATATGTTGTATAATATTATGTGTTTGACATTTGTATCAAATAAGGTATAAGAATAGTATTATATTATATATTTGGTTCGGATACAATGAATAGATGATACTTATAAATTGATGATGGTAATAACTGTATAAATTTATATTATTTGTGAGTACTTAAAGATTAGGATAGATATTTTTTTTATATTATTTGATTTAATTATGTGAGTCATACCTATAATTGAAATCTGAAATAATTTAAATATTAGGGTCAATGGAACGAATATTCTAAATTCTCGTCTTTTAAGAATATTTATTCACAATAAATGTGATTAAAAAGTATACTTAAATCCTGCTTAAATAAAAATAATATATATATATATATATAACTAAAACAAGGTAACGGGTCAATATACATGGATGCTATACATTTAGTAGGTTCAATAAAAAAAGTTCTCGATCAACCATACTCTAAACACAAATAATAGTGGTTAAAGGAATTGTTGATGGTGGGTTACAAGTAGATGATAATAGATAATGAATTTTTGAAAGATATCACTTATATGAAATTATTAAATAATTTTAAAAATAAATTAAAAAATATTATAAAAATTGTATTACCCATTTTTTAGTAAAAATTCTTTAATAGAGATAAAATCAGTTATTAACATCTCGATAATTGAAACTCACCCTAAAACTCCCACTAAAATTACCCCATTCTTAACACAATTTCAAGAAAAAGAGAAGTGTGGAGAAAAAGATCTTACGAAGAGGATTACCGTAGCAGTAGACTAAAAAATAGTGTACAAAGATTTTTTATTTATTATAATATAATTTTTTCACGATTTAAATATTTATAAAATTATAAAATATTTCTATAAAAAAGTTTTAAACATCTAATGAAAAATAGTAGTTATTTTTATTACGAGCTTTTGTGCTATTAATTTGTTAATGTACATGAAATGAAAATTTGGGTTGAGGATTTACATGATTATTATTTATCTTATAATTATTTAATTGTTAGTAGTACAAAAATAACTAAATAGTTCACTCTTGTACGCACATCCTCCACACCAAGCACAAATGTATACGCGTGTCCCATGGGACATAATAAATACCCAATTTGTATTATATCGAAATCATTTATAATGTGAAATTGTTTATTATGAATAAATGGATGGATCCGATCATTTATGAGCCTATCCACTCCTAATTTATATGTTTTTGGCAATATTTATTTTTATAAATTTTTTATTTAATTCTCTAATTTTCTTATTTAAAATTTTAATAAAAAATTATTAATGAAGTGAGAGCAAAATGATTGTCGGTGGCACGTAAGGTGCCAGAGCTCTTATTTTTGCACGTGCAAGGCGTACACGTTTCTAATTGGCTGAGCTGATGGTCCCCCCTTTGATATTTCCCACATACATACACCGATACAAATTCTGCCTTCGCAAACATACACTCTCCTCCCCATATGTTCACCTTCTTCCTCCTCCCAACTTGCATTGTCTCCACTTCGAGGCAGCCAGCGTGTGGAGCCAAGATTTGGCCTTTGATTCTGAGGAATTTCGGTTCATGGTTGTTCTCTTGACACAGCTCTGATTTAGCCTGCTACTAAGATCTTTCTTAGTCAAAATTCTATCCCGGCGCTTGAGAATTGTTGACTGCCTTGGGCTGACTGGTTTCATGGTTGAGTGATTGCCCCAATCTGGGGTGGACAGTCAAAAGTGGGGATTTGTTGAGTGTGAATGCTTTTGCTGGGGTAATTTACTCTGCCCGACTTCGCTGCTTGCTCCACTGAGGCGTTCAAAAAAAATGAACTCTCTGTCATTGGATTTCACGCGTTGAGGCGATATATGGTTATTTATTTCTTAATTTATGTGGGCATTATACAATTATAAGCTCGAAAATCTTTGGAGTGGGATTATTATTATTATTTTAGAATTTTGGAGTGAGAAATCAATCGATCGGACACTCAATGTTTGAGGTGTCATCTGTACTGAGACTGCCAAAATGTTTACTTTTTAACTAATTGTGTTGTGGTTCTTGTCTAGAGCCTTGGTTTTTAACATTGAATTCAGATCCTGTTACTTCAATAGCTGGCCATAAAC
Organism: Trapa incisa; assembly: GCA_030064435.1. NCBI lineage: Eukaryota > Viridiplantae > Streptophyta > Magnoliopsida > Myrtales > Lythraceae > Trapa > Trapa incisa. The sequence continues at coordinate 10,504,447 of CM057775.1, read as the reverse complement.
TTGCCTGTTAACTTACTTTACAGAGAATATATTTTTCTCATGTTGCAATCATTTCAATGTGGGACAGAAGAAGTTAAATACATTTCAATTTGGTCAATCCTTGCATTCTTTCGGCAAGTGTATGCATATTTCATGCTATCTAATAGATTAAATGCAAATGAGTAGTTGATCTTATAGTTGTTTCTGGGTTATGGTATTACTGCATTGAGATGATTACCTTGCTGCCTCTTTGTTCTTGTGTATTAATTTATCTCACCATTGTAATAATCTTTATGGATTGGACTCATTACATGATCAAATGATAGCCCATTGTTTTCTATTCTCAGGAAATTGTACATTTTCTTGGCTCTAAGATGGTATACATTTGGATATAAGTATATGTTCAACGTGCCCATTTTCCGACTTGGTGCATCAGATGATTTTTAACACAAGTATTATGCTTGTCCTGTGCCATTATGGGCATTCATCTAGCAAATTATCAAGTATTATGGCCTCTCTACATTTTACTTCTCCATTGCTCAATCAGCAAAATTAAAGGTCTCAGCCCCGATGGTATGTTGGTGCTTATCTTTTTTTTTTTGTCAATACTAGTTAAAATTTCGTATGATTCTACCTTTCCATTTTTCTCTGCATATGTGGAAAGAGATTTATAACAACATGCTCGCTTTTTGATGTAGTCACTTCTACTTAGATACATCCTCGGGTTAAATTTGCATGTCGGAGAAGCTAAATTCCTACATTTTACTTGTATATGTCTTCATTGTACCCCTTGTGATGTTCCTGATGATCTTATATGATTTGTAGGTGAGGCACTTTTGAGTTTCAGATCAGCAATTACTAGTACTAATGGTCTTATTCATCAATGGAGACCAGAAGATCCTGACCCATGTAGGTGGAAAGGGGTGACATGTGATTCAGAATCAAGCAGAGTGATATATATGTGAGCTCTTGACTTGATCTTGAACCACTTTTTTATTTTTTCTGTTGTTTATTTTCTAGTTTCATATCTATATGTATTTTTCAGTCACATTTTCATAACTGGTCTGCTCTTTTTGCATGACTACACCCCTTAGATAAATTGTCCATCAATTATCACATTAACGTCAAAATAAGAAGGAAATTGTAAAACTTGGTGAGGAATTTTCATAGTTGGAGATTAATGTTTTATCACATATTTGATTATGGTTAAGCAAGTGATAAGCTGCCCCTTGTTTGCTGTCTGTCTGTGCCAAGTAAATACTAAAAACAGATATATCTGTTTAGAATTGGGGTCGGACATGCTTGGCTGTTTCTTTTGTATAATTCTGTTTTGATGTTTAACTTTCTCTTTTCTATTTCATGTGCTGGGTTTGGTGAATAGAGTGAGCCCTCTAACAAAATGATACGAGGTTATTTCATGTTCATAAGTTCAAAAACGTTATTATATGTGAAGCTTAGGAAAAAGTTCTATTTTCAATGTGATCTTATTTTCCAGTGTTTTATTCTTTCTCTGTGTATGCCACATGTTCTTTCATATTTTCTTGGATAATTATATGTGCTTTATATTCCATTTGAAGGCTTCTTTTATTACTAAAGATATGAATGCAACGAAATCTTTTTATTCACATTGAAGATTTTCTTGGGTGGTTGCGAAAATTGTGTGCCTTTTCATTTCTTGGAGATCTTATTCTTTATGTTATGATATGTCTTTGGAAAGAAAGAAGAAAAAGTTATTGTCATGTCTACTAAAATAAAAGGTAACTAACTGCAATACTTTGACTGCAGAAACCTTCCTCAGTCTAAGTTGAGTGGCTCAATTTCGCCTGATTTGGGAAAACTTCAGCATCTGAAACTTCTGTATGTATCCTTGAAGGAATCTGTGTACTTTTTGTTCTGGGTAGTTGAGGATTATTGTTTTTCCCTTAAAAACTTCTCTATCTCTTTTCTATATTCTTTATAAATAGAGCTCTTCATGAGAACAACCTTTATGGGCCAATTCCATCTGAGCTGGGAAATTGCACTGAGTTACTGGAAATGTAAGTGTTTACAGCAAGTTTTAGTTGTCGGATCTTCTTATGGTTGCTAAAGTTCAATGACTGCACTCTTATTTTTCTTAATGCTTTTTGTAGTAGGTAATATGTTAGTTTTCTCAACTATGAAGAATTTTAGCTCACTCTCTTCTGGTTTATTAGTTTGTATTTTTTTTTTTGTTACTCAACCATATAATTTGAGTCTGGTAGACATTCATTTACCCTTTTTGTTTTCATTTTATTGTTGCTTGTTACAAATATTTGCTCTCCATAGAACAATAGTTTTTCAGCATACCAATATCTTTTTGTAGGAATAAGATTACCTCATAAAACTTTTTATTTGATTTGCTTTGCAAAGCTGTAGACTGAATGTGAAATGAAAAAATAAAAGCTGAAAACTGAATATCTTTGTAGTTGCCAATAGTACAAATCTGATGAAGTTATAATCTGTTTCTAGTGATAACCTAAGAATGCAGTGGGAAAAGTTACTTGGATAATAGACACATTTTACTCTACCATCAAAGGACTTGTAAATGTAAAAAACTTTAAAGTCCCTTTTCCAACAAATTTGCCATTTGCATGGAATCTAATTTTGCCTAGAATTCAGGGTAACTTTAATTTTGGGGATAACATCTCAAACCAGTAATCTTCTAGCTTTCCTTCCCTATGTTAAATATTTAATTGTAAACTCATATTCTGTTTAAGCATGACCATTATCCCTAAGGACTCTCTGCATACTATATTAGGATTCAATATGCAAGTTTACGCTGCTGTTTTAATTGTGTATTAAATCCCATATTTCTCATAAAATCGCTTTAAGCTACCTATTGCAGATATTTGCAGAGCAACTACTTGAGTGGATTTATCCCCAGTGAGTTGGGAAATCTTTCTGAGCTTACAGATCTGTGAGTTTCTCACTTATCCTGATATATTTTAGAAAGAAATTCTTGGTGAAGGTATCATTTTCTAGGCTGTCAGGGGATTGATGACACATTCCAGTGAGATGTAACATTTATGTGGGATTATTTTAATTGCAATTTGTGTTGTTTGTTTGCTCTTATCAATAACTTATTAGGTAAGATGGATGCAGGTAGGTAGTTGTTTGATTGGAGTGCTGACAAATTAGTTTATTTTTCTTAAGCATTATTTGAAAGTCTTACAATTTACTGTATTAGATAGTGTTTGTTGATCACTGAACTCCAAACCTTGGAGCATCAGTGGAAAACCTTGTAACTTTTATCATGATTCTGTTATTATTGGACAATGCTAATTTTATACTCAGAATTTTTTGTTGGGGATTACAATACCATTCTTCTCATAATTTATTCTTTTATGTTCAACTCTAATTTAGTGTGTGTCTGTTTCAACAAAAACGAAACTTCAAACATAATAACTCTTGTCTTTGGAAAAGGGGAAGAGATGTTTTGTGCTTGTGATTCAGTTTATTAATAGCCTGAAAGTCAACTATATGAAAAATCTAACTGTGATCTATTTGACTAACAGGAATATTTCAGGTAACTTGTTAAGTGGGTCTATCCCTCCATCACTTGGAAGGTTGAATAAACTTGTGAGTTTGTAAGTACCTTGCACCATGGAGATACATTTGGATTTTCAATCAACTGCCTGTCTAACTAGGTAACAAGGTACCTTGATTTGATTTGCAGTGATGTTTCTGCCAATTTCTTGAGTGGAACAATACCAATAGATGGTGTGTTGGACAACTTTCCTGAAAGCTCGTATGTGTCTCTTGTCTTACTCTGGATAGTAGAACTTATCTTATTCCATTACCTTGAGATTGCTATACGAGATAATCTCAATCATATGTCTAGACTGTTTGCCCCACTAAAAACCTGGCCATTTCTGAAGGATATTCTAATGATTTTCCCAGTAAATACACACCTCGAATACTCTCTAATAGAAGATGGAATATGTTGGTATACTATTGGAAACTACAAAAGTTTTTAAGGCAACCTGACATATTTGCAATTGCATATAGTTGGAAACTCTCTTCTAACCAATATTTTCATCTTAAGACCATTGATTTTGTTTTGTTGGAAATTGTGTTCCTCTTGAAGCTATAGTAATCAGAATATTCTTGGGAATCTGTGTTGAAGCTTACTTTGAAAATTCTATCACAATTTATTTTTTTCAACGAATTGAGTTTGTTGGAAATGGTGTTGGAAGTTTCTGCCATTTATTTCTTGGAATCTCATTGACAACACCAAGAGTTTTTATCTCAGAAATTTTCTAAAATTTATGCCATAATTATACTTCCAATTTGATAACTCCCACCGAACCCTGACTCTTTTTTGGCCAAGTACCTAACCTTGATTCAGTATAATCATTTATACCTAGAAGATTGAAAAAGTGAGATTCACGAATTAGTTACAGAATTGACACCATACACAGTCAACACCAATAGAAGGAGAATTTAAGTTGATCAACCTCATGCAAGTGTCCTAGAGCATCTTTTCCTATGATGAAGTCAGATTTTCTTCAATCATTTCCTATACTAGCTACCTTATGGTTGCATCTCAAATGTGCTTCGAAGTTGTGGAGGCATAACTGCTCCTACACCAAATAAAGTGATATTACTGTGGATTGGAGTTTCCATCAAACTGCTTCCTGATGTCATCTGTTACTAATTCACATGCCACACTGTGGTGCAATGTCAAGATTGAGCCCATTAACAATTTCATACCTACATTCTTCCTCTACATGCTGGTCCTGCAGATTTCAGTTTCAGTAGTACCTACATTTACTCCTTTGTCGTAACCATCTAGTCGATAGTTGTGGATGCTAACCATGTCTTGCCCAACTGGATAATGGACTGCACCTCCACTGTCTAGATTACATTCTCTCTCTCACTACACTTGAGGAGTGGTATGATCTGAACAGCCTCTCTTATCTAGTATAGGAGATGGTTATAAGAAGCTTCGAGATTATCACATGAAGAAACTCAACTAAACTCATTTGAGAATGCTCCTCATTATGGTTTCTTTCAACTGCTGTTAGTTTGTGTATAGAGTTAGTTTTGTAACTAAATTGTGATCTTGTGAAGCAAGTTTTCAATCTAATCAATATATATGGCATACTATATATTGAATAGTCTTTCCTTTGTTTGCTACTTAATATTGACGCAGGATGTTGGGGTACAAAATTTAATTGGCTGTATAATTCTCTTATAAAGCTTAGAAAATTTCTGAGGGGCACTATGAGAAATAACCTTGGAAATTCTAATCGATAGAATTTTCAATGTTAGTTATATTGCATTTTTTGAGACCTTCTGACTGCTATTGCTCCAGCGAAATACATTTTATGACAAAAAGAGTCACAAATAGACCGAATATCTAAGGATTGTCTTTTGGACATACTCAGTTTTCTCTTTACATATTAAACAGTCAAACATCATTGAGTAAGATTTTTCACTGTTCTGATTCAATACATGATGCGTTTACAAAAGTATTGCTTTTATGTTTTCTGATGATCATGATGCCAATAAATATTCATAGCTGTAAAGCCTCTCGCAGATTTGGAGGTAACCGTGGTCTGTGTGGAAAGCAAATAAAAGTATCTTGTAATGGAGGACCATCTACAAGTAATGTCCCTCCTATACCAGGTAAAATTTTTCATCTATAAAGGGTCAACTCTGTATCTAGTATTGACATTTTTCAGCTTCTGTGGCAGCATCTTTGACATAGTTTAAGCCAGTACAGCTGTTTTTTTTGTTTTTTTTCTTTTGGGGTGATAAACAAGAGAAATGATTGCTCTTTCATTGGTTTTGCAATTTTTTGTGACTTCATTGTTTTTATTCTCTTGCCCCTTCCAACGATTAATTGATTGAATAATATTTATTTTTTCTCACTTGTAGCCCAAATTTTAGGTACTAAGAAGAACTCTGGACGCCTTCTAATTAGTGCATCAGCAACAGTTGGTGCATTGCTTCTGGTTGCTCTTATGTGTTTCTGGGGTTGCTTCCTTTACAAGAAGTTTGGCAAGAATGATGGAAAAGGGTTTGCTATAAACATCAATGGAGGTATATCGCATCTCCCATACAAATGATTTGTAAAATATCTTCTCCTTGTACCATTCATTCACATGCCTTCTGTATAAAATAATCTGTTTTTTCAGGTGCGTCAGTAGTAATGTTTCATGGAGATTTGCCATACACCACAAAGGATATCAATAGAAAATTGGAGACATTGACAGATGATCATATTATAGGTTCTGGGGGCTTTGGAACCGTATATAAACTTGCTATGGATGATGGCAATGTATTTGCTTTGAAAAGAATTGTTAAGATGAATGATGGCTTTGACCGCTTTTTTGAAAGGGAGCTCGAAATTCTTGGAAGCACGAAAAACCGTTATTTGGTGAATCTGAGAGGCTATTGCAACTCTCCTACATCAAAATTATTAATTTATGATTACCTGCCTGGTGGTAGCCTTGATGAAGCTCTTCACGGTAAGGTTTAAATTAATCTCCTCCATCTATTGTTGGAAATTTTAACTTGCCGTTTCAGCTTGTTATGTGATTATCTGTCTTGCCTTCTGCATAAATAACTTTTCTGTCACTGGGATTTGCAAGAACAAGTGCTGCCAATTTATTAGTTCTGTTGAGGCATGAGATCTCAAGGACATAAGCTCACTCTTGTTTTGATCATGTCACTTGTGTCTACCAATCACAATGAGAAGGAAAGAACAGGTTTTTATATTCCAATGATATGACTATCTCAAACATTTTGTTTGATAGGTCCAATGATTTAAAAGTGGATACACTTAATAGTTCATGTTGTTCATTGCTTTACTGGATAAAATTGAGACAAATAAGGCTTGATATATAATGTTATGGTCTTTTTTCTAGAAGGTAAGAAAGAGTTTGCTGTCTAGAAGGAATTAATATAATTTTTATGTTGTATAGAAAGAGGTGAGCAACTAAACTGGGAGACACGACTCAATATTATTTTGGGAGCAGCCAGAGGACTTGCTTACTTGCATCATGATTGCTCTCCCAGGATTATACACCGCGACATAAAGTCGAGCAATATTTTGCTTGATGCCAACTTGGAGGCTCGAGTATCTGATTTTGGGCTTGCTAAGTTGTTAGAGGATGAGAAATCACACATTACCACAATTGTTGCTGGTACATTTGGCTATTTAGCTCCAGGTTAGCAGCATAAATCCAGTTCTGTGGCTATTTATCTAATATGCATATGTAAAAAGTAAAGGTATTTATTTGAACTGTACCTAGAGTACAAGTAAGTATAACCATGCTGATAATAATAACATGAATGCCCCAAATGTCCCTGGCTGTATAGAGAGTACTTGTCCAGCTGTTGGGTGGCACACTTGGACCTTCTTTTTAGTGCTATTAAAAAAATTCAAAGGTGGGGCCATTATTGCGAATTTGTTAATAATTTCCATGCATAAAACTCATAAATGCTGAAACCCTATCTTATGCTTATTTTTTTGGTAATTGGACTTGCTCTTGAAACCCAAGTGGACTGGAATATGCCAACTACTCTGTGCCTTCAAATCATGCTGAATGTGAATATGATTATTGAAATCTTCCTGAAAAAAACTCAGAGAGTATTAAATTCAGTGAAAAACTTATCTAAAAGTTAGTGATAATTGTAGAATTTGCCTTCCTAGTGTAATCTAGACTCTCTTTTTTGCACAATAATCTAGACTTATTTTTGTTACATTTGCAGAATTTATTATTTTTCTTGAGACTGCATTTCTACCTTGGCAGAGTACATGCAAAGTGGTAGAGCAACTGAAAAGACTGATATATATAGCTTTGGGGTGCTTGTGCTAGAAATATTGAGTGGAAAGCGACCCACCGATGCTGCTTTTATAGAGAAGGGCCTCAATATTGTTGGTTGGGTGTGTGCTTATCTTACTCACTTATTATTCTCTTAAAACTTAAATTCAATCTCACAGACTGCAAGGAGCATACCTTAAGATTTCTTTTATTGATATTCTATATTGCTGTTTATCTTTTGCTATGCAGCAATTTGCACTTGTCTTAAAATCTGTGGCTTGTTCTGCATTTGCAGTTAAATTTTCTAGTAACAGAGAATAGGCAACGTGAGATCTTGGATCCCAACTGCGATGGAGTACATCCGGAAAGCCTGGATGCCCTTCTCTCCATTGCGATTTATTGCATCTCCACCCCGGAGGAGAGGCCTTCCATGCACCGAGTTGTCCAGCTTCTCGAATCTGAGGTTATGACCCCCTGCCCTAGTGACTTGTACGACACTGAGTGAAGAAGATCCGATGCTGACCATCATCTTCAGAAGCTTTTATCAACCAAGCGTTTGGTGAATTCCACAAGAAGAGCGTCTGGTGTTACCTTTCTGATCTTACTGTGGCATGAGATGACCGCTAGACAACCATGAGTTTGGGTCTTGGTACGTGTTATATGCCTTCTTCCTATCTCTGCTTGTCCCATTTTTTTGTTGTGCTTTATCGTTTGGGCATTGGTTGACTTTCAAGTGTATATTGATACAATGTAAAATTTGTGATCGGTGCTTATCTAAATGGCATTTTTGTAACATATGATTCCAGATCCATTTCCTAGGGTTATTGGGTTTATATTGACTCCAACACGAATTGTTGTTCTGGTCTATTGCCTGCATTTTATGCTAGCAATCTCGATAATCATATCCTGCAGATGCAATCAAGGGAGCAACCTGTAGATACCATTCCTAAAATCGATGGAAAGAAGAGAGGAGGAACAGTAGAAAAATCTCACAATCTTCATACTAGCCCCAAATAGGGTGATATTTATAAAATGTACCCTAATCCCATCTTGGTGAGTAAAACTTTGATGAGATGCAAGAAGATTTATAAGTTTGTATAGATCGTACATGCGTTAGATTTATCGCACCTATATTTATTTTTCTTTTACAAAATTCACAATACATGTGTTTTTCATGATATATTAAATTTATTTTTCTTTTATAAAATAGTATTCCAATATTTGTTGATGATATATTCAATTATTTGTAATATGTATACCAACATATTACATATATTAAAAGAGTATGCCATGTCTAGTTATAGTAAATAAATAAATTTACCTACTTGTTCTTGCTTTGTATATATTGTATTTCTAGTCCCAAAAATATCTAGATTTTCCAATTAATCTAAGTTGACGAAAAATTATATGTATTTCTAATATTATTATAGTGAATAGATACATCTCATTGACTTTATTTAAAATCATTATAAAAAAATGTATTAGATTTTTTTTATTTCATTCTCTAGATAATTGCTTCAAATCTTATAAAGTGGAGGCTCAAATGACACAATTCTCTAGCATACAATTTATCTTCTTGTATATGATTTTTTTGGTGATAATTCTATATAAAATTTAGAAAAAAAATTTCCAATATCTATATCAAATGTGAATTCAATATAGCAAATAAAGAAATAACTTATGAGTAACAAATTAGACAAGGTTGCTAGAAAATTTCAACCCTTTTATTGCTTAAATGCTTTTACCACTTACATTCCTTTATATTATTCCACCATGTTGTTTTACAATTTTTCATTATCTTATCTGTTCCAAGCAGAAGGCAGAATTGGCAATTCTGTTATCATTTCTATGCCATTTCATTTCCGTTTGTTGTCATGGTTCCATTCCTTGAACCAATAGGGGGCCTAGAAATTGTCTCTCTCTCTCTCTCTGAGTAGCATTCATATTCTCCTGTTCATGCGTTCCAAGCATGATGTATATGGTACCTTTTCATTTATAGTGGAAATTAAAATTTTTTTTTGCTCAAATAGAAATTAAATCATTGATACTATAATGGAACTGACATTATCTGTGGCAGTGTATCCAGCTAATAATCTGCTAAAATGAAGGGACATCTATTGATTTTATTTAGGATAAATCCTTCATGTGGTTGGTAATTAAATGGTTAAATAAGGCCTTCTTTTATTGCTATTTAGATTCCTGGCATTGTTTGCATAGTTGTTGCTGTTTTCAAGCATCTAAGAGCATGGAGAAACTCCAATATCATTTCAAGGCCTACTTTGAAAGCTCTTGTAATTTTTGGAACTTAACTAGCAATTTCTTCTTTCAGGTATTACAATGCTTGATCTTGGGGAACTGATTGATTACTTGCCTTGGACACAATTTGTAAGAGGGCTCATGCCAGAAGTAGGTAGCCTCTAATGGGTCAGAGCCAAGTGGTTTTTAGCCTCTGATGGACCAGAGTCAAGTGGTTTTTTATGGTGTGATGTAGAAGAGCAACTACTACAGATTTTTAGCAGGAATTTCAGCAATTTTCAAATGCATTCTGGACGTGTCACCTCTACATTGATTAAATTTCAAAATCTTCCTCCCCATAGCGGACACTTCCTAGCTATAAACCTCATACTAAATCATCCAAATCCAAATAAAACCTGAAGACTCTTGTGCATGTGTTAAGAGGATCCCTTCTCTAAGAACTCGCCTACTCTTTCACATCACCTTTCAAGTACTTCTTACTGCCAAATGACCACAGAAATTCTTACCTGAGATATCTCAACATTGTGATTGTCAATGGTCATTTCTGATACACAAAGTCAGGATGCCATATAGAGAATGAAAATACTACCCAACACAATTTTTAGCTAGGTGTTTGTCTATGATAATCCATGAAAAAAAATCAGCAAAATCTCCAAAAAAGCAATATAGTGATGCCCAAGAGGTAATGGACTGGAATTGGAATATCAAGTGCTTGATCGATGCTATTTTCTCCTTACCTCATATTAACATCTACTCTAAAATGAAACACAATGCATATGTATGGCCACAGTTCATTTACTGGATAAGGCAAGGCTAGTAGACAATTCCTTCATGTATATATATATTCCTATTGGTGTTAAATACAAGTCAATGTTCCTCAAGGCACATTCTATTGTGTGAATAATTATTGCATGTTAACTGATCAAAGCAGAGACTTGAATGTTGATTTATGATAACATTGCATAGATGCACTTTAATTAAGCTTGCTATAGAAGGCAAATGATGTTCATAGCAGAGGCAAGAGGCAAGGCATAGATCCAGTTTCACAGTTGCAGGATGCAAGAGGCAGAGGCAAAGAAAGGAACCAAGCATATAAAAGTTCCAACACATGTTGCTTCCAACATTGATAAAGATCCAGCCTTTTAAAAAATAGCTAGTTATAAAACTACAAATCGGGCAATATTTATACTGTACACATTTTACTGGGCATACTCTAATCAAGGGGAGAAAGACCAGGCCACTTGTACCCCACAAAATATATATCTATATAGAGAGGAGAGAAAATTTGCCTGGTGTGAAGACATTAAACATAAACATAATTCAGGTCTAAGTGCAACTAGCAGCAGCAGAGGTAGATCTTGGGGAAAGTTACAGCTTGCAAGGACATGAGGGTACCTCAGCAAGAAGAGAATCTTTGGCCAAGAAAAGTTATATGATAAGTTATGCTAAAAAGTAGCCAATAATACCAACTGCAATATGAGACTGGAAATTCAACTTACACTTGTATCCACATTCTGAGTTTGATGCAGGTATGAATGATATAACTGCATTTTTATTTTAAATTTTATCAGTCTCATTTGAATCAACTTGCATCAAATACTGAACAGCGTCAAGAAATCTACTCCAGCGTTTGCAATTTCAATGTCATAACAGGATGCAAAATTTTGCGTGGTCAAAACATTGTTCCAACAACAGGCATATATCAAGGGTTGTGAATAAAAAACCAAACCAGAAAAAGAGCTCCAATTGAACTACTAATATCTATCATCCACAGAAAGTACTATTATTAAGAAGAACATGGTCCCATTCACCAACACCGTTGAGGGGCAATCCAGTTCTTCAATACAGTCCACCGCTGCTTTTCAGAATCGAACCAAGAGTTCCCAGCACAGCAAAGGCAAGAAGCGGGCTAACATCAAGAGTGTCGAAGATTGGGGGAATTATGTTCCTGAACAAATTCAAATAGGGATCACAGAGATCCCTAATCGCTGACAGAGGTTGGCGCTCCCAAGGGATATTAGGAAACCAACTCAGCAATACCCTAACCATCAAGACACCGCTGTATATGTCAAGCCACTTGGACAATCCGGCGGCAACTACAGTCAAAGGAGTGTTCAGGTGCCCACTGGGTCGGTCCCGCAAGGCGGCGAAGAACGCGGGACTCGACGCCCGCCCGAGGCCGCCAGCGAGGGAGCGGAGTGCCGTGAGCTCTTGAGGGCTGGGGAGGAAACTCAGGCAGAGAAAGCCAACCTTATCCACCGGGAGCCTCTGGAGAAGCTTGGAGACGGAGAAGGAGAGGGACAGGGCCGCTGCCAGGAGGGAGGTAACGGTTCGTGTCGACTCGGTAATCCTGAGAGAGGCGGTGGCCGAAGCTGAAGCGGCGCCCAAAGCCCTAATCCTAAAATTAGGTCTGCAGCTCAGTGAGGGACATGGCGAGGAGGACTTGGTCTTGAGGGAGAGTGATATTCTGTGGCCCGGACCAGAGGTGGTAGGAAGAGAAGGTCTTGGCAGCAGGAAAGCTCGAGGTTGAAGGAGAAGGGACGAAGGCATCGTCAATCTTCCGAGAACAATAGGGTAGAAAAGAATTTGTGTGTTGGCTGAGTAGTGCTGAGATGATAAACTGAAGGCTAAGCCAGTAAAATATACTTTTTGGGCCAGACATTTATTATTTTATTGGTTTTCCCCAAAGGTTCATTTTAAGTTATATATATCTCATAAAATTAGACTTCTAGTATTTTTACTTTTTAATATAAAAATATGATTATATAGAATGATAATAATAAATATATAAAAAATAAAAGAAAATTGTGATTCAGCCTAATTAATTGGCCCAGGCACGGTGGCCTATACGAGTATATGTGTATTATTCAATAAATAATATAATTATTATATTAGAGTTAAAATTTGCTAAAATAAATAATAATTAGTTGTACTAATTTCCAGTGAGTTAAAGTGTTTCTTAAGTGAAATAATATTATAAATTAATAATCAATATATATATATATATTTATTGATTAAGAGTTACCAAACACCCACTCAATGGTAGTGGTAATTTTAAAATTTATTTTACAACACAATTAGTATAAGTGAATAAATGCTGATCTAGTATGTTAAGTAATATGAAATTCATATGTGCACAAAGTTTTGATGAAGTGAAAAAAAAATTATTTTTTAATAATGGACACTCAATTTTATTTATGGGTTGAGTAGTGGTGCTAATGTAAGTAATTACATACCATAAGTAGAATATAGTGAGTTTTGTTCTACTAATGTGTGATAATTACATGATAGAGAAGAATTTTGTGTTATCCATGAATCATTAAAGATGATAATAATGATAATGATCACAAAATCTAAATCTCAATGAATTGTCTCCTTAAATAAAAATCCCTTATACCCATTATATCATACTGTTGTTGGAAACCATAACACATTGTCATTTTCGAATCCATGACTGTGGACGCACTCATTATCATAGTATTAAGAGTAGTAGCGGATTGTTTGCAAGTCTAGCAGGAGAAACCAAGATGGGTGTGACAAAATGTATAGCTTATAATAGGTAAATCGAACAACCAAAACCTTAATATATTGATCAACCAACCTAATCAAGGGACCGAAATGATGTTAACCCATAATTGGGGGACCTTGTGGAGAGCCATAAACCCCAAACAAGTTGTACTCAAACAATGAAAATCCTAATTATAGCTCTCTTCAGTAAAAGAACAGGAATTGACACTATATCACTTTAATTATTAGTAACACGAACAAATGAGTAATTACCTGAATCATTAACCATTTTAGGTTCATACCTGTATATCCCTTCCAACCTAACCATTCTAGGCTAATACATTCTTTTTTGTAATAAAGTTAGTTATATTGAGTGTTAACTAGGGAAAACAATTGAAGGAGAACCAAAAAGGACAAGCTGTATTTACACCCAATGTTAGACAAATATAATAAGCTAAATGTATTTTACATAAAAACCAAAGTGAAGGAGTGTAAACCCTATTTTTCCTAAATAAAAAAAATAAAGAATAGAGAATAAAAAAATTTCTAAAGAAAATCGAGGTTCAAATTGAATTAGAAATGTGAAAATAATCAAAATGGGATTTGAAGTGATCCCAAGTGATATTTAAATTTCTAAATTTTAAAGGAATTGGATCCAATTATAAATTTAAAATTAGAATCGGACTGGTTAAGGATGAATCCGGCTTGAACTAGATCAAATTAAACTAGATCGAGAGGAACCGAACATTCATTTTTTAGGGTAACTTAAAATGGGTAAATTGGTAAATTGAGGTTGTCACCAGTAGAAAATGAATTTAGATTGATTTAGAAAATTTTAATGTTAGAAAATCGGTCGAATCGGGCCTAAACCGACCAATTTTTTTTATTTCGGGTGACCGAACCCGTATCAATTGAACTGATCAACAATCTAGTTGGGTCAACGGACCTCCTGTCACGCAAGCGCTGAGTCAGCATGCATGATCAATCAGCGGGCGATGCGTGGCGAGTGCGCTCGATTATTAGACAAGTCAACATCTCAAAACATTGACCAATTAGAGTGCGACATGTGTCTATCATCAATGGTCAACAATTGAAAATCCAAATTACATGGACTGACCAATCAGAGAGCAACACATGTAAATTCACGTTAGTAGTATTGACCAATTAGAGGGTTACACATGGTAGATATGCTAGGTGAGCATCCACTTAGACGTCGGAGGACTACCAACCAATCAACAAATGACACGTGGTATGCTACATCAAAAACCATAAACCAATCTTGAGAGAACATGTGACATCACATTAGATTTCAAATGGGGAATCTAACTTATTTAAATCAGCTAATTAGAGGATGCCATGTGGCAAAGTCATAACGGTCGTCTAACAATCAGATTCTATCAATTGCCACATTGGATTAATCGTTCAATGAAAGGGAGCCATGTATTAGGTCATATGGTTAAAAAATGATCTTGGACACCTAGTTAGACACCATGCTGATAATTTCAACCAATTATAGTGTGCCACGTGGTAGCTTGCACGTGCACGCACAATGTCGTCCTCTACCTTCATACATCTGAATGAAAGAGTAGAGGGAAAGCTGCCATAACTTTAGCGTGCAATAAATTACTCTAACAAGGCCTTACATTGGAGAGTTAATGGTTGAAAGATGGTGGAACAAATAAACCATGAGTTCCTAAGCTCCCTATATAAAGAGTTCATCTCCACTCGTCTTCTCCACACTCTAAAAGCTCAAGGAACCTATGCTGCTCCATTTTTTTATTACATGCAAACCAAAGCTCTGACTTAGGGAGTTTTCTCCACCTTCAAACATGAATTCAAGTTCTCTAGATTCCTGAAGAAGTTCTCTACCTAACTGCATACTCCGTTCAGCTTGAGAATCATCAGAGAAGCATTGACGAGCTCACATAGTACCCTCCATCGATTGTCTACACCTAGAACATTTCAAGCTGCACTCAGGCCACCCATGATCGAACCAAGCCCCATAGAGCTTTCCTAGTAGAGCTCACATCTTCCCTAAACCGTTGTGGTAAGTCCCCACCACCGCCATTTGCTAGAATTTGTGATCTATAGTACATTTTTACTGAGAACATAAACAATCAAATTCTCACAGTTTGAGCCACCAATTGAGGTTCCATTTGATTCATGGAGGATCATCAACAGGAGAGCTAGCTTCCTATATCGAAAGCTCCAATCACCAAGCCCTCGCCAGTAAGTAATCGAAACTTTCTCACTCTAAAGTATTTTCAAGCGAAGCTCCGTTTAGGGTCATTTCTAAGCCAAATTGGATGAATCAAAGATTAGGATGATTGTGAGGACATAGGAAAGATGATTAGAATCATGTAGGGCTCAATTGAGAAGGTATAAACTTGATTTGATGATAATCAAAGTTAGAGGACTAAAATGCAGATTTTAAAAGTTTGGGGACTAAATTGTAATTTTTGAAACATTGAGGACTAGACTACAAATAGTGAGAAATCAAGTATTCAATTGGAAATAAAGAGAAATTAGGGACCCAAAGTAAATATTTAATAATCTTATGAGCCTAATTTGAAATAAGGTATAACTTAAGGACCCATTTGAGTATAATGAAAAGTTAAGGGTTTAAAGTGTAATTACCTTATGCATTGAAACTTAATTTCCCAATTTATTATAGTAACCAATCACCTACTTGTTCCAACAAAGGAAATGCACACAAGACTAAAAAATTCATTGGAACGAACAAATCTCGAATTATGGGTGAGTGAGATTTTTGGAATTGAGTATAATTAGACCAATGATGCAATATTAGTCACAATTTGAATAACATGATTGCTTAAAATCTGTTTCTAGAAATATAAACTGTGACGGTGTGAAACTACTCATAACTATTTTTGAGATATATTTCTGTTGTGATCATTAATCATGATTATAAGATTTTCCATGAAAAGTGTGTAGATACATTTCAAGGGAACAATCTAATTTCAATTATCGATGTATGAAATGGGCAGAGCCCATGGTCGATAAAAATGGGTTAGATATAGCTACGTATAAGTAATTACAAGGCTATTGTTTTTAAAAATAGTGGGGCCAATGCCATATTTTTGAAAACTTGAGAAGTGGGCTCAAGGCTAATGGAAACAAGCCTTGCCATGTGCAGCTAACCAAGGGCGAAGTGAAACTAAAGAAGGAACAGCAAGATCGAGATTACATGAAGGTGTAATTTCCATAAGGAGAGACTGTCGTTGGCACCGATTGACGCTCCGTCAGACCTTCGAGTTGAGGAAACCAGTTATGAGCGGCAGATGGGATGAAGAGATGACATGGGGGAACCATAAGTAAAACTCATTAGATAATCTAACAAAAAAGGGAACATATAAGAAGACATATGCAGAATGGATACCTTTGATTTGAAGCTCGGGAGCTAGAGGGCGAAGTAGAAGCAATCGAGGCTAAAGAGGAGCACCGAGAGGAAACACAAAGACAAATGACCTTAGGCTGAAGGACTTCTATCATCATACAAGGAAAATTTAACGCTCTTGGCCAAATTACAATAATACTCTCATACACCCATATTGACAATATTACCCCTAACATTTAGACAAAATTATGAACATGCCACAAATGCATGTTTGGAAAAACAAATAAATGAGACACAATAAGGCCTTATTTGGACAAACATAAATTTAAAAGGAGGAAATTACGAAAATATCCCAACACCAGGAATTTAATGGAACACCATAAAACTAACACCAAATGCTCCAAGGATGGGATTTCAACTAGAAGGAGCATATCATATGTCATCATGTAGCAGGAGCATGGACACTTGGGAATCCTTCAGGACATATATGTACTCAGATAACATTAAGTGGCATTTTTGGCCGTGAGTCCGATTGGACCAATGACATAATATTACTCACATAGGTCAACAAGGTCAGTATAATGGAAGTTATTGCTAAACCGGTACGTCGAGGGCTCTAGGAGTTCTGTGCGCATTAGAATCGGTGAGGGTGGATGGTCTGGTCACTCTATAGTGGTAAATTCGATTGATATGTCTGCGGGTTGGGCGATGGTACTTACACGGACAGTTTGATAAGGGCATCAATATATGATTAGACATGTGGTTGAGGTTGTAGCCTCATATAAAGGTGGTTGGTAAAATCACTCCGAACCACAAGTGGAATAGATGTGACATATGTTCTGCAAATGTGTGATATTTTTCATGATGGAAAATGTGTGTGATGTAGAATATGCTTGTCAACTACAAGTTTTATGCATTGAATCTTTATGTCTTGTCATAGATAAACCCAATGAAAGGTTCTTCATGATGGAATGGACGTGATATGAACTTGTCCAATACAAGCCCTGTGATTAAAGCTTTACACCTTTCATAGTTTGACTTTGTGAAACATTTCTTAAAATTCCCCTTATAATTGTTTAGAGTATGTGCTTAATCATGGACAAGACATCACTATATCAACTAATCCTACTCATTGAGTTGTGTGCTCACTCCCCTCCAATACGCTTTTCAGGTAACTAAGATGTTTTTAGGACACATCGAAAAGATAGAAAGTTGTAAAATTTCCGAAGGTATACCTTACATTCAGTACTTGATCCCGGTATTATTTATTAAATTTATTTTATAAATTTCAAATGAATATTTTTGGAAAAATAACCTAATATATTTTATTATAAGCCTTAGGTCCCATCAGACTTACAATAATGAGGCGTCCATCGTTGTAAAACTAGGAGGATGTGGCAAGTTGTTCACACTCTGACCGGATAAATTAAGTTGGACGCGTGACAACTTAAGTGGTATTAGAACCCAAATTTTTTCAAACTTAGTTTTGAAAGTGAAAATATTTTTGAAAAATAAAGTACCAGGAAAGTACTCTATAAGGATAATGCAAACCCAAATGAATCTGATATTCAAAACCCCAATTGGATACCAAGTTTTGGAAAAAGGAAACTTTCCACTTGAAATAAGATCTTGGTCTATGATCTCAAATAATAATGACTTAAGAGAGTAAGTCTCAAGTGGTTACCGACTTGAGAATATCGGGGAATCCAAAAGATTTGAAGTAAAGCTCTCCACAAAGCAATAAACCAATACAAGGAATTCACTAGATGAACAAGATTAACCTACAAGTTCAGGACTGAATGATAAACACATGAAACATTACAAGTATTATTGGCAAGTAGGAAAGGGAATAGAAGGATGGAAGAGAGTACCCAACCTTTACCTTAAGAATGTAGTTACAAATGGAATACAACTAGGACAAAAAATCTTGAATGAAGGAAAGGAGTATACAACTAAGAATCTCCAAAGGGGATTTTGCCCTAAATAATGGGCAAGCTAAAATAAGACATCAAAGAATGTCATAAAAAATTAAAAGAGATAGAAATGCAAACATAACACATAAGAAAAATGTCAAGGAATTAACTTAAAAGAATAAAGGAAACTAAGTCGTACTTTAATGACTAACATACAAAACCTTAAAAAAATTTTGGTACATGAGTCTAAAAGAAAGAGTAAATGAAGGATGGGATTTCAGATGATGAGAAATAAGAATATAAAATACCAAGAAGGGTAACCCCAAGAACCCATACCTTAACATTAAGATGAGACCACTAGACCCAACAAATTAATAAGAGAGATGAAAATTGATAAACACTAAAGTAACCTTGGAAAACATCATCCTTAGAAGGAATATCAAAGAATGGGTCACAATTTACCTCTACATTAAGTAACCCAAATTGAATGATGACGTAAATATGGGAAATACGAAATAATACGCTGTTAACATTAAGTCCTTTGAATAATTAGCAAATTTTATGTGAATAAATCAACTAGCTATGTACAAATGCACTAGGACAAAAGGTGTAAGCATGTGGGAAATTGGGACTCCTAGAAGAGGATGTTCCGGTCGGACATGTCATAATGAAGGGGATGATGGTCCACAAAAGCACAAAATGGAAAAACCCTAAAACAATATGATGTATGGTGGGGGTAGACTCAAAAGATTCTACGATATCTATGTAAAAGGAACTCATGGATGCATGAGTGGGTGGAAAGATATTCACTAAGATTCTTCCAAGGAACCTTTGTTGGTTAAGAACATGTCAAACAAAATTTCTAAGGGAGAGGAACAACCATTCAACATAAGGAACATGTGATTATAGAACATCATTTCTTTGTTGGGAGTTAGGTATTAGGAGATACCAAGAAAGTTATAAAGGATTTTCATTTTGTACTATGTAAACGGTATCTTTAATAGAGGGCAAATTAATTTTTCAATCACTACAAGATGAGAGACATGTATTTCTTTACTAATGCTCAAAGGAGATGAGGAATGTGATATCCTTATAAGGAAAATCTAGAGAAATTATGAAGAGAAGTTTAAACCCCTACATTAATCCTAAATATCCATAATGATATAAATGACATAACTTGATGCTAGTCTTGTTAAAGGCCTTCATAAAATTCAACCCAGATGAAAAGCATAATTTAAGGAAGAGGATCAACCCCAAAGAAAGTGATGTAAATTGGTACTCCAAAGGAGTAAATTGATAAAATCTATGTCGAAAGCCATTTACAGACAAATAATAAAAAAAATCGGCAATATGGAATAAATGAGAAGAACGAGAAAGGAAGAAAATTAAGTCAAGAATGACTGAGCACGTGGATAATACTTATAATAACAAATGACTCAATCTTTCTACAAGTGCTGATAGGATGATTTTTGCCAATTTATGTTTAGTGTGACAATGAAAACAAATATTTTACTAAAAGGTATGTAAGAAACCCAAAATATTGGAGAATTACTTTAGAGTGATAAAGCCAAGACAACCCATTAAAAGAATAACCATTTCTTTTTGGAGATGACCGTATAAGACTCAGATGTACAAACTTTATAATATAATGGAAAAGTAGTGGGAATTTCATAGGACACCTCTAAGAAAAAATGAGACCAGAAAGACACAAAATCTTAAATAAGTACCACTAAAGAAGGTACAAGACATGAAAGTTGAATACATTCAAATAAAATATTATTTGGCATTATATAGACAATTAACTTGAGAATAATATAGATAATGTACTATCCATTACTATTAAATATGGTTAATAAGAGATAACCATAAGATAGTAATTTAATGGAAAATTGGAACTCTATGCTACAAAAGTTTTGAGGACAAAACTTCTAAAAAATAGAAGAGTAGTTGTAGCATCGTATTTTTCAGAACTGAAAATTTTGATCAGAAATTAAACTAGAATTATACTTGTGTCTGAAATCAAATTGATTTGATTTAAAATCTAATATAAATTAGAATGGCTAAAATTTAAATATTGGATAATAGCCAATTAGTTTGAGATAATTGACTCAAAGATTTGAGTTAAATCGGTGGAATTGAGTTTAATTAACTATTTTACAATTATATATATGGATATATATATATATATCTAAATGGTGAAGTTATATTTAAATAAGAAATGATTATATTAAACAAAACTTAAACAATTGAGTTAAATATCTACTGAAGTGGGCTAAGATAGGTCAAACCCAAATATAAAGAAGCCCAAATAAATGGATTGAATCTTGTATACAAGGATGAGTCAAAATAGTGAGAAGTCCCTAAGTTAAATAGGAAAGGAAGCCCTAACCATTTGGGCTGAACATTTGTCCATACTACAAAACAGTGGGTTGACAAATGAAGAAATTAACTTTGACAAACCCAATTAACAAATGTCCATTACATTCAGCCCAAGACTCAACTAACGTGGAAGAAAATAGAAGGACCCAACAGGCATTAACAAAATGATCCACGGGTAAACCCACCCCACCTCCCCACCCCTCCCTTCCACAATGCATCCAAGCTCTCCACCCTTGTCGAGTTGCCCAAACACCTCCATGGAAAGTCCTATCGGTTAGATTCTACACATCGAGAATCGAAGAAACCCTTATGGATTTAGAATATTAACCTTGTTAGATACAAGAATTGTAATACTCTTTCATCTAGGAAAAAAATTGAACAACCTAACTACCTTCCTTTTTGTTACCTTTGGCTAATCAACAACATAAAGTTAAAGGCCAAACATATAAGTTCATTCAGACTAACATGTAACTTATAAAAGGTAAACCAAACGACCAAAATCTTAATAGATTGATCAACCACCCAGATCAATGGACTGAATTGATGTTAACCCACAAATGGGGGACCTTGAGAAAAACCATAAACCTCAAATAAGTTGTACTAAGACAATGAAAATCCCAGTTCGAGATCCCTTTAGTAAAGGAACAAGAACAAATACTAAATCGCTTCAATTATCAGTAACACGAAGAGATGAGGAATTATATAAAGCATTAATTATTGTAGGTCCATTCTTGCATATCCCTTCCAACCTAACCATTTCAAGCCAAAACATTTCTACCACAATATAGTCAACTGTATTAATGGTTAACTAGGGAAAACAATCGAAGGAGAACTAAAAGGATAAGTGGTATTTATAGCCAATGCTAGACAAAAATAATAAGATCACTGTATGTTACAGAAAAACCAAAGTGGAGTGTTTACCAACAATAAGCATTAAACCTTAAATTTAACATACTCTAGACTCGACTAACTAAAACTCCTAGCCTGCACATTTGGGATAAATTAATGACTGATTAAATGGATTGAACTAGAAGAAAATATGGAGAACTCGTTCTCATACTTCATCAATAACCATCATGTATCACCTGAAAATCAAGTCCAACTTTACTTCATAAAGCTAAGGAACCCTAATTATTTTTCTTACAAATGAAGGCCATGACATTAATTGAACATATGCCTAACATCCAAGGAAAAGCTAGGCTATTGAATATTGAATTTGGTAGAATTATTTCCATCTAAGCTAGCCCATACCATCCACCCTTCAGCAATGACATGATAATTTCACCTACAAAAAGGAACTTAATAGTTTAATTTAAGAGGGGGAAAGAATGAAAGAGAAATATAAATTATTCTTTCCATTAAGGGTGACATGAATGGGAATGATGAATGGATGGACTCTTCACATTTATGAGGATAAATGCAAGCAAAGACATCCCATTAGGTTACAAAACTTAACAAAGAGCATAAAAAAGAAGTAATGAGGAAATAAAATTACCTACATATGATCGAGAAATCTTACTTCTATATAAGATCGCCATGTAGCCCTACAAGAACACATGTGTCAATTAAGCTAAAAGAGAAATAGCGAGAAAGTTACCTGATTAGCTGAGTGGAAAGCCTTAAAATATCCTCATAGACCTCCCTGCCAACCCTTGAATTCAAATCAATCTTGTGATAGAAGTCTTTTGATAAGTCTCAAGCATGTGATCCTTTCCCATGATGTCATCGCCTCCTTCTCATTCCCGCAAACATCCCTCATTCTCCCTTGATTGATCAGTATTAGTAGGACCTAGAGATGTCCAATTCTCCTTTGAGAGAGACCTGCAACGAAGATCATTCATCAAGACAAGAAGTGAAGGATCAACCGACATTAGAAATCTACCTAGAAGGGATAACCCATTTGGGATTCACCGGGAGGAGCCAATAAGGCAAATGGTAGCTTGGATGATTAGAAGAAGTTGGGTGTAGAGCTTACCTGAGGGAATCTAACACTCGATAGCCACCTCAGAAATTAAATTCAGTGAAATTAAGAGTATACAAAATGAAACAAGAGTAGTATGAAAAAACCTTGGAAGTTGTCAAGAATGGAAACTGACAAGTGAACTCAGGTGAGCACTGATCGAGCTAACAAGGGCAAAGTGCAGATAAAGAAGGAACACCAAGATCGAGATTACTTGAGGGTGTAATTTCCATAAGGAGAGACTGTTGTCGACACCGATTGATGCTCCATCGGAACATCAAGCTAAGGAAACTAGTTATGGAGGGTAAATGGGATGAAGAGATGACTTTGGGGAACCATAAGTACAACATGGAGACATATTATGGAACCCGTTCCCTTGGACTGAAGAAACCAACAGGAGAACCGACACCATTACCAAAAAACTAAGCCAATTTAATCAATAGAAAATAGTAAAGAAGGGTTAACATGGGAAATTAGAAAATCCCAAGTGACCAAAAATTCACAAAACTTATGAGGAAGAACCGGTAAGTGGAATTGGGGTTAGAACCGGACCGGTTCGGGGTGAACCAAACCCGAATTAGACCGAACCGGTATGAACCATAGTGAACCGGTTCAGAAATTTATTTTTTTAGGTGGCTTAAATTTTGTTAATTTGGAAAATTGAGACCACCATTAGATAGAAAATGAATTTAGAAAATTTTAAATTTTAGAAAAATGTTCGAACCAAGTCCGAACCGACCAATTTTTGAATTTTGGATAGCAAACTCGGTCGGACCGGACCGGTCAACAATCGGACTTGTCAACGGTTGGACTAGTCAATGGACTGGTTAATGAATTGGTCAATGGACAACAAAAAATGATCAACGGATAGCTGGAGCCTTGTTAGCTACCATGTAGACATGGGTAGCCAATGGGAGGCTACCACGTGTCCGGTCAATGGACAGTTGATGCCCCGTCAGCACACGACGCAAACACGAGTTGCCAGTGAGAGGCTACCACGTGTCTGGTCAACAGATCAACGGTTGATGCGACAACCGAGCTGGCACTCCACGTTAGAAAAATGGACCAATCAAAGCACACCATGTGGCACAACCGCCACACCATCATCTTTAACCTTTAGACATTGATAGAGAGAAGGGAGGAGAGAGAGAGATGCCGGAAAAGCTAGAGTCGACGACTCGAAAAGCTCTCCGGTTTGGTCGCCGGCGGGTAGCCTGAGCAGTTGCCGAGCTCTCTATATAAAGAGCACTCCTTCATTTGATCTTAGCATCCCCCAATTGAGCAAAGAAGAAGAAGAGTGCATTTTCCAGTGAGCTATAAAATAGAGCTCTAACAATGGGAGAAATCTCCACCAAAGGAGCTCTAAAAGGTGGCATTGGAACCGGGGAAGAGTGCTCTACCTCCAGACACTCTCAGAACGACCAGAGGATGACCAAAGAAGTATACAAGGGATCACACAATGAAGTTGCTCCAGAGCTCAAAACAGTGAGCTCCTACCCAACTCAACCTTGACCGTCTCAGCCCTTTCGTAGCCCACATTGGCCACCTCTAATCACCTAAGACCCTCCATAACACCCCTACAGACCTCAGTAAGCTCAATTTTGCCTCATCTCATCGGAATTTCTAAGTTTTAGAGCTGCACCATCCAAAACTTCTCTCTTCAAAGTCCCGCAGAACAGCGGTGAATTGCAGCAGGATTTGGTCCTGCTAGGCCCCCTCGATGTGCACTAGCTGTCCCCACCTCAAGCTCCGACCACTGCTCCTCTGTCGGTAAGATATGCAAGCTTTCTCTCTCTACTGTAAATTTTCTAGCAAAGCTCCGGTGAGGCATAAAACTCAACCAAACTCATAAATTCGAAGTATAAGATGATCGAGGGGAGCTGGAGGAGACGAATAGAAGCAAAAATTGAAGAAATTAAGGACTTATAAGCCGCCAATTGGACGAGGTAAGAATTGAACATTGATATGCTTGAATTGGGGAAGAAGATGAAGTGCAATTTGGGGATTTTGGGGACCTTTATGCAATTTTCATAAAATTGGAGGACTTAATGACAATTTCATGAAATTGAGGGTGTTTTCATGAAATTCACTTCAATTGAGGATTAATTGGGCAATTTGGGCAAAATGGGGAGGGGGGGGGGAATTGAAAATTTTTGAAAAGTTAGGGACCAAATTGTAATTTTTGGAAAATTAAGGACTAAAGAGCAATTTTGGTAAAACAAGGGCCAATTGCTGAAATCAAAAGGGTTAAGGACCCAAAAAGAATAATTTGAAAACCCAAGAGGCTTAATAGGGATTAAAGAGAAACATGGACCTAAATGCAATTTAAGCAAAGTATGGGGCTCTAGGCGCAAATATTAGAAGGTGTGTAACCTTTTCGCTACCACATCCTGATACGAATCCTCATACCCTACAAGAACGGGTTACTCAAGTGTCGACCCTCAGAAGCGCCCCAAGGAGAGAGATTCGCCGGCGCAACCTCGCTAAGATTATCGAGTGAGTGGGAACCGCTATGATGTCAATTTTGGTTGGAATGACAGATCCAGCTTTGAAAACTATTTTCTCAGAATTAGCCTCCCTTGACTGGGTGACTCTGCTTAAAACATTTGGGAGCTAATTTCGGGTTTAGGCTCGAGATGCTAGTGGGCCCAAGGCCAATGGATACAAGTGTGGACCTGTCCACATCGAGCCAAATTGTGTGATACCCATCGAGCCATCGAGCCATCGAGCCAAATTGATACCCATCGAGCCAAATTGAGTTATCGAGCTTGTTGGGCCAAACAACTACTTTGCCAAAGCCAAGTCGTCGAACCTGTTAGGTCAATATGTGTGGGCCGAAGCCAAGCTGACAGACCGTTGTGCTAGAGGGCCAAAGAGAAAGGCTATAATTCAAAAAGATTGTTGATTGTGCATACACTATGATGTTCAGGCCGTTAGGACACCTGGCATGAGCTAGTGATGGAGCCAAAGGACTACTGGACGACCCAGGGTGCATAAGGGCGGTTTTGTCGTCCAATAGGTCATGAAGCCGAGTAGCTTCCTACGTATGGAGACTGAGGCAATAGGGGAAATGAGGTCTCATTCCACTGAGCGTACATGGTGAAGTAATTAGGGATTGAGTGTTAGAGTGTCACACCGTGTTTTTAGTAACCCAAAATTTTAGTCAAAAATTTTTCCAGAATTGTATTATAAGTTTAAAATTTAATTGATATAATTGGAATAAATTTGATTTAAAATAAAATGAAAGGTGTTGTTTTGACCGAAATAAATAACTCGATGGAATCGAGTTAAGTCGGTTGAATTTAAGCGGAAATTAAATATGTAAACCCCGCCCTTTGGTAATAAGAAAATCGGGAAAAGAACAATCATTTTCAAAGAGAAAATCAAGTCTGTTTATAAATCGAAATCGATAGAGAAAGGCAAACCGGGAAATTTATGGATCCTAAGTGACCTAAAGAATCGCAAAAGTTATAAAAAAGGACTTTAGGATGAATTGGAGGTGAAAACCAAACCGAATCAGGTGAACTGGACCTGAACCGATTTCTAAATTCATTTTTCTAGGTGGCTTAAAAAATTCAAATTAGGGAATTAAGGCCACCATTTGATATAGAATGAACTTAGATGAATTTAAAAATTTTTAATTTTGAAAAACTCGATTGAATCGGGCCTGAACTGACCGGTTTAAGTGTTGAACCAGGTTCGGACCGGTCGGGTCCGGTTCAGAATTGTGTCGTCTTCTTCCTTCAGATGACAGCACTATTCACTCACCGGAAAAGCGAACAGCACCGATGAAGATAAAAAGTCTCCGACCAGGGAGTTTCATGCAATGAATGACCGCCATTAAGGCACCAATCGAATGACCAAGATGTCCCCGAGCTTCTTATATAAAGAGCCCCTCCTCATTCATCCTCCTCACACCTGAAAATTCCAATCTCTCCCAACTACTCTATTTTCTGGTGAAGCTTGAACCAAAGCTCTGACTTGGGCATTTTTTTGAGCTAAAGAAGGTGTAGTCATGTTCATTAGATTTGGGTAGAAGTTAGCTACCTAACGGTTGTCTCCATATGCTCCGAGGGTCGTCGGATAAACACCAACGTGATAGAATAGTGAAGCAGCTCTGATGGACCGAAGCTGTCTTATTTTATCTAAGCTGAAAATGGCTAATTCGAGCCCTTCTCAGGCCAAACCAAGCTCCTCCAACATTTCCACAGCACTCTTACAACTAAATTAGAGTGGGAAGGTAAGTCAATTTGGCCCCACTCTATGAATTCCTATCAGTGCTAGAGAGAGAATCAATAAATATTTATTGACCAAATTCTCCCTCAATTTAACATGAATTGAGGTGATTTTTTGTCCTAGGAGGAACCTAAAAACAAGAACTATTTGCTCAGATTGAAAGCTTAGACTGCCTCACCCTCGACGGTAAGCTTTCGAAGCTCTCTCTCTACGTTCACTTTTTCAGCGAAGCTCCGTTTGAGCTCGTCCCGATATTAATTCATGCAATTCAAAGTGCAATTGAATTGTATGGATGAGTAGGAACTTAAATCCACCTTCAATTTCAACAATTAACTTTGATTGATCGGTCAATTTGATGAAATCAAATTTGGTCAAGTTGAAAGGTTGAAATTGGGTGAAAATTGGGGAAATTTAGAAAATTCGAGGAACTAAAGTGCAATTTCCCAAAATTGAGGGCCAATTGGGCATGGAAAAGATGTTAGAGGACCAATTGGTCAATTTTTGAAATTTTTGGAGTGAAATTTACCATTTTTGTAAAGTAGGGGCAAAATAGTAATTTTGGAAAAGTTGGGGACCAAATTGGAAATTTGGGAAACTTGAACCCCTTTTTGTAATTTTGAATAAATTGAGGTCCCAAGGTGAATTTTAGAAGTTTTAGGACTCAATTTGTGGGAAAATCGGCATTCGGGACCTAAAGTGAAAGAAAAAGAAGTTTAAGGACCTAATTACAAATAATTAAAAAGTTTGGGTATGTTATTCATTCGTGACGAATCAAGGTCATCAATCCAAATGATAATGAACAAGAATATTCATATCGTGTAGGAACACGAAGTACTGGGAACACCAGCCAAGACAAGCTCGTGTGGAGACAAAAAAATCGGTTTAGAGGATATCACTACATTCACAGGTGAGTGGGATTTTTATATCATACGCGGTTGGGATGATGAGCACCTTGAAAATGAAAACCCGCTAAAATATAGTATTTTAACATCACACTTGGATGGGGTGATGTGAGAAAACACAAGGAAAAACTACATATTGGTTGTAAGTAGATCATGCCCAATTGGTATGATGAACTTCCTGGAAGGAAGTAGAAAACCCGTTCATTTATTATGAGTAGAGATGTCCTCACACCTGGTTGGTGTGATGGACAACTGAAAGGTTATTTTTTTATGAAGTGCTCTCCCTTAATTGTGTGCCACTGCTTAAACTTTTTGGGGGACCTTCTTGATGGGAGCTTGAATAGCTCAGATAGGCCAGAGGGCCTTGGTTTTGGAACTTGGGGGCTAATATGCCCAATTTTGAAAATGTCGTACAGTGGGTCCAAGGCCAATTGGCACGGGCAGGAGCTCGTAAACAAACATGAGTTTAAGTGATGAAAATTATAAAAGAATGATGTGTTTGGCCATGGTACCAAGTTAAAACCGATATACTTGATGGACTAGCAGTAGTGCGACAAGACAGGTCGATGTACCAGTCATGACAAACAGCTCCAGGTCAAGTTGAGGGTCGGGGCCATTGGATCAGTGGTGCCAAAGATTAAATGGCTTATGAGGAAAACTATTGTTTTGTGCATGCATTGAGGTACGAGACCTTCAAGATGCCCAAGGGGGGTAGTGATGCGTCCTAGGTGCTACTGGATGAGATGGTGGAGATAAGGGCAGATTGTGGTGCTAGCAGTCAAGGAAGCTCGATGTAGCTTCAAGCGCATGAGACTGAGGTGGGGTCAGGATGAGATCTTTGTCCACGGAGTTTCTTTTCGTGATTGAGGGTTGGATGTCGTGTGCATCCACTCATTCTCAGGGTAGAAGTGGACGAGCTTCTATCTAGGTGGCTGATGAAGTCACTCCGACGCCACAAGTGGGTGCAATGGATGTGCTACCTTGTAAATGTATGTTCCCTTCATGATGAAGGGTGTGTGTTGGTTGATAAACACACCGTTTGTGGTTAATGATGAGAAATGGCTATGAAAACTGAGAGTTTGAGGATGAAATATTTTAAAGAAAATAAGGAATCTAGCACACTCCAATTCAAACTATTTTTGGAAAGTCAAATTTTTAACACCCATTCACCGAGTTGTTGAACTCACCCCCATCCTTATACCCCTTTTTAGGTAGCCCAGGGAAAGCCAAACGAAAGACCTCAAGTTAAGCACACTTGTAAGACAAGTATTGTCACGCCTTGACCCAGTTTTGTCTGATCCCCGTGAACAACCAGCCACTCTCTCGATTTATTTAAGGTTTTCCACTCTTCTAAATTGTGGGGAGTAAGACATCCTTTTTACCTGTACCTTTCCTGGAATAACATTAATCAAAACTAAATATAAATTTTACATACTTGCCTTAAGGTTTGGCTACCAATAAATCTTCAAGGTTGGGTTTCCCTTGGTTTCCTGAAAATTGGTAAAGTGATGGGGTGAGTTCGACAACTTAGTGAATGGGTGTTAGGTGAGAGT
The DNA here is from genome assembly GCA_030064435.1 of Trapa incisa. Classification (NCBI taxonomy): domain Eukaryota; kingdom Viridiplantae; phylum Streptophyta; class Magnoliopsida; order Myrtales; family Lythraceae; genus Trapa; species Trapa incisa. Next base: position 10,474,611 of record CM057775.1, on the reverse strand, counting down.
TTTCACAAAAAATCAATTTCTTTAATTAGAGTGTACCCGACTCCTTATTTCATAAAAATATTTTCTTAAAATTTCAGTTTATCAAAATCTTTTTTTTCAAGGTTTTCCAATTCATTTCCAAGGATTCTCAAATCCTTTCCACAGTTTTTGTAACATCTTTCCCATTTCCATATTTGATGTGTTTAACATACAACACACACCCTTTATCATGAACATTTCACACACATTCACGAGATGCAGTTACTTCGACTACACTCACTTGTGGATTAGAGTATCCTTACCATCCACCCTGATAGAAGTCTCTGACTTCTACTTGAAGTTTGAGTGAACGTCTCTGACATCCTACCCTCAGACTAAAAATACTTCGTGTCCATATAAGGATAGAGACCTCATCCCATCCCCACCCTGGTCTCATGTGCAATGAAGCTACGTCAAGCTTCTCAAGATTTCTGGTACGACTAACTGCCCTTATTTCCACCACATCATCTAGAGACCTGGGACGTATGACTACCCCTCTTGGGCATCTTGAAGGCCCCGTAACACAGTGCATGCACAAATCAATAGTTTTTCACATAAGCCATATAATCTGTGGTGCCACTGGTCCAACGACCCCGACCCTCAACTCAATGTGCAACTGTTTGTATTAACCACTTCGAAGACCTGTCATGTCACACTACCACTGATCCATCGAGTATGTCGGTCCTGTCTCGGTACCATGGCCAAACAACTCATTTATTTAAGTTTCCATGTCTTAAATCATGTTTATTTATGAGCTCCTGCTCGTGTCAACTGGCCTAGGGCCCACTGTTCGAGATTTTCAAAATCGGGCATATTAGCCCCCAGGTTCCAAAACTAAGGCCTCCGGCCCAACTGAGCTATTCTAGCTTTCGTCAATAAGGTCTCCTAAAAATTTTAAGTAGTGACACATAGTCAGGTGAGAGCACTTCTGACAAAATAAACTTTTCAGTCGTCCATCCACCAACTGAGTACGAGGACATCTCCGCTTACAACCGATAAGCGGGTTTTCCACTTCCTTCCTATAAGTTTCATCATACCAACTGAGTATGATCTACTTACAACCGGTAATTAGGTTTTCAGCATGATTTTCACAGCACTCCTCTCAGGTGTGATGGTTAAAATATCACTTAGCAGTGTGTTTTCATTTTCGAGATGCTTATCATCCCAACCGGGTATGATATTAAATTCCCACTTACCCGATAGTGCAGTGAATTTCCTCTTAGTCGGCTTGTTGACTTTATGCAAACTTGTCTTTGCTAACATTCTTGGTACATGTTGCAATACGATATGAACTTACTTATTCATTATCCTTTGGCCTAATAGCCTTCATTCATCCCAAATGAATGAGAAAACTAAACTTTTCATTTATTTGCAATTAGGTCCTTAAAGTTATTTTTCTTTAAGTCCTAAAATGCCGGTTTTTTCTCCAATTGAGTCCCGAAAAGTTTTAAAATTCACCTGGGACCTCAATTTATTCAAATTCACAAAAGAGGTTCAATTTTTCAAATTTCCAATTTGGTCCCCAATTTTTCCAAAATTACCATTTTGCCCCTAGTTTACAAAAAATGGTAAGTTTTGCCCAAAAATTCCAAAATTTGCCCAATTGGTCCTCCAACATCTTTATCATGTCCAATTGGCCCTCAATTTTATGAAATTGCACTTTAGTCCCTCGAATTTTTGAAATTTCCAAATTTCCTCCAATTTCAAACTTCTAACTCAACTGAATTTAATTTCATCAAATTGACCAATCAAATGAGTTTAATTTTTAAAATTGAAGTTAGATTGAAGTTCCTACACCTTGATATGATGCAATTGCACTTTGAATCATACGATTTGATGTCGGAATGAGATCAAACAGAGCTTCACCGAAAAACTGGACTTAGAGAGAGAAAGCTTCAAAAGCTTACCGTCGGGGGCGCGGTGGTCTGAGCTTTCAAACTGGGTTGATAGCTCTTGTCCTAAGGTTACTCATAGGATCTAGAGTTGCATCAATTGATGCTGAATTGAGTGAGAATTTTATCATCGAAGTTTTGTCGGTTATCTCTCTAGCATAGGTAGAAAATTATAGAGGCGGGCCAAATTGGCTTACCATTCAGCTCTAATTCAGCTGTAGAAGGACTGTGGAGGTGTTGGGAGGGCTTGGTTTGGCTTGAGAATGGCTCAAATTGTCCGATTTCAGCTTGGCAAAAATAGGGCAGCTTCAGTCCACTGGAGCTTGTTCGATCATGCCGATGCTTCTCCGGCGACCCTTGAAGCAAATGGAGACTACAGATATGTAGCTGACTTCTCCCCGAATCCAAAGAACTCAACCACATCTTCTTTGGCTCAGAAAAATGCCCAAGTCAGAGCTCTAGTTTGAGCTTCACCGAAAAATGGAGCAGTTGAGAGAGAATGGAATTTTTCGATGTGAGGAGGATGAATGAGGAGAGGCATTTTATATAGGAAGCTCTAGGACTTCTTGGCCGTCTAATTGGCGCCTTAATGGCAGTCATTTATTGCTTGAAACTCCCTGGCTAGAGACTTTTTATCTTCACTGGCACTGTTCGATTTTCCGGTGAGTGAACAGTGTTGTCATCTGAAGGAAGAACATGACACTGTTTCGAATTAGACCAGTCCGAACCGGGTTCAAAGCTTAAATAAGCCAGTTTAGGCCAAATTTAGGCAAAATTTTCAAAATTAAAAATTTCTAAATTCATCTAAATTCAATCTCTATCCAATGGTGGCCATAATTCTCCTATTTAAAATTTCTAAGCCACATAGAAAAAATGAATTCAGCATTTGGTTCAATAGTGGTTCAAACCGGTCCAAATCGGTTTGGATCCTGTTTACTTGAACTGGTTTTGTTTTCATCTCCAATTCATCCTAAAGTCCTTTTTCATGATTTTTCTAACTCCTTAGGTCACTTAGGATCTATAAATTTCCCAATTTGCCCTTTTTTTTTATCGATTTCGGTTCATGAACTGGCTCAGTTCATAAATCGATTCAATACAACTTGGATCCGGTTCACTTGAACCAGTATGGTTTTTCTCTTCCAATTTTTTCTAAGGTTCTTTTCCAAGATTTTATGAACCCTTTGTTTCACTTAGGAGTTGTAACTTTCCCAAATTTCCCGTTCTTTGATGATCGGGGTTATGAATCTATTCAGCTTTTCTCACTCGATTTGAATGCTTCTTTCCCCATTTTCTTTGTCTTTAAGTGATGGGGTTTACAACTCTCCCCTCCTTTTAGGAGTTTTGTCCCCAAAACTAAATCAAGATCCTTTACATCGGGAATAATTTCTCTTAATGTTAACTCGGGATTTGCTTGACATGCCAAAACTTTGGTTGTTCTTTCACTTAGCCCCTTTAAATCACGCACTTAAGAAATGTCTTTTCCTTTTCGTTGTTTACTCACTTCCTGGAGTTTATCATAACTAGGCATGTCTTACTCACAAGTCCAAAGGGATATCCTTAGGTTCACTTCCTTCTTTACTTAGGGCAAGATCTTCTTCTTAAGGGTTCTTGCCCAAGCTTTCAGGATTGGGAGTTCCAAGGTGCCCAATCGTTCCTTTGTCTAATTATTCTCTTCATTGTTGAAATCCTTAGCTCGACATTATTTTGAGCATTACAAACTTGTTTTCATAGGTTTCAGTGTTATTATTCCTTCATCCTAATTTGACCCATCCTTCATCCGTCATTGACTACAACTTCAGTCAAAATTATGTTTGACCTTATTATGCTTACTAACTCATTTTTTCTTACTTGAGTCACATTTTACTCAGGACTGTTGGTGCTTACATATTCCTTACGACATGACATAGTCCAGACTTCTACAACACCTCCTTTAGGGTTGTTCCCAACTTTCCAACCTTTCGAGGATTGCATAGCTTCGTCTCTCTCTTTGTCGGGTAATATTTCTCGACTACCTTTAATCATTCGCCGACCTTAATTTCCTTGTTCATCCTTTACTTTCCTATTCGAGATATCCTCGATTGTTAGGTCTTATTTCGTATATTCCTCACCATGACCACTCTATTACCCTTCTTTAGAGTGTAATCTCCACTACTTTCCGGTCCTTCTTAGGGTCTCATTTATTCTCCTTGACCATCCTATTGCTACTGGTTGCTTCCTTCTTTTCTAGGTTCATCGAAAATCTCTAATTGGCTTCTTTGCTCTTCCAATTAGGTAATACCTTGGCTATCCCAACATACCCTTAACCATTTATGGTTCTTTATGAGGTTCTTTATGTTAGTTTAAGCCTCTTAGTACCCATATATTGGTTCCTTAGCTTTGGAACTTCCATTTTTGAGGTCTCACTTCCTACTTGTATCCCTTACCTAAGGATTCATGTCTTGGTCCAACCTCTCTAATGCTTCTTAGAGGCTTTTCCTTCTTTCCTTTTTATGGGTAGTCCACTTGTCATGGCATCCTTTGATGCCACCTTCCTCTTTACTCGCTCCTTGGGTTTAGCTTACTCCTTGGGTCTTCCTAGTATGCTTCCTTCTTTAGGAGAATCATTTCCCTTCTTTCTCGGAATTCCTTTTTATTCGTCCTTGTGGGTATCCAACTTTAACTTTCCTAATATCCTCGGATGCCATCCTTCCTGCTTCTCATTCAAGGTTTGGTGGGATATCCGTTGGCTTTTCTTTTACTCGTATTTTATCACAAGTTTTATAAGAAATGGAACTTTTATTATAATGATGATGAATTATAGGGTTTTTGATTATATCGGTCTAGGGGAGCTATGGTAAGTACTAACTATAGTACTAGGTTCATCTTGTGCTTCCTTCTGGTTGAGGTTGTATACTTGGGTTGGTACACTTGACATAGTGGCTATGTCTTGTCCTCCGTCTAGTGCCCTTGGGTTTCCTTGAGGTGGTGGATGATCACCTCGTTGGGTGTTATCTCAAAGGGCTGGACAACTCTTTGCAAAGTGTCCGAGCTGTCCACATTCGAAACAGGCTCAACACGACCCTTCATGACTTTTTTGGCACCTAGGGCAAGAGGGGTTTCTCCTTTGTGGGGTTGTACTTGTCTCTCTTTGAGTATGGTAACCATCATTTCTCCTAAAAGACCCCATTCTTGTAACTCTTTTTTGTCTACCAGGCTCCTTTTGACCTCTCTAGTTGCTCTGTCCTTCCTCTTCCTTTCGGTCGACTTCTCTATTTGACAGTGTCTTGTCTGTACTAGACGTTCACACTCATGGGCCATGTTGATGATGGTAGCCAAATCCGTGGGGCATCCTAGTACTCCCATCCAGTCTCTTATATCCATGTTGAGACCATCCATGAACTGTTGTCAAATATCTGTTGGTCTGGCTAAGTTTGGAGCAAAAGGCTTTAGCTCATTAAACTTAGTCTCATATTCCGATATAGAGTTAAGCCCTTGTCGTAGTTAGAGAAAATCCTACTTCTTCTCATTAATTAGGTGAGGGACTAGGTACTCCTCCAAGAATCTCTCCTCAAACTGCTTCTAAGAGGGTGAGGAAGTATGTAGGCTCTAGATATTGTCCCACCAACTTTTGGCACTACCCTACAAGAAAATTTCTATCATGATCACCATATCCTCTGGAGATATTCTAACTATCCCCATCAATTTCTTGATATTAGCCAGCGAGTTCATGTTGGCTCCCGCATCTTTCTCTCCGAGAAAAGGCTTACACCTAGTTGACGAAAAGTATTGAGATACTTGGGAATATTAACAGGAGGGGAATGATTAATAGGAGGAGGATGAGTTTGTACTTCCTCTAGTTTAGCCCCAGAGATGATGCTTGCCTCAGGGACGAGGTTAGGTTGCCCAAATACTCGAGTAAACTCTTCATAAAACCTCTAGTGTTTTGAGCTTGATCTAGGTGGAACTATTTGGGTTTCTCGGGGAGTTTCTATTGGAAGGGATGGCTGGGCAGTGTCGGAGACTACAACTTTAGTTCTCTTGGTTCCTTTCTTAGGAGTAAACTAAAAATATTGAATGTATTCCTATTAATTATTATGTTCTCTAGTCTTGATAATGTATTCAAGGAAACAGGATCTAATACAACTCAAGTTATCATACCCCGAATCGATTTGGTCGAATCTACGTGAACAACCCGCCACTCTCCTGGTTTATTCTGGATTTTCCCCTCTTCTAAACTGTGGGGAGTAAGGCGTCCTTCTTACCTATACCTTTCCTAGAATAACATTAATCAAAACGAATATAAATTTTACATACCTGCCTGGCTACCGATTAATCTTTAAGGTTAGTTTTCCCTTGATTTCCTAAAAAGGGGTAAAGTGAATGGGTGTTGGGTGAGAGTTTTCACAAAAAAATAATTTCTTTAATTAGAGTGTGTCAGACTCCTTATTTCATAAATATATTTTTCTTAAAATTTCGGTTTATCAAAACCTTTTTTTTCAAGGTTTCCCAATTTATTTTCAAGGATTCTCAAATCCTTTCCACGGTTTTCATATCCTCTTTTCCATTTCCATATTTGGTGTATTTAACATGCAACACACATTCGTGAGATGCAATTACATCGACTGCACCCACTTGTGGGTCGAAATGTCTTTACCATTCACCTTGATAGAAGTCTCTAACTTCTACCCAAAGTCTGAGTGAACGTCTCTGACATCCTACCCTCAGACCAAAAATACTCCGTGTTCATATGAGGACAGAGACCTCATCCCGTCCCCACCCTAGTCTCATGCGCAATGAACCTACGTCGAGCTTCTCAAGACTTCTAGTACGACTAATTGCACTTATTTCCACCCAATCGTCCAGAGTCCTGGGATGCATCACTACCCCTCTTGGGCATCTTGAAGTTCCCGTAACACAGTACATGCACAAATCAACAAATTTTCACAAAAGCTATATAATATGTGGTGCCACTGGTCCAACGGCCTCAACCCTCAATTCGACTTGCAGCTGTTTGTCTTGACCAGTCCGAAGACTTGTCATGTCGCACTGCCACTAGTCTATCGAGTATGTCAGTCCTGTCTCGGTACCATGGCCAAACAACTCATTTACTTAAGTTTTCATGGCTTAAATCAGGTTTGTTTATGAACACCTGCTCGTGCCAACTAGCCTAGGGCCCACTGTTCAAGATTTTTAAAATCGGGCATATTAGCCTCCAAGTTCCAAAACCGAGGCCTCCAGCTTGATTGAGCTATTCGAGCTCCTGTCAATAAGGTCTCCTGAAAATTTTAAGTAGTGTCACAAAGTAAGGGGAGAGCACTTTTGACAAAATAAACTTTTCAGTTGTCTATCACACCAACCGAGTATGAGGACATCTTCTTTTACAACCGATAAGCAGGTTTTCCACTTCCTTCCAGTAATTTTCATCATACCAATAAAGCATGATCTACTTACAACTAGTAACTAGTTTTTCTACGTGATTTTCACATCACTCCTCTTAGGTGTCATGGTTAAAAAACCACTTAGCAGTGGGTTTTCATTTCCGAGTTGCTTATCATTCCAACCAGGTATGATATTAAATTCCCACTCACCCGATAGTGTAGTGAATTTCCTCTTAGCCGACTTGTTAGCTTTACGCGAACATGTCTTAGCTGATGTTCCTAGTACTTCATGTTCCTACATGATATGGATATCCTTGTTCATTATCCTTTGGTCTAATAGCTTTCATTAATCCTAAATGAATAAGAAAACTAAACTTTTCATTTATTTACAATTAGGTCCCTAAAGTAATTTTTCTTTAACTTTAAGTCCCAAATGTTGATTTTTCCTCCAATTGAGTCTCGAAACTTTTAAAATTCATATTGGGACCTCAATTTATTCAAATTCACAAAAGGGGTTCAATTTACAAAAATGTAAAGTTTTGCCCCAAAAATTTCAAAATTTGCTCAATTGTTCCTCCAACATCTTTATTGTGCCCAATTGGCCCTCAATTTTATGTAATTGCACTTTAGTCCCTCGAATTTTTGAAATTTCTAATTTTCCCCCAATTTCAACCTTCTAACTCAGCCAAATTTGATTTCATCAAATTGATTGATCAAATGAATTTAATTGTTGAAATTGAAGTTAGATTGGAGTTCCTACCCTTCATATGATTCAATGGCACTTTTAATCGCACGATTTGATGTCATAATGAGCTCAAACGTAGCTTCACCGGAAAATTGGACTTAGAGAGAGAAAGCTTTGAAAGCTTTATGTTGGGGGCGCGACAGTTTGAGCTTTCAATCTGAGCAGATAGCTCTTGTCCTAAGGTTACTCATAGGATCAAGAATTGCATCAATTGATGCCGAATTGAGTGAGAATTTTATAATCGAACTTTTGTTGGTTCTCTCTCTAGCACCGGTCGAAAATTATAGAGGGGGCGAAATTAGCTTACGTTTCATCTCTAATTCAGTTGTAGAAGGACTGTGGAGGTGTTGGGAGGGCTTGGTTTAGCCTGAGAAGGGATCGAATTGGTTGATTTTAGCTCGGCGAAAATAGGGCAGCTTTGGTCTGCCGAAGCTGCTTCCTGTTCGATCATGCTGATGCTTCTTCGGCGACCCTCAGAGTAAATGAAGACTATAGGCATGTAGCTGACTTCTCTCTGAATCCAAAGAACCCAACCACGCCTTCTTTAGCTTAGAAAAATGCCCAAGTCGGAGTTCTAGTTCGAGCTTCACCAGAAAATGGAGCAGTTGAGAGAGAATGGAGTTTTCAGGTGTGAGGAGGAGCTCTTTATATAGAAAGCTCGGGGAATTCTTGGCCGTTTGATTGGCACTTTAATGGTGGTCATTCATTGCCTGATGCTGCTCGATTTTTCGATGAGTGAACAGTGTTGTCATCCGAAGGAAGAACACGACTCTGTTCTGAACTGGGTTCAAAGATTAAATCGGTCAGTCCAGGCCCGATTCGATCGAATTTTTCAAAATTAAAAATTTCTAAATTCATCTAAATTCATTCTCTATCCAATGTTTCCCTCAATTCTCCAATTTGAAATTTCTAAGCCACCTAGAAAAATGAATTTAGCATCCGGTTCAATAGTGGTTCAAATCAGTCCAAACCAGTTCAATTCGGTTCGGATCCCGTTCACCTGAACTAGTTTGGTTTTCGTCTTCAATTCATCCTAAAGTACTTTTTCATGACTTTTGTGACTACTTAGGTCACCTGGGATCTATAAATTTTTCAGTTTTCCCTTTCTCTATCGGTTCCAGTTCATGAACCGGCTCGGTTCATAAATTGGTTCAATCTGGCTTGGATCTGGTTTACCTAAACAGGTCTGGTTTATCTATTACAATTTGTTCTAAGGTTCTTTTCCAATATTTTATGACCCCTTTGCTTCACTCAAGAGTTTTAACTTTCTCAATTTGCCCGTTCTTTGATGATCGGGCTTATGAACCGGTTTAGTTTTTCTCACTCGATTTAACCTGTTCTTTCCCCAGTTTTATTCTCCTTAAGGGATGAGGTTTACAGGTATGATAAGTTTAAATTTCATGCAGTTTTAATTAATGTTATTGTAGGAAAGTTACAAGTTTAAAGGACGTGTTACTCTTCATGGTTTAAAAGAAGGGAAAACCCTTAATAAACCGGGAGAGTGGCGGGTTGATCACAGGGATCTGACCAAAACGGGTCGGAGCATGACAATTTGAGTAGTATCAGAGCCTATTTCCTCGAATACATTATTAAGACTAGAAAATAAAGTAAACTAATAGAAATTATTTTAAAATTTTCAGAATGGCTCCCAAGAAAGGAACCAAGAGATCTGGAGCTGCAATCTTCAACACTGCCCAACCACCCCTACATGTGGAAACTCCCAGAGGAGCTTATACAACCCCTCCTAGACTTTGCTCAGAACACACCAGAGGTTGTACGAGGAGTTCACCCGTGTATTTGGGCAACCTAACCTCATCCCAAAGGTAGACACTGATTCTTGGGTTGAACCAAAGGAAGTGCAATCCCATCCTACTCCTGTTAGTTATTCCCCTTCAGTAGACATCCCCAGAAATCTCAAGACTCTCCAACAACTGGGGTGTAAGCCTTTCCTTGGAGAGAAAGATGCTGGTGCCACCATGGATTGGTTGGAAAACATTAAGAAGCTTATGGGGATCGTCAGGATACCGAAAGAGGACATGATGATTTTGACAAAATTCTTCCTGGAAGGAAGTGCTAAACGATGGTGGGACATTGTCCAAAACTTGCATACCTGCATCCCCACCTGGGAGCAATTTGAGGAGAGGTATGCGGAGGAGTACCTGGCTCCTCATTTGATTAATGAGAAGACGCAAGAGTTCATCCGACTTCAACAAGGACTTAACTCCATATCGGAATACGAAACAAAATTCAATGAGTTAAGACCCTTTGCTCCTAACCTAGCTAGGCCAGCAGATATATGCCAACGGTTCATGAATGGTCTCAATATGTACATATGAGACCGTATGGGAGCACTAGGATGCCCCCACGAACTTGGCGGTGGTAATTAGTACGGCTAATGAGTGTGAATGACTAGTGCCGATCCGACATCGTCAAATGGAGCAGACGACTCGGAAGGAGGATAAGGGTCAAAACTGTCAAGGAGGACAGAAGGAGCATAATAGTCCAAAATGGGGAAATAGAATGGCATTTCAAAGAAGAAAGGACATGCCACCACCTCCCCAGAGTAATCCCCACCTTTTCCCAAGGAAACCCTCGCTTTCCAAGGTGTTAAAGGAGCCATAAGGGAGCATGCTTGACCTGCTTTGCATGTAGACAAGTGGGGCACTTTGCAAAAGAATGCTCCACTCTTAGGGAGAACAAGCAGAGGAATATACTTAGACCACCTCAAGGGAACCCCAGGAATCCCAGGCCAGATGCTACAGTACGAGTACCAGCTAGGGTATACAACCTCACCCAGGAAGAGGCTAGAAAAGATCCTAGCACTATAGCGGGTATATCCCAAAACCTTCCCAACTAGTTCAAGAGAATCTTGCAATTGAAATTTTTATTCAATAAAGAAAAACCTTTCCTCTAAAATTATACGTTTCTTTAAATTAGGGTATGTGCAATTATGGGGACAACAAGTTTATGCCCTTTTCGACTTAGAAGTTGAAAGATCCTTCATCAAAGCATACTTAATTCCAAGCTTACCCTTAGAACTTACTCCTCTAAAACAATGTTTGAACATCCTAATACCTTTAGGAGAAGGGCTAAATAGTAACATGCAATTAAAAGATGTGAAATAAGATTGGGGGAAATCAAACTCGAAGTAGATTTGATTTCATTGCCCCTAAAGGAGGTAGAAGTAATCCTTGGGATGGATTGGTTAAGCAACAATTAGGCCAGGATGGACTGTAGAAAGAAGGCAGCGACCTTCTACACTCTCGAGACAAACGGATTAAAATTTCAAGGAGATAGAAGAAGGGATGAAGTGCTATTGGTGTCCCATATGAAGGCTCAAAAGATGATACAAAAAGGTTGTACGACCTTCCTAGCCATGACCATCAACGAAGAGTCTAAAGAGAAGAGACTCGACGACATTCCAGTAGTTAAGCACTATCCAAAAGTATTTCCATAAGAACTACCCGGACTACCTCCAAGTCGACAAGTAGAGTTCACCATAGAAATCATCCCAGGAACAAACCCCATATCCCAAGCCCCATATCGCATGGCTCTGGCAGAATTGAAAGAGCAATTGGACATGTGTGAGTTCTGGCGATAAGAGGTAGGATTCTTAGGATATATAGTGTCCAAAGAGGAGTTAAGGTGGATCCAACAAAGGTGGAAGCTATATTAGATTGGAAGGCACCCAAGAATCCTCCAGAGATATGGAGTTTCTTAGGTCTGGCAGGATACTATAGACGGTTTGTGAAAGACTTTTCTAAGATAGCAGCCCCTCTGACTCGGCTCACCAAGAAAGGAGTTGAGTATAAGTGGGATAAAAACTGTGAGAAGTCTTTCTTACAGTTGAAGACTCAATTGTCAACCGCACCGTTACTCTACCTACCTAATCCTAATGCGGGAGAGTATACCATTTATAGTGATGCATCCAGACAAGGACTCAGATGTGTATTGATGCAACAAGGGAAGGTTATCACTTGCACCTTGCGACAACTTAAGGTACATAAAAGAAACTACCCAACCCATGATCTAGAATTAGCTGCAATAGTGTTTACCTTAAAGATTTAGTGGCGCACTACCTTTACGGGGTTAAGTGTAGGATATACATGGATCATAAGAGTCTTAAGTACTTCCTAACTCAGAAGGAGTTAAATCTCCACCAGAGAAGATGGCTGGAATTGGTGAAGGACTACAACCTTGTGATAGAGTTACCACCCGTAAAAGGCAAATGTGGTAGCAAATGCCTTGAGTCGTAAGTACAAAACTGAGGCAGCACAAGTAAAGACAAGTTACATACCCTTGTTGTAACAATTGGGAAGGATGGATGTGGACCTAAAGATGGACATTCAGGAAAAATGCTTTGTGGCTAATGTGGTGGTGAGGCCTAGACTAACCGAGCATATTAAGGCTCAATAGAAGATTGATAAGGAACTTCAAATCTATTTGGATTCGGTTAATAGAGAAATGAAACCAAACTACGACCTGCGAGGTGATGGAGTGCAAACCTACAAGGGTAGGGTTTGTGTGCCTCAAGATAAGGAGTTGAAGAGGTTAATTATGGAAGAGGCACACGATTTGGTGTATGTAATGCATCCGGGAAATACTAAAATGTACCGCACCCTCAAACAAGGATATTGGTGAAAGGGCATGAAGAGGAATATTGCAAGATACGTAGCTCGGTGTTTGTCCTGTCAGTAGATAAAGGTTGAGCATCAAAAACCATAAGGACTATTGCAACCCTTGCCAATTCTGGAATGGAAATGGAGCACATTACCATGGACTTTGTCATTGGACTACCCGTGACAAGAAAGGGCCGAAACGCAATTTGGGTCATCGTGGATATATTGACAAAATCAGCTCATTTCCTCCCTATAAGAGTGATGGATATACTGGAACAACTAGTCATCTTATACATGATGGAGAAAGTGAGACTCCATGGTGTTCCAGTGAGTATAGTATCAGATAGAGACCTGAGATTCACTTCAAGGTTCTGGCCAAGCTTATAAAATGCCAAGAGAAACAAGCTCCACATGAGTACAACGTTTCATCCTTAGACTGATGGATAGTTTGAGTGAACTATTCAAACCTTGGAGGATATGCTAAGAGCATGCGTACTCACCATGAACAAAGGTTGGGATGAATACTTGTGCCTAATGGAATTTGCTTATAATAATAGCTATCAGGCCAGTATTCAAATGGCTCCTTATGAAGCTCTTTATGGATGACCATGTCGTACCCCTCTATTTTGGGAAGAAGTGGGGGAAAGGAAGTTGGAAAGGGTAGAGCTAATTGAGGATGCCACAAAGAAAATAAAATTAATCAGGAGTCACCTTAGCACAGCTCAGGATAGACAAAAGAGTTATGCGGATCATCGAAAAAAGATCTGAAGTTTGATGTGGGAGATCAAGTATTTCTCAAGGTATCCCCATGGAGGGGAATACTTAGGTTTCAACAATGGGAAATGTTGAAACCAAGGTATATCGGTCCATATCCCATCATTCAAAGGATAGGATCGATGGCCTATAAATTGGAACTACCTCCAGACTTGCAGAGAATACACGATGTATTCCATATCTCGGTACTTCGAAAGTACCAGCCTTATCCTAGTCATGTGTTGGACCGATCTCCACCAGAGCTGGAAGAGAACTTGACCTATCAAATAGAACTGATACAAATCATCGATTGGAGGGATAAGAACTTAAGGAATAAGAGTATTCCTATGGTCAAAGTTCTGTGGCAAAACGAACTCGTGTAGGAAGAGACATGGGAAACAAAAAGTGTAATGAGGGATAGTTACCCTCAATTATTTGACATGTAATTGTTTTGGGGACAAAACCCCTAAAAGGAGGGGAGAGTTGTAAACCCTATCCTTTGATAATAAGAAAACCGAGAAAAGAACTAGTCATTTCCAAATAGAAAACTGAATCAGTTGATAAATCGGAACCGATATAGAAAGGGAAAACTGGGAAATTTATGGATCCCGAGTGACCTAAAGAGTCACAAAAGTCATGAAAAAGGACTTTAGGATGAATTGGAGGTGAAAACCAAATTGGTTCAAGTGAACTAGACCTGAACCAAATTAAACCGGTTTGAATCAGTTTGAACCATTATTGAACCGATTTCTAAATTCATTTTTCTAGGTGGCTTAGAGAATTCAAATTAGAGAATTGAGGCCACCATTTGATAGAGAATGAATTTAGATGAATTTAAAAATTTTTAATTTTGAAAAACTCGGTCGAATCAAGCCTGAACCGGCCGGTTTAAGTGTTGAACCCGGTACGGACCAATCCGGTTCGGAATAGTGTTGTCTTCTTCCATCAGATGATGACACTATTCACTCACCGAAAAATCGAGCAGCACCAACGAAGATGAAAAGTCTCTGGCCAGGGAGTTTTAGGCAATGAATGACCACCATTAATGGACCAATCGGATGGCCAAGAAGTCCCCGAGCTTCCTATATAAAGAGCCCCTCCTCATTCATCCTCCTCACACTTGAAAACTCCACTCTCTTCCTACTGCTCCATTTTTTGGTGAAGCTCCAATGAAAGCTCTGACTTGGGAATTTTTTTGAGCCAAAGAAGGTGTGGTCATGTTCATTAGATTTAGGGAGAAGTCAGCTATCCAACAATAGTCTCCATTTGCTTCAAGGGTCGTCGGAGAAATATCGACGTGATAGAACAGTGAAGCAGCTCCAATGGACCGAATCTGCACTATTTTGGTCGAGATGAAAATAGCCAATTCGAGCCATTCTCAGGCCAAACCAAGCTCTCCCAACACTTTCTCAGCCCTTCTACAAATAAATTAGAGTGAAAAATTAAGCCAATTTGGCTCCACTCTATGAATTCTGATTGGTGCTAGAGAGAGAATCGACAAATATTTACTGACCGAATTCTCCCTCAATTCGACATGAATTGAGATGATTCTTGATCCTAGGAGAAACCTCAGGATAAGAGCTATCTACCCATATTGAAAGCTCGAACCGTCGCGGCTCCGACTATAAGCTTTCCAAGCTTTCTCTCTCTACGTTCAATTTTTCCACGAAGCTCCGTTTAAGCTCGTTCCGATGTCAATTCATGTGATTCAAAGTGCAATTGAATCATATGGATGAGTAGGAACTTAAATCCACCTTCAATTTCAACAATTAACTTCAATTGATCGATCAATTTGATAAAAACATATTCGGTTAGGTTGAAAGGTTGAAATTGGAGGAAAATTTGGGAATTTTGAAAATTCAAGGGACTAAAGTGCAATTTTCCAAAATTGAGGGCCAATTGGGCATGGGAAAGATGTTGGAGGACCAATTGGTCTATTTTTGAAAATTTTGGAGTGAAATTTACCATTTTTGTAAAGTAGGGCAAAAATGGTAATTTTGGAAATGTTGGGGACCAATTGGAAATTTGGGAAATTTGAACTCCTTTTTGTAATTTTGAATAAATTTAGGTCCCAAGGTGTATTTTAGAAGTTTCAGGACTCAATTTGGGGGAAAATCAGCATTTGGGAAGTAGAGTTAAAGAAAAAGAACTTTTGGAACCTAATTACAAATAATTGAAAAGTTTGGGTATGTTATTCATTCGTGACGAATGAAGGCCATCAAGCCAAATGATAATGAACAAGAATGTTCATATCGTGTAGGAACACAAAGTACTAGGAACACCAACCAAGACAAGCTCGCGTGGAGACATAAAAAAGTCGGTTTAGAGGAATTCACTACATTCACGGGTGAGTGGAATTTTTAAATCATACCTGGTTGGGATGATAAGCACTTCAAAAATGAAAACCCGCTAAAATGTAGGATTTTAACATCATACCTGGATGGGGTGATGTAAGAAAACACATGGAAAAACTAATTACTGGTTGTAAGTAGATCATACCTAGTTGGTATGATGAACTTCCTGGAAAGAAGTAGAAAACCAGTTCATCGATTATGAGCGGAGATGTCCTTACACCCAGTTGGTGTGATGGACAACTGAAAGGTTATTTTTGTTGAAAGTGCTCTCCCCTGACTGTGTGCCACTGCTTAAACTTTTTTGGGAGACCTTCTTGACGAGAACTCGAATAGCTCAGATAGGCCAGAGGCCTCGGTTTTGGAACATGGGGGCTAATATGCCCAATTTTGAAAATCTCGTACCATGGGTCCAAGGTCAGTTGGCAGTAGTAGGAGCTCGTAAACAAACATAATTTTAAGCGATGAAAATTTTAAAAGAATGATGTGTTTGGCCATGGTACCAAGTCAGGACCTGCATACTCGATGTACTAGCGGTAATGCGACAAGATAGGTCGACAAGTCGAGTTGAGGGTCGGGGCCATTGGACCAATGGCACCAAAGATTAAATGGTTTATGAGGAAAACTGTTGTTTTGTGCATGCATTGAGGCCCGAGACCTTCAATATGCCCAAGAGGGATAGTGATGTGTCCTAGGGGCTACTGGACGACATGGTGGAGATAAGGGCAGATTGTCGTGCCAGTAGTTAGGTAAGCTCGACGTAGCTTCAAGTGCATGAGACTGGGGTGGGGTCGGGATGAGGTCTTTGTCCTCATATGGACACGGAGTTTCTTTACGAGATTGAGGGTCGGATATCATGCACATCCACTCATTCTCTAGGTAGAAGTGGACGATCTTCTATCTAGGTGGCTGGTAAAGTCACTCTGACACCACAAGTGGGTGTTGTGGATGTGCTGCCTTGCAAATCTATGTTCCCTTCATGATGAAGGGCGTGTGTTAGTTGATAAACACACCGTTTGTGATTAATGATGAGAAATGGCTATGAAAACCAAGATTTTGAGGATGAAATGTTTTAAAGAAAATAAGGAGTCTGACACACTCTAATTCAAACTATTTTGTGAAAGTCAAATTTTAAACACCCATTCACTAAGTCGTTGAACTTACCCCCTCCCTTATACCCCTTTTCAGGTAACCCAGGGAAAGACTACCCAAAGACCTCAAGTTAACCACACCTATAAGACAAGTATGATAAGTTTAAATTTCATGTAGTTTTAATTAGTGTTATTCCAGGAAAGTTACAGGTTTAAAGAACGCCTTACTTCTCATGGTTTAAAAGAAGGGAAAACCCTTAATAAACCGAGAGAGTGATGGGTTGATCACGGGTATCTGACCAAACCGAGTTAGGGTATGATAAAATATTATATATATAATTTTTAATTATGTATATATATATATATGTTGAAGAGATGTTTACATATAAGGGTATATATATACATGTACAAAATTAATTTCCAAACAAATATAAAGGAGAAAGGGATTTGAGAGTTGAGGATGTACCATTATCAAATAAATACGCACATAATTTTATTAAGATGTTCAAAGTACCAACATAGTTATGTTATACAAAAAGGAATGAAACCCAAGTCTACATGAGGAATTTAAATAACAATTCCACTCCATCATACTACTAAGTGAATGCCAATATAAAACATAGATTCATATAAAATTGGACCATATAAAATATCAATTGTGTAATGTAACGCCTCGACCTAGTTTGGTCGCATCCTCGTGAGCAAGCCGCCACTCTCTCGGCTTATTAAGGGTTTTCCCCTTCTTTGAACCACGAGGAGTAAGGCATCCTTTCTACTTGTATTTTTCCTGAAATAACATTAATCAAAACTGATTACATTTAACTTTACATATTTGTCTTACAGGTTCAGCTACAGGAAAGTCTTTGAGTGGGTTTTCCCTTACTTACCTGAAAAGGGGTAAGGGAGGGGGGGTGAGTTCAACAACTTAGTGAATGGGTGTTGGGAGAGAGTTTTCATAAACATGATATCTTTAATCGAAGTGTGCCAAACTCCTTATTTCCTTTAAAAATATTCATTTCCTCAAATAACAGTTTTCAAAACCCCTTTTCCTTATTTTCCACATTATGTGTGTTTAATAAGCAACACATGCCCTTCATCAGGAAGGGAATCACACATTCGCAGGACAGCCCGTCCACTGCACCCACTTGTGGCATCAGAGCAACTTTACTAGCCACCTAGATAGAAGCTCGTCAACTTCTACCCTAGGTATGAGTGGATGTTCACAACATTTAACCCTCAAACCCGAAATTAACTCCGTGTTTGTATGAGGATAGAGACCTCATCCTATCCCTACCTCGGTCTCATGCGCATGAAGCTACGTCGAGCTTCCCATACTGCTGGAACAACAAACTGCCCTTATCTCCACCATGTCATCCAGTAGCCCCTAGGACACATCACTACCCCTCTTGGGCGTCTTGATGGTCCCGAACCTCAAGTGCATGCACAAACAATAATTTTTTCACAATGTCATTTATCTTTGGTGTCATTGGTTCAACGGCCCCAACCCTCAACTCAACCTGCAACTGTTTGTCTAGACCGGTCCGTCGACCTGGCCTTGATGCACTACCGCCAATCCATCGAGTATGTCGGTCCTATCTTGGTACTATGGTGAAATCACACATATCATTCATTTAGAATTTTTAAGGCATAAATATCACATGTTTGTTTAGGAGCTCCTGCTCATACCAACTAACCTTGGGCCCACTGTACGTGATTTTCCAAAACCGGGCATTTTAGCCCTTAAGTTCCAAAATTGAGGCATCTAGCCTATCTGAGCTATTCTAGATCTTGTCAAGAAGGTCTCCCAAAAATTTTTATGCATTGGCACATAGTTAGGGGAGAACACTTCTAACAAAATAATTTTCCATTCATCACACCAATCGAGTGTGATGACATCTCTACTTACAACCAGCAAGCGAGTTTTCTCCTTCCTTCCAAGAAGTCCATCATACAAACCGGGTATGATCTCTCAACTTACAATAGGTAAGTATTTTTTTCCGCATAGTTCTCACATCACTCCAACCAAGTGTGATTTTAAAATTCCACATAGAAGTAGTTTTTCATTACTGAAGTGCTCATCATCTCAACCGGGTATGATGTGAATAAAACCACTAACCCGATAATCGTAGTGACTTCCTTCTTAGTTGATTTTTTGCCTCCACGCTAGCTTATCCTTTCTGGCATTCTAGTCTTTCGTGTTCCTACATGATGTGGACATTCTTGTCTATTAATATTTGATGTAACAGCCTTTGGCTTACCTTTCAGCTTAGTTGAGGTTGTCTAAGGGTTGTGGGGATGTTGGAAGAGCTTGGTTTGGCTTGAGGAGGGCTGAATTTGGCTGATTTTAGCTCAGTCGAAACAGGGTAGCTTCAGTCCGCCAAAGTTGCTTCACTGTTTGATTCCACTGGCATTTCTCCGATGGTCCTTGGATCGAACAGAGGGTGCTATTAGATAGCTGATTTCCCTCAGAGTCTAAAGAACTCGACTTGCCTTCTAATGTTGAGAAAAATGCCCAAGTCAGAGCTCTAGTTCAAGGTTCATCAAAAATTGGAGCAATTGAGAGAGAGTGGGGTTTTCAAGTGTGATGAGAATGAATGGAGAGGAGCTCTTTATATAGGGAGCTCAGGGACTTTCCGGCTGTCCGTTTGGCACCTTTATGGCACTCATTCATGGCCTGTAATGCCTTGAACAAAGATGATTCAACTTCGCCGGCACTATCCGTTCTTCTAGTGAGTGAATAGTGATGTCATCTAAAGGAAGAAGACGACACAATTCCAAACAATACTGGACCGGTCCAAACTGGGTTCAATGCTTAAATCGGTTGGTTAATCTAAATTTCTAAATTTATCTAAATTCATTTTTTCATCCAATGGTCAATTCCCCAATTTGAATATTTTTGGCCACTTAGAAAAATGAATTTAGCAATTGGTTCATTGTTTGTTCAAACCGGTTCAGGTCCGGTTCACATGAACTGGTTTGGTTTTCTTTTCCAATTCATCCCAAACTCCTTTTCCATGATTTTTATGACCCCAAAGTCCTTTTCCATGATTTTTATGACCCCTTTAGGTCACTCAAGATTTGTAAATTTCTCAATTTACCCTTTCTCTAACGGTTGGGGTTCATGAATCGACTCAGTTTTCTTTTGAGAAATGACCAATTATTTACCTAGTTTTCTTATTATAAAAGGACAGAGTTTACAATTCTCCCCTCCTTTTAGGAGTTTTGTCCCCAAAACTTATTACACGTTAAATAACTGAGGATACCCACCCTTCATGATGCTCTCAGTTTCCCATGTCTCTTCTTGCACGAGTTTGTTCTGCCAAAGAACCTTAACCGTAGGAATTCTCTTGTTCCTCAAGTTTTTGTCCCTCCAGTCGATGATTTGCACTAGATCTGCTTGGTAGGTCAAGTTCTCTTCTAACTCTGGTAGAGGTCGATCCAACACGTGACTAGAATCTGGTTGATACTTCTAGAGTACCGAGATATGGAATACATCATGTATTCTTTGTATGTTTGGAGGTAGTTCTAGTTTATATGCCACCAGTCCTATCCTTTGGACTATTGTGTAGGGACCAATGTACCTTGGTTTCAACTTCCCTTGTTATTGAAGCCTAAGTATTCCCCTCCATGGAGATACTTTTAGGAATACTTGGTCTCCCAAATCAAACTCCAGATCTCTCCTCCGATGATCATCATAGCTCTTTTACTTGTCTTGAGCGGCCTTTAGTCGACTCCTGATTATCTTGATCGTTTTTGTGGCATCCTCAATTAATTCGACCCTTTCTAGCTTTCTTTCCCCCACTTCTTCCTAAAATAAGGGGGTACATCATGATCTTCCATAGAGGGCGTCATAAGGGGCCATTTGAATACTCGACTGATAACTATTATTGTACGCAAATTCCATCAAGCACAAGTATTCCTCCCAACCCTTATCCATAGTGAGTACGCATGCCCTTAGCATGTCTTCCAAGGTTTGGCATTTACGGGGTGATACTCTATCACAAGGTCATAGTCTGTAACCAATTCCAGCCATCTCCTCTGGTGGAGGTTCAACTCCTTCTGAGTTAGGGAGTATTTAAGACTCTTGTGATTAATGTATATCCTACACTTAACCTTGTATAGGTAGTGTCGCTAAATCTTTTAGGCGCATACTATTGCAACTAATTCCAAGTCATGGGTAGGGTAATTCCACTCATGTACCTTATGTTGTTGTGAGGCATAGTCTATAACTTTTCCTTGTTGCATCAATACACATCGAAGTCCTTGTCCGGATGCTTCACTATAGACGGTGTACTCCTCCGCACTTGGGTCAGGTAGAGAGAGTATAGGTATGGTTATCAAATGAGTCTTCAACTCCACGAAAGATTTCTCATAGCTTTCATCCCATTTATACTCTACTCCTTTCCTAGTGAGATGAGTCAAAGGGGTAGCTATCTTAGAGAAATCTTGCACAAAGTTTGTAGTATCCAACCAAGCCTAAGAAACTTCGTATCTCTAAGGGATTCAGGGTTGCCTTCTAGTCAGATATGGCTTCCACCTTTGTTGGGTCTACTTTGACTCCATCTTTGGACAATATGTGTCATAAGAACCCAACCTCCTGTAACTAGAACTCACACTTGGAGAATTTTGTGTATAAACAGTTTTCCCATAGTATTTCCAAGGTGATTGTTAGATGTTATTCGTGCTCCAGCCTAGTTCGTGAGTATATTCGAATGTCATCTATAAATACTATCACAAACTTGTCCAAGTATGGCTAGAACACTTGGTTCATTAAATCCATGAAGGTTGTAGGGGCATTTGTCAAGCCAAATGGCATCACTCTAAACTCATAATGTCCATATCGGGACCAAAATGTAGTCTTAGAAATATCTTCCTCTCAGATTCTAAGTTGGTGATAGCATGACTGAAGGTCTATCTTGGAAAAGTAGGCTGCTCCTTTTAGTTTGTCAAACAGGTCATCAATCCATGGAAGTGGATACTTGTTCTTGATGGTGACCTGGTTCAACTTCCTATAATTTATGCACAATCTCATGCACCCGTCCTTTTTCTTTAAGAATAGGACTGGTGCACCCCATGGAGACTGGTTGGGATGCATGAAGTCCTTCTCCAACAGCTTGTCTAGTTGCTCCTTCAATTCCTTTAGTTCTACTAGAGCCATGCGATAAGGGGCTTGGGATATGGGGTTTGTTCCTAGGATAATCTTTATGGTGAACTCCAATTGCCGGTTCGGGGGCAATCTGGGTAATTCTTCTGGAAATACATTTGGATAGTGTTTAACTACCGGAATGTCTTTGGGTCCTTTCTCCTCAAATTTCTCGTGGATGATTGTTGCTAGAAAAGCCTTACAACCTTTTTGTATCATCTTTTGGGCTTTGATATGGGACATCATCTGTACTTCATTTTTCCTCTGGTCTCCTTGGAATTACAGTCCGATTGCTTTGGGAGTATGGAAAGTTACTATCTTCCTTCCATAGTCCATCCTAGCTTGATGTGTACTTAACTAATCCATTCCAAGGATTATTTCTACCTCCCTTAAAGGTAATGGAATCAAATCTGCTTCGAGTTTGATTCCTTCAATCTTTATCTCACATCCCATAAGCTATTTGTCCCTATTTAACCATTCTCCTAAGGGTGTGAGGATGTTGAGACTTTGTCCTAGCGGGGAGAGTTCTAGTAGTAAACTTGGAATTAGATCCTCTTTCATGAAAGATCTCATTGCTCCCGAGTTGAAGAGTGCGTAGACCTTTCAACCTCACAAATGTACGTACCTTGTCTGGATAAACACATGTTTTTAGAAGAAAAAGATTTCCTCTATTGAATGAACTTTCAAATTACAGGTTTTTCCCAATCTAGTTGGGAGGGTTTAGGGAAGTACCCGCTACGGTACTAGGGTCTTTCCTAGCCTCTTCCTGGGCGAGGTTGTTTATCCTAGCCGATATTCTAGTCGTGGCATCCTGTCAGGGAGTCCTTGGGTTCCCTTGGGGTGGTTCAAGCGTATTCCAATGCTTGTTCTCCCTAAGAATGGGGCATTCCTTTGCAAAGTGCCCCACTTTTCCACATGCAAAATAGGACAAGCAAGCTCCCTCATGGTACCTTTGGCACCTAGGGTAATGAGGGTTTCCTTGTGGTAGGGTGGGGATCACTCTTGGGGGTGGTACATCCTTTTTCTTTTGGAAACCCACCCTATTTCCCCATCATGGGCCATTTTGTTCCTTCCGACCACCATGACGGTTCTAGCCCGTGTCCTCCTTTCAAGTTGTCTGCTCCATCCGATGGCGTCTGGTCTGTACTAGTTGCTCACACTCGTGAGCCATATTGATCACTACCGCCATATCTGTGGGGCATCCTAATACTTCCATATGGTCTCGTATGTCCATGTTGAGATTGTCCATGAATCGTTGGCATATACCTGTCGGTCCGGTCAAGTTAGGAGCAAAGTTTCTTAACTTATTGAATTTAGTTTCATACTCCAATATAGAGTTAAGCCCTTGTTAGAGTCGAAGGAAATCCTGACTCTTCTCATTAATTAGATGAGGAGACAGGTACTCCTCCACATACCTCTCCTCAAACTGCTCTCAGGTGAGTATGGAGGTACGCAAGCTTCGAACATTGTCCCGCCATCTTTTGGCACGACCCTCCAGGAAATATTTTGTTAGGATCACCATGTCCTCTAGTAATATCCTAACTATCCCCATTAGCATCTTGATGTTAGCTAGCAAGTCCATGGCGGCTCCCACATCCTTCTCTCCAAGGAAAGGCTTGCACCCCAATTGACGGAGAGTTTAGAGATATTTGGGGATGTCAACTGTAGGTGGATGGTTAACAGAAGGAGGATGAGATTGTATTTCCTCTAGCTTAGCTCAAGAATTAGTGCGTGCCTCAAGGATGAGGTTAGGTCATCCAAATACTCGAGTGAACTCCTCGTACAACTTCTCATGTTCTGAGCTTAGTCCTAGTGGGGTTGTTTGGGCTCCTCGGGGAGTTTCCACAAGAAGGGGTGGTTGGGTAGTGTTAGAGACTGCGACTCTAGTTCTCTTGGTTCCTCTCTTGTAAGCCATCTAAAATTTTAAAATTATTCCTATTAGATACAATGTTATATAGTCTTGATGATGTATTTGAGGAAATAGGCTATAATACCACTCAAGTTGTCATGCCCCGACCCGATTTGGTCAGATCCCCGTGAGCAACCCACCACTCTCCCGGTTTATTAAGGGTTTTCCCCTTCTCTGAACCGCGAGTAGTAAGACATCATTTCTATATGTATTTTTCTTGAAATAACATTAATAAAAATTGAATATATTTTAATTTACATATTTGTCTTGCAAGTTCAACTATAGTAAAGTATTTAAGTGGGTTTTCCCTTGGTTACTTGAAAAGGGGTAAGGCAGGTGGTGAGTTCGACAACTCACTAAATGGGTGTTGGTAGAGAGTTTTCATAAACATGATATCTTTAATCGGAGCGTGTCAAACTCCTTATTTCCTTTAAAAATATTCATTTTCTCAAATCACAGTTTTCAGCCTTTGTTTCTTCCGAATGAACGTGTAAACTCCAAGTTTTTAGTTAATTTCATTTATATCCCTAAAGTTCTTTGTCCTTGGCTTTAGGTCCCTAATGCGAACTTGTCCCCAAATTAAGTCCTGAAACTTTCAAAAATTCACTTTGGGTACTCAATTTACTCAAAATTGTTTAAGGGTTTCAAGTTTTCCAAATTTCCAATTTTGTCCCAAACTTTTCAAAATTGACCATTTTGCCCCTACTTTACAAAAATGACATTTTGACCCCAATTATTTTAAAAAATTGACCAATTGGTTCTCCAACATCTTTTCCATGGCCAATTGGCACTCAATTTTTGGAAATTACAATTTGGTCCCTTAATTTTACGAAATCCCCAAATTTCCCCAAAATTTTCCCCAATTTCCCCCTTTCAAGCTAGTCGAATTTGATTTCAGCAAATTGACCATTCAATCGGGGTTAAGTGCTCCAATTGAAGGTATGGATCAGTTCCTACACTTCTATATGATTCAATTGAGCTTTGAACCGCGTCATTTGGGTCCGAATTAAGCTCAAATGGAGCTTCGCTAAAAAAACTAAACGTAGAGAGAGAAAGCTTCAAAAGCTTACCGTTAGAGGTGTGTGGGTCTAATCTCTCTATCAAGGAAGATAATTGGCTTACCTTTTAGCTCTGTTGAGGTTGTCTATGGGCTGTGGGGATGTTGGGAGAGCTTGGTTTAGCCTAAGGAGGGCTAAATTCGGCCAATTTCAACTTGGACAAAATAGAGCAGCTTCGATCTACCGGAGCTGCATCACTGTTTAATTTTGTCGGCATTTCTCCGGTAGTCCTTGGATCGAACGGAGGGTGCTATTAGATAGATGACTTCCCCAGAAGACTAAAGAACCCGACCTCACCTTCTAAGGTTGAGAAAAATGCCCTAAGTCGGAGCTCTAGTTCGAGCGTCACCAAAAATTGGAGCAGTTGAGAGAGAATGGAGTTTTCAAGTGTGAGGAGAATGAATAGAGAGGAGCTCTTTTTATAGAGAGCTCAAGGACTCTTTGGTTGTCTGTTTGGCACCTTTATGATGCTCATTCATGGCATGAAATGCCCTAAATGGAGATGATTTAGCTTCGTCGGCACTATACGTTCTTCCGACGAGTGAACTATGCTAGCATCTTAAAGAAGAAGACGACACTTTTTCAAACTAAACTGTACTAGTTCGAACTGGGTTCAATACTTAAATCAGTCGGTTCAGGCTCGATTTGACTGAGTTTTTCAAAATTAAAATTTTCTAAATTCATCTAAATTCATTCTTCATCCAATGGTAGCTTCAATTCTTTAATTTGAATATTTTTAGCCACTTAGAAAAATAAATTTAGCAACCAGTTCAATGATGGTTCAAACCGGTTCAGGTTTGGTTCACCTGCACTGGTTTGGTTTTCTTTTCCAAATCATCCCAAAGTCCTTTTCCATGATTTTTATGACCCTTTAGGTCACTCAAGATTTGTAAATTTTCCAATTTTCCCTTTCTCTAATGGTTGGGATTCGTTAACCGACTTGGTTTTCTTTTGAGAAACAACCGGTTATTTCCCCAATTTTCTTATTATAAAAGGACGAGGTTTACAACTCTCCCCTCCTTTTAGTAGTTTTGTCGCCAAATCTTATTACATGTCAAGTAACTGAGGATACCCATCCCTCTTGATGCTCTCGGCTTCCCATGTTTCTTCTTGCACGGGTCTATTTTGCCAAAGAACCTTGACCATAGGAATTCTCTTGTTCCTCAAGTTTGTGTCCCTCCAATCGATGATTCGCACCGGTTCCACTTGGTAGGTCAAGTTCTCTTCTAACTCTAGTGGAGGTTGATCCAACATGTGGCTAGGATCAGGCTGGTTGTCATGCCCCAACCCGGTTTGGTTGGATCCCCGTGAACAACCTGCCACTCTCCCGATTTATTAAAGGGTTTCCCCTTATTATAGTCCGTAAAGAGTAAGGCGTCCTTTAAACCTGCACCATTTCCTGGAATAGCATAATCAAAACTGCATGAAATTTAAAACTTTACATACTTGTCTTACAGACATCTTAGTTGATTGTCTTTCAGGGTAGGCTTTCTGTGATTTTCTGAGAGGGATATAAGGGAGGGGTGAGTACGACTACTTAGTGAATGGGTTTTTAAAGGTCTATTTTTAGCTTTTAAGAAAAACATTTATATGGAGAGTGCCAGACTCCTTTCTTTTCAAAAATCCCTTCATTTAAAAATTTGGATTTTTCCATTATTTCTTAGTTATCGGTGTGTCATCACCCAACACACATCCTTCATCATGAAGGTTACACACATTCACAAGTCAGTATCACTACTGAACCCGCTAGTGGCTTCGGAGCGACTTTTCCTACCACCCGGATAGAAGTACAACCACTTCTACCCTGGGAATTAGTGGATGTACACGACATCCGACCCACAATCCCGAAATCACTTCTTCGTGTCCGTATGAGGATAGAGACATCATCTCGTCCCCACCCCGGTCTCATGCGCTTGGTGCTACTATAGATTTCGCACAAACACCTGGAACGACGAACTGCCCCTATAACCACCAGGTCGTCAAGTGCCCTTAGGATGCATCACTACCCCTCATGGGCGTCTTGATGATCCCATACTCACAGTGCATGCACAAACAATGTTTTCTCATATTTCCATGTAATCTATGGTGCCACTGGTCCAACGGCCCCGACTCTTAACTCAACCCGCAACTGTTTGTCTTGACTGGTCCGTCGACCTGTCATGTCGCACTGCCACTAGTTGACTGAGCATGTTGGTCCTATTGTGGTACCATGGCCAAACAATTCACTTATTAATTTTTATGGCACATATATCATGTTTGTTTACAAGCTCCTGCTCGTGCCAACTGGCCCTGGGCCCACTGTACGAGATTTTTAAAATCGGGCATTTAGCCCCCAAGTTCCAAAACTGAGGCCCCCGGCCTATTAGAGCTATTCGAGCTCCATCGAGAAGGTCTCCCAAATACTTTAAGCATTGGCACATAATTAGTGGAGAACACTTCCGACAAAATAGGTTTTTACTGTCCATTATACCAACCGGTATAACAACATCTCCGTTCATAATCGATGAACGGGTTTTAAACATCCTTCAAGGAAGTCTCATCATACCAACCGGGTATGATCTACTTACAACCCATAAGTAGTTTTTCTACATAACATTCACATCACTTTCTCTAAGTACTAATGATTAAAAATACCACTAAGTAGTGGGTTTTTATACCGAGGTACTTATCATCCCCAACCGGGTATGATATAAAATTCTCACTCACAACCCGTAAGTGGTTTTTAATTTTAAGTTGTGCTCATCATCCCAACAGGGTATGATGTTAGTAAACCCACTCACCCGTTAATGCCATGAATTCCCTACAGGATGAAATTGTCTCCAGATAAAAGGTGAGTGGGACTTTTAACATTATACCCGATTGGGGTGCTGAGCGATTGAAGTTAAAAATCACTTACCAATTGTGAGTGGGATTATCTAACTTCATATCCGATTGGAATGAATAGTACCATCTTTAACTGATAAAACCTACTTACCTGTCGTAAGTAGAGATAATCATACCTGGTTGGTATAATGAACTTCCTTGAGGAAAGGAGAAACTCGCTTACTGGTTGTAAGCGAAAATATCATCACACCCTGTTGGTGTGATGAAGTTGAAAATATACTTTTTGTCAGAAGTATTGTCCCATGACTGTGTGCCAATGCTTAAAAGATTTGGGAGACCTTCTTGATGGTAGCTAGAACAACTCAAATAGGAAAGAGGCCTCGATTTTTGAACTCATGGGGCTAAATATCCAATTTTGGAAAAATACGTGCAGTGGGCCCAAGGCCAGTGGACACAAGTAGGAGCTCGTAAACAAACTTGAGTAAAGAAAGCCATGAAAATATCTAATGAAATTGTTGTGTGAATTTGCCATGGTACCGAGTTAGGACTGAAAGTACTCGATGGACTGGCGGTAGTGTGTCAGGGCCAAGTCGATAGACCCGCCTAGACAAATAGTTGTAGGTCAGGTTAAGGGTCAGGGTCGTTGGTCCATTGTAACTAAAGATAATGTCTATATGTGAAATCTATTGTTTGTGCATGCACTTGTGGTACAAGACCATCAAGATGCTCTAGGGGTAGTGATAGGACCTAAGGGCTACTAGGCGACATGGTGGTGATAAGGTGTCACGCCCTGACCCGGTTTAACCGGGGTTCGGTGAACAACCCACCACTCTATCAAGTCTTGAAGAGGGGCTCCTCAAGGAGGTCAAGAGAGTCAGGTGTAATACCTATTATGTTTTCCCTGAACAACATTAAGCAAAACTAAAACTTTTAGATTTGTGTACCTAGTTTGGGGTCTGGAAAGGAAAAGCTGGTGCAGTTGTATTCCTTCCCAAAAATGTTTAGAGGGAGGGGGTGAGTTCGACAACTCAGTGAGTGAGAGAAAACTCTTTTATGAAGGCTCAGTTTAGCAATTTTGATTATTTGATAATTCAACAATTTCTTCTTAGGTTTCTCAATTCAACAACCGCCCTCCTAACATATAAGGGATCACACATTCGCAGAACGGTCCTCGATCATGCCACTTGTGGATCAAAGTGGCTTTACTGTCCACCTTGATAGAGGGATACTATCTCTACCTGAAGTTTAAGTGGACATCAATAGTCCGACACATCAAACCCCTCATTTCTTCTCCATGTCCACTTAGTGGGATGAGACCTCATTTCCCCTACTTCTTCGGTCTCTGTGCACAAGAAGCTCCTCGGCTTCACGACCTACTAAACAACAAAACTGCCCTTATGCTCTCTTGGTCGTCCAACAGTCATTGGGCTACATCACTACCTCATGTCAGGTGTCCTGATGGCCCGAACATTACAATGCAAGCATAATCAAAAATCTTTTTGAATTATAGCCTTTATCTTTGGCTCTCTTGCACAACGGTCTATCGGCTTGGCTTCGGCCAACCACGTGTATTAGCCCAACATGTTCAACGTCCTGGCTTCGGCATAGCAGCGGTTTGGCCTAACAAGCTTGGAAACTCAGCTTGGCTCGATGGATATCACATAAGGTTCCCATTATTCAGGTCTTTTAGCCTCATATATCACATGTTTGTTCTGGACGGGTCCATGCTCATATCCCTTAGCCTTAGGCCCACTAGCATCTCAAGCCTAAGCCTAAAAATAGCTCCCAAATGTTTTAAGTAGATTCACCCAATCAGGTGATGCTAATTCTGAGAAAAATAGTTTCCATTTCCCGAAAGTCAGCACTCAAGTAGTCTGCTCGGTACAGATGTCCTCGTTAGGGAATTGAAACTAAGGAACCACATTTCTTTGCGTATTTGCATAACCAATTTGGTTTTTATCTCCAATTCCTTCACAAGTCCATTTCCATGTCTTTTGTGACTCATTGGGTCACTTAGGGTCTATACAATTCTCGATTTACCATCTCTTAATCGACTCCGGTTCATAAACCAGCTTAGTTCTTAAACCGGTTTAATTCGGTTCACCCGAACTGATCTGGTTTTTCTCTCCCACATTGTTCTAAGGTTCCTTCCCAAGGATTTTAAATCTCTTTGAATCATAAGGGATCCATAAGCTTCTTGATTTACCCATTCTCTATCGGTTCCAGTTCATGAATCAACTCAATTCATAAACCGGTTCTATCCAGTTCGGACCCGGTTCTCTTGAATTACTTCGATCGTTCCTCCTCATTTCTTCCTAGGGTTCTTGAACCTTTTTGAGTCACATGGGAGTTAGAAATTTTCAAATTTGCTCATCCCCTAACAATCGGGCTTGTAAACCAATTCGGTTTAAAGATTCAAATTTACCGGTTCTTTCCTCGGTTTTTCTCATTACTAAAGGACGGGATTTAAATGTAGCATGTTATACATGCTCCCTCATGGTTTCTATGGCACCAGGGGTAATAAGGACCTCTCTTTGGAGGGAGTGCGTCCATCTCCTTGTGGCCACGGTGGCCCTCCTCCCATTAGGGGAATCTTGGTGGGTTCCTTCATCAGGGCTGGCCTTATTCCCTCAGGCCTCCTCTATTGCTCTTCCCACTGTCCTCCCTATGTCCACCCATCTCCATCCAACGATGCCTCATTTAGACCAACCATTCGCATTCATGTGTCATGCCCACTATGGTGGCTAGGTCAGCGGGTCATACCAAAACCCCCATTCGGTCTCTTATATCCATATTGAGACCGTCTATAAACTTCTGATAGAGGTCAGCTAGTCCTACTAGGTCAAGGGCGAAGGGTCGTCGCTCGTTGAACTTGGTCTCATATTCTGAGACCGTGCAGGCTCCTTGGCGGAGTTGGAAGAATTCCACCTTCTTTTCGTTGATGAGGTGGGGGGCCAGATACTCTTCCGAGTACCTTCTTTCAAACTCTTCCCAGGTAAGTGGGGTTGGGAAGAGGCTTCTGGCGTTGTCCCACCATCTCTTCACGCTGGACTCCAGAAAGAATTTGGCCAGCGTAACCATCTCCTATGGGGTATCCTGATGATACACGAACTTTTTGAGGCTCGCCAACTAGTCCATGGTAGCCCCAACTTCCTTCTCCCCATAGAATGGCTTGCACCCCAATTGTCGGAGCATCTTCAAGTATCTGGGGATGTCAAGGAGGGGTGGAATGGGTGCGGAAGGGGGATGGGATTAGACCTCCTCCTAGTGGGTCTAGGACTCGGAGTCCAAATGGGGTTTATCACTGAGGTGGGGTTCTTCAAACACCTTGGTGAACTCTTCATACAGCCTTTGGTGTTTAGAAATGATGCCTTGTGGGGTTGAGGTAGCTCTTGGGAATTCTGCCTATGGGAGGGGATTTTCAGCGGAATCAGTAGTTGTCGTCCTTATCCTTTTGACTCCTCTCTTGGGTGGCATAGTAGGTTTAAAATTTTCTTCAATTAGTATTTAGGATATAAAGTCTTGATAATGTATTTGGGATAACACAAGCTCTGATAACACCAAAGTTGTCACACTCCAACCCGATTTAACTAGGGTTCGGTGAACAACCTGCCACTCTCTCGAGTCTCGAAGAT
Organism: Trapa incisa; assembly: GCA_030064435.1. Lineage (NCBI taxonomy): Eukaryota > Viridiplantae > Streptophyta > Magnoliopsida > Myrtales > Lythraceae > Trapa > Trapa incisa. The sequence goes on along the minus strand of CM057775.1, from coordinate 10,443,217 downwards.
GGGCTTCTTAGGGAGGTCAAGAGAGTCAGGCGTAATACCTGTCATGTTTTCCCTCAATAATATTAAGCAAAACTGAAACTTTTAGATTTGTATACCTAGTTTGGGGTCTAGGGAGGAAAAGTTGGTGCAGTTGTGTTCCTTCCTAAAAATGTTCAGAGGGAGGGGGTAAGTTCGACAACTCAGTGAGTGGGAGAAAACTCTTTTATGAAGGCTTAGTTTGGCAATTTCGATTATTTGATAATTCAACAGTTTCTTCTTGGGTTTCTCAATTCAACAACCGCCCTCCTATCATAGGAGGGATCGCACATTTGTGGAGCACTCCTTGTGGATCAGAGCGCCTTTACCATCCACCCTGATAGAGGGACACTGTCTCTACCTGGAGTTTGAGTAGACATCAATAGTCTGACACATCAAACCCCTCATTTCTTCTTCATGTCCACTTAGTGGGATGAGACCTCACTTCCCCTACTTCTTCAGTCTATATGGATAGGAAGCTCCTCGGCTTCACGACCTACTAAATGATGAAACCGTCCTTATACTCCCTAGGTCATCCAATAGTCACTAGGCTTCATCACTACCTCATGCCAGGTGTCCTGATGGCCCGAACATTACAGTGCATACACAATCAATAATCTTTTTGAATTATAGCCATTATCTTTGGCCCTCTTGCACAATGGTCTATCGGCTTGGCTTCAACCCACCACATATACTTGCCCAACAGGTTCAATGATCTAGCTTTGGTAGAGCAGCGGTTCGGCCCAACAAGCTTGACAACTCAACTTGGCTCGATGGGTATCATGCAAGGTTCCCATTATTCAGGTCCTTTAGCATCATATATCAAATGTATGTTCTAGAGGGGTCCATCCCATATCCATTGGCCTTGGGCCCACTAGCATCTCAAGCCTAAGCCCGAAATTAGCTCCCAAATATTTTAAGCAGAGTCACCCAGTCAGGGGATGCTAATTCCGAGGAAAATAGTTTTCAAAGTTGAACCATCATTCCAACTAGAATGGACGTTATAGCGGTTCCCACTCACCCGGTGATTTCAGTATAGTCGTGCCGGCAGAGTCTAGCCTCGTGGTCCCTTTCCCAAAAGCCGACACTCGAGTAGTCTACTTCTACATGGCACGGATGTCCTCGTTAGGGAATTGAACTAAGGAACCGCATTTCTTTGCATATTTGCATAGAGGCCTTCATACTTTGCCTTAATTACACTTTGGTCCCTAAGGTTTGTGCATTTATCTTTAAGATCTCAATTGCCCCTTTTTTTCTTTAATTCGGTCCCCAGGTTTTCTAAGTATCCTCTCCAGTCTTGAATTTTATCACCATTTCCTTTGGGTCCCTCAATTTTCAAAATTTTCCATTTAGCCCCAAACTTTCCCAAAATTGTAATTTGACCCTAATTTCTCTTTTTTTTTGTAATTTGGTCCTCCATTGGATCCAATTTGCCCAATTGACCCTCAATTGGGAGGAAATTGCATAAAAAGACCTTCAATTTTATCAATTTGCCAATCAACCCCCGATTTTTGTGAAATCCCCAATTTTCCCAAACTTTTCAAATTTTGCATTTTGACCCCCAAAACTTAGTTAATTGCCCTGATTCTTGATTTAAATCATCTTCTCTACATTTTTCTTGTCATTTCAAGCTTTGAATCACTCGATTTGGCTAAAAAATGAGCTCAAACGGAGCTTCACCGGAAAATACAGTCTAGAGAGAGAAAACTTCAATATCTTACTAATGAGGGTCTGGTGGTCGGAGCTTGAGCTACCACCGTGTTGCTCTTGTTGTGGGGATCCTTCCTGGATCAAACCACACTTCAATTGATGGTCTGAGAAGTGTGAATTTTAGTGTTAAAGTTTTTATAGAATTCGGCCGCCCACAGTATTTTCCAGCGGAGGGAGCTTACTTTCTTACCTCATGGGAAGGTCGGGATACCTCTAGGTGGGGCGTAGGAGTCTGGCTTAGCTGCAATTGGCTGGGTGATGGCTCGAAGTGGGCAGCAGGAGACTAGCTATTTTCTGATTGAGGAGTGGCAACATTGTTTGAGCTTCTTCATTCCTCTTCGGTGGCTATTTTTCATTCATTAAACGGCTCCTTTCTTCATGTATAAACCCATACCGGTTCTTTTCCCAATTTTCTTTGGTCCCAAAGGACGAGTTTTACATAAGGGAAGTTCGCCATGCTAGTCAGTCTTGAAGCTCGGAGTAACTTCTTGTGCATGAGATCAGGGTGGGGTTGGGATGAGGTCTCTATCCTCACACGGACACGAAGTGGCATTCGAGTCTGAGGGTCGGATGTCAATAACATCCACTCAGACCCAAGGTAGAAGTGGATGAGCTTCTATCTTGGTGGACGGTAAAGATGCTCCGATCCATAAGTGGATGCAGTGGATGGGTTGCACCTATGAATATGTGTACCCTTCTTGATGAAGGGTGTGTGTTTGTTTGCTAAACGCCTCCCGATATAAGTTGATGGGCTAAAAGAGCTAAACACAGCTAAAATGGAAATGGGAAGAAGTTTTGAAAATTGAACTTTGAGAAAACCTTCTTTTAAAGGAAATGATAACCTCGGCATGGGTTGATAAACAGAAGTTAATGTTTTTGAAAACTCCCTTCCAACACCCGATAACTGAGTTGTAGAACTCACCCCCTCCCTTTTACCCCTTTCAGGTAACCAGGGGAAAACCAAACTTAAAGACCTCCATGTAAGACAAGTATGTCAGTTTTAAGATATTTAGTTTTACATAATGCTATTCCAAGAAAGAAGGACACCTTACTCCTCGCAATTTAGAAAAGGGTGAAACCCTTCATGGACTAAAGGGAGTGGCGGGTTGCTCACAGGGATCCGACCAAACTGGGTCAGGGCATAACACAGACTATTGATGTCCACTCAAACTTTAGGTAGATGCAATGCACCTCTATCAGGGTGGATGGTAAAGGCGCTCCGGTCCACAAGTGGCACGGTTGAGGACCGTTCTGTGAACGTGTGATCCCTCCTATGATATGAGGGTGGTTGTTGATAATGTAAAGTGTGTGAATAACGACAAATGAAAATTTTAATGGACATATAAATGAATTAAAATACATGTTATAGTAGTTTCCATCACTGAGTATTATGTACTCATTCCCCTCCTCGCACCCTTTTAGGTCTAGCACCCAGACGGAAAGTTTCTGAACACGCTTGCACCCTCAAGGTGTGCTTCATACCCCTAAACTAAAGTAAGGGCTTAAACGTAAACACTTCTTCACCTTCCCTGTCTCATTCGGGTAAGAATACCCGTATGATGCAAGAAATGGTGGCAGGTTAATTATGGACCCCGATCAAATCGGGTCGAGGCGTGACACATATGCAAAATGGATGCCTTCGATTTGGAGCTCAGACGTTGGAGGGCATAGCAGAAGCTATCGAGGCCGAAGAGGAGCGTCGGGAGGAAACACAAAGACAAATGACCTTAGGGCTCAAGGACCCCAATCATCATATGAGGAAAATCAAGGGTTTTTGGCAAATTACAAACATGCTACTAATGGCATGTTTGGAAAAATAAATAAATGAGGCACAATAAGGCCTTGTTTGGCCGAACATAAATTTAAAAGGGGGAAAATTATGAAAATACCCTACATAGGAAATTTAATGGAATGCCATACAACCAACTCTAGATGCTCCTAGGATGGGATTTTCACCAGAAGGAACATATCATGTGCCATCGTGCAGCTTGTGCACAAAGACTCTTGAATCCCTCCATTACGAACATGTCTCCGAATAATAGTGAGTGTGATTTTTGGGATTTATTCTGATTGGACCAATGGCACGATATTACTCGCACATTTAATAGCTTGAAATAATTAAAATATTTTTGGAATATATTGTCCTTGACTACCTAAACCCCACAAAAATTATTTTTGGGTAATATATTCTTAATATGAGCATAAATCTTGCTAAGAAGATTTACCATTTATTTTTATGTTGTGAAAAGTAATTTCAAGTAAGACATATAGATCCATTCCTTGAGGTAGGAAATTGGTCAAATCCATGGTTGAGAAAATGGATTAAATTCAGAATTTGTGAAGTGGGCCCATGGCCAGCATTTTAAAAAATAGTGGGCCCAAGACTATATTTTGAAAACTCATAAAAGTGGGTCTAAGCTAATGGACATGCATTGTCCCGTAAATAAACTTGATAGTAAATTTTAAACATGTTAAATTATTTAAACATGATTGTGCAAAAAAATATTTAAACATGTGATTTCGATGAAATGGGTTGTGCCTTGTAAATACTATCGAGTTGAAGGCGAGTCTCATCTTGTAGGGCTGATAGTACAAAAACAATTATCTTAAGTTAAAATACTTATATGTGTGTTGTGAAACCCGTGCTCTCGGACCAAAGAAACCGGGAAAAGAACTAGCACCTTTCATGAGAAAACCAAGCCCACAAATGAACCAAAAATGGTAAATAAGGGTTGATATGAGGATTTGGAAAATCCCAAGTAATCAAGAATCCCCAAAACCATGAAGAATAACCAATGAATGGATTGGATGTGAAAACCGGACCGGTTCAAGGTGAACTAGACATGAACTGAGTCAAATCGGGTTGAACTGTGATGAACTGGTTCCATAATTTATTTTTTCTATGTGGCTTAAAAATATCAATTTGGAAAATTAAGGCCACCATTAGATAAAAAATACATTTAGATTAATTTAGAAATTTTAAATTTTTAGAAAATTGGTCGAATCGGGCCTGAACTGGCCGATTTTCATTTTTGGGTCACTGAACCCGGTCAGACCGGACCGGTCAACGATCCAACCGATCAATGGTCCAACCGATCAACAAACAGTATCATCTTCTTCCTTAGGATGACAACACTATTCATGAAAGGATTCCACCTTCCATTATGGCATTTTCTAATGAGAATAAGCTCGACGAATATGGAAACCGGTATAGCCAAGGGTTCCCTAACTTCCTATATAAAAAGCTCCCCTCAATTCATCATCCTCACACCTCAAGCCTCCCAAATCACAATGCCACTGCCACATGTCAACCTATGATTGGTCGAGCTATCCAATGTGGCTTCACCACATGTCAACCTTTGATTGGTCAAGCGTCCTCAAATATCCCTGATGGATGTTGACGTGGCACTTTTGCCACGTGTTCGCTTCCCGTTGGTCGGTCCGGCTGACTGGGCTTTTTCAACATTGACCGCTGACTAGGGACACATGTCGCTCTCCTATTGGTCGGTCATTGTTGAGGTGGACTTCCTCCCTTGATCGTTAACCAAGGACACATGTCGTGTCCTCATTGGTCAGCGCTTTCGAACTGTGCATACATAGTGTGTTCCACCACGCGTCGCGCACTGATTGGTTGCACCTAGTGACTAGGCATTGACCTGGCAGCAATCTGTTGACTAGTTGGATTGTTAACTAGTTTGGTCTGACTAGGTTCGGTGAACCAAAATAAAAAATTAGCCGATTCAAGTCCAATCCAACCGATTTTCTAAAATCTAAAAATTTATAAATTCTTCTAAAATTATTTCCTATCTAATGGTGGTATCAATTTCCTAAATTGATATTTTTATACCATCTAGAAAAATAAATCTTGAATTGGTTCCATATTGTCCATCCCAGTTCAATCTAGTTCGAATCCGGTTTGTGTCCGGTTCGGTTTGAACCAATTTGGTTCTCAGTTCTCCTTCCACCCATGGTTACTTCCCATGGCTTTTGGGTATTTATCGACCACTCGAAATCTTTCAATTTCTCGTTTTGGCCTACATTTACTAATTCCGGCTCGTTTTCCCTCTCGATTTTCCTTCAAAATTTTTGGTTCCCTAATATGATTTTCCAATGGTGTAAAGATGGGGTTTATATACGACGTCAGCACTTAATTTACTAGATTGTGAGCTTATCTACTCCCCAAATAAATAATTAAAGGTGAAAGTCCATATTCTGTGTGACACAAATTGAGTATCATTTACAAAAGAAGCGTGGCTTGAGTTAAATCTTGTAGCTTGTGTACGAATATTTTTAATTATCGAATGTCGATTGCTTTATTACTATGTTATTGTACAAATTCTTTGAACACACTATCATTTAAAAAAGTTTAAATTTTTGATGACATTCACGTTAGTACTATCTTAGTCTAAAGTTTAGTATATCAAATTTTAATTTATTAAATGCACCAACCATTGTAATATGGAAATAATTAGTCAAACATAACATATATAAAATTGATAAGAATTAGTATACCTACCTCAGCCTAGCACATTAGTAAATCTTATGCGGACGTTTCATAATTCAACACCATAAAAGTTCTATTAGTTTAAGAATAATATCAAAGGGTTTTCTTGAATATTTCGTTAGAACCCATCCACATCCCGCTCCTTGATGAGTTTGGTAAGAAATTAATTGACTTATTATTTTTTTATAAGGTACACTTTCAATATGTCAGTGGTTGATTTGCCATTGTACTAATTCATTGACCCCAAATTATGAAATTAGTTTTTGTATGGTAGACTCCTTTCACAACACCAGGATTTTGACGGGACGTTACCATGGGAGTTCACTCGACATCAATTTGAGTCTAGAGTCTAAGCATTCAGTTGGGAAGAATTTCAGTGTTGTACTTGGGTTGATTGAAGGAAACTGTTCGAGATTTCCTACCAACTGCAGCTAGTTTTTCTCTTACTAATTTGGAAATCGCTTAAATTAATAATTGAGTATTCCTATTCTCTATTTTCCAAGCCCATACTTTTAATCAATCAAATTTGTCGCCATTTGTATGTATTTATGTATACATATACTATTACATTTATTTATAAATTATAATTAAATGTACTAAGATTCCTAAATGTTGCAATATCTCCAATTGAGTTATTTTAACTTGACCTTGCTATTAAATTTTACCAATTCCTCACTCAAAATAGTTTTTACATAGCAACATAGGGATTTAATTACTAAAAATACAAGTGTTAGATTTTTGGGTACATCATTCTCGTTAAAGAAAACTTTTAATTTTTGTTAAAAATTATAACTATTTTATTATGATACTTGATTATCTCGATAATAATTTATTTAATTTATCAGCCATTAGATTGATACTATCAATATTAAAAACAATTAGATTAATTTTGTAAGTATTTTGTACAATTTGTTCAATATCTAATTTTTTATTATTTTAATATATTATTATTAATTTAGAATTTAGAAGTGTGACATCAAAAAAATGCACAAATTAGATTTGGCATATGAAAATCCGATCTATACTATATTTAATCGAACTATTTATTGCACAATTTGAATAAAATTTTAAGAATAATTCAAATGAGATCGTTAGTGAATTTTTTGATATGATATAATTTATTTCCATATTTATATAAAACATTTTGAAGAAAATGTGTGCGTATTGAGTTTCCACAATTATATATTGTATTAGGTAGATGAGCTTTATTTAGTTAGGAATTTAGGATTACGATCTTAATATGATAATAAATTTTATAGTCAAACCTATAATATAAATAGTAGTAAATAATTTTCTATAAATACAAATACATTATGAAAAATTGATATTTATAGGTAGAGTACATTATTTAAGAATATAAAATAGAAATTTATATTCAACTTGTTATATGTGTATAAAACATAAAATGATTATATATTCATAAAATTATTTAATTTATATAAACTAACTTTACTCCACATAAAATTGCATTAAAAGTTAAAAATTTTAATTATAGTAAATTAGGGATACATAAAATAAAATAACTTGCGCATAAAATTAAAAATTTCTAATTATAAAAATATTTACTCTACTGTAAATTTGTATACAAATATAATTGTTTTAAATTATTTAATTTATATAAAATAATTTTATTGCACGTAAAATAATTATTGTACATAAAATTAAACATTTGTAATTATAGAAAATAATTTATAGTTCATAAATTAATATTGTTGCATATAAATATTTAATTAGAATTTACTAATTATATAAATATTTAGTGTATTTTAAATTAATGAGTGATAGTATTGTATATAATTACACTAAATTATTTAATTTAAATAACTTGATTTTGGTTTAGATAAAATAACTATAAAATTAAAAAATATAATTAAATTAAATTAAATATTGGACCTAAATTGAGATTATTGTATTGTAGATCAATTTTACAAATTTTAGTTATATAGAATATTTATTGTATATAAGTTGATAATGGTATAAAATTTAAGTGTACTTAAAATATTTAATTTACAAAAAATATGTTTTTGTAAATGATTATTTATATAATTAAAAGGAATATATATATATAATTAGAATATTATTTATTGTACATAAATTGATATTGTTGTATATAAAATGAATATTCATTAAAAGGTTACATAAAAATACTAAATTTTAGTTACAAAAATTAGTAATTATATAATTAGTAAAATTATATTTACAGAAATGTAAATTTAACTGTACATATTTATACTATATTATTTAATTTACATAATATCGATTATGGTACATGAAATTACAATGTTAAAAATTAGTAAAATATTTATAATACATGAAGTGATATTATTGTACAAAACAATATAAATTTAAAATTAATAAATTAGTTTCTTTTACTTTTAATATTTAAAATTTATAATATTTCCTCTCATAATTAGATGGTGATGGTTAATATAGGGTTTTTAAATTTATTATATCTTTCACTTTTGTTAGATATAATATTTTTTCTCTTAATTTATTAAATATCTTTTTTTTGTGTCGTTAAAGATGAAATATTATTATCCAACTCGTGCAAGATTGATTATGAACCAGCAGAACTTTTACTAGTTTTTATAATATATTTATTGAATATATGAATATATGACTATCCATAAAAAAATAAATTTATATTCAATATTTTATTTAAATGAAAAAATTATACATATTTTCATTTACTTATAGAAAACTTTCTAGTTCACATTTAGTAAGTACTAATTTGAATCATGTTTTATGTGGTATTTCAAATCCTCAATCTTATATATTTATTTTAAATTAAATTCTGAATCATCCGAAAAATCTGAATTATATTTTATATTATTAACTCATTTTGAATAAAAAATGGAGTATCAAATTATCAAATAAATTTAAATTAGATATGGATTAATTAGATTGAATTGGGTGAAAATCAAATATCGAAAATCCAGTGAGTGAAATGGTTGACCATGTATTATTCGAATTAAGTACAAATTAATAATGTTCCAATCAATTTGAAATTAAATAACAAAAACTCACACGGGTCCTATTTGCTCATTTCCTATTCGAACTATTTTGATTTGATGTGTTTCATTCGATTGAGAACCGTATGCTCGGTTTCGATTCAAATTGGGTAGGGTTGTCCGGATTTGATTGTAATGGTATCCCGCATCCCAAGTCCAATTCAAATCGGGTATTGATTGATCCATACCATTTAAATCGGATCTTGGCAACGGGGTTATACCCGGTTGGGCGGGTGCGGGGTGGGCTGGACTATTGCCATCTCTAAAATGGCGCTTTTTTTTTTGCACTTTGGAGATATTTCAGCTGTTTCCCTAGCAAATGCCACTTCCACTTCTATTCCATATATTTCCCATCCAAAAGCCCATAAATCACGAGAATTCAATAGTCTAATCTTTCAGCCACTCGGAAAGATCATAGCTTTCTCTATTCGTCTAAGCTCCTTTGCGACTCTGTGCATTTGCCTCTGTATGCTTTATGGCAGTGGCAATTGTGGGCGGAACCTTCAACTATGGCAGTTAATCTGACGGAAGGAGCGATACAGAAGATCTGCAATAGGGAGCTGCTGAGTGAGAGCGAAGTGAAGCCCGTCCTGCAGGTGATGGACATGAAGTCGATGATGGCCACGAATAACCACAATCCTAACCAGGCGACAGCTGTCAGGTACAGGATGATGCCCTCGGATGGAGCGCGATCGCAGCAGGCTCTACTGCCGCGCAGCACAACTACCTTGTTGACTCTGGGCAGTTGCAGAAGGGTTCTATCATTCGCTTGAACGAGTTCGTATGCAGCCCCGTCAAGGATCGACTGTAATTTCACCTCTTACCCTCATCTTCTCCGATTCAGTTGACCCTTTATTATTCTTGCATCCTATCTTTCTTTCGAATTTGGTAAATAAATTGTAACTACTGCTCAGTCCGTGTTTAGAAATTCGGAAGAGAGAAAGGGTTTAAGTTCCTTGCTTTTTGTTGTGATGTTAGTTTCTTGTTTCTATTTTTGAATTTAACCCAAAACTTGTCTTTAGATTACTTATGACCCGTATTCGCGCTTCATTTTCCATTGGCATCTGTTTTCCTGTGGTATCATGCTTTGTTCTATTGCTTATGTTGTGCTATCCACTAGAGAATTCAATCTCTTAGTCCTTTCTTTGATTTTCTAATTAGATTACCTTGTTATCTTGTGGAAGTAATTCTCTCATCGCAACTTGTAGATTGTTAACTGGCATCTCAAATTGTGAACCAGGCTTATCGTTGTGGTTGATCTGGAGGTCGTTCATGATCACTATGATCCTATAGGAAAACCTGTTGAATTGAAGCCTGGAAGTTCCTGGACTTCTATGCAGACTTCACCTGCTGTTCCTATTTCTAATAATTTGGACTCTGGGAGGTTTCCTGCAGCAAGTGCCCATCCACCTCTGTATTCAAATACTGAGTCTGCTGCTCCAAGGCCAATTCAATCAAATGGGGCATATGACATGGGTTTCCGTGGTAGTAATCTTGGTGAAGTCTCTCACCCAAATGGCAGTTCATATGCTAATGATCCTCAATCAAGATCTCAGCAGGCCTCACCTACATATCATCAACTGCAACGGGCATATCAGCAGCAAATCCCAGTTTATATGAATCAAGGGCCAACAGCTAAGAGTGAGGCTCCTCCTAGGATAGTTCCTATTGCTACTCTGAATCCATACCAGAACCGGTGGACTCTTAAGGCCAGGGTGACATCAAAGGGAGAACTCTGTCCGTCATTATAACAATGCCCGAGGCGATGGTAAAGTTTTCTCTTTTGATCTCCTTGACTCTGATCGTGGTGAAATCCATGTCACGTGCTTCAATTCTGTGGCTGACCAATTCTACAACCAAATTGAAGCGGGAAAGATTTACCTGATTTCAAAGGGGAGTTTAAGGCCTGCACAGAAGAACTTTAATCACCTAAAGAATGACCATGAAATATTTCTGGAAACCACATCCATTGTGCAACCTTGCTTTGGTGAAGATGAGTTAATCCCAAGGCAACAATTTCATTTTCAAGCAATTGTTGATGTTGAGAACATCGAAAATAATAGTATAATTGATGTGATTGGCATTGTTTGCTCTATAAGCCCTGTAACATCACTAATGAGAAAAAATGGCACAGAGACTCAACCAAGCACTCCAATTGAAGGATATGTCTAGGCGTAGCATGGAGATGACAATGTGGTGAAGTTTCTGCTCTGCAGAAGGTCAAAGATTGCAGAGTCTATGTGATTCTGGCCAGTCTCCAGTCCTTGCTGTAAAATCATGCAGGGTTAGTGAGTTCAATGGGAGGGCAATTGGTACAATTTCTTCATCTCAGCTATTCATAGATCCCGATATTCAAGAAGCCAAAATATTGAAGGAATGGTTTGATAGGGAAGGGAAGAATTGTCCAACTGTTTCTATATCTAGGGAAGTTTCAACTATGAGTAGAACTGATGTGATAAAGACTATATCACAGATCAAAGATGAGAAACTGGGGACATCGGAGAAGCCTGATTGGATCACAGTTTGTGCAACAATTTCTTATATAAAGTCTGATAACTTCTGCTACATGGAACGCCCAATAACAATAGGAGATTGGCAGTGCCAGAAGGTCACAAACAATGGGGATGGAAAGTACAGGTGTGATTGATGTGATCAGTGTGTTGATGAGTGTGATTATCAATATATTCTCCAGCTTCAGATACAGGATCATACTGGGCTTACTTGGGTGACTGCTTTCCAAGAATTGGGGAAGGAAATAGTGGGAGTGCCAGCAAAAGAGATGTTTCAATTGAGAACTGAAGGAGAAGATGAGAGATTTGCAATAATTCTCCGTAGTGCTATTTTCACCAAATATCTATTTAAGCTGAAAGTGAAGGAAGAGATGTTCAGTGATGAGCAATGTTTAAAGCTGACAGTGGTCAAAGCTGAGAAGATGAATTTTCCAGCTGAATCCCGTTTTCTTCTTGACTTACTGGAGAAGAGTACAGGAGATGTTCCGGGATCCTCTGCTATTAAGATGGAGCCTAATACTACCCCTGTTTCTGGAATGAGTGGAATAGCTGTTGAGAACAGTGGGATCAATCAACAGAAGTCTCCATCATTGGTTGGTAGATATTTGACAAGCCCTTCAACTACACAGCCGGGTCATTATGTAAACCCATACAATGCTTCAATGGTCTTAGGGACTAGCCTGCATAATGTCCCTTCAATCTGTACAAGCTGTGGCGGCAGTGGACACAGCTCGATTAACTGCCCAAGCATCATGGGTGGGCTGACACCAGCAACAGGTGGGCAGTATACAAATCGTGCTGCTTATGGTCAGGGCTCAGGTGGGGGACCTTCAGATATGTGCTACAAGCGTCACCAAACTGGTCACTGGGCAAGAGACTGCCCAGGGCTCAGCTCTGTTCCTCCAGCTTATGGAGCTCCTGCAGGAAGGTATGAGATGGTTTCTAGGTGAAAATGTTGGCAGTGGCAGACTATTACTTGGGTTTTAGCATTGTCTCTTCTGTTCTTGGTTGAACCTCTTAATTTTTATTAGTATGTCATCTGTGATTTTTGCTTGATTGGAGCCTGGAGCTGATGGCTGGTACGACTTCTGGCTTCTTTCCTCTGTAAATTCGTGCTGCACAGTCCTTTGGAAGTGGATTATGAATGCATTGTTTGATTCAAATCACTGGTCTCATGACCTTTTTCTACCGGTTTAACAAGAGCACATCATATTTTTTTTGCACAATAAGCGCACATATATACGAAAGTGATTAAGTCTGATTTTGGGTCATATTTGTTATTTTGTAAGTTTTAGTCCTTCCAATACAGCTCGTGCCTCAGCCTCTAATGCATGTGTGTAATAAAATTGGGAGCCACTAGCTCGCAGTAGAGAGCCCTGTTCATTCCTGACTATAATTTTTGTACTTGCATATTTTCCAATCGAACCCATGATGGTACTAATCAGTTTCTCAACTTGTGGCGGGCATCCTAGGAATATCGTTCTATTTCGTCCTTTCATATCGTCCAACATGTTGTGGCAAATATGCACTTCATTACTTTCCTTTCTTGTTTTCCCTGTTTTAAATTAAATAACCAAGATCCAATCCATTCAATTAGGGACAAATCAGCAAACTGTTCAATTCTTACCCCACAAGTTGCAAACCACACTAATTTAGTTTATGCGCATTTAACTAGTAAATGATGCATGGTTTTAACTTCACCACATATGGGACCACACTAATCTAGTTCATGCGCATTTAACTATTAAATGATGTATGGTTTCCACTTTACCACATATGAGATATGCATTAGAAAATATGGATTTTCTCAAAAAAAAGTTGTCATGAACATGCAAAGCATTTGACATTACTCTCCAGAGAAAGTTTTTAATCTTTGGAATACAATCAATATGCCAAAGTGTTGTCCACATTTTTTGCTTATAACTAAGGAGGAGGAAGGAACTGATATAAACTCACCATGTTTCTGATCTAACATAAAAGTATAGGTAAACCTTACTATAACCTTACCAGTTTGTTTTTAAGGCCATATCAACCTGTCTTCCTAGGTAGGAGAAATAAGATGGATAGTTATGATGGCTTCCTTTTCCCCTCGAACAAGGTATCGTTTGATACTGTCTAACTGCCATGTACCTGTACTTCTATCAATGAGGGTTCATATTAGGATTTGTTTGGCTTCCTCATCGTTTATTTGATGCTGCAAATGTCCTTTGGGGAGGGCAGGAATCTAGTTGTCCTTCCAAACACGGGCTTAGTTCCCATTACCTATTTGTTAATGCAGCCCTTCACATAGTTTTTCTTTACCTGCATATAAACTCATCCACAACCAGGAGGGACGATTACCTAGACCAGCTGAGAAAATATCATTATGCTTGTAATACTTACCTTTTAGTAGTTGAGAGAGAAGAGTATCAGGCTAATTATGGATACTCCATACGTTCTTCATTAGTAATGCTAAATTGAAAGTATGGAGATCTTTGATGCCCATTCCTCCCCTTTCTTTGATATCGGTAAGTTTGGCTCACTTAACCTATGGGATCTTCTTGTGGTCACTCGAGTTACTCCACCAAAACTGTGATAAGAGCGAGTCCACCTCTGAACACTAAACCTGTGGTAGCAAAAAATAATTCATAACATATGCGGGTATAACACAAAGGGTAGATTTTATAAGAACCTCTCGACCACTTGGAGACAAATATGCTGATTTCCACCCTTAGAATTTTTGTGTTATTTTTTCTTTAAAAAATGGAGGGTTTTCCATTTATTGCGTCCCTAGAAGATAGGTAGACCAATGTAGGTATTAATGACTTCACCATTGCCTATACCCAAGTTGTTGCTAATTGTTGTTCGAGTTGATAGCCTTGTGTTTGCATTGAAATATAAAGAAGATTTGATTAAACTGATATTTTGACCCGAAGCCATACAATATTCACTCAATAATCGCATTAGACATGATGCACTATCCTCAGATGCCTTAAGGAAAAATAGTGCATCCTCAGCAAAAAATAAATGTGATACAGTTGGACAATGCTTGCCAATCTTAAGACCTCTTAACTCATTCCTAAAAACATCTTTAGTAATATTCTAGAAAGGACATTTGCTATTAAAATAAAGAGATATGTAGAGAGAGGATCTCCCTGTCTAATACCCCTAGTCGATTGGATGGGATCTGTCTTTCGCCCGTTCAAAATGACCCTGTACGAGACTGAAGATACACTGCATAATCCATGAAACAAATGTAATATGAAAACCCAATTTAATTAAAAGTATCTCCAAGAAGGGCCACTCCACTTGATCATAGGCTTTTAACATATCAAGTTTCACTCCACACCATTCTTTCTTTCCTCTCTTTTTGCTGTTTAAAAAATGGAAGCATTCATGGGCTACACCTATATTGTCATGTATTACACATCCTAGGGTAAATACACTTCGCTCCCTAGAAACTATTCTATCCATAAAAGGCTTTAGTCTGTTAACCAAAATTTTTGAAATGATCTTATATATAAAATTGCAAAGGGCGATAAGCCGGAAGTGAGATATTTCCTCTGGATTAGCTATCTTTGGTATAAGAATAATATTTGTCTCATTGAGTAGCCAAGGCTATTAAGAAGAAATCACACACAACTAAAAAAATGTTAGTCCCGATAATCCCCCAGCAAGATTGAAAAAACCGACCATTAAACCCATCTGGACCTACTGCTTTATTCCCCTCCCTCCCCCCTCCCTCCAACTAGAAGATTGCTCTTTCCACTTCTTCTCTTGTGATTGGGCAGATCAGCATGTTATTGTTATTTTCAAAGATAGCTCCCTCCATAACACTTAGGTTATGTTCAATTCCATCACATTGTCCCTATGTAAACATATTCTTATAGTAGTTGTGGAAGCCCTTTATAATTTGGTCCTATTCTATGAGCCAACTACCGTATGTGCCCCTCATTGCAAGAATGGCATTACGGGTTCGTCAGATCATAGTGCTTTGATGGAAGAACTTTGTGTTTTTGTCTCCCTCACGTAGCTATTTAATCCTTGACCTTTGGCTCCAGTATACTTCCTCCTCCTTCCAAGCTTGACCAAGCCTAAATATCAGCCTAGATCTTATGTCAACGCCCCCAGGTGAGGCAAGATTCACTTTGGCTAGTTCCTCCTGTAGTCGGTTGTTCTCCTTTCTTGCATGATTACAATTATCTCGACTCCAATTTCGGAGGTGTTTGGCAGTGTGATCAAGCTGAAAAACATACTAAATTAAGGGCATTCAAAGGCATAGATCCCCAAGCTGACTCAATAACAGTTCGACAGTTAGGGTTAATTAACCATTTATCTTCAAAACGAAAACCTTTCAACTTATTTTTGTATGCTCCTTGTGCAGTCCACTACTAAGGGGAAATGGTCTGAACTAATCCAATCCCCATGATGAACTCTCATAGCGGGGAACAAGCTTCGCCAGCTGCTCGAGCATAATGCTCAGTCTAAGCGTTCAATGACATTATGTGGGCTTTCCCGTTTATTCGTCCAAGTACCCATCTGTCCACTATAACCAACATCTTGCAGATGAGTTCTATTTAGAAACCTTTGAAAGCTCTGTAGATTACTATGTTCCTTAGGGCAGCCACCTTGCTTTTCGCTTTGTGAAAGAATTGAATTAAAGTCCCCTATGACCATCCAATGGTCCTATAATTCTGAGTCTGCCCATTGCAATTCTTCCCATTGTTGCTTACGTTCATGCTCATCACAATGACTATATAGCCAAGTTACATGGACCTAACATTTATGACGTGTGGACCATATCCTAGATTCAATCCTATGATTGAGTGTCTCAATTATCTCAACCTGCTGATGATTCCACCTTAAATTTAAACACCCATTGATACCTTCCAGATCCACTATAACTTCATTCAGAAATGTACAATGTTGTTGCACTCTTGTTATCTTACTTCTTTGTTTTTTTGTTTGCATCAGAAAAACCATCTCCGGCTGATGCTTCTTGATGAGGTCCTTTAAGTGGCGAATTGCCAAGGGGGAGCCTATACCTTGACAATTCCAGGAGATCAGCTTCATGGGGTCCGTGTAGCTATTGTAAGCTAGCTGCCACCGCCCAAAGATTCCTGTAAGTAAATTGCACTAATCACCTCGCCAACTGCAAGAGTTGATTTTGGTAGTTCTTCTAAGATCACCATTTTGTTCACCTAAGAGTCTTTTGGAGCCCTCAAGATCTTCCTATAATAACACGATGAAGTATTATTGCGTAGGTTATATCTCTTTTTGGGGGTATGATTCTTCATAGGATTTTCCTCTCCTTTATATCCTTACGGGTAACCTGAATGTATACCGTTGGAGTTATCTTGACATGTTAAAATCCCTGGTGGCTGTGGATGTGCTCCAACTTTGTGGAGTCAACATTTACCAATGATTCTGGATTCTTACTACATCTTTCCCTTTGTGTGGCATGTTGGGAATTTGTGTGTGGTAAACGTTGCCGCTGTTTTGTGAGCCCAACCTTCCTACGAACGTAGACTTGTTGTATATTACAGGATTTGATGTCATTTCCCTTAACTTTATCCTGTCTTTTCCAGTCCTCTATGATAGTGTCATTTGATAATACCTATTTTGAGATTATCCACTATTAATTGAATCGGAACTGGTGCCTTTTCCTGGGTGTCATTCCTAATTGTGGTTGACTTAAGATTTATCTAGAGGGCATGTGTATTTCCCTAGTTGTTGAGGTTGCACTAATCATGTTAAACATTAGAGACATTTGACTGAGAGGTTTGAGTAGAGTTTATCACTACACTGTGGCCCTTCCCAATATATGCTTCTTGTCCATGGTCCAAATATTTGTTTAGTTGGGACTAGTTCGCTGCAATTACAAAAAGTGTTTGCTAGTTTTCTGCAATGGTAGCAAAAATTAGCTAATCTTTCATACTTGAAAGTGAGCCAAATTTCCTCTCCCTTTACGTTTAAGCTTCAGGTTCCAAGCGTAAGTTGTTCATCCACTGCCAATCGTACTTGCAGTCTTAGGAAATTTCCCCACCTCATAGGTGATCGAGGATCATCTACATGTATCACATCTCCAACCTTCCTTCCAAGTTTCCACCCATTGCTCTCCGTAAGATATAGTCGAGGTAGACCATGAACTTGCATCCATATAGGAAAACGTTTAATAACAAGTTGGTCTAGATCATTGTCCTCTTCCCATTCCTTTAGGAACATGCTTTGCCCTTCAATTGACCAAGGACTATCTTCCACTAATATCTGAGCTTTTTGTTTACTCTGAATTTCAATTGAGAATATATTGGTTGCCACATAATCTATTCTCACCGTGCCAATATCTTTCCATACCCATTTAAGTAAGCCTTTGATCGCTCCCCAACTGATCTTTCTCAATGAAATCACTCGACCAATCAAGCGAATACTTCTAGTGGGGTCTAGTGCAGCAATGTCTAGAGTGATTACCTGGTTGGAGATTCGTTGTCCCACTGGGCGACACCTTGGTTCTGTTGATTCCATTTGTGTACAATACTTATTAGTAGACTACCTTCGACTACTTGTAAAAACAATTATACTAGTTAGCTAATCCACAGGTGTTCACCGAAGGTAGCTCTCCTTACAAAAGGAAGTCACCAAAATGAAAGTGATACTACGTTGGTCTGTCTATCTATCTTAAAACTAATCAAATTTGGTTAGTCTATATATCTTAAAACTAATCAAATTTGAATGTAATTCATAAATATCTATACCACATTAAAAAATTTTGGAACTTTCTTATATATTTACCTCAAATGAAATATCACATCTCACCTATTTATTGAATTCAAATGTGATAACAATCAAGTATTGTTAAGGTTAATATAGTAAGTGTCACACAACTCTATAATCAAAATAATGTAAAATTCAAAATAAATAAAATTTCTAAAATTCACAAAATTTTGAAACCTTCAAAATTTAAATTATTATTTATAAATACTTAATAATTTGTAAACAAGTATTTGTATTTGATTATTTTAATTACATTTGAATATATCATATCATTCTTCCCGTATAAGGATTTTCTACGATGATACTACTCTCCGTAATCCTTCATGAAACGTGTTAGTGAGTGAGTGAATTAATACCAATTAAGGTTATTGAAATTAATTTTTTATTATATCTCAATATTTACACAAAAATATCTAATATATAGATATTTTAAATTCGTTTTTTTAAAACTCAAGTATCAATATTAATCTTATAAAAAATTACATTTATTTTTATCATAAAATTTCACAATTTCTTTCAGGTATAATTCTCAAAAGGGTGTGTTTGCCACAAAATCCTATGTTTTCTTCCGCACACGAGTTCCATCATAAATCTTAGTTATATCAGCCATTCACAATATTAATCAAATGCATGAACCGTGTCATATTGCCAAATGTAGCATTATTGATCTTTCATGAACTATGAATGAACAAATTCGTGATAACATTATAACTTAATCATCAGGGTATACTAAACAACCCATGATTTTATGCGATTGACTATATATTTTTACTGTTAACAGCATGGGCCTCTTCTTATATCTCCCTTAGCTCTAGGAATTATGCAAATATACCACTCTCCCTTATAACTTCTCTTTCGAGAAGTACCTACGGATCAACACTACCTTTTAAGATAATTATTACGTTGTTCCCAAACTTATATTACTTAATTATAAGTATAATATTGACTTATCACAACCAACTATATCAATATTTTAAGTTAAATAATTGATTTGATATTTAACCAATATTGTTACATATATTTATATTAATATTCTAAAGCGATCATATTATTATAACACAAATCTTATTTATTTATGAAAGTACTAGGTTGATGTCTGTCATTGAAATTACTTCCTGTAACATTGCATTCGTCAAACCCCAGTTAAATTGAGAATTGATTTTATATGAGATCATGATAAATGGTCAAATTAATTTGGACAAAAAATAGAAGAAAAAATGGGCAACTTGATTGGGAATCTATAATTATAATTTTTTTAAGTTGAAATAATTCAATTGGAAATCATATTGAGAGATTGGATTATATCAAAGTGGGATTTAAATTTTTAGGATATAAAAGAGGTAAAATAGTAATTTTAAATAAAAATGAAAAATTGAGTTGATCCGAATAGGGTCAAATGACTTGGGTCAAACACAGTGAGACTTAATCAATCTAAGAGGCTTTCTTTTATTGAGTATGGGCATTTATTTTGAGAGAAAACTTGATGAATTTTAATGGAGGTCAGCCCATGGGCAGGGAAAAAGTAAGCCCATTGGATTTTTATGTCGCCCTCCATCAAACTACACAAAATTTCCTTGTCAAGATGGGTAGTTAACTCCTTAAAAATCTAGTGTTCAACACCTCCATTAATCCGAGAAATCCACCCCAAGAATCTCGATTCCACCTCTCATGGAAGCTGAGAAAAATCCTCTCAGAGAAGAGTCGAGCATTTCCCTTCTATGAAAGTCGATCATTCCTCCTACATTATACCGATAAATTCTACTTCTTTAGTTAAACTGTCACATTAAAAATTTTAAAACCAAATTTAAAACTGAATTGTACTGTAAACTGATGTTAAATTGATATTTTAAATCAAACTAAATTGAAAACTGGTTCATATTTTAAACTTGGACAATTAAAAATTTTGTTAAATTCCCTTCAAAAACCCATTTGGTTGGAAATTAAGAATCGAGAAAAGCCCGATTAAAATTTAACTCTATTCGAGATTAAACCAACATGGTGCATAAGATTCCCGATTTTTAGAGAGAATCATATAAATTAGAAAATAGTAATTCTTGAGCCTTATTTATAGTAAATTAAATGAATAATTTTAAAAAAAAATAAATTATACGAAGAATTGAAAGATGACCAAAATTGATAGAATTGGTTCATAATAGTAAAGCTCCCCAATTTTTAAAAAGTGTTATATAATTTAGAAAATGAATGTTTTTGTACCTAATTTATAGAAAATTGGATAAATAATTTTTAGAAAAATAAATTGGGCTAAGAGTCAGCCTAATTAGAGGTGAACCAATCGAATTGATCGATTTATTTACCAAAAATTGGTCCGCTACAATATGAACTGGGCAATGTGTTATGCCGTTCACATGCACGCATCACATACACGGGGCGTGCAGTGTACCCATGTACACATGATCGTTTCCTTCGCTCGACTAAAACTCCAAAACCCAACCCAAAACCAAAAATAACCTAATCTTAGCCTGATTTCTGTCATACTGCCCCCAATAAAAATTAAATAAAAAGTGAGATCTATGAAGTCTCATCTAATTAGCTATGGACATGATTTCATTGACCGGTGGTTTCCTAACATGGCTATATAAAGTTCGACATCTCTTTTGTTGACGAGCGGCCGAAATTCTCTTTGAAAGCCAACTCTCTCAATTTTCTGGTGACCTCAATACCATAAATCATAACTTTCATTTTCATCCATAAAACTTGCTCATTCTAATGGCATTGGAACCATGCTGAAGTCAGCTTTCAAACAACACCTCTTCCCGATGTCGACGTGCTCTCAACTAGTGCTTGCATGATCAAATAATAACATTGCTCACTCGACCAAAAACAGAGCAAAGACTTCTTGACCTTACCCTCACCTCCCTACAATCAAATATAACCCAAAATAATTCTAGAGATTTGTCTCAGTTTCCTCACGCCAACAACACCTACCATCCAAGCTAAAAGTAAGCTTCGTGGTCGTCATAATTCTTTGGAGCTCTACTAAGATTTAAAATTTATTTTTAACTAAAAAAGTTGAACTTAAATTATATAAATAAAATTTTATATATCAATAATTATACAAAAAATGTTACATAAATCAACAGTGTTAATATTGGTACCACCCAGGTATGACATTCAACACACACCATTATCCATTTTATGTATATAAATTAATATTAGCATTTAATTCATTTTCATATATTAATTTTCTCAAATTCATAGTTTTACTATTTGATCATTTTCTTTATATATCATTTTCTCATTATTTGCAATATAATGTTAATAAAAAATTATAGCAGTAATTTGTTAAGTAAATTAAAGCTAATAAACATTTAAAAAATTAAATTTTCAAACAAATATTAGAAAATTTATATATTACAATAATTTAGAATTTTTATTTTTGGTAAAAAATATATATTAGAAAAATAAGATAGACTCGACTCGGGTCCAAATGGACCTGAGTAGCGGGTTCGGGTCCATGCAGGTCTCGGGTCCAGTAGACCCAAGACTGGGTCGAGTCTAGACCTAACCAAATAGGCCCGATGCTCGGATCCACTCAAGCGAGGGTCTGTTGGACCCAAGCTCGAGTTGGGCATGGGTCTACTAAAACCCGCCTCGACCCGAGCTATTGACACCCCTAGTTTAGGTGAACCAAATTCAAGCTAGATTGAATCGGTTTATGAATCGAGTCAGTTTATGAATCGGAACCGATAGAGAAAGGGCAAACCAGGAAATTTATGGATCCCGAGTGACCTAAAGAGTCACAAAAGTCATGAAAAAGGACTCTAGGATGAATTGGAGATGAAAACAAACCGGTTCAGGTGAACCAGATCCAAACCAGATTGAACCGATTTAGACCGGTTTGAATCACTATTGAACCAGATGCTAAATTCATTTTTTTAGGTGGCTTAAAAATTAAAATTGGAGAATTGAGGCCACCATTGAATAGAAAATGAATTTAGAAATTATTAATTTTGAAAAACTCGATCAAATCAGGTCTGAATTGACCGGTTTAAGCTTTGAACCTGGTTCGGATTGATCTGGTTCGGTTCGAAACAGTGTCGTCTTCTTCCTTCAGATGATAACATTGTTCACTTGCCAAAAAATCAAACCAATGCCGGCGAAGAGGAAACATTTCTGTTCAGTATGTTTCAAGCCATCAATGACTGTCATAAAGGTGCTAAACGGACGGCCGACGAGTCCTCGAGCTCCCTATATAATGAGCCCCTCTCCATTCATCCTCTTCACATGTGAAAACCTCACTCTCTCCCAACTACTCAGTTTTCTGGTGAAGCTCGAACCAAAGCTTCGATATAGGGTCTTTTTTGAGCTAAAAAAGGCGTGGTTGGGTTCCTTAGACTTGAAGAGAAGTCAGCTACACGGTGGTAGTCTCCAATTGCTCCAAGGGGCGCCGAAGAAGCACCGACATGATCGAATAGTGAAGCAGCTCTAGTGGACTAAAGTTGCCCTATTTCTGTCGAGCTGAAATTTGCCAATTTGAGCCATACTCAGGCCAAACCAAGCTCTTCTAACACCTTCTCAGCCCTCTTACGGCCGAATTAGTGCAGAAAGGTAAGCCAATTTGGCTCCCCTCCGTGAATTTCGACCAGTGCTAGAGAGAGAATTGGTAGATTTTCACTGACTAAATTCTCCTTCAATTCGACATGAATTGAGGTGATTCTTGATTGTAAGAAGGACCTCAGGATGAGAGCTATCTACCCATATCGAAAGCTCGGACTGCCGTGCCCCTAATGGTAAGCTTTCAAAGCTTTCTCTCTCTACATTCAGTTTTCCGGCGAAGCTCTGTTTAAGCTCATTTCGTCATCAAATCGTGCGATTCAAAGTGCAATTGAATCGTATGAAGGTGTAGGAACTCCAATATAACTTCAATTTCAACAATTAAACTCATTTGATCGGACAATATGATAAAATCAAATTCAACTGAGTTATAAGGCTGAAATTGGGGAAAAAATTGAGGATTTCAAAAATTCAAGGGACTAAAGTGCAATTTCATAAAATTGAGGACCAATTGGGCATGATAAAAATGTTGGAGGACCAATTGGGTAATTTTGGGGGCAAAACTTACCATTTTTGTAAAGTAGGGGCAAAATGGAAAATTTGGAAAAAAATTGGGGACCAAATTGGAAATTTGGGAAACTTGAACCCCTTTTTGTGATTTTGAATAAATTGCAGTCCCAAGGTGAATTTTAAAAATTTCGGGACTCAATTTGAGAAAAAATGGGCATTTGGGACCGAAAGTTAAAGAAAAATATCTTTATGGACCAAATTGCAAATATTTGAAAAGTTGGATGTTTTTATTCTTTTATAGTGAATGAAGGCTATCAAGCCAAATGATAATGAACAAGAATATTCATACCGTGTAGGAACATAAGGTATTGGGAATGCTAACTAAGACAAAGCTCACAAGGAGACGAAAACTGGTTAAGAGGAAATCCTTGTATTATCGGGTGAGTGAGATTTTATATCATACTTGATTATGATGATAAGCACATCAGAAATGAAAACTCACTTCTAAGTGGAATTTTAACCATCACACTTGAGTGGGGTGATTTGGAAATTACGCAGAAAAACTACTTACCAGTTGTAAGTAGATCATACCTGGTTGGCATGATAAACTTCCTAAAAGGATGTAGAAAACCCGTTTATCGATTATGAGCAGAGATGTCCTCACACTCGGTTGGTGTGATGGACGATCAAAAGATTATTTTTGCCAGAAGTGCTCTCCTCTTACTGCGTGCCACTACTTAAACATTTTGGGAGACCTTCTTGATGGGAGCTCGAATAACTCAAATAGGTCGGAGGCCTCGATTTTGGAACTTGGGGGCTAATATGCCCAATTTTAAAAATCTTGTATAGTGGGCCCAAAGCCAGCTGGCACGAGTAGGAGCTTGTAAACAAACATGAGTTAAGCCATGAAAACTTTAAACGAATGCTTTGTTTGGCGATGGTACCAAGATAGGACCGACATACTCGATGGACTGGCAGTAGTGCGACATGATAGGTTGATGGACCAATCAAGATAAACAACTATAGGTCAAATTGAGGGTCGGGGCCGTTGGACCAGTGGCGCAACAGATTAAATGGCTTATGTGGAAAACTATTGTTTTGTACATGCACTGAGGTACGAGACCTTAAAGATGCCCAAGAGGGGTAGTGATGCATCCTCGGGGCTACTAGACGACATAGTGGAGATAAGTGCAGATTGTCATGCCGGTAGTTAGGGAAGCTCGGCGTATCTTCATGCGCATGAGACCGGGATGGGGTCAGGATGAGGTCTTTGTTCTCATACAAACATGGAGTTTTCTTTGTTGGATTGAGAGTCAGATGTCACGTACATTCACTTATTCTCAGGGTAGAAGTGAATGTGTTTCTATCTAGGTGGCTAGTATAGTCACTCCGACGCCACAAGTGGGTGTAGTGGACGTGTTGCCCTATAAATGTGTGTTCCTTTCATGATGAAGGGTGTGTGTTGGTTGATAAACACATTAGAGATTTTGAGAATGAGAAATTTTAAAGAAATTAAGGAGTTTGGCACACTCCAATTTAAAAATTATTTTATTGAAACTTCATTTTTTTAATACCCATTCACTGAGTTGTAGAAACTCACCTATCCTTTTTATCTCTTTTTCAGGAAATAGAGAAATGACTAGGGATAACACCAAGCCTTACCCTCTGTCAGGTATGCTTAATTTCTTTTAATCTTGCATTTTATTCAATATATGTTATTCTAGGGAACAAGGTTGAAATTACGTCTGGCTCCTCTTGAGTTAAAGAAAGGGGAAATCTCTCTTGAACCAAGAGAGCGATGGGTTGTTCACGGAGATCCGACTAAACCGGGTTGTGGCATGACAACTTGAGTGATATTAGAGCCAAGTTCCCTTGAAATATTATCAATATTATGCCCTAACATTAACTAAACTTTAAACTATCGTGTAGGAAGGAGAATCCCTAGGAAGTTCGCAGTGAAATCCAACCCTCCACCCATAACCCTAAAAAAGACACCCAACCCAAGGAAGGAAGCCATTCAATGATTCTTGAAGGGTGAGAAAAGAGTACCCAAGGACATGGTGGAAGACTACCAGAAACTAGTAGGAGCCCTATTGGAACGAGAAGGCATCACCTACCCTCCTCCAAGACAAGAGGAACCTGTACCTCCTCCTAGGAGCCCAACTCCTCCCCCAACCCCACAACAACCGGAAAGGAATCCAACCAAGAAGGAGGCTTGGGATAACTACTGGAATGTGTATGCCACCTTCATGAAAGTCCACCAAGTACCTCCACCTAATCAACCTAATTTCAATCCCTCCCAATGGATGAAGTAGACCTATGTGTGCGAGGTTGAGGTACTAAGGCGATACGGATTTGAGGCCATACATGAAATTAGTCCCATTAGGGAATACGAATGGACTCCAACTAGTTCCTCATAGCTTTCTTGTAAACCCCGCTCTTTGGAGTTAAGGAAAACTGGGAAAAGAACTAATCAAACCAAGTGAGAAAATCGAATCGGTTCACAAACCCGATCATCGGGAAATGAGCAAATTGGGGAATTTACAACTCCCAAGTGACCAAAAAGGATTCATAAACCTTGGAAAAGAACCTTAAGACAAATTGAGAGAGAGAAAACTAGATCGGTTTGGGTGAACCAGATCCAAACTGGATTGAATCGGTTTATGAACCAGAACCGATAGAGGGAGGGTAAACTGGGAAATTTATGGATCCAAAATAACCTAAAGAGTCACATAAGTCATGAAAAAGGACTTTAGGATGAATGGGGGATGAAAACCAAACTAGTTCAGGTGAACTGAATTCGAACCAAATTGAACCGGTTTGGTCTAGTTTGAACCACTATTGTACCAAATGCTAAATTCATTTTTCTAGGTAGCTTAGAAAATTCCAATTTGAGAATTGAGGCCACGATTTCATAGAGAATGAATTTAGAAATTTTTAATTTTAAAAAACTCGGTCGAATCGAGTCTCAACCGGCCGGTTTAAGCTTTGAACCTAGTTCGGATTAGTCTGGTCCGGTTCTAAACAGTGTCGTCTTCTTCCTTCAAATGACAGCACTATTCACTCATCGGAAAATCAAAGCAGCACCGGGGAAGAGGAAACGTTTTCATTTAGTTCATTTCAGGTCATAAATGATTGTCATAAAGGTGGAAAACGGACGACCGATGAGTCCCCAAGCTCCCTATATAAAGAGCCTATAAACCCTGTCCCTTTAAAACAAGGAAATCGGGGAAAGAACCAGTCAACTCGAGTGAGATAAACCGAATCGGTTCACAAATCCTGTAAACCCCACACTTTTGAGTTAAAAAATATCGGAAAAGAAACAGTCAAACCGAGTAAGAAAACTGAGCCGGTTTACATTTGAGAACACGCAATATGGAAATTTACAACTTTCGAGTGATCTAAAGGGTTCATTAAACCTTGGAAAAGAAATTTAAGAAACTTAAGAAAATAAAAACCGAATTGGTTTAGGTGAACTAGATTTCATAAGAACTTCATAGTTAAGCATGCTTGCTCGAGAGTAGTGTGAGGATGGGTGACCTTCTAGGAAGTATGAATTTTTTTTTGTAACCCGAAATTTTGGTCAAAACTTTTTATGCCTTATCATAAATAACCATAAATTAATATGTATTTAATTATTGTAATTAATACCAACAATTTAATACCTAAATTAAATTATTGGAATTAATATAGATAATTTAATACCGAAATTAAATTACTGGAATTAATACCAAAATTAAATTATTGGAATTAATACCAACAATTTATGACAATATTAATACTAGTAATAAATCTCGCCCATTTAATACATGGGTTTTACTACTATATAAAGAGGTCATCCCCATTTCATTCTCCTCACACCTGAACACTTCTCTCTCTCTCTACTGTTCCATTTCCCGGTAAAGCTCAAACCAGAGCTTCAACTTGAACAAAGGTTGGGCTATTTAGAATCTAGGAGAAGACAGCTATTTGATAGCAAACTCCAGTCAATCCGAGAATCGTTGGAGAAGCGCCGACATGATAGAATAGTGAAGCAACTCCGGCAGACCGAAGCTACCCTATTTTGGCCAAGCTGAAATTAGCCATTTCAAGCCCTCCTCAGGCCAAACCAAGCCCTCCCAGCACTTTCTTAGCCCTTCCACAGCCGAATTAGGACCGAAAGGTAAGCCAATTCAACTCCCCTTTACAATTTTTGATCGGTGCTAGAGAGAGAGTCGACCGAATTTTAATGACAAAATTTTAATCCAATTCCGCATCAATTGATGCAATTCTTGATTCTAGAATGAACCTCAAGACGAGACCTATCTACCTAGATTGAAAGCTCGGACCGTCGTGTCTTTACCAGTGAGTAATCAAAGCTTTCTCTCTCTACAGTCTATTTTTCGACGAAGCTTTGTTTGAGCTCGTTCTGGCGTTAAAATCTGCAATTCAAAGTTTCTTAGAATCGTATGAACATAGAAGAACTCAATTTACACTCCAATTTCAATAATTAGAAGTGTTTGATCAGTCAATTTGATGAAATCAAATTCGGTCGTGTTGAAGAGTTGAAATTGGGGGAAACTTTGGGGATTTTCGAAATTCAAAGGGCACAAATACAATTTTATAAAATTGAGGGTCAATTGGGTATGAAAATAATGTTGGAGGACCAATTGAGGAATTTTGGAATTTTTGGGGCAAAACTTACCATTTTTGTAAAAGAAGGGCAAAATGGTAATTTTGGAAAAATTGGGGGACCAAATTGGAAATTTGGGAAATTAAACCCCTTTTTGGTGAAATTGAATAAATTGAGGTCCCGTGATAAATTTTAAAAGTTACGGGACTCAATTTGAGGAAAAAACGACATTAGGGACTTAAAGTTAAAGAGAAATAACTTTAGGGACATAATTGCAAATAACTAAAAGTTTGGGTTTTCTCATTCATTGGAAATGAATGAAGGCTTTTATGCCGAGTAATAATGAACAAGGTTGTTCATATCATGTAGGAACGCGAAATACTGGGAACGCCAACAAGGACAAGCTTGCATGAATATAAAGAACTAGTCTAGTGGAATTCACAGCATTAACGGGTGAGTGGGTTTACTAACATCATACCCGATTGGGATGATGAGAACAACTTAAAATTAAAAACCACTTACCTATTGTGAGTTGGTTTACTAACATCATACCCGGTTGGGATGATGAGCACAACTTAAAGATAAAAACCACTTACCGGTTGTGAGTGGAAATTTTATGTCATACCCGGTAGGGAATGATAAGTACCTTGATATAAAAACCCACTATTTAGTGGTATTTTAATCATCACCACTTAGAGAAAGTGATGTGAAAATTATGCAAAAAAACTACTTACCGGTTGTAAGTAGATCATATCCGGTTGGTATGATGAGACTTCCTCGAAGGAAGTTGAAAACCCGTTCATCGGTTATGAACGGAGATGTCCTTATACCGGTTGGTATAATGGATAGTGAAAACCTATTTTATCGGAAGTGTTCTCCCCTAACTGTGTGCCAATGCTTAAACTATTTGTTGGGTGATGACACACCGGTAACTAAGAAATAATGGAAAAAGCCAAATTTTTAAATGAAGGGATTTTTTTGAAAAGAAAGAAGTCTGGCACACTCCATATAAATGTTTTTCTTAAAAGTTAAAAGTAGACCTTTGAAAACCCATTCACTGAGTAGTTGTACTCACCCCCTCCCTTATATTCCTTTCAGGAAATCCCGGAAAGCCTACCTTGAAAGACCATCAACTAAGATGCCTGTAAGACAGGTATGTAAAGTTTAAAATTTCATGCAGTTTTGATTATTCTATTCCAGGAAATGGTGCAGGTTTAAAGGACGCCTTACTCTTTACGTATTATAATAAGGGGAACCCTTTAATAAACTGGGAGAGTGGGGGTTGTTCACGGGGATCCGACCAAACTGGGTCGGGGCATGACAAATCAGATCATAAAAGAATAGGCATTTGGGGAATTTACAGCTCCTGAGTGACCCAAAGGGTTTATAAAACCTTGGAAAAGGATATTAGGACAATTTGAGAGAGAAAACTAGACTAGTTTAGGAGAACTGGATCCGAGTCGGATTGAACCGGTTTATGAACCAAGCCAATTCATGAACTAGAACCAACAGAGAAAGGGCAAACGGGGAAATTTATGGATCTCGAGTGACCTAAAGAGTCACAAAAGTCATGAAAAAGAATTTTAGGGTGAATTGGAGATGAAAACCAAACTGGTTCAAGTTAACCAAATCTGAACTGAATTGAATCGGTTTGGACCGGTTTGAACCACTATTGAACCAGATGCTTAATTCCTTTTTCTAGGTGGCTTAGAAAATTCAAATTTGAGATTTGAGGCCACCATTGGATAGAGAATGAATTTAAAAATTTTTAATTTTCAAAAACTCGATCAAATCGAGCCTGAACCGACCGGTTTAAGCTTTGAACTCAGTTCGGACCGGTCTGGTCCGGTTTGAAATAGTGTCGTCTTCTTCCTTCATATCACAGCACTATTCACTAGCCAGAAAATCAAGTAGTGCTAGGAAGCTGAAAAGTCTCTGGTCAGGGAGTTTCAGACAATGAATGACCGCCATTGAGGCACCAATCGGACGACCAATATGTCTCCGAGCTTACTCTATAAATAGCCCCTCGTCATTCATCCTCTCCACATCTGAAAACTCCATTCTCTCTCAACTACTCCAATTTCTAGTGAAGCTCGAACTAGAGTTCTGAGGTAGGGTCTTTTTTGAGCCAAAGAAGGCGTGGTCGGGTTTTTTGGATTCGAGCCCTTCTTAGGCCAAACCAAGCCCTCCCAACACCTCCACAGTCCTCCTATAACTGAATTAGAGCTGAAAGGTAAGCCAATTTGGCTCCCCTCTATAAATTCCGATTAGTGCTAGAGAGAGAATTGATATAACTTCGATGACTAAATTCTCACTCAATTTGGCATCAATTGATACAATTCTTGATTTTAGGAGAAATCTCAGGATGAGAGCTATCTACCTAGATCAAAAGCTTGGACTGCCGTGCCCCTGATGGTAAGCTTTCAAATGTTTCTCTCTCTGAGTTCAGTTTTTCGGTGAAGCTCCATTTGAGCTCATTCCGACATCAAATTGTGCGATTCAAAGTGCAATTAAATTGTATGAAGGTATAGTAACTCCAATCTAAATTCAATTTCAACAATTAAACTCATTTGATTGGCCAATTTGATGAAATCAAATTCAATTGAGTTAGAAGGTTGAAATTGGAGAAAAATTTGGGGATTTCAAAAATTCAAGGGACTAAACTACAATTTCATAAAATTGAGGGCCAATTGGGCATGATAAAGATGTTGGAGGACCAATTGGGCAATTTTGAAAACTTGGGGCAAAACTTACCATTTTTGTAAAGTAGGGGCAAAATGGTAATTTTGGAAAAATTTGGGAAACTTGAACCCCTTTTTATGATTTTGAATAAATTGAGGTCCTAAGGTGAAATTTAGATGTTACAGACTCAATTTGGTGAAAATCGGTATTAGGGATCTAAAGTTAAAGAAAAAGAACTTTAGGGACCTAATTGCAATTAATAAAAAATTTTGAGATGTTCATTCATTCATGATGAATGAAGGCTATTAGGTCAAGAGATAATGAACAAGGATGTTCATATCATGTAGGAACACAAAATACCGGGAACGCCAGCAATGATAAGCTTGCGTAAAGACAAAGAACCGGTAAAGGGGAGATCACTACATTATCAGGTGAGTGGGATATTTAATATCGTACCCGTTGGGATGATAAGCACCTTAGAAACATAAACCCACTGCTAAGTGGTATTTTAAATATCACACCTGATAGGAGTGATATGAAAATTATGCGGAAAAACTACTTACCAGTTGTAAGAAGATCATACCTGGTTGGTATGATGAAACTTCCTGGAAGGAAGTAGAAAACCCGCTTATCGGTTATAAGCAGAGATGTCCTCATACCCAGTTGGTGTGATGGACAACTAAAAGTTCATTTTGTCGAAAGTGCTCTCCCCTGACTGTGTGCCACTGCTTAAACATTTTGGGAGACCTTCTTGACGAAAGCTCAAATAGCTCATATAGGTCGGGGGCCTTGATTTTGGAACTTGGGGGCTAATATGCTCGATGTTAAAAATCTCGAACTGTAGGCCCTAGGCTAGTTGTCACGAGTAGGAACTTGTAAACAAACATGAATTTAAGCCATAAAACTTAAATGAATGAATTGATTGGCCATGGTACCAAGATAGGACTGACATACTCGATGGACTGGCGATAGTGCGACATGACAGGTTGATGAACCAGTCGAGATAAACAGTTGTATGTTGATTTGAGGGCTAGGGCCGTTGGACCAGTGGCACCAAAGATTAAATGGCTTTTGAGAAAAACTTTGTTTGTGCATGCACTTGAGGTTTAGGACCTTCAAGATGCCCAAGAGGGGTAGTGATGCGTCCTAAGGGCTGTTGGATGGCATGGTGGCGATAAGGGAAAAGAGAAGCTACTGGGTTTGTGTTTCTTGTCATACTACTTAGTCAGGGAGTTTTGTGTTTTTACTCCACGGAGTTTTTGTGTTTGGACTCCATGAAGCTACTGTGTTTAGGGCTTCCTGAAGCTTCTGTGTTTGAGTTTCATGCGTACGAGACTGGGATATTGTCTTTGTCCTCATACAGACACAGAGTTTTATTTATGGGATCGAGGGTCGGATGTCGCGTACATCCACTCAATCTCAGGGTAGATGTAAACCTCACCCTTTTGAGCTAAGGAAAACTAATAAAAAAACCGGTCAAACTGAGTGAGAAAACCGAACCGAATCATAAACCCGATTATCAAGAAATGGGCAATTTAGAAATTTATAACTCTCGGGTGAATCAAAGGGTTCATAAAATCATGGAAAAGAACCTTAGGACAAATTAGAAGAGAAAAACCATACTGGTTTAGATGAACCGGAACCGATAGAGAATGGGAAAATTAGAGAAATTTCAACTCCCTTGTGACCCAAATAGATTAATAAACCTTGGAAAGGAACCTTAGAACAAAGTGGGAGAGAAAAACCAAATCGGTTCGGGTTAACCAGACTCGAACCGGATTAAACCGGTTTAAGAATCGAGCTGGTTTATGAATTGGAACTGATAGAGAGATGGTAAAGCAGGAATTTTATGGACCCTAAGTGACCTAAGGAGTCATAAAAGTCATGAAAAAGGACTTTAGGGTGAATTGGAGATGAAAACCAAACCGGTTTAGGTAAACCAAACCAGTTTTAAATTGTATAGAAAATTGAGACCACCATTAGATAGAAATTGAATTTAGAAATTTTTAGATTTGAAAAACTCGATCGAATGGGGGGTGAACCAACCCGTTTAATCTTTAAACCCAGTTCGGACCGGTCCGGTCAGGTTCGGAACAATGTCGTCTTCTTCCTTCAGATGACAGCACTATTCACTCGCTGAAAAATCAAAGCAGCGCCGGCAAAGAAGATACGTTTCCGTTCGGTACGTTTCAGGCCATCAATGTTTGTTATAAAGGTGCCAAATGGACGACCAATGAGTCCCTGAGCTTCCTATATAAAGAGCCCCTCCCCATTCATCCTTTCCACACCTAAAAACTCCATTATCTCTCAACTGCTCCATTGTTTGGT
The DNA here is from genome assembly GCA_030064435.1 of Trapa incisa. Classification (NCBI taxonomy): domain Eukaryota; kingdom Viridiplantae; phylum Streptophyta; class Magnoliopsida; order Myrtales; family Lythraceae; genus Trapa; species Trapa incisa. The sequence continues at coordinate 10,410,070 of CM057775.1, read as the reverse complement.
GAAGCTCAAGTGAGAGCTCTGACATGGGCACTTTTCTAAGTCAAACAAGGCGAGGTTAGGTTCTTTAGAACCAGAGAGAAGTCAACTACACGCCTGTGTCTCCGTTTACTCTGAGGGTCGCCGGAGGAGCGTCGACATGATGGAATAGTGAAGCAGCTCTGGCGGACCGAAGTTGCCCAGTTTCGGCTGAGTTGAAATCGGCCATTTTGAGCCCTCCTCAGGCCAAACCAAGCCCTCCCAACACTTCCTCAACCCTCCCACGGCCGAATTAGAACTGAAAGGTAAGCCAATTTGGTCCCACTCTACAATTTTTGACCGGTGCTAGAGAGACAACCGACATAATTTCGATGATAAAATTCTAACTCAATTTGGCATCAATTGATGCGATTCTTGATTCTAGGATGAATGAAGGCTCTTAGGCTGAGGGATAATGAATCGAGATGTTCATATCATGTAGGAACACGGAGTACCGGGAATGCCAACAGGGACAAGCTTGCGTGAAATACAAAGAACCGGTGTAGTGGAATTCACTACGTTAATGGGTGAGTGAGTTTACTAACATCATACCCGATTGGGATGATGAGCACACCTTAAAGTTAAAAACCACTTACCGGTTATGAGTGAAATTTTATATCATACCCTGTTGGGGATGATAAGTACCTCAAAATGAAAACTCACAACCAAATGGTATTTTAAATATCACAACTTAGAGAAGTGATGTGAAAATCATGCAGAAAAACTATTTACCGGTTGTAAGTAGATCATACCCGGTTGGTATGATGAAACTTCCTCGAAGGAAGTTGAAAAACCGTTCATCGGTTATGAGCGGAGATGTCCTTATGCCCAATCGGTATAATGGACAGTTGAAAATATATTTTTGTTAGAAGTGCTCTCTCCTGACTATGTGCCAATGCTTAAACGATTTGGGAGACCTTCTTCACGGGAGCTCAAATAGCTCTTATACATCGGGGGCCTCGGTTTTGGAACTTAGGGGCTAATATGCCCAATTTTGAAAATCTCGTATAGTGGGCCCAAGGCCAATTGGCACGAGCAGGAGCTCATAAACAAACATGAGTTATATGCCATAAAACTTTAAATAAAGGAATTGTTTGGTCATGGTACCAAGACAGGACCGACACACTCTGTCAACTAGTGGCAGTGCGACATGATAGGTCAACAGACCAATCAAGACAAATAACTGCGGGTTGAGTTGAGGGTCGGGGTTGTTGAACCAGTGGCACCACATATTATATGGCATGATAAGAAAACACTGTTTGTGCATGCACTATGATTACAGGACCATCAAGATGCCCAAGAGGGGTAGTGATACATCCTAAGGGCACTGGACGACCTGGTGGGTGTAAGGGTAGTTCGTTGTACTAGGTGACCGTGCAAAATTTGGAGTAGCACTAAGTGCATGAGACCGGGGTGGGAATGGGATGAGGTCTCTATCCTCATACGGAAATGGAGAATTGATTTTGGGATTGAGGGTTGGATGTTGCATACATCCACTCATTCTTAGGGTAGAAGTGGACGTACTTCTATCTAGGTGGCCGGTAAAGTCGCTCCGAAGCCACAAGTGGGTTCAGTGGTCGTATTGGCATGCGAATGTGTGTTTGACCTTCATGATGAAGGATGTGTGTTTGGTGATGACACACCGTGATTAATATGGAAATGGTGGTAAAAACCGAGATTTGAATTGAAAGGATTTTTGAAAGAAAGGAGTTTGGCACACTCTAATACAAATCTTTTTAATAAAAGTAAAAGTTTCCCTTATATCATTTCAGGAAATTTCAGAAAGCCTACCCTTAAAGACCATCAACTAAAATTACTGTGAGACAGGTATGACAAATTTAAAATATTATGGAGTTTTGATTTATGTTATTCTAGGAAAAGGTGCAGGTTTAAAGGACGCCTTACTTAGTACGATTTATAATAAGGGGAAACCCTTTAATAAATTGGGAGGGTGGCGGGTTGATCACGAGGATCTGACCAAACTGGGTCGGGGCATGACAGTAGAAGTGGATGTGCTTCTATCAAAGTGGCCGGTAAGGTCACTTCGACACCACAAGTGGGTACAGTGGATGGGCTGGCCTACGACTGTGTGTTCCCTTCATGTTGAAGGACGTGTGTTGGTTAATAACACATTGATTATGATTGGGGATTGAGTAATGGCTATGAAACCGAGATTTTGAGAATGGATTATTTAAAAAGAAAATAAGGAGTATGACACACTCCAATTGAAATATTTTCCCTAAAAGTCTAACTTTAAACACCCATTCACTGAGTTATTGAACTCACCTCCTCCCTTATATCCCTTTTCAGTTAACTAAGGGAAACCTACCCAAAGAACTCCTGTTAGTCAAGTCTAATGCAGTTTTGATATATGTTTTTCTAGGAAAGGTACATGTCTAAAGAACGCCTTACTCCTCTTGGGTTAAAGAAGGGAACCTTAATAAACCGAGTGAGTGGCGAGTTGCTCACGGGGCGTGACGGAGCCCCTCTCCATTCATCCTCTCCACACCTGGAAACCTCACTCTCTCATCTACTCAGTTTTTTGGTGAAGCTCAAACTAGTGCTCCAATATAGGGTCTTTTCTAAGCCAAAAAAGGCATGGTCAGGTTCCTTAGAACCAGGGAGAAATCAGCTACATGGTGGTAGTCTCCATTTACTCTGAGGGTAACCAGAGAAGCGCTAGCGAACCGAAGCTGCCCTATTTTTGTCAAGCTAAAATCGGCCAATTCGAGCCCTTCTCAAGCCATACCAAGCCCTCCCAACACCTCCTTAGCCCTCCTACGGCTGAATTAGAACTGAAAGGTAGCCAATTTGGCTCCATTCTATAATTTCTGACCGGTGCTAGAGAGAGAACAAACAAAATTTTGATGATAAAATTCTCACTCAATTCAGCATCAATTGATGCAATTCTTGATCCTATGATAAACCTCAGGAAGAGAGATATCTGCCTAGATTAAAATCTCAGACCGCCACACCCCCGATAGTAAGCATTTGAAGCTTTCTCTCTCTACATTTTATTTTCCGACAAAACTCCGTTTGAGCTTGTTCTACATTTAAAAAATTTGAGGGACTAAAATGTAATTTTATAAAATTGAGGGCCGATTGGACATGATAAGTGTGTTAGAGGACCAATTGATCAAATTTTGGAAATTTTGGGGTAAAACTTACCATTTTTGTAAAAGAGGGACAAAATTTTGGCGATAAAATTCTCACTCAATTCAGCATCAATTGATGCAATTCTTGATCCTATGATGAATCTCAAGAAGAGAGCTATCTGCCTAGATTGAAATCTCGGACCGCCGCACCCCCGACAGTAAGCATTCGAAGCTTTCTCTCTTTACATTTTGTTTTCTGGCGAAACTCCATTTGAGCTCGTTCTAGCATCAAATCGTGCGATTCAAATTGCAATTGAATCATATGAAGATCTATGAACTTCAATTTAACTTCAATTCCAACAATTAAACTTGTTTGATTGGAAAATTTGATGAAATCAAATTTGGTTGTGTTGTAAAGTTGAAATTGGGGGAAAAATTGGAGAAATTTTGGGGATTTAAAAAATTTGAGTGACTAAAATGTAATTTTATAAAATTGAGGGCCAATTGGGCATGATAAGTGTGTTAGAGGACCAATTGATCAAATTTTAAAAATTTTGGGGTAAAACTTACCATTTTTGTAAAAGAGGGACAAAATTTTGATGATAAAATTCTCACTCAATTCAACATCAATTGATACAATTCTTGATTCTATGATAAACCTCAGGAAGAGAGATATCTGCCTAGATTGAAATCTCGGACCGCCGCACCCCCGATAGTAAGCATTCGAAGCTTTCTCTCTCTACATTTTATTTTCCGGCGAAACTCCATTTGAGCTCGTTCTAGCATCAAATCGTGCGATTCAAATTGCAATTGAATCGTATGAAGATCTATGAACTTCAATTTAACTTCAATTCCAACAATTAAACTTGTTTGATTGGAAAATTTGATAAAATCAAATTCAGTTGTCTTGTAAAGTTGAAATTGGGGGAAAAATTGGAGAAATTTTGGGGATTTAAAAAATTTGATGGACTAAAATGTAATTTTATAAAATTGAGGGCCAATTGGGCATGATAAGTGTGTTAGAGGACCAATTGATCAAATTTTTGAATTTCTGGGGTAAAACTTACCATTTTTGTAAAAGAGGGGCAAAATGGTAATTTTGGAAAAATTAAGGAACAAATTGAGAATTTGGGAAACTCGAACACCTTTTTGTGAATTTGAATTAATTGAGGTACCAAGGTGAATTTTTAAAGTTTTGGAACTCAATTTGGGGGAAAAACCGTAATTTGGGGCCTAAAGTAAAAGAAAAGGAATTTTAGGGAACAAATTGCAAATATTTGAAAAGTTAGATGTTTTTAGTCATTCACAATAAATGAAGGCAATCAAGCCAAATAATAATGAAAAATGATGTTCATACCATGTTGGAACACAAGAAATTGAGAATGTCAGCTAAGACAAAGCTCGCACGGGACGAAAGCCAATTTAGAGGAAATGCACTGCATGATCGGGTGAGTGGGATTTAATATTATAGGCGATTGGGATGATAAGCACCTCGGAAATGAAAACCCACTACTAAGTGGTATTTTAACCATTACACCTAAGAGGAGTGATGTGAAAATTACGCAAAAAAACTACTTACTGGTTGTAAATAGATCATACCCGGTTGGTATGATGAAACTTTCTAGAAGGAAGTAGAAAACCCGCTTATCGGTTATAAGCGGAGATGTCCTCATACTCTGTTGGTGTGATGGACGACTGAAAAGTTTATTTTGTTGGAAGTTTTCGCCTCTGATTGTGTGCCACTACTTAAAAGTTTTGGGAGACCTTATTGATGGGAGCTCGAATAGCTCAAATAGGTCGGAGACCTCAGTTTTGGAACTTGGGGGCTAATATGCCCGATTTTGAAAATCTCGAATAGTGGGCCCTAGGCTAGTTGGCACGAGTAGAAGCTCATAAACAAATATAATTTTAAGCCATGAAAACTCAAGTAAATGAGTTGTTTGTCCATGATACCGAGACAGGACTGACATACTCGATGGACTAGCGGCAGTGTGACGTGATAGGTCTTCGGACTAGTCAAGACAAGCATCTGCAGGTCGAGTTGAGAGTCGGGGTCATTGGACCAGTGGCACCACATATTATATGACTTATGTGAAAATTTGTTGATTTGTGCATGCATTGTATTACGGGATCTTCAAGACGCCCAAGAGAGGTAGTGATGCATCCTAGGGCTCTAGATGACCTTGTTGAAATAAGGGCAATTAGTCGTACCAGAAGTTTTGTGAAGCTCGACGTAGCTTCATTGCGCATGAGACTAGGGTGGGGACGGGATGAGGTCTTTGTCCTCATATGGACATGGAGTTTTGTTACGGGATTGAGGGTCAGATATCGCGTACATCCACTCATTCTTAGGGTAGAAGTGGACGTGCTTCTATCTAGGTGCCGGTAAAGTTACTCCGATGCCACAAGTGGGTACAGTGGACAGGCTGACCTGCGAATGTGTGTTCCTTCATGATGAAGGGCGGGTGTTGGTTGATACACACCATTGTGATGAGAAATGGTTATGAAAACTAAGATTTAAAAATAAGAAAATTTAAAGGAATTATGGAGTTGGCACACTCTAGTTTAAAAACTATTTTTTATTGAAATTACTTTTAAAAATACTCATTCACTAAGTTGTAGAAACTCACCCCTTATTTTATCGCTTTTTAGGAAATAGAGAAAATGACTAGGTATAACACCAAGCCTTACCCTCTGTCACGTATGCTTAAATTCTCTTAAGCTTGCATTTTATTTGATATATGTCATTACAGGGAACAAGGTTGAAAGTACGTGTGGCTCCTCTTAAGTTAAAGAATGAGGAAACTCCTCTTGAATAAAGAGAGTGGCGGGTTGATCACGGGCATCTGACCAAACCAGGTCGGTGCGTGACAACTTGAGTGGTATTATAGCCTAGGTTCAAAGAATAAGAGTAAGGAAAAATAAGAAGGAGTAGAATACTCTGAAGGGAACTAAAAGAATGGAAGCTGATCAAGAAGAAAAGGAAGTAAGTATGGGGGAACACCAAGGATGTTAAGACCACTAAGGAAAGAGGGGAAGAAAGTAGAATAACAAGAAAGCCCAGGTATAACAACTACTTGTAAAGAACTAAGATACAATTTATTAGGAACTCCATGAGATAAGGGGACTTGTGGAAAGTGGAGGTATGGGACCAAGAGAGGAAGAAGAGATGGAGTGGATGAACCATACAAGATCCTTAAGTTTAAGTGAAGATTAAAAAGAGAGAACTTCTAAAGAACGATAGGGTGATCAAATGAAATAGTCCCAGAATGGGAGACATTAGTAGGAGGATGAGAATAGGAAGTTGGATTAAAGAAGGAGAATGCTCCAGGTTAAGAAAAACAATTGAGGAAGTGTTGCAAAAGATCGAGCTGAATAAGGACCTCAGTAAGATGTACAAATAACTAAGTGAGAGTTTAGGAAGGTTAAGTATGACCTACTTGCAGGAAGACATGGAAACCCAAATAGGAATTTTATATAGATCTAATTGAAGGAAATAAAGTCCTATTGACCAAATCGTCCGAAAGAGTAAATGAAGCTCTAATAATAATTGGGGAGTAGTAAGGAATACACCGTGATTAAGACAAGGGAGGAATACTAAGGACACAAAGATACAAAATAAATTTTGATACAAGAGGGATGAGAGGTTCACCTCAAAGGAATAAATAAGTTCAGAGAGCAAATGTGGATGAGGTAAGATAAACAAAATGTACTCATAGGATCTCAAGAGTAAAGGTAAGTAGGTGAAGATAGTGACTAAGTAGGACATTTAAGAGTAAATATTCACAATTGTAAAAGTTAGAAGGAAATTCCAGGAGAAAAGAAGTGTAAAATTTACCAAGAAGGAAACTGTGGAAAAACACATGAGTACTAGTTAAGAGGAAATCGAACCAAAAAAATTGAGAAGAAGATTAGCACCCCAAAGACAAGCTACTAGAAATGAAAGGATCAAGTACACATGGAAAGAGATCATGAAGATCCAAGGGATAAGTCCAACCCAAGTAACGTGTAACTAGGAAGACAACATCAAAAGACATCATACAAGTAAGAAAGGGACTGGCTGGAATAAAGGGTCATGAAATTATCACAATGTGATTAAAAATGGATTTAAAAGAAGAGGAAACCTTAAAAAGGAAGGCCGCCAGTGAAAATGAAGAATGAAATAAGAAAGGAAGAGGTTTAGTATGTCAGTAAGTTATCGGAAGCTCAAGGACTTGAAGATTTAATGACCAAATATTGAAGTCAGAAAGGACGAGTAAGTAACGAAAATGATACGGCTATAGTGATGTGATGTCAAAGACAAGTTCCAAAGAATGTCATGTTGTAAGGGGCATGTAAACCCAACTATCTCAGGAAAAATATGACTTAGGTGAGAAAAAGTCTATGATTAAAGTATGACGAGGTCAAACATTAAAATGTGGAACGAAGAAGTGATGACCAAAGAATGGGGAAATGAATCCATGTAGGATGAAAAGGTAATAACACTAAAACATGTGGAAGAAAATAACTGGAAACCCTAGTCCTAAACTCTTAGGTAAGGGAGTTTAGGATGGAGAATTGGTGCCTTGGAAAAAGAAGGAGGTAAAACTTATGAAGATGAATCTAACTCACCCAGGGAAATATATTTGGCTAAAAGTAACTTCGTGGAATGAAAAAGGGATGTGAACAAAAAGGAGATTTTAAGAAGGTGATATAAGGGATAAATAGAAACAACTGGGAAGGTTATAAGAGGATAAATTATGAAACGCATCTCAATGAAGGTTCATACAATACCAAAAGTGTGAAATAAGTTTTGGGGACAAAACTCTTAAAAGGAGAGGAGAGTTTAAACCCTGCTCTTTGGAGTTAAGGAAAACTGAGAAAAGAACCGATCAAATCGAGTGAGAAAATCGAACCGGTTCACAAACCTAATCATTGGAGAACAAGCAAATTGGGGAATTTACAACTACCAAGTGACCCAAAAGGATTCATAAACCTTGGAAAAGAACCTTATGACAAATTGAGAGAGAAAAACTAGACTGGTTTGAGTGAACCAGTTCTGAACCGGATTGAATCGGTTTATGAACCGAGCCGGTTTATGAACTCGAATCGATAGAGAGAGGGTAAACCAGGAAATTTATGGATCCCAAGTGACATAAAGAGTCACATAAGTCATGAAAAAGGAATTTAGGATGAATGGGGGATGAAAACCAAACCGATTTAGGTGAACCGGATCCGAACCGGTTTGGATTGATATGAACCACTATTGAACCGAATGCTAAATTCATTTTTCTATGTGGCTTAGAAGAATGAACTAGATCCAACAAGATTGAACTGATTTATGAAACGAGCCGATTTATGAACCGAAACCGATAGAGAAAAGTGCAGATTGGGAAATTTATGGATCCTGAGTGACCAAAATAGTCCCAAAAGTCATGGAAAATGACTTATGGATGAATTGGAGATGAAAATCAAACCAGTTCAGGTGAACCTGATCCAAACTAGATTGAACCAGTTTGAACTGGTTTGAACAACTATTGAACCGGATGCTAAATTTCATTTTTTAGGTGACTTAAAAAAATTCAAATTTGAGATTTGAGGCCACCATTGCATAGAAAATGAATTTAGAAATTTTTATTTCTAACACTTTCGGTGGAATTGGGGGTGAATCAGCTGGTTTAAGCTTTGAACCCGGTTTGAACAAGTCCAATCTGTTCTGGAACAGTGTCATCTTCTTCCCTCAAATGATAGCATTGTTCACTTGTCGAAAAATCGTGCAGCACCGATGAAACTAAAAAGTCTCTGGCCAAGGAGTTTCAGGCAATGAATGACCACCATTAAGGTGTCAATTGGATGGCCAAGAAGTTCTCGAGCATCCTATATAAAGAGCCCCTCCTCATTCATCCTCTCCACACCTAATGTCACGCCCCAACCCGGTTTGGTCGGATCCCCGTGATCAACCTGCCACTCTCCCGATTTATTAAAGGGTTTCCCCTTATTGTAAACCGTAAAGAGTAAAGCGTACTTTAACCTGCACCTTTATCCTAGAATAGCATAATCAAAACTACATGAAATTTAAAACTTTACATACCTGTCTTAAAGGCATCTTAGTTGACGGTCTTTAAGGCTAGGCTTTCCGGTATTTCCTGAAAGGGATATAAGGGAGGGGGTGAGTACGACTACTGAGTGAATGGGTTTTTAAATGTCTACTTTTAACTTTTAAAAAAAATATTTATATGGAGTGTGCCAGACTCCTTTCTTTTCAAAAATCCCTTCATTTAAAAATTTGGGTTTTTCCATTATTTCTTAGTTATCGGTGTGTCATCACCCAACACACATCCTTCATCATGAAGGTTACACACATTCGCAAGTCAGTATCACTACTGAACCCGCTAGTGGCTTCAGAGCGACTTTTCCTGCCACCCGGATAGAAGTACAACCACTTCTACCCTGAGAATGAGTGGATGTACGTGACATCCAACCCACAATCCCGAAATCACTTCTTCGTGTCCGTATGAGGACAGAGACCTCATCCTGTCCCCACCTCTATCTCATGGGCTTGGTGCTACTCTAGATTTCGCACAAACACCTAGAACGACGAACTGCCCTTATAGCCACCAGGTCATCTAGTGCCCTTAGGATGCATCACTACCTCTCATGGGCGTCTTGCTGATCTCGTACTCACAGTGCATGCACAAACAAAGTTTTCTTATCAAGCCATGTAATATGTGGTGCCACTGGTCCAACGGCGCCGACTCTCAACTCAACCTGCAGTTGTTTGTCTTGACTGGTCCATCGACCTGTCATGTCGCACTGCCGCTAGTTGACTGAGCATGTCGGTTCTATCTTGGTACAATGGCCAAACAATTCACTTATTAAGTTTTATGGCACACATATCATGTTTGTTTATGAGCTCCTGCTCTGCCAACTGGCCTTGGGCCCACTGTACGAGATTTTCAAAAAACTGGGCATTCTAGCCCGCAAGTTCCAAAATCGAGGCCCTTGACCTGTAAGAGCTATTCGAGCTCCCATCAAGAAGGTCTCCAAAATAGTTTAGGCATTGGCACACAATCAAGGGAGAACACTTCCGACAAAATAGGTTTTCACAGTCCATTATACCAACCGGTAAAGGGAGATTGGTTTGGCCTGAGGAGGGCTCGAATTGGCCGTTTTCAACTCGGCCAAAATAGGGCAACTTCGATATGTCGGAGCTGCTTCACTGTTCTATCACATCGGCATTTCTTTGGTAACCCTCGAAGCAAATGGAGACTACAGGCATGTTGATAACTTCTCCCCAAATCCAAAGAACTTGACCATGCCTTCTCTTGCTAAAAAAAAAAAGCCCAAGTCAGAGCTTTGATTCGAGCTTCACTGGAAAATGAAGCAGTTGGGAGGGAGTGGAGTTTTTAGGTGTAGGGAGGATGAATGAGGAGGGTCTCCTTATATAGAAAGCTCGAAGAATTCTTGGTCATCCGATTGGCGCCTCAATGGCGGTCATTCATTAGCTGAAAATCTATGGCCAGAGACTTTTCATCTTCGTCGTCACTGCTCGATTTTTCAGCGAGTGAACAATGTTGTCATGTGAAGGAAGAAAATGACACTATTGCGAACCGGACCAGACCGATCCGAATCGGGTTCAAAGCTTAAACCGGCCGGTTCAGGCCCGATTTGACCGAGTTTTTCAACATTAAAAATTTATAAGTACATCTAAATTCATTCACTATTCAATGGTGGCTTCAATTCTCCAACTTGAATTTTTTACGCCATCTAGAAAAATGAATTTAGAAACTAGTTCAATAGTGGTTCAAACTGGTTCAAACCAGTTCAATTCAGTTCAGGTTCGGTTCACCTAAACCGGTTTGGTTTTCACTTCCAATTCATCCTAAAGTCCTTTCTAATAACTTTTGTGAAGCTTTAGGTCACTCATGATCCATAAATTTCCTAGTTTACCCTTTCTCTATCGGTTTAGGTTCGTGAACCGATTTCATTTTCTCACTCGGATTGACCGGTTCTTTCCCCGATTTTCTCATCCTAAAGGAGCGGGGTTTATAACTCTCCCATCCTTTTAGGAGTTTTGTCCCCAAAACTAAATCAACATTTTTCACTCTGGGGTAAACTTCCCTAAATGTCAACTTGGACATGTTAATACTTTGGTCGTTATTTCACTTAGCCCCCTTTAAATCACGCACTTAAGGAATTTCTTTTCCTTTACATTATTTACTCCTTCCATGGAGTTTTATCATAACTAGTATGTCTTGCTCGTGAGTCCAAAGGTATATACCTAGGTTCACCTCTCCCTTTACTTAGGGCAAGATTCTTCCCTTTGATGTTCTTACTCAAGATTTTAGGATTGGGAGTTCCAAGATGGCCAATCATTCCTTTGTCTAGTTATTCACTTCATCGTTGAAACCCTTAGCTCGGCTTTCTTTCAAGCATTACGTATAGGTTTTGGTGTTATTATCCCTTCATCCTAATTAGACCCTTCCTTCATTCGTCATTGATTACAACTTCAGTCAAAATTATGTTTCACCATGTCATGCATACTAACTAACTTTTTCTTACTCGAGTAACATTTTACTTGGGACTGTTGGTGCTTACATGTCCTTTACGACATGACATATTCCAGAACATGTCTCTGTCCATTAGACTTCTACAATATCTCCTTTAGGGTTGTTCCCAACTATCCAACCTTTTAGGGATCATGTGACTCCATCCCTATTATCGTTTGGTAGTATTCCACAACTACCCTTACTGTTATCCAATCAACATACATAATCGTGTGGGTTTTCCTTACCCACTCATTCTTTCCCAGCTACCTTATTGGGTCTTTCCGATTCTAATTATTGGATTTCCAAATGATTTACCAACACATTGGGATTCTTCCCTTCTTAGGTCCTTTCGCTCCTCTAGTGGAGTTCTTTACTCAAGGACTTTCATTTTCCTTAATCCACTCTTACTCGATCATGTCCATTTCACAATTCATTATTTCGAGTTGATCACTTTTTGGTCTATGTGTTGATTTCTTTGTTTGGGGAGTTCCCTTCTTACGATTTCATTCTCTACTATATCCCTCAAAGTAGAGATTTTAACCTTAGGAGCTACATGTTCAACCTTCTTACCATTTCTTAAGGGTTTCTTCTTCCATTTCCTTACACCTCCTTCTATATTGAAGTATTTGTCGACTTTGAATTTTTCCTCATCTTAAAATTCCATTTCATCTCTTATTCATTATCTGAGCAATTTCCGATTATTGGTTTTATTTCACATACTCCACACTATGCCCATATATCCACTCTTTTGGCTACATTAAGTGAGTGTAAACCACGACCCGTCCTGATGTTAGTGGTCATTTCCCTAATTCACTTCTTAATTGAGCGCTTACTTCTCCAAGATTTTCTCATACATTCTTTACTTTATTCCCATATTATTGTAGTTTAACCATTACTACTTATTAGAGCATCTTTTGATGCTACCCCCTATTTACTCGTTCCTTGGTTTTAATTTACTTCTTGGGCCCTCATGAGTACTTTTCCTTTGTACTTGATCTTTCCATCTCAACCAACATTTCATTGGTGAGCTTATCTTTCTTTTCGCTTCGGTTGGTTCCATTACTTCGCATGCCTTTCTGAGGCTACCTTCCTTGTTAGGATTCTTTCCTTTTCTCCTAGAATTCCTTTTTCATTTGTCCTTTGGAAGCATTTAACCATTAAATGACATCATTTAATCTCGTCCTTCCTGTGTACCCTTCATGAGACATCTAGTGGTACATCCTTGCACCATTTCCTTAATTCTATGTGTATCTCACACAAGTTTTCTTCCTTGAGAAGGGTTTAAACACGGTTTGTTTCAAGACCTCTTTGTGCAAGACTTACTTAACCCTTCTCATAGCTTGAGTATGGTCCACATTCCGTTTTCATCCATAATTTCCTTTGAGGATTTCATTCATCCTTCTTTTCCAACATTTGGCCTTTCCACTTCTCTCTTCTTTGTTGGAACTTAAATTATGACCTTCACGAGTATCGGTTCGTTAACTGTCTCATCCTTACCCTTCCCTTGGTCCAATTATCTTAGGGCAGCTATTTCTCGAGTCTTCTTATCCTTAATGTCCATCCTATTGCCAGTTTTAGGATGTAGTCCTTCCTATTTCTCAGCCTTCCTTAGGGTGTCATTTATTCTCCTTGACTATCTTGTTGTTATGACTTGCTACCTTCTGTTAGGTTGGTCTGAAACTCCTATTTGGCTTCACTACTTTTTTCCAAAGTGAGTCGTACTTGACATCTTGAGACATTCCATTTTGTCGTCAAATGCTTGACTTGTCTTCTCTTGTAGAGATGCCCCCTTCCTTGCTACTAAATGGTTGAAAATCTCTTCTTAAGGAATAATTTTTTTCAGCTATCATTGTTCTATTTGTGGTTTATTTAGGTCTTACCTTCAATCCTTTTTCCTTTCTGCCACTATGCTATGATCTTGAAGAGCTTCCTCCTGGATGTGGTTGAAATTCCAACCAGAAGTTGTATTTCTTGGGATGGTATATTTCACGCCCCGACCCGATTTGGTCAGATCCCCGTGATCAACCCGCCACTCTCCCAGTTTATTAAAGGGTTTCCTCTTATTATAAACCACAAAATGTAACGCGTGCTTTAAACCTGCACCTTTTCCTAGAATAACATAAATCAAAACTGCATAATATTTTAAATTTATCATACTTGTCTCACAGGCATCTTAGCTGATGCTCTTTAAGGGTAGGCTTTTCGAAATTTCCTGAAAGGGATATAAGGGAGGGGGTGAGTACAACGACTCAGTTAATGGTTTTTCAAAACTTTTAACCTTTAGGAAAAAGAATTGTATTGGAGTGTGCCAGACTCCTTTCTATCAAAAATCCTTTCATTTCAAATCTTGGTTTTTACCACCATTTCTTATTAATCACGGTGTCTCATCACCCAACACACGTCCTTCATCATGAAGCTCAAACACACATTCGCAGGCCAGTACGTCCACTAAACCCACTTGTGGCATCGGAGCAACTTTACCAGCCACCTAGATAGAAGCATGTCCACTTCTACCCTGAGAATGAGTGGATGTACGCGATATCTGACCCTCCATCCCAAAATCAATTCTTCGTGTCCGTATGAGGACAGAGACCTCATCCCGTCCCCACCCCGGTCTCATGGACTTGGTGCTACTCCAAATTTCGCACGGTCACCTGGTACGATGAACTGCCCTTATACTCACCAGGTCGTCTAGGGCCCTTAGGACGCATCACTACCCCTCTTGGGTGTTTTGATGGTCCCATAATCATAGTGCATGCACAATCAGTATTTTCTTGTCATGCCATATAATTTGTGTTCCACTAGTTCAATGGCCCTGACCTTCAACTCAACGTGCAGCTGTTTGTCTTAACTGGTCTCGAGACCTGTCATGTCCCACTGCCACTACTTGACTGAATATGTTGGTCCTGTCTTGGTACCATGGCCAAACAATTCAATTATTAAAGTTTTATAGCACATATCTCATGTTTGTTTACGAGCTCTTGCTCGTGCCCACTAGCCTATGGCACACTTGTTCGAGATTTTCAAAACTGGGCATAATAACCCCCAAGTTCTAAAACCAAGGCCCTCGACCTAAAAGAGCTATTCGAGCTCCTATTAAGAAGGTCTCCCAAATCGTTTAAGCATTGACACACAATTAGGGGAGAGCACTTTCGACAAAATCTATTTTCAACTGTCTATCATATGAACCGAGTATGATGACATCTCCGTTCATAACCAATGAACGGATTTTCCACTTCTTTCGAGGAAGTTTCATCATACCAATTGGGTATGATCTACTTACGATCGGTAAGTAGTTTTTCGCATGATTTTCACATCACTTCTCTAAATTATGATGTATAAAATACCACTCAATAGTGGGTTTTTCATTTTGAGGTACATATCATTCCCAATTGGGTATGATATAAAATCTCACTCACAACTACTAAGTAGTTTTTAACTTTAAACTATATTCATCATCCAAACCAGGTATGACGTTAGTAAGCCCACTCACCCATTAATTTAGTGAATTCCACTAAACCGGTTCTTTGTATTCACACGAGCTTGTCCTTGTTAGCGTTCCCAGTACCTCGTGTTCTTACACGATATGAACATCCATGTTCAATATGCTCAGCCTAATAGCCTTCATTCATTCCAAATGAATGAGAAAACCAAACTTTTATTTATTTGCAATTAGGTCCCTAAAGTTATTTTTCTTTAACTTTAAGTCCAAAATGCCGATTTTTCCGCAAATTGAGTCCCAAAACTTTTAAAATCCCCCTTGGGACCTCAATTTATTCAAATTCACAAAAAGGGGTTTAATTTCCCAAATTTCCAATTTGGTCCCCCAACTTTTCCAAAATTACCATTTTGCCCCACCTTTGCAAAAATGGTAAGTTTTACCCCAAAAATTCTAAAATTCCTCAATTGGCTCTCTAACATTCTTTTCATGCCCAATTGCCCATCAATTTTATAAAATTACATTTTGGTCCTTCAAATTTTGAAAATCCCCCATTTTTCCCAATTTTCCCCCAATTTCAACTCCTTAACACAGCCAAATTTGATTTTATCAAATTGACCAATCAAACACTTCTAATTGTTGAAATTAAAGTCAAAATTGAGTTCCTACATCTTCATACGATTCAGTAGCACTTTGAATCGCAAGTTTTGACGATGGAATGAGCTCAAATGAATCTTCGCCAGAAAATAGACTGTAGAGAGAGAAAGCTTCGAAAGCTTACCGTCGGGGGCACGGCGGTCCGAGCTTTTGATCTGGGTAGATAGCTCATGTCCTAAGGTTAATCCTAGAATTAAGAATTGTATCAATTGATGCTGAATTGAGTTACAATTTCCTTATCAAAAATCTACCGGTTCCCTCTCTAACACTAGTTGGAAATTACAGAGGAGAGCCAAATTGGCTTACCTTTCCATTCTAATTCGGTCGTGGGAGGGTTGAGGAAGTGTTGGGATGGCTTGGTTTGGTCTAAGGAGGGCTCAAATTGGCCATTTTCAACTTGGTCAAAACCGGGCAGCTTCGGTCCACCGAAGCTACTTCATTGTTCCATCATGCTGGCACTTCTTTGGCGAGCCTCGGAGCAAATGGAGACTACAGGCGTGTAGCTGACTTCTCCCTGGTTCTAAAGAGCCCGACCTCTACTTCTGAGGTTAAGAAAAATGCTCAAGTCAAAGCTCTGGTTCGAGCTTCACCGAGAAATGGAGCAGTAAAGAAAGAGATAAGTGTTCAGGTGTGAGGAGAATGAATGGGGTAGGAGGTCACCCATCGTCGCACTACTCTCACGCAAGCACGCTTAACATCGATGTTTTGTTGGGATCTAGTTCATCTAAACCGATCTAGTTTTTCTCTTCTGATTTGTTTTAATCTTCTTTTCCAAGGTTTTATGAACCCTTTGGATCACCTGGAAGTTGTAAATTTTCAAATTACTTGTTCCCAAATGATTGGGTTTGTAAACTGGTTCGATTTTCTTACTCAGTTTGATCGGTTCTTTTCCCGGTTTTCCTTAACTCAAAAGGACGGGGTTTACAGTATCCTTTCAGATTCCTATAGTTGTGGAGGCATTTTTCTTGGAAAATATTGTTTTAAATCCTTATGGTGTGGGACAGTCCTTCACTTCATATCATATTCCCCTTACACTTATAACAAATTATCTTGATATATGTCCTTAATAGTATTGGGTACTTTCTTAAGTAGTGTCTCTATTATCCATACCTTGTAATAGTTCATTTCCTTGTCCAATTGTTACTCCAAGAGTTCTCCTAGACTCCTTAATTACCTTGATGGTTTTTGTTGTCATGCTTTCTTTGCCAAATAATTCTCTGATCTATTCCTTTATTTGGGATGGGAATCTCCTTAGTCTACATGATGTCTATTGAAACACGGGTTTGTTTGGTTACTTTTCTTGGGAAATCCTCCTATAGATGAGGCACAAGGTCACATCACTTTTGAGAGATATGAAAATTTTTTTGGAACTTGAAGTTCTTTATTAGTGAAGAAATAGTACAATGTGTTGGGGTCTTAGCCCCATTACAAAAAGTGGTTACGAAATAGATGGGGAGCTACAGGTTCTTGACAAGCGTCCTCCTTGATAAAGTTATAAACCCTTAATGTCATTCTTGGCCTTAGGCTTAGCTCCCTTCGATATTAGGATTGTGACCTCAATAAGTCCTCGCACCATCTTCCTGGATACTTCCTACTAATGTCTTTTGGTTCTTTGGGACTAATCAGGTATGAAACAGATTTTTAGGATGATCTTCCTATGAGGACAAGGTGTTGGGTAGAGTCAGTTCTAGTTTTCTTGGTTACTCTCCTGGGAGCCATCTAAAAATTTTGAACCTTTCTTTTAGTTACCATGTTATATAGTCATGATAATATATTCGAGGAAACAAGCTCTAATACCACTCAAGTTGTCACGCCCCGACCCGGTTTGGTCGGATCCCCGTGAGCAACCAATCACTCTCCCGATTTATTAAGGGTTTTCCCTTCTTTAACCCGACAGGAGTAAGGCCTTCTTTAAACCTGTATCTTTCCTATAATAACATAAATCAAAATTGCATGAAATTTTAACTTTACATACTTGTCTTGCAGGTGTGACTAATAGGAGGTATTTAGGTAGGTTTCCCTTGGTTACCTGAAAGGGGATATAAGAGAGGGGGTGAGTTCAACGACTCAATGAATGGGTGTTTAAAGTTTGAATTTAAAAAAACAATGTTTGAATTGGAGTGTAACAGACTCTTTATTTTCTATTAAAATAATTCATACTCAAAATCTCAATTTTCATAGCCATTTCTCAATACTCAATCATAACTAGTGTGTTTACCAACCAACACACGCCCTTCATCATGAAGGGAACTCACATTTGCAGGGCAGCACGTCTACTACAACCACTTGTGGTGTCGGCGCAACTTTACCCACCACCTAGATAGAAGCATGTCCACTTCTACATTGAGAATGAGTGGATGTACGCGACATCTGACCCTCAATCCCGTAAAGAAAACTCTGTGTCCGTATAAGGACAGAGACATCCTCCCGACCCCACCTAGGTCTCATGCTCACAAAGCAATGTCGAGCTTCCCTAACTACTGGCACAATAATCTACCCTTATTTCCACCATGTCGTCCAGTAGCCACTAGGACGCATCACTACCCCTCTTCGATGTCTTGAAGATATCGTACCTCAATGAATGCACAAAACAACAATTTTCCACATAAGTCATTTAATATGTGATGCCACTGGTACAACGGCCTCAACCCTCAACTCGACCTATAGCTATTTATCTCGACTGGTCCATCCACCTGTCATGTCGCACTACCGCCAATCTATCGAGTATGTCGGTCCTATCTTGGTACCATGGCCAAGCCAATCATTCATTTTATGTTTTCATGGCTTAAACTCATGTTTTTTACGAGCTCCTGCTCATGCCAACTGGCCTTGGGCCCACTATACGAGATTTGAAAAAATCAGGCATATTAGCCCCCAAGTTCCAAAATTGAGCCATCCAACCTATTTGAGCGATTCGAGCTCACATCAAGAAGGTCTTCCAAAAGGTTTAAGTAGTGGCACATAGTCTGAGGAGAGCACTTCCAACAAAATAATCTTTTAATCTGTCCATCATACCAATCAGGTGTGAGGACATCTCCGCTTATAACCGATAAGCGGGTTTTCTACTTCCCTTTAGTAAGTTCATCATACCAACCGAGTCTGATCTACTTACAACCGGTAAGTAGTTTTTCCATGTACTTTCTACATCACTCCTCTCAGGTGTGATGGTTAAAATGTCACTTATTAGTGGGTTTTCATTTTCGAGTTGCTTATCATCCCAACCAGTATGATATAAAAATCCCACTCACCCATTAATGTGGTGAATTCCTCTCGACCAATTTTTTCTTTCCATGCGAGCTTGTCCTTGCTGATGTTCAGTACTTCATGTTCCTATACGATATGAACATCCTTGTTAATTATCCCTTGGCCTAATAGCCTTCATTCATCGTGCATGGATGAAATACTCAAACTTTTTAATTTATTGCAATTAGGTCTCTAAAGTTCTTTTTATTTAACTTTAGGTCACTAATGCCGATTTTCCATCAAATTGAGTCCCGAAGCTTCTAAAATTCACCTTGGGACCTCAATTTATTCAAAATCAAAAGTTAAAAGTAGGCCATTGAAAACTCATTCACTGAGTAGTCGTACTCACCCCCTCCCTTATATCCCTTTCAAGAAATCCCGGAAAGCCTATCTTGAAAGACCATCAACTAAGATGCCTATAAGACAGGTATGTAAAGTTTAAAATTTCATGCAGTTTTGATTATGCTATTCCAGGAAATGATGCAGGTTTAAAGGACGCCTTACTCTTTACGGATTATAATAAGGGGAAACCCTTTAATAAACCAGGAGAGTGGCGGGTTGTTCATGGAGATCCGACCAAACCGGGTCGGGGCGTGACAACTAGAGTGGTATCAAAGCCTGTTTCCTCAAATACATAATCAAGACTATAAAATATTGTAACTAATGGGATTTATCCTAAAATTTTCAGATGGCTCCCAGGAGAGGAACCAAGAAAACTAGGAATGGCTCTACTCAACACCTTATCTTCGTAGGAAGACAACCCTAGAAGCTTCCCAAATGCCTGAAGCATGGCAGGAATCTCAAAAGAGAAAATGAGGAAGTATCCTAGAGAATGGTGACAGGACCTATTGTGGCCACAACTCTAAGTATAAAGGAAGCCAAGCGTGAAGCCATAAAAGGGGGCATATGACCTTACATAGGAGGATGCTTATCAAGAATCTCGTAGCTCCCTAGTTATTTGGTGACCATTTTCTGTAATAGGGCCAAAATCCCCAACATACTGTACTACTCTATTAATGAAGTACTCCAAATTCCTAAAAACCCTGTCCCTCAAATGATGTGATCTTCAAGGAAGACTCCAAAAAGGAAAAAAACTCACGGTATCCAGACTTAAGAACAAAGGTGCACCAAAACTAACAATTCCCAAGAAAACGCCAAGAGGAACCACTTATGTTCAAGTAATTACAAGCATGAATCATAGGGTGACTGTGTGGAGAAGTGCCCAACCCTACAAAGGACAGGAATCAAGTTAACCTAGAGGGGAATAGGACACGAAGTGAAAAACTATCCCACATCACCAAGAGTCAGGACAATATTTTCCAAGAATAAACACCCCACAACTATAGGAAATCTGAAAGGATACCATCCCAAGAAACGTGACTCCATTTGCAACCACAGATAAGAGGAAACTCTTCAAAATCTTAGCAAAGTGGTAAGAAGGAAAAAGGGGGTAAAGGTAGGACCTCAATAAAACCACAAACAAAACAATGGATAGCTGAAGAGAATTCCCCCTTTAAGAAAAAAAAATCCAAACAATTTAGGAGCAAAGAAAGGAGTGCATCCACAAGAGAAGACAAGACGAACATTTGATGACAAACGGGACGTATTGGGATTACAGGAATAAATCATCTTGGAAAAAGCAACTATGTCAAATAGGAAGTTCAAACCAACAGGACAAGAGAAAGCAAGTCGTTACAACAAGATAGTCAGAGGGATGCATACGACTAACTACCCTTGAAGGAATTTTGATGGGCGGATGGACATAATGTAGAGTGCAAGGAACCAACCCTTAATTAGGAAATGTTTCAAAGGAAGGAAGTATCGTGATGGCCCAGTGTGACCTACTTGGAGAGAGCAAGAAAACTAACCAATAATTTCAGGAGAACAGAGCAGAAAGAAGAAACAAGTAACAACGGGACAACCAAAGAGAATAAATAAAACCCTAAAAAAGGCTGAGATGTAGTAAAGACTATACTCTATGAAGGACAAAGGATGGGCATGAAGGACGAGTGATACTGCTGCCCAGATGATTGGATAAAAAAATGGAGAGAAGGAGATAGTTGAAGAACTGGTCTTCGAGAGAAGCCTAGATTTAAACCACGACAAAGAAGGGAGAAGTGAAAAGGTCAAAACATTGGAAAAAGAAGAATGAAGGAAAATCCTTAAAGAAATTAATGACCAAAATTGGATTTCTAGTTTAAAGTCTTGAGACGGTTAAGTGAGCTTCACGAAGGATGAACAAGAGATTTTGAAACAAGAAGAATGTGAACCCTCCTTAAACGGAAATAAGTTAACGGGTTAGCATCAAAAAGATGTTGTCACAAGTATGAATGAGTGGACAACCCATACTAAGGTAATAAAGTAAAGAATGTTTGAGAAACATTGGGAAAGTAAGTCCTCCAAATAAGATGTGGCTAAGGAGGAATTACCGCAATTGGTAAGACGGGTCATAGTCCACACGCACATATGAAGCTTAAAGAGTGGACGACCAAGCATAGGGTGGAATGCACAGAATAAAACCAATAATCAGAAGTGTCCCATCTAAGGAATAAGGGATAAAACAAAAGTCGTGGATAGAAAAGGATCCAAAGCAAACAGATGCCCTAACATAGATAAGGGTGCGAAGAAAGGGAGAAAGAACCATACAATGAATGATAAGGAGGTTGAGCATGTAACTCCTAAGATGGAAATCTCTATTGTAAGGGACATAGTAGAGAACAAAACTAGAAGGAGGGAACCTTACCAAGCAAAGTAATTGACACATAGATCGAAAGCAATTATTATAGAATGGAGAATCATAAAGTGATTATGAGTAAGTAAAAGTGGATTAAGGAAAAAGGAAAAATCCTTGCATAAGGAATGCCAAGGACTTAAGAAGGAAAGAATCCCAGTTTGTTGGTAAACTATTAGGAAACCAAATAATTGGCACCAGAAAGACCCAATAAAGAAGTTGGGAAAGGACGAGTGGGTAAGGAAAATTGACACGATTATGTAAAATATGTTGTCAAGATACAAATGATAATTGGGTAACAGTCAAGTTAGTTGAGGAATACTACCTGATAAAAGGAGTGATGAAATTTTACAATCCCTAGAAGGCTGGAAAGTTGGAAACAACCCTAAAAGAGGTGTTGAAGGAGTCTGATGGACTGAGACAGGTTCAGAACTATGTCATATCATAAGGGACATATAAGCACCAACAATCCCGAGTAAAATGTAACTCGAGTAAGAAGGAGTTAGTTGGTAAACATAACAAGGTCAAACATAAATTTGACCAAAGTTGTAATCAATGACGGATGAAGGATGGGTCAAATTGGGATGAAAGAATAATAACACAAAAACCTGAGAAAACAAGTATGTAATGCTTGAAAGAACGTTGAGCTAGGGGTTTCAACGATGAAGAGAATAACTAGACAAAGGAACGATTGGGCACCTTGGAACACCCAATCCTGAAATCTTGAGTAAAATCCCCATAAGGAAGAACCTTATCTTAAATAAAGGGAGATGTGAACCTAAGAATGTACATTTGGATTAGTGAGCCATACATGCCTCGTTATTATAACTCTATGGAAGGAGTAAGCATGATAAATGAAAAGAAATTCCTTAGATGAATGATTATAGGGACTAAGCGAAAGAGTAATCAAAGTGTTAGCATGTCAAGAAAACCCAAGTTGATATTATGGAAAATTATTCCTAATGTGGAATATATTGGTTAAGTTTTGGGGACAAAACTCCTAAAAGGAGGGGAGAGTTGTAAAACCCGCCCTTTTGAGCTAAGGAAAACCAAGAAAAGAACTGGTCAAACCAAGTGAGGATTCAGAACCGGTTCACAAACCCGATTATTTCTGAACGGGCAAGTTGGGAATTTACAACTCTCGGGTGATCCAAAGGGTTCATTAAACCTTGGAAAAGAAACTTGAGATAAATAAGAAAACAAAAACCAAAGTGGTTCAGGTGAACTAGATTCCATAAAAACTTTAAAGTTAAGTGTGCTTACGCGAGAGTAGTGTGAGGATGGGTGACCACCTGCGAAGTATGAATTTTTTTGTAACTCGAAATTTCGTAAAAAATTTGTATGTACGCCTTATCATAAATAACCATAAATTAATATATATTTAATTATTGTAATTAATACAAATAATTTAATACCTAAATTAAATTATTAGAATTAATAAAAATAATTTAATATTGAAATTTAATTTATTGGAATTAATACCGAAATTAAATTATTGGAATTAATACCAATAATTTATGGCAATATTAATAATACTAATAAATCTCGCTCATTTAATACACGGGTTTTACGCCTATATAAAGAGGTCATCTCCATTTCATTCTCCTCACACCTGAACATTTTTCTCTCTCTCTCTACTGCTCCATTTCCCGGTAAATCTCGAACCAGAGCTTCGACTTGAACAAAGGTCGGGCTCTTTAGAACCAGGGAGAAGACAGCTATCTGATAGCAAACTCTAGTCAATCCGAGAATCGTTGGAGAAGCACTAACATGATGGAATAGTGAAGCAACTCCGGCGGACCGAAGCTGCCCTATTTCTGCCAAGCTGAAATCGGCCATTTCAAGCACTCCTCAGGCCAAACCAAGCCCTCCCAACACTTCCTTAGCCTTTCCACGGCCAAATTAGGACCGAAAGAAAAGCCAATTCAGCTCCCCTTTACAATTTTTGATCGGTGCTAGAGAGAGAATCGACCAAATTTCAATGAGAAAATTCTAATCTAATTCTGCATCAATTGATGCGATTCTTAATTCTAGGATAAACCTCAGGACGAGAGCTATTTGCCTAGATCAAAAGCTTGAACCGCCGTGCCTTCACCGGTGAGTAATCGAAGCTTTCTCTCTCTATAGTTCATTTTCCAATGAAGCTCCGTTTGAGCTCGTCCCGACATTAAAACTTGCGATTCACATTTCTGAAGAATCGTATCAACATGAAGAAACTCAATTTCAACTTCAATTTCAACAATTGGAAATGTTTGATGGGTCAATTTGATAAAATCAAATTCGGCTGTGTTAAGAAGTTGGAATTGGGGGAAAATTGGGGATTTTTGAAATTCAAAGGGCCAAAATACATTTTTATGAAATTGAGGGTCAATTAGGCATGAAAATAATGTTGGAGGACCAATTGAGGAATTTTGGGGCAAAACTTACCATTTTTGTAAAACAAGGGCAAGATGGAAATTTTGGAAATATTGGGCGACCAAATTGGAAATTTGGGAAATTGAACCCCTTTTTGGTGAAATTGAATAAATTGAGGTCCCAGGATAAATTTTAAAAGTTACGGGACACAATTTGAGGAAAAACAGAAATTAGGGACTTAAAGTTAAAGAGAAATAACTTTAGGGACTTAAAGTTAAAGAGAAATAACTTTAGGGACCTAATTGCAAATAACTAAAAGTTTGGGTTTTCTCATTCATTGGAAATGAATGAAGGTTGTTATTCCGAGTAATAATGAACAAGGTTGTTCATATCGTGTAGGAATGCGAAATACCAGGAACGCCAGCAAGGACAAGCTCGTGTGAATACAAAGAACCAGTCTAGTGGAATTCACGGCATTAACGGGTGAGTGGGTTTACTTACATCATACCCGGTTGGGATGATGAGCAAAACTTAAAGATAAAAACCACTTACCGGATGTGAGTGGAAATTTTATGTCATACCCGGTAGGGAATGATAAGTACCTCGGTATAAAAACCCACTATTTAGTGGTATTTTAATCATCACCACTTAGAGAAAGTGATGTAAAAATTATGCAAAAAAAACTACTTACCAGTTGTAAGTAGATCGTACCCGGTTGGTATGATGAGACTTCCTCGTAGGAAGTTGAAAACCCGTTCATCGGTTATGAACAGAGATGTCCTTATACCGATTAGTATAATGGACAGTGAAAACCTATTTTGTCGGAAGTGTTCTCCCCTGACTGTGTGCCAATGCTTAAACTATTTGGGAGACCTTCTTGACGGGAGCTCGAATAGCTCTTATAGGCCGGGGGCCTCGATTTTGGAACTTGCAGGCTAGAATGCCCAGTTTTTTGAAAATCTCATACAGTGGGCCCAAGGCTAGTTGGCACGAGCAGGAGCTCATAAACAAACATGATATATGTACCATAAAACTTAATAAGTAAATTGTTTGGCCATGGCACCAAGATAGGACCGACATGCTCAGTCAACTAGCGGTAGTGCGACATTACAGGTTGACGGACCAGTCAAGACAAACAACTACGGGTTGAGTTGAGAGTCGGGGCCGTTGGACCAGTGGCACCACATATTACATGGCTTGATAAGAAAACATTGTTTGTGCATGCACTATGATTACGGGATCATCAAGACGCCCATGAGGGGTAGTGATGCGTCCTAAGGGCACTGGACGACCCGGTGGCTATAAGGGCAGTTTGTCGTTCCAACTGTCTATACGAAATCTGGAGTAGCACCAAGCGCATGAGACCGAGGTGGGGACAGGATGAGGTCTCTGTCCTCATACGGACACGAAGAAGTGATTTCAGGATTGTGGGTCGGATGTCACATACATCCACTCATTCCCAGGGTAGAAGTGGTCGTACTTCTATCCGGGTGGCAGGAAAAGTCGCTCCGAAGCCACTAGCGGGTTCAGTAGTGAAACTGACTTGTGAATGTGTGTAACTTTCATGATGAAGGATTTGTGTTGGATGATGACACATTGTGGTAACTAAGAAATAATGGGAAAACCCAAATTTTTAAATGAATGGATTTTTTTTAAAAGAAAGGAGTCTGGCACACTCCATATAAATGTTTTTCTTAAAAGTTAAAAGTAGACCTTTGAAAACCCATTCACTGAGTAGTCGTACTCACCCCCTCTCTTATATCCCTTTCAGGAAATCCCGAAAAGCCTACCTTGAAAGACCATCAACTAAGATGCCTGTAATACAGGTATGTAAAGTTTAAAATTTCATGCAGTTTTAATTATGTTATTATAGGAAATGATGCAGGTTTAAAGGACGCCTTACTCTTTACGGATTATAATAAGGGGAAACCCTTTAATAAACCAGGAGAGTGGCGGGTTGTTCACGGGGATCTGACCAAACCGGGTCGGGGCGTGACATGGCTTCCCTGCATGTACCTACGTGGTTTCTCCTACCTCTTGGAAATAAAGAAATCTTCTTTTGTGGATTCCAATTGCTTGTAGTAAGTATTGCCATAGATCATCACGGTATTAAACAACTCTTCACAACATGTCTTAGCTATCCACATTTGTAACAGATTACCTTAGTACATACCCCTTTGTAGTTCCTCTAGCATCTAGGACAACAAAAAATTTTCCTTCATGGCGGATTATTGTCCTCCTTCCCATGAGACCTTGTCCTTTCGTTTATTCCTTCATGAGGCTGGTTACAAAATTTGAAACTTACCATTTTTTCTAGTGAGGAAGGTCGCCTTGGTTTTCATTCGTGCGTATGTTCCTCGTCCTATGACGTCATGTTTATACTAGTTGTCCAAGAGGTAGCTTATGGGTTTGCACCTTATCATCCTTGAGATGTACACTTCATGTAAGGCAATTTTCATCTTTATGTGGAAAGTTGGGTTTCCCATACATCTTGATAAATTGTTTATAGAGTTTCTTCTGCTCGGGAGTTACTCCTAGTGTAGTGGTTTGAGTCCGCCTAGACTCATATGCACCCAAGCTTGGTGGTGGGTGTGACATCGCGGGTCTATTTGGTTCCTCTTGGAGGGGCCATATCTACGGAATGGAGGTTTACTATATGTTAGGTTTGTAGGGATTTAGTTTTTATACTTTGTTTGGAAAATTATGCTCTGATACCATTTAAGTTGTCACATCCTAACCCAGTTTGATTAGAACCCTATGACCAACCCGCCACCCTTCCCTGTACAAAATTGGTATTTCTACCAAAATGGATTGGGGAAGGTAAAGGCGTATAGACACATATGTTTTCCATAACAAAATTTACAAAACCACTTAATAAAATTTTACCTTCTCGTGGTAATTCTAACTTGCTACTGTAGCCTTCACTTTTCCTGATGAGAGAGCTTTCCTGAAAAAGGGTTTAGGGGAGGGGTGAGTTCTACAACTCATTGTTAACATATAATTCATCATTGTTAACATATAATTCCATTCTGTTTTATGGGTTTAACTACACATCCTCTATTAAAAGGGGGTATTTTATCATTCACCCTTTTTGGGTTTAGTTTAGCACACGATCACACATGCCCGTTATCAAAAAGGGTTTATACTTTCACAGAGCAGTCTTCGACTACTCCACTTGTGGTCCAGAGCACTTTTACCAGCCACCCTAATAGGAGGTCATACCTTCTATCATTAGTTTGAGTGAGCCGTACCACTCATCCCTCAGACTTGAATCATCTTTGTGCTTTACTATTGTGGGATGAGACCTCTCACCCTACTTCATCGGTCTCAATGTGCATGAAGCTCTCAAAGCTTCTTGATATATTGGATGACAAAAATCTCTTATGCTCCATGGGTTGTCCAGTAGCCCTTAGAACCAGCACTACACCATATCGGGTGCCTCGATGGTTCCCTATCTCAACATACACAAACACAAGTCTTTTTAATTAAGACCTTTATCTCTGGTGCTACCGATCCCCATGAGCTTGCTGACCCGGCTTTGGCTCGGTAACTATCAGCCGAACGAGTTCAACGACCCAACTTCAGCTAGGTAGCTACCAGCCTAACGAGTTTGACAACCCTAGCCTTGGCTCGGTAGTTGTGTAATACAATTTACCATTTATGTGAATTTTCCATAGGCTAATAATTTATCTATTTATCTACAGGTTTAAGCCCATTCCCATTAGCCTTTGGCCTACTTGAGCTACTCTAGTTCTCCGCAGAAATAGTTCCCAAAATGTTTAAGCATTGTCACGCAGTCAAGGGAGACCATTTCTAGAAAATGGTTTTCAATTCAAAAACATGTTCATCATCCCAATCGGGTATGATGTCAGGAATCTCTTTAAACCTCATCCTTTGATAATAAGAAAACCAGGAAAAGAACCGGTCATATCCAAAGAGAAAATTGAGTTAGTTTATAAACTAGAACCGATAGAGAAAGGGTAGATCAGGAAATTTATGGATCTCGAGTGACCTAAAGAGTCACAAAAGTCATGAAAAAGGGACTTTAGGATGAATTGTAGGTGAAAACCAAACCGATTCAGGTGAACCGGACTTGAACTGGATTGAACCGGTTTGAACCACTATTGAACCAGTTTCTAAATTCATTTTTCTAGGTGGCTTAGAAAATTCAAATTGGAGAATTGAGCCACCATTTGATAGAGAAAGAATTTAGATGAATTTACAAATTTTTTATTTCAAAAAACTCGGTTGAATTGGGCCTAAACCGACCGGTTTAAGCGTTGAACCCGGTTTATATCGGTTCGGTGTAGTTCGGAACAGTGTCGTCTTCTTCCTTCAGATGACAGCATTGTTCACTCGCCGGAAAATCGAGCAGCGCCCACGAAGATGAAAAGTCTCTGGCCACGGAGTTTTAGGCAATGCATGACTACCATTAAGGGACCAATCGGACGGCCAAGAAGTCCCCGAGCTTCTTATATAAAGAGCCCCTTCTCATTCATCCTCCTCACACCTAAAAACTCCACTCTCTCACTACTACTCCATTTTTCATTGAAGCTTGAATCAAAGCTCCGACTTGGGTATTTTTCTGAGCCAA
This sequence comes from Trapa incisa, assembly GCA_030064435.1. Lineage (NCBI taxonomy): Eukaryota > Viridiplantae > Streptophyta > Magnoliopsida > Myrtales > Lythraceae > Trapa > Trapa incisa. Next base: position 10,381,413 of record CM057775.1, on the reverse strand, counting down.
AGAAGGCATGGTCAGGTTCTTTAGATTCAGGGAGAAGTCAACTACACGACTGTAGTCTCCATTTACTCCTAGGCTCGCCAGAGAAGCATCCGTGTGAATGAACAGTGAAGCAGCTCCGGCGGACCAAAGCTGCCCTATTTCTATCGAGCTAAAATTAGCAAATTTGAGCCCTCCTCAGGCCAAACCAAGCTCTCCCAACACTTGGTCAGCCTTCCTACGACCGAATTAGAGCGAAAAGGTAAGCCAATTTGGCTTCCCTCTATAAATTTCGATCAATGCCAAAGACAGAACCTACAAATCTTTACTGACCAAATTCTCCCTCAAATCAACATGAATTGATGTGATTCTTATTCATAGGAGAAACCTTAGGATAAGAGCTATCTGCCCATATCGAAAGCTCGGACCGATGCGCTCTTAACGGTAAGCATTCAAAACTTTCTCTCTCTACATTAAATTTTCCAATAAATCTCTATTTGAGCTCGTTTCGACGTCAATTCATGCTATTAAAAGTGCAATTGAATCGTATGGATGTGTAGAAACTTAAATCTACCTTCAATTTCAACAATTAACCTCGTTTGATTGGTAAATTTGATGAAATCAAATTCGACCAAGTTGAAAGGTTGAAATTGGGGGGAATTTTAAGGATTTCAAAAATTCTAGGAACTAAAGTGCAATTTCCCAAAATTAAGGGCCAATTGGGCTTGGAAAAGATGTTGGAGGACCAATTGGCCAATTTTTAAAATTTTTCGAGTCAATTTTACCATTTTTGTAAAGTATGGGCAAAATGGTAATTTTAGCAAAGTTAGGGACCTATTTGGGAATTTGGGAAAGTTGAACCCCTTTTTTTATTTTGAATAAATTGAGGTCCCAAAGTGAATTTTAGAAATTTCGGGACTCAATTTAGGGAAAAATTGGCATTAGGGAGCTAAAGTTAAAGAAAAAGAACTTTATGAACCTAATTGCAATTAATTGAAAAGTTGGGTATTTTATTTATTCGCGATGAATTAAGGCTATCAAGCTAAAGTATAATGAGCAACAATGTTCATATCATGTAGGAACGTGAATTATCGAGAATGCCAGCTAAGACAAGCTCGCGAGGGAACAAAAAATTCGGTTAAGAAGGATTCACGGCATTCACGAATGAGTGAGATTTTTACATCATACCCAGTTGGGATGATGAACACCTCGGAAATGAAAACCCACTACCAAGTGGAATTTTAAACATCACACCTAGATAGAGTGATATGGAAATTATGCAGAAAAACTATTTACCGGTTGTAAGTAGATCATACCTGGTTGGTATGATGAACTTCCTGTAAGGAAGTAGAAAACCCGTTCATCGATTTTGAGAGAAGATGTCCTCACACCCGATTGTTGTGATAAACGGTTGAAAGAATATTTTTGTTAGAAGTGCTCTCCCCTGAATGTGTGTCACTACTTAAACTTTTTGGGAGACCTTCTTGATGGGAGCTCAATTAGCGGCCCAAGTAGTTCAGAGGAGGTATGGATGGCTCCAGAGAAGGTCTAGAGGACTTGGTTTGGTCGTGGTTGGCCCAAGGGTAGCTTGTATTGAGCTCGGCCAACTCTGGTCACAAATGGCCAAGGGAGAAAATTCACTGTGCAAGCTCGACGACACTTCTCTGGCAATCCTTGAGCTAAAAAGAGGTTACAATAAGGTAGAGGACTTCTTCCCAATCTTAGGGAACCCAAATGTGGCTTCTGAGTTTGCAAATAAGGCCATCGTCAGGGCTCTTGTTCGTGCCTCATTGGGAAATGGAGTACATCGTCTTCTTCGTTCGTTTGAAAGATGAGGAGGACGAATGGGGAGGAGCTCTTTAGATAAGAAGCTCGACAACTGAGAGGGTTACTCTACCGTATGTGACTCAGTCCCAATCTCGCAAGTCCTCAGTCAGATCGGAGGGCATTACGGGTCACCTAAGACCAAGTAGTTCACTCAATCCCTCTCTCTACCAACTATCAGAGGAAGAAGATGATAGTGTGTTGCACGTGTGAGCTGCCACATGGTGCACTATGATTGGCTAGCTTTGTTGACGTGGCTTCTCACTTAGCGTTCATGTCATCCTTTGACTCGTTGACCGACCACATGGCAGCCTCCCATTGGTCGTTCGTTCTTATGTGGTTGTTAACTATCCTTAACTAGCCATTTGACCGTGACATGTGGCATCCTCTAATTGGCTGATTTAAATAAATCAAATTTCTCTCCTAGCATACTATGTCACTACCACGTGTCAATATTCGATTCCCTCAAATCGTCCGATATGGCGCTACTACGTGTCAATCTCTAATTGGTCGACCATTTCTCTGATGTCTATCCGGCCGCTGACATGGCATACTTTCCACGTGTCAGCTCCTCATTGGTCAGCCTAGCTGATGAGGCTTCTCCTTAGTTAATCGTTGACTGAGGATATGTGTCGCTCTCCTATTGGTTGGTCATCAATGACATGGATTTGACCGTTGACCGAGGACATGTTTCACACTTTGATTGGTCAGTGCTTCCAAGCACTAACTGAGCGGCTCATTAGGCACGCTTTACCACATGTCATGCATTGATTGATTGTGCCTACTGACTAGGTGCTGACCTGGCAGGCAATCCATTGACCGGCTGGACCATTGAACGGTTCAGTTAGACTGGGTTCAATGACCAAAAATAAAAAATCAGTCAGTTCAGGCTCAGTTCAACCGGTTTTCTAAAATCTAAAAATTTCTAAATTTGTCTAAATGCATTCTCTATGTAATGGTGACTTCAATTTCTCAAATTGGCATCTTTAAGTCACTTGGAAAATTGCATCTTTGAATCAGTTATTCAAGGTTCAATCTGATTCACCCTGAATTGGTCTAGTTTTCCCATCCTATTCCATTCATGGTTATTCTCCATGATCTTTGGGTCTTTATTGACTACTTGGGATTTTCCAATTTCCCATTTTAGCTCTTATTGATCAATTCTAGTTCACTTCAATCCCCAATTTTCCTTTGAGATTTTCCGATTCTCCTTCTCAATTCCTTATTCTGAGAGATCGAAGTTTATAGACACATTGTGCCACTACCACATGTCAGCCTCAGATTGGTTGTTGCCATCTGACGTGGCTCTACCACATGTCAACCTCAAATTGGTCGACCATTCTCCAACATCATAGTCGGCTACTAATGTGGCACCTTTGCCACGTGTCAACACCTCATTGATTAGCTTTATTATTGAGGCTTCTCCTCATGACTGAGGACACATGTCGCTCCATCATTAGTCAGTCTTCGGTGATGTCGATTTTCTTCATCTTACCGTTGACCGAGGACATGTGGCACGCTCTGATTGGTCAGTGCTTTCAGACACTAACTGAGTGGCTAACTGGGTATGCTTCGCCATGCCTCACACGCTGATTGGTCATGCGTGCTAACAAGGCACTGGCTTGGCAGCCGATTGGTTAATTAGTTCAATCGGACCAAGTTTGGTGACCCAAAATAAAAAAAATCAGTCGGTTTAGGCCTTGTTCAACCGGTTTTCTAAAAATTAAAATTTTCTAAATTCATTTCCTACACATTGGTGACTTCAATTTCCCAAATTGATATTTTTAAGTTATCTAGAAAAATGAATATTTGAATCGGCTCAACTCGGTTCAGGTCTATTCCACCCTAAACCGATCTAGTTTTCACATCCTATTTGGTTCACGGTTCTTTTCCTTGGTTTTTGGATCCTCATTGATCATTTGGGATTTTTCAATTTCACATTTAGTTTTCTCTTTACATTTTTTTTTACTTAAATACTCGGTTTCCTTTTGAAAATTTTCGGTTCCCATCTCACTAATTTATATTGAGAAAACATGGTTTACATTAGACATCACCATTTATCTCAAAATCATCTCCAAGCCCCTTAAGCTACCCTTGGGTATTGTTTCCACATATTTTCTCATTTTTACAATTTGGCCCTCATACATTTTAAATATGCACTTTAGTTCCTAAACTTTGAAAATATACCAAATTAACTTCTAATTTCACAAATCACTCCCAAATATTATCATTATACTCATAATGGCTCATGGGGTGAATGGGGGTTTTACCCAACCAAACATGACTGAATTTGGTCATTTTTCAAAATTTACTGAAAGAAAGCTATTCTAGGAGTTGTCAAAAATTCTCATCGAAGGTTGTCATAGTTGAGTTGTGTTGAAGTTAAGGTACAATTGATTCGTTCTATGTTAGTGGTCAGCCAAGTGATCACCGGAATTGGGAGAATTTGGCCCCCGACTAGCCATGATTTAGTGGAGCTCGGCAGACCTACCGGTGGAAATTGGCTTGTGACAGTCGATTTTCCCCTTGTCGAAGGTTAGCCCTTGCTATGGAGAGGTAGATGGGAGATAGAAAATCACTTTGGCATTGGCGGTTGCCGGAGTGGTGGTCGGAGGTGGTCGAATTTGGCCCTGCAAGGCCAACGATGACAAACAGATTTTTCGTCCTAGATTTGGGTCAGTCAAAACGACTCTCACGCGACATTTTCTAACCACTAACAAGTTAATACCCGGCCACAAAACTCAAAAGAAATCTATAGGTGGCATTTTGACACCAAGATCACTCCATTTATTGGTCAAACGAGGGAGAATTGATCATTCAATCATTGGGAGGTCGAGTAGGGTTCTAGTATTGGAATTTTAGAATTTGGATTTGAAATTCAATATGTTCAAGGAGAGTTAACGTAATTAATTTTGTAAGGGGGTTGGTAGCTCAATTTTTAGATGATCCCTACATTTTTTGGCATTCAATTTTGTACAAAATCTAATTAATTCAAGTGAAATTTCTAATGATATGTTTTGCGGCTTTTTGGCAACGATTATGTTTTATATCATCAATGCTAGTAGATTCGTTGTCCGTGTCGAAGAAGGGAACATGAAATTTGGTGATCCGGAGTGCTTTCATCAGAGTTCTGGTACGTAAATCCCTGGAGAAATTCAATAGATTTTTTGTGAGTGAGGTCCCAATAGGATTTGTTCAACTACTGTTAGGCTTGAATTTTGCATTAAGCACGGAAATTTTATCAAGAACGAAAAGCGGGGATTCTTTTTGAAAAGTGCAACTATAGTCGGGTCCGAATTGGGTTTAGCACGTGATTTGCGTCCCCTCCCCTTGTGCACGCAAGTGCACACTGCATGCTCATGGCTGGACACGTGTTCATAATCGGGTTGAAATCGGGTGGAGGGATTGATGATTTGCTCCCCTCACCTCGCGCGCGATGCATGCTCGGTTGGTCTTATGTTGCGTGTTTGATGCATCCAGCGTTTACTAATCCATCTACAGTTGATCTCGTTGACTGATTCATCTATTTTTTTACTGGTTTTTTACGAATTTTTTTGTGGATTTTTTGCATTTTATTATTGTGTTCGATTTCTAATATTATTTATTTTTATAAAAATTATTCAACTCAATCTTATTATTTTAAAATAAAAAATTATAATTTACTCAAAAAATTAATTTAGTTTATTAGTCAGTTACAATTCTTGATAGCAAGTGAATTAATACATTATTAACGACTAAATAGGTTATTTGGAATGGATCGAATATATTTTAACCAATTTACAAGATTTTATTTAGAATGGGCTTTAAATATAATTTAATTTTCAATTTTATTTTGAGTACAAAATATCCATTTAATTAGATAGTTTGTTTAGATTTAATTATCATTTTTAGTAAATAGGTGTTACATCAATTTTTTTGGAGCCATTGTACTACTATTCCATATTTCTTTTTGTCTCAAAAAATATAATTTTATTAATTTAAACAAGAATTACGTAATATTATGTGAATCTGTCTTGTACGATTCCAACTTACTAAAATCAATAAAATGAATAATTTGACCAGATAAGTGGTAGACAAATTATTTGAACTCTTACATTTATTGTAAACACGCATTTAGACAGATCGATTAAGAAGATCCGATGATCTTTAGCATTGAATGAAACTAGACTATGATTGGAACTATGAGGCAAGCACATTAAGAAGATGGTCGAAGTCTACTCATATGATTTTCATGGTCATGCTGTAGGGCTTATATTAGCAGTAGATCTGAATCTTAAAGAAGGAGACACAAAAGAAGAGTTTGAACTAGTTATGGGATGCTTGCCTATAGAGCAAATGGACTAAGTAATTATATATGGGCGAATTTTGATTAGCAATAGTCATGATGATGGCATCACCTCTATAGCTGTCAAAGAAGTATAATTGGGTGCAAGTGCTTCAACGGCACAGGTTCTCTCACAGATCTTATCACGTTACGAAGCCAAACGTTCGATGGGATTTGGTAGGTGCATATCAGCCGATTCTGCCGTCAATGCACGAGGCCATAGTGGCTATGGTAAAATGTCAACCGTGCCGGTAAAAAGTCAACTACGATCTTTGGTTGGATATCCCCATATTTGGCATCTGTCCCTATTCCATTTCTTTAATAGGGTATATATTTCTCTGAAGGTGAACCTTTCTTAGTAGTCTCATCGCGCACTAACAGTGCATCACTATCAATTTAAGATGATAGTCAACATTTTGCAGTGTATGATTCCACGTTGACTATAAAAAGTGACACCAACTTCTGTTAGATTGATATTTTTTAAGCTTATATTAAAAGTGTATGAGCAAGAAAATCAATGATGGCCATGCATCGTGTCTCTATTATTGATGGTGCATCACATGGCAGGGCACATGCAGATCCCTTTTATAGAACCCTTCATTGGTCGTTTTCTTGCCTTTTTGCGTCTATTAATTCAGAGGGGGTTCCCCTTAGACACTCCATGTGAAGAAGTTCTGGTCCCCGTTAATTAATAACTTCAACACCTTCTACATGTAAATTTCATCCACTATAAATTCAAATTCAATATATTTTATCCTAAAGAAATTTTATTTGCAATCTAATAATTACTATATTGTAAATTCGACTCTCCAATAATACATTTTGTGTAGATCCACTCGTGAGTGAGTCGTAGGTAGCAAAAGAAATAGAGTTGATAAAAAATGATCCTTCCATTAATTTACCCTCTTTACAGCTACCGAGTGGTAGTGGGTGGACATGGTAACCGTGTTTGTACATCAATTGGTGTCACTGTATCCACACATATCAAACCATGTCGTGTTGCACACACAGCTAAATATACACTAATATATATATATAGCCATTTCATATGGTATCGTGTACACCCGGTCACTATTTATTGGTCCGGTCGGTCACATGGATTGCCTCGGGAACCAAGGAAACCGCATTCAACCTCCACAGTGCACACAACACTTCTTACACATTTTATTGGTTATTTATTCTTACACATTTTATTGGTTATTTACATTAATATTATGATTGATTAGCATGCCACATATATCATTTAGAACATACTCCACATGATATATTTATCAATATTTTGTTATTTGTAGTATTATTATCATCATCATTTTTTCATTAAAAGGTGGGAGAAACTAAAATTGTGACACCAACAAAATGTTAAGGACTAAATGTATCTAAAAAGGGTTTAAGATAAATTTGAAAAAAGGAGGGGAAGATTGATTGATGATGAAGTATAGTTTTTACAATTTTATATATACATAAAATAAGGACATGTATAAATTTTATATTTACAAAACTTTATGAATTATAATTTTATTTTTATGGACATAAATTATTTACCTACATTATTTTTATGTATAAAAATTCATTAATTATTTATGTGAATTTGTAAATGTTTTTTTGTACATAAACTTTTTTTTTTCAAATTTATGAATTTTTTTTATAAATTTATCATTTATACATATCAATTTAATTTATTATCCATACTTAATTAAATATGTTCAATTAATATATACATGAATTTATGTACAACTTGTATAGCAATTAATAACTTTATGTATGTATATAAACTAATATTTTTATATATACATAAATTATAGATATGCAAGGTATTTTTATGTACATAAATTTATAATTTATTTTATGAAAATTTATCAATTTATATAATTATCAGTTTAATTTATTATTCATAGGATAATTCAACATGTTCAACTAAATGTTTTAATTTAATTGTTTAATAGTTTTATTTATGATGTTAATAAATTTAACTATAAGCATTATATATATATGTATCAAAATTAAAGTTTGTATATTTTCATACTAAAAAGGTTCATGTTAAATTGGTTATTTGACCTACTTTTGATGATATTTTAAAATTTTTATATAAATGTATTTTGGGTTAGTTACATAAAAAAATACAAATTTCACTCATTTTTTTCATTTTAGAATGAAAATTTTTGGTTGATTTAATTAGAATAAAATATTTAATTGTGTATCATGTTTAACATATTTAATTGATACAACTTTCAATTTTTTATTATATTATGATAAAAATATTAATTTAATTGATTAATATGACATCATATGGACAATATCATTATAATTTATTCTAATTTGGTTAATTTATGATATAATTTGAGGATTATTAAAAAATTTATATAATTTAGAATTTTATCTTGTAATAATAAACTCTAATTAATGAAGATGGTATTTTAATATCATCTTTGATATAACACATATTATATTTAAATTAAAAATTAATTCATTTAGTTTTTATAAAAAAATAATTTTTTGTTAAATATAAATTAAAATAAAATAATTAATAGACAATAAATTACATTAAATACACAATACATCTTAAACCGTTATTATTAATAAAATAGAATATATGAGTATGTACAATTCAAAAGAAAGAAGTGTAGATAGGGATTGAAATGAGAAATGAGCTAATTTAGATACTGTTATATTTTCATTATATTCTATTTATATATTATTAGATTGTTTTAATTTAAAAATTTTATTAAGCATATATAAACTAATAAAATTATACACATAAATAATCAATTATTAAATTGATATTTGCACATATTTGATCTGTTCTCTTCTTTTTTCTTTTATTTTGTAATAATATTTTTGGGATCAACAAAAAAATGTGTCAAAATAAGAAAATGATTAAATTTTATATCCTTCTAGTTATTTTGCCCATGCAATTTTGTTAATTCAACTATGCATTCAATACTTTCCCAAAATTTGAGAAGGGAAGTTAATTGAAATGCCTAGTTGAGGAAACTCTAATTGGAAGTTACAGTGGTGACATCACCTCCCATTCTACTAATTTATCTCGTATATTAATAAGAAACTCATTGCCATTACAAAAGCATAGTGTAGCATTGAAACTCCTAACATGTTCATTCAACCGAATTATCTGATTGATAGGGGAGCGTGTTGAAAGGGATAGGTGGTATTAAATGCATAGTTCATGCCAATTAGGGTAGCTTTTCCCACTATGTGAGCCAAGGACAAACAACTTTGATTGGGTGCCAATGGAGCTTTGAATTAGTTGGCTATAATTATGAAGACATTGATAGTGACAACTATGGAAAGCTCACCACAATGTATTAATTGGAATGGATCATGGCATCACCATCATCATCCCAACAATTAAAAGATCATGTACCAAGAAGTTTATAGGGATTGACAATAAGTTAGTTTATTGAATTATGGAAGGTAAAATAATGGTTTTAGTCAAATAGATAGCTCCTAAATTGAGAAAAATGAATGCTGTTAATCATATTTCATAAAGAGGTTTATGATAAAATTGAGAATTTCTACCCAGTTCATGATTAAACTATTTGCATATTAAATATTATAATAATAAATAGTCCTACCCCAAAGAATTTATTGAATAGTGGAAGTACATTGGAAGAGAAGAACACTTGCTCTGACAAAGGGTAGAAGATCGATCACCTTAGAATTTTATTGGCTTTTTTTTAATTTGAATCGGCCAATCAGATTAGCCGACCGCAATAAATATCCTCGAAGCATGTAAGACAATCAGTGAAATGACAGATTTTCTTTCTTCTTTGTCCTTGTTATGCTAGTGCTGAGTGTTTGATCGTCCCAAAATTTCAAGCAAAATTAATTTATTAAGGGCCCTTATATTTATTATATGGAGACACTATGGACCCCGTCACATGTAAAATTGATTAATCTTCAAGCAATGACATCATCACTAATTTAAACCCTAATAAGGATTGAAGGTTGCCCTTTTTCTATATTTATTTATTTAGTAGATAGAGAGTCCATTGGCTTAACCACCTACAAATCACATGGCACGAGGTATCTTAGGACATGATATAGTCCTTTGGGTTGGGTGCATGGCCTACTTTGGCTTTTGTCTATAGGGCGTCGGCAGATTGGGCATGGGACCAATTAGAACCCCACCGACACACGAACCAGATCTAATCCAAGCGCGTGGACCCCCGGTATACTACTATAGTCTACCACTACTAATAAATAATAATAATAATTGATATGAAGTGATCTCTTCCCCTTTTTACGCTATTTAATTGTCATGTCTTAAATAATTCTTTATTATAAATAATTATGATATTTTCTTCCATTTATTCTAATAAGCTTTTAGGATATTTTCAGATGAGATTTGAGATTAATGTCCCTCTAACATCTTAATCTTCCATTTTCATTGGAAATATTAGACATTCATTATTGCAGAGCTGTACTCAATAATGCCATAACAAAAAAGATTAATAAAGAAAGGAAACCAAAGGTCATTATTAATCATATTTCATCTTATATTTTGATATACCTATGAAATTTGATCCACTTAATTTTGAGTTTAGATTATCTTGGATTCTTTCAAAATTACACTATTTATTATAAATATTTTAATTATAATATTATTTATTATAAAAATTTAAAGTCTTTTTATGATATATATTTTAAAAATAATATATTTTAGTATAAATCATTAAATTTTGACTATTGCGGTCAATTTGTAATGACATACCATATTCTATGAGATATAAGTTAATATTAAAATTTTGTGTCATTTTTAATAATAATAATAATATAAATAATTAAAAGATAATAATACAGTTTATACCATAAAAGCTCGAGCTATTAGGATGATAGTATTGATTATATTATAAATTTTAAAAATTTCTACCATATTATCAATATAGGATAAACTTAAATTTAAATTATGAGGCACAGCAAAAAAGTTAAATTTGGAAAACGGACGAGGACAATAAAAAAACGCACATGAAGAAGAGGGGAGGGTAAGGATGAGATTACAAGGAATAAATATTGTATGGATGTTATGCAATCAAATTTTATCCTGTAAAACTTGTAAATATTTAAATATTTTCGAGTTTTTTTTAAATTTATAAAACATATATTTTAAATTTTATTTATTTTATTATTATTAAAATAAATCATATATTTATTTTATTAATCTATTAGGGCATTTTATAACCTATAATATGATAGTTACCTTTTAAAATATAATACGATGGTCATGTTCTCTATTGTCTCTATCCGCGTTGCATCTGTAGGCTTCACTGCCTACGAAGCTGGAGCGCCTTGGAGTTCCTTCATATATACCCATTCAAGCTCCGAACCTCTTCCACCACACTGCTCTACTCTGGTTCGAGCATTTGGAACTGTGGAGACTCTGCCTAGAAATTGAGGGGTACATCTCTCTCTCTCTCTATCTCTGTAGCGCCATTGTCTTCTTATTGACTTCTCCCTTGGTCCCGGTCTCTCTCATCCTAAAAGGTTTTACTTGGGTTTGAAGGAAGTGTCAAAATGATTCCTTCTTCTGTTGCTTTGCCTTTTCGTCTTCAGTGAAGCAATCAATTTGGTCTTCCCTTGCGTTTGCGTTTCCAGTTACAGGGGGAAGGTCGGTAAGAGGAACCGTGATGTCTGAATCTCTGATGTGAGGAGCACTACCATCGCGATATTCTCCAAATCCTCTTCTTCGTTTCTCTTCTCCATCTTGGTATTTTTCGTTTTAATGTCATGATAGGGCCCGATATCATGTGCGAATTATAAAGGCAAAGGGGACACCAGTCTATGCTTGTGAGGTGTAGTGCCTTGTAAGAGACCCCCCCATTCTTTTATTTTTTTCTTCTATTGTTATTGCAATGTATTCTCGTCGAGCTTTGGAGGCCTTAAAATGTGTCTTAGGATGGAGATCTGACTCTATATAGATCTTCTCTCCACCCATAGGTTCATATCTCTTCGACAATAGCTTGTCTCTGGATATGCAAAAAATACTTCCGCGGGCAAGTAGTTTAGGGATCTACATCTTGTGAGCTTTTGGAAGATTATAAAAGATCTGCCATAACAAGCTTTATCTGCATCTAGGAAGAGAATAATCTACTACAAAAGCAATAAAAGATAGATGATGATAGTATAGTAAACAAAGTGTTCTCTTTGGTATTGTTCTGTATACTTGGGTCTGAGTTCTCAAGGTGAAGTTGAATCAACAAGCATGTCTCTCTTTGCTTGTGTTGTATGTACCTAAGTAATTCTGTATATCTTTTTTTTAAGGTGATTTGAATTTCTGGGTCTGGGAGGGACCATGGGGCACAAGGAAGGGAAGCCAGGGCCCCTCTCTAGCAGAGGCAAAAGGAATGTTCCTATTGCGGTTCTGTTCCTCGTCTTCTGCAGCTTATCATTTTATTTCGGGAAACTTTTCTGCTCCTACATGAGCGGATTTGAGGCTGTGGAACACACTGATGTCTCTGGGAAGGGACCCCTTCACCAAATGAAGTCCATTTCCTTCCCTGAATGCAGCATTGAGTACCAAGATTACACCCCATGCACGCATCCAAGGGTAACTTTGGAATTCCTTTGTTGCACTGGTGAGTGATCTTGTGATATGGTTATAACTTATGCATGATTTTCATTACAGAAGTGGAAGAAGTATGGAACTCATCGTCTTACTTTTATGGAGCGTCACTGCCCTCCAATATTTGAAAGGAAGGAATGCTTGATTCCACCGCCTGATGGGTACAAACCACCAATCAGATGGCCCAAGAGCAGAGATCAGTGTTGGTACAGGTAGTTTTGTCTCTTTCCAGTCAATTTATGCTTAGGTGAGATGCCATGGACATTTTTCAATAATGAATGTTTGCGTACGTTCCCACTGCAGAAATGTGCCTTATGATTGGATCAACAAGCAGAAATCCAATCAGAACTGGTTGAGGAAACAAGGGGACAAATTTCTTTTTCCTGGTGGGGGCACTATGTTCCCTAATGGAGTTAGTGCATATGTGGATCTGATGCAAGATCTGATCCCTGAGATGAAAGATGGCACAATTCGAACTGCCATTGATACTGGTTGTGGGGTAAGTTGTCTCCAATTTTTTTTTATCATTTTACAAGTAAAGAGATGAGAACTGAACTAACATTGGCTTTCCTATAAGCACCAATGTGTCATGATCTTACTACTTTTCTTCTCCTCCATTTTCTTAATTTTTTGGTTCTCTTATTGGCTTTGTACAGCTCAACTTGTTCAACAGTTTCCATTTTGAAAACCTATAGGTCATATTATAATTGTTTCATGTGTTAATTCAAGGTTGCTAGCTGGGGAGGTGATTTACTAGACCGTGGTATTCTAACGGTTTCTCTTGCACCCCGAGATAACCACCAAGCTCAAGTTCAATTTGCATTGGAGCGCGGTATACCAGCAATCCTGGGCATCATATCTACTCAGCGCTTGCCATTTCCTTCTCAGTCCTTTGATATGGCCCATTGCTCAAGATGTCTCATCCCATGGACAGAATTCGGTAAGTTATATTTGATATTATTAGACTTGAAATATTTTCATGCTTATTTGGACTGGTGGGATGAAGCAAGTTTGAAAATATGACAACATTTACTCCAAATTTCTGAATCAAATGTCTCACGGTTTTATCAGGTGGAATTTATCTCCTTGAGATACACCGGATCCTGCGTCCAGGAGGCTTCTGGGTTCTGTCTGGTCCACCAATCAACTATGAGAATCGCTGGAAGGGATGGGATACTACTATAGAACAGCAGAAAACTGATTATGAGAAGCTACAGGAGCTGCTTTCGTCAATGTGCTTCAAGTTGTATGCCAAGAAGGATGACATTGCAGTTTGGCAGAAATCTTCAGATGATAGCTGCTACACTAAGCTCTCTGATCCTGATGCCTATCCACCAAAATGTGATGATAGCCTCGAACCAGATTCTGGTTGGTACACACCACTGCGGTCCTGTGTGATTGTCCCGAACCCAAAACATAAGAAGACCAGTCTAATGTCAGTTCCTAAGTGGCCAGACCGCCTCCATGCTGCTCCTGAACGAATCTCAGAGACTCATGGTGGGAGCTCCGGTGCTTTCAAACACGACGACAACAAATGGAAGGTTCGTGTGAAGTACTATAAGAAGTTGCTTCCTGCAGTCGGCACTGATAAGATAAGGAATGTGATGGACATGAACACCGTCTACGGAGGTTTCGCCGCTGCTCTGATAAAGGATCCTCTATGGATCATGAATGTGGTCTCGTCTTATGCTGCTAACACTCTTGCAATGGTTTATGACCGGGGGCTTATCGGAACATACCATGACTGGTAAGATCAAGTCAAGCTCGTGCATGTCATAGTACACTAACTGATCTTCCCTCATGCCTTGTACTCATCCAAGGTCCAAAATGTCCATTGTCTATGCAGGTGTGAAGCCTTTTCCACATATCCTCGGACATATGATCTACTTCACCTTGATGGTTTGTTCACTGCAGAGAGTCACAGGTGAGGAAAACTCATCCCATTTCTTATCCTTCAGGGCCATATGTGATACATAAAGATATGCATATTCCTAGTTTTTCTCCCTTTTCTGATGGGAGTAAGCATTCTCTGCACAGATGCGATATGAAGTACGTGCTCTTAGAAATGGACCGGATATTGCGACCCAACGGCTATGCCATCATCAGGGAATCAAGTTATCTCATTGATGCAATCTCCACAATGGCCAAGGGCATGAGATGGAGCTGCCGCAAAGAGAACACTGAAGAAAACCTCGAGGAGGAGAGGGTCCTGATCTGCGAGAAGAAACTGTGGCACTCATCGAACCAGATCTCCAGATGAAAGATTACCTCTCTGAATCGTGGGAGAAAGTCCAATTGCTGACCCCAACAACCCATGATTATTATTAGTTTGCTTCAAGAGGAGATAGAAACTCTACAACCACATTCAAATTCATGTATTCAAAGTATAGTCACGCCAATAAGGTGAGATGATTCATTCATCATTTTATCTACAGAGGCCTTATACCAAACATAGATTTTGTTTAGAGGGCGTGAATGAGCTGTAGATATATAATTGTTTTAAACTATTGGGCATTTCTTGCAACTTTCCTTCCTGATTTCTTCCTTTCCTGCTTCAGAACTTGTAAGGAAATGTACGTTAAATGTTTGGATATGTTAAAAGACTCAATGAGCTCTTTTGGGGTGATGTCTTTTTGTTTGAATTGACTATGGCAATATTGATACTGTTCCCCATTGTACAGGTTTTCTGCTATAGTTACTCAAGCAATGGGTCAATTTATTGAATGCATGACCAAAGAAGTCAGCCTACTCTCAAAGTTCTATTTGACCATTAAGTAGAGATCCAAAACCTTATTTAAAATATGACAAAATTAGTCGCAATAGATTTGTTAAGTAAAATAAAAGATTTTGTATAGATAAATTATTTAGTGTTTAATATTTTTTTTACAATTTAAATAAATTTATTAAAAAAAAGAAGTGACTACAAATTTGACATAAACAACCATTTCCATAAAAGATATAGTCCACATGGGTACAAGAATTTACTTCACTAGTAATTTATATATCATAGTATTAAAATGATCTCTCATTAGGCTGGGATGCATGTTGATATAATAAGGAAAAATGATCTCTTATATATCAAAATAGTTGAAGTCTAAAGTAAACTAAATAACTCATGATCTAGAGTTGATAGCCATCGTATTTGCCCTTAAGAGATGGTGGCACTACCTGTACGGTTGGATCTTCAATGATTATAATAGTCTCAAATACGTTTTGACACAAAAAGAGCTCAACATGAGACAGAGGCGATAACTAGAACTAAAAAACTATGGCTTGATCATAGAATACCACACATGGAAGGTAAATGTGGTAGTTAACACCTTAACCTGAAAGCACGGGATGAGCCTAACTCATGTGAGGTCAGTGTACCTACCTAAAACAATTGAAGTAGCTCCGCATATCTCTAAACGCGGAGGAAGCAACCCTGTGCATTGTGGCGAATTTAATGGTTTGACCAACCTTGGTGGACCAAATCAAGACCAAACAAAAGAGGGACCACAATTTAAAGAAGTACATGGACAAGATGATGGAGGGCACCCCCACAAACTTTTACTTTTGGGTAGACAAATTACTGGTCTTTAAGTACCGAGTGGTGGTCCCCAATGACACTTAGCTCAAGAATACCATACTCAAGGAGGCATACGACTCCGTATAAGTAATTCACTTAGGCAACACCAAAATGTACAGGACCTTAAAGGAAGGTTATGGGTTGTCGGGTATGAAAAGAGAGATTTTAGACTACATGGCTCTGTGTCTCTCCCCTCAGCAAATCAAAGCTGAGCATCATAAGCTGGTAGAACTCATCTAACTGCTTCCCATTCCAGAGTGGAAATGGGAGAAGATTACCATGGACTTCGTGATAGGGTTACCCTGTTAGTTCGAGGACATGACTCTATATGAGTTATAGTGGACTGACTCACCAAGGTTACCCACTTCCCGTCCATGAAGCTGACATACCTGATGGAAAAGCTAGCTAGGCTATACATCGTAGAGATAGTACGCCTGCATGGGGCCACAAAATCTATAGTCTCGTATAGGGATCCGAGGTTCACTTCTAGATTCTGGCCAAGTCTACAAAAGTCGATCGGAACAAAGATTCACATGGACAATCAGAGCCTACAATTCAAACACTAGAGGACATGCTCAGAGTGTGTGATTTGACTATGAATCATAAGTGGGAGGATTATTGGTGTATTACTAAGTTTGCTTATAACAACAGTTATCAGTCAAGCATACAAATGACACTAGACGAAGCCTTGTATGGAAGATTGTGTCGTACTCCCTTGTTCTAGGATGATGTAGGGGAAAGGAAACTCGAGAAGACATAACTGATTGAAGACGCCACATAAAAAGATTAAAGTAATAAGAAATCATCTTAAAGGTGACTAAAGACAGACAAAAGAGCTATGTAGACTGTAGACGAAGAGATTAGAGTTTGAAGTAGGAAATAAGGTGTTTCTAAAGGTATCACCTTGGAGAGGGATTTTAAGATTTCAACAAAGAGGAAAATTGAAACCAAGGTACATAGTCACTTATCCAATCCTCCAAAGAGTCAGACCAATTACCTATCAACTAGAGTTACCCCCAAAATTATAAAAGATACATGACGTGATCCACATATCTGTATAAAGGAAGTACAAGCCCAACCCAAGTTATGTGTTGTAATAATCACCACCAGAGCTAGAAGAAAATCTAACATATGAAGTGGAACCTATGCACATCATCGATCGACGAGAAAAAGAATCTCCAGAATAAGAAAATTCCTATGGTAAAGGTACTCTAGCATAGTAACTAGATAGAAGAGGAAACATAGGAAAGTCTGTAATGAGGGAGAACTATCCCTATTTATTTAATGTATAACAAGTTTTGGGGACAAAACTACTTAAAAGGAATGTAGTATTTGTAAACCCCATTTTTCCAATACAAGTGAACTGGAATGAAGAACAAGTAATTTTTCGAGGGAAAACCATGGTTCACAGTGAACCGAAATATCGAATAGAAATCAAAACGAGATAAGAAGTGATCCCAAAGATAATTAAGAGTTTTAAAACTCAAGGAAAAAATAATAATTCAAAATGGAAGTGAGAATCATACTAGTTTAGGGTGAACCAGACCTAAACCAGATCGAACCGTAGTAACCGAGAAGAACTGGTTCAAAAATTCATTTTTCTAGATGACTTAAAAATGTCAAATTGGGAAATTGAAGTCACTAATAAGTAGAAAATGAAGTTATCACTACACACGGAAGTGCCCACTACCACTAAGGAATGTGGTATCCACTCCTGGAAGCACTACCTCCACGGGCAGGGAAGGACATGAAGAAGGGAAAAGAAAGGAAAAAAGGGCAGAGGAAGCCTCCCCAATGTGTAAATACTGAAGGACCCATGTAGGAATTGGTGTCGAAATAACCTATTATAGGTGTGGATAAGTAGGACACATAATAAGGAAATGTCCAACACCACCCGGATGGATGGCAATACCTCCTAAGAATAATAACTCCCCGACTACCGGAGCTAGAGAGGATGGAAGATAGGAGGCCACCCTGGAAGCCACAACTCCAAATGAGGATTTCAAACCCACCCTGGAGAGAGTTTCTCAAAATTCTAGTATAGAGTTTCCTGACCTTTCTTTTAACCATCTCCCTTGAGCTCCCTAAGCGTATAGTATTCATTTCCCTAAGAAATAAGATTTTAAATTCTCAAAAATTTTTTTTGCCCTGACTCACAATGGGTCCAATCAAAATCTCGTGTCCTAGGACAAATAAGGAATGAGAAGGACAAAACTAATAGGGACAAATAACACCTTTAAAAGAGGTAAAGATACTCTGACCTTTTCGAAAGAGGCAAGTCTATGTAAGAGGACCATGCATAGGGCTAAACCCAAAGAACGAGTAAACAAAGGAAAGAATTTTCGAGGAGATGACAATCTCCTTTGGGATAGGAAAGGTAACCATGAACATGAAACAAAGGAAAGAATTTCCGAGGAGAGAAGTACCTTAGAAAGTGTACGCCCACTAACTAAAGAGCAATAAACCTCAAGACTAGTCTCTAACCCCACCTACTTAAGGAAACTTATGATCAGATGATGAGGCGGAATTGGGAGTGCGCAAGACGAGGATGAGAACCAGAAATCCCTAGGGTGGAAACATGGAGTCGAGATAGCAAAGTATAACTTGCTTTGGAAGAGTAGAGGAGTCGAGAAGGACTACAAGTGAACCTAGCAAAATTAGGCAGCTAGTAACCATGGGGTAATCCAAGGAGACTAAACGACGCCCTAAGAAGGATCGAAAAGGATGGTGACAACCACACCCTAAAGAAGGCGATAGGATGGGCATTAAGGACAAGTGAATCTGAGAGACAATTGTCTCAAGACAATCAAGAAAAGAGAGCAATAGGAACATGGCAGTTGAACGAACTGACCCTCATGAGAAATCACGAATTTAAGCCCTAATGGAGAGGTGAGAAGTGAAAAAGGCATGATACCCTCAAGGATGAATGCAAAGGGGAGTGTACCCAATGCTCAAGGGGCAAAGTGAAGCATGATGAACAAATAGTAGGAAGACAACCTTGGATAATGTCGTAATAAGTGGGAATGAGTGGAATACCATAATAAGGAAATATAAGAAAGGATATTCGAGAAACCTTGGAGAATGCGCACTTCAACTAAAAGATGATTAAGGGAGACCTTAAAGAAAGAATGAGAAGGATGAACACGCGACTCAATAGATGGAAAATCCCAACTTCAAGGCACGAGAGTAGGAGATAAAACCAACGAAGGGAACTCCTTCGGGTAAAATCAAGGAATAGACAAATAAGCCATAAGAGATTAATTCAGAATAAAAGAAATGTGAAATGGTCATGAGAAAGTAAGGACGAATCTGAGAAAAGAGGCCTTTGAGTAAGGACACCATCAGATGTAAGGGAGGACTGAAAGGAAGAAACCACCAGTAGGTCGGTAAGTCGAGGAGTGGATGGGCAACTCGATAATTGGAAACAGAGAAACCAAACAAGAAAGGGATATAAGAACGAAATAAAGGGCCAATATAGGACAAGAACAGGATAACACTGAAACTCGGGA
Source organism: Trapa incisa (assembly GCA_030064435.1). Classification (NCBI taxonomy): domain Eukaryota; kingdom Viridiplantae; phylum Streptophyta; class Magnoliopsida; order Myrtales; family Lythraceae; genus Trapa; species Trapa incisa. Next base: position 10,361,635 of record CM057775.1, on the reverse strand, counting down.
ACGCGAGTACGAAACACTCGAATAGACACCAAGCTAAGGGTTTCAATAATCAAATAAACACATATAGACTCGAGGATGATCGAACATTATGGCACTCCCAGTTTCGGACAAAACCCTCAAGAGGAAAAGTCTAACCCCAAAAGATGAGAAGCATTGGACCTAAGAAATTACTTGGACATAGGGATAAGACAAGTAAAAAGAACTAAGTCCAAGGAAGTAAATGAATGAGCAAAAAGGGGTAACTAGAGCGATAGGATGTCAAATCAAACTCTAAGTCGACCGCAAGAGAATTCACTTCCAATGTAAAGGATGGACGACTAAGTTTTGAGGACAAAACTCCAAAAAAAAGGGGAGAGTTGTGAAACACGTCCCCCAGACAAAGTAAACTAGGGAAAGAACCGGCTGTTTTGAGAAAATTGAGCCAAAAAGCACCCAAAAATGATAAAGAAGGGTTAAAATGGGAAATTGGAAAATCCCAAGTGACCAAAAATTCATAAAAATCATGAGAAAGAACTAGGAAGTGGAATTGATAAGAGAACCAGACTGGTTTAGGGTGAACAGGACCCGAACTGAACTAAACTAGGATGAACCATAGTGAACCGGTTCAATGATTCATTTTTCTATGTGGCTTAAAAATATCAATTTGTGATATTGAGGCCACCATTAGATAAAAAATAAATTTAGATAAATTTATAAATTTTTAAAATTTTAAATTTTAGAAAACCTGTCGAATCGGGTCCGAACAGGCTGATTTTCGAATTCGTGACAACGAACCCAGTCGGACCAAACCGGTCAATGGTCAGACCAGACCGATCAACAAACCGGACTGGTCAATGGTTAGACTGGTCAATAGACCAGACCGATCAATGGTCAACTAGCCTAGTCAGTAGCCACACAAGCACATGGAGCCAATGGGAGGTTGCCATGTGTTCGGTCATCGAGTCAACGATTGATGTGGTGACTATGCTGGACCTCCACAGTAGAAAAACCAGCCAATCACAGTGCGCCACATGGTATGACTGCCATGTCATCATCTTCAACCTTCAGCCGTTGATAGAGAGAATGAAGCCGAAAAGCTAGAGTTTCTCACGACTCGAAAACTCTCTAGTCAGGTCACCATCGGCCGAGTCTCATGCCAGCCGGTAGCCTGAACAGTTGTCGAGCTCCCTATATAAAGAGCACCCCTTCAGTCGTCCTCAACACCCCACAATCGACCGAAAAAGGATAAGTACTTAGTTTTCAAGCGAGTAGCAAACAAGAGCTCTGACATCGGGGCTTTTCTACACCTCTGAAGCTGGATTCGGTACAATTAGAACCGGGAGGAAGTCCTTTACACAACTACACTATAAACTCTGCCCTTTGGAGCTAAAAAAACTAGGAAAAGAACCAGTCAACCCGAGTGAGAAAATCGAACCGGTTCACGAACCCTTACCACTAGAGAACAGGAAAATTGGGAAATTTACAACTCCCAAGTGACCCAAAGAGTCATAAAAACCTTGGAAAGGAATTTTAGGACAATTTGAGAAAGAAAACCAGATCGGTTTAAGTGAACCAGATTCGAACCGGATTGAACCGTATGGACTAGTTTGAACCATCATTGAACCATATGCTAAATTCATTTTTCTAGGTGGCTTAGAAAATTCAAATTGGAGAATTGAGGCCAATCACAGTGTGCCACATGGCATGACTGCCACGTCATTATCTTCAACCTTCAGCCGTTGACAGAGAGAATGGAGGAGAGAGAGAGAGAGTGGCCGGAAAAGCTAGAGTTTCTCACGATTCGAAAAACTCTCCGGTCAGGTCACCATCGGCCGAGTCGGAGGCCGAATCTCATGCTAGCCGGTAGCCTGAACAGTTGCCGAGCTCCCTATATAAAGAGCACCCCTCTATTCATCCTTAGCACCCCACAATCAACTGAAAAAGGAGAAGTACTTAGTTTTCAAGCGAGTAGCAAACAAGAGCTCTAACATCGGAGCTTTTCTGCACCTCTGAAGCTGGATTTAGTACAATTAGAACTGGGAGGAAGTCCTCTACACAACTGCATTGTAAACTCTGCCCTTTGGAGCTAAAAAATCAGGAAAAGAACCAGTCAACCCGAGTGAGAAAACCAAACCGGTTCACGAACCCTGACCACTAGAGAACGGGCAAATTGAGAAATTTACAACTCCCAAGTGACCCAAAGAGTCATAAAAAGCTTGGAAAGGGATTTTAGGACAATTTGAAAATGAAAACCAGATTGATTTAGGTGAATTGGATCCAAACTGGATTGAATCAGTTTGGACCAGTTTGAACCATCATTGAACCAGATGCTAAATTGATTTTTCTAGGTGGCTTAGAAAATTCAAATCGGAGAATTGAGGACACCATTGGATATATAATGGATTTAGAAATTTTTAATTTTGAAAAACTCGGTCGTATCGGGCATGAACCCGTGGGTTTAAGCATCGAACCCGGTTTGGAATAGTGTCGTCTTCTTCCTTCAAATGATAGCACTGTTCACTCACCCGAAAATTGAACAACGCTGGTGGAAAGGAAACATTTTTGTTCATGACATTTTAGGCCATCAATGAGTGTTATAAAGGTGCCAAATGGATGGTTGGAGATTCCCCGAGCTCCCAATATAAAGAGCCTCTCTCTATTCATCCTCCACACACCTGAAAACTTCACTCTCTCTCAGTTACTCTATTTTCTGACAAAGCTTGAATCAGAGCTCTGACATAGGGTTTTTTCTGAGCAAAAGAAGGCATGGTGGGATTTTTTAGATTTGGGGAGAAGTCAGCTACCCGACGGTGATCACCATTCGGTCCGAGGATCGCTGAAGAAATGCCGACGTAATCAAATAGTGAAGCAGCTCTGATGGACCGAAGCTGTCCTATTTTTGTCAAGCTTAAGATGGTCAAATTGAGCCCTCCTCAGGCCAAACCAAGCTCTCCCAACACTCCTTCAACGCTCATACAACCGAATTAGAGTGGAAAGGTAAGCTAATTTGGCTCCCCTGTATAATTTCCGATTAGTGTTAGAGAGAGAACTGATGAAACTTTATTGACCAAATTCTCCCTCAATTTGACATGAATTGAGGTAATTCTTAATCATAGGAAGAACATCAGGATGAGAGCTACTTGCTCTGATCGAAAGCTCGGACCGCCGCACCCCTGACAGTAAGCTTTCATTGCTTTCTGCCTCTAAGTCTAGTTTTTCGGTAAAGCTCTGTTTGAGGTGGTTTTGGCGTCAATTCATGCGATTCAAAGCTCAATTGAATCATATGGATGTTTAGGAACTCAATTTTACCTTCAATTTCAACAATTAACCTCGATTGATTGACCAATTTGATCCCTTCAAAGTTGACTAGTTTGAAAGGGGGAAATTGGGAAAATTTTTGGGGAAAATTGGGAATTTCATAAAATTGAGGGACCAAAGTGCAATTTCCTAAATTTGAGGGCCAATTGGCCATGAAAAAGATGTTGGAGGACTAATTGGTCAATTTTTTGGAATTTTTAGGGTCAAATTGTCATTTTTGTAAAGTAGGGGAAAATGGTAATTTTTGAAAAATTTGGAACCAAATTAGAAATTTGGGATACTTGAACCCCTTTTTGTGATTTTGAATAAATTGAGGTCCCAAAGAAAATTTTAGAAGTTTCGGAACTCAATTTGGGGAAATATTAACATTAAGGACCTAAAGTTAAAGAAAAAGAACTTTAGGGATCTAAATGCAAATAATTAAAAGTTTGGACATTTTATTCATTCATGAGAAATGAAGGCTATTAGGCCAAATGTTAATGAACAAGGATGTTCATATCATGTAGGAACACGAAAGATCGGGAACGCCAGTAAGGATAAGCTCGTGTGGAGGCAAAAAGCCATTTTAGGGAAAATACACTGCACTTATCGGGTGATTGGGATTTTCATATCATACCTGGTTGAGATGATGAGTACCTCAGATATGAAAAGCCATTATTATGTGGAATTTTAACATCACACCAAGTTGGAGTGATGTGGAAACAATGCCGAAAAACTACATACCGCTTGTAAGTAGATCATACCTGGTTGGTATGATGAACTTCCTAGAAGGAAGTGGAAAACCCATTTACTGCTTGTAAGCAAATATGTCATCACACTTGGTTGGTGTGATAGACGAGTGAAAAGTTATTTTGTTAGAAGTGCTCTCCCCTGACTATGTGCCAATGCTTAAAAATTTTGGGAGACCTTACTGACGAGAGCTCGAATAACTCAAATATGCTTGAGGCCTCGATTTTGGAACTTGGGAGCTAAAATGCCCGATTTTGAAAATCTCGTACAGTGGGCCCAAGGTCAGTTGGCACGAGCAGGAGCTCATACAAAAACATAATGTTAAGACATGAAAATTTTAATGAATGATGTGATTTGGCCTTGGTTCCAAGAGAAGACCGACATACTTAATGGACTAGTGGTAGTGCAACAAGACCATGTCGACGGACCGGTATAGACAAATAGTTGCTGGACGAGTTGAGGGTTGGGGCTGTTGGACTAGTGGAACCAAAGATTAATGGATTATATGGAAAACTTTGTTTGTGCATAGACTGAGGTTCGTGACCATTAACACGCCCAAGAGGGGTAGTGATGCGTCCTAAGGGCTACTAGACGACATGGTGGAGATAAGGGCAGTTTGTCGTGCTAGCAATTAGGAAAGCTCGACGTAGCTTCATGCACATGAGACCGGGGTGGGGTCAGGATGAGCTCTTTGTCCTCATATGGACATGGAGTTTCCTTTCGGGTTTGATGGTCAAATGTTGTGAATATCTACTCATTCCCAAGGTAGAAGTGGACGAGTTTCTATCTAGGTGGCCGGTAAAGTCGTTCTGTTGCCACAAGTGGGTGCAGTGGACAGACTACCCTGTGAATATGCGATCCCTTCATGATGAAGGCTGTGTGTTGATTGCTAAACACACCGAATGTGGATAATGTGAAAAAAGGTTTTGAAAAATGAGAATATGAGGAAGAAATAACTTTGAAAACAAATTAAGGAATTTGACACACTCTAAATTATTTTATTAATCTTTTTAAACACCCAATTGGACCTCAATTGGGAGTAAATTTCATGAAAATGCCCCTAAATTTCTTCAAATTCCAATTCAACCCCCAATTTTCTAAAAATCCCCAAATTACCCAATTTCTCAAAATTGCAATTTGATCCAGAAATCACTATTTTGTTCAATTAATCCCTAAAACTTAGTTAATTGTGCTCATTCATGATTTGAACCATCTTTCCTATATCTCCCTTGTCATTTTAAGCCTTGAACCACTTCATTTGGCCTAGAAATGAGCTCAAATGAAGCTTCGCCGAAAAACTGAGTCTAGAGAGAGAATGTCACGCCCTGACCCAGTTTGGCCGGATCCCTGTGAACAACCTGCCACTCTCTTAGTTTATTAAAGGGTTTCCCCTTATTATAATCCGTAAAGAGTAAGGCGTCCTTTAAACCTGCACCATTTCCTGTATAGCATAATCAAAACTGCATGAAATTTTAAACTTTACATACCTGTCTTACAGGCATCTTAGTTGATTATCTTTCCAGGTCGGCTTTCCGGAATTTTCTGAAAGGGATATAAGGGAGGGAGTGAGTACGACTACTTAGTGAATGGGTTTTTAAAGGTTTATTTTCAACTTTTAAGAAAAACATTTATATGAAGTGTGCCAGACTCCATTCTTTTCAAAAATCCCTTCATTTAAAAAAATTGGGGGTTTTCCATTATTTCTTAGTTACCGTGTGTCATCACCCAACACACATCCTTCATCATGAAGGTTACACACATTCGCAAATTAGTATCACTACTGAACCCGCTAGTGGCTTCGGAGCGACTTTTCCTGCCACCCGGATAGAAGTACGACCACTTCTACCTTGGGAATGAGTGGATGTACGCGACATCTAACCCACAATCCCGAAATCACTTCTTCGTGTCCGTATGAGGACAGAGACCTCATCCCATCCCCACCCCGGTATAATGCGCTTGGTGCTACTCCAAATTTCACACAGACACCTGGAACAACGATCTGCCCTTTTACTCACCGGGTTTTCCAGGGCCCTTAGGACACATCACTACCCCTCATGGGCATCTTGATGATCCCGTAATCATAGTGCATGCACAAATAATGTTTTCTTATCAAGCCATGTAATATGTGGTGCCACTGTCCAATGGCCCCCACTCTCAACTCAACCCACATTTATTTGTCTTGACTAGTCTATCGACCTATCATGTCACACTGCCGCTAGTTAACTGAGCATGTTGGTCCTATCTTGGTACCATGGCCAAGAAATTCACTTATTAAGTTTTATGGCACATATATCATGTTCGTTTACATGCTCCTGCTCGTGCCAACTAGCCTTGAGCCCATTGTATGAGATTTTCAAAAAAACTAGGCATTCTAGCCCTCAAGTTCCAAAATCGAGGCCCCCGGCCTATAAGAGCTATTCGAGCTCCCGTAAAAAAGGTCTCCCAAATAGTTTAAGCATTAGCACACAGTCAGGGGAGAGCACTTCCGACAAAATAGGTTTTCACTGTCCATTATACCAACTGGTATAAGGACATCTCCGTTCATAACCTATGGACGGGTTTTCAACTTCCTTCGAGGAAGTATCATCATACCAACCGGGTATGATCTACCTACAACCGGTAAGTAGTTTTTTCACATAATTTTCACATCACTTTCTCTAAGTGGTGATGATTAAAATACCACTAAACAGTAGGTTTTTATACTGACGTACTTATCATCCCTACCAGGTATGATATAAAATTTCTACTCACAACCGATAAGTGGTTTTTATCTTTAAGTTGTACTCATCATCCCAATTGGGTATGATGTTAGTAAACCCACTCACCCGTTAATGCCATGATTTCCACTAGACCGGTTCTTTGTATTCACATGAGCTCGTCCATGCTAGCGTTCTCGGTACTTCATGTTCCTACACGATATGAACATCCTTATTCACTATTACTTGACTTAACAACCTTCATTCATTCCAAATGAATGAGAAAACCCAAACTTTTTGGTTATTTACAATTAGGTCCCTAAAGTTATTTCTCTTTAATTTTAAGTCCCCAAATGCTAGTTTTTCCTCAAATTGAGTCCTGAAACTTTTAAAATTTATCTTGAGACCTCAATGTATTCAATTTCACAAAAAGGGGTTTAATTTCCCAAATTTCCAATTTGGTCCCCCAATTTTTCCAAAATTACCATTTTGCCCTTCCTTTACAAAAATGGTAAGTTTAGCCCCCAAAATTCCAAAATTCCTCAATTGGTCCTCCAACATTATTTTCATGCCCAATTGACCCTCAATTTCATAAAATTTTATTTTGATCCTTTGAATTTCGAAAATCCCCAATTTCCCTCCTATTCCAACTTTTTAACATAGCCGAATTTGATTTTATCAAATTGACCCATCAAATGTTTCCAATTGTTAAAATTGAGTTTCTAATTGTTCATACGATTCTTTAGAAATGTGAATTGCAAGTTTTAACGTCGGGACGAGCTCAAACGGAGCTTTGCAGGAAAATGAACTATAGAGAGAGAAAGCTTCGATTACTCACCGGTGAAGGCACGACAGTCCGAGCTTTCAATCTGGGCAGATAGCTCTCATCCTGAGGTTCATCCTAGAATCAAGAATCACATCAATTGATGCGGAATTGGATTAGAATTTTGTCATTGAAATTTGGTTGACTCTCTCTCTAGCATCGATCTAAAATTGTAAAGGGGAGCCGAATTGGCTTACCTTTCGGTCCTAATTCGGCCGTGGAAAGGCTGAGGAAGTGTTGGGAGGGCTAGGTTTGGCCTGAGGAGGGCTTGAAATGGTTGATTTCAGCTTGGCCGAAATAGGAGGTCACCCATCGTCACACTACTCTCAAGTAAGCACACTTAACTTTAGAGTTCTTATGGGATGTTGTTCACCTGAACCAATTTGGTTTTTCTTTTTTATTTTGTCTTACGTTTCTTATCAAAGGTTTAATGAACCCTTTGGATCACCCGTAAGTTGTAAATTTCCAAATTTCTTGTTCCCATATGATCGGGTTTGTAAACTGGCTTGATTTTCTTACTCGGTTTGACCGGTTCTTTTCCCAGTTTTCCTTAACTCAAAAGTGCGGGGTTTACAAAGAAAGCTTTGATATCTTACCAGTGAGGGTCCGACGATCGAAGCTCTTACTTTCTCTAGGTTACTTTCCTCCTGAGGATCCTTCCTAGATCAAATCCCACCTCAATTGTTGGCATGAGTAATGTGAATTTTGCAGTTTAAAATTTTGTAGAAATGTACTGTGAATAATATTTTTCGATGAGGAGCGGCAGAGGGGACTTACCAGCGGGACTCAAGGGAGGTTGGGCATCTCTATGTGTGATCTAGGGGACTTAGTTTGGTTGGAACTGGCTTGCGGAGGGCTCAACTTGAGCTCAAGCAACTCAGGTTGGTGATGGTCGAGGAGCGGCGACATTACGCAAGCTCTCCTGCTCTTCTCTGGTGGCTCTTGGGCTGAAGGGGGGGGGGCGGGGGTGCAACTAGGTAGAGGACTTCCTCTTGGTTCTAGGGGTGCCAAATGTGGCTTTGAACATTGAGAAAAAGCCCATTACCAAATATTTGGTCTGTTGCTCACTGAGAATTGGGACACTTCAACTTATTCGCTCGATTTTGGGATGCTGAGAACGAATGGAGGGGTGCTCTTTATATAGGGAGTTCAAGAACTGACTGTGCTACCAAATGGCGTAGGACTTGGCCTCTGACTCAACCACTGACAGTCATACCGGTGCACTTCTTGGGTCACTGGAGGAAGCGCCCTTCCTCCTCTCTCACCTTTCTGTCAGTTGACTTTGGTTAAAGACGATGATGTGGCAGGCATGCCATGTGACGCACTATGATTGGCTAGTTTTTCTGACGTGGCATTCCAACTCAGCCACCGCGTCAACTGCTGATCAATTGACCGGACATGTGATAGCCTCTCATTGGTTGCTTGTGTTTGTGTGCCTTGTTGACCGATCATTCGCTGACCGTTGACCGGACATGTGGTAGCCACCCATTGGTTGCCCATGTCTACGTGACTGCTGAATAAGCTCCATTGTTCGGTTGGATCGTTGACAAGTCCAGTCCTACTAGGTTTGATGACTTGAGTTTGAAAATCTGTTGGTTTAGGCTCGATTCGACCGGTTTTCTAAAATTTAAAATTTTTTAAATTCATCTAAATTCATTTTATATCTAATGGTGGCTTTAATTTCCCAAATTGATATTTTTAAGCCACTGAGAAAAATGAATTATTTAATTGGTTCACTATGGTTCAGTTTGGTTCGGGTTTGGTTCACCCCGAAATGGTTCGATTCTCCTATCCAATTCACTTAATGGTTCTTCCCCATAATTTTTATGAATTTTTGGTCACTTGGGATTTTCCAATCTCCCATGTTAACCCTTCTTTACTATTTTTGGTTCATTAATTGATTTTGTTTTTCATATGAAAATTTACCAGTTATTTTCTCAGTTTTCCTTGATCCGAGAGGACGGGTTTTACACTTAGCATGAAGTTACCCTATAAGTAAACCTCTCCCAGCAGCAACTATGCCACATAATCCCTATGGTCTTTTTGGAGGGAACAATGTAGCATCCGAGCATGAAGCTACCCTATAAGTAAACCTCCCCCAGCAGCAACTATGCCACATAATCCCTATGGTATTTTTGGAGGGAACAATGTAGCATCCGAAAGTGGCCTAAGGAGTGGAGGGCAAGTAGCACCTTCACAACCACCTAGAGTCGCGTTAAGGGTCATTAACTTAACACATAAGGATGTTAGAACGGACCCTAGTATCATGGCAAGTACATCATGAAACCCTTGATCTAGAACTTTACTATCTAGGAATTGACAAATGAATACATGCTTCTTTTTTTAATTTCTGAGGAGGAGTTAGATTCTCCTTCCAGTAATGTACCTTTGACCTTTTAAGACCTTTTTGGAGCAAAGAAGCAATAGAATATTTCTTTTTAAAATACATGGTATTTAAAAGTAGAATGCATAAAGGTCTTCACCCTTATCATTTCCGAGACTGCAAGATCTTATTTAAGTGAAAGAATAGCACAAAGAGTGTCACACCCCGACCCGGTTTGGTCGGATCCCCGTGATCAACCCACCACTCTCCCGGTTTATTAAAGGGTTTCTCCTTATTGTAAACCGTAAAGAGTATGATGTCCTTTAACCTGCACCTTTTTCCTAGAATAGCATAATCAAAACTGCATGAAATTTAAAACTTTACATATCTATTTTACAGGCATCTTAGTTGATGGTCTTTAAGGGGAGGCTTTCCGAGATTTTCTGAAAGGGATATAAGGGAGGTGGTGAGTACGACTACTCAATGAATGGGTTTTTAAAAACTTTTAACTTTTAAGAAAAATATTTATATGGAGTGTGCCAGACCCCTTTGTTTTCAAAGACTCCTTCATTTAAAAATTCGAGTTTTCCACCATTTCTTATTTACCACAGTGTGTCATCACCCAACACACATCCTTCATCATGAAGGTTACACACATTTGCAAGTCAGTATCACTACTGAACCCGCTAGTGGCTTTGGAGCGACTTTTCCTGCCACCCAGATAGAAGTACGACCACTTATACCCTAGGAATGAGTCGATGTACGTGACATCCGACCCACAATCCCGAAATTACTTCTTCGTGTCCGTATGAGGACAGAGACCTCATCCTGTTCCCACCCCAGTCTCATGTGCTTGGTGCTACTCCAGATTTCGCACATACACCTGGAACGACGAACTGCCCTTATAGCCACCAGTTCGTCCAGTGCCCTTAGGACGCATCACTACCCCTCATGGGTATCTTGATGATCCCGTACTCACAATGCATGCACAAACAATGTTTTCTCATATTTTCATGTAATCTGTGGTGCGACTGGTCCAACGGCCCCAACTCTCAACTCAACCTGCAATTATTTGTCTTGACTGGTCCGTCGACCTGTCATGTTGCACTACTGCTAGTTGACTGAGCATGTGGGTCCTATCTTGGTACCATGGCCAAACAATTCACTTATTAAGTTTTATGGCACATATATCATGTTTGTTTACGAGCTCCTGCGAGTGCCAACTAGCCTTGGGCCCCACTGTACGAGATTTTCAAAATCAGACATTTAGCCCCCAAGTTCCAAAATCGAGGCCCCCATCCTATAAGAGCTATTCGAGCTCCCATCGAGAAGGTCTCCCAAATAGTTTAAGCATTGGCACACAGTCAGGGGAGACCACTTCCGACAAAACATATGTTTTCTCTATCCATTATATCGTACATGTATAAGGACACCTCCGTTCATAACTGATGAACGGGTTTTCAACTTACTTCGGGGAAGTCTCATCATACCAACCAGGTATGATCTACTTACAACCGGTAAGTAGTTTTTTCGCATGATTTTCACATCACTTCCTCTAAGTAGTGATGTTTAAAATATCACTTAATAGTGGGTTTTCATACCGAGGTACTTATGATTGCCCAACCGAGTATGATATAAAATTTCCACTCACTACCGGTAAGTGGTTTTTAATTTTAAGTTGTGCTTATCATCCCAACCGGGTATAATGTTAGTAAACCCACTCACAACCGGTAAGTGGCTTTTAACTTTAAATTGTGCTCATCATCCCAACTGGGTATGATGTTAGTAAACCCACTCACCTGTTAACGTAGTGAATTCCACTTGACCGGTTCTTTGTATTCACGTGAGCTCGTCCATACTAGCGTTCCTGATATTTCATGTTCCTACACAATATGAACATTCTTGTTCATTATTACTCAGTATAATAGCCTTCATTCATTTCCAATAAATGAGAAAACCCAAACTTTTAGTTATTTGCAATTAGGTCCCTAAACTTATTTCTCTTTAACTTTAAGTCCCAAATGTCGGTTTTTCCTCAAATTGACTCCCGTAACTTTTAAAATTTATATTGGGACCTCAATTTATTTAATTTCACCAAAAGGGGTTTAATTTCCCAAATTTCCAATTTGGTCCCCCATTTTTCCAAAATTACCATTTTACCTTTCCTTTACAAAAATGGTAAGTTTTGCCCCTAAAATTCCAAAATTCTTCAATTGGTCCTCCAACATTATTTTCATTCCCAATTGACCCTCAATTTCATAAAATTGCATTTTGGCCCTTTGAATTTCGAAAATCCCCAATTTTTTCCAATTTTCCCCCCAATTTCAACTTTTCAACACTACCGAATTTGATTTAATCAAATTGACCGATCAAACACTTCTAATTATTGAAATTGGAGTTTAAATTGAGTTCCCGCATGTTCATACATTTCTAAGAAACTTTGAATCGCAGATTTTAACACTGGAACGAGCTCAAACGGAGCTTCGCCGGAAAACAGACTATAGAGAGAGAAAGCTTCGATTTCTCATTGGTGATGGTACGGTGGTTTGAGCTTTTGATCTAGGCGGATAGCTCTCATCTTGAGGTTCATTCTAGAATTAAGAATCGCATCAATTGATGCTGAATTGAGTTAGAATTTCATTATTGAAGTTCTACCGGTTCTCTCTCTAGCACCGACCGAAAATTGTAGAGTGGAGCCAAATTGACTTACCTTTCAGTCATAATTTGGTCTTGGGAGGGCTGAGGAAATGTTGGGAATGCTTGGTTTGTCCTGAGGAGTGCTCAAAATAGCTAATTTCAACTCGACCGAAATAAGGCAGCTTCGGTCCATCAGAGCTGCTTCACTGTTCCATCATGTCGGTGCTTCTCTAGAGATTATTGGATTGACTGGAGTTTTCTATCAGATAGCTGACTTCTCCCCGATTCTAAAGAGCTTGACCACTCCTTTCGATGTTAAGAAACATTTTCATGTCGAAGCTCTGGTTTAAGCTTCATCGGGAAATAGAGCAATAGAGAGAAAGAGAGAGAGAGGGAGAGAGAATTGTTCAGGTGTGAGGAGAATGAATGAGGATGACCTCTTTATATACGTGTAAAATCGTGTATTAAATGGGAGAGATTTATTACTAGTATTAACATCACCCATCCTCACACTAATCTTGGTCAAGCACACTTAACTTCAAAGTTCTTATGGATTCTTGTTCACATAAACCAATTTGGTTTTTCTCTTCTAACTTGTCTTAAATTTCTTTTTGAAGGTTTAATGAACCCTTTGGATCACCCGAAAATTCTAAATTTCCAAATTGCTTCTTCCCAAATGATCTGGTTTGTAAATCGGCTTGGTTTTCTTACTCGGGTTGACCGATTCTTTCCCGGTTTTCCTTAACTCAAAAGTGCGGGGTTTACAACTCTCCCCTCCTTTTCGGAGTTTTGTCCCAGAAACTTAATTTACAACCTTGCATGAGGAACCATTTTCTTTGATGTCCATTTGTTGTTTGCTTAACATGCAAACTCTTCTCTTGTTCTTTCAATTAGTCCTTGTTAGATCCTTCACTTAAGAAATTTCTTTTCCTTTATATTATTTACTCCCTCCATGGAGTTTATCATAATGAGACATACCTTACTTCAGGGTATATTCTTAGATTTATATCTTTCTTTGCTTAGAGCACATTCTTCCCTTTGAGGTTCTGTACTCAAGATTGGGAATTCCAAGATACCTAACCATTCTTGTGTCTAGTTAACCCCTTGGTTGTTGAAACCTTTAGCTCAATGTTCTTTCGGGCGTTACGTACTTGTTTCCACAGTTTTCTTTATTATCACTTTTTCATCCTATTTTGACTCTTCCTCCATTATAATAGTTGTTTATTATAACTTCAGTCCAAATTATTATATTTGACCTCGCCATGCTTATTAGCCGACTCTTCCTTACTTTGAGTCATATTCTCCTCGAGTTGTTGGGCTTACATGCCCTTACAGCATGGCATTTTCTAGGACCCGTCTCTGTCCATTTGATTTCTAGAACATCTCCTAAAGTGTCTCTCTTAGCTTTTAGACCTTTCAGGGATCGTATAACTTCATTCCTCTTTTCTTTTGATAGTTTTCCTCAAATATCTTTTTTTTTACCATTATTAACTCCACTTACTCAATTGTGTGGGTTCTCCTTACCCACTCGTTCCTTTTCGACTTCCTTTTTGAGTATTTTCGGTTTCCAATTAATTAAATTCCCAGATGTTTTACCGACATGCTGGGTTTTGTCCTTTCTTAGATACATCATCATTACCAATGATATCCTCTACTCAAGGGTTTTCCTTTGGCCTTAATCCCCTCTGATTTGTTCGCAACCATTTCACAATTCTATATTTTTCTGGTCCAATCATTTGGGCAGTTGTATCACTCGTTCTTCATGCCCATGCTATTGTCCATCATAGAGTGTAGTCTTTACTACATCTCATTCCTTCTTAGGGTTTTATTTATTCTATTTGGCTGTCTGTCGTTATTAGTTTTCCTCTTTCTACTTGGTTCTCATGTTCCCTCCAAACAGGTCAGCCTGGGCCATTATGATACTTCCTTCCTTGGAAACATTTCCTAATTAAGGGTTGGTTCCTTTCACTCCACATTTTGTCCATCCGCCCATCAATAATTCCTTTAGTTTAATTTGCTTCTTAGAACCTCATTTTTCCTTGGTACTCGACTTTTCCATCTCAACCAATATTTCATTTGTGAGCTTATCATTCCTTCTATTTCGGTTGGTTCCATTTCCTCTCAATTGGGATACACACGTCTTTTCGGGCTTCCTTCCTTTGTAGAATTCTTTCTCTTTCTCCGGACATTCCTTTTTACATTTGCTCTGGGGGATTTCTACTCTTGATGTTGTCTTCTCCTGTTTACCTTTACTCCTCAAGTCTTGCAGGACATCTTTTATACTCTATCTACATCCTCATTCATACCCAATACCTGTCTATTTCCTTAGGGAGCATACAAATCTTCCTTGTTTCAAGATTTCTTGATCATTATGTGAGAAGCTTGCCTAGTTCTTTCTTGGCTTGAGTTTGGTTGTTAATTTGGTCTTTTGGTCCCTTTAAGGATTTCTTTCATCCTTCTCTTTCAGAGTACTTGACCTTTCCACCTCTCTTCCTTGTTAGAACTTATATCATGGTTCTTCCGCGTATTAGCTGGTTAACTACCTCGCCTCCACTAGTCCCTTGGTTTAGGTCTTCTTAGGGCAGTTGTCTTCTCGAGTACTCCTATCCTTAACGTCATCTCACTGACCTTTTTAGGGTGTAGTCCTTTCTACTTCCCGGTCTTCCTTAAGTATGTTGGTCACATACTTCGATTTTTTACTTCTCTGCTTTTATCAAAAGAGGTAGTACTTTAAAATTATATCACTTTTCCAAAGCAGGTTAGTCTTGGCATTTGATACTTCGTTCCTTCAAGTAGTTTCTAATGAGGGTTGGCTCCTTGCACATCCGCCAACCAATGATTCCTTTTCATAGCGTATTCCTTCTATTCTTCACTCTCACTGTGTCATTTCCTAGAGTTTCAGGGGACATTTTTCTGTGTTTGCCCCTTATGAGAGAGTTCTAAGTATGCTTCTCATGTACCTTATCCCTATTCATGAGGTATCCTTCTCGGTTTGACCTTCTTAAGAAGTTTTTGTATTCACCTCCTCTTTTTCTTGACCTCTTTTTGAATCGTTTATGTAACCCGCTCCATGGTATCGATCTCCAATCCTTCATGTCCTTCGTGACCTTTGAGGAGATATTTCCCTGAATCTATGAGGTGTGGAACACCCCTTCTTTCCTTACACCTATAATAGTTCAACTTGGTACTTGTCCTTTAGTAGGGTTGGGCATCTCTTCACGTAATGTCCCATCGTTATTCCCTTACATGGATTGTTGTAGTTCTTTCTTTCCTTTGAGTGGGGCTTTTTCCCAGGGTTACTATTGGTTTGGTGCTTTACTGTTCTTGAGTTTGATCACTTTGATAGTTTTCTAGCTGAATCACCTTTGCTAAGGGTCATGGTAAGAGTCCTCCTACGTTTCCTGATTCATCTTCCATCACTGGGATGCGACTCTTCCTTAGTTTCTAGGATAGTGTGGGTTTGTTTTATTTTCCTTATGTCATATTTCTAGTAAGATCACATCCTCAAAAGATAGAGTTTTGGGGAATTTGAATCTTTTATTAACATGGGGATACAAAAGGTTGGTCTCTCAGCCCTATCATAGAAAATGGTCACAAATTAACTAGGGAGCTATGAAATTCGTGACATGCATCCTCCTTTATACTTAGGGTTGTGCCATCAACAAGTTCTAGCACCATTCTCCAGGATGCTTCCCCATTTGGTCTTTTGACATTTTTGCGAGGTCTCAGGCATTTGAGAAGCTTCTAGGGTTGTCTCCCCATGAAGGTAGGATTTTGAGTAGAGCCCTTCCAAGTTTTCTTGGTTCCTCTCCTGGGAGCCATCTAAAAATTTTGGGATAAATCATATTAGTTCCTATATTTTCTAGTCTTGATTATGTATTCGAGGAAACAGGCTCAGATACCACTCTAGTTGTCATGCCTCGACCCGATTTGGTCGGATCCCCGTGATTAACCCGCCACTCTCCCGGTTGATTAAAGGGTTTCCCCTTATTGTAAACCGTAAAGAGTAAGACGTCCTTTAACCTGCACCTTTTTCTTGGAATAACATAATCAAAACTGCATGAAATTTAAAACTTTACATACCTGTCTTACATGCATCTTAGTTGATGGTCTTTAAGGGTAGGCTTTCCGAGATTTCCTGAAAGGGATATAAGGGAGGGGGTGAGTACGACTACTCAGTGAATTGGTTTTTAAAAGCTTTTGACTTTTAAGAAAAATATTTATATGGAGTGTGCCAGACTTCTTTGTTTTCAAAAATCCCATCATTTAAAAATTTGGGTTTTTCAACAATTTCTTATTTACCACGGTGTGTCATCACCCAACACACATCCTTCATGAAGGTTACACACATTCGCAAATCAGTATCACTACTGAACCCACTAGTGGCTTCGGAGCAACTTTTCCTGCCACTCGGATAGAAGTATGACCACTTCTACCCTAGGAATGAGTGGATGTATGTGACATTCGACCCACAATCCCAAAATCACTTCTTCGTGTCTGTATGAGGACAGAGACCTCATCCTATCCCCACCCTGGTCTCATGCGCTTGGTGCTACTCCAAATTTCGCACGGACACCTGGAACGATGAACTGCCCTTATAGCCACCAGGTCGTCTAGTGCCCTTAGGACGCATCACTACCCCTCATGATCATCTTGATGATTCCGTACTCACAGTGCATGCACAAACCATATTTTCTCATATTGCCATGTAATCTGTGGTGCCACTGGTCCAACGGCCCCGACTCTCAACTCAAGCTGCAGTTGTTTGTCTTGACTGGTCCGTCGACCTGTCATGTCGCACTGCTGCTAGTTGACTGAGCATGTTGGTTCTATCTTGGTACCATGGCCAAACAATTCACTTATTAAGTTTTATGGCACATATATCATGTTCGTTTACGAGCTCCTGCTCATGGCAACTGGCCTAGGGCCCACTATACAAGATTTTCAAAATCGGGCATTTAGCCCCCAAGTTCCAAAATCGAGGCCCCCAACCTATCAGAGCTATTCGAGCTCTCGTCGAGAAGGTCTCCCAAATTGTTTAAGCATTAGCACACAGTTAGGGGAGAACACTTCCGACAAAACATATGTTTTCTCTATCCATTATACTGCCCATGTATAAGGACACCTCCGTTCATAACCGATGAATGAGTTTTCAACTTCCTTTGGCGAAGTCTCATCATACAAACCAGGTATGATCCACTTACAACCGGTAAGTAGTTTTTTCGCATAATTTTCACATCACTTCCTCTAAGTAGTGATGTTTAAAATACCACTTAATAGTGGGTTTTCATACCGAGGTACTTATCATTGCCCAACCCGGTATGATATAAAATTTCCACTCACAACCGGTAAGTGGTTTTTAATTTTAAGTTGTGCTCATCATCCCAACCGGCTATAATGTTAGTAAACCCACTCACAACCGGTAAGTGGTTTTTAACTTTAAGTTGTGCTCAGCATCCCAACCGGGTATGATGTTAGTAAACCCACTCACCCATTAACGTAGTGAATTCCACTTGACCAGTTCTTTGTATTCACGCGAGCTCGTCCATGCTGGCATTCCCAGTATTTCACGTTCTTGCATGATATGAACATACTTGTTCGTTATTACTTGGCATAACAGCCTTCATTCATTTCCAATGAATGAGTAAACCCAAACTTTTAGTTATTTGCAATTAGGTCCCTAAAGTTATTTCTCTTTAAATTTAAGTCCCAAATGTCGGTTTTTCCTCAAATTGACTCCCGTAAATTTTAAAATTTATATTGGGATCTCAATTTATTTAATTTCACCAAAAAGGGGTTTAATTTCCTAAATTTCCAATTTGGTCCCCCAATTTTTCCAAAATTATCATTTTACCCTTCTTTTACAAAAATGGTAAGTTTTGCCCCAAAAATTCCAAAATTCCTCAATTGGACCTCCAACATTATTTTCATTCCCAATTGACCCTCAATTTCATAAAATTGCATTTTGGCCCTTTGAATTTCGAAAATCCCCAATTTTTTTCCAATTATCCCCCCAATTTAAACTTTTTAACACTACCGAATTTGATTTCATCAAATTGATCGATCAAACACTTCTAATTGTTGAAATTGGAGTTGAAATTGAGTTTTTGCATGTTCATACATTTCTAAGTAACTTTGAATAAGAGATTTTAACGCCGGAACGAGCTCAAACGGAGCTTCGCCGGAAAACATACTATAGAGAGAGAAAGCTTCAATTTCTCACCGGTGAGGGCACGACGGTCTGAGCTTTAGATTTAGGCGGATAACTCTCATCTTAAGGTTCATCATAGAATCAAGAATCACATCAATTGATGCTGAATTGAGTTAGAATTTCATTATTAAAATTCTACTGGTTCTCTCTCTAGCACCGATCGGAAATTGTAGAGGGGAGCCGAATTGATTTACCTTTCAATCATAATTTGGCCATGGGAGTGCTGAGGAAGTGTTGGGAAGGATTGGTTTGGCCTGAGGAGTGCTCGAAATGGCCAATTTCAACTCGGCCAAAATAAGGCTGCTTCAGTCCATCGGAGCTACTTCACTGTTCCATCATGTCAGCACTTCTCTAGTGATTATTGAATTGACTGGAGTTTTCTATCAGATTGATGACTTCTCCCCGGTTCAAAAGATTTGACCTCTCTTTCTAAGGTTAAGAAAAATTTTCAAGTCGAAGCTCTGGTCTAAGTTTCACCGGGAAATAGAGCAGTAGAGAGAGAGAGAGAGAAGTGTTCAAGTATGAGGAGAATGAATGGGGATGACCTCTTTATATAGGTGTAAAATCGTGTATTAAATGGGAGAGATTTATTACTAGTATTAATATCACCCATCCTCACACTACTCTCGGACAAGCACGCTTAACTTCAAAGTTCTTATGGATTCTTGTTCACCTGAACCAATTTGATTTTTCTCTTCTAATTTGTCTTAAATTTCTTTTCCAAGGTTTAATGAACCCTTTGGATCACCCGGAAATTCTAAATTTCCAAATTGCTTGTTCCTAAATGATCTGGTTTGTAAATCGGCTCAGTTTTCTTACTCGGGTTGACCGGTTCTTCCCTGGTTTTCCTTAACTCAAAAGTGTGGGGTTTACAAAGAGTACCATTATCAATTAGAACACAAAATATTGATAACTCAAATAGGAGACGAAGTAATAAGAGCTTGTAAAGTGAGAATCAAAGGAAGGATGCTCGAGGTGAACTTGATTTTACTATCTTTAATGGATATATACCTAATCCTAGGAATGGATTGGTTGGCAAGGCATCATGCCAAGGTAGATTGTCAAGAGAAGGAAGTGACATTCCATAATGTTGCCACAATAGGAACAATGTTTTGAGGGGAAAAGGGTAGAAGGAAACTGCACATGATGTCAAGCCTCAAGGCACATAGATGATTCAAAAAGGATGTGCAACCTTTCTGGCTCGTATATCAAGTGAAGAGATGGAGTGACCCCCTCCGAAAGATGTAATGGTAGTAAATGAGTAACCCTAGTGTATTCCTTGAAGAGCTACTCAGACTACCTTCAGAACGACAATTTGATATTGTGGAAGATATAATTTCAGGAACGCATCCAATCTCCTAAGCCCCATACAGGATGGCACCAATAGAGCTCAAGGATTAAAGTAACAATTAGATGAATTTCTTGAGAAAGGATTCATACACCCAAGCCACTCTCCCTAGGGTGCCCCTATATTGTTTGTGAATTTAGAAGTTAATTTGGTTCAAGTTTTAAAGAATAGGGACCAAAATGTAATTATGGAAAGTGTTGGAACCCAATTGCAAATATGAGAAATTATGGAAAATGTTCCTATGAGTTGCCTAAGGGGCTTAGGGATGATTTTAAGACAAATTGAAATGTTTAAACTCATTTTCGGAAGTCTAGGGGCAAAATGATAATTTTTTATAAAGGAGAAGCAAAATGGTAATTTTGCTCGAATAATGGAAAAATAGTTATTTATGCCCAAATAAATGTCAAATAGTTCATTTTGAACTAAAAATGGCAAAACGGTAATTTTGCCAAATTAAATATGTAAAAATAGGTTTTTTGCAAGTGAGGGGCAAAATGATAAATTTTCCCATTTTATGAACCAAATTACAATAAATACATTTTGGGGCCTAAATGTGTTTAAAGAAGTTTTTGCACCTAAATGAAAAAGTTGGAAAGTTTATGGTCTAAAATGATGAAATTTTGGTGTGTAGGGGCAAAATGCTAATTTTGCTTGACTTAAAGACTAAAATGGAAATTTTGAAAAAGTTGAGTCTTCTAAGTGGGGGAAACTTAGAAGCTTATAGCATTTTAGTAAACAAGACCGGTGTTGCCTTAACCTATTATATGTAGAGTTAAATCATAGATGAAAGCTAGTAGCTCTAATGATTCACCCACATAATGGTCGAAAGAACCAAGCTCGTAGGGCGAGAACCGTAATTATGGAAAATTACGAGATTATATATGAGTACCAAGTTAAGAAAGTATGAATTAATCGTTGATGACATGATTTGATTATGTAGAGCAACTACTAAAGCAAATCATATGAGGATCGAGAGTTTAGAGACAAGGAAAAATAGAGTTGCAATGAACGAGTCCTAATGATATCGATGAGTGGGATTATTGTCTTCAAGTATGATTGGATCGATATCATCAATGCTTATTTATGAATTTGATAGTATTAATCAATTACATGGTGATTTGGGAAGAAAACCGAAAGAATATGATTTTGAAAAGTAAAGGGTGTGGCCCTGACAAAATACTCGTAATGCTTCTTAAGTATATATATATTGACATATCGTATGGGTTAAGATCAATGAAAAATTATTGTGGGGATGAAAAGTAATGTGCCATCCACCATACTTGATTGATTGTTATAGGGAAAGTTAGTTCGAATGATTGTACCCGTCTAATAGATTCCAAATGTTTGGTTCGGAGGAGTGTACTCGACCATCGTCTATTGGAAGTACCCACGAAGTGCTAGGGGACATTGGTGCGGACCAGTGATTTCAAGTGCTAGGGAACTTTTTTGGTAGTAGTGGGCTCGCTTAAATTGGCTTTCTGTAGGTGATCAGAATATGAGATTCTTTCTTGCGAGCATCATACAACACAAAGTATGTAACAACATTTACCATATTAAAGATGAGAGCGAAGTGTGTCTAGAAAATGAGGCATAAATCATTTTAGGATTTTTCAGCTTCTTTACACAGTTGTACAAATTTGAAGGGAGTCAGCATGTTGAGTAGGTACTGGAAAATGTTAGAACTGTAGTCACCCTAGTATGAATAATTCATTAGCTACCCAGGTTAGCCAAGAGGAAATAGATCATACAATCTTTCAACTGGGCCGTAAAAAGGCAGTGAGTCCCATATGAGTTTAATGGGACATTCTACAATTCCTACTATCTCAACGGTGCTACAGTTCTTTGGTATAAGTGAAATGACAGCTTTCCTAAATGAAACAAATATCATTTTGATCCTTAAAGTTAAGTTGTAAACCCCATCCTTTGATAATGAGAAAATTGGGAAAAGAATCGATGAGTTTTAAATTTTAAACTGAGACGATCTGCAAGCTTGATTATTTGGAAACGTGGCAAATTGACAATTTACAACTTCCATGTAACTCAAAATGGTTCAAAAATCTTGGAAAAGAACCTTAGGACGAAATGAGGAAGAAAAGTCAAAGCGATTCAAGAGAACTGGGTCCGAACCGGATAGAACCGATTTATGAACCAAGTTGATTCATGAACCAGAACCGATAGAGAATGGGTAACTCGAGAAGTTTATGAATCCCTTGTGATTCAAAAAGATTATAAACCTTGGGAAAGCACATTAGGACAAAGGGCAGAGAAAAACCAAATTGGTTTGGGAGAACCGTGCCCAAATCAGATTAAACCGGTTTAAGAACCGAGTCGGTTTATGAACCGGAATCGATTAAGAGATGGTAAATTGGGAATGTTACGGATCCTAAGTGACCTAAGGAGTCATAGAATTCATGAAAATGGACTAGAGAATGAATTGGAGATGAAAACCAAACCGGTTTAGGTGAACAAGATCCAAACTAGATCGAACCGGTTTGAATCACTATTGAACCGGATGCTAAATTCATTTTTCTAGGTGACTTAAAAAATTCAAATTTGAGATTTGAGACCACTATTGGATAGAAAATGAATTTAGATGAATGTAGAAATTTTTAGATTTGAAAAACTCGATCGAATGGGGGGTGAACCGACCGGTTTAAGCTTTGAACCCGGTCCAGTTCGGAACAGTGTCATCTTCTTCCTCATGATGACAATGTTGTTCACTCGCCGAAAAATCGAAGCAGCACCGGCAAAGAAGAAACGCTTCTATTCGGTACATTTCAGGTCTTCAATGCCTATCATAACGGTACCAAACGAACGACCAACAGGTCCTCAAGCTCCCTATATAAAGAGCCCTTCTTCATTCGTACTCTCCACACCTGAAAAGCTCACTCTCTCTCAGTTGCTTGGTTTTCTAGTGAAGCTCGAACTAGAGCTCCAATATAGGGTCAATTCTGAGCTAAAGAAGGCGAGGTAGGGTTTATTAGAACCAGGGAGAAGTCAACCACACGGTGGTGACATCCGTTCGTTCCGAGAGTCGTCGGCGTGATCGAACAGTGAAGCAGCTCCTGCGAACCGAAGCTACCCTGTTTTGGCCGAGTTGAAATCGACCAATTTGAGCCCTGCTCAGGCCAAACCAAGCTCTCCCGACACCTTCTCAGCCCTTCCATGGCCGAATTAGGACCAAAAGGTATGCCAATTCGACTCCCCTTTACAATTTCCAATCGGTGTTAGAGAGAGAGATGGTAGAATTTCAATGAAAAAATTCTAATCCAATTCGATATCAATTGATGTCATTCTTGATCCTAGGAAAAACCTCTGGAAGAGAGTTACCTGCCCAGATAGAAAGCTCAGAGCACTACGCCCTCACCGATGAAAAATCGAAACTTTCTCTCTCTACAGTATGTTTTCCAGCGAAGCTCCGCTTGAGCTCGTTCTAGCGTTAAAACTTGCAATTCAAAGTTCTATGGAATCGTATGAACATGTAGAAACTCGTTTTCAACTTCAATTTCAACAATTAGAGGTGTTTGATTGATCAATTTGATTAAATCAAATTCGGATGTGTTAAATAGTTAAAATTGGGGGAAATGGGGATTTTCAAAAAATTCAAAGGACCAACATGTAATTTTCTAAAATTGAGGGTCAATTGGTCATGATAAGAATATTAGAGGGCAAATTGAGAAATCTTAGAATTTTGGGGGTAAAATTTACCATTTTTGTAAAGGAAGGGCAAAATGGTAATTTTGGAAAATTTGAGGGACCAAATTGGAAATTTAGGAAATTAAACCCGTTTTATGAAATTTAATAAATTGAGGTCCTAAGATAAATTTTAAAAGTTTCGGGACCCAATTTGAGGAAAAACCTAGCAATAGGGACTTAAAGTTAAAGAAAAATAACTTTAGAGACCTAATTGCAAATATATCTAAAGTTGGGTTTTCTCATTCATTTGGAATGAATGAGGGCTATTAAGCCAAATAATAATAAACAACTATGTTCATTTCGTGTAGGAGAATGAGACATCGGGAACGCTAGTCGATGTCCAACTTGCTAGGGATGGAACCCGACTGAGTGGAATTTCACTGCACGATCGGGTGAGTGGGATTTTATATCATACCCGGTTGGGGATGATAAGCATATCGAAATAAAAACCTACAACTATTTGGTATTTTAAACATCACAACTTAGAGGGGTGATGTGAAAATCATGTGGAAAAAACTACTTACCGGTTGTAAGTAGATCATACCCGGTTGGTATGACGAAACTTCCTCGAAGGAAGTTGAAAACCCATTCATCGGTTATGAACGGAGATATCCTTATACCCGGGTGGTACAAGGGACAGTGAAAACATATTTTTGTCGGAAGTGCTCTCCCTTGACTGTGTGCCAATGCTTAAACAATTTGGGAGACCTTCTTGACGGGAGCTCGAATAGCTCTTATAGGCTGGGGGCCTCGGTTTTGGAACTTGGAGGCTAATATGCCCGGTTTTGAAAATCTTGAACAGTGGGCCATAGGCCAATGGGCACGAGCAGGAGCTCGTAAACGAACATGATATATGTGCTATAAAACTTTAATAAGTAAATTATATGGTCATGGTACCAAGGCTAGTCCGACATTCTCAATTAACTAGCAGTAGTGCGATATGACCGGTATTCAGACCAGTCAAGACAAATAGTTGTAGGTTGAGTTGAAGGTCGGGACCGTTGGACTAATGGCAACACAGATTACATGGCATGATAAGAAAACATTGTTTGTGCATGCACTATGAGTACGAGAACATCTAGACACCCATGAGGGGTAGTGATGTGTCGTCCTAAGGGCCATGGACGACCCGGTGAGTATAAGGGCAGTTCATCGTTCCAGGTGACTGTGCGAAATTTGGAGTAGCACCAAGCGCATGAGACCGGGGTGGGGACAGGATGAGGTCTTTGTCCTCAAACAGACACGAAGAATCGATTTCGGGATTGAGGATCGGATGTCACATACATCCACTAATTCTTAAGGTAGAAGTGGGTGTACTTCTATCTAGGTGGCTGGTAAAGTTGCTCCAAAGCCACAAGTGGGTTCAGTGGTCGTGCTGACCTGCGAATGTGTGTAATTTTTATGATGAAGGATGTGTGTTGGGTGATGACACACCGTGATAAATAAGAAATGGTGGAAAGACCCGAAGTTTTAAATGAATGGATTTTTGAAAAGAGAAGAGTTTGGCACACTCCAATAAAAATACTTTTCTTGAAAGTCAAAAGATTTGAAACTCATTCACTAAGTAATCGTACTCACCCCCTCCCTCATATCCCTTTTAGGAAGTCCCGGGAAGCTTGTCCTTAAAGACCTACGAATTTAAACACCTACAAGACAAATATGATTATTTTAAATTACTATGCAGTTTTTATTTATGTTATTCTTGGAAAAAGTGCAAAGAATGCTTTACTATTTACGGTTTATAATAAGGGGAAACCATTTAATAAACCGGGAGAGTGACAGGTTATTCACAGGGATCTGACCAAACTAGGTCGGGGCGTGACATAAGTCACCTCGAGACTTTTCTCAATTTAGACCAATTTCACTGTTCAAATTCATGTGCAAAATAATCTCTAAAGTCTTAGTGAACAGACTTAAGCCACTTAGGGATCAATTAGTGTTATGGAACTAAAGTGCCTTTATCCTAGGAAGGATGATTCACAATAATATGTTTGTAGTCCATGAGTACTTCCATTATCTTAACACAAAAACTTAGGAGAAAAAAGAGTGGTGTAAGATTAAGATAGATATAATAAAAGCTTATAATAGAGTGGAGTGAAGTTTCTTAAAGCGCCTCCTATTAGAATTGGGTTTTTATCAAAATTTTACTAATTGGATTATGATTTGTGTGCATTTAGTTTCTTATAGGTTGTTTATCAATGAATTCGCTCAAATGCTTTCTTTCCCGGATGAAAATAGAGAGATTTTCTCCCCCTATGTTTTCATTTTGATTGTTGATGTATTTTCTTGTCATTTATTATCAAACTTATCGTAGGAATGCGTTTTTTTTTTGCTCTATATCGTAGGAATGAGTTAATTAGTTTAAAAATGTTTAAAGTTTGCCCTATATTTTAACATTTATTTTTTTGCTGATGACATCTTATTTTTCATAGAAGCAACACAAACTAATGTAGCCAAATTACTTAGAATATATGAAGCATCAAACAAACACATTATCCTTGGGAATTCTTTAGTTTATTATAGTTATAATACATATTTGCAAACCGATTCAATATTGTTTGCATATACGTCCCGGGGCTAAGGAAGATTGATATCTCAGGTTGGATGGAACAAGATCAGAATGCTCTAGTTCTTGGAGGACCGAATCACGGAAATTACTAAGTTGGAAACCTACGTACCTCTCCTCGAGTGGAAAGCAAGTCCTCGTAAAATATGTTCTTAATTTTATCCATAATTATGCGATGAGCTCTCTTTAGCTAGAACAAGGCTTGTATAATGAAGTTAACTCCCTCATTTATAAGTTTTGGTGGAGTAGCAATGAGGCAAGTAAAGCGACTCACTAGGGTGAACCAACGCAAGACGACAAACCTCAAACAATGAGGACATGAAATTTAAAGATCTTCGTACCTTCAAAATTAGACATCTCGGAGAATTCTTTCTAATCATTTATCTCTTTGTGCAAGAGTTTTAAAATGTATATACTTTCATCATACTAATTTCTTTCTATAGGTGTAGGTGCTCGTCCCTTGTCACTTTAGCGAAATTTTAGTGTGGGAAAAACTCAAAGAGGAACTCATATGGCAATTGGGCGACGGGGCAGAATGAGGTATGGGAGGACCGATGGCTACCTGTGGTATCATACCATAAGTTGATACTTCTAACATGATCCATGATCGAACCACATTAAATGGTATGCTCACTCATTGACCAACGAAGGTAGATATGGAAGCTAGAGAAAATTCAACACCTCCTCTCCCCACAAGGCGAGGCTGCTATTGGTAGCATCTATATACCGTCAATGCTCACCGATCATCGCCTTATTTGGCCATGGAAAATATCAAGTAATGTCTTAGTTAATTCAGCGCATACTTTACTCATGAGCAAACAATGTGATAACTTGGCTGTTAATGTAATATGCTAGATAGACATATTATTGTTTTATCTATGGACATGTTGAACCAGTTGACTATATGTTAATGAGTTGTGCATCTACTAGGCCTTTATGGTATTCTATTTATGGTATACATGAATATGTTTCCTCTTATAGTAAATACCGAGTATATTAATTAAGAAAAATTGTATAGATAGTTTAGATGATAAGGAATGGTAGGGATATTATTTTGTTTGATAAAGTGGCATCTATATTTGAAATAATTATACTATGTATTTATTAAATGAATATACTTTTTTTGCTTAATAATAATTGTGGAGAGGTTAGTATTAGACAAGATCAAGTGATCTTGATCAAAGTAAATTGAAATGAATTATTTGTATGTATTTTTATATTCAGAGGTATAGTATTTATTGATTGACGCTAAGGACAGGTATTCAATGTTACTCATCATTGGCAACAAATAAAATAGGCACATAACCAAAATTGGTGTAACATAGTGCTGGAGTGAACTCTCTATTGCAAGCACATAACCTAAGTATTTTGACAATATACAAGTGATTTAGATAGCTAACCAGGCTAACGCCAATACAGATACTATTGCAAATATTTATATAGCCAACCCCGAATCAACCTTGTGTTATACTTGTATTTCTTAAGTAGAGATGTACAAGAAGACTAATAAGAGGCATTTGACCGTGAGACAATTTACACCATATTTTTGGGCTTGATTGATTAATGAAACGGGGCTATTTAGTGCAAAAAAAACCCATTAGATTCAGCTGCCACTCTTATTGACTTTTTACCTTCTTACATAAATATATTAATCCTCGGAATGAATATGCCAAAAATTTATATTGAGGAGTTCCTGATGCCATCTGCATCAGCTCGGTGTGCTCATGATAACAATGGCCATGATTAATCAGGGCAAAGAGTACAGTATCACTATCATATTCACAGAAGAAGCGAATTTATAGGGAGTACCAAGTTGAAAAAATTTGGACAACCCTCAAAGGAGCCAGTCCAATGGAAATGCAACAGCAGGAGCAAGGTAGAAAAGAAGTACCTCTCATACTGTAATTCATGAATACAACAGGAAGGACATAATGCTTTGAAGACCAGGCTCCACAAAGTACTATCTACATCTTCCCAGATTTGCCCCATAGAGATTGCCAGAAGACAGGCCAGTTTTTTTTAGCCTCGTTCCAACCCAAGAGCGAGCCTTCTCTCATCGGGTCCCAGCTGGAGGATACTATCCCATAACTCACCCCCAGCAGGGCCGAACCAAAGAAGAAGAACGACACAATGAAGGGCACCCAATTGGGTACATCAATCTTCAGCCCCACCTTGAGATAGTAGAATAATGGGAAGAACAGCAGCCCGATGGACAATGGTATCCCAACAGAGAAGGCCATCCTGTTCATCATCCTGTTAGTCACTACCTCCGGTATGACCCCAGCACTGGGATCCTCCCCCTGGTCGTCCTCTTCATTGTCACTGCCATCTCTACCGTCTTTGTTTGTCTTCTTGGTTTTTTTGGGCTTCTTTGGTGTTGGACTAAAGCCTTTTGGACTCTTCAAGGTCGCATACAATTTTGTGGGGCACAATAGCCTCTCCGATGATGCCACTTTCCTACTGGAAACGGAGAAACTTGAGGATTGTTCATCTATTTTCGGTCCTCTCTCCCAGATGCAGGTGATCAAGAGTGTGTAAGGTTTCTGAGCCCCATTCAATCGTCCGTACCTAACACCAATCTGCACTTTCAGACATTATGGCATGAACATTATTGTCCCTATCACCAAGTGCCCAAAGTCTGGTTAAATATATTCATCCAGCTTTCAGCATTAAGATTTGCAATTATTGCCAAGCTGTTTCATGCCATGACCTCTCACAATCCTAAGATGACTTTTAAATGCTCACAGTTTTACTCGTGAGTATTTTTTTCTCCTGGATCAAATGGAGCTCACTGCCATATGCGAGAAGGTGGTTGCTCATCTTCTCCTCAATTTTTTCATAGTCATATCAAAATATGAAACTTGAAAAGGAACTACAATGATGGCCAAGAAACCCTAGACTAGAGACAATTGCCCTGAGTTAGTAGTTTCGGATAAACAAGGTCAAATCAGTATACAATAAATAGCAGAGAATTTCTATTTTTCGGATTATAGCAATCAAAACTTTCGATGCTAGTAAGCGGCAGTCTGATTATCATAAGAAACGCTATCAGCCTGCAACGTTTCACACACTGCCCTTGTAGAAAAAAAAATCAGGTTTAATTCGTCTGAAATGCTAAACAAATCAGAAGTCACCTTCATTGAGGCACACCAAACCACAGAAGCCATTGGGAGACAGAGATACACTTGAAATTATACCTTGTGGACACACGCAAAATTGGAAGATGGTGCAACATAGGGTTCTGGTAGCTTGACTAACCCAACAATGGAGGTCATTTGGCCAATTCTTTCTTCGGTATCCTCTCCTTACAAGGTGGAAGCTCTCTGTTCAGGTTGATACAAAGAAGTAGCAGACGACCACGCAGGCTAAGGTAGCCCTCTTGGGAGGCTCATTGTGGAGGATGCCGTGAAGGAGCTAGAGAGAGAGCTGCTGTGTGGATTCTGGACGAGGATAAGATTAGGATTTTTCTTTAAAAAAAATTTGCCATTCTTATACGGATGCTCAGACCCCCAAAATCGTTTGCTCCAAAGGAGTTCTTATCTTTAAAACGGGCCGTTCCGGGTCGAAAACCTAATCGGAGCCCCGACTATGAACATGCGTCTTCCATTTCTAGGCCAATTTCTTTCTTTTTATCCATTTCCTCTGTCCTCGTCCCTAGTCGAAGTTGTTCCATTCCCATCACAATATGCTCCGTTGAGTGTAGCCAGAGTGCTTGAAGAAGCCGTAATTTGATGGTAACTTTCAACTCCTCCTCCTCCTCCTCCTCCTCCTCCTCCTCCTCCTCTGTGCTATTGGTTCGGTCAATGTGTGCATGGACTCTCATGTTCTGATCATTCTTTAACGTCAAATAGTTAATTAATTGTCTCTCAATGTCAAATCTCAGTTTCAGTTTTTTTCTGAGATTTATTTCCGAAAACAGCCGCTAGTTGATGAACTACTTTGGAGTTTGGACACTATTCCTGACCTTTGGTAGATAATCTGATGTTTGCTTATGCTAGATATTTCAGCTCAATATTGCTTGCAAAGTGAATTTCGCCTTGTGAAAATCTCGGTTAGACATGGGCCGTGCCATTTACCAAAGAATGATCTCCTTGATAGCACTGGAGATCCTTTTGGGACATTCTCCAGCCATCTTCTCCCTGATGTAGGAATTAGTGATTTGCCTGGGGGCCTTGCGTGTCCAGATATCAGATCATTTCTTCTGTATTTGACTGGTAAAGACAAAGAGGGAATTAGGCTGAGCCTGTAGTTTTCTTGAAATTCTGTTGCTCATCAACACAATCTTTGTGCCTTATTGGTAACGTTTACTCGTCTCTTCCTTCTATCATTCATTAGATTCATTTTAATTACGTGATACATTCTGGCAAAGTGGGGAAAAAGGTGGGATGGTCATTGCTAATCCAACAAGTGTATGCGCTTAGGTCTTAAAGAAACCTAACTGTCATAGTGACTGATGCTAGAAATGTTTTGGAGCTAGCTATTTATATTTTTCTTGGATAACCACATTACTTCCACCCTGTCATTGGTTCATTTCTTAAAATCTGATAGCTTATTTTTCCTTTTCTTTTTCATACCATTTCAACCTTTGCATAAGGCATATCATTTCATAAGAAATGTGATATACATTGTTTTAAATAAAAAAACAAAGTCTTCCTCTTGAATTTAGTTGTAATTCCATGGCTCTGGTTGCTTTGAGCTGTGATATAAACATTACTTGGATTTTACAGGAAGTTATTAATGTAAATACACGGTGGTATAAATTTCTCTACTGGTTTCCTGGTGATTCTTGAATTATGAAATATATTGATAATTCACAATATATATTTACTGGCCCTGACTACGTGAGCTTGACTTGTTTCTCTAGTAAGAATGATCGTCAAAGGCTTGTTGAGAAGATACCAAAGATGGAACCCTGTGCACCCAACTATTGGAGCCTTCTGGGGCATGGGTCTTGGTCTTGGATGTGGAATCGGATGGGGCCCTGGGTTCGGCCCTGAGGTGGTTGGTTATGTTGGAGCTGGGTGTGGAGTTGGTTTCAGTGTGGGTTTGACCATAACTGGCTTTGGCATTGGGCTTCCTGCAAATTACATATTCCAAGTACCTTATAAAGGTATATGCCCATCAGAAAAAAGTTTAAACTCTCTTGTTGAGAGGGCTCACTTTCACCCAGATCTATGAGAATATGGGATGTCAGTAAGCCACTATCAACGATGTAACTATTGTGTGGATTAAGATATAGGCTTCAATAATCAACCATGTAGCTCTGCTGCCTAGATGATAAGCGGACTTCTAGAATTGTGTGCTATTCTGATTGATGCATGGACTTAGATTGCTACTATTTCCACTATTTTTCACAGTTGTTACAGTGACAAGAAGTGCTCTGGAATTTGGGTGGTCCAGTGGGTTTCTTTCGCAGAACAGTATTCCTGCGGGAGGATGGAATCTGATTGCACCTCATATGTCTATCTTCCATGCAGAAGCTAGTAGACAATTATTGAACTTTAAACAAAAAAAATTCCTTAAAGCACAAGCCAACTTATTTGACGTGAAGAATATTCCTTCACAATCACAATCTGCCTGGAAAGATTTACAGACATTTAGTGGTCATCTTTTCCAATCCAGTGAAGGTATGCAATGAATTAATTATCTCTTCATTATGAAATCTCATGCACATCATAATTGAAAAATAGCTTATTTAAATTGTAAGGTCATCTCATTTTTGTCCTGGACAAAGGGAGAAGCTCATGTCATGATTTGCACGTATTAACATATACAACCTTTTTTGGTTATCATTGTAATTTCCATTTCTGCAATTAGCTAAATGGAATTATTCCATTCAAATTTTCTGTGTTGTAGGTCCAAGAGAGTTGTGATCTCCCCTCAGCAGAGCATATTTGCCTTATATTTGTAAGCAATTTAAACTTGACTATTTTTCTTTACATGTTCACAAACACAGCTTCATCATCATGCAGTTCTGTTTTCTCTCTATTTTCACAGATTTCATTTGTGATTATCTCATAGACATGATTAGGAACCTCTTTTTAATCTACTTTTATTTTTGTTCATTAAAAATAATCAAGACAATGGTATAGTTGTTTTAATCAGTTAGAGAAGCTGGTTATAACTCTGGGGTTTGCAGATAATCTTCTAAAGAAGATGCATGAGCGCGAGCGCCTGACATCCCCAGGTATTGTCACCCTTGGGTTGCTGCCTCCAGGGACTTTGATCCCGTTCATCACCCTTATAATTCTGGGGTTTCCAGATCAGAAACTACCTCACCTTGCAATAATTTTTCAGTCTTTGATGCTTCACTATTAAGAATTCAGCAAGTAGAACTCACGGTAGAATGCTCCATTTCATTTTGTGTACAAAACTCGGTCAACAAGATAAAATACATAATGGATGGAGAAGAGAACTCTGGCCTTTTACAGGAATGGATTCAATATATTTCACATGTTAATCAGGTGTCTTGCCTGATATTCTTAAATCTCCAGGACTTTATCAAGCAGGATGATTTTTTGGAGTGATGATGCTCTTTAAGCACCAAACTTTTCATGCCTAGCAAGAGGATTAGTAGGAAAAAGGGGATAACTAAAGAAGAAAAAACTTTGCCACTCTTTTGCTCATTCTTAGAAATACTTGTTACATAAATTCATTAAAGTCAAACATTCAAAAATTTCTTACAATATGAGCAGTATTTTTCTTTCATTGAAAAACATAATAAGAAAAAATCTTATCAACGCTTTGTACATTCTCTTTAAACATAAAACATAGAGACATGAAAACTGAAAATGTCATAACCTCTCTATCCATCCAAGCATAACACCTCATTTATTCCATTAGAAGCTTGCAACACTATGAACGAATGAGACAATAATCAAAATACCAAAATTAAGATCACTAGAAAGATAGGAGGATGCGCCAGTTAATCAAACTCTTGCTCTCCAGACACCAGCAAGCTCTGTAGATCAGAGTGCCCAAAACTCTTTGCAGCCAGTCCATAGAAAGCCACTGCCAAGGCCAGAACCCCGAGAACAAGCCCAAAAAGCTGCGAGTTAGCAAGGAGCTCCCCACGGGTCTCGCTTTCCGCAGATCGGCAGACAATGTCATTCCCCTTGAGGTGGCATCCTTCAGGCATCATAGACCCGTAAAGGACGAAAGCAGTCTGGTAGAACCAGAGGCCCTGGAGGGTGATTGCAGCCCCACTGCAGAGGTCCGCAGGGAAGCTATCTGAGAGCAGGGTGCCGGCCAGTATAGAGGCAATGCAGAGACCAACAAGGAAAACAAGAAGGAGGTGGTAGTAGCCCTCAAGGCCCTTGTGGGTGGTTGAGTGGAAGTAGAAAAGCAAATACTCTGAACAGAAGGCGGCAGCAGCAATCAGGCATAGTGCTCCCTCTGGCAGTGGAAGATACCTAAAAGTTGATGAAAGAGAGTGTCTCCAGGATTAAGCTCAAGAGTCCAACATTTCAAGAAAGAGGTAGGTTCACCATTTTATATGCTTGACAAAACCAATAATTTTCTTATCAGAAAAAAGATAGACATAAATCTTAACAAATCTATAAGAAGGCGAAGTCAAAGAATTCACAGGCTCCTTAATGGTAGATATTGTCCATCCAAAGACACTTGTTGTAAATCAAATCAGATCAACCAAAAGATGGAAAAAACACTTCATAATGAACAAGTTGTAAATATATCAAGAACACCATAAGAAGTTTATAATCATGGAAGCTAGGTTTTAGAAATGAAATCCCCACAGTAATAACAACGTTCCCATTTGGGACTAGAGATTCCAGAGAAGTTTGACTTCAACTATATAATATAAAAAACATGGATAACAAAACAAACCCAAGGGGCTGATAGAAAGGCATAAAAGAAGCCAAAATGAAAAAAAATGCTAATCCAAGCGCTCTTCACGAAAGAGCTCTAAGGTTTAATGCAAGGATTACGTAGTTAGTCGCATGGGGAACCAAAGTCCAGGGTTCATTCCATATTTATATCACGAAGATTGTTCAGGATAGTTTGATGATAGATTATAAATGCTCCACTAGGACCTTACATAAATGACCCAAGAGTTTCTCTAGAAGATGGTTACCAGCATAAATCTTGACATAGTGTCTGCTAAAAGAGTGATAAATCTTCAGCCACCCTTGATATGTTGACAAATTCCAATCATGAATAGTTTAGAGAAAATAGAAATCACATATGAAAATGATGTCAATATGGGTTGGGGGCTATCTTGAAAAATACCAAGAATAATGGTGTATTTATCTAGAAACACTAAGTAGAGTTCTTGGCAACTCACTTGGGTTTAAATGGCATCACAACAGGGTAGGTGGATCTAAATGCATAAGAACCAAATCTAGGACTCCATTAAGTCTTTCAGACTCTTAAGAAAGTAAAAGTTGAAACGATCAAAATAAATTTTAGAAGGTGTTCTATATGCTAGATCATATAAAGAAATTGCTCATTGCCAAAACACAGACAACTTCAATACGTGGTGAAACCAAAATGCTTTAAATGCCCGATCTCCTGATACACTTGCCATTATTTTTCTCTCTACCTAGTCTCAAATTATGAGATGGTTCTTTGTACTTCTTGAGTCCAAAAGCTTTCCCTTACTACACCTTCATGTTTGCTCCCTCTTTACAGAAACCTGTATCTGCCCAAACTTCAGTATCATAGTCTACTCATCTCCTAGAATCAGCCACAAAAAAAAAGCTCAACACTTAAAGGGAAAAGTTGAAGATCATTGCAAAGGACATCACATTAACACAATAAGAACCAGAGAGAGTGTGCACAAGGAAACGCTTCAAATTTACCAGATGAAGACCAAGAGAAATAGTATGCATAAGAAACCAACTCAAGATCACAAGTGCACCAAGACTAACCTGGTCTTCACGGAGAGCAGAGCCACAGCCCCAAAGATGAAGAACATAAGGAGCATACCCGAGTGCTCGAAATCATTCATGTGATTGGGATTCAACATCCCATTAACAAATATCTTGAGATGGGGAGAGTAGAGGAGCTCTATGCACATGTCTATAAAAGCACCGCCAGTTATCACATAAAGCTCCAAGTGCTTGAGCTTCCCATTGAATCCTGAGACAGGATGCCAAACTCGAACCTTGTAGGACTTCGGGTTTGATACGTATTGCACCAGACAACTCCACATGTGCCACACACCAACCAGCAGGAACAGCGACCCTGGTAAAACATGACCCTTGAAAGAACCCATGGCACAGCTATATCCTTCCTCTTGATGATCTGTATATCAGTTCCTTGATTTTTTGTTTCTATGTCGCTGAATCAACAAGAACAGCAGTCTCGCAACTTCCTCTTGTTGAGTCAATCTGCTTCATAAGAAGGTTGACTGATGAATGGGTTGATTTTGGGTCTAGCAGACATGCTTGAATATTGACTTATTGAAAAGGGGCCTGTGGCTGGAGAGGTGAATATTCAATAAACGGGGGCATGAAAAATCTATCCACAACTATTGATTCATACAGCACAGTCAGTAATAGCTTTCGAGAAAAATAACTTGAAAACGAAGATTCCTACTATCAGACATTTGTTAGAATTTGTTCATTAATTATACAAATAGTCAAAATAAGACAGAACTGCCAAATCCTTAACGGAAGAACTGGAATCACATCGAAGAAGACTCGACTTTCCCCAAAGATACAAGGAATTAGAGTAGTAACTAACTTCCTCCCATAGAAACCTCCAAACTTTCGGAACCAAAATGAATCGATAAACGGTATTACTAAAAATAACAGGGTAAGAAAACGGAGGGAATTCTTATTTATGAAAGAAGTTAACCTGTGTGCAGAGACAGGGAAATTGGGAACAGGATTCGTGGGGTGGTAAAAGTCAACCACCTAACCAGAACAAACACGAACGCCTTTTCTTTTAATATAATTCTAATTGGAAATTGGGATATTTCGCAATAGACGGAACAATCATAGGAGTAAAAGGTTCCGCAACTTACAAACTTACATGTGGGCGTAATGATTTCTGAGTTCCTCAGTGCATGGATTCTAGCCGAAGGAATTGATAAGGTCTCTCTCTCTGGGTCCTGTGAGCTGTGGAGTGTGAATGATTGCGATCCGGAAAGGCTCTACTCCAGTTAATCTTCGGATTAGAAGTAGAGAGCACACCTTGATCGAGAGTTTTATGCAAATATGAAGATTCTTACGTGAGAGTGACAAATACAGGGACAAACCGCAAAAGAAGGGCGCGCGGAGTGATGATTGTGGTATGGTGGAGATCTGGGCCGCCTCTGGTTTCTATAGATTAGAGAGAGAAATGAAAAGGGAATAACACGAGAGAAATAGATGGACCGAACTCTACAAAAGACGACATTTTCCACGCGTATTTTTCCAGAAGTAAAAAAATAATTAGATAGGAATTAAGTACAAAAATTTAATATAAAATAAGTATGATATAAATAGTATATTTAGTAATAATTAATTAGCTTAAAAGGAAACCTTCCCAAAAATGATAATTTTATATTAAAACTTTTAAAAAACTATTTTAATACCTAATATTTGGACTAAATAATATTAATGATATTAAATATATCTAAAAAGTGATAATTTTTTTGGAATAATAAAAGGTGATAATTTAATATATAGTATTTTAAAATGATTTGTCACTATTTTTTATAAATAATTTTTTTAATGTTATAAATAAATATTAAATAAATTTAATTTATCAAATATTAATATTATTTTTTAAAAAATATTTAGTATTATTTTTAAAAACTATTTAATATCAAAGTGTTAATTTTTTAAAAATATTTAAAATGAAAATAATTTTTTTAATATTTAATATAAATTTAATACTTTTTACTAAGTTTTAATAATTTAATATAATTTACCTCATATAAATTTATATAATTAATTAAACTAGCAATATTTAGTGGATATTTTCTCTCTCTAGTATTATCATTATATTTTTGTTTTGATTAAAATATTTTAGCCCAATAATATATTTATAACAAATATTTGAAATACTACATTTTAAGATTAAAATTTGATAGAATTAACATATTTATCACAAAATTAGCTTATCTTAAAATGTTACTTATGCAAATATAATTACTACAATGGAGTTTTTATTTTAATAGGACACAATATATTCTTTTATCCAATTAGACAAATGAGTATTTTAATAGAACATGTGGGCATTTTAGGGAGGGAAGTTAATGAAAGAATGACGGGGTTATTTCTCAAAAAGGTGAGCTTTTCTTTGTCTTTCTCCCGTAATTCAATGAACTTTATTTAGGTCCAAGAATTTAGCTTAATAGAGGTGGTTTCAATTCTATTGCATATGAAGCCCCTAGCTATGTTGGTAGTTACATGGTAATTAAAACGATTCGCATTATTTGGTGGGAATGAGCTCCTCATGTGGCCTTATTTAAGAGTCTAATTGCAGGTTGGTTAATTCTACACCATGTTAGGCTTCTATTTCAACCTACTTATTTCTTAGGCATATTTAAGCTTATAACAAGTATGAGTTTTTGTTCGACTAGACTTGATGTACGACCGTAACTTTTTTTTTTTTTGTAGATTTGTAGGCATATATTTATACCTATGGTTGTTATTGTTATTTACTATTATATTTTATATACAAATTTTATTTAAATATATTAAGATTCTTGCATGGTCTATATAGCTTCATCAAAATTTAATATCGACTAATTTCACTTATAATCCTTTAATTATTTTACCTTTAACAATTATTTTCTTATTCTTAAATTTTACCCTACTTCCCTATTCTTAGTTTTTGTATATCAACATGCCATGGTTTAATTACTTAAAATCTAGGTATTATAGCTACTCATCATTTTTAAGAGTTTTATTTTTAAAACTTTTTATAACTCATAAATATAATTTTTATATTTGAATCACACTTATAGCATCTCTCACTAACATGTTTTGATTTACTACTTGTCATTCATATAGGTATATAGTTTACTTCCTAAGCTGACATTCCACGTTCTGTTTGACCTCGGTGATATTCTTTCTATAACTATTTTGTGTTGTTATGCCATTCACGGGAGAGTGCACTTATTTGACGCATCGGTCTAAAATCTACTCATCGGTATCTCATCATAAAATGATATTGGTCTTATATATATTTAAAATTTGGGTTTAAATTTCTTACACAACATGTGCATTAATTCCTCACATCCATCGGGGTCATTCTGGTTGGTCATTCACTCTCCGCCCTTATTTTACTCTGGTTTACTTAAGTATATCCCATTGTGCTTGCCTTCTTGTCATTAGCGTCCATCCTTACGTGGTTGGTCCCACTTATCTTTTCATCTTTTTGTCTAATGCATTGACTTTATTACGATCTTCCATATGTGATTATATTTCTATACTAGGAATTTACATATTTCACATATACCTTTCTATTACGTATAAAGTCCATATAAATTCCCTTAAGTTCCTTTTTGTGTTTGGTTTCTTGAACAACTCTTCTATTAATCCTTGATATCATGGTTATAATTTTTTTACGATTTTATCTTTATTTCATGTGAGGCATCTTCTAATCATCTCTTTATTTATGTGTTATCATGGGCCTAGATATTTCCCAATAATTGCCCCCCACACTTTTGTTCAAAACTTTTGTTCACAGCTTAATCCAATTGGTGAACATTCTCTTTTTTTTTTCCTTTGAGGGTAACACATATCCCTTACTCTTTTTACTTATGAATAATTTACTTATCCCCTCACCTATCCCTTCTTGAGGCTTGCATTGAATGCCTCTTCCAAGGTTTGATGATTATGGGTATTTTTGTTTGGAACCACATAACCAAGACCCTATTGGTTTTATTCCTTAACCTTATTGCTCCTCCAGTCTCTATGTAGTTCCTCACTTATTGTTGAATAGAAAATTTCAACTCACTCACCCTTTTCCCATTTCCACAAGTGTTGAATTCTATTTGATATCCTTTGTCACACTCCGACCTGATTTAGTCAGAACCTTGTGATCAACCCGCCACTTTTCCGGATCTCGAGTAGAGATTCCTCCTTAGGATCAGGAAGAGTCAGACGTAGTACTTATCATGTCTTCCCGAAATAACATTAAAAAAAAACTAGAAATTTAATTCATATCTAGTTCGGGTCCTTGTGAGGGAAAATTTTCATGTAGTTTTCTTCCTTCCTGAAAATGTTTAGAGGGAGGGGGTGAGTTCCACGACTCAGTGAGTGTGAGAAATCTTAGAGTATATTTAATTAGATATCATTAAGTTTATGGTATTTCACTTTCTACTCCTTCTTAGGTTGGCACAAAATCACATGCCCTTCCTATCATAGAAAGGGATCCCACGTTCGCAGAACAGTCCCCGATAGTTCCACTTGTGGACCGGAGCACCTTTACTATCTACTTTGATAGAGGATAATAGCCTCTACCCCAAGCTTGAGTAAACCTTGCTCGCCCGACCCTCATACCTTGATCACACTTCATATCCACTTTGTGGAACGAGATCGCTTTCCCCCTATTGCCTCGGTCTCAATGCGTAGGAACTTCCCAGAGGTTCTTGACATACAGAACGACAGACCGTCCTTTATGCTCCATAGGTTGTCCAACAGGCTTTGGGGACCACCACTACCTCGAACTAGGTGTCCTGATGGCCTCACATCACAATGCATGCATAATCAAGAGTCTTCTTCATTTATAACCATCATTTTTGGCCCTCCAACGCAAGGGTTTGTTGGCTTGGCTTTGGCCCATGCATACCAACCTAACAT
This sequence comes from Trapa incisa, assembly GCA_030064435.1. Taxonomy (NCBI): domain Eukaryota; kingdom Viridiplantae; phylum Streptophyta; class Magnoliopsida; order Myrtales; family Lythraceae; genus Trapa; species Trapa incisa. The sequence continues at coordinate 10,321,549 of CM057775.1, read as the reverse complement.
GTTCGACGACTTGGCTTTAACTTAGCAGCTATTCGGCCCAACAAGCCCAACATCCCAACCTTGGCTCGGTGGGTATCACACACAATTACCAATTATTAGGATTTTTAGCAGTTCATAACATTCTTATTCTATACGGGTCCATACTTGTGTCCATCAGCCTTGGGCCCACTTGTCTCTCCGAGCTTAAGCCCTAGAATTAGTTCTCAAATATTTTAAGCAAAGTCACCCAGTTAGGGGATGTAAATCTCGTCCTTTAGTAATGAGAAAAAAAAACCGGGAAGGAACTGGTCAATGTGATCTTTAAACCGAATTGGTCTATAAACCCAACTAATTGGGGACGAGCGAATTAAAAAATTTCTAACTCCCATGTGACTAAAAAATAATTATAAACTTTTAAAAAGAACCCTAGGATGATATGAGGAAGAAAGGCCAAAGCAGTTCAAGAGAACCAGGTCCGAATTGGATAGAACCGGTTTATGAACTAAGTTGGTTCATGAACTGGAACCAATAGAGAATGGGAAAAACAAAGAAATTCAACTCTCTTGTGCCCCAAAGAAATTTATAAGCCTTGGGAAGAAACCTTGGAATCAAGTGGGAGAGAAAAACCAGATCGGTTTGGGTGAACCAGACCCGAACCGGATCAAACCGATTTAAGGACCAAGCCGGTTTATGAACCGAAATTGATAAAGTGATGGCAAACCGGGAATCTTATGGACCCTAAGTAACCCAAGGAGTCACAAAAGACATGGAAATGGACTTGTGAATGAATTGGGGATGAAAACCAAACCAGTTCAAGTGACCAGATCTGAACCGGTTCAGACCGGTTTGAACCACTAATGAACCAAACCCTAAATTCATTTTTTTAGGTGGCTTAAATAATTCAAATTGGAGATTTGAGGCCACCATTGGATAGAGAATAAATTTAGAAATTTTTAGATTTGAAAAACTTGGTCGAATGAGGGTTGAACCGACTGGTTTAACCTTGGAACCCAGTTCAGTCCGGTTCGGAACAGTGTTATCTTCTTCCTCAGGATGATAGGACTGTTCACTCGTCGGGAAACTGAAGAAACGCCGATGAAAAAGAAACGCCTCCGTTTGGTATGTTTTAGGTCATCAATTCCTGTCACAACAGTGCCAAAGGGACGACCAACGGGTCCTTAAGCTCCCTATATATAGAGCCCCTCTCCATTCGTGCTCTCCACACCTGAAAAACTTCCTCTCTCTCTGTTGCTTAGTTTTCCAGTGAAGCTTGAATCAGAGCTCTGATATAGGGTCAATTCTGAGCTAAAGAAGGTGAGGTCGGGTTCATTAGAGCCAGGGAGAAGTCAATTACACGGTGGTAGCATCCGTTCGTCCCGAGAGCGCCAGAGAAGCGTCGACGTGATCAAACAGTGAAGAGCTCCGGTGGACCGAAGTTGCCCTATTTCGGCCGAGTTAAAATTAGTCAATTTGAGTCCTCCTCAGGCCAAACCAAGCTCTCCCGACACCACCACAGCCCTTCCATGGTTGAATTAGGACTGAAAGGTAAGCCAATTCGACTCCCCTTTACAATTTCATATCGTTGTTAGAGAGAAAGTCGGCTGAATTTTGATGAAGAAATTGTAATCCAATTTGACATCAATTGATGTCATTCTTAATCCTAGAAAGAACCTCTGGAAGAGAGCTACCTGCCCAGATAGAGAGGTCCGACCGCCGTACCCTCACCGGTGAGAAATCAAAGCTTTCTCTCTGTACAGTCTATTTTCCGGCGAAGCTCTGTTTGAGCTCGTTCCGACATTAAAATCTGCGATTCAAAGTTCCTTAGAATCGTATGAACATGTAAAAACTCAATTCCAACTTCAATTTCAACAATTAGAGGTGTTTGATTGGTCAATTTGATAAAATCAAATTCAGCAATGTTGAAATCAAATCCGGCAATGTTGAAGAGTTGAAATTTGGGGATTTTTGAAAATTTGAAGGACCAAAATGTAGTTTTCTAAAATTGAGGGTCAATTGGTCATGATAAGAATATTAGAGGGCCAATTGAGAAATTTTGGAATTTTTGGGGCAAAATTTACCATTTTTCTATAGAAGGGGCATAATGGTAATTTTGGGAAAATTGAAGGACCAAATTGGAAATTTGGGAAATTAAACCCCTTTGTGTGAAATCAAATGATTTGAGGTCCTAAGATAAAATTTAAAAGTTTTGGGACTCGAATTTAGGAAAAAACCCATAATAGGGACTTAAAGTTAAGGAAAAATAACTTTAGGGACCTAATTGCAAATATATGTAAAGTTGGGTTTTCTCATTCATTTGGAACGAATGAGGGCTATTAGGCCAAAGAATAATGAACAATTATGTTCATTTTGTGTAGGAAAATAAGACATCGGGAATGCCAGTCGAGGTCCAGCTTGCTAAGGATGGAACCCGATTAAGTGGAATTTTGCTACACTTTCGGGTGAGTGGGATTATGTATCAGGGGGATGATAAGTACCTCGGTATAAAAACCCACTGCTTAGTGGTATTTTTAATCATCACTACTTAGAGAAAGTGATGTGAAAGTTATGCGGAAAAACTACTTACGGGTTGTAAGTAGATCATACCCGATTTGTATGATGAGACTTTCTCGAAGGAAGTTGAAAATTCATTCATCAGTTATGAATGGAGATATCCTTATACCGGTCGATATAATGGATAGTAAAAACCTATTTTTGTCAGAAGTGTTCTCCCCTGACTGTGTGCCAATGTTTAAACTATTTGGGAGACCTTCTTTACGGGAGCTCGAATAGCTCTTATAGGCTGGGGGCCTCGGTTTTGGAACTTGAGGACTAAAATGCCAGTTTTTGAAAAACTCGAACAGTGCGCCATAGGCCAATGGACACAAGTAGGAGCTCGTAAAAGAACTTGATATATATATGTTCCATTAAAACTTAATAAGTGAATTGTTTGGTTATGGTACCAAGGCAGGTCCGACATACTCAATCAACTTGTAGCAGTGCAACGTGATAAGTCTTCAGACTAGTCAAGACAAACAACTACATGTTGACTTAAAGGTCGAGACCGTTGGGACAAATGGCACCACATATTATATGGAAAATTTAAGAAAACTTTGCTTGTGCATACACCATGAGTACGGGATCATCAAGATGTCCATGAGGGGTAGTGATGTGTCCTAAGGGCCCTGGACGACCCAGTGAGTATAAGGACAAATCGTCGTTCCAGGTGTCTGTGCGAAATTTGGAGTAGCACCAAGCGCATGAGACTGGGGTGGGGATAGGATGAGGTCTCTGTCCTCATACGGACACAAAGAAGTGATTTCGGGATTGTGGGTCGGATGTCACATACATCCACTCATTCCCAGGGTAAAAGTGATTGTAATTCTATCCGGTGGCAGGAAAAGTCGCTTTGAAGCCACTAGCGGGTTCAGTAGTGATACTGACTTCTGAATGTGTGTAAGCTTCATGTTGAAGGATGTGTGTTGGGTGATGACACATCGGTAACTAAGAAATAATAGAAAAACCCAAATTTTTTAAATGAAGGGATTTTTGAAAAGAAAGGAGTCTCCATATGAATGTTTTTCTTGAAGGTCAAAAGATTTGAATCCCATTCACTGAGTAGTTGTACTCACCCCCTCCCTTATACTCCTTTCAAGAAGTCCTGGGAAGCCGAACCTTAAAAGACAAGCACAATTAAACGCATGTAGAACAAGTACGATTAAATTAAATTACTATACAGTTTTGATTTATGATATTCCTGAAAAAAGGTGCAGGTCTAAAGAACGCCTTACTCTTTACGGTTTATAATATAAGGGGAATCTCTTTGTAAATTGGGAGAGTGGTGGATTGATCATGGGGATCCAACCAAACCAGGTCGGGGCGTGACAGGGGAGACTAATTCCAAGAAAATCATTTCTGAGGCAAAGCCATCGTTCCAATCGAAACCGATGTTGTAGAGTTCCCACTCACCCGATAATAACGACGTGGTTGTCTCGGTGAGACCTCGTTTCGTGGTGCGCTTCATTGTGCTGGTACTTGGCCAATCCACTCCTACACGGTACGAGTTTCCATATCAGGTGGATTGACATAAAAGGGAGCATACTTTGGAGTATTTTGCACATAGGTCCTCCCATTATGCCTTAATTGCATTTATGTTCCCAAGGTTTTAAATTTTACACTTAGGTCCCTATTTGTCCCTAAATTTCAATTAAGCCCCTAGGATTTCCAATTATCCTTCTTGAGTCCTTAATTTTTCCAAAACCACCAATTGGTTCTCAAGTTTTCCAAAATTGCCATTTGGTCCTTAATTTTTCAAAAATTGCTAATTGGCCCTTAATTTCTCCAAAAATTGCCAATGGGTCTTTCATTCCATCCAATTTGCCCAATTGGACCTCAATTGGGAGTTAATTTGGTGAAAATGCCCCTAATATCCTTAAATTACTATTCGGTCCCCAAATTGCCCAATTTTATTTCAAAAATTGCAATTTGGCCCCAAGATCTTCATTTCGTTCGATTGATCCCCAAAACTTAGTTAACTATTCTCATTCATGATCTGAATCATCTTCTCTATGTCTCCCTCATCATTTTAAGCCTTGAACCGCTTCATTTGGCTTAGAAATGAGCTCAAATGAAGCTTCGCCGAAAAACTACATCTAAAGAGAGAAAGCTTTGATATATTACCGGTGAGGGTTCGACAATTGGAGCTCTTGCTTTCTCTGGGTTGCTCTCCTCCCATGGATCCTCCTTGGATCTAACACCGCCTCAATTATTGGCCTGATTACTGCGAATTTCACAATTTAAAATTTTGTAGAAATGTATTATGAACAGTCTTTTCCGTCGAGGGGCGGCAGAGTGAACTTACCATTGGGACTCAGGGGAGGTCGGGGTATCTCTAGGTGGAGTTTGGGGGCTCAGTTTGGCTGGAATTGGCCTAGGGATGACTCGACTTGAGCTCGAGCTATTTGGGCTATTGATAGCTGAGGAGTGACAACACTATTTGAGCTTCCCTGCTCTTCTAAGGTGGTCCTCGGGCTGAAAAGAGAGTGCAACTAAGTAGAGGATATCCTTCCAATCCTAGAGACACCGAATGTGGCGTCAGAGGCTGAGAAAAGTCCCGCTACTGGAGCTTTGGTTTGCTGCTCATCGGAAACTGGGACACTTTATCTTCTTTGCTTGATTGTGGGATGCTGAGAATGAATGAATGGGTGCTCTTTATAAAGGGAGCTCAACAACTGATCGGGCTATCAACTGGTGTTGGACTCGGCCTCTGACTCAGCCACTGACTCCGCCGCCGATGGTCATATTGGAGTTCTTCCCGGGTTGCCAGAGGAAGCACCCTTCTTCTTCTCTCTCCTTTCTATCAGCTGACTGAGGAAGAAAATGATGATGTGGTGGGCATGCCATGTGGCGCGCTGTGATTGGCTAGTTTTTCTAATGTGGTATTCCAACTCAACTATCGTGTCAGTCGTTGACCGGTTGACTGGACACATGGCAGCCTCCCATTGGCTGCTCGTGTCTATGTGGCAGGCTGATCGGTCCTCCATTGACCATTGATGAGATGAGGCTACCACGTGTTTACGTGGCAACCTCTCATTGGCTACCTGTGTCTACGTGGATGCTGACTGGGCGTTGCTAACCATTGACTAGTCCGGTCTGTTGACCGACCCGTTCTGACCGGGTTTGGTGACCTAATTTTGAAAATTGGCTCGTTTAGGCCCGATTTGACTAGTTCTCTGAAATTTAAAAATTTCTAAATTCATCTAAATTCATTTTCTATGTAATGGTGATATCAATTTTCCAAATTGACATTTTAAGCCATCTAGAAAAATGAATCATTGAACTGGTTCACTACGGTTCAATCTAGTTTGGGTATGGTTCACCTCGAACTGTTCTGATTTTTCCATCCAATTCACTTCATGATTCTTCCCCATGATTTTTATAAATTTTTTGGTCACTTGGGATTTTCCAATTTTCCATATTAACCCTTCTTTACTATTTTTGGTTCATTAATTGATTCAATTTTTCTCAAAAGAAAATTTGTTAGTTCTTTTCCCTGGTCTCCTTGGTCTGTGAGGACAGTTTTACATCCTTACACTCAAAATATTCCCTTCCAATATTCCTTTTTAAGACTTGTCTATTTCATACTGATTTGATTATTGATCTTCTCACAACATCCTTTGGTCTTCCCATCCATACACCAACTTGTTTAAAGATATATTTGTGTTCGTATTTTCATTATGGTCGTTGTCATACCTTTCATTATGGTATGTTTGACCATGACATCTTCCTTTAAGGATCCATATTCTCTAAAGTACTTTACTTTTCATTTTAATGTTTATTTTCATGGTCATTTCATTGTTATCTCATCGACTTACAATAAGTCACTTCTTGTTCTAATGACTTTTACATCAAAGGGGTTTTACTTGTCCCATCCTCCTATTCGATCCAATTATAGTAGAGGTCAACATATTGACCAATTGTCTTTTGATATCCACATTAGGATAATATTCCCTTGCTTCTCTAGGGTTTCTTTTGTGTACATCCAGACTTGTACTTCTCATTTATCATCCTATCCTTGGTTGTTGGGTCTAGTGGTCTCTCTTAAGGAACAAATTTTTTTGTTTACTTTTCTTGGTGCACCATACACTTGTATATTTTCCCCGAGTAGTCATCTCAAGTCTCTCTCTAGTCCTTTCCTTTAGACTCATGAACCAATCTTATTTATAACTCAATTCTTATATTATAGCTCATTCAAATGGGTTATCAATTCTTCTAATATCTGATGCATCTTACATCCATGGTAAGGTTTTTATGACATTTCTTCATAGGAGTTTATACAATGTGTGTCATATCATTCAAGTTGTAACACCAAAAATTTTGAAAGGGGATTCAAACCCAATTGGACTAAAAACCAATGTTGAACCGGTAATGAAAACACGAGAATCGAGATTTGGAATCGAATCAGTTTGGAAACCAATTCAGACCCTAAACTTGGACCATGGGTAAGTTCATGAAATCACCCTAAATGAATCTCCTTTGATGAAAATCAATGATTGTGAGAAGCCCAAGTGAAAACTGGTTTGAATCGGGATCGAACCGACTTAAAGTAAAAATCACTTGATGTTTAAGAGTAATTAAATAAATAAAAATAGAAATTCTTGAGCTAAATCAATGTGGAATATTATAGAGAATTTTTGAAAAAGAACTAAGCTAAGAACCGGTCAAATCGGAGGTAAACCAACCAAAAGACAACCAAAGAAAATCATACCGGCTCATAGTGGTAAAACCCCTGATTTTTACAATAAGCTATAAAAATCGGAAAATAAACATTCTTGTGCCCAAATTATAGGGAATTGGATGAAGAAGTTTTAGAAAGATAGATTAGGTCTAGAACTGACTAAATTGGAAGTAAATCAGCTAAGGATATACTAACAATGCCCAAACTAACTGATTAATTTGTAGAAAATTGGTTCACTACAGTGCGGACCGATCGGTGTGCCACGTCGGGTGCACGCACACGTGGGTCGTGTGACACACTCACACACATGAGACTTCGCCTACACCTAACTTTAGTCCCATTTACCCAACTGAGTTCCAAAAATAATCTGGATGTCAACAAGATTTTCTTCATTCACACTCCCAAGAAAATTAAATGAAGAGCAGAGGTTAGAGGGTCCCATCACATTGGCTGTGGACATGGCATAATTGAGAATTGGTCACCCTAGCTACCTGTATAACTATCGACCCTCCTCTCACCGAAGGATGACCAAGATTCTCTCTATAAGTTAGTCTCCTCCACTTTTCGGTGATCTCCTTACCAAAGGGGCAATTATGGAAAACTTGAGGGACCAAAATATAATTTTAAAAAGTATGGACTAATGTGAAATAAGTAGAAAGTTAAAGGACCCTAATGAAAAAGTAGAAATGGCTTAAGGCTTTAGTGAGAAAATGACCAATAGAGAGGGGGAGAAAAATATGGGGGCTTAGAATATACGAATGAGAGTCATATAAATGGATTACAAATATGAGATTCGAGCAAACCCGACCTAATGGGCAAAATCATAATTTTCAAAAATTCCAGGATGGTACAATAACATACCATTTAGAACTAAAATTGACCATGTTGTATTCATATGAATTTTGTAGCTTGTACTATTTTGAATAATCGAGTGGAATCATCGATTATAGATATTTTGGAAATCGACTAAAACAAACACGTGACCAGGATGAGTGGGTTTATAGACGGCGAGTATTATTAGACCAATCGTTGTATTTTGCTAAGTTTTATTGAACTGTTGAAAATAGAGAGCATGTTAGGTTTCACTTAAATTGAGAAATGAGATCTGATGAGCTTAATAAGCCATGAATTGAATTAAGAACCTAGGATGACATAAGAAAAAAAAACCAAGATAGCGTTACGTGACTGAGTTTACAATGAAGGCTACGATCTAAACTCACAGTAGTAATGGTGCTAATAATGCGGGATTTTCCAAAAAGGGGGCTAGGTTCCATATGTGTTGGATATGATAAGAAGTAAATAATGATGAAGAAGACATTTAAAGAATCGAAACTCATAAAGTTTAGTTGTTGTAAGCCATGTTTCTTCACAATGAGAAAGCTGGACCCTCTCCTAGCTATCTCTGACTGACCCTGACCTCCTTGAAGCTTAAGAGTATGTCAATTATGCCTCCACTCATCGGATTAGTGAACTTCTAGAGAGGGAAAGTGTTCAAAATGTATCGATCAAATTCTTTCTACTCAAGGCATCAATTGGAGAGATTCTTGATACCATAAGGACCCTCTCGATGAGTACTAACTTTCTAAATTAAGAGCTATAACAACCGCGTCCCGACCGGTAAGAATTCGAGGCTTCCTCTCTCTAAGAATAGTTTTCCAGCGAATCTCAATTTGAGTTTAATTCTAGGCCAATTAAGGTGTTTCAAAACATAAATGGATCATGGGAACGTAGAGAAGATGATTAGCACTAGGAACCAATTAATTGAGTTTGCAAGGTTGATTTGATAAAACAAAGTTTCGGGGTCAAAAAGGGAAATTTTGGGAAAAAAATGGGTGATTTGAGAATTTGTGGAAATTTAGGGATTTTATGCAAATACCATGAATTAAGGCAAATTGGGGATTTGACTAAAATTGGGGAAGAAATTGCAAATAAAATGGTTTTGGAGGATTTATTTGTAATTAAGGGTAATTTGAATGCTAGGGTATAAAATTCCAAGTGAATTTAAAAAGAGTTAGGGACCCAAGAAGGATGATTTGAAACCCTAGGGGCTTAAAAGAAACTAAGGGGCAATCGGGGGCCTAAGTTCTATTATGGCAAAATACGAGGCACTATGTGAAAATACGATAAAATATGTGACCTCTTAGTCAACATGTCCTGATACGGACACTCGTGCTATGCAGGAGCAGACTTCTCGAATGCTGGTCCCTGGAAGCACACCAAGGAGCCATACTCCGCTGGCATAACCCCGCTGAAATCACTAGGTGAGTGGGAATTGCTATAACGTCTATTCTGGTTGGAATGACGGTTCGCATTTGAAAATGATTTTCTTGGAATTAGCCTCCCCTGACTGGGTGACTCTACTTAAAATATTTGGGAGCTAATTTCGGGGCTTAGGCTCGGTATACAAGTGGGCCCAAGGCTGATAGACATGGGTATGGACCCGTCCAGAACTAGCATGTGATGATAAATGCTAAAAGATCCAATTAACAAGAAATTTTGTGTAATACCCGTCGAGCCAAGTTTGAGTTGTTGAGCTTGTTGGGCCAAACTGTTGCTCTACCGAATCCAAGTTGTCAAACCTATTGGGCCAGTACGTGGGGGCCGAAGCCCAGCCAACAAACCATTATACTAGAGGGCCAAAGATAATGGCTATAACTTAAAAGACTCTTGATTGTTCATGCACTCTGTGTTTTGGGCCATCATGACACCTGGTATGAGGTAGTGATGGATCTTAAGGACTACTAGATGACCCAGGGTGCATAAGGGCGGTATGGCGTCCAGTAGGTCGAGAAGCTCAGGGAGTTTCCTGCGCACTAAGACTGAGGCAGTAGGGGAAATGAGGCTCATCCCATAAAGCGGACATGATGAAGTGATCATGGTTTGAGGGTCAGACTATTGATGTCCACTCACACTTAGGGTAGAGACAATGCACATCTATCAGGGTGGATAGTAAAGGCTCTCCGGTCCACAAGTGGAATGCTTGAAGATCGTTCTACGAATGTGTAATTCCTCTTATGATAGGAGGGTGGTTGATGCATGATTAATATGTGAAAAATGACAAACGAATAATAAATGGGCAAGGCAATGAATTAAAGTGATCGTTATAGTAGTTTCCCTCACTAAGTATTGTATACTCATTCCCCTTCTCTCACCCTTTCAGGTCTAAAACTAAGACGAAAAGTTCTAGGATGAGCTTGGACAATCAAGGTACGCTTCCTACCCCCAAATTATAGTAAGGGATTGAACATAGGCACGCCTTTACCATCCCTGTATCATTAGGGTAGGAATACCCGAATGATGCAGGAATGGGTGGCAGGTTGATCATGGGACCTCAACCAAATCGGGTTAGGGTGTGACACAATGGCTAAGGAGATGGAAACTCACCATCATTAAGAAAAACCTTGGAAACCACTAATTGCCATGAGGGCCATGATACTTTATCAAAAAGGGTATCACCAAAACTGTCTGTGGAAAGATCAAAATTGTATGCAAAGAAGGAAGATTTTATGTTGGATTCTAGGACCAGCACATGACGAGAGGGGCAAAATTAATAACACAATGAGGTAGGAATGATAAGTTTGAAAGGCAAAATGCCAATGATTACAATGACTACAAATAAATGATTGGTTAATCATATAGAGATCACAACCTTGTGATCAGAATTGTGTTTAGTACAAATGTCTCAAAGGAAGAGTCTAACCATAAAGGGACATATGGTCTGGATAAATGACACCCCAAGATAGGAGAACGAAGAACCAACAATCCAAAAAGGGAAGTGGCATGAGTTATATTCCCTTAAAAGGTGTCAGAGATATGAAGAGTAATATAATGGGGCCAATTGAAAATGGTGCATAATATTTAACCCTCACAACAAAAAATGGTTATGAAGAAACCATTGATAACCACCTAGGATGTGTGGTTAGGTAATGAGAGAAAGGAGGTAGTGGGAAACGCCATCAAGGAACTTTTTCACTCGACGTAAACTTTTGTCTCGCATAAGAGTGAGCTTAAGTGCATAGGGTGACAAAATAAAGGAAATCAATATTTTCTTAAGCAATGCTCTGATGAAAGATAAGTGATGGAACACTCCAGTAGAAAGAAGGAGAGAGCTTGGAAATGAAAGGCGTGAAGCAATGGATAAAGTTTCATAGAAATACTATGTAATGAATGAAACAGTCAGAATTCGATAATAATGAAATCCGAAGAGAACAACATGGAAATTTAAAAGTAAGTTGGAAATGACTAAGTACTTGAGCAGTACGCATTGAAAATTTTGGGGATGTTCATGGTAATTGAGGAAAGTTTTTTAAAATGTCAAGAATGGACAAAGTTCTGTGATTCCTATGGATTAGCAAATTTGTCATTTGATGTTGAGGGCACTTAAATTAGAATAGATGAAATATTATGACTCATGAGAAGAAGGGTTGTTTAGTGGACCATGATAATGTTATAAAGAAGTCATTGGAGGACTCAAATAACTATAAATGTGATAAGATTCCTTGAGCTAGGAAGCTAAAAATGGAAAAAGTGATAAGTTAAGAGTCCCCAAATGAAGGGCACTTGAATAAAAGGATTATAAGTAAGGATTAATAAAGTTGGATAACCAAAGCCTTAAGTTTGGATGAGGCATGAAATTCAAGAGTAAATAAGATCCTATGCACATCAGGCAGGTGAAAAATGAAAGGGAAGGATCCCAAACATTGATTAAGAATCTTGTTATTAGGATGAAGGTGTAAGATAAGAGAATGCGACTCTAAATGTACAGAATATGCAAATGTCACCTCATATGGAAAACAATAGTTGAGTTTTATGGAAGGGTCTTGATGCGACCATGAGACAAAAATGGTGGGAGAAGGTCCTAGGAAGGGATCTTACGCTTGATAAAGCCTTAGAGTAACTTCTGAGTAATGGGGATAAGAAGATCCCCAAGGAAAAGATGAGGAGTTAGTGAAAAGCTAAGAGCCAAATAGATGGAATTGGTATCAAAATCCATCCTAAAAAGAGGAGCATATTTGAATCATGGGTCAAATGAAAAATAATCTTAAGTATGAAAAGATTCTAATGGTTAAAATATTCAGGTGTAGTGGCCAGATTGTGGAAGAAACAAATGGGGTGATAAGAGAAAATTATGCCCCATTTAATTTATGTATGATGAGTTTTGGGGACAAAACTCCTTAAAATAAGGGTGTAAACCTCGTTTCTTCAAAATAAGAAAGTCGGGGATGAGATCCAAAAATTTTTAAGAGAAAATTGTGGTTTAAAGTGAACCGAAATTAGTAAAGAGAAACCCAAATGTGAATTTGAATAATCCCAAGTGACCAATGAAAATCCAAAACTCAAGTAAATGGATCATGGAGCAAATTTGATGAGAGAACCAGACCGGTCTAGGGTGAACTAGACCTAAACTAGGTTGAATCAGGAAGAACTAATTCCAAGATTCATTTTTATAAATGACTTAAAAATGTCAATTTGGGAAATTGAAGTCACTACTATTTAGAAACCGATCAATGGTCCACTTGGTCAACGCTCCATCAGTGCGTGTGACCAATCAACACATGACGTGTGTTGAAGTGTGCCATATTAGCCACCCACTCCGCATTTGAAAGTGTCGGCCAATTAGAGTGTGACATGTGTCCTTAGTCAATGGTCAGAGAAAGAGAAATACACGTCACTAAATAATGACCAATGGGAACGTGACATGTGTCATCAATCAACGGTCAACTGAGGAAAATCCCCAACGGTAAAGCCGACCAATGAGAGGCTGACATGTGGCAAAGATGCCAGGTTAGCTTCTAAGGAGGATGTCCGAGAGGGGTTGACCAATCAGGAGTTGTCATGTGGCAATGCCATGTTGGGTGGTCACAACCATTCAAAGGAGGACACATGGCAATGACACAGTACATTAGGTGGGATAATGGATGAATTTAAATTGGTCAATCAGAGGACGCCACATGTCATGGTCAACTTAGGGTTAGTTACATCAGCAACCATGTCAGATTAAATGACCAGTGAGAGGTCGCGATGTGTTTAATTAACGGGACAAAGGATGACTCGACTGTTGAGGGGAGGCCACATCAGCAACATCAACCAATCCCAGCTTGCCACATGGCACCTCGCATGTGCAAAACTTGCATGCATGCGTTGTGTCCTCTTCTTCCTTCAGACTTATGAATGGAAGGGGAGAGAGATCAACGCCATAATTCTAGTGAGCTTTTACTCCCTCTGACAAGGCATTAAACCGAGGAATTGGTGGCTAGACATATGAGAATAGATAGAACATTTAGTTCTCGAACTCCATGGGGATAAAATTGCAAATAAAGTAAGATGAAGAAATTATGGCAAAAAATTGGAAATTTATTTGTCAATAAAATAAAATTAGGGACTTTTGTGTTAATTAAAGAAAACATAGGGACCTTAGTACAATTATTAGATAATTGATAGATCGATTATTCTTGATCATGTAGGTGTGAAAGGAAGTCTTTTACCTACAATTGCAAGTCTAACTTGATGCATCGAAAATTTGTTCGGGATAAACAAGTCATAGATCTCGAGTGAGTGGGATTTCTAGTATCGAGTCCGATTGGACTGATAATGTATACTTGAAAGCATACTTTATTTAAAAAATCAAATTTCAAGAAATATAATCCCCTAACTATGTGAAACTGCTCAAATCTTTTGAGATTATATTTTTGAAGAAAGAATGAAGTATGATAATAGGACTACCCTTGAATAGTGTATGGATACACTTTAAGGGAAATGGTCTAGTTCCAATAATCGATGCGTGAAATGGGCAAGACCCATGGTCGATAGAAGGCTGGCTAGATCTAGTTTTATGAAAGTAGGTCCATGGCCATGATCTTTTAAACGTGAAGTGGTCCCAAGGTCGTGTTTTGAAAACTCGTATGAGTGGGCCTAAGGCTAGTAGAAACTAGTTCATACCCAAAAATAAATTTTTATTTAAGAGCCTCATAAAATTATCAAAAATTGATAATGCTTGTTTAAGTTGCTAATCTAGAGTTGGGAGCCCGTTGGGCTAGCAACACAAAGGTAATGGTCTTAAATCAAAAGACTTTTGTATGTGATTGCAATCATTTAGAACTAAAGAGATGTCTGGTACGGGGTAGTGTTGGTTCTAATGGCTACTGGATAGCAAGGTTGGTACAAGGAAAGTTGTGATGTTCCAATATGATTGAAGCTCTAGGACTTCATGTGCACTGAGACCGAGGGGATAGAAGAGTGAGGTCTCACTTGTCCATATGGGGATTAAGTATCGATAAATGTGGGGGTTGGGCCAAGGTGCTCACATAGACGAAGTGGTGGAGGTTGTGGCATCTCACCAGGGTGAACGGTAAAGACGCTTCGAGCCACTAATGGAACAGATCGAGGTTGTAGCCTTTAAGGGTCTATTTTGTGACTTTTAGATCCATTTGATGAGAAAGGGAGTTTGTGTGTTTGTGTGATACAAACTGATATAAATCCATCAAATATGAAATATGAGAAATTCTTCCAACTAGAAAGGAATTTGTTTTAAAGCTTGTATGAGACAAGTAGTGGATTTATCTACTAAAAACCTTTTCAAAATGATAAGACAAGTTATAGTTTGTTTTTCAGAAAATTTTAACTATTGTGTTATAAAAAGGTTAAACTTTTGAGTATGGAATGAATCGTGGACATGAAGTTAGATGTCAATAGAGACTCTCACTTAGTTATGAACTCATCCCCTCTCTTACCCCTTTCAGGTCCTAAGCATGTCACAAAGAATGTTAGAGGATGAGCTACTAACCTAGTATATGAATATTTTCCTTAAAATATTTGTGTACTGCAATATCTATTCCCCAAAGTTTTTTGGAAAACTTATATGATGCATTGTATTCCTTTCGATCTTGAGCCTTGCTTTTGTCAATACTATAAAGATGGAAATGGTTTCTATTAGAGTATTGGCAGAAGTGGCGGGTTGTTCACAAGGTTCTGTCCAAATCGGTTCGGGGTGTAACAACTTTAGTGGTATCGGAGTAAAAGGTTTTTAAACTTGAATTTTTGAAAGAAAATGAGTTTTGAAAACTTGGAATCATGGGAAATATTTTTAAATGCTAGAAATAGTTGCTAAATAAATATTATGAAATTAAGGGAAAAACCTATCATGTAAGAGGATTCCCAAAAGAAGGAGAACCCAATCCAAGTTTGTTGAGGATGAAACAAATCCACAGTTGGAGAATCAATCAAACTTGAGAATGGGAAACACCAACCCATTATTTACTTGACAAGAGGTAGATGACAACTTTTGTGAGGACTATGCAAATTATGTGAAGGTGTTTAAAAGGCTCCCATCCATTCAAACTCACCAAGAGTCTGGTCCTGCAACTCTCCTCAAACAAGCTTATGAATGTGAAGATATAGTAATGAGAAAGTATAAAGCATCATATCTAGGAGGGTTGAACTACCAAACTCTTGAGGGTAAGATGCCTCCTCAAAATATGAAGAACTAAGCATGAATGCTTGCAATCGATGTGGAAAGTACCATAGAGGCTTATGCCTCTTTGAGAAAACGACATCAACTTCCAAGTCTTTAGAGGGAGAGTCTCACCATTAGCCGATGGTCAACTCTAAGTTAGTTAATAAAGTGTGACTAGAGTTGTAAAATAGGTGTAATTTACTTTTTATGTAATAAGCCATAATTATGGCTAACGAAATCAATAAAATAAAAACTTTATGCATTAAAAGTTTTTGTGATTTCATTAGCAAGCCATTAGTGAAGGTCAAAATATGAAGGATAAAGAAATTCTTGGAGCAACAAAAGGCGGAAAGGCTTGATGAAGGAGAGTCAAATACCTTAGAAGGAAAAATAAATGCCCTTCAATAAAGACTTCAAACTTGTCTTACAAAGTTTGAAATTTAAGGATGATTAAGTAACCCTTGATGTTATTGCTAAGGAAATCAAGAAGTTTGGAGGCAAATACTTGGAACCTTTCCCTTGGAGGAATAAACATGTAAATAGAATACAGGTAGAAATAAGGATCGAGTATAACAGAAGTTCAAGAAGGGAGATAACCTTAAGAAATGGATGAATTAGAAGGAGGTATAATGGGATGTCAAACTTTTGATGGGACAAATACCCATAAGGGTATGATCAAAGGAAAAAAAACGACAATAGGGCATAATATAGAGATTACAAAATAAGACTCCAATAACATAAATTCCTTGGATAGGGAATTAAGTACAATGGATAATCTCAAATACGACAATAGAATGTCTATAGAGAAGCACACCAAAAAGGTGTGAGTATGAGGTGAGGAGTAAAGTGGGGGACTTCTAGGAAAGAAGGAACTAGTATACTAGGGGACATGAGAATGGATGATAAAAACTAGTAAGATAAACTAAGGTGGTTATGGTTTGATAAACCGGAACAAAATTATTAAAAACAATCCATGGAAGAATGTTTCATAGGGTAAATTGAGGATAATCGATAAATAATGGAAATATATGAATGGTAGATGAAGGAAGTCCTAAAGGAATAATTGTAAGTCATTAAAAGACACATAGAAAATGTGAAGAGAATCCATTAATGATTAAGGAAATTCTTGAAACCCTAAACAATCTTAAAGGGCATGGCATAGAGGTAAAGGAAAAAAAGGTACAAGGATAGTACATTACCAAGAGAAGTATATTTATGACCACTCTAATGAAAGGAGACAAGTGGTATCTAGGCAATGCACACCACAGCTGAAATGGAGTGATGAGAAAGTTATAGACAAGATTGCTATCAATAGTAAGAAATAAAGAAGTAAAGGATGGGTCATAGAATGACCATACATTCTTATAACGATTGGGTTATGATCATATGAAAGGGAATTCATGCTGAATGCAAGGAAATAACACTAAGCATGAGTAGTAAAAATGACAAGTTCAAAAGGCATCTCACAAAGAAAAACAATTATAAAAATGCGAACCAAACAAATGTAAGTTAAACATTCTAGAGATTGTAACCCTGTGACCCAAATTAACTTTTGGATGGAAACCTCTAGAGAGAGAGCCATAACCCTAAATGGTGTAAGATTAGACCAAAGAAAATACCTTTGAGTAGACAAGTAAAGGGAAGCCAATCATAATGAGCTCCAAAGAGTGAGTGGATGACCGAAGAGAGAATAGAACCCTCAAGGATATTGCCTAAAGGATGAAGTAAAAGAGTGTCCATAGTGACATCTCACCAAGGTAATCATATGAGCGAGAGGACGCTCAAGGGGAAAGCAATGGGAGGCCAGATCGCTAGGAGATCCTCACCTCGAGTTTGAATGCCTAATCATGTCACTAGGAATGATGGCAAAATAATTGATAGGTAATGGACACCCCAAGATGGGAGAACAAAGGATTGGAAGTCCAAGATGAGAAGTGGGATATGTTGTGCACCCAAAGGAAATAACGGAGATATGAAGTATGGTAAGAGTAGTGCCAATTGGAAATGACATGAGATACTCAAAATACTCCGACTAAATTGATTATTAGAGATAATCGATAACCACCTAGAATGAGTGGTAAGATGTGGAGAATAAAGAGGTAATGAGAAAGGTCATGGAAAACTTCTCTTGTGACGTAATGGTTACTTTAATTATGGATGGACTTAAGAACAAAGGAAATCGATATTTACACAGGCAATACTCTGACGAAAAATGAGTATTGGAAAACTATAGCTGAGTAAGGAGAAGAGCTTGGAAGAAAAAACATGAAGTTTCGAATAAAGCTTCATAGACGTACCATTTAATGGATGAAATGGTGAGGATTTCGGTAATGGTAAAGTTTGAATAATAAAAATGGAGATTTATGAAGTAAGTTAGGAATGACTAAATAATAGAGATGTATGCATTGCTAGTTGAGGAAACTACCAAATAAGAAGAATGGGCAGAGTCCCAAAATTTATTACAAATTGAAAGGTGAACATTTGTCATAAAAATGTTCTAAGAGGTATATCGAGGGATAAAGTTAAAGGTCTCCGAAGGAAGGACTTTCAAATTAAAAAGGATTACACATATGGATGTCACACCCTGACCCGATTTGGTCGATCCCCATGAACAACTCGCCACTCTTCCAGTTTATTAAAGGCTTTCCCCTTATTATAATCCGTAAAGAGTAAGGCATCCTTTAAACCTGCACCATTTCCTAGAATCGCATAATCAAAACTGCATGATATTTTAAACTTTACATACCTGTCTTATAGGCATCTTAGTTGATGGTCTTTCAAGGTAGGCTTTCCGGGATTTCTTGAAAGGGGTATAAGGGAGGGGGTGAGTACGACTACCCAGTGAATGAGTTTTCAAAGATCTACTTTTAACTTTTAAGAAAAATATTTATATGGAGTGTGCCAGACTCCTTTCTTTTCAAAAAAATCCTTTTATTTAAAAATTTGGGTTTTTCCATTATTTCTTAGTTACCGGTGTGTTATCACCCAACACACATCCTTCATCATGAAGGTTACACACATTCGCAAGTCAGTATCACTACTGAACCCGCTAGTGGCTTCGGAGCGACTTTTTCTGCCACCCGGATAGAAGTACAACCACTTCTACCCTGGGAATGAGTGGATGTACGTGACATCCGACCCACAATCCCGAAATCACTTCTTCGTTTCCGTATGAGGATAGAGACTTCATCCTGTCCCCACCTCGGTCTCATGTGCTTGGTGCTACTCTAGATTTCGCACATACACCTGGAACGACGATCTTCTCTTATACTCACCGGGTCGTCCAGGGCCCTTAGGACACATCACTACCCCTCATGGGCGTCTTGATGATCCCGTACTCATGGTGCATGCACAAATAAATTTTTCTTAAATTACCATGTAATATGTGGTGCCATTTGTCCCAATGGTCCCAACCTTCAACTCAACTTGTAGCTATTTGTCTTGACTGGTCTGAAGACCGGTCATGTCGCACTGCTACTAGTTGACTGAGTATGTCGGACCTGCATTGGTACCATAACCAAACAATTCACTTATTAAGTTTTAATGGCACATATATATATATATATATATATATATATCATGTTCTTTTACAAGCTCCTGCTCGTGTCCATTGGCCTATGGCCTACTGTTCGAATTTTTTCAAAAACCGAGCATTTTAGCCCTCAAGTTCCAAAACCGAGGCCCCCGGCCTATAAGAGCTATTCGAGCTCCCGTCAAGAAGGTCTCCCAAATAGTTTAAGCATTTGCACACAGTCAGGGGAGAACACTTCCGACAAAATAGGTTTTCACTGTCCATTATACTAATCGGTATAAGGACATCTCCGTTCATAATCGATGAACGGGTTTTTTCAACTTCCTTCAAGGAAGTCTCTTCATACCAACCGGGTATGATCTACTTACAACCGGTAAGTAGTTTATTTCACAAAATTTTCACATCACTTTCTCTAAGTGGTGATGATTAAAATACCACTAAACATTGGGTTTTTATACCGAGGCACTTATCATCCCCAACCGGGTATGATATATAATCCCACTCACGACCGGTAAGTGGTTTTTAATTTTAAGCTGTGCTCATCATCCCAACCGGGTATGATGTTAGTAAACCCACTCACCCGTTAATGTAGTGAATTCCACTATACCAGTTCTTTGTATTCACGTGAGCTCATCCATGCTGGCGTTCCCGGTATTTCACGTTCCTACACAATATGAACATCCTTGTTCATTATTACTCTACATAACAACCTTCATTCATTTCCAATGAATGAGAAAACCCAAACTTTTAATTATTTGTAATTAGGTCCCTAAAGTTATTTCTCTTTAACTTTAAGTCCCTAATGTCGATTTTTCCTCAAATTGAGTCCTGTAACTTTTAAAATTTATCATAGGACCTCAATTTAGTCCATTTCACTAAAAGGGGATTAATTTCTCAAAATTCCAATTTGGTCCTCCAATTTTTCCCAAATTACCATTTTGCCCTTCCTTTACAAAAATGGTACGTATTGCCCCAAAAATTCTAAAATTTCTCAATTGGTCCTCCAACATTATTTTCATGCCCAATTGGCCCTCAATTTCATAAAATTTCATTTTTCCCTTCGAATTAAAAAAATCCCCAAATTTTCCCCAATTTCAACTCTTCAACACTGTCGAATTTGATTTCATCAAATTGACTGATCAAACACTTCTAATTGTTGAAATTGGAGTTGAAATTAAGTTCCTAAATGTTAATAAAATTCTAAGAAACTTTGAATAAGAAATTTTAATGCCGAAACGAGCTTTCAATCTGGGCAGATAGCTCTCATATTGAGGTTAATCCTAGAATCAAGAATTACATCAGTTGATGCCAAACTGAGTTAGAATTTCATCATTGAAATTCTGTCGGTTCTCTCTTTAGCACCGGTCGGAAATTGTAGAGGGGAGCCAAATTGACTTACCTTTTTAGTCCTAATTCGGCCGTGGGAGGGCTTGGTTTGGTCTGAGAAGGGCTTGAAATGGCCAATTTTAGCTTGGCTGAAATAGGGCAGCTTCAGTCCACCGGAGCTGCTTCACTATTCCATCATATCGGCGCTTCTCCAACGATTCTCGGATTGATTGGAGTTTGCTATCAGATAGTTGTCTTCTCCCCGGTTCTAAAGAGCTCAACCTTTGTTTAAGTCAAAGCTTTGGTTCGAGCTTCACCAGGAAATGGAGCAGTAGAGAAAGAGAGAAGTGTTTAGGTGTGAGGAAAATGAAATGGGGATGACCTCTTTATATAAGTGTAAAACCCGTGTATTAAATGGGCGAGATTTATTACTAGTATTAATATTGCCATAAATTATTAGTATTAATTCTAATAATTTAATTTCAATATTAATTCCAATAATTTAATTTCGATATTAAATTATTTGTATTAATTCCAATAATTTAATTTAGGTATTAAATTATTGGTATTAATTATAATAATTAAATATATATTAATTTATTGTTATTTATGATAAGACATAGATAAAAATTTATGACCGAAATTTTGGGTTACAAAAAAATTCATACTTTCCAAGAGGTCACCCATCCTCACACTACTCTTAAGCAAGCACACCTAACTTCAACGTTCTTATGAAATCTTGTTCACCTAAACCAATTTGGTTTTTGTCTTCTAAATTTTCTTAAATTTCTTTTCCAAGGTTTAATGAACCCTTTAGATCACCCGGAAGTTGTAAATTTCCATATTGCATGTTCTCAAATGTAAACCGGCTCGGTTTTCTTACTCGGTTTGACCGATTCTTTTCCCAGTTTTCCTTAACTCAAAAGTGCGGGGTTTGCATGGATTGTTCGAGATGGATAATTAATGCATTAGGATTTGATAAGGTGTGAAGTTTTCGAGTAAATGAGGTTTTACTCACACCAGATAGGAGAAAAATGAAAGGGGAGGACCCAAACATTTATCAAGGATCACGTGATCAAGATGATGAAACAAGTTAAGGGAATATGACTCTAGATGGATTGGATGTACATATTACACCCCGTATAAGGGTACCGATCAAATATGAATAAAGAGTCCTGATACGACCATGAGTCAAAAAGAGTATGAAAAGATCCTAGGAGGGGATCTAAAGATTTACAATGCCTTAAAGTAACTCCCTAGAAAGAAGGGGATAGAGTAAAAACCCCAAGGTAAAGATGAGGACTTTACTAAAGGACTAAAGTCAAAATAGATCCTGTGATGTGTGGCTTGTTCAAATTATGAACCGACATGAAAAAGAATCTTAATAAAGAAGATTTCAATGGTAAAAGTATTCAGGCATAGTGGTTAGATCGGGAAGGAAACGGGGGAAAAGGGGCTTGTAATATGAAGCCAAAAATGAGAACTGTAAAATTTTCAGAGAAAACCGTGGTTCAAAGTGAACCAAAATTGGTAAAGAGAAAATAAAAACAAGAATTGGACAATCCCAATTGTTCAATGAAGATCCAAAATTGATGGAAATGGATCATGAACCAAATTGGATATGAGAACCGGACCGATTCAGTGTGAACTAGACTTAAACCAGATTGAATTGAGAAGAACCAATTCAAAGATTCATTTTTCTAGGTGAGATAAAAATTTCAATTTGGGAAATTGAAGTTACCAATGTGTAGAAAAGGAATTTAAATGAATTTAGAAGATTTTAATTTTGAGAAAATAGATTGAATTGGGCCTGAATCGTCCAATTTTTTACTTTGGGTCATCGAACCCGGTCTGACCAAACCAATCAACAGACCGCTACCATGTCAATGCCCAATTAGCATGTGTGACCAATCAGTGCACGACACGTGGCAAAGCGTGCCTAGTCATCTGCTCAGTCATCGTCTAAAAGCGTTGATCATTTACAATGTAACACATGTCCTTAGTCAATAGTTAGATGAAGAACATCCACGTCATTGGAAACTGACTAATAAGAGTGTGACACGTGTCTCCATTAAACGATCAACTAAGGAGAAGCCTCATCGATAGGGCTGACCAATGAGAGGTTGACACGTGGAAAAAGTGTTAGGTTAGTGTCCAACTAGGATACTAGAGAATTGTCGACCAATTAGAAGTTGACACATGACAAAGCCACGTCGGATGGCCACAGTTAATTAGAGGCTGACACATGGAAGTGGTACAATGTGTCAAGTGGGAAAACTAATAAATTTAAATAAGACAATTAGAGGACACCGTGTGTCACGATCAACTAGGGGTTAGATCTAGTCAGCAGTCAAGTAGAAGAGAGCGGCCAATGAGAGGTCACCACGTGGCTGGTTAATAAGTCAATAAATGACTCAGATGCTGAGTGGAAGGCTGCGTCAGCGGAGACAGCCAATCACTATGGGCCACATGGTAGCTCACACGGGAGAAGCTTGCGTGTGCGCATAGTGTCCTCTTCAACCTTGGGACAGTCTAGAGAGAAAGGCCAAATGGTCAACATTACTCAAGCGGCCAATAAATCTCTTCAAAAAGGCCTTAAATCAGAGAGTTAATGGTTGATCGATGGAGGAACAGATAGAACATCCAGTCTTTAAGCTCCCTATATAAAGAGTTCCCCTCTATTCATCCTCTTCATCCCTATAAAACTTGAATAAGATGAACCACTCCAATTTCCGACCATCTCTAAACTAGAGCTTCGATATCGACCCATTTCTTCACCTCCGAATGCGAATTCAATTTTCCTGAAATCTGGAGGAAGTCCTCTACCTTGTTGCATACTACCTTCAGCTCGAAGATCACTGTAGAAAAGTTAGTGACTACCCACAGTACAATTGCTCTGACAGTCGAATTTGAGTAGGAGGTTTTTAGCAGAATTCGGGCCCCCTAAGGCTAGGTCGACCCTCTCTGCCCCATAACTCTTCATGACCAAGCCTCATCCTCCCTGAGCCTTTGAGATAGGTAAATGCCACTACCTTTCACCGGAATAGTGAATATACAGTAAGAAAATTGTGAAAAAGTTTCTAATGAAAGTCTCCCTATTCATTGCACCAATTGAGGTGAAATTGGATCCCAAGAGGATTCTCATCATGAGAACTAGCTCTTCAAATCAAGAGCTCTGATAACTATATCCTTGTTGGTAAAAAAATCAAAGCTTTCTCTTTTTAGAAATATTTTTTGTCAAAGATTTCTTTGAGCTCAATTCTAGGCCAAATTGGACGATTCAAAGCTTGGAATGATCGTGGAGAGGTAAAGGAGATTATTAGCAACATGATAGGAGGCAATTAGCTAAGTTTAATTGGTCAATTTAATAAATTGTGATTTTAGGGCTAAATTGCAATTTTTGAAGAAATTGGGTGAATTGGGGATTTTTTTTGAAATTTGTGGATTTTTATGCAATATGCATAATTTGTGAGTGAATTGAGAAATTCAATAAAATTGGAACTTAATTCAATTAAAATAATTTTTGGAAAATTTAATTATAATTAAAAGTGAATAATATGCTTTATTTGTAATTTTGAATCATTTTATATTAAATAAAATTATTTTGGGATAAAATTGCAAATAAATTAAACTGAGGAAATTATGGTAAATAATTGGAAATTTATTTGTCAATAAAATAAACTTAGGAACTTTTGTGTTAATTAAAGAAAACATAAGGATCTAAGTGCAATTATCAAATAATTTATGAATCCATTATATGTGACCATGTTTGTGTGAAATGAAGGTATTTACTTACAAATGCGAGTCTAATATGAGGCATGGGAAATCCGTTTGGGACGAACAATCATGGATATCGGGTAAGTGGGATTTCTCGCATCGAGTCCGATTTGACCGATGATGCATACTTGAAAGCATGTTTTATTTAGAAAATCAAATTTCAAAAAATATAATATCGTGATTGTGTGAAACTACTCAAAATTTTTGGGATTATATTTTTGAAGAAAGTGTGATAATAGGAGTACCCTTGAATGGTATATGGATACAATTCAAGATAAATGGTCTAGTTCTAACTATCGATGTAGGAAATAGGCAAGGCCCATGGTCAACAAAAGGTTAGCTAGATTTAGTTATGTGAAAGTGGGACCAAGACCACATTTTCTTTATAAGTGAAGTGGGCCCAAGACCATTTTTTGAAAACTCGTAAGAGTGGACCCAATGCAAATGGAAACAGGTCAAACCCATAAATAAGTTCTAATTTAAGAGCTTGAGAAAATTATCATAATTTGATAATGTTTGTTGAAACTCCTAAGCCAGGGTCAGTTTGGAGCCCGTTAGGATAGCAGCACAAAGATAAAGGTCTTAAATCAAAAGACATATGTATGTAATTGCAATCGTTCGAAACCAAGGAGATGACCGATGGATGGTAGTGTTGGATATAAGGGCTATTGGACAACAAGGTTGGTACAAGTAAAGTTATGTTGTTCTGATATGTCTCGAAGCTCTAGGAGCTTCGTGCGCACTAAGATCGATGGGATAGAAGAGTGAGGTCTAACCCTTCCATTTGGGGATCGAAGTATCGATAAGTCTAGAGGTCAGGACAAGGTTCTCAAACATACGATGTGGTGGAGTTTGTGGCCTCTCCCCTGGGTGGATGGTAAAGATACTTCAGGCCACTACTGGAGAAGATCGAGCTTGTAGCCTTTATGGGTCTGTTCTGCGACTGTTTGATCCCTTTGATTAGAAAGTGTGTTTGTATGTTTGTGTGATACAAACTGATATAAATCCACCAAATATGAATTATGATAAATTTTTGCAACTATGAAGGAACTTGTTTTAAAGCTTGTATGGGACAAGTAGTGGATTTATCAAGTGAAAACATTTTCAAAATGATACGGCAAGTTGTAGTTTGTTTATCATAATATTTTTAACTATTTTGTTATGAAAAGGTTAAACTTTTGAGTATGGAATGACTCGTGAATGGGAAGTCATGATGTAAGTAGAGACCCTGACTGAGTTATGAACCAACCCCCTCTCTTTCCCCTTTCAAGTGCCAAACATGTCACAAATAATGTTAGAGAACAAGCTACCAATTTGGTATGTGAATTGTTTCCTTAGAATATTTGTAATAAATGTTTTTGGAAAATTTATCTCATGCATTGTTTTCCTTTAGGTCTTAAGTCTTTCTTTTACCAATACTATGAATATGGAAATGATTCCTATTTTAGTATTTGGAGAAGTGGCAGGTTATTCATAGGGTTCTGTCCAAATAGGGTCGGGTGTGACAATACCAACAACCATGAATCTAACAAACAATATTAAGACATTGATAAAATAAGTTAGTAATTATAAATGGTCGAGTATCAACATGATGAAGCTCTTGAGATTTACTACTCATACACTCAAAAGAGGAAATTCAAAATCTTATAAGCATACTTTAAGACATTTTCTTGGAATGGCCAAGAAGAGGCAACCAAACCTCTGTCTGTAGGTGTTAAGTAGTCGGATTTATGGGTTAACACTGAAAGAGTGACTCCAAGGGAGAGTCCATTACCTATGCCTCTAAATAAAGAATAATGTTACCATTAGAAATGTCATGCCCTGACCCAGTTTGGTCGGATCCCCGTGAACAACCTGCTACTCCCTTGGTTCAAGAGGGGTTTCCCCCTTCTTTAATTTAAGAGGAGCCAGGCATAATCTCAACCTCATTCCTTAGAATAACATATATCAATAATAATGTAAGCTTAAGAGAAGATTAAGCATACCTCACAGAGGGTAAATTCTTGTGTTATCCCTAATCATTCTCTATTCCTGAAAAGGGATAAAAAGGGTGGATCAGTTTCTACAACTTAGTGAATGGGTGTTTGAAACATGAGTTTCTGAAAACAGTTTGAATTGGAGTGTGTTAGACTCCTTATTTTCTTAAAAATCCTTTATTCCTCAATTTCAAAGTTTTCAAAAAAATTCATCATCATTATCCATAGTTCGTGTGTTTAATAATCAACACACACCCTTCATCATGAAGGGATCACACATTCGTAGGGCAGTCCATCCACTACACCCACTTGTGGCATTAGAGTGCCTTTACTGGCCAACTAGATAGAAGACCGTCCACTTCTACCCTTGGAATGAGTGGATGTAGATGACATCCGACCCTTAAACCCGGAAAGAAATTTCATGTCTGTATGTAAACCCCGCTTTTGGAGTTAAGGAAAACCATGAAAGAACCGATCAAACCGAGTGAGAAAATCGAACCAGTTCATAAACTCGATTTTTGAGGAACGGGGAAATTAGAGAAATTTCAACTCCCTTGTGACCCAAAAATATTTATAACCTTGGGAAGGAACCTTAGAACCAAGTGGGAGAGAAAAATTAGATCGGTTTGGGTGAACCGGTTTAGGAACCAAGCCAGGTTATGAACTGAAGTCGATAGAGACAGGGCAAACAGGGTAATATATGGACTCCAAGTGACCTAATGAGTCACATAAGTCATGGAAAAGGACTTTAGGATGAATGGGGAATGAAAACCAAACCGGTTCAGTTGAACCAGGTCCGAACCGGATTGAATCGCATTGGACCAGTTTGAAAAACTATTGAACCATGTGTTAAATTCATTTTTCAAAGTGGCTTCAAAATTTTAAATTTGAGATTTGAGGCCACCATTGGATAGAAAATGAATTTAGAAAATTTTAAATTTGAAAAATTCTGTTGAATCAAGGGTGAACCGGCCGATTTAAGCTTTGAACCTAGTTTGTACCGGTCTGGTCCGATTCGGAAGAGTGTCGTCTTCTTCCTTTAGATGATAGCACTGTTCGCTCACCGGAAAATCGAAGCAGCACCGATGAAGAAGATACATTTCCATTCAGTACATTTTAGGTCATCCATGACAGTCACTAAGGTGCCAAACAGACGGCCGACGAGTCCCCCAGCTCCCTCTATAAAGAGCCCCTCTCCTTTCATTCTCTCCACACCTGAAAATCTCACTCTCTCTCAGCTGCTTAGTTTTCCAACGGAGCTCGAACTAGAGCTCTGATATAGGGTCTTTTTCTTAACCAAAGGAGGCATGGTCAGGTTACTTTCAACCAAGGAGAAGTCAACTACACTATGGTAACATCCATTCGCTCCGAAGGTCATTGGAGAAGAGTTGGCGTGATCGAACATTGAAGCAGCTCCGGCGGACCACAGCTGCCCTATTTCGGTCGAGCTAAAATTGGCTGATTCGAGCCCTCAAGCCAAACCAAGCTCTCCCAACACCTCCTCAGCCCTCCTACGACCGGATTAGAATTGAAAGATAAGACAATTCGGCTTCCCTCTACAATTTTTGACCGGTGCTAGAGAGAGAATCGACAGAATTTCAATGATAGAATTCTAATCCAATTTGCATCAATTGATGCAATTCTTGATCCTAGGAGGAACCTCAAGAGGAGAGCTATCTGCCCCGATTGGAAGCTTGGACCGTCGCGCCCCCGTCGGTGAGCAATTAAAGCTTTCTCTCTCTACATTCTATTTTACGGTGAAGCTCCATTTGAGCTCGTTCTGGCATCAAAACTTATGATTCAAAGTGCTATTGAATTGTATGAAGATGTAGAAACTCAATTTTAACTTCAATTTCAACAATTAGAAGAGTTTGACTAGTCAATTTGATGAAATCAAATTCGGCTAGGTTAGGGAGTTGAAATTGGGGATTTTAAAAAATTCGAAGGATCAAAATACAATTTTATAAAATTGAGGGTCAGTTGGGAAAAATAAGAGTGTTAGGGGACCAATTGAGCAATTTTAGAATTTTTGGGGTAAAATTACCATTTTTATAAAGGGCAGAATGGTAATTTTGGAAAATTTGGTGGCCAAATTGGGAATTTGGGACACTTGAACCCTTTTTTATGAAATTGAGGTCCCAAGGGGAATTTTTAAAGTTTTAGGACTCAATTTGGGGAAAACCGACAATTAGAGGCCGAAAGTAAAAGGAAAAATAACTCTGGGGACCAATTTGAAAATATTTGAAAAGTTGAGAATTTAGTTATTTTCACATCATCCCATATAATTTGTGGTGCCACTGGTTCAATGGCTCCGACCCTCAACTCAACCTGCAGCTGTTTGTCTTGACTAGTTCGGAGACCTATCATGTCGCACTGCCGCTAGATGACTGAGTATGTCGGTCCTATCTTGGTACCATGGCCAAATAATTTAACTGTCCATCATACCAACCGAGTATGAGCTCATCTCTACTCATAACCAAATAACGTGTTTTCCACTTCCTCCGAGTAAGTTTTCATCATACCAACCGGGTATGATCTACTTACAACCAGTAAATAGTTTTTCCGCATCATTTTAACATCACTCTAAGTTGTGATGTTTAAAATACCACTTAGTAGATGATTTTCATTTCTGATGCACATATCATCCCAACTATGTATGATATAAAGATCCCACTCACCCGATCATGCAGTGAAATTCCACTTAGTCGGTTTTCATCCCTTGTGAGCTTAACCTCATCTAGTATTCCCGCACTATGTTTACAGGACCTTCAAGATGCCCAAGAGGGGTAGTGATGTATCCTAGGGCCCTGGACGACCTGGTGGATATAAGGGCACTTAGTCGTACCAAGAGGTCTTGCAAAGCTCGACGTAGCTTCAAGCGCACAAGACCGAGGTGGGGTCAGGATGAGGTCTCTATCCTTAAACGAACATAGAGATTTGTTGCAAAATTGAGGGTCAGATGTCACGAACATCCACTCATTCTCAAGTTAGAAGTGGACGTACTTCTATTTAGGTGGCCGGTAAAGTCGCTCTGATGCCACAAGTGGGTTCAGTGGACGTACTGGTTTGCGATTGTGTGATTGACCTTCATGATGAAGGATGTATTTTTGAAAATCAAGATTTTAAAGCAGAGAAAATTTAAAGGAATTAAAGACTCTGGCACACTCCAACTTGAAAATAGTTTTTTGAAAACTCCATTTTCAAAATACCCATTCACTAAATTGTAGAAACTCACCCCTCTTTTCTATCCCTTTTCAGAAAAGAGAAAATGACTAAAAATAACACTGAGCCTTACCCTTTATCAGGTATGCTTAATTTCTCTTAAGCTTGCATTTTATTTGATATATGTTTTTCCAGGGAACAAGGTCAACAATACGCTTGGCTTCTCTTAAGTTAAAGAAGGGGGAAACTCCTCTTGAACCGGGAGAGCGGTGAGTTGTTCACTGGGATCCGACCAAACTGGGTCGGGGCATGACACCATATGAGGATAGAAACCTCATCCCAACCCCACCACAGTCTCGTGCACATGAAGCTATGTCAAGCTTCCCTGGCTACGAGCACAACAATCTACCCTTATCTCCACCATGTCGTCTAGTAACCCCTAGGACACATCACTACCCCTCTTGGGCGTCTTGATGGTCCCGAACCTTAGTGCATGCACAAACAATAATTTTTTCCATATAAGCCATTAATCTTTTGTGCTACTGGTCCAACGGTCCTGACACTCAACTCGACTTGCAACTGTTTGTCTAGACTAGTCCGTCGATCTCTCTTGTTGCACAGCCGCCAATCCATCAAGTATGTTTGTCCTATCTTAGTACCATGGCCAAATCAAACCATTCATTTAAAATTTTCATGGCTTAATCTCATGTTTGTTTACGAGCTCCTACTCTTTCAAAATCGAGCTTTTTAGCCCCCAAGTTCCAAAACCAAGGCCTCCAGCCTATCTGAGCTATTCAAGTTCCCGTCAAGATGGTCTCCCAAAATGTTTAAGTTATGACACATAGTCAAGGGAGAGCATTTCTGACAAAAATAACTTTTCACCTATCTATTACACTAATCGGGTGTGAGGACATCTCCACTCATAACCAATAAGCGGGTTTTCTACTTCCTTACATGAAGTTCATCATACTAACTGGATATGATCTACTTACCACCGATAAGTAGTTTTTTTTGCGTGTTTTCTCACATCACCCCAACTAGGTGTGATGTTAAAATTCCATATAATAGTGGGTTTTCATTTTCGAGTTGCTCATCATCTCAACTAGGTATGATGTAAAAACTCCCACTCGCCTAATAGTGTAGTGAATTCCTCTTATTTCGCTCTTTGCCTCCACGTGAACTTGTCTCTACTGGCATTCCTGGTACTTTGTGTTCCCTTGTTCATTTACCTTTACCCTAATAGCCTTCATTCATCATTAATGAATAAAATCCCCAAACTTTTAATTATTTGCTTTTAAGTCCCTAAAGTTCTTTCCTTTAACTTTAGATCCCTAATGCCAATTTTTCCTCAAATTGAGTCCCGAAACTTCCAAAAATTCATTGTGGGTTCTCAATTTATCCAAAATCCCAAAAAGGGTTCAAGTTTCCCAAATATCCAATTTGGTTCCTAATTTTTCAAAAATTACCATTTTGCCCCTACTTTACAAAAATGGAAAATTTAACACCCAATAATTCCAAAAATTGACCAATTGGTCCTCCAACATCTTTTTCATGGCCAATTAGCCCTCAATTTTCTGAAATTGCACTTTATTCCCTCGAAATTTTTAAGTCCCCACTTTTCCACAAACTTTTTCCCCTACAATTTCCCCCTTTCGAACTGGCCAAATTTATTGAGCAAAAAAAACCTAGCCAAATTTGATTTCATCAAATTGACCGATCAATTGAGGTTCATTGTTGAAATTGAAGGAAAATTTGAGTTCCTACACATCCATACAATTCAATTGCAGACTGAATCACATGAATTGACACCGGAACGAGCTCAAACGAAGCTTCGTCGAAAAACTGTACTTAGAGAGAGAAAGCATCAAAAGCTTACCGTCGGGGGTGTAGCAGTCCGAGCTTTCGATTTGTGTAGATAGCTATTGTATTGAGGTTACTCTTAGAATAAAAAATCACCTCAATTCATGTCGAATTGAGGGAGAATTTGGCTAGTAAAGTTTCACTGGTTCTCTCTCTAACACCAATCGAAATTTATAGAGGGAAGCTAAATTGGCTTACCTTTCCACTCTAATTCGATCGTATGAGGGCTAGGAATATGTTAGCATAGCTTGGTTTGGCCTGAGTAGGGCTTAAATCGGCCAATTTCAGCTCGACAGAAATAGGGCAACTTCAGTCTGTCGGAGCTGCTTCACTGTTCGATCACATCGATGCTTCTTCGGCGATCCTCGAAGCAATTGGAGACTACCTCAAGTAGCTGACTTCTTCCCGAGTCTAAGGAACCTGACCACACCTTCTTTGGCTTAGAAAAACCCCTAAGTTGAAGCTTTGGTTCGAGCTTCATTGGAAAACTGAGTAGCTGAGAGAGAGTGAAGTTTTTAAGTGTGTGCAAGATGAATGGAGATGGGCTCTTTATATAGGGAGCTCGGGGACTCTCCGGCCGTCCGTTTAGCACCTTAATGACAGTTATTGATGGCCTGAAAAGTCCTGAACCGAAATGTTTCCTCTCTACCAGTGCTGTTTGATTTTCTGGTGAATGAACAGTGTTGTCATCTGAAGGAAGAAGATGACATTGTTCCGAACTGGACCGAACCAGTCCGAACAGAGTTCAATGCTTAAATCGGTTGGTTCAGGCTTGATTCGACCGAGTTTTTCAAAATTAAATTTTTTTTAATTAATTCTATAGCCAATGGTTGCCTCAATTTTCCAATTTGAATTTCTAAGCCACCTAGAAAAATAAATTTAGCATATGGTTCAATGATGGTTCAAACTGGTCTAAACCGGTTTGGATCTGGTTCACCTGAACTGATATGGTTTTTCTTTCCCAAATTGTCCTAAAGTCCATTTCCAAGGTTTTTATGACTCTTTGGGTTACTTGGGAGTTGTAAATTTCCCAATTTTCCCATTCTCTAGTGGTTGGGGTTTGTGAACTGGTTCGGTTTTCTCACTCGGATTGACTGGTTCCTTCCCAGTTTTCCTTAATTCCAACGGGTGGGGTTTACAACTCTCCCCTCCTTTTAGGAGTTTTATCTCCAAAACTTATTCCATATCCTTCGTACTGAAAAGAATTTCCATTGATATCACTTGTTG
This sequence comes from Trapa incisa, assembly GCA_030064435.1. Taxonomy (NCBI): domain Eukaryota; kingdom Viridiplantae; phylum Streptophyta; class Magnoliopsida; order Myrtales; family Lythraceae; genus Trapa; species Trapa incisa. The sequence goes on along the minus strand of CM057775.1, from coordinate 10,289,024 downwards.
TTTATTGGCATACAACCTTCTCAGTTATTTCTATTTAGTCACGGTATAACACTCACTGATTAAATTTCTTTTCCTTCTCATTATCCATTCCATGGAGCTCACTTAAGCTAACCATACCACACTCGAGAATTTAAGGCTATATTCTTAAATTCTCATCCTTTGTTCCTTGATGCAAAATTCTTCACATTGAGGTTCTTTACTTAGGGTTCTAGAATTGAGAGTTCCTAGATACCCACTCATTCCTATAAAATCACTTCCTTTGTCATTATAACCCTAGGTTTGGGGTCTTCTCGAGCACCATCTACTCACTTCATAGGTTTCGGGATTAACTCCTCTTATCAACTTTTGACCCACCTTATGTCCGTCCTTCGTTTTAGTGGTATCCTTTTCTCAAGGATTTTCTCTTCTTTTAGTCAACTTTTATTCTCTTGTAACCACTTTGAAATTCTTATATGAATAAATTTCCTTCAGTTTAAGTATCATTTGCTTAATTGTGATTGCTTCCTTATTTCATTTTTTCTCTCTACCCTATCTCTTACATCAGAGACATTCACCTTAGGAATTACATGTTCAATCCTCTCATCCTTTCTTTGTTGTCTTCATTTCTTCTTTTCTTCATACCCCTTCCTATGATAGCGTATTCATCCTTTTGAATTCTCCTCTAACTTAAATTTCAGTCTCCTCCTTATTCTTCACTCTAGACATTTTAAATTCTCGATCTCATTTTGGGTACTCCACGCTATGTCTAGACGTTCTCTCCTTAGGCTCTATCAACTTGAGCGTTGATCATTCCCAACCCTGATATCAGTAATTCTTTACTTAAATCCCTTTTTAACTAATGGATTAACTTTTCCAAGGTTTCTTAGATGTGTTTTCCTCTATTATCTCTTTTATGGGCAATCCACCCCATTTTTACTCACACGGCATCGTTTGATGTATTTTTCCTATTTTCTCATTAATTGAACTTAACTTGCTCCTTGGGTCCTCTTGTGTACCTTTCATTTGTACTTGATCTTTCCATCTTGCCTGGCATATCGTAGATAAATTTATCTCATCTTTATTTTCATTGATCCCATTACCTTTGAATTTGGGAAACTTTTGTCCCTCCAAGGTTTCCTTCCTTGACAGTTTATACTCTTCTCTCTCGGGTTCTCCTCCTGTTTTGCCATTTTAGAATATCGAATCTTTAAAGGTATTCCCTGATGTCATCCCTTCTGGCTTACATTACTCTTGAGAACTTACTCGTATATTTTCTTTATTTTCCTTTCTTTCCTGTTTTCATCTATTTCTTCTAGATAGTATTCACATTTTCTTTACTTTAAGATCTCACGTCCATCCTCTTAGAGGCTTACTAAATTTTCTCCTGTTTTGAGTTTGGTCGTTCAATTGATTTTGGTAGTTGATCTTTTATAGATTTTTGCCTTCATCTTAAATACTAACTATTTCGCCTTTCCATCTCTCCCTTCTTCTCTGGAGTTTTATTTTTATAATCCACCCTGAGGGTAAGTTCCTTAATTGTCTCGATCTTATCATTCTCTTGTCATATGATCTTGAGACCATCATCTCTTGGGTCGTATCGTCCTTAATAATCCATTTATTTTCCTCTTTAGGGTGTAGTTTTTCACTACTTTCCGGTCCATCTCAGCGCATCGTTTACTCATCAAATGATTTGGTTGTTATGAGTCATTTTCTTCAACTGGGTCTATCTAAAATCCTTATTTAATTATCTGCTCTTGAAAGTAGATCACACCTGACCATCCAAGTATCTTCTTAGCCACCCATGTCCCTTTAAAAAGGTCCTTATTCCAGCCCTAAATCTCATGGTGGTTCATTTGTTGGTTATCTACGCTTAGAACTTCCTCCTTCCACAGTTCCACTTCTTATCCTTAGCTACCATTCCTTTGGTTTTTCCTTGGAATAGTTTATTCCTTATTGTTTCCTTACTTTTATTCTTTGAGTCTTTCTTTAACTCCTTAGACTCTCACTAATCCCATGCTCTTTGATGCTCACTTCCCCCTACTCCAAAGTTTTCCTTCCTTTCCTTATGTAGGATTTGTCTCCCTTAGGTGAACTTTAGAATTCTCTTCCTTGCCAAATCTTATTGTCCCTTTGAGGGAAATCTCTCTTTAAAGATTGAGGTTAAACTAGAAATTACCCTTTTTTTCCTCCTTAGGTGATTTCTATCATTTACTTTGATCTTTATTTGCATACTCTTATTGCTTGAATTCATCAAGGAGACCTAGAAATTTTATCAGGAAAAATTAGAATTTCATTCATTCAAGAAGTATTTCTTTTCATATTTGGCTTATTACAAAATTTTCTACCCACTAATCCCTTGGGGTCATATGTCAGGAGTTAGCCTTAGAATGGTTGTGGGACTCTTGATCATATGGCTCTAAGGAACTAGTTAGGGTCCATCCGTATTCCCTTATGGGATGAACTTCATATATGGCCTCCAATCCGTACCACCTCAATACCTCTCCCTCACACTCATATGTCCACTTCATCAATTGGGAGGGATTAAAGCTGTACTAAGTAGGTGGGGGTACTTGATGGACCTTCATGAATGTGGCATACGCATCCCAGTAGTTATCCCAAGCCTCTTTCTTCGTTGGATTCCTCTCCGGTTGTTGTGGTGCTGGAGGAGGGGTTGGGCTCCTAGGAGGAGGTACATGTTCCTCTTGCCTTGGAGGAGGGTATGTAATACCTTTTGGTTCCAGTAAGGCTCCCACAAGTATTCGATAATCTTCTACCATATCCTTGGGTACTCTTTTCTGGCCCTTTAAGAATCGTTGAACTGTTGCCTCCATTGGGGTAGGTGCCTTTTTCAAGGTTGTGTGTGGAGGATTGGATTTCACAGTGAACTTCCTAAGGACTCTCCTTCCTACATGATAGTTAAAGTTTTATTAATGTCAGGGCATAGTATTGATAATGTTTCAAGGGAACTTAGCTCTAATACCACTCAAGTTGTCACACCTCGACCCGGTTTGGTCAAATCCCCGTGAACAACCTGTTGCTCCATTGGTTCAAGAGGGGTTTCCCCCTTCTTTAAATCAAGAGGAGCCAGGCGTAATCTCAACCTCATTCCCTAGAATAACATATATCAATAATAATGCAAGCTTAAGAGAAGAATAAGCATACCTAATAGAGGGTAAATCTTGGTGTTATCCCTAGTTATTCTCTATTCCTAAAAAGGGATAAAAAGGGTGGGTGAGTTTCTACAACTTAGTGAAGGGTGTTTGAAACATGAGTTTAGGAAAATAGTTTGAATTGGAGTATGACAGTGTCACGCCATGACCCGGTTTGGTCGGATCCCCGTGATCAACCCGCCACTCTTCCGGTTTATTAAAAGATTTCCGCTTATTATAAACCTTAAAGAGTAAGGCGTCCTTTAACCTACACCTTTTCCTAGAATATAATAATCAAAACTGCATAAAATTTAAAACTTTACATATCTGTCTTACATGCATCTTAGTTGACGGTCTTTAAGGGAAGGCTTTCCAGGATTTCTTGAAAGGGATATAAGGGAGGGGGTGAGTACGACTACTCAGTGAATAGGTTTTTAAAAGCTTTTGACTTTTAAGAAAAGCATTTATATGGAGTGTGCCAGACTCCTTTGTTTTCAAAAATCCCTTCATTTAAAAATTCGGGTTTTTCCACCATTTATTATTTACCACGGTGTGTCATTCCCCAACACACATCCTTCATCATGAAGGTTACACACATTTGCAAGTCAGTATCACTACTGAACTCGCTAGTGGCTTCTGAGCGACTTTTCCTACCACCCGGATAGAAGTACGACCACTTCTACCCTGGGAATGAGTGGATGTATGTGACATCCGACCCATAATCCCAAAATCACTTCTTCATGTTCGTATGAGGACAGAGACCTCATCCTATCCCCACCCCAGTCTCATGCACTTGGTGCTACTCCAGATTTCGCACAGACAGCTGGAACGACGAATTGCCCTTATAGCCACCAGGTCGTCCAGTGCCCTTAGGACGCATCACTACCCCTCATGGGCGTCTTGATGATCCTATACTCACAGTGCATGCACAAACAATGTTTTCTCATGTTGCCATGTAATTTGTGGTGCCACTGGTCCAATGGCCCCGACTCTCAACTCAACCCACAGTTGTTTGTCTTGACTGGTTCGTCGACCTGTCATGTCGCACTACTGCTAGTTGACTGAGCATGTTGGTCCTATCTTGGTACCATGGCCAAACAATTCGTTTATTAAGTTTTATGGCACATATATCATGTTCATTTACGAGCTCCTGCTCATGCCAACTAGCCTTAGGCCCACTGTATGAGATTTTCAAAATTGGGCATTTAGCCCCCAAGTTCCAAAACGGAGGCCCTTGGCCTATCAGAGCTATTCGAGCCTCCGTCGAGAAGGTCTCCCAAATTGGGCATTTGGCACACAGTCAGGGGACATTGTAGAGTATAAGGACATCTCCTGTCGAAGGTCTCCCGTCGAGATAGGTTTTCACTATCCATATACCAACCAGTATAAGGACATCTCCATTCATAACCGATGAACGGGTTTTTAACTTCCTTCGAGGAAGTCTCATCATACGAACCAGGTATGATCTACTTACAACCGGAAAATAGTTTTTTCGCAAAATTTTCACATCACTTCCTCTAAGTGGTGATGATTAAAATACCACTAAACAGTGGGTAAGTGGTTTTTAAATTTTAAGTTGTGCTAATCATCCCAACCGGGTATGATGTTAGTAAACCCACTCACCCGTTAATGCCGTGAATTCCACTACACCGGTTCTTGGTATTCACACGAGCTTGTCCTTGCTGGCATTCCCAGTACTTCATGTTCCTACACGATATGAACATCTTGGTTCTTTATCCTTCGGCCTAATCGCCTTCATTCATTCCAAATGAATGAGAAAGTCAAAGTTTCATTTATTTGCAATTAGGTCCCTAAAGTTATTTCTCTTTAACTTTAAGTCCCAAATGCCAGTTTTTCCTCAAATTGAGTTTCAAAACTTTTAAAATTTATCATAGGACCTCAATTTATTCCATTTCATAAAAGGGGGTTTAATTTCCCAAATTTCCAATTTGGTCCCCCAACTTTTCCAAAATTACCATTTTGCCCTTACTTTACAAAAATGGTAAATTTTGCCCCAAAAATTTCAAAATTCCTCAATTGGTTCTCCAACATTATTTTCATGAACAATTGACCCTCAATTTCATAAAATTTCATTTTGGTCCTTTCAATTTCAAAAATCCCCAATTTTCCCCAATTCCAACTTCGTAACACAGTCGAATTTGATTTCATCAAATTAACCCAGCAAACATTTCCAATTGTTGAAATTGAGTTTCTACATGTTCATACAATTCTTCAAAAATGTGAATCGCAAGTTTTAATGCAGGGACAAGCTCAAACGGAGCTTCGCCGGAAAATAGACTGTAGAGAGAGAAAGCTTCGATTACTCACCAGTGAAGGCATGACGGTTCGAGCTTTCGATCTAAGCAGATAGGTCTCGTCCTGAGGTTCATCCTACAATCAAGAATTGCATCAATTGATGTGGAATTGTATTACAATTTTGTCATTGAAATTCGGTTGACTCTCTCTCTAGAACCGATCAAAAATTGTAAAGGAGAGCCGAATTGTCTTACCTTTCGGTCGTGGAAAGGCTGAGTAAGTGTTGGGAGGGCTTTGTTTGGCCTGAGGAGGGCTTGAAATGGCTGATTTTAGCTTGGCTGAAATAGGGCAGCTTCGGTTCGCTAGAGTTGCTTCACTATTCCATCATGTCGGTGCTTCTCCAACGATTTTCGAGTTGACTGTAGTTTGCTATCAGATAGTTGTCTTCTCCCCAGTTCTAAAGAGCCCAATCTTTGTTCAAGTTGAAGCACTGGTTCGAGCTTTACTGCGAAATGGAGCAGTAGAGAGAGAGAGAAAAAAGTGTTCAGGTGTGAGGAGAATGAAATGGGGATAACCTCTTTATATAAGTGTAAAACCCATGTATTAAATGGGCAAGATTTATTACTAGTATTAATATTGCTATAAATTATTGGTATTAATTCCAATAATTTAATTTCGGTATTAAATTATTTGTATTAATTACAATAATTAAATATATATTAATTTTATGGTTATTTATGATAAGGCGTACATAAAAATTTTTTACCAAAATTTCGGGTTACAAAGAAAATTCAAACTTCCCAGGAGGTCACCAATCATCACCTCTTTATATAAGTGTAAAACCCGTGTATTAAATGGGCAAGATTTATTACTAGTATTAATATTGCCATAAATTATTGGTATTAATTCTAATAATTTAATTTTGGTATTAAATTATGTGTATTAATTACAATAATTAAATATATATTAATTTTATGGTTATTTATGATAAGGCGTACATAAAAATTTTTTACCAAAATTTCGGGTTACAAAAAAAATTCAAACTTCCCGGGAGGTCACCAATCATCACACTACTCTCGGGCAAGCACGCTTAACTTTAAAGTTCTTATGAAATCTAGTTCACCCGAACCAATTTGGTTTTTGTTTTCTAAAGTTTATAACATTTCTTTTCCAAGGTTTAATGAACCCTATTGCGTGTTCTCAAATGTAAACTGGCTCGGTTTTCTTACTCGGTTTGACCGATTCTTTTCCCGGTTTTTCTTAACTCGAAAGTGCAGGGTTTATAGACATACTTCTTATTTTCTTAAAAATCCTTTCTTCCTCAATTTCTTGGTTTTCAAAACCATTAATCATCAATATCCACAGTTTGTGTTTAACAATCAACATACACCCTTCATCATGAAGGGGTCACACATTCGTAGGGCAGCACATCCACTTCACCCATGTGTGGGGTCGGAGTGACTTTACCTATCATGCCCCGACCTGATTTGGTCGGATCTCCATGATCAATCCACCACTCTTCTGGTTTATTAAGGGTTGACCCTTGTTTATAAATCGTGAAGAGTAAGATGTCATTTAAACCTACCCCTTTCCTAGAATAGCATAAATCAAAACTGCATAAAAGTTTAAACTGATCATACTTGTCTCACAAGCGTATTAGTTGATGGTACTTGGGGTAGGCTTTTTGGGATTTCCTGAAAGGGATATAAGGGAGGGGGTGAGTACAATTACTCAGTGACTGGGTTTTCAAATTTTAATTTTTAGGAAAAATGTTTGTTTTGGAGTGTGTTAGACTCCTTATTTTCTTTTAAAAACCTTTCATTTCAAATTTCATTTTTATCACCATTTCTTATTAACCAATGTGTGTCACCACCCAACACACATCCTTCATCATGAAGATCAAACACACAATCGTAGGCCAGTACGTCCACTGAACCCACTGGTGGCGTTAGAGCGACTTTACCAACCACCTAGATAGAAACACAACCACTTCTACCTTGAGAATGAGTTGATGTTCGCAACATCCGACCCTCAATCCCGTAACAATTATCTGTGTTCGTATGAGGAGAGAGACCTCATCTCGACCCACCCCGATCTCATGCAATTGAAGCTACGTCGAGCTTTCCAAGGCTTCTAGTACGACTAACTGCCCGTAAACAGATCGTCTAGGGCCCTAGGACACATCACTACCTCTTTTGGCAGCTTGAAGGTCCCGTAAACACAGTGCATGCACAATCAACATTTTCACGTAATGACATATAATATGTGGTGCCACTGGTCCAACGGCCCCGACCCTCAACTCAGCCTACAACTATTTGTCTTGACTAGTCTGGAGACCTGTCATGTCGCACTGCCACTAGTTTACTGAGTATGTCAAGTCTATCTTGGTACCATGGCCAAACAATTCAATTACTTAAGTTTTCATGGCATATCAATCATGTTTGTTACGAGCTCCTGCTCGTGCCAACCAGTCTAGGACCCACTATTCGAGATTTTCAAAATTGGGCATAATAGCCCCCGAGTACCAGAACCGAGGCCTTCATCCTAATAGCATTCGAGCTCCCATTAAAATGGTCTCCAAAATTGTTTAAGTAGTGGAACACAGTTAGGGGAGAGCACTTTCGACAAAACAATTTTCAACTATCCATCATACCAACTGAGTATGAAGACAACTCCACTGATAATCGATGAACGGGTTTTCCACTTCCTTCGAGAAAGTTTCATCATACCAATCGGATATGATCTACTTACAACCAGTAAATAGTTTTTTTCCGTGTCATTTTCACATCACTCCTCTCAAGTGTGATGTTTAAAATACCACTTAGCAATGGATTTTCATTTTTGAGGTACTTCTCATCCCAACCGGGCACAATATATAAATCTCACTCACCTGATAGTGTAGTGAAATTCCTCTTAGTCAGCTTCTTGTCCTTACTCAAACTCGTCTTAGCTGGCATTCTCGGTACTTCGTGTTCCTACACAATATGAACATTGTTGTTCATTAGTCTTTGGCTTAATAGCACTCATTCATCCCAAATTAATGAGAAAACTAACTTTTCCTTTATTTGCAATTAGGTCCCTAAAGTTATTTTCCTTTAAGTTTCAAATGCTGGTTTTTACTCAAATTGAGTCTCGAAACTTTTAAAATTTATCTTAGGACCTCAATTTATTCAAATTTACAAAAAGGGTTTTAATTTTCCAAATTTCCAATTTGGTCCCCCAACTTTTCCAAAATTATCATTTTGCCCCTACTTTACAAAAATGCTAAGTTTTACGCCAAAATTTTCAAAAAAAATGCCCAATTGGTCCTCTAATATCTTTGTCATGTGCAATTGGTACTCGATTTTATGAAATTGCACATTAGTCTCTCTAATTTTTGAAATTCCTAAATGTCCGCCAATTATCCCCAATTTCAACCTTTTGTCTCTGCCAAATTTGATTTCATCAAATTGAACAATCAAATGAGTTTAATTATTGAAATTTAAGTTATATTGGAGTTCCTACACCTTCATACGATTCAATTGCACTTTGAATCACACAATTTGGTGCCGAAATGAGTTCAAACAGAGCTTTGCTAGAAAAATGGACTTAGAGAGAGAAAGCTTCAAAAGCTTATCGTCGGGAGTGCGGCGATTCGAGCTTTCAATTTGGGCAAATAGCTTGTGTTCTGAGGTTACTCCTAAGATCAATAATTGCATCAATTGATGCTGAATGGAGTGAGAATTTCATCATCAAAGTTCTGTCCGTTCTCTCTCTAGCACCGATCAAAAATTATAGAGGAGACCCAAATTTGTTTACCTTTTAGCTCTAATTCAGTTGTAGGAGGGTTGTGAAAATGTTGAGAGGGCTTGGTTTGCTTGAGGAGGGTTCAAATTGGCCAATTTCAGCTTGGGTAAACACAAGGCAGTTTCGATCCGTCGGAGCTGCTTCACTATTCTATCATGCCGGCGTATCTCCGACAACTCTCAGAGAAAATGGAGACTACATGCGTGTGGTTGACTTCTCCTTGGTTCTAAAGAACCCGACCTTGCCTTGTTTGGCTCAGAAAAGTGCCCAAGTCAGAGCTCTGGTTTGAGCTTCACCTAAAAATAGAGTAGTTGAGAGAGAATGGAGTTTTCAGGTGTTGAGAGGATGAATGAGGAGGGGCTCTTTATATAGTAAGCTCAGGAACTTCTCGATCATCTGATTGGCACCTTAATGGTGGTCATTCATTGCATGAAACTCCCTGGCCAAAGACTTTTAAGCTTCGCCAGCGCTGCTCGATTTTTCGGCGAGTGAATAGTGTTGTCATCTTAAGGAAGAAGACGACAATATTCTGAACTGGATCGGACCGGTCTGAATCTAGTTCAATGCTTAAACCGGCCGATTCGCCCACAATTCATTCGAATTTTTCAAATCTAAAAATTTATAAATTTATTTTCTATCCAATGGTGGCCATAAATCTCAAATTTGAAAATTTTAAACCACCTAGAAAAATGAATTTAGAATCAAGTTCAATAGTGGTTCAAACTGGTTCAATCCAATTCGGATCTGGTTCACCTGAACTAGTTTGGTTTTCATATCCAATTCATTCTTAAGTCCATTTCCATGACTTTTGGGACTCTTTGGATCACTCAGAATCCATAAATTTCCCGGTTTACCCTTTCTCTATTGGTTCCAGTTTGTAGACCGACTCGATTTTAAATTTGAAAATGACCGGTCCTTTCCTCGGTTTTCTTATTATCAAAGGACGGGGTTTACAACTCTCCCCTCCTTTTAAGTCTTTTGTCCCCAAAACAGTTACATGTTAAATAATTGAGTGTAACTATTCCTCATCACACTCTTGGTTTATCATGTCTCTTCTTGCACAGGTCCGTTCAACCACAGAACCTTGACCATAGGAATTTTCTTATTCCTTAAATTCTTCTCCCTCTAGTGAATGATTCATACCAGTTGTGTTTTATAGGTCAGGTTCTCTTCCAGCTCTAATGGAGGTCAGTCTAATACATGACTAGGATCATGCTGATATTTCCAAAGCACAAACATATGGAATACATCATGTATTCTCAGCGGGTCTGGAGGTAGTTCCAATTTATTAGCCACTGGTCCTATCCTTTGGATATGGACCAATATACCCTTATTTCAACTTTCCTCTTTGTTGAAACCTAAGTATTCCCCTCCATGGGGACACCTGGAGAAATACTTGATCTCTCACCTCAAACTCTAGATATTTCCTTCGATTGTTCACATAACTCTTTTGCCTGACTTGTGCGGTCTTAAGAAGACTCCTGATTAATTTTATCTTTTCCATAGAATCCTCGATTAGTTCTGCCCTTTCTAGCCTTTTTCCCCCACTTCTTCCTAAAATAGAGGGGTACGACATGGTCGTCCATAAAGGGCCTCATAGGGAGCCATCTGAATAATGGCCTGATAACTATTATTGTAAGCAAATTCCATCAGGCACAAGTATTCTTCCCAGCTTTTGTTCATGGTGAGTATGCACGCTCTTAGCATGTCTTCCAAGGTTTGGATGGTTCACTCAGACTGTCCATCTGTCTGAGGGTGGAACGCCATGCTCATTTGAAGCTTGGTTCCCATGGCACTTTGTAAACTTGGCCAAAACCTTGAAGTAAATCTCATATCTCTATCCAATAATATACTCACCGAAACTCCATGGGGTCTTACGATTTCCTTCATGTATAATACAACCAATTAATCCACTATGTCCATCACTCTTATATGAAGGAAATAAGCTGAGTTGGTTAATCTATCCACGATGACCCAAATTGTATCTCGACCCTTACTTGTCCCCGGTAGTCCCGTGACAAAGTCCATGGTGATGTGCTCCTATTTCCACTCCGAAATTGGTAAAGGTTGTAGCATTCCTAGCGGTTTCTAATGCTCCGCTTTTATCTTCTGACAAAATAAGCATCGGGCTACATACTCTGCAATGTTCCTCTTCATACCTTTCCACCAATATCCTTGTTTGAGGGTACGACACATTTTGGTACTGCCCGGATGCATAGCATACACTGAATCATGTGCCTCCTCCAAAATTAATCTCTTAAGTTCCTTACTTTGAGGCACACGTACCCTACTCTTATAGCTCAACTCCTTGTCACTACATAGGTTGTAGTTCGGTTTAGTTTCTCCATTAATCGGATCCAGATAGGGTTGAAGCTCCTTCTCTGCTTTTTGTTGAGTTTGGATCTGCTCAGTGAGACTGGGTCTTACTACCAAATTTGCCACCAAGCACCCTTCCCACTTGTCCATTTTTAGGCCCACCTCCATTCTTCCCAATTGTTGCAATAAGGGGATGTAATTTGTCTTTACTTGCATCACCTTAGTTTGGTACTTGCGACTCAAAGCATCTTCTATCACATTTGCCTTTCTAGGGTGATATTCTATCACAAGGTCATAATCCTTAACCAATTCTAGCCATCTCCTCTGACGGATATTCAACTCTTTCTGAGTTAGGAAATACTTAAGACTCTTGTGATCTGTGTATATCCAAAACTTAACCCCGTAAAGGTAGTGTTACCATATCTTTAGGGCAAACACTATTGTAGCTAATTCTAGATCGTGAGTTAGGTAGTCTCTTTCATGTACCTTCAGTTGTCACGAGGCATAAGTGATAACCTTCCCTTGTTGCATCAAGACACATTCAAGTCCTTTTCCGGATGCATCACTATAGACAATGTACTCTCCTGCATTAGAGTTAGGTAAGAAGAGTAATGGTGTGGTTTGTAGTCCCATCTTTAACTCCTAAAAAGACTTCTCAAAACTCTCATCCCGCTTATACTCAACTCCTTTCCTAGTGAGTCGAGTTAGAGAAGATGCTATCTTAGAAAAATCTTGCATAAACCGTCTATAGTATCCCGCTAATCCTAGGAAACTTCTTATTTTTGTAGGATTCTTTGGAGCCTTCCAATCTGATATGGCTTCCACCTTGGCTAGATCGACTTTGACTCCATCCTTAGATACGATATGCCCTAAGAATCCTACCTACTGCAGCTAGAACTCACACTTGGAGGATTTTGCATAGTTGATTTTCCTTTAATATCTCCAAAGTGGTTGTCAAATGCTCTTCATGTTCCGACCTGGTTCGGGAGTATATAAGGATGTCATCTATGAAAACTATCACAAACCTATCCAAATGGGGTAGGAACATACGGTTCATCAAGTACATGAAGGCTGCAAGGCATTCGTGAATCCGAACAGCATCACTCTGAACTCATAATGTCCATATCTAGATTGAAATGTTGTCTTAGGGATGTCTTCTTCTCGAATCCTGAGTTGATGATAGCCTGACTGAATATCTATCTTGGAGAAGTAAGCTACTCCTTTTAATTGATCGAATAAATCATCTATCCTCGGAAGTGGTTATCGATTCTTGATGGTGACCTTGTTCAGCTTTGTAAAGTCGATGCACAATCTCATGCTTCCGTCATTTTTGTTTACGAATAGGATAGGAGCACCCCACAGAGACTGACTTGGACGTATGAAATCCTTCTCCAGTAATTCGTTCAGTTGTTCCTTCAATTCCTTCAACTCCACCGGAGCAATGCGATATGGGGCTTGGCATATGGGGTTTGTTCCTGGAATGATTTATATGGTGAACTCCACTTTCCGACTTGGAGGTAGTCCGGGTAGTTCTTCTTAAAATACCTCTATGTAGTGTCTAACTACCGGAATGTCTTCTGGTATCTTCTCTTTAGACTCTTCATCTATGACCATGGCCAGGAAAGTTGTACAACATTTCTGTATCATCTTTTGAGCTTCTAGATGGGACACCATTTGTACCTCACTTTTTCTTCTATATCCCTAGAACTTTAATCCTTTTGCCTTGGGAGTATGGAAGGTTATTGTCTTCTTTCCACAGTCTATCCTCGCCTGATGGTTACTCAGCCAATCCATCCCTAGGATTACTTCAACTTACTTTAATGGTAATGGGATCAAGTCAGCTTCAAGTTGGATTCCTTCAATCTTTATCTCACATCCCTTTAATTGTTTATTCATGTTTAAACCTTCTCCTAAAGGTGTAAGTATATTAAGGCTTTGTTCTAGTGGAGGGAGCTCTAGGGGTACTCTTGAAACCAACTCTTCCTTGATGAAGAATCTCTCAGCTCCGGAGTCAAAGAGGATATAGACTCGTTGTCCACATAGTTGTATACACCCTAATTGAAGAAACTTATTGTTTAGAAGAAATTTTCCTTTATTAAATAAAAAAGATCTTCAGTTTACATGACTCTCTTAAACTAATTTGGAGGGTTTTGGGATGTACCTGCTATAGTGCTAGGGTCTCTTCTAGCCTCCTCCTGGTGAGGTTGTATACCCTAGCTAGTACTCTTGTTGTAGCGTCTGGCCTAGGGTTTTTGGGATTCCCTTGAGGTGGTCTAAGAGTATTCCTCTGTCTGTTCTACCTAAGGGTGGAACAATCCTTTGCAAAGTGTCCCACTTGCTCACATGCAAAGACGGTAAGGCACGCTTCCTCATGGTTCCTTTGACACTTTGAACAGCAAGGGTTTCCTTGAGGTAAGATGGGAACTACTCTAGGAGGAGGTGGTGGAATGTCCCTTCTCCTTTGGAGTGCCATTCTGTTTCCCCATCTTGGACCATTATGCTCCTTCCATCCTCTCTAACAGCTTGGACCCTTATCCTCCTTTTTGGTCGTTTGCTTCATTCGACGACATCGAGTTTGCACAAGTCGCTCACATTCATGAGTCATACTGATTACGGCTGCCAGGTCTGTGGGGGCATCCCAATAATCCCATACGGTCTCGTATGTCCATATTGAGACCCTCCACAAACCTCTGGCATATGTCTGCTGGCCCAACTAGGGCAAGAGAAAAGGGTCTTAACTCATTGAATTTTGTCTCATACTTCGATATAGAGTTAACCCCTTGTTGAAGCCTAATAAACTCTTGCTTCTTCTCGTTTATCAGATGGGGTGCCAAGTACTCTTCTATGTACCTCTCCTCAAATCGTTCCAAGTGGGGATGGTGGTATGCAGGTTTCGGACATTGTCCTACCACCGTTAAGTGCTTCCCTCCAAGAAGAATTCTGTCAAGATCACCATATCCTCTAGTGGTATCATGATGATTCCCATTAGCTTCTTGATGTTGGCCAGCCAATCCATGGCAGCTCCATCATCCTTTTCTCTAAGTAAAGGTTTACATCCTAATTGTTAGAGAGTTTTGAGGTTTCTAGGAATTTTCATTGGAGTGGGATGGTTAATAGTGGGAGGGTGAGATTGCACTTCCTCTAGTTCAACTCGAGAATTGGTGCCTGCCTCAGGGACACGGTTAGGTTGCCCAAATACACGGGTGAACTCCTTGTACAATTTCTGGTGCTCCTTATTGAGTCCAAGAGGAGTTGTTTGGGCTTCTCTAGGAGTTTCTACCAGTAGGTGTGGTTGGGCAGTGTTGGAGACTACAGCCCTAGTTCTCTTGGTTCCTTTCTTTGGAGCCATTTCTGAAAATTTAAAAATTAATTCTATTAGTTACTATATTTTCTAGTCTTAATTATGTATTCGAGGAAACAGGCTCTTATACTACTCTTGTTGTCACGCTCCAACCCGGTTTGGTCGAATCCCCGTGATCAACCCGCCACTCTCCCGGTTTATTAAGGGTTACCCGTTGTTTATAAACCGTGAAGAGTAAGGCGTCCTTTAAACTTGCACCTTTCCTGGAATAACATAAATCAAAACTACATAAAATTTTAAACTAATCATACATATCTCATAGGTGTATTAGTTGATAATCCTTAGGGTAGGTTTTTTGGGATTTTTTGAAAGGGATATAAGGGAGGGGGTGAGTACAATGACTCAGTGACTAGGTTTTCAAATTTTAATTTTTAGGATCAATGTGTGTTTTGGAGTGTGTCGGACTCCTTATTTTCTTTTAAAAACATTTCATTTCAAATTTTAATTTTTATCACCATTTCTTATTAACCATTGTGTGTCATCACCCAACACACATTCATCATCATGCAGGTCAAATACACAATCGCAAGCTAGTACGTCCAATGAACCCACTTGTGGTGTCGGAGCGACTTTACCAACCACCTAAATAGAAGCACATCCACTTCTACCCTAAGAATAAATACCAGCCACCTAAATAGAAGCACATCCACTTCTACCCTAAGAATAAGTGGATGTTCACGACATCCGACCCTCAATCCCGTAACAATTCTCCCTCTTTGTGTGAGGATAGAGACCTCATCCCGACCACACCTAGGTCTCATGCACTTGAAGCTACGTCGAGCTTTGCAAGGCTTCTGGTACGACTAACTGCCCTCATATCCATCAAGTCGTCCAGGGCCCTAGGACATACACCTATTGGGTGTCTTGAAGGTCCCATAAACACAGTGCATGCACAATCAACATTTTCACATAATGCCATATAATATGTGGTGCCACTGGTCCAACAGCCCCACCGTTAACTCAACCTGCAGCCGTTTGTCTAGACTAGTCAGAAGACTTGTCATGTCACACTGCCAGTTGACTGAGTATGTCAATCCTGTCTTGGAACCATGGCCAAATAATTCAATTACTTAAGTTTTCATGGCATATCAATCATGTTTGTTTATGAGCTCCCACTCTTCCCACGTGGCCTAGGGCCCAATGTTCGAGATTTTCAAAATTGGGCATAATAGCCCTAGAGTACTAAACTCAAGGCCTCTGACCTAATAGAGCAATTCGAGCTCCCGTCAAGAAGGTATTCCAAATTGTTTATGTAGTGGCACATAGTCGGGGGAGAGCACTTCCGACAAAATAATTTTCAACTGTCCATCATACCAATTGAGTATGAAGACATCTTCGCTCATAACCGATGAACGGGTTTTCCACTTCCTTCAAGTAAGTTTCATCATACAAACCGAGTATTATCTACTTACAACCGGTAAATAGTTTTTTCCGCGTCATTTTCACATCACTCCTCTCAGGTATGATGTTTAAAATACCACTTAGCACTAGGTTTTCATTTTTAAGGTACTTATCATCCTAACCAGGTATGATATAAAAATCCCACTCACCCGATAGTGTAGTGAAATTCCTCTTAGCCAGCTTGTTGTCCTTACTTGAACTCGTCTTAGCTAGCATTCTCGGTATATCGTGTTTCCACATGATATGAACATTCTTGTTTATTATTCTTTGGCCAAATAGCTCTCATTCAACCCAAATGAATGAGAAAACCAACTTTTCCTTTATTTGCAATTAGGTCCATAAAGTTATTTTTCTTTAACTTTAAGTCCCAAATGTCGGTTTTTCCTCAAATTGAGTTCCAAAACTTTTAAATTTTATCTTAGGACCTCAATTTATTCAAATTCACAAAAAGCGGTTTAATTTCTAAAATTTCCAATTTAGTACCCCAACTTTTCCAAAATTACCATTTTGCCCCTACTTTACAAAAATAGTAACTGTTGACCCAAAAATTACCCAATTGATCCTCCAACATCTTTGTCATGCCCAATTAGTTCTCAATTTTATGAAATTGCACTTTAGTCCCTCTAATTTTTGAAATTCCCAAATTTTCCCCAATTTCAACCTTTTAACTCTATCGAATTTGATTTCATCAAGTTGGTCGATCAAATGAGTTTAATTGTTGAAATTGAAGTTAAATTGAAGTTCCTACACTTTCATACGATTCAATCGCACTTTGAATTGCACGATTTGGTGCCGAAATGAACTCAAATTGAGCTTCGCTAGAAAATTGGACTTAGAGAGAGAAAGCTTCGAAAGCTTACCATCGAGGGTGCTGCGGTCCAAGCTTTTTATCTAGATAGATAGCTTGTGTCCTAAGATTACTCTAAGATCAAGAATTGCATCAATTGATGACGAATTAAGTTAGAATTTCATCATCGAAGTTCTGCCAGTTCTCTCTCTAGCACCGGTCAAAAATTACAAAGGGGAGCCAAATTGGCTTACCTCTCAGCTCTAATTCACCAATACGGTCCGCTGGAGCTACTGCAATATTCTATTAGGCCGGTGTATCTTCGGAAACTCTTGGAGCAAATGGAGACTATATGCATGTAGCTGACTTCTCCTCGGTTCTAAAGAACCCAAACTTGCCTTGCTTGGTTCAGAAAAGTGCCCAAGTCAGATCTCTAGATTGAGCTTCATCGGAAAATGGAGCAGTTGAGAGAGAATGGAGTTTTCAGGTGTGGAGAGGATGAATGAGGAGGGGCTACTTATATTGGAAGCTCATGGACTTCTTGGCCGTCCGATTGGCGCCTTAATGGCGGTCATTCATTTCATGAAACTCCCTGGCCGGAGAATTTTCAACTTCACTGGCGCTGCATGATTTTCCAACTAGTGAGTAGTGTTGTCATCTGAAGGAAGAAGACGACATTGTTTCGAACTGGACCAAATAAGTCCAAAACGTGTTCAAAGCTTAAATCGGCAGGTTCCCCCCAATTCGATCGAATTTTTCAAATCTAAAAATTTCTAAATTTATTTTCTATCCAATGGTGGCCTCAAATCTCAAATTTGAAAATATTAAGCCACCTAGAAAAATGAATTTAGAATCTGGTTCAATATTGGTTAAAACCAATCCAAACCAGTTCAATCCGATTCACCTGAATCAGTTTGGTTTTCATCTCCAATTCATTCTTAAGTCCATTTCCATGGTTTTTGGGACTCTTTGGATCACTTGGGATCCATAAATTTCCTAGTTTGCCCTTTCTCAATTGGTTCCGGTTTGTAGATCGACTCGGTTTTAAATTTGAAAATGACCGATTCTTTTCTCAGTTTTCTTATTATCAATGGACGAGTGTACATTACCGACCACCTAGATAGAAGTCCGTCCACTTCTACCCTAGAAATAAGTCAATGTACATGACATCCGACCCTCAAACCCAAAAAGAAACTTCGTGTCTGTTTGAGGACAGAGACCTCATCCCGACCCCACCCTGGTCTCATGCGCATGAAGCTACATCGAGCATCCTTAACTACTGGTATGACAATCTGCCCGTATCTCCACCATGTCGTCCAATAGCCCCTATGATGCTTCACTGCCACTCTTGGGCATCTTGATGGTTCTAAACCTCAATACATGCACAAACAATAATTTTTCCACATAAGCCATAAATCTTTGGTGCCACTAGATCAACAACCCTGACCCTCAACTCGACCTGCAACTGTTTGTTTAGACTGGTCTGTCGACCTTTCTTATCGTAATGCTGCCAGTACATTGAGTATGTTGGTCCTAGTACCATGGCCAAATCACATAATTCATTTAAAACTTTCATGGCTTAATCTCTTATTTGTTTACTAGATTCTGCTCATGCCAACTGGCCTTGGGCCCACATTACGAGATTTTCAAAATCAGGCATTTTAGCCCCGAAGTTCCAAAACTGAGGCCTCTAGCCAATCTGAGCTATTCGACATCCCATCAAAAAGGTCTCCCAAAATGTTTAAGTAGTGGCACACTATCAGTGGAGAGCACTTCTGACAAAAATAACTTTTCACCTATCTATCACAATAACCAGGTGTGATGACATCTCCGCTCATAACCGATAAGTGGGTTTCCTACTTCCTTCCAACAAGTTCATCATATCAACCGGGTATGATCTACTTACAACCGGTAATTAGTTTTTCTGTGTGTTTTCTCACAACACCCCAACCAAGTGTGATGTTAAAATTCTCGAGTTACTCATAATGCCACACCGTGTTTTTAGTAACCCGAAATTTCGGTAGAAAATTTTTCCCATTGAATTTAAGAGAAAATTAAAAATTAGATACATAATTGTTAAATATATATATATATATATGTTGAAGATATGTTTACATATACAAGTATATATATACATGTATAAAATTAATTTCCAAACAAATATAAAGAAGAGATTCTAGAGTTGAAGAATTATTACCATTATTAAATAAATACCCATAAATTAATACCTAAATTCAATTATTGGTATAAATACCCATCAATTTCCCAATTTAATGAAAATTCCTCTCTCTCTCTATCTCTCTCTCTACTACTCTATTTTTCGGTGAATCTTGAACCAGAGCTTCGACTTGGGAATTTTCTCAACCTCAAAAAATGAGGTCGAGCTCTTTAGATTTGGGGAGAAGTCAGCTACATGATAATAGTCTTCATTTGCCCCGAGGATCACCAGACAAACGTCGGCGTGATAGAACAGTGAAACAGCGCCGAGTTGAAAACTGCCAATTCAAGCTTTTCTCAGGCCAAATTCCCATCAAGCTTCTCAAGCAGACCAATTAGTTTATTTTTGGAATTTATTGAGGTCAAATTTCCATTTTTGTAAAGTAGGGACAAAATGGTAATTTTTGAAAAGTTGGGGACCAAATTGGAAATTTGGGAAACTTGAACTCCTTTTTATGATTTTGGATAAATTGAGGCCCAAAGTGAATTTTGGAAGTTTTGGGACACAATTTGGTGAAAAATTAGTATTAGGGATTTAATGTTAAATAAAAAGAACTTTAGGAACCTAAATACAAATAATTAAAAGTTTGGGCATTTTGTTCATATGTAAAGAATGGAGGCTATTATGTCGAATGTTAATAAACAAGATGTCCAAAATCATATAGCAACACGAAGTACTGGAATGCCAGCAAGGCTGAGTTCGTGTGGAAGCAAAAAGCCAATTAAGAGGAATACACTACACTTATTGGGTGAGTGGGATTATTTACATCATACATAGTTAGGATCATAAATACTTTAGAAATGAAAAACCACTTCTATGTGGAATCTTAACATCACACCTGGTTGTAGTGATATCGAAACTAAATGAAAAAACTACTTACCGATTGTAAGTAGATCATACTCGATTGGTGTGATGAACTTTTTAGGAGGAAGTAAAAAACCCGCTTATCGGTTGTAAGGAGAGATGTCATCACACCCAGTTGGTGTGATAGACAAGTGAAAAGTTATTTTGTCAGAAGTGTTCTCCCCCGACTGTGTGCCAATGCTTAAAACTTTTGGGAGACCTTCTTGACGAGAGCTCGAATAGCTCAAATAGGCTAGTGGCCACAATTTTGGAACTTGAGGACTGAAATGCCCAATTTTTTTGGAAAATCACGTACAGTGGGTCCAAGCCTGTTGACACGAGCAGGAGCTTGTAAACAAACATGATATAAGCCATAAAAATTCTAAATGAATGAATTATGTGATTTGGCCATGGTACCAGGATAGGACCGACATAATCGATGGACTGGCAGCAATGCAACAGGACCAGGTCGATGGACCGGTCTAGACAAATAGTTGCAGGTCGAGTTAAGGGTCGGGGCAATTGGACCAGTGACACCAAAGATTAATGGCTTTATGGAAAACTTTGTTTGTGCATGCACTTGAGGTATGAGACCATCAAGACGCCCAAGAGGGGTAGTGATGTGTCTTAGGGGCTACTGAACAACATGGTGGAGATAAGGGTAGTTTGTCACGCCAGCAGTCAGGGAAGCTCGACGTAGCTTCAGGCGCATGAGACCGGGGTGGGGTTAGGATGAGGTCTCCGTCCTCATATGGTCACGAAGTATTTTGGGTCTGAAGGTAGGATGACATAGACGTTCAATCAGACTCTGGGTAGAAGTCAGGGACTTCTATCAGGGTGGATGGTAAAGATGCTTCGATCCACAAGTGGGTGCAGTCGGCGTAATTGCATCTCATGAATATGTGTGTACCCTTCCTGATGAAGGGAGTGTGTTGTTTGTGAAACACACCTAATATGTTGGAAACGATTTGAAAATCCTTGGAAAAGAATTAGTAAACCTTGGAAAAAGGTTTTAAAAACCAGAACTTGAGGAAATAATATTTTTTTAAGTAAATAAGTAGTTTGGCACATTCTGATTAAAGTTATTTTTGTGAAAACTCGCACCCAACATCTATCCACTGAGTTATCGAATCCACCCCCTCCCTTTACCCCTTTTCAAGAAACTAAGTGAAACTACCTTAAAGATATGTCTATAGTTGAAACTTAAGACAGGTATGCAAAATTTATATTTTTTTATTAATGTTATTCCAGGAAAGATACAGTTGAAAAGGATGTGTTACTCCTCGCGATTTAGAGAAGGGAAAAACCTTTTATAAATCGAGAGAGTGGCGGTTTGTTCACGAGGATCTGACAAAACTGGGTCGTGGCGTGACAACTTGAGTGATATTAGAGCCTGATTCCTCGAATACATTATTAAGACTATATAACATAGTAAATAAGAGAAAGTTTTAAAATTTTTCAGATAGCACCAAAGAGAGCAACCAAGAAAACTAGGACTGATATCGCCAACTACCCTACAATATATTCTCATAGGAAGACAACCCTAGAAGCTCCTACTATGCCTCACCTCAAAAGACCAAATGGGGAAGTATCTAGGAGGATGGTGCTAGGACCTATTGAGGTCACAACTCTAAGTATGAAGGGAGCCAAGCCTGAAGTGAGAAACGTCAACAATGGGCATATAACCTTACCTAGGAAGATGCTTATCAAGAATCTCGTAGCTCCCTATCCATTTTGTGACCACTTTTTGTAATAGGGCTAAAACTTCAACATATTGTACTCCTCTATTAATGAAGTACTCCAAATTCCTAAAAACCCTATCTTTCAAAGGATGTGATCTTGCTAGGAAGATGGCCCCAAGAAAAGTAACAAAACAAACCCGCACTACCATATAAACTAAGGAAAATTTCATCCCGGATAAGGAAACTAAATTAGGGAATCAAGAAATCTAGGAGGACTCTTAGAGTGATCCTTTGGCAAGGAAGACTCCACAAGAAAACTCTCAAGGTATCCAAACTCAAGGACGGCGAAGCACCAAAGCCAGCAATTCCCTAGAATGATACTAAGAGGAACCACTTAGGTACATGCAATTACAAGTATGAATGATACGAACACTACGTTAAGAAGTGCCCAACCCTACTAAGGACATGTATCAAGTTAACCTGTAGGGGGATAGGATAGGTAATGGAGGACTATCCCAAACCTCAAGGATATAGGGCAATACCTCTCGAGAAACATGTCGACTACCAAAAAAAATCCACAGCCACAGAAGGCAGGAAGGACCGATGGTAGGACCTTGAGAAACCGTAAACAAGATATAATATAGATGAAGGGAATCTTCTCTTACAAGGGATCTATAATGTAAACCCCGCACATTTGAGTTAAGGAAAACCGGGAAAAGAATCGATCAAATCGAATAAGAAAACCAAACCGGTTTACATTTGGGAATAAGCAATATGAAAATTTACAACTTTCGGTTGATACAAAGGATTTATTAAACATTGGAAAAGGAACTTAAGACAAACTAGAAAACAAAAAAACCAAATTGGTTCAGATGAAATAGATTCCATAAGAACTTTAAAGTTAAGCGTGCTTACCTGAGAGTAGTGTTAGGATGGGTGACCTCATGAACACTTCTCTCTCTCTCTCTCTACTACTCCATTTCTTGGTAAAGCTCAAACTAGAGCTTCGACTTGAACAAAGGTCGAGATCTTTAGAACTGGGGAGAAGACAGCTATCTGATAGCAAACTCCAGTCAATCCGAGAATCGTTGGAGAAGCACTGACATGATGGAATAGTGAAGCAACTCCGGCGGATCGAAGCTGCCCTATTTCGGCCAAGCTGAAATCAGCCATTTCAAGCCCTCCTCAGGCCAAACCAAGCCCTCCCAACACTTCCTCAACCTTTCCACGGTCGAATTAGGACCGAAAGGTAACCCAATTCGGCTCCCCTTTATAACTTTCAATCGGTGCTAGAGAGACAGTCGACCGCATTTCAATGACGAAATTCTAATCCAATTTTGCATCAATTGATACAATACTTGATTTTAGGATGAACCTCAGGACAAGACCTATCTGCCCAGATCGAAAACTCGGACTGTCGTGCCTTCACCAGTGAGTAATCGAAGCTTTCTCTCTCTATAGTTTGTTTTCTAGCAAAACTCCGTTTGAGCTCGTTCCAACGTTAAAATCTGCGATTTAAAGTTTCTTAGAATCGTATGAACATACAAGAACTCAATTTCAACTCCAATTTCAATAATTAGAAGTGTTTGATCGGCCAATTTGATGAAATCAAATTCGGTAGTGTTGAAGAGTTGAAATTGGAGGAAAATTTGGGGATTTTCAAAATTCAAAGGGACCAAAATACAATTTTATGAAATTGAGGGTCAATTGGGCAAGAAAATAATGTTCGAGGACCAATTGAGGAATTTTGGAAATTTTGGGGAAAAACCTACCATTTTTGTGAAAGAAGGGCAAAATGGTAATTTTGGAAAAATTGGGAAACCAAATTGGAAATTTGGAAAATTAAACCCTTTTTTGGTGAAATTGAATAAATTGAGGTCCCACGATAAATTTTAAAAGTTACGGGACTCAATTTGAGGAAAAACCGACATTAGGGACTTCAAGTTAAAGAGAAATAACTTTAGGGACCTAATTGCAAATAACTAAAAGTTTGGGTTTTCTCATTTATTAATGAATGAAGGCTGTTATGCCGAGTAATAATGAACAAGGTTGTTCATATCGTGTAAGAACGTTAAATACCGGTAACACCAGCAAGGACAAGCTCGCGTGAATACAAAGAACCAGTCTAGTGAAATTCACGGCATTAACGGGTGAGTGGGTTTACTAACATCATACCCAGTTGGGGATGATAAATGCCTCGATATAAAAACCCACTATTTAGTGGTATTTTAATCATCACTACTTAGAGAAAGTGATGTGAAAGTTATGCGAAAAAAAAACTACTTACGGGTTGTAAGTAGATCATACCCAGTTGGTATGATGAGACTTCCTCGAAGGAAGTTGAAAACCCGTTCATTGATTATGAACGGAGATTTCCTTATACCGGTCGGTAAGATGGACAATAAAAACCTATTTTGTTGGAAGTGCTCTCCCTTGACTGTGTGCCAATGCTTAAACAATTTGGGAGACCTTCTCAATGGGAGCTCGAATAGCTCTAATAGGCCGGGGGCCTCGATTTTGGAACTTGGGGGCTAAATGCCCGATTTTGAAAATCTCGTACAGTGGGCCCAAGGCCAGTTGGCATGAGCAGGAGCTTGTAACTGAACATGATATATGTGCCATAAAACTTAATAAGGGAATTGTTTGGCCATGGTACCAAGTTAGGACCGACATGCTCAGTCAACTAGCGGTAGTGCGACATGACAGGTCGACGGACTAGTCAAGACAAACAACTGCGGGTTGAGTTGAGAGTTGGGGCCGTTGGACTAGTGGCACCACAGATTACATGGCAATATAAGAAAATATTGTTTGTGCATGCACTGTGAGTACGGGATCATCAAGACGCCCATGAGGGGTAGTGATGCGTCCTAAGGGCACTGGACGACCTAGTGGCTATAAGGGCAGTTCGTCATTCCAGGTGTCTATGCAAAATCTAGAGTAGCACGAAGCGCATGAGACCGCGGTGGGGATAAGATGAGGTCTCTGTCCTCATACGGACATGAAGAAGTGATTTCGGGAATGTGGGTAGGATGTCACGTACATCCACTCATTCCCAGGGTAGAAGTGGTCGTACTTCTATCCGAGTGGCAGGAAAAGTTGCTTCGAAGCCACAAGCGGGTTCATTAGTGATACTGACTTGGGAATGTGTGTAACCTTCATGATGAAGGATGTGTGTTGGGTGATGACACACCGTGGTAACTAAGAATTAATGGAAAAATCTAAATTTTTAAATGATGGGATTTTTGAAAACAAAGGAGTCTGGCACACTCCATATAAATGTTTTTCTTAAAAGTTAAAAGCTTTTAAAAACTCATTCACTGAGTAGTCGTACTCACCCCCTCCCTTATATCCCTTTCAGGAAATCCCGAAAAGCCTCCCCTTAAAGACTGTCAACTAAGATGCCTATAAGACAGGTATGTAAAGTTTTAAATTTCATACAGTTTTGATTACGCTATTCCAAGAAAAAGGTGCAAGTTAAAGGATGCCTTACTTTTTACGGTTTACGATAAGGGGAAACCCTTTAATAAACCGGGAGAGTGGTGGGTTGATCACGGGGATCCGACCAAACCGGGTCGAGGCGTGACATCTAGAGTGGCATCAGAGCCTGTTTCATCGAATACATAATAAGTACTATAAAATATTGCAACTAATAGGATTTATCCTAAAATTTTCAGATGGCTCCCAGGAGAGTAACCAAGAAAACTAGGAATGGCTCTACTCAACACCTTATCTTCATAGGAAGACAACCCTAGAAGCTTTCCAAATGCCTAAAGCAAGGCAGGAATCTCAAAAGAGCAAATGAGAAAGTATCCCAGAGAATGGTGACAGGACCTATTGAGGTCACAACTCTAAGTATAAAGGAAGTCAAGCGTGAAGCCATAAAATGGGGCATATAACCTTACATAGGAGGATGCTTATCAAAGAATCTCGTAGCTCCCTAGTTATTTGGTGACCATATTCTGTAATAGGGCTAAAATATCCAACATACTATACTACTCTATTAATGAAGTACTCCAAATTCCTAAAAATCCTATCCCTCAAATGATGTGATCTTCAAGGAAGACTCCAAAAAGGAAAAAAAAACTCCCACATTATCCAGACTTAAGGACGAATGAGCACCAAAACTAACAATTCCCAAGAAAACGCCAGGAGAAACCACTTATGTTCATATAATTACAAGCATGAATGATAGGGACACTACGTGGAGAAGTGCCTAACCCTACAAAGGACGGGAATCAAGTTAACCTAGAGGGGAATAGGACACGAAGTAAAAAACTATCCCACATCGCCAGGAGTCAGGACAATATTTTCCAAGAATAAACACACCACAACTATAGGAAATCCGAAAGGATACCATCCCTAGAAATGTGATTCCATTTGCAACCACAAATAAGAGGAAACTCTTCAAAATCTTAGCAAAGTGGTAAGAAGGAAAAAGGGGTAAAGGTAGGACATCAATAAAACCACAAATGGAAAAAAGGATAGCTGAAGAGAATTCCCCCTTTAAGAAGAAAATCCAAACAATTTAGGAGCAAAGAAAGGAGTGCATCCACAAGAGAAGACAAGACGAACATTTGATGACAAACGGAACGTATTGGGATTACAGGAATAAATCACCTTGGAAAAAGCAACTATATCAAATAGGAAGTTCGGACCAACAGGATAAGTGAAAGCAAGTCGTTACAACAAGATAGTTAGAGGAAACAAATGAAACCTAAGGAAGACCAGGAAGTAAAAGGGACTACACCCTAAAAAGGTCAGTGAGATGGATGTTAAGGACAGGAGGACTCGAGAAACAGCTGCTAAGAAACTTAGACCAAACAAATGGTGGAGGCAAAACAGTTAACGAACAAATACTCGGGAAAGCCATAATGTAAGTTCCGACAAAGAAGAGAGAGGCGGAAAGGTCAAATACTCGGGAAAAGAGGAATACAAGAAATCCTTAAAAGGACCAAGGGCCAATTAATGACTAAACTCAAGCCAAGAAAGGAATAGGCAAGCCTCTCCCACAATGATCCTGAAACAAGGAAGATTTGTACGCTCCCTAAAGAAATAGTCAGGTACTGGGTACAAATAAGGATGCAAATAAAGCATAAAAGATGTGCCTAAAAGATTTGAGTAGTAAAGGTAAATAGGAGAAGACGACATCAAGGGATGTCATTTAAGGGTAGAAATCCCCTAGAGCAAATATAAGAAAAGAATGTTAGGGGAAAGGCAAAGAATCCTACCAATGAAGAAAGCCTCGGAAAGACATGTGTATCCCAATTAAGAGGAAATGGAACCAACCCTTATTTAGGAAATGTTTTCCAAGGAATGAAGTATTGTAATGGTCCATTATGACCTGTTTGGAGAGAATAGGAGAACCATGTAGAAAGAGGAATACTAGTAACGGCGGACAACCAAAGATAATGAACAAAACTAGATGGAGTGAACCTTCCCAAACAAAGTAATCGACACATAGATCGAAAGCAATTATTGTATAATGAAGAATCATGAAGTGATTTATGAGCATGTAAAAGAGGATTAAGGAAAAAAGAAGTCATTGAATAAGGGATGTCACTAAAGAAGAGAAAGGACAAAAGAAGGAAAAAAAATCCTCGTATGTTAATAATCATCAGGAAACCCAACGATTAGAATTGAAAGGACCCAATAAAAACGTTTGGAAAGGATGAGTAGGTAAGAGAAATCCATGCGGTTATGTGAGACATAACTTCAAAGGCATGATGGATGAGAGGATAACGGTAAAAAGGATAGTTGAGGAATGCCATCAAAAGAAAAGAGGGATGAAGTTATATGATCCCTGAAAGGTAAAAAAAAAAAAAGCTAGGAGAGACCCTCAAGGAGATGTTCTAGAAATTTAATGGACAAAGACAGGTCCTAGAAAATGCCATGCTGTAAGGGGTATGTAAGTCCAACAATCCCGAGGAGAATATGACTCAAAGTAAGGAAGAGTCGGCTAATAAGCATGACAAGGTCGAATATAAAAACTTGGACTGAAATTATAATAGACAACAAATGGAGGAAGGGTCAAAATGAGATGAAAAAGTGAGAATAAAGAAAACTGTGGCAATCAGTACGTAACACCCGAAAGAACATTAAGCTAAAGGTTTCAACGACCAAGGGGCTAACTAGACATGGGAATGGTTAGGTATCTTGGAATTTCCAATCTTGAGTACAGAACCTCAAAGGGAAGAATGTGCTCTAAGCAAATAAAGATATAAATATAAGAATACACCTTGAAGTAAGGTATGTCTTGTTATGATAAACTCGATGGAGGGAGTAAATAATATAAAGGAAAAGAAATTCCTTAAGTGAAGGATGTAAAAAGGACTAATTAAAAGAATAAGAGAAGACTTTGCATGTTAAGCAAAAACCAAAGGGGCATCAAAGGAAATGATTGCTCATGCAAGGATGTTAACTAAGTTTTGGAGACAAAACTCCTAAAGGGAGGGGAGAGTTGTAAACCCCGCACATTTGAGTTAAGGAAAACTGAGAAAAGAACCGGTCAAACCGAATAAGAAAACCAAACCGGTTTACATTTGGGAATAAGCAATATGAAAATTTACAACTTTCGGTTGATACAAATGATTTATTAAACATTGGAAAAGGAACTTAAGACAAACTAACAAACAAAAAAGCCAAATTGGTTTAG
This sequence comes from Trapa incisa, assembly GCA_030064435.1. NCBI lineage: Eukaryota > Viridiplantae > Streptophyta > Magnoliopsida > Myrtales > Lythraceae > Trapa > Trapa incisa. Next base: position 10,260,594 of record CM057775.1, on the reverse strand, counting down.
GTGAACTATATTTCATAAGAACTTCAAAGTTAAGCATGCTTACCTGAGAGTAGTGTGAGGATGGGTGACCTCCTGGGAATTATGACTTTTTATAACCCGAAATTTCGGTAAAAAAATTTTATGCAACAATAATTTATGGCAATATTAATACTAGTAATAAATCTCGCTCATTTAATACATGTGTTTTCCGACTATATAAAGAAGTCATCCCCATTTCATTCTCCTCACACCTGAACATTTCTCTCTCTCTCCCACTACTGCTCCATTTCCCGGTAAAGCTCGAACCAAAGCTTCGACTTGAACAATCCGAGAATCGTTGGAGAAGCGTCGACATGATGGAATAGTGAAGCAACTCCGGCGGACCGAAGCTGCCCTATTTCGGCCAAGCTGAAATCAGCCATTTCAAGCCCTCCTCAGGCCAAACCAAGCCCTCCCAACACTTCCTCAACCTTTCCACGGTCGAATTAGGACCGAAAGGTAACCCAATTCGGCTCCCCTTTATAACTTTCAATCGGTGCTAGAGAGACGAACGAATTTCAATGACGAAATTCTAATCCAATTCTGCATCAATTGATACAATACTTGATTTTAGGATGAACCTCAGGACAAGACCTATCTGCCCAGATCGAAAACTCGGACAGTCGTGCCTTCACCGGTGAGTAATCGAAGCTTTCTCTCTCTACAGTCTATTTTCCGGCAAAACTCCGTTTGAGCTCGTTCCAACGCTAAAATCTACGATTAAAAGTTTTTTAGAATCATATGAACACACATCAATTTCAACTCCAATTTCAATAATTAGAAGTGTTTGATCGGCCAATTTGATGAAATCAAATTCGGTAGTGTTGAAGAGTTGAAATTGGAGGAAAATTTGGGGATTTTCAAAATTCAAAGGGACCAAAATACAATTTTATGAAATTGAGGGTCAATTGGGCAAGAAAATAATGTTCGAGGACCAATTGAGGAATTTTGGAAATTTTGGGGAAAAACCTACCATTTTTGTGAAAGAAGGGCAAAATGGTAATTTTGGAAAAATTGGGAAACCAAATTGGAAATTTGGAAAATTAAACCCTTTTTTGGTGAAATTGAATAAATTGAGGTCCCACGATAAATTTTAAAAGTTACGGGACTCAATTTGAGGAAAAACCGACATTAGGGACTTCAAGTTAAAGAGAAATAACTTTAGGGACCTAATTGCAAATAACTAAAAGTTTGGGTTTTCTCATTTATTAATGAATGAAGGCTGTTATGCCGAGTAATAATGAACAAGGTTGTTCATATCGTGTAAGAACGTTAAATACCGGTAACACCAGCAAGGACAAGCTCGCATGAATACAAAGAACCAGTCTAGTGAAATTCACGACATTAACGGGTGAGTGGGTTTACTAACATCATACCCAATTGGGGATGATAAATGCCTCGATATAAAAACCCAGTGTTTAGTGGTATTTTAATCATCACTACTTAGAGAAAGTGATGTGAAAGTTATGCGAAAAAAAAACTACTTACGGGTTGTAAGTAGATCATACCCAGTTGGTATGATGAGACTTCCTCGAAGGAAGTTGAAAACCCGTTCATTGATTATGAACGGAGATTTCCTTATACCGGTCGGTAAGATGGACAATAAAAACCTATTTTGTTGGAAGTGCTCTCCCTTGACTGTGTGCCAATGCTTAAACAATTTGGGAGACCTTCTCAATGGGAGCTCGAATAGCTCTAATAGGCCGGGGGCCTCAATTTTGGAACTTGGGGGCTAAATGCCCGATTTTGAAAATCTCGTACACTGGGCCCAAGGCCAGTTGGCATGAGCAGGAGCTTGTAAATGAACATGATATATGTGCCATAAAACTTAATAAGGGAATTGTTTGGCCATGGTACCAAGTTAGGACCGACATGCTCAGTCAACTAGCGGTAGTGCGACATGATAGGTCGACGGACTAGTCAAGACAAACAACTGCGGGTTGAGTTGAGAGTTGGGGCCGTTGGACTAGTGGCACCACAGATTACATGGCAATATAAGAAAACATTGTTTGTGCATGCACTGTGAGTGCAGGATCATCAAGACGTCCATGAGGGGTAGTGATGCGTCCTAAGGGCACTGGACGACCTGGTGGCTATAAGGGCAGTTCGTCGTTCCAGGTGTCTGTGCTAAATCTGGAGTAGCACGAAGCGCATGAGACCGCGGTGGGGACAAGATGAGGTCTCTGTTCTCATACGTACATGAAGAAGTGATTTCGGGATTGTGGGTAGCATGTCACGTACATCCACTCATTTCTAAGGTAGAAGTGGTCGTACTTCTATCCGGGTGGCAGGAAAAGTCGCTCCGAAGCCACTAGCGGGTTCAATAGTGATACTGACTTGCGAATGTGTGTAACTTTCATGATGAAGGATGTGTGTTGGGTGATGACACACCGTGGTAACTAAGAAATAATGGAAAAATCCAAATTTTTAAATGATGGGATTTTTTAAAATAAAGGAGTCTGGCACACTCCATATAAATGTTTTTCTTAAAAGTCAAAAGCTTTTAAAAACTCATTCACTGAGTAGTCGTACTCACCCCCTCCCTTATATCCCTTTCATGAAATCCCGGAAAGCCTCCCCTTAAAAACCGTCAACTAAGATGCCTGTAAGACAGGTATGTAAAGTTTTAAATTTCATACAGTTTTGATTACGCTATTCCAGGAACATGGTGCAAGTTAAAGGACGCCTTACTCTTTACGGTTTACGATAAGGGGAATCCCTTTAATAAACCGGGAGAGTGGCGGGTTGATCACGGGGATCTAACCAAACCAGGTCGGGGTGTGACATATAAGCCATCTAGGAGCAAAGAAGGAAGCAACTCCACCCGAGAAGACAAGCCCCAAATGTTGAGAGACAAATAAGATGCCTCAGGATAGCAAGGAGTTACCTACTTTGGAAAAGTAGAGGAGTCAAGAAGAATCTAGTGAACGAATGTAACTAGTAACTTTAGGAGGAGATGCCCAAGGAAGGACCAGAAAGTAGTAAAGACTACACTCAAAAAGCGGCAATAGGATAGGCGCCAAGGACAAGTGAACTCGAGGGGCAACTAACCCAAGACAAGTAAACAAGGAAAGTAGTAGGAACGAGGCAATTAACAAGTTGACCCTTGTAGGAATTATGGATTTAAACCTAGGCAAAGAAGAGAGTAGTGGAAATGCTAAATATTGGAAAAGAAGGATGAAGGAAATCCTTAAAGAAAATTATGGTAAAAAATGGAATGGGGACAATACTCAAGCCATGAGGAGGATTAAGTAAGCCTCACACAAAGAGGTCTTGAAATAAATTGTGTCTGAACCCTTCTCAAGTAAGAAAACTTCTATGAGATACAAGTAGAATTAAGGAAATGATACAAGGACGTACTGCCAGATTTCTCAGGAAAGGTACACGGGAAGGACGACATCAAAGGATGTCATTTAATGATTAGATACTTCCAAAGGACGAATGAAAAAGGAATTCTGGGAGAAAGGGTAAGAATCCTACCAAGGAAGAAAGCCCCGGAAAGGCATACGTATCCCAACTAAAAGGTAATGAAACCAACCGAAGTGGAAAGAAAGATAAGCTCACCAATGAAATGCTGATTAAGATGGAAAGAGCAAGTACAAAGGAAAAATACTCATGAGGGCCCAAGAAGTAAATTAAACCCAACAAACGGGTAAATCGGATGGTAGCATCAAAAGATGACGTAACAAGTAGGAATGGATGGACTACAATAATAAGGGAATAAAGGAAAGAACGTATGAGAAACCTTGGAAAAGTAAGCCTTCAATTAAGAAGTGAATTAGGGAAACGACCACTAAAAGCAGGATGGGTTGTGGTCCACACTCACTTAATGGAGCCTAAAGAAAGGATGAATGGACATAGTATGGAATACACATAATAAGACCAATAATCAGAAATTACTAGATAAGGAATAAGGGATGAAATGAAATTTTAAGACGAGGAAGGATTTAAAGTGGGAAAATGCCTCAACATAGAAGAAGTTGTAAGGAAATGAAGGAAGCAATCTTCAAGGAATGGTAAGAAGGTTGAGCATGTAGCTCTTAAGGTTAAAAATCTCTACTTTGAGGGATATAGTAGAGAATGAAACCGAAAGAAAGGAACTCCCCAAACAATACAATCAACACATAGACCAAAAAGGGATCAACTCGAAATAATGAATCGTGAAATGGTCACGAGCGAGTAAGAGTGGATTAAGGAAAAATAAAGTCCTTGAATAAGGACGCCACTAAAGAAGAGGAAGGACATAAGAATGGAAGAATCCTCGTAGGATGGTAAGTTATCAGGAAACCCAATGATTGGAATTGGAAAGACCCAATAAAGAAGTTGGGAAAGGACGAGTAGGTAAGAGAAATCAACACGGTTATGTGAGATAAGACATCAAAGGCAAGATGGATGGAGGGTAACGGTAAAGGTAGTCGAGGAATACTACCAAACAAAAAGAGGGATGAAGTTATACGATCCCTAAATATTTGGAAAGATTAGAACGACCCTTAAGGAAGTATTTTAGAAATCTATTGGACAGAGACAGGTTCTAGAAAATGTCATGACTGTAAGGGGCATGTAAGCCAAACATTCACGAGGAAAATATGACTCAAGTAAGGAAGAGTCAGTGAGTAAGCATGATAAGATCACATATAAAATTTGGACCGAAGTTGTAATAAACAACAGATGAGGGAAGGGTCAAAATAAGACAAAAAGGGTGATAACACCAAAACCCATAAAAGCAAGTATGTAGCACTTAAGAGGACACATAGATAAGGGTTTCAATGACCAAGAGAATAACTAGACAAGAGAATGATTGGGCAGCTAGGAACTCCCAATCCTGATATTCTAAAAAAGAATCTTCAAGAGGAATAATCTTACCCCAAGTAGATAAGGAAGTGAACTTAAGGATGTATCTAGGAGTAGTGGGTAAGACATGCCTAATTATGATAAACTCCATGGAGTGAGTAAACAATGTAAAGGAAAAGAAATTTCTTAAGTGAATGATTTAAAATAGGGCTAACTAAAAGAACAACCGAAGAGTTAACATGTCAAGCAAACTCCAAGTTGACATCAAGGGAAGTTATTTCCTATGCAAAGAATATTGAATATGTTTTGGGGACAAAACTCTTAAAAAGGGGGGGCGGGGAGAGTAGTTGTCACACCGTGTTTTTAGTAATCTGAAAATTTCGGTCGAAATTAAATATTATATACATAATTGTTAAATATGTATATATATATATATAAATGTTGAAGAGATGTTTACATATAACGGTATATATATACTAGTACAAAATTATTTTTCAAACAAATATAAAGGAGAAAGGGATTCGAGAGTTGAGGAATTAATACCATTATTAAATAAATACTCATAAATTAATATGTAAATTCAATTATTGGAATTAATACCCATAAGTATCCATCAATTTCCTAATTTAATGAAAATAAATACCCATAATATAGTAATAAATCTTTCTTATTTAAAAAATAATTTTTACAGCTATATAAAGAGTTCTCCCTATTCATCATCCTCACACGTGAAAACTCCTCTCTCTCTCACTACTGCTCTATTTTCCAGTAATCTTGAACTAGAGCTCTAACTTTGGCATTTTTCTCAACCTAAGAAGGCAAGGTTGGGCTCTTTATATTTGGGGAGAAGTTAGCTACATGATAGTAGTCTCCATTTGCTCCGAGGATCGCCAAAGAAACGTTGAGATGATAGAACAGTGAAGCAGCTCCGACGGACCAAAGCTGCCCTATTTCGACCAAGCAGAAAAAGGCCAATTCGAGCTATTCTTAGGCCAAACCAAGCTCTCCCAACTCTCCCTCAACCCTCACACGACTGAATTAGAGCAGAAAGGTAAGCCAATTTGGCACCCCTTTGTAAATTCCTATTACTGGTAGAGAAAGAACAAACGAAACTTCACTAACCAAATTCTCCATCAATTCGACATGAATTGATGTGATTCTTGATCCTAGGAGAAACCTTAGCACAAAATCTATTTGCCCAGATCAAAAGCTCAGGTCATCGCGCCCCCGACGATAAACATTCGAACCATTCTCTCTTTAAGTTCAATTTTTTGGCGAATTTTCGTTTGAGCTCAATTCGGACCCAAATGACGCGGTTCAAAGCGCAATTGAGTTGTATGGATGTGTAGAAACTCAATTTTACCTTCAATTTTAACAATTAAATTCAATTGAATTGTCAATTTGATAAAATAAAATTCGACAGTTTTAAAGGGAGAAATTGAGGAAACAATTTGGGGGAAATTAAGGATTTCATCAAATTGAGGGACCAAAGTACAATTTCCTAATATTGAGGGCCAATTAGCCATGCAAAAGTTATTGGAGGACGAATTGGTCAATTTTTGGAATTTGTTGAGGTCAAATTGTCATTTTCGTTAAGTAGGGGCAAAATGGTAATTTTTTAAAAGTTGGGGACCAAATTAGAAATTTGGGAAACTTGAACCCCTTTTGTGATTTTGGATAAATTGAGGCCAAGGTGAATTTTGGAAGTTTCGAGACTTAATTTGGGGAAAAAGTAGCATTAGGGACTTAAAGTTAAAGAAAAAGAACTTTAGGGACCTAAATACAAATAATTAAAAGTTTGAACATTTTGTTCGTATGTGAGGAACTGGGACTATTATGCCAAATATTAATAAACAAGGATATCCAAAATCATGTAGGAACACAAAGGATAGAAACACCAGCAAGGATAAGCTCACGTGGAGGCAAAAAACTGATTAAGAGGGATACACTACACTTATCGGGTGAGTTGGATAATTCACATCATACCTGGTTGGGATGATGGGTACTTTGGAAATGAAAAACCACTTCATTGTGGAATTTTAACATCACACCAGGTTGGAGTGATGTGGAAACTACGTGGAAAACTACTTATCGGTTATAATTAGATCATACCCAGTTGGTATGATAAACTTTCTGGGAGGAAGTAGAAAACCCGCTTACCGGTTGTAAGCGGAAATGTCATCACACTTGGTTGGTGTAATAGACGAGTGAAAAGTTATTTTGTTCAAAGTGTTCTCCCCAGACTATGTGCCAATGCTTAAAACTTTTGTGAGACCTTGACGAGAGCTCGAATAGCTTAGATAGGCCGGAGGCCTCTGTTTTGAAACATAAGGGCTAAAATGCCTAGTTTTTTTTGGAAAATTACGTACAATGGACCCAAGGCCAGTTGGCACGAGTAGGAGCTCGTAAACAAACATGAAGATAAGCCATGAAAATTCTAAATGAATGAATTATGTGATGTGGATACGGTACCAAGACAAGACCGACACACTCGATGGATTGGCAGCAATGCGACAGGACCAGATCGACGGACTGGTCTAGACAAACAGTTGCAAGTCAAGTTGAGGGTCGAGGTCGTTGGACCAGTGGCACAAAAGATTAATTGCTTTATGGAAAACTTTGATTGTGCATGCACTTGAGGTACATGACCATCAAGATGCCTAAGAGGAGTAGTAATGCGTCCTAGGGGCTATTGGACGACATGGTGGAGATAAGCGTAGTTTGTCATTCTAGCAGTCAGGGAAGCTCGATGTAGCTTCATGCGCATGAAACCGGGATGAGATCTCCATCCTCATATGGACACAATGTATTTTGAGTCTGAAGGTAGGATGTCGGAGACGTTCACTAAGACTCTGAGTAGAAGTTAGGGATTTCTATCAGGGTGGATAGTAAAGACGCTCCGATCCACAAGTAGGTGCAGTCGGCGTAACTGCATCTCATGAATATGTGTGTACCCTTCCTGATGAAGGGCGTGTGATGTTTGTGAAACACAACTAATATGGAAATGGAAAAAAGGTTATGAAAACCTTGGAAAGGATTTGAGAATTCGTGGAAAAGAATGGTAAACCTTAGAAAAAGGTTTTGAAAACCTAAACTTGAGGAAATAATTTTTTTTAAAGTAAATAAGGAGTTTGGAACACTCCGATTAAAATTTTTTTTTTGAAAACTTGCACCCAACACCCATTCACTGGGTTTTTGAACTCACCTTCTCCCTTTACCCCTTTTTAGGAAATCGACCTTAAAGATTTGTCTGTAGTTGAACCTTAAGACATGTATGTAAAATTTATATTAAGTTTTGATTAATTTTATTCTAGTAAATATACAGTTGAAAAGGACGTCTTACTCCTTGTTGTTTAGAGAAGGGGAAAACCTTATATAAACCGGGAGAGTGAGGGTTGTTCACAGGAATCCAACCAAACTAGGTTAGGGCGTGACACATCATCCCCACTGGGTATGATGTAAAAACTCTCACTCACCCGATTGTGTAGTGAATTCCTCTTCTTTGGCTCTTTGCCTCCACGTGAGCTTGTCTTTGATGTCGTTCTTGGTACTTCGTGTTACTACACAATATGAACATCCTTGTTCATTTACCTTTGGCCTAATAGCCTTCATTCATCATGAATGAAAAAAATCCCCAAACTTTTAATTATTTGCTTTTAGGTACCTAAAATTCTTTTCATTAACTTTAGGTCTATAATGCCAATTTTCCCCAAATTGAGTCCCGAAACTTTTAAAAATTCATTTAGGATCCTCAATTTATCCCAAATCCCAAAAAGGGTTCAAGCTTCCCAATTTTCCAATTTCGTCCCTAACTTTTCAAAAATTACAATTTTGCCCCTACTTTAAAAAATGGTAAATATGACCCCAAAAATTCCAAAAATTAACTAATTGGTCCTTCAATATCTTTTTCATGGTCAATTAGCCCTCAATTTTGGGAAATTGCACTTTAGTCCCTAGAATTTTCAAAATCCTCAATTTCCCCCTTTCAACCTAGCCGAATTTGATTTCATTAAATTGACCGATCAATCAAGATTCATTATTGAAAGTGAAGGAAACATCGATTTCCTACACATCCATATGATTCAATTGCACTTTGAATCGCATGAATGGACGCCAGAACGAGCTCAAAAATAGCTTCACCGAAAAACTGAACTTAGAGAGAGAGCTTTGAAAGCTTACCACCGGGGTGCGTTTGTCACGCCCTGACCCAGTTTTGTCGGATCCCCATGATCAACCCACCACTCTCTCGGTTTACTAAGGGTTGCCCCATGTTTATAAATCGTGAAGAGTAAGGCGTCCTTTAAACTTGCACCTTTCCTATAATAACATAAATCAAAACTACAAAAAATTTTAAACTGATCATACCTATCTCATAAACATATTAGTTGATGGTCCTTGGGGGTAGGCTTTCTGGGATTTCCTAAAAGGGATAAAAGGGAGGGGGTGAGTACAACGACTCAATGAATGGGTTTTCAAGATTTATCTTTTAGGGAAAATATTTCATTTGGAGTTTGCGAAACTCCTCATTTTCTTTTAAAAATCTTTCATTTCAAATTTTGGTGTTTATCACAATTTCTTATTAATCATAGTGTGTCATCACCCAACACACATCCTTCATCATGAAGGTCAATCACACAATCACAAGCCAGTACGTCCACTAAATCCACTTGTGGCGTGAAAGCTATTTTACCGACCACCTAGATAGAAGAACATCCACTTCTACCCTAAGAATAAGTGGATGTTCACAACATCCGACCCTCAACCTCGTAACAATTCTTCGTGTCCATATGAGGATAGAGACATATTCCTAACCCCACCCCGGTCTCATGCACTTGAAGCTATGTCGAGCTTTGTAAGGCTTTTTGTACGACTAATAGCCCATATATCCACCATGTCGTACAAGGCCCTAGGAAACATCACTACTCCTCTTAGGCATCTTGAAGGTCCCGAAAACACAATACATACACAATCAACATTTTCACATGATCCCATATAATATATAGTGCCACTGGTCCAACGGCCCTGACCTTCAACTCAACCTACAACTATTTGTCTTGACTAGTCCAAAAACCTCTCATGTCGCATTGCCACTAATTAACTGAGTATGTCGGTCCTGTCTTGGTCCCATGGCCAAATAATTCAATTTCTTAAGTTTTCATGGCATATAAATCATGTTTGTTTACGAGCTCCTACTCATGCAAACTAGCCTAGGGCCCACTGTTCGAGATTTTTTAAATTGTGCATACTCATGCAAATTAGTTGGCTTGTTGTCCTTACTCGAACTCGTCTTAGCTGGCATTCTCGATACTTCGTATTTCTACACAATATGAACATTCTTGTTCATTATTCCTTGGTCTAATAGTCCTCAATAATTCCAAATGAAAGAGAAAACTAATTTTTCCTTTATTTGCAATTAGGTACTTAAAGTTATTTTTCTTTAAGTCCATAATGATGGTTTTTCCTCAAATTGAGTCCTCAAACTTTTAAAATTTATCTTAGTACCTCAATTTATTCAAATTCACAGAAATGGGTTTAATTTTCAAAATTTTCAATATGGTCCTCAACTTTTCTAAAATTACCATTTCGTCCCTACTTTAAAAAAAATAGTATGTTTTACCCCAAAAATTCCAAAAATTGCCCAATTAGTCCTTCAACATCTTTATCATTCTCAATTTTATGAAATTGCATGTTAGTCGCTCTAATTTTCAAAATTCTAAAATTTCCCTCAATTTCAACTTTCTAACTCTGTCGAATTTGATTTCATCAAATTGACCGGTCAAATGAGTTTAATTGTAGAAATTGTAGATAAATTGGTGTTTATACACCCTCATACGATTCAATTTCACATTGAATCACACGATTTGGTGCTAAAATGAGCTCAAACGAAGCTTTGCCAAAAAACTGGACTTAGAGAGAGAAGGCTTCGAAAGCTTACCATCATGGGCACGGCGACCCGAGCTTTCGATCTTGGTAGATAGTTCGTGTCCTAAGGTTACTCCTAGGATCAAGAATTACATCAATTGATGTCAAATTGAGTTAGAATTTCATCATCGAAGTTCTACCAGTTCTCTCTCTAGCACCGGTCGGAAATTTTAGAGGGGAGCCAAATTAGCTTAGCTTTCTATTCTAATTCGGCAGTAGAAGGGCTGCTGAGGTGTTGGGAGAGCTTGGTTTGGCCTGAGGATGGCTCAAATTGGCCGATTTGAGCTCAACCGAAACAAGGCAACTTCGTTTTATCGGAGCTGCTTCACTGTTCTATCACGCCGCGCTTCTCCAACGACTCTCGGAGCAAATGAAGACTTCAGGCATGTAACTGACTTCTCCCTAGTTCTAAAGAACCTAACCTCGCCTTGTTTGGCTCAAAAAAATACCCAAGTTGGAGCTATAGTTCGAGCTTCGCCAAAAATTGGAGCTGTTAAGAGAGAATGGAGTTTTCATGTGTAGAGACGTTAAATGAGGAGGGGCTCTTTATTTATGAAGATCGAGGACTTCCTAGCCGTCCGATTGGCAACTTAATGGCGGCCATTCATTGCCTGAAACTCCCTGGTTGGAGGCTTTTCCGGTGAGTGAACAGTGCTGTCATTTGAAGGAAGAAGATGACACTGTTCCGAACCGGACCGGACCGGTCTGAACTAGGTTCAAAGCTTAAACTGGCCGGTTCACCCCCCAATTCAACCGAATTTTTAAAATCTAAAAATTTCTAGATTCATTTTCTATTCAATGGTGGTCTCAAATCTCAAATTTGAATTTTTTAATCTACCTAGAAAGATGAATTTAGAATTCGGTTCAATAGTGGTTTAAACCAATCCAAAACGATTCAATCTAGTTCGGATTCGGTTCACCTAAACCGATTTGGTTTTCATCTCCAATTAATTCTTAAGTCCATTTCCATGACTTTTGGGACTCTTTGGGTCACTCGGGATCCATAAATTTCTTAATTTACCCTTTCTCTATTGGTTCCAATTTGTAGACCGACTCGATTTTCAATTTGAAAATGACTTGTTCTTTCCCCGGTTTTCTTATTATCAAAGGATGGGGTTCACAACGGTGGTCTAAGCTTTTAATCTATGCGGATAGCTCTCATCCTAAGGTTCCTCCTAAAATTAAGAATCATCACAATTCATGTCGAATTGAGGGAGAATTCGGTTAGCAAAGTTTCGTCGATTCTCTCTCTAACATCAATCAGAATTTACAAAGGGGGGCCAAATATGCTTACCTTTCTACACTAATTCGATCGTATAAGGGCTAAGGGAGTGTTGAGAGAGCTTGGCTTGGCCTGAGGAGGGCTCGAATCAGCTAATTTCAACTAGACAGAAACAGTGCAGCTTCGGTCTGTTGGAGTTGCTTCATTGTTCGATCATAGCGGCACTTCTCCAGCAATCCTTAGAGATACTGGAGACTACCATTGGGTTACTGACTTCTTCCTGAGTTTAAGGAACCTGACCATACCTTTTTTGGCTTAGTAAAACCCCTAATTTGGAGCTCAGGTTTGAGCTTTATCAAAAAATTGAGTAACTAAGAGAGAGTGAAGTTTTCAGGTGTATGGAGGATGATTGGAGAAGGGCTCTTTATATAGGGAGCTCGGAGACTCTCTGGCCGTCTATTTGACACCTTATTGATGATCTCAAATGTAATGAACGAATATGTTTTCTCTCCACCAATGCTGTTCAATTTTCTGGCTAGTGAACAGTGTTGTTATCTAAAGGAAGAAGACGACACTGTTCTGAATCGGACCTCACCGGTTTGAACATAATTCAACACTTAAATCGGTCGGTTTAGGCCCGATTCGACCGAGTTTTTCAAAATTAAAAATTTCTAAATTCATTCTCTATCCAATGGTAGCCTCAATTCACCAATTTGAATTTTCTAAGTCACCTAGAAAAATAAATTTGTCATCCAATTCAATGATGGTTCAATCTGGTCCAAACCAATTCAGATCCAATTCTCTTGAACCGATCTGGTTTTTCTTTCCCAAATTGTCCTAAAGTCCCTTTCCAAGGTTTTTATATTTATAACTATTTGTGTCACTCGAATTAACTGATTCCTTCCTAGTTTTCCTTAACACCAAAGGATGGGGTTTACAAGAAAATATAAGAATGTATTAAGGCTTGAATTAACGGAGAAGAAAAATGTAAAAGTTGAGTCCAATGTAGAAGACCAACCTCAAGCCCAATATAAGTCAGCCCTTACCGAATAAAATTCAGAATGTCAGAAAATGCCCTACAGAGATAAGAGTCAGATAAAAGAAATTAAGATATGTTACTAAAAGAAATTAAGATATGTTACTAAAAGAAATTTATTAGATTGTGTTATTGAGGGATTAAATGATTATGGATCTCTATAGCCATATAAACCTTGAGGCTTTCGTATGTTATGATAGAAATCCTATCATACAAAGTTGTAAAGAGGGCAACATCAAAAATCCTATAATGCACCCAAAGAAAGATAAATTCCAAAGAGAGAGGCATCAGAAATAATGTGGGGAGCAGAAGTTACCGAAAGAACCAACCATGGAACCCCTCATCCATTAATAGAAGTTGGAATTCCTCAAGGAGCCTACATCATACGGAAATTCAATTTAGAAGTTTGAGATAGAAGTAACATAGGACTGTAGAGACCCTGAGGAAGATAATTGAAATGAGAACAATTGCAACATCAGTGGTAGACAATCAAATGCGGACACAATTGGGGTTCGGCAATGCTGAGAGTTTTGGATTAAAGCCACGGAAGGACCGATCTACGAATCTCAGGGAGACTAAAGACTCCTTCCGTTGCCCACATTACCTATTGGCCTAGAAGAACTTTCAGAAAAATCTGGAGCATGGAGAACACAATACCTGCAGAATGAAACTGAGACACTAGATACCTCAATTCCAAGTTGAGTATTAAGAGGGTGAAACTACGATTATCAGAACAAAGAAGTGTGCTGATAAGGAGAGCATGAACAAGTGATTAAGACCCCTAGTTTCAGCGGACGGATGGATGGCCAAATGGTAGAAGCATCAATCCAACATACAGGGGGAATCTAAGATAATGTCGCTTAGATGCACGCCAGAGAATGACATTGATGGTTTGTCTAGAGTCGGAGGTAGGGAGGAGTTGAAGAAGCTCAATGCTTTCATATGGATTCCTTCAAAAACTTGCAAAATAAGAAAGAGAAATTATCTACTAAAGGAGACCCCTAACCTTGGAAACCCGAGCAGAATCTGGAAGGTTGATGAAATCCGGTCAATATTCTAAAGGAGGAGGACGAGTGGGACGGAACGATCACGGCAGATAGAAGAGCTCAAACCAAGAGAGCACCTATGGACCAAATGACGGGGGTTTTAGAAGACCCTCAATAGAAAATGAAGGGTGGATGGACGAAAACACCCCCCAAACGAGCAGATACAATTTTAAAAGGGCAAATGATAACTATACCCCTCCACTTCAGCATAATTACATTAGAGGCCAGACCCATACAATTACGGAATTGCCCCTATAATTTGAAAAAAAATTAAAAAGAAGTCATTAAGCGCATGTTTGGCTAACAAAAAATGTGTGCATATAAGAACAAGAACGCGTTTGGATGTTGGAAATAGGAAAAAAATAAAAATTTTGAAAATACCCCTAAAGACATTATTGCAGTATGGAAAACATTCCAAGCGTGAATGAACGACCCGGATTATTCATGTATCAGATCCCAAGCAAAAGGTATGAAGGTTATATATATTTTTTTATTTAATAAATATAAATTTAAATAAGAATGTAAGGTCTAAGGAAAAATAAAAAATTTTGAAATATTACTTAATAGTATAATAAATGCCCAGATTATTACCCATAAAACATTTATGAAATCATCTATGATATTCAGGTAGAAAAATATACATGATCGTAAGAGAGGAGCATGAAAATTCAGGAACCCCTCCTGGACAAACATGTTATCGGATAACGGTGAATGGGATTTTTGGCATCGAGTCCGAATGGACTGGTGATGCAATATTATTCACAAAATTTACTACATGGAATGCTTATAAAATTATTTTCCATAAATATCATCTCATGACTGTGTAAAATATCTTAAACTATTTTGGGATGTATATTTCTATTGAGAGCATGAATCTTGAATATAGGATTTCCTATGTAAGGTGTGTGAATACACATCAAGGGAAGAATCTAGTTCAATTGTTGATGCAAGATATGGGTGGTACCCTTTATCAATATAGAGTTGATTAGAATTAGTTCTGTGAAAGTAAGCACAAGGCCATGTTTTGAAAACATGTACAAGTGGATCCAAGGCCAATGGAAATAGGTCAAATCTCGTAGATAAGTTCTAATTTAAGAGCCTCATAAAAATGATCACAATGGATAATGTTTTCTTAAGTTGCTAGTAGCACAAAGAGAATGGTCTTAAATCAAAATACATTGTTTGTGATTGCAATTGTGCAAAACCAAAGAAATGCTTGGTACATGGTAGTGTTGATTCTAAGGGATGTTGGACAACAAGGTTGGTACAAGGGAAGTTACATTGGTCCAGTATGTCTTGAAGTTTTTGGAGCTTTATGCGCATTGAGACCAAGGAAGAAGGGGGAGAGGTCTTATCCTTCAATAGCAAACATAAGTAATGATGATGTCTAGGGTTGGGTAATGATACTCATACACACAATGTGGTAGAGTTTGTAGCCTCTCACCAGGGTGAACAGTAAAGACGCTTCAGGCCACTAGTGAAACATATTGAGGTTGTAGCTTCTAAGGGTCTATTATGTGACTAATTGATCCCTTTATTGAGAAAGGGTGTGTGATCGTTTGTCTGATACAAACGTATATGGATTTTACTTTGAATAAAATTTTGAAAGACCTTCCGTGTAAAATGAACATAATTTTTAGCTTGTGAGATACTGGCGGTAAAATTTAACAAAAAATCATGTGAAAGATTTTGAATAATAAACAAGTGGTGACTTGTTAAGTGGAATCCCAACCTATTGGGATTAAAGGAAAAGTATATGTATGAACATTCAGGTGAAATGAATATGAATGGATCATAATATCCTTC
This sequence comes from Trapa incisa, assembly GCA_030064435.1. Classification (NCBI taxonomy): domain Eukaryota; kingdom Viridiplantae; phylum Streptophyta; class Magnoliopsida; order Myrtales; family Lythraceae; genus Trapa; species Trapa incisa. The sequence goes on along the minus strand of CM057775.1, from coordinate 10,244,753 downwards.
CGATGAAATGAATGGATTCAAACTTGTCAAATATATGTTAATTCTTTAAAGCTCTATAATCTTACCTATAATGAGCCCCTATTTTACCAAACCTCCTTGAAATCCGATTTGGAGTATGTGCTGAATCATAGACATGACGTCACGATTTCAGCTAAGGCATCTATCACGCCCCAATCCGGTTTAGTCGGATCTCCGTGAACAACCTGCCACTCTCCCGGTTTCCTAAGGGTTTTCCCCATCTTTATCCCGAGGGAAGTAAGGCGTCCTTTAAAATTGTACCTTTCCTTGAATAACATAAATCAAAACAGTGAAAAAAATCTAACTTACAAACCAGTCGTGCATGTGTGACTAATAGGAGATCTTTGGGTAGGTTTCCCTTGGTTATCTAAAAAGTGATACAACTTACAAACCTGTTGTCCTTTAAAGTAAATAAGTAGTTTGGCACACTCCAATTAAAGTTATTTTTGCAAAAACTCGCACCCAACATCTATTCACTAAGTTGTCGAACCCACCCCCTCCCTTTACCCCTTTTCAGGAAACCAAGTGACATCACCTTAAAGATATGTCTGTAGTTGTAACTTAAGACAGGTATGCAAAATTTATATTCATTTTTTATTAATGTTATTCCAGGAAAGATACAGCTGAAAAGGATGTGTTACTCCTTGCAGTTTAGAGAAGGGGAAAACCTTTTATAAATTGAGCAAGTGGCTATTTGTTCACGGGGATCCGACCAAACTGGGTCGGGGCATGACAACTTGAGTGATATTAGAGCATGATTCCTCGAATACATTATCAAGACTATATAACATAGTAACTAAGAGAAATTTTAAAATTTTCAGATGACACCCAAGAGAGCAACCAAGAAAACTAGGATTGATGTCGCCAACATTACCCTACAATCTATTCTCATAGGAAGACAACCTTAGAAGCTCCTACTATGCCCGAGGCATAGTAGAAGCCTCAAAAGAACAAATGGGGAAGTATCCAGGAGGATGGTGCTAGGACCTGTTGAGGTCACAACTCTAAGTATGAAGGGAGTCAAGCTTGAAGCGAGAAACGCCAACAATGGGCATATAACCTTACCTAGGAAGATGCTTATCAAGAATCTTGTAGCTCCCTATCTATTTTGTGACCACTTTTTGTAATAGGGCTAAAACCCTAACATATTGTACTCCTCTATTAATGAAGTACTCCAAATTCCTAAAAACCTTGTCTCTCAAAGGATGTGATCTTGCTAGTAAGATTGACCCAAGAAAAGTAACAAAACAAACCCGCACTACCATATAAACTAAGGAGAATTCCATCCCAGTTAAAGAAACTAAATTAGGGAATCAAGAAATCTAAGAGGACTCTTAGAGTGATCCTTTGTCAAGGAAGACTCCACAAGAAAACTCTCAAGGTATCCAAACTCAAGGACGGCAAAGCACCAAAGCTAGCAATTCCCTAGAATGATACTAAGAGGAACCACATAGGTCCACGCAATTACAAGTATGAATGATAGGGACACTACATTAAGAAGTGCCTAACCCTACTAAGGACAGGTATCAAGTTCACTTGTAGGGGGATAGGATAGGTAATGGAGAACTATCCCAAACCCCATGGATTTAGGGTAATACCTCTCGAGAAACACGTTGACTACCAAAATAAATCCAAAGCTACATCAAGCTTCCAAAATTGATGGCACGACTAATTGCCCTTATCTCCACCATGTTGTCCGGTAGCCCTAGGAAACATCACTACCCCTCTTGGGCATCTTGAAGGTCCCGTAACATCAGTGCATGCACAAATCAACAATTTTCCACATAAGCCATTTAATTTGTGGTGCCACTGGTCAAATGGCCCCGACCCTCAACTCAACCTACAGCTATTTGTCTCGACTGATCCATCGACTTGTCAAGTCGCACTGTCGCTAGTCCAATGAGTATGTCGGTCCTATCTTGGTATCATGGCCAAACAAATCATTCATCTAAAGTTTTCATGGCTTGAATCATGTTTGTTTATGAGCTACTGCTCATGTCAACTGACCTAGGGCCCACTGTACGAGATTTTCAAAATAGGGCATATTAGCCCCCAAGTGCCAAAACCAAGGCCTCCAGCCTATCTAAGCTATTCGAGCTCCCGTCAATAAGGTCTCCCAAAAAGTTTAACCAGTGGCACGTTGTCAGGGGAGAACACTTCGAACAAAAATAACTTTTAGTCATCCATCACACCAACAAGGTATGAGGACACCTCCACTTATAACCGATAAGCAGGTTTTCTACTTCCTTCTAGGAAGTTTCATCATACCAATTGGGTATGAACTACTTACAACCAGTAACTAGTTTTTCCGTGTAATTTCCACATCACTCCTCTCAAGTGTAATGGTTAAAATACCACTTAATAGTGGGTTTTATTTTCTAAGGTGCTTATCATCCCAACATGGTATGATATAAAATCTCACTCACTCATTAATGCAGTGAATTCCTCTCGACCGGACCTTTGTCATCATGTGAGTTTGTCTTTGTTGGCATTCCTACTACATCGTGTTTCTACATGATATGAACATCCTTGTTCATTATCCCTTGGCCTAATAGCCTTCATTCATCATGGATGAAAAACTCAAACGTTTATATTTATTGCAATTAGGTTCCTAAAGTTCTTTTTCTTTAACTTTACATCCCAAATGCCGATTTTCACTCAAATTGTGTCCCAAATTTTCCAAAATTCACCTTGGTACCTCAATTTATTAAAATCACATAAAGGGTTCAAGTTTCAAAAATTTCCAATTTGGTCCCCAATTTTTCCAAAATTACCATTTTGTCCCTACTTAATAAAAATGGTAACTTTTGCACCAAAAATTTCCCAATTGGTCCTCTAACATCTTTATCAAGCCCAATTGGCCCTTAAGTTTATGAAATTGCACTTTAGTCCCTTGAATTTTTGAAATCCCCAAATTTTCCCCCAATTTCAACCTTCTAACTCAGCCGAATTTGATTTTATCAAAGTAACCGATCAAATGAGTTTAATTGTTGAAATTGAAGTTAGATTGGAGTTCTTACCCCTTTATACGATTCAGTTGCACTTTGAATCATAAGATTTGATGTCGGAATGAGCTCAAACGAAGCTTCCCCGGAAAACTTATCATAAAGAGAGAAAGCTTCGAAAGCTTACCGTTAGAGGTGCAACGATCTGAGCTTTCAATCTAGGCAGATAGCTCTCGTCCTAAGGTTCCTCCTAGGATCAAGAATTGCATCAATTGATGCCGAATTGAAGGAGAATTTAGTCAATGAATATCTGTCGGTTCTCTCTCTAGCACCGATAGGAATTTACAGAGAATAGCCAAATTGACTTACCTTTCCGCTCTAATTTAGCTGTAGGAGGATTGTGGAGGTGTTGGGAGGGCTTGGTTTGGCCTGAGAAGGGCTCAAATTGGTCATATTCAGCTCGACCAAAATAGGGCAACTTTGGTCGCCAGAGCTGCTTCACTATTCTATCACGATGGCGTTTCTCTAGCAACCCTTAGTGCAAATGGAGACTACATGCGTGTAGCTGAATTCTCCTCAAATCCAAAGAACCTGACCATGCCTTTTTTGTCTCAGAAAAATGCCCAAGTCGAAGCTCTAGTTCTAGCTTCACGGGAAAATGGAGCAGTAGGGAGAGAGTGGAGTTTTCAAGTGTGAGAAGGATGAATGAGGAGGGGCTCTGTATATAGGAAGCTCAGGGACTTCCTAGTCGTACGATTGGCACCTTAATGGTGGTCATTCATTGCCTAAAACTCTTTAGCTAGACACTTTTCATCTTCGACGGCACTGCTCCATTTTCCAGTGAGTGAATAGTGATGTCATCTGAAGGAAGAAGACAACACTGTTCTGAACTCGACCGAACCAGTCTGAACCGGGTTCAAAGCTTAAACCGACTGGTTTAGGCCCGATTCGACTAATTTTTTCAAAATTAAAAACTTCTAAATTCATTCTCTATCCAATGGTGGCATCAATTCTCCAATTTGAATTTTTTAAGCCACCTAGAAAAATGAATTTAGTATTCAGTTCAATTGTGGTTCAAACCGTTTCAATCTAGTTTAGATCTGGTTCACCTGAACCGGTTTAGTTTTCATCTCCAAATCATTCTAAAGACCTTCTTCATGACTTTTGTGACTCTTCAAGTCACTCGGGATCCATAAATTTCCCAGTTTACCCTTTCTATATTAGTTTCGATTCATGAACTAACTCGATGCATAAATCAGTTTAATCCGACTCAAATCCAATTCTCTTGAATTGGTCTGGTTTTCTCTTCCAAATTGTTCTAAGGTCCTTTTCCAAGGTTTTATGAACCCTTTGGGCCACTCAAAAGTTTTAGATTTCCAAAATTGCATGTTCTTTGATGATCGAGTTTGTGAACCAATTCGATGTTTCTCACTTGTTTTGACCGGTTCTTTTCTCAGTTTTCCTTAACTCCAAAGGGGCGGGGTTTACAACTCTCCCCTCCTTTTAGGAGTTTTTTCATCAAAACTACATCAACATTTTTCACTATGGGATAAACTTCCCTTAATGTCAACTTAGACATGTTAATACTTTGTTCGTTCTTTCACTTAGTCCACTGTAAATCACGCACTTAAGGAATTTCTTTTCCTTTATATTCTTTACTCCTTCCATGGAGTTTTATGATAACTAGTATGTCTTGCCCGTGAGTCCAAAGGTATATCCCTAGGTTCGCATCTCTCTTTACTTAAGGCAAGATTCTTCCCTTTGGGGTTCTTATTCAAGATTTCAGGATTGGGAGTTACAAGGTGCCCAATCATTCCTTTGTCTAGTTATTCTCTTCATCGTTGAAACCTTTAGCTCACCGTTCTTGCGAGCATTACGTACTTGTTTTCACAGGTTTTGGTATTATTATTCCTCCATTCTAATTTGACCCATCCATCATTCGTCATTGATTATAGCTTCGGTCAAAATTATGTTTGACCTTGTTATGCTTACTAACTGACTCTTTCTTACTCGAGTCACATTTTACTCGGGACTGTTGGTGCTTACATGTCCCTTACAGCTTGACATAGTCCCGAACCTATCTCTGTCCATCAGACTTCTACAACACCTCCTTTAGGGTTGTTCCCAACTTTCCAATCTTTCAGGGATTGTATAACTTCACCCCTCCTTTCATCAAGTAGTATTCCTCGACTACCTTTATAGTTATTTAGTAATCCTTCGTGCCTTGACAACCTATCTTACATAACTGTGTCGGTTTACTTTACCCACTCATCCTTTCCCAACTTCCTTATTGGATCTTTCTAGTACCAATTATTTGGTTTCCCAATGGTTTATTGACAAGCTGAGATTCTTTTTTGCTTAAGTCCTTAGCATTCTTTATTCAAGGACTTTCATTTTTCTTAATCTACTTTTACTTACTCATGATCATTTCATGACTCATTATTCCCATTTGATCCCTTTCAGTCTATGTGTCTATTGTTTTGTTTGGGGAGTTCCCTTTTAAGGGTTTCATTCTCTACTATGTCCCTCAAAGTAGAGACTTTCATCTTAGGAGCTACATGCTCAACCTTCTTACCATTCCTTGAAGGTTTCTTCCTTCATTTCCTTACATCTCCTTCTGTATTGGGGAATTTGTGCGCTTTGAATACTTCCTCATTTTAAAATTCCATTTCTTCCCTTATTCCTTATCTGAGGAACTTTTGGTTATTAGTCTTATTTTGCGTACTCCACCCTATGCCCAGTCATCCACTCTTTATGCAAGTGTGGACCACGATCCATCTTGACATTAGTGGTTATTTCCTCCTTCAACCACATCTTATTTAGAGGGCTTACTTCTCCAAAATTTCTTAGATGTTCATTCCTCTTTTTCCTTATTTTGGGCAGTGCACCCTTCTCTTATTTGTATGGTATCTTTTGATGTTATCTTCCCCCTTACCCATTCCTTGAGTTTAACTTATTCCTTGGGTTCTCCTAATGTACTTTCCTTGGTTCTTCCACCTCAACATGCGCTTCATTTGCAAGTTCATCTCCTTATCCCTCTTCACTTGGTTCTATTACCTCTTAGTTGGGTTACATATGTTGTTCTAGGGTTTCCTTCCTAGGTAGAACTCTTTCCATTTCTCCTGAAATTCCTTTTTTCATTTGCTCTAGGGAATATCTACCCTTAAATGGCATCCTATGATGTCATCTTCTCCTATTTTTCTTTACTCTTCAATCTTGTGGGTACATCTTTTGTACTCTATCTTCATCCTCATTTGTACCCTAGTACATGTCTATTTCTTATAGGGAGAGCTCAAATACTGCTTATTTCAAGATCTCTTGATCATGTGATAGGCTTACCTACTCCTCTCTTGGCTTGAGTTTGGTCGTTAATTTGGCCATTGGTCTTTTTAAGGATTTTCTTCATCCTTCTTTTTCCAATTATTTGGCCTTTCCACCTCTTTCTTCTTTGTTGGAGCTTAAATAATGGCTTTCTCGAGTATCAGTTCGTTAACTATCTCGTCTCTACCATTCCTTTGGTCTAAGTTTCTTAGGGTGGTTATTTCTCGAGATCTCTTGTCCTTAATGTCCATCCCACTACCCTTTTTAGGGTGCAGTCCTTTCTACTTTTGGGACTTCCTGAGAATGTCATTTATTCTCTTTGACTATCTTATTGTAACGACTTGCTTCCCTCCAATATGTTTGTGTGAAACTTCTATTTGGCTTTGCTACTCATTCTAAAGTGAGTCGTATTTGCCATCTCAAGACATTTCATTTGTCGTCAAATGCTCGGTTGATCTTTTCTCATGGAGGCGCTCCCTTCTTTACTCCTAAATGGCTGGAAATTTCTTCTTAAGGAAAGATTTTCTTCAGTTATACTTTACTTTTGTTTGCAGTTTATCGAGGTCCTACCTTCAATCTTTTTTCCTCCCTGCCAATATGCAAGGATCTTGAAGACCTTCCTCCTGGATGTAGTTGAAATTCCAAGCAGGAATTGTATTTCTAGGGATGGTATCCTTTCGGGTTTCCTATAGCTGTCGAGGCGTTATTCTTGGAAAGTATTATCCTAAATTCTTGAGGTGTGGGAAAGTACTTCACTTCATGTCCTATTTCCTTACACTTGTAATAGGTTGACAATTTTTCTTGTTGTGTCTTCTTTGCCCAACAATTCCCTTGATTCATTCCTTTATTTTGAATGGGAATCTCCTTGGTCTCCATAGTGTCTAAGGTAATGCAGGTTTGTTTGGTTACCTTCCATGGAAAATCTTCCTACAACTGAGGTGCAAGGTCACATCATTTTGAGAGATATGGTATTAGGAACTTGGAATTCTTTATTATTGGAGAGGTAAAACAATAGGTTTTGGTCTTAGCCCTCATTACAAAAAGTGTTTCTAAAACAGATGAGAAGCTATTGGGTACTTTGACAAGCATCTTCCTTAGTAAGGTTATAAGCCCTTAATGGTGTTCTTAGCCTTAGGCTTGGCTTCCTTCGTACTCAGGATTGTGACCTCAACAGATCTTGACAGCATCCTTCTGGATACTTCCCACTAATGTCTATTTGTTTCTTGGGACTTCTCGGGTATTTTAGGGTGATCACCCTCCGGGGACAGAGTGTTAGGTGGTGTTGGTAATGTCAGTTCTAGTTTTCTTGGTTCCTCTCCTGAGAGCCATCTTAAATTTTTAAAATTTTCTCTTAGTTACTATTTTATATAGTCTTGATAATGTATTCAAGGAAATATGCTCTGATACAACTCAAGTTGTCACGCCCTTACCCGGTTTGGTCAGATCCTCGTGAACAACCAGCTATTCTCCCGATTTACTAAGGGTTTTCCCGTTATTTATGTCGGGAGGAGTAAGGTGTCCTTTAAACTTGTACCTTTCTTGGAATAACATAAATCAAAACTGCATAAATTTTTAACTTACATACTTGTCTTGCATGTGTGACTAACAGGAGTTATTTGGATAGGTTTCCCTCGGTTACCTGAAAAGTGATATAAGGGAGGGGTGAGTTTAACGACTCATTGAATGGGTATTTAAAGTTTGAATTTTAACAAAAGTGTTTGCATCAGAGTGTGTCGGACTCCTTAATTTTTTTTAAAATAATTCATCCTCAAAATCTCAATTTTCATAGTCATTTCTCATCACTAACCACAAACGGTGTGTTTATCAATCAACAAACACACTTCATCATGAAGGGAACACACATTCGTAGGCCAACCCATCTACTGTACCCACTTATGGCATCGAAGCGACTTTACTGGCCACCTAGATAGAAGCACGTCCACTTCTACCATATGAATGAGCGGATGTATGTAACATTTGACCCTTAATCTCGTAAATAAAACCATGTATCCGTATGAGGAAAAATACCCCATCTCGACCCCACCCCGGTCTCATGCGCATTAACCTATGTTGAGCTTACAAGACTGCTGGAACGACTAATTGCCCTTATCTCCACCATGTCGTCCAATAGCCCTAGGACACATCACTACCCCTCTTGGGTGTCTTGAAGGTCCCATAACATCCGTGCAATACAAATCAACAATTTTCCACATAAGCCATTTAATAGGTGGTGCCACTGGTCCAATGGCTTCGACCCTCAACTCGACCTAGGGTTATTTGTCTCAACCGGTCCATCGACCTATCATGTCACACCACCGCTAGTTCATCAAGTATGCCGGTCCTGCCTTGGTACCTTGGCCAAACAAATCATTCATTTAATGTTTTCATGGCTTGAATAATGTTTTTTTATGAGGTTATGCTCGTGCCAACTAGCCTAGGGCCCATAGTACGAGATTTTTAAAATCGGGCATATTAGTCCACAACTTCCAAAACCAAGGCCTCTGACCTATATAAGCTATTCGAGCTCCCGTCAAGAAGGTCTCCCAAAAAGTTTAAGCAGTGACACACATTTAGGGAAGAACACTTCCAACAAAAATAACTTTTAGCTGTCCATCACACCAACTGAGTATGAGGACACCTCCACTTATAACCGATAAGCGGGTTTTCTACTTCCTTCCAAGAAGTTTCATCATACCAACCGGGTATGATCTACCTACAACTAATAAGTAGTTTTTCCATGTAATTTCCACATCACTCCTCTCAGGTGTGATGGTTAAAATACCACTTAGTAGTGGGTTTTCTTTTTCAAGGTGCTTATCATCCCAACTAGGTATGATATAAAATCTCGCTCACTCATTAATGTAGTGAATTCCTCTCGACTGGTTCTTTGTCTTCACGTGAACTTTTCCTTGTTGGCATTCCCGGTACTTCATGTTCCAACATGATATGAATATCCTTGTTCATTATCACTTGGCCCAATATCCTTCATTCATCGTGCATGGATGAAATACTCAAACTTTTCAATTTATTGCAATTAGTTCCCTAAAGTTCTTTTTCTTTAACTTTAAATTCCAAATGTCGATTTTCCCTCAAATTGAGTCCCAAAATTTCTAAAATTCACCTTGGAAACTCAATTTATTCAAAATCACATAAAGGGTTCAAATTTCCAAAATTTCCAATTTGGTCCCCAATTTTTCCAAAATTACCATTTTGCCCCTACTTTACAAAAATGGTAAGTTTTACCCCAAAAATTTCACAAATTGCCCAATTTATCCTCCAACATCTTTATCATGCCCAATTGGCCCTTAATTTTATGAAATTGCACTTTAGTACCTCGAATTTTTTAAATCCCCAATTTTAACCTTCAAACTCAACTGAATTTGATTTTATCTAATTGACCAATTAAATGAGTTTAATTGTTGAAATTGAAGTTAGATTAGAGTTCCTACACCTTCATACGATTCAATTACACTTTGAATCGCATGATTTGATGTCGGAATGAGCTCAAATGGAGCTTCACCGGAAAACTAAACGAAGAGCGAGAAACCTTCTAAAGCTTACCGTCGGATGTGTGACAGTCCGAGCTTTCGATCTGAGCAAATAGCTTTCATCCTAAGGTTCCTCCTAAAATCAAGAATTGTATCAATTGATGTCAAATTGAGGGAGAATTTAGTCAGTGAACATCTATCGGTTCTCTCTCTAGCACCGATCAAAATTTATAGATGGGAGCCAAATTGACTTACCTTTCTGCTCTAGTTCAGCTGTAAGAGAGTTGTGGAGGTGTTGGGATGGCTTGATTTGACATGAGAAGAGCTCGAATTGGCCATATTCAACTCAGCCTAAGCAGGGTAGCTTTGGTCTGTCAGTGCTGCTTCACTATTCTATCACGCTGACGTTTCTCCAGCGACCCTAAGAGCAAATGGAGACAATAGGTGTGTAGCTGACTTCTCCCCAAATCCAAAGAACATGACCACGCCTTCTTTGGCTCAGAAAAATGCCCAAGTCAGAGCTTTGGTACGAGCTTCACCAGAAAATGGAGCAATAGGGAGAGAGTAGAATTTTTCAGGTGTGACGAGGATGAATGAGGAGGGACTCTTTATATAGGAAGCTCAGGGACTACTTGGTCATCCAATTGGCACCTTAATGGTGGTCATTCATTGCCTGAAACTCCCTAGCTGGAGACTTTTCATCTTCATCGACGCTGCTCGATTTTTTGGTGAGTGAATAGTGTTGTCATCTAAAGGAAGAAGACGACATTATTACGAACCGAACCAAACTAATCTGAATCAGGTTCAAATTTTAAACCGACCGGTTTAGACCCAATTTGACCAAGTTTTTCTAAATTAAAATTTTCTAAATTTATTTAAATTCATTCTCTACCAATAGTGGCTTCAATTCTCCAATTTGAAGTTTTTAGGCCGCCTAAAAAAATGAATTTATCTTTCGGTTCTGTAGCGGTTCAAACCAATCCAAACCGGTTCAATCTGGTTCATATCCAATTTACCTGAACCACTTTGGTTTTCATCTCCAATTCATCCTAAAGTCCTTTTTCAGGACTTTTGTGACTCTTCAAGTCACTCGGGATGCATAGATTTCCCAATTTGCCCTATCTATTCTCTTGAGTCAGTCTGGTTTTCTCTCCCAAATTGTTCTCAGTTCCTTTTCCAAGGTTTTATGAACCCTTTGGGTCACTTGGGAGTTGTAAATGTCCCAAATTGCCCATTCTCTGATGATCGGGTTTGTGAACTCGTTCGGTGTTTCTCACTTAGTTTAACCAGTTCTTTTCCCAATTTTCCTTTACTCCAAAGGGGCGGGGTTTACACCATCTCACTGAGTTATGAACTCACTCTCCTCCAATTACAACTTTCAAGCAACAATGGCGGTGAAAGACATGTGTTTGATGGAAAAGTCATCCAAAATCAAAGGTATGTCTTACATATAGTACATGGGGCGCCTATTGTTCAAAAATTGGGAGGATGCGGCAGTTGCCTGCAAGTTCGACTGAAGAAATCGGGTCGGGTTGTGATAGGACCGATGATGTGTTATTTTTCTTTAACTTATAGCATGAGTTGCTAAAAATATTTTTTAAGGAATATATTCCCTTGATAACATGAAAACCTGGTGAAACCCTTTTTGAGAATTTATTCCTAATGATGCTTGAACCTTGTTTGTTGAGAAGTGGGCCTAAGGTCATCCATTTCAAAAGAAGTGTGTTTGATGCCGTGTTTTGGAAAAATACTCATTATGTTGGCCTAAGACCAATAGAAATGGGTATCATCCTGTAAATAACCCTACTGATGGATTATGAGCCTAGTCATAAAAGACATAATAATTGTGTTATGTGTTTACAATGGGACATGCTCCGTAATTTCTATTAAGTTAGGAATGGGTCTCACTCCGTAGAGATGAAAGAACAAATATAAAGGAATAATGATAAAATATACATGCATGTGTTTATTGAGCCCGACATGGGGTAGTGTTGGTTCAAAGGGTTGTTAGACAGCACATTCAAGATAAGGAAAGTAACACTGGTCTATTATGCCAAGGGCTCTAGGAGTCCTATGTGCACTAGGCCATAGCAAATGGGAAATGTTTCATCCCTCAATAGTAGATAAACAAACTCGATAAGTCTAGGGGTGGAGCAATGGTCCTCACACAAATTTGTCTAATAAGAACACTCTGAAAGTCGTACTCTCGGAACAAGGAGACTGGGAAAAGAACCAGCAAACTTTTATAAGAAAGTTGAGCACATAAATGCACCAAAAATGGTAAAGAAGGGTTAAAATGGGAATTTGGAAAATCCCAAGTAACCAAGTGTAAACCCCGCCCATTTGAGCTAAGGAAAACTGGGAAGGGAACCGATCAAATCAAGTGAGAAAATCGAACCGGTTCACAAACCCGATCAATTGTGAATGGGCAATTTAGGAATTTACAACTCCTAGGTGATCCAAAGGGTTCAAAATACTATGGAAAAGAACCTTAGGATGAATCGCAAGAGGAAAATTAGACAATTTGGATGAACTGGGTCCAATAGGATTGAACCGGTTTATGAGCTGAGTTGGTTCATGAACCGGAACCGATAGAGATTGGGCAAAACAAAGGAATTCAACTCTATTGTACTCCAAGGAAATTCATAAACCTTGGGAAGGAACCTTAGAACAAAGTGGGAGAGAAAAACTAGACCGGTTCGGGTGAACCGGACCAGAACCGGATTGAACCGGTTTAAGGACCGAGTCGGTTAATGAATTCGAATCGATAAAGATATGGTAAACCAGGAATTTTATGGACCTTAAGTGACCCAAGGAGTCACAAAAGACATGGAAATGGACTTGTGACAGAATTGGGAATGAAAACCAAATCGATTCAACTAAACCGGATCCGAACCGATTCGGACCGGTTTGAACCACTATTGAATTAAATCCCAAATTCATTTTTCTAGGTGGCTTAAATAATTCGAATTGGAGATTTGAGGCCACTATTGGGTAGAGAATGAATTTAGATGAATTTAGAAATTTTTAGATTTGAAAAACTCGGTCGAATGGGGGGTGAACTGGTCGGTTTAAGCTTTGAACCCAGTTCGGACCGGTCCGGTCCAGTTCGGAACAATGTCATCTTCTTACTCAGGATGACAGCACTGTTCACTCGCTGGGAAACTGAAGAAACGTCGGGGAAGAAGAAATGCTTCTGTTCAGGGCGTTTCAGGTCATCAATGTCAGTCAAAATAGTGTCAAACGAACGGCCAATAGGTCCCCGAGCTCCCTATATAAAGATCCCCTCCCCATTCATCCTCTCCACACTTGAAAACTTCATTCTCTCTCAACTGCTCCATTTTCTGGTGAAGCTCAAACCAGAGCTCCAACATGGGGTCTTTTCTTAGCCAAACAAGGTGAGATAGGATTCTTTAGAACCGGTGAGAAGTCAGCTACATGTCTGTAGTCTCCGTTTGCTCCGAGGGTCGCTGGAGAAACGCTCGCGTGATGAAATAGTGAAGAAGCTCCGATGGACCGAAGCTGCCCTGTTTCGGCCGAGTTGAAATTGGCCAATTCAAGCCCTCCTCAGGCCAAACCAAGCCTTCCTAACACTTTCTCAGCCCTCCCACGGCCGAATTAGGACTGAAAGGTAATCCAATTCAGCTCCCCTCTACAATTTCCGGCAAGTGCTAGAGAGAGAACTAGCAGAATTTCAATGATAAAATTATAACTCAATTAGGCATCAATTGTTGCGATTCTTGATTCTAGGATGAACTTTAGAATGAAAGCTATCTGCCCAGATCAAAAGCTCGGACCGTCGTGCCCTCACCAGTGAGTAATCAAAGCTTTCTCTCTCTATAGTCTATTTTTCGGTGAAGCTCCATTTAAGCTCGTTCCGGCGTCAAAACTCACGATTCAAAGTTCTATGTAATCATATAAACATGGAGGAACTCAATTTCAATTTCAACAATTAGAGATGTTTTATTGGTCAATTTGATGAAATCAAATTCGGCTGTGTTAAAAAGTTGGAATTGGAGGAAAAATTGGGGGAAATTGGGGATTTTCGAAATTCAAAGGACAAAAATGCAATTTTATGAAATTGAGGGTCAATTGGGCATGAAAATAATGTTGGAGGACCAATTGAGGAATTTTGGAATTTTGGGGGCAAAACTTACCATTTTTGTAAAGGAAGGGCAAAATGGTAAATTTGGAAAAGTTGGAGGACCAAATTGGAAATTTGGGAATTTAATCCTTTTTTTGTGAAATGGAATAAATTGAGGTCCTATGATAAATTTTAGAAGTTTCGAGACTCAATTTGAGGAAAAATCGGTATTAGGGACTTAAAGTTAAAGAGAAATAACTTTAGGAACCTAATTGCAAATAAATGAAAGTTTAACTCTCTCATTCATTTGAAATGAATGAAGGCAATTAGATCAAAGGATAATGAACCGAGATATTCATATCGTGTAGGAACACAAAATATCGGGAATGCCAGCAAGGACAAGCTCGCATGAATACAGAGAACCAATCTAGTGTAATTTACGGCATTAACGAGTGAGTGGGTTTACTAACATCATACCCGGTTGGGATGATGAGTACAACTTAAAAATAAAAACCACTTACCGGTTGTAAGTGGGAATTATATATCATACCCAGTTGGGGATGATAAATACCTCGGTATAAAAACCCACTGTTTAATGGAATTTTAATCATTAACACTTAGAGAAAGTGATGTGAAAATCATGCGGAAAAACTATTTATCAATTGTAAGTAGATCATACCCAGTTTGTATGATGAGACTTCCTCGAAGGAAGTTGAAAACCCGCTCATCGGTCATGAACGGAGATGTCCTTATACCGATCAATATAATGGACAATGAAAACCTATTTTGTCGGAAGTATTCTCCCCTGACTGTGTGCTAATGCTTAAACTATTTAGGAGACCTTATTGGCAAGAGATCAAAAAGCTCTAATAGGCCAGGGGCTTCGGTTTTGGAACTTGCGGGCTAATATGCCCTGTTATTTTGAAAAACTTGAACAGTGGGCTATAGGCCAATGGACACGAGCAGGAGCTCGTAAACGAACATGATATATGTGCCATAAATTTAATAAGTGAATTGTTTGGTCATGGTACCAAGGCAAGCCCGACATACTCAGTCAACTAGTAGCAATGCGACATGACCGGTCTCCGGACCAGTCAAGACAAATAGCTACAAGTTGAGTTGAAGGTCGGGATTGTTGGGACAAATGGCACCACATATTACATGGAAATTTAAGAAAACTTTGTTTGTGCATGCACTATGAGTACGGGATCATCAAGACGCCCATGAGGGGTAGTGATGTGTCCTAAGGACCCTAGACGACCCGGTGAGTATAAGGGCAGATCGTCGTTCCAAGTGTCTATGCGAAATTTGGAGTACCACCAAGCGCATGAGACCGGGGTGGGGATAGGATGAGGTCTTTGTTCTCATACGGACACAAAGAAGTGATTTCAGGATTGTGGGTCAGATGTCACGTACATCCACTCATTCCCAGGGTAGAAGCGGTCGTACTTCTATCCAGGTGGCAGGAAAAGTCGCTCCGAAGCCACTAGCGGGTTCAATAGTGATACTAACTTGCGAATGTGTGTAACCTTCATGATAAAGGATGTGTGTTGGGTGATGACACACCAGTAACTATGAAATAATGGAAAAACTTGATAGAAATTTTAAATGAAGAGATATTTTAAAAAGAAAGGAGTCTTGCACACTCCATATAAATGTTTTTCTTAAAAATTAAAAGTAGACCTTTAAAAACTCATTCACTGAGTAGTCGTACTGACGCCCTTCCATATATCCCTTTCAAAACATCCTAGAAAGCCTACCCTTAAAAACCATCAACTGAGATGCCTGTAAGACAGGTATGTAAAGTTTTAAATTTCATGCAGTTTTGATTATACTATTCCAGGAAATGGTGTAGGTTTAAAGGACTCCTTACTCTTTACGTTTTATAATAAGGGGAAACCCTTTAATAAACCGGGTGAGTGGCAGGTTGATCACGGGGATCCAACCAAACCGAGTTGGGGCGTAACACCAAGAAATCATAAAAATCATGAAGAAGAACCAATGAATGAATTGGATATGAAAATCAAACTGGTTCAAGGTTAGTAGGATCGAACCAAGTTGGAACCTGATCAATCAGTTCAATAATTTATTTTTTAGGTAGCTTAAAAATGTCAATTTGGAAAATTGAGGCCACCATTAGATATAAAATTAATTTATATTAATTTATAGAAAACTGGTGGCATCAGACCTGAACCGGCCAATTTTTATTTTTTAGGCCATAGAACCTAGTCATACCGGACCGGTCAATGACCCAGCCAATCTACGGACCGCTGCTAGGTCAACGCCCAGTCAGTAGGTGCGACCAATCGACGCATGACACGTGGTGGACCATGCCCAGTCGGTCGCTTAGTTAGCGTCCAAAAGTGTTGGGCAATCAAAAGGCGACACGTGTTCTCGGTCAACGGTCAGAGGAGGAAAATCCACCTCAGCAAGGACCGACCAATAAGAGAGCGACACGTGTCTCGGTCAATGGTCAACGGAAAATGGTCAGCAGCCGTGCAAACATGAACAACCAATAGGAGGCTACCACATGTCTGGTCAACAGTTGACTTGGTGGTTGAGTAGGAAGTCGTGTCAGCAAAGATGACCAATCACGGACCGTCACGTGGCAAATCCGCATGTACGAATCTCGCACATGCGGAACAGTGTCGTCTCCTTCCTTCAGCTGATGACACCATTCATGGAAGGAATTTCGCCTTCCATTTTCGGTGAGGGAATATTCCCTCCGACTATGGCATTTTCCAAAGAGAATAGGCAGGTTCTCCAAGCTCCCTATATAAAGAGCTCCCCTTCATTCATCATCTTCACACCTCAAACACATGAAGAAGAAGAAGAAGAAGTGCTCAGTTTCCCAATGAAGCTCGAAATAGAGCTCCGACTTGGGCAATTCTTTCCACCCTATAAGGAAAATTCGGATTCTACAGACTTCCGAGAAAGTCAGCTACCTAATGGTGCCCTTCATTTAGCTTGAGGACCATCGGAGAAGTGCTGACAGGTTCAAATAATGAAGTCGCTCTGTTTGACTCAAAGCTACTCTGTTATGCCCAGTCCAAATTCTGCCATCCTCGACCTCCTACAACCAAACCAAGCCCTCCTCAAGTCTCTCCAACATGCACTCAACCTCAAAAGCAACCATGACATGAATTTTAGCTGCTCTCAATCCTTGAAGGACCAAGTAGTACGTTTGCAACAAAATGAGACGCGCGCTCTGGCTGATCAGTAGCTGGTCCGAGAGGATGATCAGCCACACTAGGACTGAGACACGGCCCAGACTCCTATGGGAGGCAGCAGTGGGTGGACTAAAGCTTTCATCCAAATTGAGTGCTCTAACCACCACAACTCTGATAGTAAGTTACCGAAGCTCTCTCTCTCTACGTCCAATTTTTCGACGAAACTCCGTTTGAGCTCGTTCCAAGCCCAAAAATGGTGATTCAAAGCTCGATCAGATCGTAGGGAAGAGAGGAAACTGATTAGCACCATGATCGAGAACAATTAACATGATTTGAAAGGTCAATTTGAAGAAATCGATTTCGGGTTAATGGAAAGGATGAATTGGGGAAATTTTAGGGATTTTGAAAATCGAGGGTCCTTTGTGCAAATTTTCTAAAATTGAAGGTCAATTGGCAAAGTAGAGGAACCAGAGGACCAATTGGTCATTTTTAGAAAAATTGTGGCTAATTGGTCATTTTTAAGAAAATTGAGGTCAATCTGTAATTTTGGAAAGTTAAGGGACCAATTGGAAATTTTTGGAACACAAAGTTCTTTTGGGTCTAAGGGTTAGATGGGTAATGTCCACTCAGACTTAGGGTAGAAGTCGAGAACTTCTATTAGGGTGGACAGTAAAGACGCTCCAATCCCCAAGTAGGTGTAGTCGGAGTACTACATCTATGAACGTTTATACCCTTTTTGATAAAGGGCATGTGATTATTTGTTAAACACCTCTTGAGTAAGGGGACATGTTAAAGAGAGATAAAATCACATAATAGTAAAAGTTAATATGATCTTTTGAAAGTTGTGTTTTTAAACTCACCCTAACACCCACTCACTGAGTTGTAGAAACTCACCACTTGGTTGACTCATGGACATTACGTCATTATGTTAGTTAATCTTATTCACTTGGTTGTATAGCTCACTCCCTCAAATCCACCCCTTTCAGATAACTAAAGAGTAAAATGGATATAATGAAGTCTTAAGAGGTTATGAGGGCCAAAGGTATGCCTTTTCAGTACTTGAGTCTCGGTACCTTTTATTGAACTTTTCTTCCAAATAAATATATTTTGAAATTTATATTGATATGTTTTTATTATTCAAAAACTTAAACCATGTTGGAATTACAATTATATGTCACTCATTGTTGTAAAATCGAGAGAATGTGGCGTTTTGTCTGCAGGTTGGACCGGTGAAATCAGGTCAGGGTGTTATAACTTAAGTGGTATCAAAGTTTATGCTTTTGAAACAGGGATTTTCAAAAGTGAAAACATTTTTGGAAAAGAAAGTACTAGGAAAGTACTGTATGAGAAATTTATAAACCCCAAAGAAACTAATACCTCAAAACCACTAACCATAAATAAAATTCCAAAAAGGGAATTTCCTTGTTAAGACCTAGGTCTATGACCCTAGAATTGTGGTGACCTCGAGGAATAGGTCATAATTGAATACCGACCCGGGAGTGTCAGAAAACCAAAAGTGAAAAGTCTCTACAATAATAAAAATATATAATACCATTGGTACTAAGAAAGTGGTATGATGATTTCATGGAGAAATCGAGAAAACCTTCTTAGGAAAGGACTAACCCAAACGCTAAAGTAGATTTGCGAAAGCTCCAACCTAGTAAATGAAACGTCAAATATTGGAATTGAAGGAGAAAAGGGAACTAAGCTACGATAAAGTGACAAGCTTAAAACCATACAAGAAATGGTTCATGAGCCTAAAGAGACGAATCCGAAAATGGATTAAAACTTAAGGAGAAGAGAAGACCCCCACCACCCTAACCCTTACCCTAAGAATAATTGTGCGAATGAGATACAAGTGGAACAAATATCCAGATAGAAAGAAAAGAGACATACACCCAAGAAACTCCAAAGGAAATTTTTGCCATGAGTGATGGGCAATATGCATAATGCACAAAAAGGATATGTCGAAAGATAAAGAGACAAAACCCAATAAAGGACGAAAGGAACATCGGGACTTTGGATTGGAAGACCCAAAAACCCAATCACATACACCACATTATCTTAAACAAATCATAACATGATTGATTTATGAGTTCAAGGAAAGGGACTCAAGGAAAATTGAGACCATGACTCAAGTCAAGATAAATAAATGTATATGGTACCCCAAAGAGTACCTTAAGGAATTACCTTGAAACTACAAGTGGACCACAAACCCCATCCAACTAAATATAGGACGATAAAAAAAGTTATTAAGAGAGTTTAAATGAGTCCAAAGGAAGGGACTTGAGAAAATTTAGATGAAAACCCAAAAAATATATATATATAGTACCCAAAGAGTACCCCGATACTAAAATTTAGACCACTGGACCCAACCATCTACCAATTGGACGATAAAAAAGAGTTGCCTAGAAGAGTTTAAACGAACTTAAAAGAAAACCCTCAAGGGTGCAAAGGGGATATGATCTAAGGTAGAAAATACCTAGAGTGGCACATAAAAAAGGAAAATTTGATTACACGTTACCCTGAGTAACTCCATGGAAAAATAAGGTGTGTATAAGGAAAAACAAAAATAAGGCACCAAGGATATAAAAGTCACCCAAGATAAGGGACATCAAATTTGGCCAAAATGAGAATCCCTAAGTAACCGAACTAAAGGATATGGATAATATATGAATGGAGCCCAATGATATAAAGTTCTTAAAATAAGGAATGGCTTATAATAGAATAAGTTAGCATAGATAATCACGAAATGGTCACGAATAAATACACCAAAATGAAAGTATGAGTGCTTGGAAGTTATAAAGATTTGTACTTTCTCAAATTTAGTTGTGATATGAGGTACTTAGAAAAGTGACCAATTGAACGACAGGAAACATTTAACCCTACAAACAATAATGGTAACGCAAGAATCGTTGTTAACCATGTAGAACATGTGGTTAGGTAACCTCTTGGGCAAGTATAAAGTGTTGTAGAATGGCGAGAAAGTCATAATGGTCTTTTTCCTAGCTTAAACAGTCATCCATGATAAAAGACAAATCTCCTATAATGCAATTACCACTAGACTAGGAAACAAGTATCCATATGGTAACACACAACTCAGACAGGAAATGAGTAAAGGAATACTTAGAGGAAAAGAATGGGAAGGAACTTAGAGAAACAAAAAGATCAGATCATGAAGAGAAACTCACAACCTATGTGTTGAATTTGAATCTTCAATAATGACTCTAGAGGAAAAGAATGGGAAGGAACTTAGAAAAACAAAAAGATCAGATCATGAAGAGAAACTCACAACCCATGTGTTGAATTTGAATCTCCAATAATGACTTTAAAGATAAATTTTAATTCTTGTATTGCTAGGTAAGAAACATGCGTGATTAACACGTACCCAAATTAAAAAGTGAGATGTAAGGAAAAGTACCAATGTCACATGTGGTGGTGTAAATCGGTGCTCCAAAAAAGTTAAAATGAGAAATTTGACAAGATTTCAAATAAATACCAACTATGAATAAAACGATGAAAGCTCAGTAACAAAAAATACCAAGGAAATAGAGGAAAGTTATAAGTTTCAAAAGTATTGATTATATAACTAGTGTTCATGGACCTCATAAATGATACTTATAATAAATAGGGGTTGTGCTTAATACCAAGACCAGATGCAGTAGACCTTACCAATGAATGTTCAGGCAATATATGGACGAGGACACAAGGTACACAAAATACGGATGAATGATTTTGAACGAACAAAGTCAATGCAACCCACTAAAAGGGTGGTTGTCCCTCTTGGAAAAGATTGGTTACGAATATGTTGAACAGAGATTGCAATACAACATGAAAATTTTGAAGATGGCATTGAACACCGCTAAAAACGAGTGAAATTAGAGAAGTACGAAGTCTTGAACAATTACCACAAAAATGGTATATTAAATCGAGAAGGGAAATGGATGTTGGACATTCGTTAATATAGGATGTTAATCGACGTGACGGTCGACATATGCATAATGGATTATCTAGGAATAGTCAATGTGGTTAATAAGGAGAATAATTGTAAAAGTAATTGTGAAAAATAAAAACTCACATTACAAATATTTTGAGAACAAAATTCCTAAAATGAGTAAAGTAGTAGTAACACCAAATTTTAGGAACCCAAAAATTGATAATATAAATTGAATAGGAAGTGAAAAAAATATTGTACAGAAGAAAATATTCTTAATTTTGAAATTTAATTAACTCAATCAGGAATAGAATATTAATTAAATTTACTTTAATTTAATTATTGAGATAAGTTAGATATGAACTAATTAAGTTAAAACAATTAACTGGAAAGATACTAGTTAAATTAGTAGAATTAAGTTATAATTAAATATTATATATATATATATATGAATATATATTTATTTATTCATATTCTTAATTTTGAAATTTAATTAACTCAATCAGGAATAGAATATTAATTAAATTTACTTTAATTTAATTATTGAGATAAGTTAGATATGAACTAATTAAGTTAAAACAATTAACTGAAAAGATACTAGTTAAATTAGTAGAATTAAGTTATAATTAAATATTTTATATATATATATATATATATTTGAATATATATTTATTTATTCATAAAAGATAAAAAAAAAGGGTAAAATTATATTTAAATAGAGAAATTACCTAATAAAACCTTATAATAAATAATTCTTAAAATAAAATGTCAAAACCTAGTGAATTAGGTATTTCCTAATATAAAGGAATTATGTTAAATACAAGAATCTCAAATAGATGACCCAAGAACTAACCAACATGCCAATTTACAAATAATGAAAGTGTTAGCCTAATGATGGCCCAAGAACTAGCCACCCAGGTCAATTATTTATCCAGTAATCAACCCAAGAACATCTAAATCAAACAAACTTGAGCACCCCTAATCAACCCAAAAAAATCTAAATGAAACAAACTTGAGAACCTCTGATCAACCCAAAAAAATCTAAATAAAACAAACTTAGCATCCCATCACTCATACAATGGAGCCCAGTGGATTAGATAGAACCACTTTAAAACAACCTAGATAATATGTTACAATGGAGTTAAGGATGGATATACTTTCTTCTTACCATCTAAATTATTACTTGAATTGTGCAATAGCATGAAGTTATACCTTATACTTTCATCCCTTATCAATCATTCATATTGTATATGGCACTTGACTTCCTTTAGTTTTTCCCGTGTACTACAGGTCACTTTCCAATACAATTTAATAGAAATCTAGGTCATAGATTTCTCTTAGTCTACACACTAGACCTCAAATGAAGTTGTAAGTTGAGTGTTAGATGTATCCCTTTCACTATATTTTTGTTTTCATAACTCCAATTGATTTTAGTTGAATGTAGAAGCCACCACTGAATTGTAACTATTAGACATCGCATACATGTTCGCTCTGATGAGTCTCTCTAGTAAATGTCATGGAATGGTTTCGTCTTTAGGCATCTATTCTCCCTTTCTTATCTCTTACAAGTATCAACCACTTTTCTAACCTCTAGTCTTTTTCATCAACCCATGTGCATCCTAAAAGTGTTAGACTTATTAGGTATCATTGGATAAAACTCTCTATGCATCACCAATGACTTGTACCTTATTTCACCTTATATGAAAGTATGCTTCTTTTTCATCAACATAAATTAGGCCGTGGCATCTTTTTAACTCCAAAGTTATCTTTTCTCACTTTTACACAAGTGTCTCTATCCTCATTATCAACTCTACCCTCATCATCAAGTGTATTCTTTTAGGAGAACTAAACTATTTGTATGGTCATTTATTTCTTAACTATTGTGTTAACTTTTTGTTCTAATGTACTGGTTTGTCTCATCTTTATTTCTCGTATCTATCACCTTTCACATAATATAAACATATTTTAAGTAATCGTAAGTAAAATTTTATTCACTTATACTTGTCTCAAAAGAAAGAACTCTTATTTCAAAGTAAATACATTATTCTAACGGCCACTCAACTCAATACAGATACCCGGGGTATCATATCCCTATCTTAAAGTTTTGGTAATTTATAGGCTAGAAGATTTGGTCCTACTTCACCTTATACCATCGAGATGTTTTACTCTCTCTCTATTGCTTGCATTACTACAGAAATCAAATCGGAATTTTTCATAGGGTTCTAGTGACATTATATGGATACCGTAGTCTACATGTTGGGTTGACAGTAAGGGGAAAAACTTAATATTTCCCTGTTAATTTGTGAGACATTATATGGATACCGTAGTCTACATTGGGCGAACCTTTTCTTATAATATCACTTAGTACACACACTTAAATTTTGACTAATGCCCTCAGCTTGGACGGCATCCTTCTACAATAATAACAACAAACAGCCTACAACAAACAGCCATACTCCTTACTCCATACTCCATACTCCATACTCCACACTCCCATGTGATTCTTAACCTAACTGCCATTCTCCATTCCCCATTCTTTTCCTTCGTAAACATGTTTCATATCTTCCCCTATATATCCCGGCACGTCCACTCAAGTGACCTCTCTAAATATAGCCATAATAACCACCAAAGGCCAAAAAATTAAATTTTAAAAAAAAACAAAAGCGTAAGTGTCCGTAGAGGATGGAAGTAGCTGTAAGTTGTCCTGCCAGTAGCCACCGGCAGTGGGTTCTCCTCCTCACCGGTTTTGGCCCTGGCCACCTCTTCCCCAGCCTCGAGCTTTGCCGCCACATAGCCTCCCGGAATTACAAGACAACTCTCATTGTCTTCTCCCATCTTTACAGTTCCATAATTCCTTCTTTCACCCAAAACCCTCTCATTGATGTCGTGCAGGTCCCGTCCCCCTCGCCACGACCCGGCATTCCGGTACGACTTCAGCAAAACACGTATGACCAGCTGAACCGGGTCCTCAAGGATATCCTCTCTGGGGGTTCGGTCAAGCCGGTATGTGCTGTGGTGAACATGTTTATACTAATGAACTGGACCAAGGAAATATTCAAGAATTATCAAGTTCCTGTAGTAGGGTTTTTCACGTCCGGCGCGTGCTCCCCTGCGATGGAGTACGCCTCATGGAAGGCTGGTACGGAGGGTCTTGTCCCCGACAAGCTCCGGCCGCTACCCGGGCTACCCGACGAAATGGGACTCACTACTGTGAACATCAAGAGGCGTCCCTTTAGAGCTCAGTTTATGGGCAATGGTCTCGCTATCCCTTCAGTTCACACTAACGCATTGCAGAATTTAGGGCCGCCGGGGCCAGGTAAGAGGGAGAACATATGTAGTACATCAAATATATAGCATGGTACAAGCAAATCTGGTGTAATCTCAAATGAACATTTAATAAATGATTTTTTTAATTAATAAAAACCCTAAAAAATATCATGATAGGGATTCAATCTTAAGTTAATTTCATATTATTTGAGATTTTAGCCCAAATAAAATTATAAATTATTTGAAATGATAATTCTAATGCATTTGAAACTTTTTTTTTTCAGGTAAGAGGCCTGACTGGATGGATGATGTTCACGAGGACAACCTAGTCGGGCTGTTCTTTAACACGTTCGATTATCTCGAAGGGCCGTTCCTCGAGTACTTAGCCAGCCAACTCAAAAGGCCGGCTTGGGGCGTAGGGCCGCTCCTGCCAGACTGCTACTGGGAAGTCGAGACACCTTTGGTCGGCGACAGGGAAGTACGGGTGAACACTAATAAGTCGAGTGTAGCCGATCAGGTGAACATTGTGGATTGGCTAGATACCAAACTGGTCAGGTCGGTGTTGTTCATCTCGTTCGGGAGCTCCCTTAGCCCCACGGACGAAGAGCAAGCCAAGCTGGCCGAGGCGCTGGCGGAGTCAGCCTGGCCGTTTATATGGGTGGTCCAGCCCGGGGCCAATTACTTTCCTCACGGGCTAGAAGAGAGAGTCAGCCATAGAGGGCTTGTCATAGCAGGATGGGCGCCGCAGCTGCTGATACTGAGCCACAGGTCCACTGGCGGGTTCCTCTCTCACTGTGGGTGGAACTCAACGATCGAGTCGCTCATGCGAGGGGTCCCGTTGCTGGCTTGCCCCATAAGGGGGGACCAGTACGATAATGCGAAGCTGGTGGTGGACTACTTGAAAGGTGGGCTATAGGATCACCGAAGATCCGTCATCCTACGCGAATAAATCCGATTTCCTTAACGCCATCGAGAGGTTGATGGGGGACACCGGGAAGGTTAAGGATAGGGCCGATGAGGTACGGTCGCGTTTCGGAAGCGGGTTCCCTTCCAGTTCTAATGCCGCCCTAGACGACTTCGAGAACTCGATCCGATCATAGACTGTTGTGTTGTTTATGCATGTTATCCGTTTCTATTTCGTTGTTAGTATGAAGTGAAGTTGTCGTGCAACTACTTATAATAATGGATGTTTTCAATTGAGTCTTTACGGATTGACGGTCAATAAATAATGAGACAATACTTAAATATTTTTTAAAATAATTACTATTTCAAAAAGCATTGTAATTAGATAAACAAGATATTTGTTAATAAATTCACCATTTATCTTTATAAAAAAATCTACACTTCGTAACAATGCCAGGCCTGATTTTTGTGAGAGAAAACAATGATATGTTGAATGCAGACATTATTTTAGTGGTAATTTTTTTAATTGTTATAAAAAAATTATTTATGTTAAAAATTCATCTAAAATTCAATATTTTCTAGTATAAATAATTTGAAAAAAATATAGTGTATATTTAAAAAAAAACATTGTGGATTCATGATTATATTTTTTTACTCAACATTTAAATGATGTGACATGATAGAAAACAAATACAAAAAGCTGACCCCAACATTTATTACTAAAAATGACTGCTCACGATGCCTTTTACCACTCTCCACAATTTATCTGAGTGGTACCAAGTAATCAGTAAGGGATCCGACTTTGGATTCAGTAAAACATACCCAGTAAATCCTATGGCAGTTGGTCCTGAATGGATCTAGGGGCGGTCTTTGAATCTAGGTGATGAATTCGGTAGTTAGGTTAGAGATTACGATAACAACAGATCTTAAATGTGATAAAAATATTATTTTATCAACTAAATTATATAATTTTTATTATATATTTAAAATATAATTATTATATTTTAAAACTTATATAATAAAAAATTTTAAATTTTTGAATTTTGAGTTATAAATTTAATGTACAAAATATTTTATGTTATAATATTTTTATTTTAAATAAATAGTAAAATTAATAATAAATTAGTTAGTAAAATATTAATATTATTATTTATTTGATGAAATGTTTAAATTTACATATTGACAAAATAAATTTTAGATTTTGTATTAAATAGTAACTCACCGAGTTTAGTTGAATTAGATCCATTTAAAGTTTGGTGGATTCAACGATGATGTCCAAGATCAGCTAAATAAACCTAATAATCAAGTACAAATTGAGTCGAGTTCAGATTTAATCTCAACCTAGAACATAGTCACATGTCCTTAAACAAAATCTAGTCGATTGTCACCCTAGTCAAATAAGTTATTAATTAATTATGATTGGAAAGTTTATATAATTTGTGGAAATATATATATTTTTATTTGGTGGAATGTAGGTGTATGTGCGAATTTTAGGTTTCTATATTATTATTATTATTATTATTTAAACTTCGTTTTTTTTAAAATAAAAAATTTAAAAATTTTAACCGAAAAATTTCGAGATAAAATTATATTTTTAAATAAATTGTAATTGTTAAAAAAATTAAAATGACAATTCGAACAATTATATGTGATAAATAAAAACCCAAAAGTAAATAATAATGATAATTTACTAAACTAGATGTGAGAAACATGTCATTTAAGGGCTAACTAGACTTAAATAGGGTTGTACTAGGAATAAGTGGTTTAAATATTTGTTATAAATAATATCTTGTTGTTGCATCAAAATATATAAATATTGACTGAACTTGATGAAATGAAATGGTTGAATAATTGAAAATGAGATTATTCAGCAATACTTATTGAATGCTAAGATTACGCATTGAATTTCTGATAGTAGATCCATAATTAAAAAAGTGTTTGTGATTGTTTTAGAAGAAATGAAACAAAAGATGGGGTAGAGATAGGATAGTTATTGTATGAGGTCTACTAAATGTTAGATGCAGAAGTGCATAATAGATCGATATGAACATCATGAGTTGTCCCGTAATAAAACCCGTTTTAAGAGATTATTTAAAAATGCTAATTTAGGAAATTGGAGTAAATAATATATAGAAAATTAATTTAGATTAATTTATAAATTTTTAATTTTAAAAAAAATGGTCGAATCAAACCTAAACAAACCGATTTTTTATTTTAGGTCACCGAACCCGATCTAACCCTGGTCAATGGTCTAGTCGATCAACGAACTATGTAAACCCCGTACTCTTGGGATAAGCAACCAGGAAAGGGAACCAAAAAATTTAAAAAGAGGACTGTAATTCATAATGACCTAGAAATTTGGTAAATAAGAACGAGAACGAGTACTAATCAGAGCATGACACGTGTACTCAATTAACAGTAAAAAAAACATGACAACTACGTAAGGGTCAGACTAACCCAGGCCCAAGAAGAAGTCGAGAAGAGCTTATGGGAAACTTACGCCAACTATGTAAGGGCCTTCCATAAACTACCTCTAGTTCGAGGCGACCCAAACCTAGTGAATCAAATGCAACGAGCTTATGAGTACGAGGCCACAGTCCTAGAAAATTTGGGATCACAGTCACTCATGAAGTTAGAGTCTAGAGGGCGCGAAGCGAGGCATCTTTATTGGAATATGAAGAGTCAAGCATGAACCCATGTGCTAGGTGTGGTAGGTACCAAGGAGGCCCTTGCCCACCTAAGAAATCAGCACCACGCCCCAAGCCTTTGGATGAAGAATCTCGCAACATTCTAGTACTGAAATCTAGGTCAGTCAACATGTGAGATTAGATAAATATTTAATGGAAAAAAACTGGGATACTTTACTTTACTTTGCTTATGTAATAAGCCATATTGGTGGCTAATGTGATAAATGAATAAAATATTTCTCTAAAGAATTCGAGTGAAGGAAATAAAACCCTTTAAGGAAAATGGGTGAAGAAATAATGAGAAATGGAAGGATTAGGAAGATCCTTAGCTATAGGAAAGGATTGACCATAAAAAATTTAAGGAGAAATACCAAGTTTTAGGAATTGAAAACTTCCTAGTGAAAAGGTCAAAACCTGACATATGGGTCATGATTCAAAAATAAGTCGTTAACATCCTTGATAAGGAAGTCGAGAAATCTCATACTTTGATTAAGAATAGAAGCTTGTAAATGGATAGCAAGTGGAAATAAGGATCGAGTACTAAGGTGTACTCAGGAGATTCAAAAAAAGAAGATAATCCCAAGGAATGGGTAAACGAGAAGGTGGCCTCAAAGGATATTATAAATTTTTTAGATGCCCGTGATGACAGATTTAAGGAAAATACTCCTAAAGAAGAGAAATGAAGAGTACCCAAGGAAAGGAAGATAGTAATTGACCCAATTAAAGGAATATTGATAAGGACATGTGGGTATTAAGGAGAATGAGTTTAGTCCACCCCGCTTAATAGAGCTTAAGATGGTGGGGCATAGTGTGGAGTACACGAAATGAGATCATAGTAACCAAAATTTCTTAGATAGGAAATAGATTTCAAAAAGGGGTAATTCAAATTTGAAAAAGGATTGGAAGCGGATGAGTGTGCCCCAACCAAAAAGGGGTGCAAGGACACAAAGGGAGGAAACCTTCAAGGAGTGTTAAGAAGGTTGGACGCCAAACTTCAAATATGGAAGTCTCGACTTCGAAGTACGAGAGTAGAAAATGGGACAAACAAAGGGAATTTCTAAGGAAGAGCCTAAGGGGGTAAATACTTGCCATAAAGGACCCCTCATAACTAATAGAGGGAATAGCCATGAAATTGCCATGGACAAGTGTAAGTAAACCAAGGAATAGAAACCCTTAAGGAAGGATAAATCCAATCAAATGGAAGAAGTACGAGGCAAATTAGACAAGTTGTGAATTGATCTAGAAACCCGATAGTTAGAATAAAAAATGACCAATAAGGAGATGGTAAAGGACTAGTAAATACTTAAAGCATGAGATTTTTGGGAAACCAATGGTTATAAAGAAGGTATGTCCATGTGGAAGAACATTAGATCAAAGATAGATCCATGGAAGGGAAGTAGTGGATGGACCTCACGAAATGATCTATGGTCAGATCGAATGTAATAAGGAAAAGTGAGTAAACGAAGGGTCGTAAGATGACAATCCAAGTCATATGATGCGTCGTTTTGCTATCATATGGAATGGAGAGTTAAGGATGGATTAAATCACCAACACACAAAAAAAGAGGCGAAGTTAATAAAGCCAAGGCAAGAAGAAGTAAGGATGAGACGCACGAAAGGACGTCGTGCTAAGGGCTGTCAACGACCAAGGGAAATAACCAAATAATGGGACGGTTAATGCAAACCCCGTCCCATAAAGATAAGAAAATCGGGGAAAGAATCGGTCAACCCGAGTGAGAAAACTGAACCGGATCACGAACCCCAAACATTAGAGAAAGGGTAAAACGGGAAATTTACAAATCCCAGGTGACCTAAATAGTCATAAAAGACATGGAAAAGGACTTTGGAATGAATTGGAAGTGAAAACAGACTGGTTCATGTGAATCAGACCTAAACCGAATTTAACCAATTTGAACCACTATTGAACTGGTTTCTAAATTTATTTTTTTAGGTGGCTTTAAAAATTAAAATTAGAGAATATAAGCCACCATTGGATAGATAATAAATTTAGATGAATTTAAAAAATTTAATTTTGAAAAACTCGGTCGTATCAAGCCTGAATAAGATGGTTTAAGCATTGAACCCGGTTCAGACCAGTCCGATCCGATTCGAAATAGTGTCGTCTTCTTCCTTCAAATAACATCACTTTCCACTCGCCGGAAAATTAAGCATCGCTGGTGAACATGAAAAGTCTTCATTCAAGGATTTTCAAGCAATGAATGATTGTCATAAAGGCGCCAATCGGACAACCAAGGAGTCCCTGATCTTCTTATATAAAGAGCTCCTCCTCATTCATCATCCTAACACCTGAAAACTCCTCTCTCTCTCTACTGCTCCAATTTTTGGTGAAGCTCAAACCAGAGCTTTGACTTGGTCATTTTTCTAAGCCAAATAAGGTGAGGTAGGGTTCTTTAGACTCGAGGAGAAGTCAGCTACTTGACGGTGATCACCATTCGAACCGAGGATCGTCGGAGAAGATTTAGTGTAATCAAATAGTGAAGTAGTTCTATTAACCATGTTAAAAATTTGAACATGGGTTACACTTTTATATCAAATAATATAAAATTTTCTCATGTAATTATTATAAGTATTTATAAATCTATTAGGGTTTAAGAAATGAAAAAGAATTTATTAGGGTTTAAAAAAGGAAAAATAATCTATTAGGTTATAATAAAGTAAAAAATATATATAATATGGCGAGAATATATTAGGGTTTAATAAATGAAAAATAATCTATTAGAATTTTTTAATATTTTTTCCTACATTAATGAAACTACGTGTTTTCATTAAAAAAGTGAAAAAAATTTAAAGGGACTGTATGCCCACCTTCGGGTCCAGCCAGTGAGACTCGAGCCCACAGGAACTAGCCAATGGGACTCGAGGCTCAGGTCTCGGGTTCAATTGACAGGCCTAGCCATGAAAAATATTTTGGAGGACTAATTGGTCGATTTTTTGAAATATTGTGGTCAAATTGCCATTTTTGTAAAGTAGGGGCAAAATGGTAATTTTCAAAAGTTGGGGAACAAATTGGAAATTTGGAAAACTTGAACTTTTTTTGTGATTTTGAATAAATTGAGATCCCAAAGTGAATTTTAGAAGTTTCGATACTCAATTTGGGGAAACGTTTGCACTAGGACCTAAAGTTAAGGAAAAAGAACTTTAGGGACCTAAATGTAAATAATTGAAAAGTTTGGGCATTTTGCTCAGACGTGAGGAATTAGGGCTACTATGTCAAATGTTAATAAAAAAGAATGTACAAATCGTGTAAGAGCACGAAGAACCGAAAATGCCAACAAGTATAAGCTCACGTGTAGGCAAAAAACCGATAAAGAGGGATACACCACACTTATCGAGTGAGTAGGATTTTTTACATCATACCTGGTTGGGATGATAAGTACCTCAAAAAGGAAAAAAAAAACCACTACTAAGTAGAGATTTTAACATCACGCCTGATTGGGGTGATGTGAGAAATACATGAAAAAACTATTTATCGTTTATAAGTAGATCATACCCGGTTAGTATGATAAACTTCATGGAAGGAAGTAGAAAACTCGCTTACCAGTTTTAAGCAAAGATGTCATCACACCTGGTTGGTGTAATGGACAAGTGAACAAGTTATTTTGTTAGAAGTGCTCTCACTTGACTGTGTGTCACTGCTTAAAAATTTTGGGAGACCTTCTTAAAGAGAGCTCGAATAGCTCAGATTGGGCGGAGGCCTCAGTTTTGGAACCTCGGGTCTAAAAAGCCCGATTTTGAAAATCTCGTACAGTGGGCCCAAGGCCAGTTGGCATGAGCAGGAGCTCATAAACAAACATTATGTTAAGCCATGAAAATTTTAATGAATGATGTGATTTGTCCAACAAAATTGACGAATCTGAAAATCGGATCCCGATTATTTTGGTTGGACTCGGTAGTCGAGATCGAGTTTATGATAATAGACCTATCACGCCCCGACCCAGTTTGATCGGATCCCCGTGAACAACCCGCCACTCTCCCAGTTTAGTTAAGGGTTTCCCCTTATTATAAATCGTAAAGAGTAAGGCATCTTTTAAACCTGCACCTTTTCTGTAATAACATAAATCAAAATTGTATAAAATTTTAAATTTATCATACCTATCTCACAGGTATATTAGTTGGTGGTCCATGAGGGTAGGCTTTCCAGGATTTCCTGAAAAGAGATATGAGGGAGGGGTGAGTACAACGACTTAGTGAATGGGTTTTCAAAATTTGACTTTTAGGAAAAAGGTTTATTTAGAGTGTGCGAGACTCCTTATTTCTTTTCAAAAATCCTTTCATTTCAAATCTCTATTTTATCACCATTTCTTATTAATCACGGTGTGTCATCACCCAACACACATCCTTTATCATAAAGGTAAAAAACAGACAATCGCAGGCCAGCCCATCCATTGAACTCACTTGTGGCGTCGGAGCGACTTTACCGACCACCTAGATAGAAGCACATTCACTTCTACCTTGAGAATGAGTGGATGTTCGTGACATCCGACCTTCAATCCCATAATCGATTCTCCGTGTTCGTATGAGGACAGAGACCTCATCCCAACCCCACCCCGGTCTCATGTGCTTGAAGCTACGTCGAGCTTCGCAAGGTCACCTGGTCCGACGAACTGCCCTTATACCCACCAGGTCGTTCAGGGCCCTAGGACACATCACTACCCCTCTTGGACGTCTTGAAGATCCTATAATCACATTGCATGCATAATCAATATTTTCACATCATGCCATATAATCTGTGGTGCCACTAGTCCAATGGCCCCGACCCTCAACTCAACCTACAATTGTTTATCTTGACTGGTCCGTCGACCTGTCATGTCGCACTACCATTAGTTCATTGAATATGTCGGTCCTGTCTTGGTACCATGGCCAAACAATTCATTTATTTAAAGTTTTATAATATATATCTCATGTTTGTTTACGAGCTCCTACTCGTGCCAATTGGCCTATGGCCCACTATTCAAAATTTTCAAAACTGGGCATATTAGCCCCCAAGTTCTAAAACCGAGGCCTCCGACCTAATAGAACTATCTAAGCTCCCGTCAAGAAGGTCTGCCAAATCGTTTATGTAATGGCACACAGTCAGGGAAAAGCACTTCCGACAAAAATAATTTTTTAACTATCCATCATACCGACCGAGTATGAGGATATCTCCACTCATAACCGATAAACGAGTTTTCCACTTCCTTTGGGGAAGTTTTATCATACCAACCGGGTATGATCTACTTACAATCAGTAAGTAGTTTTTTTGTATCATTTTCACATCACGTCTCTAAGTTATGTTGTTTAAAATACCACTAAATAGTGGATTTTCATTTTGAGTTACTTATCATCCCCAACCGGGTAGGATATAAAATCTCACTCACCCATTAATGTAGTGAATTCCTCACGATTGGTTATTTGTATTCACGCGAGCTTGTCCTTGTTGGCGCATTAATGACAGTCATTCATTGCTTAAAACTCCCTGGCCGGAGACTTTTCTACTTCGCAGGCACTGCACGATTTTCCGGTGAGTGAACAGTGTTGTCATCTGAAGGAAGAAGATGACATTGTTCATAATCGGACCAGACCGATCCGAACCGGGTTCAAAGCTTAAACCAGTCAGTTCATCCTCCATTCGACCAAATTTTTCAAATTTAAAAATTTCTAAATTCATTTTCTATCCAAATGTGGCCTCAAATCTCAAATTTGAATTTTTTAAGCCACCTAGAAAAATGAATTTAGAATTTGATCCAAACCGGTTCAATCCGATTTGGATTCGGTTCACCTAAACTTGTTTGGTTTTCATCTCCAATTCATTCTCAAGTCCATTTCCATGACTTTTGGGACTCTTTGGGTCACTAGGATCCATAATTTCTTGGTTTTCCCTTTCTTTATCGGTTTTGGTTCATAAACCAACTCGGTTCAAAAATCGGTTCAATCCAGTTGGATCCGGTTCATCTAAACTGGTCAAGTTTTTCTTTTCCAATTTGTCCTAAGGGTTTTTTACAATGTTTTATGAACCCTTTGTATCACCTGGGAGTTGTAAATTTCCAAATTGTCTGTTAGCAAATGATCAGATTTATGAACCGGTTTAATTTTTTTACTCGGTTTGATCGGTTTTTTTCCCGATTTTCTTTAACTCAAAATGGTAGGGTTTACAAGACCAAACCACACAGACAACCTTTTCTTACATAAGAATTGTAAACCCCGCACTTTTGAGTTAAGGAAAACCAGGAACAGAACCGATCAAACTGAATAAGAAAACCGAGCCGGTTTACATTTGGAAATAAGCAATATGGAAATTTACAACTTCTGGGTGATCCAAAGGGTTTATTAAACCTTCGAAAAGAAAATTTAGACAAATTAGAAAACAAAAACCAAATTGGTTCAAGTGAACTAGATTCCATAATAACTTTAAAGTTAAGCATGTTTGCCCAAGAGTAGTGTGAGGATGGGTGACCTCTTTTATGGAACGTACGGCTTATCATAAATAGTTATAAATTAATATATATTTAATTATTGAAATTAATACAAATAATTAAATATCAAAATTAAATTATTAGAATTAATACAACTAATTTAATACCGAAATTAAATTATTGGAATTAATACCAATAATTTATGGCAATATTAATACTAGTAATAAATCTCTCCCATTTAATATACGGTTTTACACCTATATAAATAGGTCATCCCCATTCATTCTCCTCAGACCTGAACACTTCTCTCCCTCTCTCTACTGCTCCATTTCCCGGTGAAGCTCGAACCAGAGTTTCTACTTAAACATTTCTCTTAGCCTCGGAAGGAGAGGTCGAGCTCTTTAGAACCGGGGAGAAGACAGCTATCTGATAGCAAACTCCAGTTAATCCAAGAATCTTTAGAGAAGCGCCGGTGTAAACCCCGCACATTTGAGTTAAGGAAAACCGGGAAAAGAACCGGTCAAACCGAATAAAAAACCAACCCGATTTACATTTGGTAATAAGCAATATGAAAATTTACAACTTTCGGTTCATACAAAGGATTTATTAAACATTGGAAAAGGAACTTAAGACAAATTAGAAAATAAAAACCAAATTGGTTTAGATGAACTAGATTCCATAAAAACTTCAAAGTTAAGCGTGTTTATTGGAATTAATACAAATAATTTAATACCGAAATTAAATTATTGGAATTAATACCGGAATTAAATTATCGGAATTAAAAAAAATAATTTATGGCAATATTAATACTAGTAATAAATCTCACCCATTTAATACACGGGTTTTACGACTATATAAAGAGGTCATCCCCATTTTATTCTCCTCACACATGAACACTTCTCTCACTCTCTCTACTGCTCCATTTCACGGTAAAGCTCGAACCAGAGCTTCAACTTGAACAAAGGTCGAGCTCTTTAGAACCGGGGAGAAGACAGCTATCTAATAGCAAACTCCAGTCAATCCGAGAATCGTTAGAGAAACGCCGACATGATAGAATAGTGAAGCAACTCCGGCAGACCGAAGCTGCCCTATTTCGGCCAAGCTGAAATCGGCCATTTCAAGCCCTCCTCAAGCCAAACCAAGCCCTCCCAACACTTCCTCAACCTTTCCACGGTCGAATTAGGACCGAAAGGTAAGCCAATTCGGCTCCCCTTTATAATTTTTTATCGGTGCTAGAGAGAGAGTCGATCGAATTTCAATGACGAAATTCTAATCCAATTCCGCATCAATTGATACAATACTTGATTTTAGGATGAACCTCAGGATGAGACCTATCTGCCCAGATCGAAAGCTTGGACTGTCGTGCCTTCACCGGTGAGTAATCGAAGCTTTCTCTCTCTACAGTCTATTTTCCGGCAAAGCTTCATTTGAGCTTGTTCCAACGTTAAAATCTGCGATTCAAAGTTTCTTAGAATCGTATGAACATACAGGAACTCAATTTCAACTCTAATTTCAATAATTAGAAGTGTTTGATCGGTCAATTTGATGAAATCAAATTCGGCAGTGTTGAAGTGTTGAAATTGGAGGAAAATTTGGGGATTTTCAAAATTCAAAGGGGCTAAAATACAATTTTATGAAATTGAGGGTCAATTGGGCATGAAAATAATGTTGGAGGACCAATTGAGGAATTTTGGAAATTTTGGGGAAAAACTTAAAATTTTTGTGAAAGAAGGGCAAAATGGTAATTTTGGAAAAATTGGGGAACCAAATTGGAAATTTGGAAAATTAAACCCCTTTTTGGTGAAATTGAATAAATTGAGGTCCCACGATAAATTTAAAAAGTTACGGGACTCAATTTGAGGAAAAACCGACATTAGGTACTTAAAGTTAAAGAGAAATAACTTTAGGGACCTAATTGCAAATAACTAAAAGTTTGGGTTTTCTCATTCATTAATGAATGAAGGTTGTTATGCCGAATAATAATGAACAAGGCTGTTCATATCGTGTAGGAATGTTAAATACCGGGAACGCCAGCAAGGACAAGCTCGCGTGAATACAAAGAACCAGTCTAGTGGAATTCACGGCATTAACGGGTGAGTGGGTTATTCACATCATACCCGGTTGGGATGATAAGCATAGTTTAAAGTTAAAAACCACTTACCGGTTGTGAGAGGGTTTATTAACATCATACCCGGTTGGGATGATGAGCACACCTTATAATTTGAAAACCACTTACTGGTTGTGAGTGGGTTTACTAACATCATACCCGGTTGGGATGATGAGCACACCTTATAATTTAAAAACCACTTACCGGTTGTGAGTGGGTTTATTAACATCATACCCGGTTGGGATGATGAGCACAACTTAAAATTAAAAACCACTTACCGGTTGTGAGTGGGTTTACTAACATCATACTCGGTTGGGGATGATAAGTGCCTCGATATAAAAACCCACTGTTTAGTGGAATTTTAATCATCACTACTTAGAGAAAGTGATGTGAAAGTTATGCGAAAGAAAAAAAACTACTTACCGGTTGTAAGTAGATCATACTCGGTTGGTATGATGAGACTTCCTCGAAGGAAGTTGAAAACCCATTCATCGGTTATGAACGGAGATGTCCTTATATTGGTTGGTATAATGGACAGTGAAAACCTATTTTGTCGGAAGTGTTCTCCCCTTACTGTGTTCCAATGCTTAAACTATTTGGGAGACCTTCTCGACGGGAGCTCGAATAGCTCTGATAGGCCAGGGGCCTCGGTTTTGGAACTTGGGGGCTAAATGCCAGATTTTGAAAATCTCGTACAATGGGCCCAAGGCTAGTTGGCACGAGCAGGAGCTCGTAAACGAGCATGATATATGTGCCATAAAAATTAATAAGTGAATTGTTTGGCCATGGTACCAAGATAGGTCCGACATGCTCAGTCAACTAGCGACAGTGCGACATGACAGGTCGACGGACTAGTCAAGACAAACAGCTGCGGGTTGAGTTGAGAGTCGGGGCCGTTGGACTAATGGCACCACATATTACATGGCAATATAAGAAAACATTGTTTGTGCATGCACTATGACTACGGTACCATCAAGACGCCCATGAGGGGTAGTGATGCATCCTAAGGGCACTGGACGACCTGGTGGCTATAAGGGCAGTTCGTCGTTCCAGGTGTCTGGGCGAAATTTGGAGTAGCATGAAGCCCAGTCCAGTCTCATGCACTTCGTGCTACTCTAGATTTCGCACAGACACCTGGAACGACGAACTGCCCTTATAGCCACCAGGTCGTCCAGTGCCCTTAGGACGCATCACTACCCCTCATGGGCGTCTTGATGATCCCGTACTCACAGTGCATGCACAAACAATGTTTTCTTATATTTCCATGTAATCTGTGGTGCCATTAGTCCAACGGCCCCGACTCTCAACTCAACCCGCAGCTGTTTGTCTTGACTAGTCCGTCGACCTGTCATGTCTCACTACCGCTAGTTGACTGGGCATGTCGGACCTATCTTGGTACCATGTCAGATAGGTCTCATCCTGAGGTTCATCCTAAAATCAAGTATTGTATCAATTGATGCGGAATTGAATTAGAATTTCGTGATTGAAATTCGGTCGATTCTCTCTCTAGCACCGATCAAAAATTATAAAGGGGAGCCGAATTGGCTTACCTTTCGGTCCTAATTCGGCCGTGGAAAGGCTGAGGAAATGTTGGGAGGGCTTAGTTTAGCCTGAGGAGGGCTTGAAATGGCCGATTCCAGCTTGGCCGAAATAGGGCAGCTTCGGTCCACCGGAGTTGCTTCACTATTCCATCATGTCGGCGCTTCTCCAATGGTTCACGTATTGACTGTAGTTTGCTATCAGATAGCGTCTTCTCCCCGGTTCTAAAGAGCCCAACTTTTGTTCAAGTCGAAGCTCTGGTTCGAGCTTTACTAGGAAATGGAGCAGTAGAGAGAGAGAGAGAAGTGTTCAGGTGTGAAAATGCCATGTTTTAAAACGGATCAAACGGATTCTCTCTCTAGCACCGATCAAAAATCCAAATTTTTAAATGAAGGGATTTTTTAAAACAAAAGAGTCTGGCACACTCCCTATAAATATTTTTCTTAAAAGTCAAAAGCTTTTATAAACCCATTCACTGAGTAGTCGTACTCACCCCCTCCCTTATATCCCTTTTAGGAAATCCCGGAAAACCTCCCCTTAAAGACCGTCAACTAAGATGCCTGTATGACATGTATGTAAAGTTTTAAATTTTATACAGTTTTGATTATTCTATTCTAGGAAAAGGTGCAGGTTAAAGGACGTCTTACTCTTTACAATTTACAATAAGGGGAAATCCTTTAATAAATCGGGAGAGTGGCAGGTTGATCACGGGGATCCGACCAAACCGGGTCGGGGCGTGACAACTAGAGTGGTATCACAGCCTATTTCCTCGAATACATAATCAAGACTAGAAAATATAGTAACTAATAGGATTTATCCTAAAATTTTCAGATGGCTCCCAGGAGAGGAACCAAGAAAACTTGGAATGACTCTACTCAACAGCCTACCTCTATAGGAAGACAACCCTAGAAGCTTCCCAAATGCTTGAGACCAGGCTGAAATGTCAAAAGACCAAATGGGGAAGTATCCTGGAGAATGGTGTTAGGACCTATTGGTGGCACAACTCTAAGTATGGAGGAAGACGTTTATCAAGAATTTCATAGGTCCTTATTTATTTTGCAACCATTTCCTGTGATAGGGCTGAAAGCCTAATCTTTCATATCCTCCTGTTAATAAAATACTCAAATTCTCAAAACTCTCACTCCTGATGATGTGATCGTATTGGGAATATGGCCTAAGGAAAATAAAAAAAAACCCACACTATCCTGGAAGCTAAGGAAAAGTTACACCCCGGTTATGGAAGATGAATCGGGGAATTAAGAAACCTAGGAAGACTTTTACCATGACCGTTTAGCAAAGGAGATTCAGTAAGAAAACTGTCAAAGTGATCAAACTCAAAGAACGGTAGAGCACCAAACCAATAGTAACCCTAGAAATGCCCTACTCGAAGGAAAGAAGGGACCACAACAATCCATGTAAAGGAATAACCTATTACAAGTATGAACGATTGAGACATTACCTGAAGATGTGCCCAACCCTACTAAAGACAAGTACCAACATAAACTATTATAGGTGTAAGGACACGAAGGACTGGAGACCGAAACCATGGAGATGGCTAAGTAAGCGGTTCACCAAGAGGTCAAGAAATGACGATGTAAATGCAAAATTTAAATTTCTTCTTAAGAAGGTCAACCCGAGAAAGATACCTCAAGAGTAGGGATAAGGTACATGGGAAGTATATCTAGAACCCTCTCATAAGTGGCAAACACAGAGAAACGTCCTCTGGAAACTCTAGAGAATGTCACAATGAGAGTGAAGAAGAGAAGGAATACATTGGGAAAGGGAACTCTGGAGGGATGCATACAACTAAGTACCTTGATGGAATCATTGGATTGGCAGATAGACATAACCTGAAGTGCAAGGCACCAACCCACCGTTAGAAACTTCTTGATGGAAGGATGTATTGGAGGCCAATTATGACCTGCCTTGGAAGAGTAATAGAGCCAAATAATGGGATGTATTGGAATGAATCACCTTGGAAAAAGTAATGAAGCCAAATAGGGTCTAGGAGAATAAATGATACCCTAAGAAAGATCGGGAGATAGAAAGGACTACACCCTAAAAAGGTTAGTGAGATGGATGTTAAGGACAGGAGGACTCAAGAAACAACTACCCTAAGAAACTTAGACCAAACAAATGGTGGAGGCAAAGTAGTTAACGAACAAATACTCAAGAAAGACATAATGTAAGTTCCGACAAAGAAGAGAGAGGCGGAAAGGTTAAATACTCGGGAAAAGAAGGATGCAAGAAATCCTTAAAAGGACCAAAGGCCAATTAACGACTAAACTCAAGCCAAGAAAGGAATAGGCAAGCCTCTCCCATAATGATCCTGAAACAAGGAAGATTTGTACGCTCCCTAAAGAAATAGACAGGTACTGGGTACGAATAAGGATGCAGATAGAGCATAAAAGATGTGCCTACAAGATTTGAGGAGTAAAGGTAAATAGGAGAAGACGACATCAAGGGATGTCATTTAAGGGTAGAAATCCCCTAGAGCAAATATAAGAAAAGAATGTCACGGGAAAGGCAAAGAATCCTACCAAGGAAGGAATCCCCAGAAAGACATGTGTATCCCAATTAAGAGGAAATGGAACCAACCCTTATTTAGGAAATGTTTTCCAAAGAAGGAAGTATCGTAATGGCCCAGGCTGACCTGTTTGGAGGGAACAGGAGAACCAAGTAGAGAGAGGAAAACTAATAATGACAGATAGCCAAATAGAATAAACAAAACCCTAAGAAGGAATGAGATGTAGTAAAGACTACACTCTATGATGGATAATAGCATGGGCATGAAGAATGAGTGATACAGCTACCCAGACAATTAGACCAGAAAAATAAAGAATTGTGAAATGGTTGCCAACAAATTAGAGGTGATTAAGGCCAAAGGAAAACCCTTGAGTAGAGGATATCATTGGGAATGATGATGGATCTAAGAAATGATGAAACCCAACATGTCGGTAAAACATCTGAGAATTTAATTAATTGCAACTGGAAATACTCAATAAGGAAGTCAAAAAGGAACGAGTGGATAAGGAGAACCAACACAATTGAGTAAGTGGAGTTAATAATGGTAAAAAAAAGGATAGTTGAGGAATACTATCAAAAGAAAAGAGGAATGAAGTTTTACGATCCTGAAAGGTCTAAAAGCTAAGAGAGACACTTCAGGAGATGTTCTAGAAATCAAATGGACAGAGACATATGCTAGAAAATGCCATGTTGTAAGGGCATGTAAGCCCAACAACTCGAGGAGAATATGACTCAAAGTAAGGAAGAGTCGGCTAATAAGCATGATGAGGTCAAATATAATAATTTGGACCGAAGTTATAATAAACAACGAATAGAGGAAGAGTCGAAATGAGATGAAAAGGTGGTGATAAAGAAATTCATGGAAATAAGTATGGAATGCTCTATAGGACGATGAGTTAAGGGTTTCAATGAACAAGCAGTTAACTAGACACGAAAATGGTTAGTTATTTTGGAATTCCCAATCTTGAGTACAAGACCTTAGGGGGAAGAATGTTGCTGTAAGCAAAGAGAGAGATAAAATCTAAGAACATACCCTGAGGTAAGGTATGTCTAGTTATGACAAACTCCCTGGAGGGAGTAAATAATATTAACGAAAAGGAATTTCTTAAGTGAAGGTTGTAAAAGGGACTAATTTCAAGGATGAGAGAAAAGTTTGTATCTTAAGAAAACACAAAAGGGGCATCAAAGAAAATGATTGCTCATGCAAGGATATTAATTAAGTTTTGGGGAAAAAACTCCTAAAAGGAGGGGAGAGTTGTAAACCCCGCACTTTTGAGTTAAGGAAAACCGGGAAAAGAACCGATCAAACCGAATAAGAAAATCGAGCTGATTTACATTTGGGAACAAGCAATATGGAAATTTACAACTTCTGGGTGATCCAAAGGGTTCATTAAACCTTGGAAAAGAAACTTTAGACAAATTAGAAGACAAAAAC
Source organism: Trapa incisa (assembly GCA_030064435.1). Classification (NCBI taxonomy): domain Eukaryota; kingdom Viridiplantae; phylum Streptophyta; class Magnoliopsida; order Myrtales; family Lythraceae; genus Trapa; species Trapa incisa. Next base: position 10,202,917 of record CM057775.1, on the reverse strand, counting down.
CAAATTGGTTCAGGTGAACTAAATTCCATAAGAACTTTAAAGTTAAGCGTTCTTACCCGAGAGTAGTGTGAGGATGGGTGACCTCACACTGTTTAATTATTGAAATTAATACAAATAATTAAATACTGAAATTAAATTATTAGAATAAATACAAATAATTTAATACCGAAATTAAATTATTGGAATTAATACAAATAATTTAATACCGAAATTAAATTATTGGAATTAATACCAATAATTTATGGCAATATTAATACTAGTAATAAATCTCTCCCATTTAATACACGGTTTTACACCTATATAAAGAGGTCATCCCCATTCATTCTCCTAACACCTGAACACTTCTCTCCTTCTCACTACTGCTCCATTTCCCGGTGAAGCTCGAACCAGAGTTTTGACTTAAACATTTATCTTAGTCTCGGAAGGAGAGGTCGAGCTCTTTAGAACCGAGAAGAAGACAGCTATCTAATAGAAAACTCCAATCAATCCGAGAATCGTTAGAGAAGCGCCGGCATGATGGAATAGTGAAGCAGCTCCGGCGGACCGAAGCTGCCCTATTTCGGCCAAGCTAAAATTGGCCATTTCAAGCCCTCCCAACACTTCTTTAGCCTTTCCACAGCCGAATTAGGACCGAAAGGTAGGCTAATTCGGCTTCCCTTTACAATTTTTTATCGGTGCTAGAGACAGAATCGACTGAATTTCAATGACAAAATTCTAATCCGATTTTGCATCAATTGATGTGATTCTTTATTCTAGGATGAACCTCAGAACGAGAGCTATCTGCTCAGATCGAAAGCTCGGACTGTCGTGCCTTCACTAGTGAGTAATCGAAGCTTTCTCTCTTTATAGTTCATTTTTTTCAGCAAAGCTCCATTTGAGCTCGTCCCGGCGTTAAAACTTGCGATTCAAATTTCTAAAGAATCGTATGAACATGTAGAAACTCAATTTCAACTTCAATTTCAACAATTGGAAATGTTTCATGGGTCAATTTGATAAAATCAAATTCGACTGTGTTAAGAAGTTGGAATTTGGGGAAAATTGGGGATTTTCAAAATTCAAAGGACCAAAATGAAATTTTATGAAATTGAGGGTCAATTGGGCATGGAAATAATGTTGGAGGACCAATTAAGGAATTTTGAAAATTTTGGGGCAAAATTTACCATTTTTGTAAAGGAAGAGCAAAATGGTAATTTTGGAAAAGTTGGGGGGACCAAATTGGAAATTTGGGAAATTAAACCCCTTTTCGTGAAATGGAATAAATTGAAGTCCTATGATAAATTTTAGAAGTTTTGGGACTCAATTTAAGGAAAAACCGGCATTTGGGACTTAAAGTTAAAGATAAATAACTTTAGGGACCTAATTGAAAATAAATGAAAATTTAACTTTCTTATTAATTTGGAATGAATGAAGGCGATTAGGCCGAAGGATAATGAACGAAGATGTTCATATCATGTAGGAACACGAAGTACCAGGAACGCCAACAAGGAAAAGCTCGCGTGAATACCAAGAACTGGTCTAGTGGAATTCACGGTATTAACGGGTGAGTGGGTTTACTAACGTCATACCCGGTTGGGATGATTAACACAACTTAAAGTTAAAAACCACTTATTGATTGTGAGTGGGAATTTTATATCATACCCGGTTGGGGATGATAAGTACCTCGGTATAAAAACCCACTACTTACTGGTATTTTTAATCATCACTACTTAGAGAAAGTGATGTGAAAGTTATGCGGAAAAACTACTTACGGGTTGTAAGTAGATCAATATCTGGTTGGTATGATAAGACTTACTCGAAGGAAGTTGAAAACCCGTTCATCGGTTATGAATGGAGATGTCCTTGTACCGGTCGGTATGATGGATAGTAAAAACCTATTCTTGTCGGAAGTGCTCTCACCTGACTGTGTGCCAATACTTAAACAATCTGGGAGACCTTCTCAATGGGAGCTCGAATAGTTCTAATAGGTAGGGGGCCTCGGTTTTGGAACTTGGGGGCTAAATGCCCAATTTTGAAAATCTCGTACAGTGGGCCCAAGGCTAGTTGGCACAAGCAGGAGCTCGTAAACGAACATGATATATGTGCCATAAAAGTTAATAAGTGAATTGTTTGGTCATGGTACCAAGATAGGACCGACATGCTCAGTCAACTAGCGGCAGTGCGACATGACAGGTCGGCGGACTAGTCAAGACAAACAACTACGGTTGAGTTGAGAGTCGGAGCCGTTGGACCAGTGGCACCACATATTACATGGCTTAATAAGAAAACATTGTTTGTGCATGCACTATGATTACGGGATCATCAAGACGCCCATGAGAGGTAGTAATGTGTCCTAAGGGCCCTGGACGACCCGGTGAGTATAAGGGCAGATCATCGTTCCAGGTGTTTGTGCGAAATCTGGAGTAGCACCAAGCACATGAGACCGGGGTGGGGACAAGATGAGGTCTCTGTCCTCATACGGACATGAAGAAGTGATTTCAGGATTGTGGGTCTGATGTCACGTACATCTACTCATTCCTATGGTAGAAGTGGTCATACTTCTATCCGGGTGGTAGGTAAAGTCGCTGAGAAGCCACTAGCGGGTTCAGTAATGATACTGACTTGTGAGTGTAACTTTCATAATTAAGGATGTGTGTTGGGTGATGACACACCGTAATAAATAAGAAATGGTGGAAAAACCCGAATTTTTAAATGAAGTGATTTTTTAAAACAAAGGAGTCTGGCACACTCACTATAAATATTTTTCTTAAAAGTAAAAAGTTTTTAGAACTCCATTAACTGAGTAGTTGTACTCACCCCTCCCTTATATCCATTTCAGGAAATCCCGAAAAGCCTCCCTTTAAATACTATCGACTAAGATAACTGTAAGACATATATGTAAAGTTTTAAATTTCATGCAGTTTTAATTATGTTATTCCAGGAAAAGGTTCTGGTTAAAGGATAACTTACTATTTACGGTTTATAATAAGGGAAAATTTTTTAATAAACCGGGAGAGTGACGGGTTGATCGCGGGGATCCGACCAAACCGAGTTGGAGCGTGAAAAGAATAAACTAAAATTTATTTTTAATATTAATAAAATTAAAACATATAACATAAATCTAATAATAAGATATGTGATGAATTATATTTTATATTTAAAATATAATTATTATATTATAAAACTTGATTTAACATAAAAATTTAAAAAAAATAAATTTTAGATAAATTTCTAATAAAATTCTTTACAAAAAAAATATTTTAAATAAATAACAAAATTAATAATAGTTTAACAACAAAATTATTATTTTTTAATTTATTATTTAATATAATATATTTTATTTATCTAATTCGATATATGAGAAGGTATTAAGGGGTCGGGCCGATATATACTTAAAAGTTATTACTCTATTTTATCAACAACTTTTATAGAATTAAAAACCTACAATAGTTCTATATTTTATACAATTTTAGATTATATTCTCGACACCGCCGCACAGTTAGGTATTTTTTTTACGGTATTAGACAAGTGAGAACAATAGCATCGATTTAGATATTTTTCATACATACTCATACAGAACACGATTCAAATTTACAGTGTCAAGTAAGTTATGGGCATAAGTACACTAGATTTAATACAATGTAATAATATATTGTGAATTGATAAATATTCATACTCATACATATTTATTTAAAAGTTGTTATTAATAAGTAGTACAATATTTACAACATTATAAACCTACAAATTATCTCTAATTTATTCAATGTGTGATTATATTCTTAATACAATTATACTTAACTATAATAATACTCAGTGTATCTAAATATTAGGTCAAATACTAATTGAATGACCCCAATGATCGAGTATAGTGTAATGGTAATTATTTTGAATCGGGTTTGAGTACACGTAATCTCGAACCATACCGGATCAATAAACACCCTACGTTCTTGAAACCTACTTGCACCAAGATAGACTTGCCCCGAACTTGGTGTTGGAGGATGGGTCCTCCCGCCTGGACAGACCAGCAAAGCGGATAGGGATATGAGTCTTGAGACAAGTAGATTACCTGATATACAAGAGGTTTGATAAAGATGTAATGGCTTTCGTCCTTATGTGTTGATTTGGAAAAGATTTCTAAGGATGCTCGTGTATATGTTTGTGCTGTCTTGCTGCCCTGTTGGTGAGGTGCTTAACTTCATGGTACAATGTAACTTCTTATCCCCTCCTTCAAAATTAATTTTCAAAATAATTTTGTATAAAAAAAAATGAGATAAGCTACACAATTCGGTTCAAATAAAATATTAATTGGGCTTTTGAAAAGTAATGGGCTCGTCTTTGACTGAGCCAACCCATCGTGTTGCCACTAAGGCCGTTAAGTTGCCGTCCCTCAAATAATCATACTCTTCCACATTTCTGGACGGTAAAACCCTAATACATTACCTGATGGATCAGGTACCCTATCCATGGCGTCAGCTGTCATGCCGCGAGCGAGCTCCACCCTGCTCTGAGGCATGAGACTGCCGTCAGCGGCGGCGAGGGCCTAGCGTCGCTTGCGGTGGTGGCGGACTTAGTGTCGGCTGCGCTGGATGTTTCTCTCCAGAAGGTGCGGTCCTGGGATGAAGGCGTGTCTTCCAAGTTTTTCATCACGCCTCTCAAGGACATATTCAAGGTGCGCGTCCCTCTCGTTCTTACAGAAGCGTCATTCAAGCTGAATTGAGGTGGATTATTTGGTACCAAATGTCAGCTTCGTTTCTTTTAGCTAGGTTTCGGAATGAATTGTTTCTGTTCATTTGTTCGATGCCTTGTAGATGTCTATTGGAGCGATTTGGTCGTTGTGCTGCTTTTCTCCATAACGTTCTAGATCTAGAATGCGCTCTGCCTTCCCGTTCATACTGCTTTTCTCCATAACCCCTGCTTGGACATCTCCAATCAAATTCAATCCCCCACCTTGTATAAATGTTAGATTTTCGGTTCATACTGCTCCTGTGAAGTATCACTGCCTGCGGAGAAGCTGAAAGGGTCTCTGCTCTCTGGTTGTTATTTTGCAGGTCACGGAGTTCGAACTGAGGATCTTCATGTCAAGTAGGAGAACCAAAGCTTTACCTCAGCCTGGTATCACAATGATGTCACTCTTCCTTTAATGATTTCTGTAGAGAATTAGTTCATTTGCAACGAACTTAGGTAGCATTTGCTCTGCATGGCCTTCTGCTTCGTCATTAGGTATCAATGACCGAATGTTTCTCTGCTTCTTTTAGATTTTTCTCTCTTACGCTGGATTTCTCGTTTTGTGCACGTGGAATAAGACCAAGAGGAAGATGGAATAGAAGAAGAAGGATATGAAGATGATGACAGGTTAGGGTTCAATCTGTTGCAACTGAGCTCTCCCGACAGTCTCACTTGCAGAGAGTATTCTCTTGAAGAAGATAGAAGAACGCAGGTTTTCTCTCTAGAGCAAACTTCTCATTTCTTTCTTGTTACAGCAAACTGATAGCAAGCCCAAATATGTGTGTTTCATTCTCTTTGCAAAACATCCCAGCAGAACCCCAAAAAAAACTATGTCAACTACATGTACTTATATACTAGGCTTAGCATTCTGTATTACAACAACTTTGTAACAGATAAAATCCTTTATGGAACTATTGCTTTTACAGACTCTTTGGACGTATACCAACACTGATCTAGATGGAAGACAGACAATGATGCGGGGTCCCCACATTTTGGCTGTTGAAGACACTGATCAACCACAAACTGGCTGAGAAGCTTCACATCAACTCATCCTGCAAAGGTAGTGCTTTTCCCCTCCTGTTTCTAATAGGAAATGTAATAGCTGGACAGAAACATAGCAGATGTTTAGCACAAATCTAACCTTTTCTTTATAAACAATTCCAGTAAAATCAACACTCTGATCCTGGATAAACTCTCTAGAAACAATCAGGGATTTTAAAGTGTAAGATCTGCATGTTTAAAATCGTATTTTCATATGTGATAGATCTTATCACGAACTGTTAAAAAAGTTCATATGCTGGGCCATGCCATGCCTTGTGATCCAACACTGTACTGCATTGTATTAGCTTAATTAAATAAAATACGACTTGGTTTATTTGCATACTTTCATAGCTAGGCACCCAAACAATATAGCCCAAAAATGACAGTGTCATGCCTGCCTGCGAGGAAAGGATTCTTGGTTTACACGTTCAACCTAAATTTATGCATGTATGTTCATCAGAATAATAGATTTGAGATTGTCATATAGGTGTATTCTGGTTGACAATTTACTCAAAGCAACCATTTTTATGGAAGTAAATCTTTAAACAAACTGAACTACTAAAAATATGTGGCAGTTATTTTACTCAATTATCTTATTTATTCAACTTTGTTTTCAATCTGCAAATGTGAAGCTAACTTTTATAACTTGTATGATGTGAACTTTGTTGGTATAGGGCATAAAGCCCTGTTATGGCTCTTGGTCTATTGTATGCTCTGCAAGATTTATGTGAAAGGCTAAGCTGCAAAGAGATGTCCATTTATTTGCCTCATCCAACCTTGCCAAGGGTTTGCCACAATGCCACTAGAAATCAAACCGGAGTTTCACTTCCCCTAAATGGCAGTGGGGATTCGCTGGACAACGGCCTTTTTGAGGCCTATGGAAGCCAACCTTGCAACAAAGTCCGGAAATTTTCCACGGTATCTACAAGTGTACCTGTGTACCTTAGTAAAAGGCCTAATTGATAAAAAGAAGAATAAGATAAATAGAACTACAACTATTATTATTATTGATGTATTGGATTTCCTTTATGAACAAAAAATCCAATTCATCAATGATAATAATGATGATCTCTTAATCTTATTCTTTGTTCTATCAATGAGGCCTTTTCTAAGGTAAGCTGGTAAATACCTTGGGAAATTTTCATTCCGGAATTAGGAAGACGCTGTAATGTTAGCTTACATAAGTCTCAAAGAGACCGATGTCGAATGTATCCACAGTCATTTCCATGGTCCTTGTTGATACACGGAGCATTGTCTTGAGCAATTTGTGTAAGGTGACATGATTGGAACATACCAAAATGTGGTTATTATTTTCATGTCAAGGATAAAGTACCACACATCATGTCTACTTGTATAGATTTATTGCATGAGTAAGCAATTTGTTCATGCCGTACATCACCATTTAGACTTTTTTGTATTGAATAGGTATCTATGTGATAATGTTATGGTTTTAGGAGTATGAACTATCAAGTATAAATTAGAAGATTATATGTATAGAGAGAATAAAATGTTAAAATTTGGAAGTGTTGTAATGTCGATATTAAAATTTGTAATTATGATAAATTAATGTGTCAGTAACCAAGTTCGCATGTATTGTGAAATTAATTGTTACTATTCTAATATCCTATATTAGATTTTATTTGTGAGAGTTGAGTTTTAGAATTGTACGACAAAAAATTATATTATGAAAAATAAAATAAGTAGAAATTAAAGTTAGTTGTGAAAATGATGTTTTAAAATATATTTTATTTTGATAAATATTCACATATCAATCAATTTTTTTATTGGAGAAGAAAGTTGTCCCATTTAATTTAATCCTTCTGAAAGCTCAATTCCTCTTCTATTTATTATCTATTTACTATTCACTCACTTCACTTGTATATAATTTTTCGCATGTATAATGAATATATGGATGGTTTAGATGTAAGAAGATTGGTATGAATTATAGATAAATATCTAATAATATATGAGCATCTTTCTTATATATTATTGATTAGCTTCACTAAGATCTAATTGATTTATTTAACTTGCCAAATTTGAGAGACACACTACTATTTAAGACACAACAGCTAAAAATTTCTCTCGGAGAAAACTCACTTTTCCATTTATACATTGAATTATTATTTGTAATTCAAATAAAATAAAAAATAATATATAAATATAAGTTTATAAATAATTACGTCAGGTTAATAATATCTTTTAACACGTTTAGTACAATTAGAGGTAACCTAAAAATATATAAATTATACATATTTTGTGAATTTACAGAGTTATGGATTGTTTTCAATTTCACATTAACATTTGTTTATTACATATTATTTTTAAGAAGTCACCCAATAAATATTTATCTATAAAAATCAACCAAATTATTATCATATTGATACCATTTATCATAATATACTCTTATATTTTCTCTATAATAGATTTTATATGAAATATGAGTGGTACAACAATACAAATTTACAATAGTTTTCTCAAAATCAATGATATCATAAATATAAGTTAAATAATCTATTATATATTAGAAACTTTTGAATACACTTTAATACATATGAATTTTGTTACATTTCCCCTAATTGGCTCACTCATACTAGTCACTTCAATTCTTCAATTCTCTTATTAGTAAGAGTGTCTTCGTCCCACTCTCTTGAGTTGTGTCTCTTAACTGAGATTTCTCTACTTTAAATTAGTTAACATTTTTTTTTTCATCTTAGGCCCTTCCGCACGCGTCTAGATTATTCAGGCCATGTGGTCAATCCAATCAGGATTAGAGTATTTAAATTGATTGGATTGTCCAATTATATTAAGTATAAACGGATGGACTTTCTGATCACGCGTTTATCCCGAAGCATATTTGACTTATTATAGGAGATGTGGTTGTGTAGAAGATGCAACTCTTACGAAATTTTTCATTGCTTATCCACGATGCCCATGTTATTGAAAACATGAATAGGCAGATAACAACCATTATGCAACTCATGAGCTTAATCAAATGCGTTAAAAAGTACATGGTCCCATGCAAAATCGAAAAGGTGTTCAAAATAAGTGTTCCTGCATGGCCATTATCCTACCGCTTATTTTAGAAGTATTGATTTAATTAAATTTCTCCAGAATTTCTAATGTCTTTTCTTACATCTTTGGACAAATTTCTCAATATCACACATACAGATGTACTAGTTCTGACAAAATTAATTAGTTTTACATTTATAAAGAGCGGGTTGAAACTATCCAAATAGAATGAATATATCATAGGTCAACCTAACTACAATCTATTATGAACATTCAATTGTTTGATTTAAATTTCTATGATAATTACCCGAGTGGTACATATATTTGTATTAATAGTATTGTTATTTCAAATCTCAATATAAGTATTAGGTAATGTTTCTTATATCCTTTCTTTAACATTTGTAATCAAGGAAAGAAAAAAATGAGTACACACTACAACATTTTGATGAGTGTGTTGAATTTACTCGATGACAATGAGCTTTACCGAGGTGGAGTGTTGGTTCATTGATGTATAGGAAGATTTAGGAGTTAATTCTTTTAGTGTGTGTAGGGACTTAAGACCCACACTAGCACCTGACTGGAGCAGACTCAAGAATGCTCGTGTTCGGAGATGTATGTTGGATGCGGACTCCATAGAGTTTGTGGGTCTGGGTCCAACAATGGACCCGAGACCCGAACCTTGGGTCGAGCGGGTACGGCTCCAAATGAACCCGAAGAATGAACCCACTTTGTATATAATTTTTTTTTTTTGCTAAACGATACCATTTCGATAATATCCGAAAAGGGCATCTTTATTTTGAAGGATTTGTAAATCAGTAGCTTGGATCAGGGCGGGTTGGACCCGTGCTCGATCCGAACTCGAATTCAGCCGTGCATGAGTAGATTCGATTCGCGCATCGGATCTATTTGGTCGGGTCCCAACCCGACCCAAAACCCGCATGGACCCGGGCTCGAGTCCATGGACCCGAGGCTCGGATTCATCTATTTTTTTAATAAATATTTTGTAAAATGATTTTTTACCAATAATAAAATTTTTCAAATTATTACAATACTATACATTTATTATTATATTATTTTTAATTTGTAAATTTTTTTTGTAGATTTGGTAAAAAATAATTCTACTAAATACATAAAATTTAATTACAAAAATAAAAAGTAAATACAAATATAAGAAAAAAATTTGTTACCCAATTGATATAAAATGAAAAATTTAAAAATACCTTATATATTTATATTAGTATGGATTAAAATAATAGCTATAATAATAATATATAATCAATAATTTCTAAAAAATTAAAGTTTTACCATAATAATATAATATAGAAAAATATATCTCGGGTTCAACAGACTCGAGACCCGAAGTTTGACCCAAGCGGGTACGGGTCCAAATGAACCCACTTTAGTGGAAGAAGAATGTAATGTGAGGTTGATATGAACGAATAGCATATACCCCCTTTCTCTACCGTCGGTTAGCAGTTTGGGGAATATAGGTGTGGTGGAACTTGAGGGTAGGGAAAGAGAAATTTCTCATTGTGGTGAATGAATCTATATTGACCAGATGTGGGTTTGATTTAGCACAGTGATGAAAATTTCTGTACCAATTGAGAATGAATAATTATCCTATTATAAACGCAAGTAATAATTGAAGGATCCGACCGATCCCACCCTTGACTAGCTAGAGAGAGGATCCATCTCCCAATATTCCAGTAGAGAAAGGCAGTCTCTACATTCCAGACCCCCTTTAAAGATAATTATTATTGATAAACTTTCAGATTGCACGCGTGCTTAGAATTCATAGACAGATATTAGGCCATCTATAATTTATGGGTAGATGATCTACTGGTTCATGTAGGGTACTTGCCTGGCTTCAAGTTCATCAGTTGGACATTTGCCCTGTGTTTTTCACATCTCATTGGCTCTTCTTACTGTGTCCTAAATGCTTATTATCCCCATCAGCCCACGTAAGAAGCCACTGACTGGAGTTCTTATTATATATTGTTGTACCATGACAACTTCCACCTCAAGGAGCATCATCTGGGCGGCTCAAAATCAGGGTCCTTAACCCCTAATTTGTCAACATCACTTGCATTTTGTTTTTCTGCCCACAACATTGCTTGCGTTTCAAGATGAAAAGATATCTGGTTAAACTAATGAATATGAGATTCTGCTTTAAAATATAGAAGATTATCTAAGTTAATTTATATTAGATGCCTTAATCACTCTTATTTAGAAAGAAGTGTCTTCTGAAATTGATGTATTTATTTGAAGGACTATTTTTCATGCAAGATTAAGGAAAACTCTCAAGGCTTAAGCTGAACTCCAAGGTTCACCTCTTTTTTTTCTTTCGATTACACTAAGGTTCACTTTTTGAGTGCCTGAAGTTTCTTGATTCTTCATAAAAAAAGGTTTATCGTTCTCTACGTCAATGTCACACAAAAACAGAAAAATATTCCCCCTGTCCCATCTGTCCAACAGTTGTTCTAAAGACCCTGAAACAGGAGTGCCCTAATTCGGCTTTCGCAGGTAGCCAGAGCCATGTCGAACTCTCGGCATACTCTCATCGTTACGGTTCTCCGGGTTCTTCTAATATCAGTTGCCCATTCTCGTATTATCAGTATAAAATATAGAAATACTTTGTATTTATAAAATTATAAACGTTACAAACTATCAATAAGCATCTCAATGGACGGATCCCACTGACTGATCGCTCCGGTCCAAATGGACCCGAAGGTCACAACCCCTTTAAATTTTTTTCATTTTTAATGAACCTATATAGTTTAATTAAATGTAGGGAAAAAAATTTTAAAATTTTTAATAAAAATATAATTTAAAAATTATTCTAATTTTTATTTTATTATTTAACACATAATATATTTTTATAATAATATAATTCTTATTTTTCCTTTCTCCCTAATAGATTTGTTTTTTTTTTATTATATTCTAATAAATTTATAAATATATTATCAACAAATTATATTACTTTTTTCCTTGATTATACCATAATAATAAATACTTGTAATAATTATAGAGTTTTTTTTACTCAAAAATAATTACAAGTAAAATTTTATTATTTAATATAAAAGTATCTTATATTCAAATTTTTAACATGATTAAAAAATTTTTAATTTTAACTAAAAAAATTGAACTTAAATTATATAAATAAAATTTTATATATCAATAATTATACAAAAAAATTTCCCATTAATCAACATTGTTAACATGAGCATCGCCCACTTAAATACTCATTCAACTTATTTTGTGTATATAAATGAAAATTAATATTTACTTTTACAAGTAAAAAAGTGATACAAAAATTAAAAGAGTAGTGGAGATGAAGAGCTTCGTGTGAATATTTTTGGTATTGCTCATCTTTACTTTCCAATCACTTCGTTCTTATATTCACTATTTGATGTTGGTTTTCTCATTATTTAGAATTTAACATTAATGAAAAATTATATTACTAATTTATTAGGTAAATTAAATCTAAAAAATATTTAAAAAATTAAAAATTTTATATATTACAATAATTTAGAATTTTTTATTTTTGATAAAAAAATATATATTAAAAAAATAAGATAGATCCGAGCCGTGGTTCAAGTCAAACTTCTGGATCCGACCAGGTAGACTCGAGGCTCGAATCCATTCAGGTGCGAGTCCACTAAAATCTGCCCCGACCCGAGCTATTGACATCCTCAGGTATTAGAGCAAATGTGCTCGCACCCACCCGAAACTAGGGATGTCAATAGCTCGGGTCGGGTGGGTTTTAGCAAACATGCGCCCGTCCTGAGCTCGGGTCCAATAGACCCATGCCTGAGTGTACCCGAGTCTCGGGTCTACTTGATCGTGTCCAGACCCGACCCAATCTCAGGTCTGCTAGACTTAAACTCACTTGAACTTGAACCCGCTCCTTGGGTCCATTTTGACTCTTATTTTTTTAATATATATTTTTTTACCATAAATAGAAATTTTCAAATTATTATAATATATAAATTTTCTAATATTTATTTGAGAATTTAATTTTTTAAATATTTATTAACTTTAACTTACTTAATAAATTATTAGTATAATTTTTCATTAACTTTATCAAATAAATAATGAAAAAATAATCAATTAAGAAGACGATTAAATAGTGAAACTATGAATATAAAAAAATTAAGATATGAAAGGGAAGTGATTAACAAATTAGAGTTTTTTAGGGTTGGTTCCTATATTAAGTCTCTCATATTTTTTTTGTATAATTATTGATATATATAATTTTATTTATATAATTTAAATTTAATTTTTTTTAGTTATAAATAAATTATAAATTTTTTAATCATATAAAAAAATGAGTTATATTTTTATATTAAATAATACCTTTAATTAGATATATAATTTAATTTAGTATAAAATTTTTCGTTCTATTTCAAATATTTATGAATCTATTAGAGTGTAAAAAAGAAAAAAATCTATTAAAATATAAAAAAGGAAAAATTAGTAATATAATATGGTGATAAGATGTTTATAAATCTTAAAAAGGAAAAAATATTAGTTTATAAGAAAAATAAGTAATATAGTGTAGCCATAATATATTATGTTTTAAATATTAGAATAATTTTTAAATTATATTTTTTATTATAATTTTTTAATATTTTTTATACATTTAACTAAACACGTGATTTCATTAAAAAAAAATTCAAATGAATTGTGAGATTTATTTGGACCGAACCTCACATCCACTTTTGTGGACCAGAGAATAAACCAGAGGCTACTCGGATCTGTTCGGTTCGGGTAGAGATACGAGGATCAGATACCATTCACATGCATACCCTAAAGTGAAAACATGACTCGTGATTTGACAAGTATAAGAAGTTCTCACGAGGACGACCGGACAGGAGCGACCAGTTTGCCCAGTACACGTGACTCCGGGATGACGTAGACAACTCGCTTAAGCTGGGTACCCGACTTTGTTTTACCTTCATTGTACATGGCTGCGAGGAGCCCCTGAGCATGGTTGTCCAATGGCTGGAGCAGACAGCGGCGGCTCTAGAGGAAGATAAATCCCTCACAACCAGCAGGAAGATGCTGCTTATCAACGTCAAAACATGGCTCAATGCCGCCCTGACGGACCAGCAAACCTGTAAGGACGAGGTTGTGGACACCGTCCTTCCCTGCCAATTGAAGTATTAGCGGCCTCGACAGTTTGGGATATCGGATCGCCCAGAAGATGGAGTACCTGTCTCGGCTCTCGATCAAGACACTCGTTCTCATCGACAGAATAACATCGACGACTGCACGACCTACCGGTAGCAGTAATTTTCAGAGAGGTTCTCTCTCTCTGACTAGCATGGAATTGCGGTAGCCGGAGCTGAGACCATAGGCACCCAACTTGGGTTTGGACCCGCGACGCTCGAATTCGGTACCCGACTTGGGTTTGGATTCGGCGGTGCCCGGGTTTGGACCCACGTTGACCGGGTTTGGGACCCGAGCCGTGGGATCCGAGTTTAGGACCCGAAGAGCTTTGGCTTCGGGTCCTGGACCCTTGACCTAAAGCTTGGGTCCCGTGAGTTCTGATCTGATTCCTATTGCACGGATCCGAAGCTCGAGTGTGGATAAGGTAAAATTCAACCCCGATCCTACAAATTGACGTCTCTACCCTTAGCCGTTGTTACTTGTCAAAATCCAACTTTATGCTTATTTTACTAATTGAGCATTGGGGCTAAAACAACATTTTTACCGTTAAGATTGGTGGGAAAGTATCGGTGAAAATATAGTAAATATAATAAGTAATCTAGATAAAATTTTTGAAAGATAATTAGATTTTATTTGAAATAAATAAAAGTTTAGGAAATAAATCACAAATTTTAGAAAATTTAGAGACAAAATAGTAATTTTATAAAAATAACTAATAAGGTTTAGTAAATAAAAGAAATATGAAAAAATTTAGAAATCTAATATAGTAGTTTAAAATAGGTTAATTTAGAGACAAAATAGTGATTTTATAAAAATAACTAATAAGGTTTAGTAAATAAAAGAAAAATGAAAAAATTTAGAAATCTAATATAGTAGTTTAAAATAGGTTAAGTAATAAAGTTAGAGTATCAAAATGAAATATATAAAAAATTTAGAACCAGTGCTATAAATTAAATTTGAAATATAAGTTTAAAAAAGAGTAAATATAAATTATAATAACTAAAATATAACTTTAAAAATGTTGGATACTATTATTTAATAAGGGAAAAATATAAAGTATATTAATAAAATAATAAAAATAATTTAATAACAGAATGAGAAAATGATAAAAAAATAATGGAATAATGTTGTACGCTCAAAATTGATGAATGAGAGTAATATAAATTAGTTTAAAATATAAGATTTAAGTAAATTATATATGAAATAAAATTATAATTTTGAAAAGTTAATGTATTATAAAATAATATATTATTTAGAAATATATTTGTTTATATTTTTATTTATATAAATATTGTAATTTTATAAATCAGTATCCGAATAAATTAATTTATATATAATTTTAAAAATGTTGGATACTATTATTTAATAAGGGAAAAATATAAAGTATATTAATAAAATAGTAAAAATAATTTAATAATAAAATGAGAAAATGATAAAAAAAATAATGGAATAATGTTGGACGGTCAAAATTGATGAATGAGAGTAATATAAATTAGTTTAAAATATAAGATTTAAGCAAATTATATATAAAATAAAATTATAATTTTGAAAAGTTAATGTATTATAAAATAATATATTATTTAGAAATATATTTGTTTATTTTTTTATTTATATAAATATTATAATTTTATAAATTCGTATCCGAATAAATTAATTTATATATAATTAGTTCTATTGTCCTAATTAAAATTATTTATTAAGTTTTCTTAAATTAATAAGAATATAAGAGAATGATAGGTTTATAAGTGTCACACGAAATATGATTAGCATTATATTATGTTAATAGGAAATAAAAATTATAATGTCAATATATGAAAAAATTATAATTTTTTCCTAAATATGGAAATAATACTATATATTATAAGTTTAATTAATTGACTAATAATGAATGAGTTAGCACAAGGTGAAATACATGAAATTTTGATAAAAATACATAATATGATTTACTTATAAGAATATTGATAAATAAAATGTTCAATAATATATCTAATCTCAATAAATTTATTTAATTGTTATAAATAAAATTTTTAATTTTTTATAAAAAATTAATATATTTTATATTATAAACCTTTTATTTTATTAATTATATCGTGATAAATAAATCAACTACGTTCAATTTATAATTGAAAGTTAGTATAGGAATAGGGTTAAGATATTACTTATGTAATGGTGGGACATATTCGGACCACTCTAGCCAAACTCTAGCAAGTCTGAGTTTACCTTTGGTACGGATATGTCACCTCAAAACTCACCAACTGCATTGCCACCTATCCTTCCTAATTCAAATCTCCCACTACGAAGTGTATTATGTTATTAACTAAGCATGTTATTAACATTTCTATAAAATAAAAATATTAATTTAAGTAATATGTTATAAAAAATAAGGACGTTAGTCAAATTTTAATGGTTTGTATTTAAATGAAATATTTTTATCAACCCACCTTGACATTTTTTTTAATAAAATTTATCCAAATTGAATCATGTTATGTTCACAAGTGTATTTTTCTCACTTATTGGAGCTTACTAACAAAAATAAGCTTAGATAGTATTGTTTAACTTATCTAATTAATTAAAACTTATTAAATTTTATAACTGCTTATTAAAGTTAAAATACACTTAAAAAATAAGTTTTTAGCTTAAAATATGAAAGTTTATACGAACTCATTTTTAAATATTATACATTTTTTCGAATCTTATCATTCATCTCCATCTATTTAATTTCCCCTAACATTCGTATTAATAGTAATATATTTTATAGTTATTTGTATATAAATTAAATATTAATAAATTATAGTAAGTAAAAAATTATTAAAAAGATATTTTAAATACCAAATTCAACTAGTAATATAAATTTTATTTTGAGGATTAACATATGATATAATCTCATAGTTTAGTCGAGTATTGTGAATTATACACTTGATTATAGATAATATTTGGCAGCTGGAGGGTGCACTTTAGCATCCTGTCCTCACGCCGGATTTGCCAGCTCAGTCAACACTATCTGACCACTCCAGTAAATTAATGCTAAAGCCGCATGTCCGCCGGCTAAGTCATTCTAGGCGTGGATGAGTATGCTCTTTTCGTTTCCTCACCTCATCCATCGCTCTTCCCACTGGTTGGTCGGGGGGCGGCGATCGATGTTAAGGGGTCCCGGAATGTCGAGGACATGAGTCGCCTAGATCCTCCAAGGCCAGCTCGAGTTCCAAATCTCTAGCCCTCAAGTTGCTGTCGGACTCCGCCACTGGCCATCCCATCCTCCTCCGCCTGTCCCCGAGGCTCGCCAAGGTCCTACCGGAGGAGATCAACCTGCACGCCTCGCCTTTGAGTCTGATCACTCACGAGCTCCTGCATGGTACCGGGAGGAAGACGAGATTCTCCCAGCCTTTGCCCGAGGATGGAAGCAGCTCTTCGGGGCAACCTCCCGGGAAGACTCTGACTTTTGCCTCAGAGCAATATCTCAGGAGGTTGACAAGGCTACGAGGAGGCGATTCAGCCTGCGAGACTTCCAGTTTGGACGTGAATTCAACCATATTTTGCAATTCTTCAATTGAGTGGCTGTAAACAAGGTAACCAAGCGTCTGAGGAGCTCTGATCCCGCGATTCGCTGCCTGAGACAGAATCAGAGGAAAACTTTGACTCTAGCCTAGGAACCATCCCTGAGAAGGGTCCCCAGGCTACAAGAGGGAATATTGGCAAGTGGATATACAACTTTGGGCATGGATTCAACCACATTGTATGATTCTTTGAGCAATCCAGTCTCGAAGAAGGCAAAGAAGCTTCTCTCTCCGCACATGGCTGTCCAGAGAGTTGATGGGGATGAAGTCTCCTCTGAGGTCTGTGCAGTCCTTTTTGTAACTTTCTTATTTTGTGTCTTACCAATGTTAAAGTTTTGTTATCTCCAGCATCCTTATATGCTCTTTTGTGAATAATTTAATCAGTTAACTGATAGAATTGGAATAATGTTATGCTCTTTTCTTTATTATAATAGTGGCAAGAGTTTGCATCCTCTCTTGCCACCCCTTTCTTTTTATTGTGATCTGAAGGGAAGAGACTGCAAGCATGGGGTTTTGGAATCCTTTCAACTAAGAAAGAACATTCTTCATATGGTCAAATAATAGTTTTCAACATGTAAATTTGGATCCTATTCTTCCATTCCATCTATAAATCTAAGAATCTCATTGCTCATGTGTATAAGTTATCACATTGTGGTTCTAGTGGCATATTTCGTAAACTTATCACAATCTCTCATTAGCAAATATCAATTGTAGAAGGATGCAGTAAATTTCCTATACAAAATCTTCTATTGAATGGTGCAAAAAAATCTTTTATTGACTTGACTATCTTGGTCACTTTTTATCGAGACTAAAAACACTATGTTGGCCATTATAGCATGGCTTCTTCAATTTATATGTGACATGTACTTTTTTCCTCCTCGCAGTTCTAATCCCTCATGTCCTGCATTGCTTCTTATCATAATGTAAATTTTTTACTTTATGCCTATGCAGGACCAGCAATTTGCATCCAAATGTTCCACGTTGAAGTAATCAGCACCAGAAGAATTTTTTTAGCCATCTCCAGTCATTTCCTTGTGAATTTATTAATTTGATCTCATATGCATATAATTACAGGAACCATGAGGAAAGGACCATGAGTTTACCATGTTCAGAGGATAAATTTCTCCGGAGATCTCCAAGGTTGTCTTCATGTCAATTGACAACTGGAAGCAGTTTCCCTACCCAAGCAGTGCAAAGAAGACATTCAAAGTCAAGATTTTCTGAAAGCGACAATTTTATGCCCTCATCTCAAGAAGATTCTTCTATTAAACTGAAATCATTGAAATCTCTGAAAGAGAAATCATATCCTCTCTGGTGGAATAAGGATAACAGGGAAATGCATGAGCATATGATGCTGCATGATTCCACATGTTCAGGTCCCTACAAACGAAGGTCACCGAGATTTAGTCTGGAAAATGAAAATTATGATGTTAGCAGACTCAGCACAAGATTAACTCAAGTTGGGCAACTGAGGCAATCACCAAGGCATTTTTCTCTTAGTGGAGATACTAATATTGATATTAACTGTGCAACTGGTAATGGATCAAATAAACATTCTTCTAAGAAAGTCAAAGGATCAGAGGATTTTTCTGTATCAGTATTCTATAATAAAAAATACTTAAAGCTATCTTCTGATGGGAACAATGCTTCAGTCAACACTAGGACGGATGAAGGTGATCATGTGTCAACTCTAATGCTTGAGACAGATAAGGAGCAAATTCCATTAGAAAATAATGTTTCAGAATTTTTGGGGAGTAAGCAGAGTGGAGATAAGATTAATTGCTTTGTTGGGGATCCAATTTATGAGGAAGAGGCTCAAGAAAGATGGCATTGGCGTTATGAAATGAAGGTAATCAATGTACCAGATCTTTAATTTTTCTGTTGCATATCTACTTTATGGGCTCCTAGAAATCCATATAGTTTCTCAGTTGGAGATTGCTGAAGTATTTTATCATCAATTTGCAAAATTTGTATATCTGTGCTCTTTCTAGAGATGCTATAAAGCAAGTATGATTAGTTTTTGGTTTTCTTTTGTTTGTCATCTTTTCCTGAACGAGGATGTAAAGTCAGTGGAGGAACATATTTTAAAGTAGATCTACTTTGTACTACCAATAATAGTTTTCTATAATATAATACTTTCTGAAAGTCTTAAATGTAGGTTGTTTAAAATATGTAAACCCAAAATCCATACCTAAAGGTGGGACCATGTTTTTAGTGATAGTGACATCATGGAATTATGATACTATAATTGTCCTTGAGCTTTGGATTAGTCAACCTCTTCAACCATGGGAAGTTACTTTCGGAATTATGGAGAGAGGTGTGATATTTTCAATTCTGGTCACATCCTAAGATTGTTTTTTTTTGAAATCCATAGAGATTGAGAGAGAACTTTTATTATATGGTTGCTGCTTTCCTGACACACCACCATACTTGGTTCATTTTGCAAAACTTCCGAAAGAGAAAAAAATGTTTAATTGTTATTTTCTACATAATATAAGGATTAAGAATAGAAGCCCTGCACTGTCAAAAAGTTTATATAAAAACCTTATAGAATGGCTTACTTTTTTGGTAATTATTCTTTTGCATAAAATTATATATTTAATTGGGTATTATCTTGTAACCATGATAACTTGGGCAACTTCACATGTTTTTCTTGGCTCATCCTTATGTTTCAGTGAAGACTGACTAGAGAGAAACAAATTGTCCTTGCCCAACATTTATAGTTACATAGAAAAAAAACAAAAACATTCTCGTAGTTTTTTGGTTTTTGTATTTAAAATTTCAATGCTATCTTCATTCTACATTTCACCATTTGCATTAGATCTCTAAGATTTTGTTTGAATATTTTCTTTAGCTTCACACGTTCCTTATTCAATAAGTTGCTTCTCCTATGCTGGTAATATCAGTATAATATAAGCATGATATCATGTTCATACTAATCTGGCATTCTTATAAATTTGCAGAAAAAAGTACCAATGACCAAAGGCAAAACATCCGAGTAAGCTATTATTTATCATTGACGTCTTCTTCTTCTTGTTTATGTATAATTGTCTTTCCTTATTGTGATCCTGTAAGGTTTTTTACTTACACCGAATATTCTTTAAATGTAGTAGATCTGATGATGAAGATATGATAATCACTCATGTCAAATGTCACTATAGCCAAGCTACTGTGAATGGGTATATCTACAACCTTGGTGATTGTGTAATAATACAGGTGAAGTCTATTTCGTTGGTTCATTTTTTATTCCTCCAGATAAATGATTGTGCTGACCATCCCTTTTATTGGCTTGATTCATGAAATCATTTCCTACATTGGAAGGAAAAACACAATAACTTCTTTTGGGTCAATGAGATTAGGGTAAAGAAGTGTTTTATCAATGGGAGCAAAATAAGCACATAAAGGGTGCTATTGGGTGGACTCCAATATATGGATATCTACTAACCCAATAACCCAACCTCAACAACATAATACTCTTACCATTAAAACATCACCTTCAAGCTATAGCATATATATGTGTATATATATAACGCACCAGCTTGTTACATAAAATATTAAAAAATTTAATGCCAAAACCCTTCGTAAAAATGTATGTCAGTTGCTTAGATGATTGGGCATATGACCTAGAAATCAAACCCTTTTTGACAATATCATGAACAAAATGGTAATCTACCTCCACATGCTTAGTATGCTCATGAAAGGTGGGTTGTTTTTAAAATAATGGTTTCTTAATCATCACAAAACACTACATTGGAGTTTTGATAGAGAACCCCCAATGCAGAAATGAAGGATTGCATCCAAATTATCTCAAATGTGGCTTGCACCATCCTATTCTTCTTGAATATTAAGCCACATTGTTCACATGGTACACATCATTAGCACGCATATATAGGTGACCAATTTGCAAATAGGTCCCTCAACTAGTTATTATTTAACACCCCCCTTAAGATTGATGGTAAATATTTATCATCCCCATCTTGTTACAAACATCACATCTTGTTATATATCGATCTTAACTTGAATTTTCATCACAATCATCATATTCCCAGTTCCAAAGAATTGGGTAGCCAAAACCTTTCATACAATAGTTGCACTTCTTATTCTTTCTACCATTTAAGCGATAGATGGACAAAGTGATCCTGTCACCCATGCAACCACTAGAGAATTGGTTGTCTTCCACACCGTCCATGTTGTACTGGTAGTATTTGCTGGTTCTACACAAGATTCATCTATGTAGTAGCCAAGAGAAGATAACAGTGGAAGTTCTTCTGTTCTTTTCCTAAAAGTTTTGATACCAACTTGGGAATATAAATTGTTTGAATTGTAATTTCATATTGTTCAAAGGGGTATATGTAGAGGATGCTTATGACATACTATAGGAAAGCTAGCTATATTAAAGTATAGCTATACAGCTAATTCTCAATAAGGAGACATGTAAGTAATTGTCTAACAGTGTACATGCCAATTTAATCTCAATACTACAACAAGATCTTGTGCAAAGTTCAACATATTATATGTGCAAAAACAATATAGGATAAAGGACTTGATAATAACTGCTGAGAAAAATCTCATCTGCAATCTGGTACAAACTCAGGTCATGTTTCTTTACATTCTTTACCAAGAAATATAGTATACAGCATTTTATAGAATGATAATATAGTTCTATTCTGAGAGAGTTTCCGTCTTGAAGAATTCATCCCATCTAATTCTTTATATCCATCCCTCTGACAAATAATTATATGAAAAGAAAAACATAATTTCCACGACCAAGTCATCCGTGTAAATTCATGTGCACCAGTAGTGGAGGAGCTACCTGAATAAGGTCCACTCTGACAGTTTACACTGCCATGTCTTATGTTAAATTTAAAATATCCATGTAATTACTATGAATTTATTTATTGAAAAATGATGATTTCCTTACGGGTGGACAGAGGCATTGATTGTTTATGTTACTTTGAAATTGCACTTCTCTTTTATATTGAGAGGCTTGGCAGAAAAATCATGTTTATCTATACTTCCAGGTATTTAATGCCATGCAATAACTCTAGAGTTGGTGTATGACTAACATGGTAGTGGACATTTCAGGGAGAAGGTGGAAAAGAACATGTGGGAAGAATCCTAGAATTTTTCAGAACTATTGATGAGGAGGATTATTTTAGGGTTCAATGGTTTTACAGAGCTGAAGATACGGTGGGTTCAAACAGTGGAAAGTTCTTTAACCCTGTCATTTATCTTAGGACTCAGATTTACCTTGTTATTTCCCTCAGGTTCTAGAAGAGCAAGCTGCTTTTCATGACAAGAAGCGTCTCTTTTATTCTAAAGTAGAGAACGATAATCCAATTGATTGTATTATACAAAGAATCAATGTTCGAATGGTAAATCCTAAGGTATGTTGCATGCACTATGCTATGATTACAGAAAAATCAGTCTTTGATCTGCCGGTTCAGGTTCTAATAAGAGAAGTGAGAAATTTCAAGAGAAATAATTCTTGTGAGCTTCGTATATGTCATATTATTAACAGTTGAGAGCAAATGTTTTAGAATCATAAGATCACTGCTCTCTCTATATATTTCTTCTTTATTTTTTTTATGGTGGAAGTCCCATTCCCCTTTGTCAATGGGGGCTGGTTTCTTCATATATTTTCTTTTTTCAAGTGGAAGCTACACATGATTTTTAGAAACTATATTGTGGATAAAGATGGAATGAATATCTTATCAGTAGCTTTGCCTTTTCTCTTACATGTTTAAGCTTTTCCACAGTCATTTCTGTTTCCTTCACCCCATTCTTGTTTATATTTGGAATTTGTATCACCAATTGTTTGCAATTGTGATATTGACTTGCTGCAGTTTGGTGTAAAGTCGAATTATGTCCCACCATCTGACTTCTATTATGACATGGAATATTGCCTAGAATACTCTAGCTTTTGCAACTTGTCATCTGGTGGGTACCAATACCTGTATTGTTCTGACTATGAAACCATTATCTCTCCAATATATAGCATCCATTTTATAATTGAGTTTCTCTTATTACTTCAGATCCTTCTGTTCAGAACATAGTACCACCATCAACTTCTTTTGTTGAGGCTCTTCCTGTCATTACCACTTTACCTTTACCAGAGAACAATACAAGCCATGAAACTCATAGAGCAGAATTAACTTTACTCGATCTTTTTTCTGGCTGTGGAGGCATGTCAACTGGGTTATGCCTTGGTGCCAAACTTTCATCCGTTAATCTCATGATGGTATTTTTCCATCCTTGAATTCAAAACACGAATCTTTGTATAGTTGTCGTACACTGACTCGGTTATTTGCTTTTAGAGATGGTCCGTTGATTTTGATGAGTCTGCTTGTGAGAGCTTGAAACTAAATCATCCTGAGACATTGGTAAGGATGTTACAGATCCAAAATAAATTATATACAACATGTTTCTGTGCTTGGTACATGTTATCCTTGACTATTCATTTTAGGTCAGAAATGAAGCTGCAGAAGATTTCCTTCAACTGTTGAAAGAATGGGAGAAATTATGTAAAAAATATGCAGTTAATAAGACAAAGGGATTACATTTTCTCCGGTCCATGGACCACGAAGTTACAAAAAACAATGAACATTCAATTGACAGAGTTGAGGTACCAAGGGGTGAATATGAAGTGGGCAGCCTTGTAGATATCTGCTACGGTGACCCAACTGAATCAGGGAAGAGAGGACTAAAATTCAAGGTACTCTAAAAACCATTTATTTATAGTTGCATTTGACCACTTTTGCTACTTGGTTGAGACTTTCTTATATCTCTGTCTTAATGCCATGCTTATGGCCTATTGAGTGAAGTGAAATGGACTTTCTGTTTCCGAATGCTGTACTAGCTGATCACTAAAGATGTCTCTATCATAGTATTATGTTATGGTAACTGAAAATTTTCTCTCTGTGACAAATTAATGAATCTATTGCATATTTCAGCTAAATAAAATCACAGTTGATTGTTCTCTTCACAGTATTTGGAACCAGAGTTAGTGAATTCAATTACTAGAAATATATCTGTAATATGCTGCAAGACAGTGTTTTTGTCACCTGTCCCAAAACAGTTGGCATTGCTTTCTGGGCCTTAACTAAAATTCATCCTTATCATGCTATTTTTAGAATAATTCATGAGAAGGGAAAAAATAAAGCAAAGAGAGAAGAAAGAAACTGTCCTCTTTCATTTCAATCACTCCACATTTTGGCTTATTCTTTCCCATGTGTTCTAGCATTACAAAATTATTAGCCAATCATATGTTCTAAAACTCTCCTAATAGTGTTTCACACACAGAAACCCTGCATACATAGATAATGCAGTTTTTGAGCCAAAATTATCGAGAAATATCAAAAGAAGCAGGAGAGTAAAATTAACAAGAAATATCAGTGGATTTTGGCATGTGACTGAATAATTATATGCTATAAGGTCAACCAAAGTGCTTATCTATGTATATAGGTGTTTATTATTATTATTATTATTATCATCTTCTCAGTGGTCATCATTTTCTGGTTTTAACTATATTGCCAGGTTCGTTGGAAAGGATATAGTCATTGCGATGATACTTGGGAACCAATAGAAGGACTGAGGTACAACATTCTTATCTAACTCTATATAATTCTTTACTGGACCAAGAAAATCCTGCACAACTGTTTTGTAAGTTTTTTATGAATTTAAATATTGAATAGTTTATTCATGTGTTGTACCTCTTTCTCAGTAAATGCCAAGAGCGAATAGAAGAGTTTGTCAAAACTGGGTACACGTCCAAGATCCTGCCACTCCCAGTATGTCTATTTAGCTTTCTCCAAATAGGTTCTTATTCTTGTACTACAAGTTTCTTTTATATATTTCATATTTTCAACGAAACTACATATGCCAGGGTGATGTTGATGTGATTTGTGGGGGCCCACCATGCCAAGGGATTAGTGGCTACAACCGTTTCAGAAATGTTGATTCTCCTCTAGATGATGAAAGAAATCAACAAATAATAGTCTTCATGGATATTGTGCAATTCCTTAAGCCCAAGTTTGTGCTGATGGAAAATGTAGTTGATATACTAAGATTTGACAATGCTTCACTAGTCAAATATGCATTAAGCCATTTGGTTCACATGCGATATCAAGCAAGGTTGGGAACAATTGCTGCTGGTTCATATGGTCTTCCCCAGTTTCGTTTACGGGTTTTCTTGTGGGGAGCTCATCCAACAGAGGTAATTTATTTTCCTTGATTAGCTGAACACTTCGTACTTCTTTCTTACTGCGATTATTGAAGTCAGAGAATAAATAAACTTCTTGAAAATACTAGATGTTAACTATGTGTCAGTGTCTTTCAAGTTTGTTGATGGGAGGTATTGTCAGATTGTATATAAGTGGAGTGGAGGGGTGGATATAATCTAGATGTGGTGATGAAGACACCAAAACCATGGGAATTTTATTCAGGACTAACTCAAGAAGAATATAAAGAATATAGTTTGCCTATTTATATGTTTTGAAACATAACAAAACTAGGAAACCAATGATATTGCATAATCTTAAATATGTAAACGAATCCTAAAAGAATATTGCATATTAAGAAACATATTAATTATCATAACCATAATATATGACATATAATATTCCCTAGATTGATAGATCAATATATTTAATGGATACAATATATGAAAGAGCAATTGACATAAAAAGTAGGATGCATGAAAGTGTGGCAATGCTGAAGAACTAAAACAGGTTGCATTGGTACTGGTGTGAATGAAAACCAAAAATATTAATCCAAACTGATCTAAGAAACCCAATTTAGTGGGTCTTTGTATAAACTCCAAGTAATTCTAAGGTCTAAAATGGCTAACCTGAGAAATTCAGTCCCTCCCTCAAAAATCAGCATGCTCCAAATTCTGCCAGAATTATGTAATAATGGAATACTATATTTATTAATTTATCTTGGATTTTGACAATAAAAATGGTATTGTTGACCTTTTACTCTTGAACTTTACATGTTTGATACCATTTGGCTTGACATTTAAGGAATTGCTAATACCTTGGCTATTGGACAACTTTTAAAGTCAATTCTAGTCCAGTAACTAGTCCTGCAGCTCCCACACCTCCATATTAGTAGAGTAAGTGTTGACTAACTGTTGTTTTTGTTTTCTGCACAATGTAATACCTTCTTTTACACTTATATGTATCTGTCCAAATTTTTGCTTATGCTGGATGCAGTTAAAACACTGGCATTCAATGCAACTCTGTAGAAGTTCCATTTGAATGTATTTCCCATGTAATAATACATTTTTTTATCAACTCCTACTCCCAGATGCTGCCACAGTTCCCTCTGCCAACACATGACGTCATTGTCAGATACTGGCCTCCTCCAAAGTTTGAGGTAATGTTCCTTAATCTTGCTATTGATTCAGGAAGAGAATCCTTAATGCATAGAACATCTGATATTGCATTAGATTTATCTATCTGATTTTCTGTTTGAACACATTTTCCCATAAGTTTGCATGAACTCAATATTTTTACTGCAGCGGAACACTGTTGCCTATTATGAGAACCACCCTCATGAACTAGAAAAAGCAGCTGTTCTACAAGATGCCATCTCTGATCTTCCAGCAGTAATACTCATGGACCATATATCTACTTGATTTCTGCATATATTTTTCCTTTTTATGATTTACGTTGACAATGCAGGTTACAAATTATGAAACTCGCGAATATATATCATATGACAATCCTCCCGAAACAGAGCTTCAGAGATTTTTAAGATCCAGTAAATATGGTACATTCTAAAGCCAGTCCTGTGAGATCTTGCTGCTGCCATGCTACATTTACTTCATTATATGGATGGTGATATTTATCTAATTATACAATATATATTTTGATTGAGAAGATCTATCCTAGCATTGCTCCAATTATAAACCGCAACCTATATTTTGATTGATACCCTAAAAAATCATACTCCATGCATGTCATTCATCCTCTTGAGCACTAGTTTCTTCTCTTAATATAGTAATTGAATGTAGTACACTAAGATTCTTCTTTGCATGGATGAAACTTAATAAACTAACCAATCATAGTGTGCCATGTGGCACGACTGCCATGTCATTGTCTTCAACCTTCAGACAGTGCTTGTTCCATTGATAAGCCAATATTTTTCTTAAAGTAGTTGTATGTATGTATATACATAGCTCTGCAACTGAGGGTGACTTTCTACCTAATCATTCTACTCTGTCTAGAGTGGTGTGCTCATTGCATTCTGGGTATCAATTAACTACACTGAATGCAGATATTGTTTTAACTGGAGATACTAAAGAATAGAAACCTACTGTATCTCCATGTTTTGAAAGCATAATGGGTTACTAAGCAATGATTTTTATAATGGTCTACTTTTTCCCTTACTTTGTCATTGTGGATACTGATGATGTTATATAAATTTTATAGATACATGAAACGTAATATTAATTGCTTATGTGCTCTCTTTTTTTTTATCTGAACTCTTAGATTTGACAGGCTGCCTAGTGGATAAATGGACCCAGACTAAAAGTTTCCTTTATGATCACCGCCCTCACATATATTCAGAAGATAACTATCTAAGAATTTGCCAAGTTCCAAAGAGGAAGGTAGAACATTACCTTGTAAGTTTTTTAATTTAGGTTTTCCATTTCTTTATTCTGATATGATAATAATATAGGGAGCAAATTTCCGAGATTTCCCGGGCATAATTCTGGGAAAGGACAGTGTTGCACGACGTGATGAAAGAAAGCCGCCAATGCTGTTACCATCTGGAAGGCCATTGGTTAGTGGTTTTGCACAATAATCTTTGGGCATGGAGCCAAATATACTTATGTGGCTAGTTAAATATTTATATTAGATAAAGTAATCTTGTTGGATAGCTGTAGTTTCCCGTATTCCCTCTTTAGCTCACTTGTTAATTTCAATTGCTTACATGAATTGTTTAATATGTAAAATTTCTTTAATCATGCAATATCTAATTCTTTTTTTTCTTTTCATTCCGTGTAAATATTGGACGATCATATCCAAAGATATCCTGATATCATTGTATCAATGCATATATCATGACAAAAATATCAAGCATTTAATGGGTAGATTGAGACAAACTAATCTAACCACAAGCATAATTTTCCTAGGGCAGGATTTTCTTCTTTTATATTATTGCCCAAAGGGAATTGGATCAGTTTCAATAAATATGAAGTGTGTTTAACAAAAGGCTTATTTACTATTAGGTACCTGATTACATTTTCAACTACGATCAAGGGAGGTCCAAAAGGTAGATATTTTCCTCCTAACTACTTCTTTCATGTACTTGCTAAGGAATTACAGCTTTGTTGCTTGTGCAGAATTCTAATACATTTTCCCTACAATTTGCATAATCTGCAGACCCTTTGGAAGGTTGTGGTGGGATGAAACTGTACCTACTGTGCTGACATTTCCTGACTGTCGGAACCAGGTAACTATTTTGCAGATTCTATCGTTACAGTTTTCAGGATACCTAAATTTATTGTACATGAACTTTTCTTTAGGTAACTTTACATCCAGAGCAAGATCGTGTCCTGACTATAAGAGAATGTGCTAGGCTGCAAGGTTTTCCTGATTACTACAGATTCTGTGGGACACTCAGAGAGAGGTTTGTTGTTTGATTTATGACATTTTTATGGCCATATATCTTACAATAAGCATTCACCATCTAAATATGGCACATTTGCTTGAAGATGACAGTATGTGAAATCTAAGGCCTGCAAAGACTTATATTTACTTTGTAGTTGATGTATCAGTGGCCACCTAAGATATCATTACAAGTTGTTTTCCAAGTACTTTTCCAGAAATAGTTTCTACTTATCCTTGATGATGAGATTCATTCAAATACATTTTCAAGAATCTATTTTAATTCTAAATGACAGTTTGCTTTTAACGAGAAACAAGAACATAAAATACAATCTCCAAATGAACTGAATTCGTTTCAAATTATGTACAATCCTTTCATCTGCACATTTTTTCTTTAATAGAAAAAGAAATGCTCATACTCAGAAGCTACTATCTAAAGAGGAGCTCTTCTGACAGAAACAGCACTGGTTATTGCTCCCATCGTCCTTTGATTTTTGTGGTGTAGTGAGCATCCTGACATATTTTTTATATCAAACTGGGAACTGCTCTTGATATCTTGCATCTTTTTGCAGGTATTGTCAGGTTGGAAATGCAGTTGCTATCCCAGTCGCGAGGGCCTTAGGGTATTCGATGGGGATGGCAGTTCGAAAACTGAGCGGCAAAGAACCAAACATGATCCTTCCCCCCAAATTTTCTTACTCCACTTACACCTAGTTCACAAACTCATATTCTTCTACTGATCCATTGTCCATCTAACGCTTCCTTCAACATCAATATCCACCCACACCTTGATGACTCTAATAACCATATTTCAATCATTCCATTGAGTTATTGTTGGATCGTTTTACAGTGACAGCTTTCTGGATTATGTTCTCTGTAGGTTCTAGCGAAGGAATAGTATCCCTCTGGTATCATTATTTCCTTGTCTTTCAGAAGGTTTGCTATATAGGTCTAAACTCCATTTGTGCCACTCACTTTTCCCTAGGATCGGTACAAGTTATATATAATTCACTATTTTTGCATTCTGTTCATGCTAGCTAAGTTTTTTTTTTCTCCATCTGTGCTAGGAGCTGAATAATGTGAGATAGATCTAGTTGAGTGATTGGAGGGGCTATACTTTCAGGACATTGTTGAAACTGAGGAATCGAGTGTGCCATTTATATGAATTTGTATGTCCATTTGGAGCGCCTTGGATTAATCACCGTCCATCTTTATTTATGATGAGGTTCTTTCTATTAGCATAGAAACACTATATTTTTATTAGGTATATAAACAGATAAACAAAATATTGAAATAAAAAAAGGATAGTATGCTTTATAAAGAAAAAAAAAAGAGATCTCTGGAAGGAAATTGGGATGAGAATACTTACTGCTTATGGCCATCATCGTTCTTTGTTTTGTAGAATAAAAAACTATCAAAGGACTGAAGTGCTATTTATTGAAAGAATACTACAAATCTAAAAATAGTGGTGAATAAGAGTTCCCACCTTCTAAAGAAGGATTATGAATAAAGAAATATGAAGAATGAACCATCAAATAGTGTCATATCATATGCCAAAGGAAACTGGTTGAAGTGGTGTTAACTGAAAACAAATTTCATATAGAACAAAATAGTGAACTCTTATTAAAATTACAGTTTGTTAAATCATTTTTTAATTCTTGTATTAACTAGAATATTCATATCATCATCAGTAGCAAAAATATTACCCCTTAAAAAATATTACCTCTTTAAAAGACAACTCAAGGATGGCAAGCATACTCTAATACTTCCATTAGTGGTTTGTTTTCTTGCATAGCTCTTGAACCATTCATTCCACGAGGACATAGTACGATTCAAATATGAAAACTGACAATACTTTCCTTAATTTAATTCCAAAGTTCTCGTAAAGAATACCGGAAAATTATTGAATCTGTGATAACTGAGAACTTGGAATGAGAAAATCATGCCCGTGAATTATTACGGTACCTTTAAATATAACTATCATGAAAACAATTCTAAATAGTGATACATCATAATAAATATGAGAAGTATTGAAATAAAAATATCAAGTAAACAATAGAGTACTGTACACAAAGAGTATGAGGTTATTACAATGAGAAATGTGGAGAATACTGAAGAATATTTCACCAGGTATCCAAGGTGGTGTCTAAGATGAAGATCTATATAGAAACTTTTAAGTTAGGGTGCCATCATTAAAAAGATCCTTGTCACATACATATAATCATGTGGTATAAGAAAGGAGACTGGTCACCTAGGAAACTGAAGATCAAGTTTTGAGTATAATAAATGAAGGATTAAATTATCAAGCAACTAGATCAAGTATACGAAACTATACAAGAGGAACATGAACTTACCTAAGACTAGGATGAGGGAGAGGAAGACAAACTAACTACAAATGACAGATATTGTGCTGCCACAAACCTGGATATGGACGATATGAGTGTTCTCTTGGACAAACCAGAATGCAAATTACATTAACTCTACAGAAGCAAGCGAAAAAAATAGTGTCAGAAAATGAGGTAATTCCTACTGAAATCAAAATATATTGGGTGCTAAATTAAGTG
Organism: Trapa incisa; assembly: GCA_030064435.1. Taxonomy (NCBI): domain Eukaryota; kingdom Viridiplantae; phylum Streptophyta; class Magnoliopsida; order Myrtales; family Lythraceae; genus Trapa; species Trapa incisa. The sequence goes on along the minus strand of CM057775.1, from coordinate 10,171,258 downwards.
TGCAACAATCAAATGAGCAAGGAGGGAAAATATTTTTAGATTTAATGAAAACTTTAGCTAATATGTATAGGGGATGACTCAAAATTAAAAGTACAAGGAAAAGAAGATATAATAATACAACCAGGGCAATAAAATATGATAATTATAGATGTATACTATGTACATAAACTTAAAAACAATTCTTAGTATTGGACAATTGCAAGAACATGACATAAACATCACTATAGAGAAAAACACATGTAGACCAAATTATCTTGAAAAAGGAATCATAATAGAAACATGCATGTTATCTAATAAGATGTTCATAATATAATGCATGATAGGCAATGAGCTGCTTGCACTTGTTGTAAAATTGGACACCATATGCTTATTACTAGTATTAGCAACTTCAAAAAATTGGGTTTTTCATAAACTAGATGTCTAGAGCGCTTTCTTATACGAAAATCGAGAAAAAACTATATACATTGAACAACTAGAGGGATACCTCAACAAGTGAGAAAAAAAATAAGGTATATCGTCTAAGAAAGGCTCTGTATGGTCTAAAAAAAGCCCTAATGGCATTATCACACCCAAACCTGATCCACGAGTCGAATCGAGATACAACCGCCACATTGTTTTGGCAATATGATAGTTTATCTCGCTACAGTAAAATCGACATATTGCAAAGCTCAGATTAGTACAACTATTAAGTCCCGACCTAGTTTGGTTGGATTCCCGTGAGCAACCTGCCAATCCTTTTAGTTCATGAAGAGCTTCACCCTTTTCCAAATCGCAAATAACAAGGCGTCATTTTTCCTATATTTTGTGGAATAAAATTAATCAAAATTGAATAAATTCAACCTTAGGTATCTATCTTGCAGGTTCAGCTACATGTAAGTATATAAGTAAGTTTTCCATCGGTTACCTAAAAAGAGGTAAAGAGAGGGGGTGAGTTTGACAACTTAGTAAATGAGTGTTGGGAGAGAGTATTTAAAACATCTTTAATCGGAGTGTGCCAGACTCTTTATTTCTTTCGAAAATATTATTTCCCTTAAATTCTCGATTATAAAAAAAACCATTTTCCTCATTATCCACAATTGTTGTGTTTAACAATCAGCACACGCCCTTAATCATGAAGGGATCACACATTCGCAGGACGTCCGTCTATTGCACCAACTTGAGGCATCAAAGCGACTTTATCGGCCACCTAGATAGAAGCCCATCCACTTCTATCCTGGGAATGAGTAGATGTTCGCGATATCCGACCTTCAAACCCAAAATCAACTCCGTATCTTTATGAAGACAGAGACCTCATCCTGAACCCACCCCAATCTCATGCGCATGAAGCTACGTCGAGCTTCCCTGACTGTTGACACGACAAACTGTCCTTATCTCCACCATGTCTGTCACGCCCCTACTAGGTTTGGTCGGATCCCTTTGAGCAACCCGCCACTCTCCCGGTTTATTAAGGGTTTCCCCTTCTTTAAATCGTGAGGAGTAAGACATCCTTTATACATGTACCCTTCCTAGAATAATATTAATCAAAACTGAATAAATTTAAACTTACATACCTGCCTTGCAGATTTAGCTAGCAGAAGGTGTTTAAGTAGATTTTTTCTTCGGTTACCTGAAAATGTGGTAAATGGTGATGTGAATCCAGTAGAGACTACGAATTCACAAGTCCAAATCAACCGAACCTGCAAACAGTCTGTCACCAAATGAGATGAAGGATCATTTGATACTACAAGAGGGTGCAATCACAATACTAAGGGCTAAAAGATTCAAATATGCTTTATATGGGTTGATTAAAGAGATTGCAGAAAATTTAAGTAGAAGCCCAGTAGAAGAGCCCAAGAGAAGGTCCAAATTCAATTAATAAGGAGATATTTATTAATATAATAAATCTTATAGGATATTAAATAATAATATTAGATATTTAATTAGTCAAGTTCAGATTTTTAAAGTAGCTATTAAAATATCCAAGATATTTAGATTAGATATGGTTATCATGTAACCATAAGATATATTTTTCCTTGTTTTTATGCTATTCAATTGTTATTTATGCCTATAAAAGGTTTACTCCACATCATTGGAGAGTACACTTTTGAAATTCAATTTTGTGAGATTTTATCTTCTTTCTCTCTTAAAAGAATTTTTAAACTGATCAGGTTTTTACCTATTGCGTTCAAATAATCAAGACTTATCATGAATGTTTTCTAAGAGTTCTTCTTAGAGGATTTGGGTGTGGTGTCTACATATCTCATACCTTGTTTCTCACATAAATAAGGAATATTCTATCTTTTTGTACTTGAAATGTGAAAGTTTTGGGATCTTTGCCATATCTGGTGCAAGGTGTCGTCAGCATATTGGTGAGGTTCGCATTAGTTAGTATTAGAGCACACGGTTGCATGACAAGTTTTATCCTATTTTTTATATTTGGTTCTCCTTTTCTTCTCTATCTATTTCTATTATCTATAAAAAATAAAAAAAATCTCATCTTCTTCTATCTATCTTCTTTTCAATAAGTTAAAAAAAAAAAGAAAGAAAAAGCCAAAACAAATATGTGCCAAAAAAAAGAAAAAAAGAGCAAAAACAATTCGTGCAAAAAAAAGAGCAAAAGAAATTCGTGCAAAAAAAAAGGCACAAAAATTCTATCTTAAGATTCACTATACTTTATCTGAGTTTTATTATTGTTTCTTATCATTTGTGTTTCATTCGTCATTCTAAGTTTCTTATTCATATGGTCTATTTAAGTTTCAATCTTATCTAAGTACATCAGTATCTTACACTTCAATTCTTTTGAAATTGCTTTTTAAAAACCTTATCGATTTGTCTTGATTGTTCCTCAAGTTGAACTGTTTCGTAAAAATGGTTAGTTTTTTAAGTTAAATTAAGATTGAAAGAAGATAAATGAGTGGAAAAAGGCAATAGTGTTTTGAATCTATCTACCATTTTAGTGTAAAACACGAGTACGTGAGTGAAACATGTGTGAGAGAGTTACGAGGTTCTTTTCTTTCTACCAATTGGCAGGATCATAAGGCCCAACAACGAGGAAACACTATAAAAGAAGAAGGTTCAATATCGCCCATTCAAAACCTACAATGAAAAGCAATGAAGAGTACAATGAAACAAATAGTGAAGTTTGAATTTGAGCCAGTTCATACACGAATGAATCGCTTGGAGGAAGGTGTGAGATGACATTCACATCAACATACTTCCATTGAACAACCGTGGAGCAGTCAATCTCGATGCTTCGATCCACAGGTACTGGGGGAGTTTGATGATCTCCAAGTTAATCGCGACAACCTCAAACTCAATTCCTTCAATAAACATACTACTTGGGACAGACCATAGATTGATGATATCTTGGATAACCAACGTGAGAATTTATTTCATACTCATTGTTCTATGAAAAATAAGGTTTGTTCTGTCATCACAGATGGGGAAAGCTACACTAACTTTACTAGCACCAAGATTGTGGAGAAGTTAGTATTAAATACAATGAAGCATCCAAAGTCATATCAAATTCAAAGGCTGAATGATCAACCGAAACTCGAGGTAACCCAACAGGTGATAGTGTCATTCTCTATTGAAAAATATCAAGATGAAGTATTATGTGATATAGTACCAATGCATGCATGTCATATTCTATTAAGAGAACCTTGAAAGTTAGATTGTTAAGTTACATATGATAGATTAACATATAGGTACTCATTTGTGATGAATAATAAACCAATATCTCTTGTACTTTTGACTTTACAATAAGTTTTTCAAGATCAAATGAAAAAGAAAAAGGAAAATGAAAAGAAAATAGCAAAAAAACAAGAAGAGAGAAAAGTGAAAATTGAAGATGAAGAGAGAAAAGACAACATTGAAAAAGAAGAGAGAAAAATCAGAGTTGAAACATAAGAGAGAAAAGCCAAAATTGAAAATAATGAGAGAAAAGACAATGTTGAAAAAGAAGAAAGAAAAACCATAATAAAAAGAAAAGGGAGTAAAAATAATTTTATGGAGAGAAAAAGTGAGATCAAGAGAGATATAATTTCAGATTATATCCTTACATTACTTATGTAAAAGGATTTATATTTTACTAACCATATGATCGGATGTTTGTCGAGCATTAGTATTTCTCTTATTTAGGAATTCAAGAATGTCATTCCTAAGAAGATAACTCATGGTTTGCCACCTGTTCGAGAAATCAAGTATCAAACTCAACACCAAATACTAAATTTGAAGAAGCTGGGATATGCATGGGATAACATGATTTCAAGTGTTGTGCAAATGCCTCTCCTCATCCTGACCTCACCCCAGTCTCATGCGCATGAAGCTACGTCGAGCTTCCCTGACTGTAGGCATGAAAAATTACCCTTATCTCCACCATGTCATCCAGTAGCCCTTAGTTAACATCATTATCCCTCTTGGGCATCTTAATGGTCCCGAACCTCAAGTGCATGCACAAACAATAATTTTCCATAAAGCCATTTATCTTTGGTGCCACTGGTCCAACGGCCCCGACCCTCAACTCGACCTGCATCTATTTGTCTAGATTGGTTCGTCGACCTAGTCTTGTCACACTACCGCCAATCCATCGTGTATGTCAGTCCTATCTTGGTACCATGGCCAAATCACATCATTCATTAAAATTTTCATGGCTTAACATCATGTTTGTTTACGAGCTCTTACTCATGCCATCTGGCCATGGGCCTACTGTACGAGATTTTCAAAATCGTGCATACTAGCCCCCAAGTTCCAAAACCGAGGCCTCTCGCCTAACTGAGCTATTCGAGCTCTCATCAATAAGGTCTCCCAAGATCTTTAAGCAGTGGCACACAATCAGGGGAGAACACTTCTGACAAAATATCTTTTCACTTGTCGATCATACCAACCTAGTGTAATGACATCTTCGCTTACAATCGGTAAACGGGTTTTCCACTTCCTTCCAGAAAGTTCATCATACCAACCTGGTATGATCTACTTACAATCGGTAAGTAGTTTTTCAGTCTAGTTTCCATATCATTCCAACCAGGTGTGATGTTAAAATTCCACATGGTAGTGGTTTTTCATTATGAGGTACTCATCATCCCAACCGGGTATGATGTGGAAAATCCCACTCATCCAATAAGTGCAGTGTATTTTCCCCTAAAGTGGCTTTTTGCCTCCATGCTAGCTTATCCTTGCTAGCGTTCCTGGTCCTTCATGTTCCTACACAATACGAATATCCTTGTAGAAACCACAAAGGTGTGATGATTAAAATACCACTTAGCAGTATGTTTTCATTTTCTAGGTGTAGTTAATTCCTTTTGATCGGTTCTTTGTATTCACGCGAGCTTGTCCTTGCTGGCGTTCTTGGTACTTCATGTTCCTACATGATATGAACATCCTTGTTCATTATCCCACGACCTAATATCCTTCATTCATTCCAAATGAATGAGAAAATCAAACTTTTCATTTATTTACAATTAGGTACCTAAAGTAATTTTTCTTTTATTTTATGTCCCTAATGCTAGTTTTTCATCAAATTGAGTCCCAAAACTTTTAAAATTCACCTTGGGACCTCAATTGATTCAAATTCACAAAAAGAGGTTCAATTTCCCAAATTTCCAATTTGGTCCCCCAACTTTTCCAAAATTACCATTTTACCTCAACAGAAATGGTAAGTTTTGCCCCAAAAATTCCAAAATTGCCCAATTGGTCCTCCAACATCTTTATCATGCCCAATTGGTCCTCAATTTTTTGAAATTGTACTTTAGTCCCTCGAATTTTCAAAATTCCCAATTTTCTATCAATTTCCCCCCAATTTTAACCTTTTAACATAGCCAAGTTTGATTTTATCAAATTGATCGATCAAATGAGTTTAATTATTGAAATTGAAGTTAGATTGGAGTTCCTACACCTTCATACAATTCAATTGCACTTTGAATCACGTGATTTGATGCCATAATGAGCTTAAACGAAGCTTCGCTAGAAAATAAGACTTAGAGAGAGAAAGCTTCGAAAGCTTACCGTCGGGGGCGCGACGGTTCGAGCTTTCGATCTGGGCAGATAGCTCTCATCCTGAGGTTCTTCTAGGATCATAAATTGCATCAATTGATGTAGAATTGAATGAGAATTTAGTCATTAATGTTCTACTGGTTCTCTCTAGCACCAATCAGAATTTATAGAGGGGAGCCAAATTGACCCACCTTTCCGCCCTAATTCAGCTATAGGAGAGCTGTGGAGGTGTTGGGAGGGCTTGGTTTAGCCTGAGAAGGGCTCGAATTTGCTGATTTTTGCTTGACAGAAATAAGGCAGCTTCAGTCCATCGGAGCTGCTTCACTGTTCGATTGCGACTGCGCTTCTCCAACGACCCTTGGAGCAAATGGAGACTACAAGCGTGTAGCTGACTTCTCCCCGAATCCAATGAACCTGAACTTACCTTGTTTGGCTCTAAAAAATGCCCAAGTCGGAGCTTTGGTTCGAGATTCGCCAGAAATTGGAGCAATTGAGAGAGGATGGAGTTTTTAGGTGTGGAGAGGATGAATAAGGAGGGGCTCTTTACATAGGAAGCTTGGGGACTTCTTAGCTGTCCGATTGGTGCCTTAATGGCAGTCATTCATTGCGTGAAACTCCATGGCCAGAGACTTTTCAGTTTCATCGGCGCTGCGTATTTTCTGGCGAGTGAACAGTGCTGTCATCTGAAGGAAGAAGATAACACTGTTCCGAACTGGACCGTACTGGTCCTAACCTGGTTCAAAGCTTAAACTGGCCGGTTCACCCTCGATTCATTCGAATTTTTCAAAATTAAAAATTTCTAAATTCATTTTCTATGCAATGGTGGCCTCAAATCTCAAATTTGAATTTTTTAAGCCACTTAGAAAAATGAATTTAGCATCCAGTTCCATAGTGGTTTAAACTAGTTCAATCCGATTTGGATCCGGTTCACTTGAACCAGTTTGGTTTTCATCCCCCATTCATCCTAAAGTCCTTTTTCATGACTTATGTTACTCTTTAGGTCACTTGTGATCCATAAATTTCCCGGTTTGCCCTCTCTCTATGTGTTCCAGTTCATAAACCAGCTTGGTTCATAAACTGTTTCAATCCAGTTCGGATCCGGTTCACCCAAATGGGTCTGGTTTTTCTCTCCCAATTTGTCCTAAGGTTCTTTTCCAAGGTTTATGAACCCTTTTGGGTCACTCAGAAGTTGTGAATTCCCCAATTTGCACGTTCCCCTATGATAAGGTTTGTGAACCAGTTCAGGTTTTTTACTTGGTTTGATCAGTTCTTTTCCCGATTTTCCTTAACTCAAAAGGGTGGGCTTTACAATTTAATAGTCTAGCCATTCAATGGACCGATGCCATGTGAGTGCCCAGCCATTCGATGCAACTAATCAATGCATGACACGTGGTGAAGTGCGCCCAGTCAATGCTTGGCCAATCAAAGCGTGACAAATGTCATCGGTCAATGGTCAAAAGAGGAATATCCACGTCAGTGCCGACCGACAAATAGGAGAATGACACTTTTCCCGGTCAATGGTCAATGTAGGAAAAGCTCATCAGCAAAGACCGACCAATGAGGAGCGAACACGTGGTAAAAGTACCACACTAGTGTTCAACTGAGATGTTTGAGATATGACCGACCAATCAGTGGACGACACATGGTAGTGCCATGGATGACCTCAGCCAATTAGAAGTTGACATGTTGTAGTGGCATTGTGTGTCAGGAGGAAAATCTAATGTATTTAAATTAGCCATTTAGAGGATGCCACGTGTCACCATCAATGACTAACCGAACACATTTAGTAGCCATGTTGGAACGAATGACCAATAGGAGGTTGCCATGTGTCTGGTTAGCGAGTCAAATGCTAACTAGGCTGTCGAGTAGGAAGTCATGTCAGCAGTGCAATGCTCACACACGTGGAGCAGTGTCATCTTCAACCTTGGACTAACGACAATCCGCGATCGCCAAAAGGAGACTAGATCTTCTACATCCAGAAAATCGGCCATCGCCGCCGGAATAGGTTGAGTCAGGTGCCGTAACTTATGTTGGCCAGCAGTCTTGTTAATTTATGAAATCCCTATATAAGGAGTGATCTCCCATTCGCCCCCCCACCGCTCGAGCGACCCCTAAAGGAAAACAACCCATTTTCCGGTGAAGTGCAAACTAGAGCTTCGACATCAGGCATTTTCACAACCCAAGGATCTCCTGTTGGTAGAAAAAGAACCAAGGTGAAGTCCTCTGACTAGCCAAACCCTCAACCCAACTAGAGGACTCCTTGGGGTGCACTAGAGTGATCACATAGTGAAAGCTACTATGATAGCTCGAAATGGTGAATCTCTGACCACTGGAATTCGGGACACCTTCGGCCTCCTGTAGCTGAAATCGACATTACACGACTCCCCTAAGATGCCTCCTGACTCCCTTTCAGTCCCCAAGTAAGTCATCCCACCTCCAACTTGCTTAAGTCCTACATTTCTAGAGAGAGAAAGTGGCTGAAGTTTACTGACCAAATTTCCTCAACCTAGGACATCAATTGGGGTGAATTCTAATTCTTGGAGGATTCTCCCATGAAGACTAACTCCACAAATCTAGAGCTCTGACAACTGCCACTCCATCGGTAAGAATTCGAAGCTCTCTCTATATATAAGTTCAGTTTTCTGATGAAACTCTATTTGAGCTCGTTTCAAGTCTAAAAACGATAATTCAAAGCATAGACTAGTCGTAGGGAGGTAGAGAAACTGATTAGTAGCATGCTAGGAGGAAATTGACATGGTTTTGGCATTCAATTTGATTAAATTTGTTCTATGGGCAAAAAAGTGACGAATTGGGGAAAATTGAGAATTTTTGAAAATTGAGGGACCTAAGAGCAATTTTTAGAAAACTAAGGGCTAAGGGACAATTTCAAAGTGATTGAGGGTGAATAGAACATTTTGAGAAATTTGAGGGAAAATCGGTATTTTTTTTAAATTGGGGGACTAAAGTGTAATTAGGGCATAAACTAAGGACTTTGGTGCAAATACCTAAGAATATAGGGTCCTTTATACTGACCTCTCATGAGCATATTCGAACCAGGTAATTTGGGTGTTCAAGGATCGACGCAGAGAAATGCGGCACGAATTGGGACCTGGTCGGGTAGACACTTCACTACATACTGGGTGAGTGAGAATTTCCAGCATCAATCTTGGTTGGGATGATGGTCATGTTTTCCTATTAAAAACCAATTTTCCTAGAATTAGTCTCTCATGTATAAGTGAATTAGCTTAAATGATTTGGGAGCTAATTCTGGGGGTGAGTTAGAATGGTTCAAGTGGGCCCAAGGCTAATGGGCACGAGATTCAGACCTCTTGAGAATTAGCGAGTAATAAGCCCATTAAAACTTTCATGATAGATAATTGTGTTTTACACCTATTGAGCCAAGGTCGGCTTGTTGGGATTTTTGGGCCAAATAGCTGCTAAGTCGAAGCCGGGTCATTGAACCAGTTGGGCTAGTGAGAAAGGGGTCAGAGCCGGGCCTTAATTTTTACCAAAACCACCAGTTAGCCCTCCATTTTTCCAAAATTTCCATTTGATCCCAAAAATTGCCAAGTTGCCCTTAATTTCCTCAAAAATTGCCAATTGGCCTTCCATTTTATCCAAATTGCCCAATTAGACCTCAATTGAGAGTGAGTTTCATCAAATTACCATTTGAGCCCCAATTTTCTAAAAATCCACAAATTTCCCAATTTCTCAAAAATTGCAATTGCAATTTCACCGTTGATCGGACATATGACAGCCTTCCATTGGTTTTCCATGTCTACATGGTTGTTGATGGGGCGTCATTGACTGTTGACCGATCTGATCTATTGACCGGTCCAGTCCGTTTGGCCTTATTGACCCGAATTAGAAAATCGACCAGTTTAGGTCCGATTCGACCGGTTTCTAAAATTTAAAAATTTATCTAAATTTATTTTCTATCTAATGGTGGCCTCAATTTCCTAAATTGACATTTTTAAACCACCTAGAAAAATGAATCATTGAACTGGTTCACTATGGTTCAATCTAGTTCAGTCCAGTTCAGGTCCAATTAACCCTAAAACGGTCTAGTTCTCTCATCCAATTTACTTCATGGTTCTTCCCCATGATTTTTGTGAATTTTTGGTCACTTGGGAATTTTCAATCTCTCATGTTAACCCTTTTTTACTATTTTTTGTTTCAATAATTGACTCGGTTTTTCATATGAAAATATGCCAGTTCTTTTCCTGGTTCTCCTTGGTCTTAGAGGACAGCTCTCCCCTCATTTTATGAGTTTTTCCTCAAAAATTTTACATACTAAACAATTGTGGGTATCTACCCCTTATAATTGACTCGGTCTCCCACGTTTCCTCCTCTACTTGACTATTTTGCCAGAGGATCTTCACCATGGGAATCCTCTTATTCTGGAAGTACTTCTCTCGTCTGTTGATGATTCGTATCAGCTCTACCTCGTAAACCAAGTTTTCCTCGATTTTTGGTGGCGGTTGATCTAGCACATGGCTGGGGTCGGGCTTATATTTTCGCAGCACCGACACATGGAAGACGTCATGAATTCTTTATAGGTCCAAAGGTAAGTCCAACTTGTATGATATTGGAATGATTTTCTGAATTATGACGTACAAACCTATGTACCTTGGTTTCAAGTTCCCCCTCTATTGAAACCTATGTATTCCCTTCCACGGTGACACCATGAGTAATACGTGGTCCCCTACCTTGAATTCTAGGTCCTTCTTCCGATTGTCGGGATAACTCTTCTACCGATCCTGAGTCGGCTCCTTATTATTTGGATCTTTTCTATCAACTTGAGAAGGTCAAGTCGAATTGGCAGTTTTCAACTCGGCCAAAATAGGGTAGTTTTGGTCCGCTGGAGCTGCTTCACAATTCTATCACATCGGCGTTTCTCCGGCGACCCTCGGAGCAAATGGAGACTATAGGCTTGTAGCTGACTTCTCCCCAAATCTAAAGAACCCGACCACGCCTTCTTTGACTCAGAAAAATGTCCAAGTAGGAGCTCTGGTTTGAGCTTCATCGAAAAATGGAGCAGTGGGGAGAGTGGAGTTTTTAGGTGTGAGGAGGATGAATGAGGAGGAACTCTTTATGTATGAAGCTTGGGGACTACTTGGCAATCTAATTGGTGCTTTAGTGGCGGTCATTTATTGCTTGAAACTCCTTGGCCGGAGACTTTTCATCTTCGCTGATGCTGCTCAATTTTTTGGTGAGTGAATAGTGTTGTCATCTGAAGGAAGATGACGACACTATTACAAACTAGACCGGACTGTTCCAAATCGGGTTCGAAGCTTAAACAGCCTATTCACGCTCGATTTGGCCAAGTTTTTCAAAATTAAAAATTGCTAAATTCATTCTCTATCCAATGGTGTCCTCAATTCTCCAATTTGGATTTTCTAAGCCACCTGGAAAAATGAATTTAGCATTCGGCTCAATAGTGGTTCAAACCGGTCCAAATTGGTTTAATCTGGTTCGGATCCGGTTAACATGAACCGGTTTGGTTTTCATCTTCAATTTATCTTAAAGTCCTTTTTCATGACTTTTGTGACTTTTTAGGTCACTCAGGATTCATAAATTTCCTGCTTTGCTCTTTCTCTATCGGTTTCGGTTTATAAACTGACTCGGTTTTCTCTTTGTAAATGACCGATTCTTTTCCCATTTTTTTCTTATTATCAAAGGACAGGGTTTGTAACTCTCCTCTCCTTTTAGGGGTTTTGTCCTCAAAATAGTTACATGTTAAATAATTGGGGGTAACCTTCCCTCATTACATTTTTAGCTTCCCATATCTCTTATTGCACGGGTCCATTTTGCCACAGAACTTTGACCATTGAAATCTTCTTATTCCTAATGTTCTTATCCCTCCGGTCGATGATTCGTACTAGTTCTATTTGATAGATCAAGTTCTCTTCCAGCTCTAGTGGAGGTCGGTCCAATACATGGCTAGGATTAGGCTGATACTTCCAAAGCACAGAGATATGGAATACATCATATATTCTCTGCAAGTCTGGAGGTAGTTCCAATTTATAGGCCATCGGTCCTATCCTTTCAATGATGGGATATGGGCCAATATACCTCAGTTTCAACTTTCCCCTTTGTTGAAACCTAAGTATTCCCCTCCATGTCGACACCTTGAGAAATACTTGATCTACCATATACAAATCTAGATCTTTCCTTAGATGATCCGCATAACTCTTTTGCCTGTCCTATGCAGTCTTAAGGCGACTCTTGATTAGTTTTATTTTCTCGCCCATTTAATACATGGGTTTTACGCCTATATAAAGAGGTCATCCCCATTTCATTCTCCTCACACCTTAACACTTCTCTCTCTCTCTCTACTGCTCCATTTCCCGGTAAAGCTCAAACCAGAGCTTCGACTTGAACAAAGGTCGGGCTCTTTAGAACTGGGGAGAAGATAGCTATCTGATAGCAAACTCCAGTCAATCCGAGAATCATTGGAGAAGCGCTGACATGATGGTATAGTGAAGCAACTCTGGTGGACCGAAGCTGCCCTATTTCGGCCAAGCTGAAATCGGCCATTTCAAGCCCTCCTCAGGCCAAACCAAAACCTCTCAACACATTCTTAGCCTTTCCATGGCCGAATTAGGACCGCAAGGTAAGCCAATTCGGCTCACCTTTACAATTTTCGATCAGTGCTAGAGAGTGAGTCGACCGAATTTCAATGACAAAATTCTAATCCAATTCTGCATCAATTGATGCAATTCTTGATTCTAGGATGAACCTCAGGACAAGACCTATCTGCCCAGATCGAAAGCTCGGATCGCTGTGCCTTCACCGGTGAGTAATTGAAGCTTTCTCTCTCTACAGTCTGTTTTCCGGCGAAGCTCCATTTGAGCTCGTCCCGGCAATAAAACTTGCGATTCACATTTCTAAAGAATCGTATAAATATGTAGAAACTCAATTTCAACTTCAATTTCAACAACTGAAACATTTGAAGGGTCAATTTGATGAAATCAAATTCGACTGTGTTAAGAAGTTGGAATTGGGGGAAAATTGAGGATTTTTGAAATTCAAAGCATCAAAATGAAATTTTTTTAAATAGAGGGTCAATTGGGCATGAAAATATTGTTGGAGGACCAATTGAGGAATTTTGAAAATTTTGGGGCAAAATTTACTATTTTTGTAACGGAAGGGCAAAATGGTAATTTTGGAAAAGTTGGGGGCCAAATTGGAAATTTGGGAAATTAAACCCCTTTTTGTGAAATGGAATAAATTGAGGCCATATGATAAATTTTAGAAGTTTCGGGACTCAATTTGAGGAAAAATTGGCTTTTGGGACTTAAAGAGAAATAACTTTAGGGACCTAATTGCAAATAAATGAAAGTTTGACTTTCTCATTCATTTGGAATGAATGAAGGCAATTAGGCCAAAGGATAATGAACCAAGATGTACATATCGTGTAGGAACACAGTACCGGGAATGCCAGCAATGAAAAGCTCGCGTGAATACCAAGAATCGGTCTAGTGGAATTCACGACATTAACGGGTGAGTGGGTTTACTAACATCATACCCGGTTGGGATGATGAGCACAACTTAAAATTAAAAACCTCTTATCGGTTGTGAGTGGAAATTTTATATCATACTCGGTTGGGCAATGATAAGTACCTCGGTATGAAAACCCACTATTAAGTGGTATTTTAAACATCACTACTTAGAGGAAATGATGTGAAAATCATGTGAAAAAACTACTTACCGGTTGTAAGTAGATCATACCCGGTTGGTATGATGAGACTTCCTCGAAGGAAGTTGAAAACCCATTCATCGGTTATGAACGGAGGTGTCCTTATACCTGAATGGTATAATGGATAGAGAACACATATGTTTTGTCAGAAGTGCTCTCCCCTAACTGTGTGCCAATGCTTAAACAATTTGGAAGACCTTCTCGATGGGAGCTCGAATAGCTCTGATAGGCTGGATTTTGAAAATCTCGTACAGTGGGCCCAAGGCTAGTTGGAACGAGCAGGAGCTCATAAACGAACATGATATATGTGCCATAAAATTTAATAAGTGAATTGTTTGGCCATGGTACCAAGATAGGACCGACATGCTCAATCAACTAGCAGCAGTGCGACATGACAGGTCGACTGACCAGTCAAGACAAACAACCGCGGGTTGAGTTGAGAGTCGGGGCTATTGGACCACTGGCACCACATATTACATGGCAATATAAGAAAACATTGTTTGTGCATGCACTATGAGTACAAGATCATCAAGACGCCCATGAAGGGTAGTGATGTGTCCTAAGGGCCCTGGACGACCCGGTGAGTATAAGGGCAGATCGTCGTTTCAGGTGTCTGTACAAAATCTGGAGTAGCACCAAGCACATGAGACTGGGGTGGGGACAGGATGAGGTCTCTGTCCTCATACGGATACGAAGAAGTGATTTCGGGATTTGTGGGTTGGATGTCGCGTACATCCACTCATTCCCAGGGTAGAAGTGGTCGTGCTTCTATCCGAGTGGCAGGAAAAGTTGCTCTGAAGCCACTAGCGGGTTCAGTAGTGATACTGACTTGCGAATGTGTGTAACCTTCATGATAAAGAATGTGCGTTGGGTGATGACACACCATTGTAACTAAGAAATAATGGAAAAACCAAATTTTAAACTGAAGGGATTTTTGAAAAGAAATGAGTCTGGCACACTCCATATAAATATGTTTTTTTAGTCAAAAGATTTGAATCCCATTCACTGAGTAGTCGTACTCACCCCCTCCCTTATATCCCTTTCAAGAAATCCTGGAAAGACTACCCTTAAAGACCGTCAACTAAGATGCCTATAAGACAAGTATGTAAAGTTTTAAATTTCATGCAGTTTTGATTATTCTATTCTAGGAAAAGGTGCAGGTTAAAGGACGCCTTACTCTTTACGGTTTACAATAAGGGGAAACCCTTTAATAAATCGGGAGAGTGGCGGGTTGATCATGGGAATCCAACCAAACCAGGTCGGGGCGTGACATCGACCCTTTCTTGTCATAGGTAGTCCTGTGAGGAAGTCCATGGTGATGTGCTCCCATTTCCATTCCAGAATTGGTAAGGGTTTCTACAGTCCTTATAGTTTTAGATGCATAACTTTTATCTACTAACAAGACAAGCATCGGGCTACATATTTTGCAATGTCCCTCTTCATCCCTTTCCACCAATATCCTTACTTAAGGGTGCAATACATCTTGGTACTTCCTAGATACATTGCATACACCGAATTGTGTGCCTCTTCCAAAATTAACCTCTTCAACCCTTTATTTTGAGGTACACATAACCTACCCTTGTAGGTCAGCACTCCATCACTTCGCAGGTCATATTCTGGTTTCGTTCCTTTGTTAACCGGATCCAAATAAAATTGAAGTTCCTTATCCACTTTTTGTTGAGCTTGGATCTACTCAGTTAGACTAGGCCTTGCCACCACGTTAGCCACTAGGTATCTTTCCCGCTTATCCATCTTCAGGTCCACCTCCATCCTTCCAAATTGTTGCAACAAAGGTATGTAACTCATCTTTACTTGTGCTGCCTCAGTTTGGTACTTGTGACTTAAGGCATCTTCTACCATATTTGCCTTTCCGAGGTGATATTCTATCACAAGGTCATAATCCTTCATCAATTCCAGCCATCTCCTCTGACGGAGATCTAACTCATTCTGAGTTAGGAAGTACTTAAAACTCTTGTGATATGTGTATATCCTACACTTAACCCCGTAAAGGTAGTGTCGCCAAATCTTTGAGGCAAAAACTATAGCAGCTAATTTCAGATCATGAGTTGGGTAGTTTCTTTCATGCACCTTAAGTTGTCACAAGGCATAAGTGATAACCTTCCCTTGTTGCATCAATACACATCTAAGTCCTTGTCCAGATGCATCACTATAGATGGTGTACTCTCCCGCGCTGGGGTCAGGTAGGGAGGGTACTGGTGTAGTAATCAATCGAGTCTTTAACTCTAAGAAGCACTTTTCACATCTTTCATCTCACTTATACTCAACTCCTTTTCTAGTGAGTCGAGTCAGAGGGGCTGCTATCTTAGAAAAGTCTTGCAAGAACCGTTTGTAGTATCCTGCCAGACCTAAGAAACTTCTTATCTCTGAAAGATTCCTTGGAGCCTTCCAATCTAATATGGCTTCCACCTTGGCTAGATCTACTTTGACTCCATCCTTGGACATTATATGTCCTAAGAATCCTACCTCATATAGCCAGAACTCATACTTGGAGAATTTTGCATATAAGTGATTTTCCTTCAATATCTCCAAGGTGATTACCAAATGTTCTTCATGTTCCAACCTAGTTCATGAGTATATAAGAATGTCATCTATGAACACTATTATGAACATGTCCAAGTTGGCAAGTGGAGTTCACCATAGAAATAATCCCAAGAACAAACCCCACATCCCAAGCCCCATATCGTATGGCTTCGGTAGAGTTGAAGGAGCAATTGGACAAATTATTGGAGAAGGATTTCATACGTCTAAGTCAGTCTATGTGGGGTGCTCCTGTCCTATTTGTAAAGAAAAAGGAAATAAGTATGAGATTGTGCATAGACTATAGAAAGCTGAACCAGGTCACCATCAAGAATCGATACCCCCTTCTGAGGATAGATGATTTATTCGATCAATTAAAAGGAGCAGCTTACTTCTCCAAAATAGATTTTCGGTCGGGCTATCATCAACTCAGGATTCAAGAAGAGGACATCCCTAAGACGGCATTTTGATCCAGATATGGACATTATGAGTTCAGAGTGATGCCATTCAGATTGATGAATGCCCCTGCAACCTTCATGGACTTGATGAACCGTATGTTTCAACCCCATTTGGATAGGTTCGTGATAGTATTCATAGATGACATCCTTATATACTCACGAATGAGGTCAGAACATGAAGAGCATTTGGCAACCAACTTGAAGATATTAAAGGAACTCCTCGTATATGCAAAATTTTCCAAGTGTGGGTTATGGCTCTAGGAGGTAGGATTCTTAAGGCATATAGTATCCAAGGATGGAGTCAAAGTAGATCTAACTAAGGTGGAAGCCATATCATATTGGAAGGCTCCAAGAAATCCTATAGAAATAAGATGTTTCTTAGGATTGGCAGGATACTATAGACAGTTTGTGCAAGACTTTACTAAGATTGTAGCTCTGCTAACTTGACTCACTAGGAAGGGAGTTGAGTATAAATGGGATGAGAGCTGTGAGAAGTCCTTTTTTGAAGAGTTAAAGACTCGACTGATAATCGCACTAGTACTTTCCATACATGATTCTAATGCAGGAGAGTACACAGTCTATAGTGATGCATCTGGACAAGGACTTGGATGTGTCTTGATGCAATAAGGGAAGGTTATCTCTTATGCCTTGCGACAACCGAAGGTACATGAAAGAAATTACCCAACTCATGATTTGGAATTAGCTACAATAGTGTTTGCCCTAAAGATATGGTGACACTACCTTTACAAGGTTAAGTGTAGGATATAAATAGATCATAAGAGTCTTAAGTACTTCCTAACTCAGAAGGAGTTAAATCTCTGCCAGAGGAGATGGCTGGAATTGGTGAAGGATTATGACCTTTTGATAGAGTATCACCTCAGAAAGGCAAATGTGGTAGCAGATGCCTTAAGTCTTAAGTACCAAACTGAGGCAGCACAAGTAAAGACAAGTTACCTACCCTTGTTGCAACAATTGGGAAGGATGGAGGTGGACTTGAAGATGGACAAGCAGGAAAAATGCTTGGTGGCTAATGTGGTGGTGAGGCCCAGTCTAACCGAGCATATTAAGGCTCAACAAAAGGCTAATAAAGAACTCCAATCTTATTTGGACCAGGTTAACAGAGAAATGAAATCGGACTACGACTTGCAAGGTGATGGAGTACTAACCTACAAGAGTAGGGTACGTATGCCTCAAGATAAGGAGATGAAGAGGTTGATTTTGGAAGAGGCACACAATTTGGTGTATGCAATGCATCCAGGTAGTACCAAGATGTACCACACCCTCAAACAAGGATATTGGTGGAAGGGAATGAAGAGGAACATTGCGAAATATGTAGCCTGATGTTTGTCCTATCAGCAGATAAATGTTGAACATTAGAAACCATCACGACTACTGTAACCCTTGCCAATTCTGGAATGGAAATGGGAGCACATCACCATGGACTTTGTCACGGGACAATCGGTGACAAGAAAGGGTCGATATGCGATTTGGGTCATCGTGGATAGATTAACCAAATCAGCTCATTTCCTTCCTATAAGAGTGATGGACACAGTGAAACAACTAGCCGTATTCCAACTACCTTCTGCGTTATCCGCTAGTCCCTTTACGATCTGACAACATGATTTTGTCGGTTTATCCTTATCTATTCATCCCTTACCAACTTCCTTATTGATTTGCCCCAAGTTTCAATCATTAGTTTTCCCATTGACCCTTCAACACGTTGAGATTCTTTCTTACTTATGTCCTTTATGTTAACATCTTTCACTCAAGGGTTTCTCTTCCCTCCATCCTTTATTTCTTGCTTGTGACCATTCACCAACTTCTTATTTCGAGTTGACTTCTCTTGGGTCTATGTACAAATTCCCTATTTGGGGAGGTTTTTTTCCCTTTTATGGTTTCCATTAATTGAGTGGAGACCATCACTAGTCTTGTTGTTAGTGATCATTCACTTTAATCGCTTCTTCACTATAGGACTTACTTTTTCGATGGTTCTTAGATGTGCTTTCCTTTGCCTCCTTTTTATAGGTAATTCACCTCTTTCTTATTCGTATGACATCTTTTGATGCTATCTCCCTAGTTACCCATTACTTGAATTTAACTTACTCCTTGGGCCCTCATGAGTACTCTTCCCTTGTACTTAATCTTTCCATCTCAACCAGTAAATCATTTATGATCTTATCTTTGTTTCCACTTTTGTTGGTTTCATTACTTCTTGGTTGGGACACGTATGTCCTACCAAGGTTTCCTTCCTTGGTATAATTCATCTATTTCTTTTAGAGAGAGCTCACATCCTCTTTTTTTTTAAGATCTCTTGATCAACTTGTGAGAGGCTTGCTTAACCTTCTCATGGTTTTTGGTCGTTAATCCTATCTTAGCCATTGATCTCTTTAAGGCTTTCTTTCATCCTTATTCCCCAAAGGTTTTGGTCTTTTCACCTCTCCCTTCTTTACTGGAGATTTGCCTTCACAAGGGTCAATTTGTTAACTACTTCATTCCTACTATCCTCCTTGTTTAATTATTTTGAGACAGTTATCTCTCGAGTCTCCTTGTTCTAAATTTTCATCCCATTATCCTATTTAGGGTGTAGTCCTTACTACTTTCTGATTCCTCTTATGGTGTCGTTTATTCTCCTCGACTATCTTGTTGTTACTCGTTGTTCCCTTTCTCTAGGTTTATTTGAAATCTCTATTTGGCTTCTCTGCTCTTCCAAAGCAGGTCACACCTGGCCAACCAAGTATGTTTCTTAACCACCTATATCCTTTAATGTGGTTCCTTATTTCGGTTCTAGCTTATGGTGGTCCATCTGTCGATTACTTAGCTAGAAACTTTCTCCTCCAAAGGTACTTGTCTATTCCTCCAGGTTCTCTTCCTATCATTCTTCTTTTCCTCTTCCCTCTTTCCTTGTCTCACCCTAAAATGGCTTAGCACCTTCCGCACTCTTACTTCATCCTTACTTTACTTTTTGGTCAGCTTCCATTCCACTAGTTTTCCTTGGGCAGCCTAATTCTTCTTGGTTTCCTAACTTTTTTATAGGGACTCTTCCTTAACTCCCCATTGTCCTTGCATCTTTTAACGCTTACTTCCTTTACATCGGACTCCACACTCTTCTTCTTCCTTCCCTTAGTTAGGGTATGTCCCTCTTGGTGTACTCTAGGCAGAGTCCTCTAGAATTTCTTTCATAGTCTTGTTCCCTTGTTACTCCATACTCATGTAGGGAACTTATTTGGCTATCTTTAAGGTTTGGGTTAACTAGGGGTTACCCGTAGTTTTCTTCCTTAGGTACACTTTCATTTCTTTTAGTTATACTTGTCATTATCATGGAGATTAAATTTTAATCAAGAAAAACTGAACTTTTATTCATTCTAAGAGAGTTTTTCGTCGTGCTCGACTTATTATAGGAATTTTCTACTTCCTAATCCCTTGGGTCATATGCTAGGAGTTAGCCTTTGAACGATTGTGGGATTCATGGTCTGAAGGCTCTGAGGAATTGATTGAAGTCCATCCATATGCCCTCTGAATTTCCCTTATGAGATGAACTTCATGTATGGCCTCAAGTCCATACCTTCTTAACATCTCTGCCTCACACTCATATGTCCACTTCATCCATTAAGAAGGATTGAAGCTGGATTGAGCATTTGGTGGTACTTGGTGGACTTTCATAAGGTGGCGTAGGAATCCCAGTAGTTGTCCTAAGCCTCCTTCTTAGGGGGGAGTCCTCTATGGTTGTTGTGGGGATAGTGGAGGTGTTGGGCTCCTTGGAGGAGAATAGGTAATGCCTTCCGACTCTAGTAGTGCTCCTAGAGTTTCCTATAATCCTCGTCCATATCATTGGGCACTCTCTTCTCACCCTCCAAGAATCGTTGAACAGTCACCTCTCTAGGGGCAGACATCTTTTTCATGATCATGTGTGGAGGATTGGATTTCATAGCAAATTTTCTAGGAACTCTCCTTCCTACATGGTAATTAAGTTTTCATTAGTGTCAGGGCATAGTATTGATAATACTTCATTGGAACTAGGCTTTGATACCACTCAAGTTATCATGCCCGACCCGATTTGGTCGGATTCCCGTGATCAACCCACCACTCCCTTGATTTAAGAGGGGTTTCCCCTTTAATCAAGAGAAGTCATGCGTAATTTAACCTTGTTCCCTGGAATAACATAAATCAATAAAAATGCGAGCTTAAAATCACTTTTAAGCATACTTAACAACGGGTAGATCTGAGTGTTTTCCTTTGTCATTTTCACTACTCCCAAAAAGGGATATGAAAGAGGGATGAGTTTATACAACTCAGTAAATGGGTGTTGGGAGTGAGTTTTTATAAACAAACAGTTTTAATCGGAGTGTGCCAAACTCCTTATTTCATTTAAGCTATTCTAGGTCACGCCAAGAAGGTCTCCCAAAAATTTTAAGCATTGACACACAGTCAGGGGAGAACACTTCTGACAAAATAATCTTTCCATTCATCACACCAAGCCGATGTGATGACATCTCCGCTTACAATCAGCAAGTGGGTTTTCTCCTTCCTCCATCATACCAACCAGGTATAATCTCTCTACTTATAATCGGTAAGTAGTTTTTCCACTTAGTTCTCACATCACTCCAATCAGTTATGATGTTAAAATCCCACATATAAGTGGTTTTTCATTTTCGAGGTGCTCATCATGCCAACTGAGTATGATATAAATAAACCCACTCACTTGATAACTGTGGTGTATTCCTTCCTAGTTGGTGTTTGTCTCCATGCTAGCTTATCCTCTCTGGCATTCTAGTTTCTTGTGTTCCTACATGATTTGGGCACTCTTATCTATTAGAGTTTAGCATAATAGCCTTGATTTCTCACATATGAGCAACTAGGCTAAAAAGTTATTAGTTAATTGCACTTAGGTCCCTAGTTCTAACTTTCCCCCAAATTGAGTCCTGAAATTCCAAAAATTCACTTTGGGTCCTCAATTTACTCAAAATTGTTTAAGGGGTTCAAGTTTTCCAAATTTCCAATTTGGTCCCCAACTTTTCTAAAATTACCATTTTGCCCCTACTTTCCAAAAATGGCAATTTGACACTAATTTTTTCAAAAACTGACCAATTGGTCCTCTAGCATCTTTTCCATGTCCAATTGGCCTTAATTTTTGAAAATTACAATTTGGTCCCTCAATTTTACGAAATCCCCAAAATTTCCCAAAATTTTCCCCCAATTTCCCCTTTTCAAAGTGGTCGAATTTGATTTCATCAAATTGACCATTCAATTAGGGTTAATTACTTTAATTGGAGGTATAATTCAGTTCCTACATATCCATATAATTCAATTGAGCTTTGAATCACATGAATTGAGGCTGAAATGAGTTCAAATAGATTTTCACCGAAAAATTGTGCCTAGAGAGAGAAAGCTTCGAAAGCTTACCGCCAGAGGTGTGGCGGTTCGAGCTTTCTATCTGGGCATGTAGCTCTCATCCTGAGGTTCATCCTAGGATAAAAAATCACAACAATTCATATCAAATTGAAGGGGAATTTGGTCAATGAAATTTTCATAGTTTCTCTCTCTAACGAGGATCAGAAATGACATAGGGGGCCGGATTGGCTTACCTTTCAGCTCTATTATGGTCGTGTAAGGGCTGTAAGAGTATCCAGAGGACTCGATTTGGCCTGGGGAGGGCTAAATTTGGCAAATTTCAGCTCGGCCAAAATAGGGCAACTTCTATCTATCAGAGGTACTTCACTGTTTGATTTCGCCGGTGCTTCTCTAGCACTCCTCAGATCAAACAGAGATTACCATCAAGTAGCTGACTTATCCCGGAATCTAAAGAACCCAACCTCGCCTTCAAAGGATCATAAAAAACTCAATGTTGGAGCTCTGATTTGAGCTTCACCGAAAAATTGAGTAGTTGAGAGAGAATGGAGTTTTCAGGTGTGAGGAAGGTGAATGGAGAGGAGCTCTTTATATAGGAAGCTTAGAGACTCTCTGCTCAACCATTTGCCACCTTAATGGTGCTCATTCATGACCTGGAATGCGCTGAATGTAAACGTTTCATCTTCATCGGCACTGTCCATTCTTCCGGCATATGAACAGTTTTTGTCATCTGAAGGAAGAAGATGACACTGTTTCGAACCGGGTTCAATGCTTATACTAGCTAGTTCAGGCTCGATTCGATTGAGTTTTTCAAAATTAAAATTTTCTAAATTCATTCTATATCCAATGGTGGCTTCAATTCCCCAATTTGAATAATTTAAACCACCTATAAAAATGAATTTAGCAACCGGTTCAATGATGGTTCAAACCGGTTCAATCTGGTTTACCTGAACCGGTCTGGTTTTCTCTTACAAAATGTCCCAAAGTTCCTTTCCATGGTTTTTATGACACTTTAGGTCACTCAAGGTTTGTAAATTTCCCAATTTTCCCTTTCTCTAATGGTTAGGTTTCATGAACCGGTTCGATTTTCTCACTCGGGTTGACTGGTTCCTTCCCCTTTTTCCTTATCTTTAAGGGACGGGGTTTATACATACTCCCATCCTTCTTCTTCACGAATAGTATTGGGGCACCCCATGGAGACTGACTAGGGAGTATGAAACACTTCTCCAATAACTCATCCAACTGCTTCTTTAATTTCTTCAATTCTATTACAGTCATTCGATAGGGAGCTTGGGATATCGGATGTGTTTCGGGGATCTGCTCTATGGTAAATTCTAGTTGATGGCTTGGAGGTAATCCTGGTAGTTCCTCAGGGAATACATCCGGGTAGTTTTCAACCACATGTGTGCCCTCTAGTCCTTTCTTCTCCGACTTCTCGTTTATGACCATTGCGAGAAAAGCCTTGCAACCCTTCTACATCATCTTTTGGGCTTTAATATGAGACACTAAGTGCATTTCTCCCTTCCTCCCGTATCCTTGAAAATGCAATCCAAGGGTTTTGGGAGTGTGGAAGGTTATTACTTTCTTCCCACAGTCCACCTTGGCTTGGTGGGTACTTAGCCAATCCATTCCCAATATTATTTCTACCTCCCTCAAAGGTAATGGGATCAAATCTGCCTCTAGCTTTACTCCTCCGATCTTAATCTCACATCACTTTAACTATTTGTCCCTATTTAGTCCTTCTCCTAAGGGTGTGAGGATGTTAAGACGTTGCTCCAGGGAGGTAAGTTCTAGTGGAAGACCTGGAACTAGATCTTCCTTAATGAAGGATCTCTCCGCTTCGGAGTCAAAGAGAGCGTAGACTTTTCTTCCCCATAATTGTATGTACCCTGATCGAAGAAATGCATGTTTTTAGAGAAAAAAATTGAAGTTCTTTATTAAGTAGGATCAAATTATAGGTTTTTGTATAATTTTGGTTAGGGAGGGTTTAGGAAGTACCCACTACAATACTAGGGTCTTTTCGGGCCTCCTCTTGGGTGTGCTTGTATACCCTAGCTGGTACCCTCGTCGTGGTGGTGGTGTCCTGCCTTGGAGTTCTCGGGTTCCCTTGGGGTGGTCCAAGTGTGTTTCGTTGCTTATTCTCCCTAAGAGTGGGGCATTCCCTTGCAAAGTGCCCCACTTGTCCACATCCAAAACATGATTAACATGCTCCCTCGTGGTACCTCTAGCATCTAGGATAGCAGGGGCTCCTCTATAGTATGGTGGGGATCACCTCCCTTTGAGGTGGGCTCCTCCTTTGGAAACCCACCTTGTTTCCCCACTTAGGACCACTTTGCTCCTTCCGTCTCCCGTGGTAACCTTGGCCTTTATCCTTCTTTTGGTTGGCCTGCTCCATCCGGTGGTGTCTGGTTTGCACCAGATGCTCACATTCGTGGGCCAAATTGATTATGGCTGCCAAATCCGTAGGGCATCCTAGCACTCCCATCCTGTCTCATATGTCCATATTAGGATCATCCACAAATCATTGGAAAATATCTATAGGTCCGACTAGGTCGGGGGCAAAGGGTCTTAACTCTTTGAACCTAGTTTCATACTCTGAGATAGAGTTAAGCCCTTATCAGAGTCAGAAGAAGTCCTGCTTCTTCTCATTGATAAGATGTGGGACCAGGTATTCCTTCGTATACCTCTCCTCGAATTGCTCCCAGGTGGGGGTGGTGATATGCAGACTTCTGACATTATCCCACCACCTATTAGCGTTGGCTTCCATGAAAACCTCTACCAGGATCACCATATCCTTTGGTGGAATCCTCACTGTCCCCTTGAGTTTCTTGATGCTAAAAACCTATCCATAGTAGCTCCAACATCCTTCTCTCTTAGGAACGACTTATATTCCAGTTGATAGAGGGTTTGAAGGTATTTGGGGATGTCAATTGGAAGAGGGATGTTGGCAGGATGGGGATGAGACTGTACTTCCTCGGGCTTAGCTTGAGAGTTGGTGTCCACCTCGGTGGTGAGGTTGGGTCTTCCAAACACTTGGGTGAACTCCTTGTATAGCCTTTGATGCTTTGAGCTTAGTTCTGGTGGAACTGTATGGGCTTCTTGGGGAGTTTCCACAGGGATGGGATGTTGGGCAGTATTAGTGATTGCGACTCTAGTTCTCTTGGATTCTCTTTTGGGAGCCATTTCTAAATTTTAAAACTTATTTCTCTTAGTTACTATGTTATATAGTCTTGATAATGTATTCGAGGAAATAGACTCTGTTATCACTGAAGTTGTCACGCCCCGACCCGGTTTGGTCGGATCCTCGTGAGCAACCCACCACTCCCTTCGGTCTTTCGGGGGGTTTCACCCCCTTCTAAACTGCGAGGAGTTAGACGTCCTTTTTCTTGCTTTTCCTGAAATAGCATTATACAAAACTGAACATATTAAATTTTCATACATGTCTTATAGTTCAACTGCAAGGGGTCTTTAAGGTGGGTCTTCCTATTTTACCTGAAAAGTGATAAAGGGAGGAGGTTAGTTTTTACAACTCAGTGAGCGGGTGTTGGGAGCGAGTTTTCAAAAATATGTTTAGTTTATTTTTCAAAACCATTTCCAAGGTTTAACATTCCATTTCCAAGGATTTTTCTCAAACTCAAATCTCAAAACCTTTTTACATTTCCATATTAAGTGTGTTTAGCTCTCTTAGTCCATCCCCTTGCCTCAGGAGTCATTTAGCAAACATACACACGACCTTCATCAGAAAGGGTACACACATTCATTAGGCAGTCCCATACTACACCCACTTGGGGATCAATGCGACTTTGCTGTCCACCCAGATAGAAGTCCCAGACTTCAACCATGAGTCTGAGTGGACATCCCAGAAATTTGACCCTCAGACCCGAATGCCACTTCGTGTTCGTATGAGGACGAAGACCTCATACTGACCCCATCCCAGTCTCATGTGCAAGAAGCTCCCATATCTTCATGACTGACTGACATGAAAATCTACCCTTATTGCCACCAATATCACCCAACAACCCTTAGGAGCCATCACTACCACTTGGGGCATCTTGATGGTCCTATACCTTAATTGCATACACAAACAAAAGTTTTCATGGTTAAGCCATCCTCTTTAGTGCCAACGGTCGTAAAGAGAGAAAGCTTTGAAAGCTTACCATTAGAGGTGCGGCGGTCCAAGCTCTCGATCTGAGGAGGTAGCTCTCATTCTTAGGATCCTTCTAGGATAAAGAATTGCTACAATTGGAGTCCATATGAGGGTGAATTTTGTTACTGAAATTTGATACTTTCTCTCTCTAGCACTAATTTGCAACGACGGAGGAGGGCCAAATTGGCTTACCTTTCACCTCATTGGAGGTCGTGTGAGGGCCGTGGGGACATTGGGGAGGCTTGGTTTAGTTGGAGGGGGTCTGAATTTAGCCGGATTCATCTTCACCAAAATTGGGCAGCTTCGATCCGTTAGAGCTATTTCAATGTTTGATTCGACCGATGCTTATCCGGTGATCCTTGGGTCGAAGGGAGGTTGATCTTTGGTAGCTGACTTCCCCAGGAGTTTGTAGGACCCGACCTTACCTTCTGAGGCTGAAAAAAGTGCCCAAGTTAGAGCTCTGGTTTGAGCTTTACCGAAAAATGGAGCACTTGGTAGAGGAGAGCGATTTGGGGTGTGTGAAGGATGAATGGAGGGGATCTCTTTATATAGGGAGCTCGGGGACCCTCTGCCTGACTTGTTCCCATTCTGGTCAAGCTTATCCTCACCCGAAAATACCTTGATCGGAGGAATATTACTCTCATCAGAAATGAAAGTTTTTGAAGCGATGAACAGTGTTGTTATCCTAAGGAAGAAGATGACACTGTTCCGGATTGGTCCTGTCTGGTCTGACTGGGTTCAATGGCAAAAATCGGCTGGTTCAGGCCTAATTCTACTGGTTTTCTCAAATCTAAAAAGTTCTAAATTTGTCTAAATTCATTTCCTATCAAATGTTGGCTTCAATTTACCAATCTGATCATTTTATGCCACAAAGAAAAATGAATTTAGAAACCGATTCAATCTGGTTCAGGTCCGGTTCACCTTGAATCAGTACGGTTTTCTCTTTTAATTTGTTGCATGGTTCTTCCCCATTATTTTTATGACTCTTTGAGTAACTTGGGATTTTCCAATTTCCCTTTTTACCCCTTCTTTACCGGTTTCATTTCATTTAATGTCTTGATTTGTCTTTTGAATCATTTGGTTCTTTTCTCGGTTTTCTTATCCAACGAGGTTTACACTAACTTAGTTGGCATAGGCCTCCCATAAGCTCCTTTCGGCCTCTTCTTGGGCTTGGGTTCTTCTTGGGTCTCAAGGTGGAGGGGTCTCATCTCTACCGAACATTGGGGGGGTTCTCCTTTAGGGGTTCCTCCATGGGATGTATTCCTCATCTGCATCTCCCCTCTGATTGTTGGCATTCCTCTAGGGGATGTATTCTTTGCTCATGTTTCCATTCATGTTTTTCTGAAAGGGTTATGAGTATTTAGGACCTAAGGTTTTGAGAATTTATTAGGATAATTGTGCTCTAATACCACTCAAGTTTTCGCACCCCAACTCGGTTTGGTTGGAGTCCTATGATCAACCCGCCACCATTCCCTAAGCCACAATAGTATCTCTACAAAGATGGTTCAAGAAAGGTAAAGGCGTACTGATACATACATTTTCCATAACAAATTTACAAGACGTCATAATCTAGAATTTACCTTCGAGTTTTGGTTCTTTCCTCGGCTTCAACGCTACTCGACACCACTTTTCCTAAAAGGGGTTTAAGGAAGGAGAATGAGTTCATGACTTAGTGAGAGTAAGTTTCTACATCATATTTTTAGTTGAGCATTTTTATTTGTTCACAAACATGACATGTGTTATTTTTCATTCAACATTCAACCTTTTTTCAAAAAAGGGTTCACTCGATCGCATATCAGTCACCAACTAGTCCACTTGTGGTCTATAGCGCCTTTACTAACCACCTTGGTAAAAGTCCATGACTTCTACCAAGGGTTTGAGTGGGCATCAATTACCTGACCCTCAGACCCGCAACATACTTTGTGTCTGCATATGTGGGATGAGACCTGTCACACCCTGACCTGGTATGGTTGGAGTCCTGTGATTAACCCTCCACTCTTCAATGAACCATTCTAGTATTTCTACCTCAATAGTTTAAGGAAGGTAAATGTGTACTAATACATGTTTTCCATAACAGTTTAAAAATTTGGGATTTCATAGTATAGAACATAACTTGAGTGTTCGAGCCTTCACTTGGACTTTGATTCTACTTGACTCTACCCTTTTTCCTGAAAAGGGTGAAAGGAGGGGAGTGAATGTACAACTCAATGAGGGGAAAATTTCTATAGCAATTAATTAGTCTCACACACACACACACATATTAGTTCTTCATTTTATTTTTCTCATGATCCATGAAGGTTTCATTCAACAACAACACTTTTTATCATAAAAAGGGATCACACAATCGCAGAACAGTCCCCGACTGTTCCACTTGTAGACTGGAGCACCTGTATTATCCACCCTGATAGAAGTTTGTGACCTCTACCCTAAGTCTGAGTGGGCATTAGTTGTCCGACCCTCAAACTTGAGCCATACCTCATGTCCACAATGTGTGTAAAACCCATCCTCTTAGACCAAGGAGAATTGGGAAAAGAACCAACAAATTTTCATATGAAAACCGAGTCAATTATTGAACCGAAAAATAGTAAAGAAGGGTTAACATGGGAGATTGGAAAATTCAAAGTGACCAAAAATTCACAAAAATCATGCATAATAATCATTAAGTGAATTAGATGAGAGAACCAGATCGGTTCAGGGTGAACCAGACCTAAACCAAACTGAACCGAATAGAACAATAGTGAACCGGTTCAATGATTCATTTTTCTAGATAGCTTAAAAATGTCAATTTGGGAAATTGAGGCTACCATTAGATACAAAATGAATTTAGAAAATTTTAAATTTTAGAAAAATGGTCGAATTGGGCCTAAACTAGCCAATTTTCAAATTTAGGTCACCGAACCGATCAACGGTCAAGTCGATCAACAGACTAGACCGAACAATAGTCAACAACGTCCCCTCGGTAGCCACACACACGCAGGTAGCCAATGGGAGGGTGCCACCTGTTTGGTCAATGATAAGTGGATGACTTATCAACTTGCCACGTAGACACGGAAAACCAATGGAAGGCTACCACGTGTTCGGTCAACTGGTCAATGGCTGATGCGGCGACTGAGTTGGAATACCATGTTAGAAAAACTAGCCAATCATAGCGTGCCACATGACACGCCCACCACGTCATCATCTTTTAACCTCAGTCTACTGATAGAAAGGAGAGAGACCGACGAAGGAGGAAGTCTCTAGCGACTCGAAAAATGTTCTGGTCCCGTCATTGGTGAGTGGGATGGGGATCGAATGTCATGTCGGCCGGTAGACCAGACACTTGTCAAGCTCCCTATATAAAGAGCATCCCTCCATTCTTTCTCAACATCCCACAATCAAGTGAAGAAGGTGAAGTATCCTCGTTCCCGACAAGTAGCAAACTAAAGCTCCGATAATGGGACTTTTCTCGACATCAGAAGCCACATTCGGTGTCATTGGAATCGGGGGGAAGTCCTCTACCTAGCTGTACCTTCCTTTCAGCCTGAAGATCACCAAGGAAGAGCAAGGGAGTTTAAACAGTGCTACCACTCCTTGGCCAGGCAACAACCTGTACCTCTAAAGCTCAACTCAAGCCATCCCCCGGCCAATTCTGGCCAAACGAGGCCCTCCAAACTCCACCTAGAGGTGCCCCAACCTTCCCCCAAGCTAAGAATGTAAGTCCCCTCCGTCGCCTCTTGTAAAAAACACTATTTGTAGTGCATTTCTATAAAAACATTAATTGAGTAATTCACACTACTCAAGCCATCAATTGAGGTGTGGTTTGATCCAAGGAGGATCCCCACAAAGAGAGCAACTCAGTGACGGAAAAAGCTCAGGTCACCACTTTCTCTCTCTCTACTGTATTTTCTAGTGAAGTTCCATTTTAGCTCGTTTTTTAGCCAAATGAAGCAGTTAAGGGCTTGAAATGATGAGAAAACATAGAGAAGATGATTCAAACCATGAATGGAGGCAATTAAACATGTTTTGGAGATCAATTTAACGAAATTGTGATTTGGGGACCAAATTGCAATTTTTGAGAAATTGGTCAATTTGGGGATTTTTAGAAAATTGGGGGCTGAATGGTTTGATGAAATTAAGGGCATTTTCATGAAATTTTGTAAACCTCATCCTTTGATAATAAGAAAAAAAATTGGGAAAAGAACCAGTTATTTCCAAAGAGAAAACTAAGTCGGTTTATAAACCGGAAACGATAGAGAAAGGGAAAATCAAGAAGTTTATGGATCCCTAGCAACATAAAGAGACACAAAGGCATGAAAAAGGAGTTTAAGATTAATTGGAGATGAAAACCAAACTGGTTTAGGTGAACCATATATGAACCGGATTGAACCGGTTTGAACCACTATTGAACCGGATGCTAAATTCATTTTTTAGGTGGCTTAGAAAAATCAAATTGGAGAATTGAGGCCACCATTGGATAGATAATGAATTTAGATGAATTCAAAAAATTTTAATTTTGAAAAATTTGGGCAAATCGGACATGAGCTGACCGGTTTAAGCTTTGAAGTCGGTTCGGACCGGTTTGGTCCGATTCGAAATAGTATCGTCTTCTTCCTTTAGATGACATCTGTTCACTCGCTGAAAAATCGAGCAGCATCGGCGAAGATGAAAAGTCTCCAGCGACGGAGTTTTAGGCAATGAATGACCGCCGTATAGGTGCCAATCAAATGGCTAAGAAGTCCCTGAGCTTCCTATATAAAGATCCCCTCCTCATTCATCCTCCTCACACCTGAAAGCTCCACTCTCTCCCTACTGCTCCATTTTCCAGTGAAGCTCAAACTAGAGCTCCAACTTGGGCATTTTTTTTAGTCAAAGAAGGCATGGTTAGGTTCTTTGGATTCAGAGAGAAGTCAACTACATGCCTATAGTCTCCATTTGCTCCGAAGGTCACCGGAGAAATGCCGGCGTGATAGGACATTAAAGCAGCTCTGATGGTCCGAAGATGCCTTGTTTTCATTGTGGTAAAAATGGCCAATTCAAGCCCTCCAAACCAAACCAAGCTCTCCCAACACCCCACAGCCCTCCTACAACTAAATTAGAGTAGAAAGGTAAGCCAATTTGGCTCGCCACTATAAATTCTGATCGATGCTACAGAGAGAACCGATAGATTTTTACTGACCAAATTCTCCCTCAATTTGACATGAATTGAAATGATTCTTGATCCTAGGAAGAACCTCAAGACAATAGCTATCTGTCCAGATTGAAAGATCGGATTGCTGCACCCCCGATGGTAAGTTTTTGAAGCTTTCTCTCTCTACGTTCAGTTTTTCGATGAAGCTCCGTTTGAGCTCATTCCAACGTCAAATTGGGCGATTCAAAGTGCAATTGAATCGTATGAAGATGTAAGAACTCCAATCTAACTTAAATTTCAACAATTAAACTCATTTGATCGATCAATTTGATAAAATCAAATTCGACTGAGTTAAAAGGTTGAAATTGGGAGAAAAATTGGGGAATTTTGGAATTAAAAAAATTCAAGGGACTAATGTGCAATTTCATAAAATTGAGGGCCAATTGGGCATGATAAAGATGTTGGAGGACCAATTGGTTGATTTTTAGAATTTTTGGGGTGAAATTTACCATTTTTGTAAAGTAGGGGCAAAATGGTAATTTTGGAAAAGTTGGGGACCAAATTGGGAATTTGGGAAACTTGAACCCCTTTATGTGATTTTGTATAAATTGAGGTCCCAAATGAATTTTAGAAGTTTCGGGACTCAATTTGGGGAAAAATTAGCATTAGGGACCTAAAGTTAAAGAAAAGGAACTTTAGGGACCTAATTGCAAATAAATGAATAGTTTGGGTATTTCATTCATTCTTGATGAATGAAGGCTATTAGGCCAAAGGCTAATGAACAAGTATGTTCATATTGTGTACGAACACGAAGTACCGAGAATGCCAGCCAAGACAAGTTTAGGTGAAGGCAACAAACCAGTTAAGAGGAAATTCACTACACTATCAGGTGAGTTCAATTTTTATATCATACCTAGTTGAGATGATAAGCAACTCGAAAATGAAAACCCACTACTAAGTGGAATTTTAACCATCACACTTGGGAGGAGTGATGTGGAAATTACACGGAAAAACTAATTACTATTTGTAAGTAGATCATACCTAGTTGGTATGATGAACTTCCTATAGAGAAGTAGAAAACCTGCTTATCGGTTGTAAGAGGAGATGTCCTCACACCCGGTTGGTGTGATAGACAAATTAAAAGATTATTTTGTCGGAAGTTGAGGGCTAATATGCCCGATTTTGAAAATCTCGTACGATGGGCCCAAGGCCAGTTGGCACGAGCAAGAGCTCGTAAACAATCATGCGTTTAAGCCATGAAAACTTAAAATGAATGATTTGTTTGGCCATGGTACCAAGACAGGACCAACATGCTTGATGGACTGGTGATAGTGCGACATGATAGGTCGATGGACCAGTCAAGACAACCAACTACATGTCGAGTTGAGGTTCTGGGCCGTTGGACTAGTGGCACCATAGATTAAATGGCTTATGTAAAAAATTGTTGTTTTGTGCATGCATTGAGGTACAGGACCTTCAAGATACCCAAGAGAGGTAGTGATTCATCCTAGGGGCTACTGGATGACTTGGTGGAGATTAGGGCAGATTTTCATGCCAACAGTCTGTGAAGCTCAATGTAGCTTCATGCGCATGAGACCGGGGTGGGGTCGGGATGAGATCTCTGTTCTCATACAGACATAGAGTTTTCTTTACGGGAATAAGGGTCAGATGTCATGTACATCCACTCATTCTCAGGGTAGAAGTGGGCGTGATTCTATCTAGGTGGCCGGTAAAGTCGCTCTGATGCCACAAGTGGGTGTAGTGGACGTGTTGCCCTACGAATGTGTGTTCCCTTCATGATGAAGGGTGTGTGTTGATTGATAAACACACCATTGTGATGAGAAATGGCTATGAAAACCAAGATTTGAGGATGAAATGTTTTAAAGGAAAAAAAGGAGTCTGACACACTTCAATTTAAACTATTTTCTAAAAGTCAAACTTTAAACACCCATTCACTGAGTCGTTGAACTCACCTCCTCCCTTATACCCTTTCAGGTAACCCGAGGAAAGTCCACCCATAGACTACGAGTTAAACTACACTTGTGAGATAGGTATGATAGGTATTTTAAGCAGTTTTGATTTATGTTATTCTGGGAAAGGTGTAGGTTGCTTATGGGAAAACCCTGAATAAATTGGGAGAGTGGCAGGTTGCTTACGGGGATCCGACCAAACTAGGTCGGGGCATGATATCTTGGGTGGTATCAGAGCCTATTTCTTTGAATACATAATCAAGATAGAAAATATAGTAACTAATAGGAATGATTTTAAAAAATTTTCAAAATGGCTCTGAAGAAAGGAACCAAGAGAACAAGAGTTGGAATCTCCAACACTGCCCAACCACCCCTACCTGTGGAAACTCCCAGAGGAGCCCAAATACATGGGTGAATTCCTCGTACAACCTTTAGTGTTCCATACAATCTCATCCTCCTCCTGCTAACCATCTCCCTCTAGTAGACATCCCCATAAATCTCAAGTCTTCGTCAACTATGGTGTAAACCTTTCCACGAAGAGAAAGATGCAGGTGTCGCCATGGATTGGCTAGCAAACATTAAGAAGTTGATGGGGATCGTCAAAATATCACCAGAGGACATGGTGATTCTGATAGAATTTTTCCTGGAGGGAAGTGCTAAATGGTGGTGGGACAATGTCTACAACTTGCATACCTCCACCCCAACTCGGGAGCACTTTGAGGAGAGGTACGTGAAGAAATACCTGGCTCCTCATTTGATTAATGAAAAGAAGCAAGAGTTCATCCGACTCCAACAAAGGCTTAGCTCCATATCGGAGTACGAAACAAAATTCAATGAGTTAAGACCCTTTGCTCTTGATCTAGCTGGCCCAGCGGATATATGCCAACGGTTCGTGTATGGTCTCAATATGGACATACGAGACCGTATGGGAGTACTAGGATGTTCCATAGACCTGGTGGTGGTAATCAGTATGACTCATGAATGTGAGCGACTAGTGCTAACCCAACGCCATCAAATGGAGCAAACAACCCGAAAGGAGGATAAGGGTCAAAATCGTGTGAGAGGATGGAAGGAGTATAATAGTCCAAAGTAGGGAAATAGAATGGCATTTCAAAGGGGAAAGGACATGCCACCACCTCCCTAGAGAGTAGTCCCCACCTTGCATCAAGGAAACCTTCGCTGTCTAAGGTGTCAAAGGAACCATGAGGGAGCATGCTTGACCTACTTTGCATGCAGACAAGTGGGGCACTTTGCAAAGGCATGCCCCACTCTCAGGGAGAACAAGCAGAGGAATATACCCTTAGACCACCTCAAGGGAACTCCAAAAACCCCAGGCTAGATACTACAACATGAGTACCAACTAGGGTATGCAACTTCACATAGGAAGAGGCTAGGAGAGACCCTAGCACTGTAGCGGATACATCCCAAATCCCTCCCAACTAGTTCAAGAGAATCTTGTAAGCTGAAATTTTTATTTAATAAAGAAAAGCCATTCCTCTAAAATACACGTTTCTTCAATCAAGGTATATACAATTATGGGGACAACAAGTCTATGCCCTCTTCGATTCAAGAGCTAAGAGATCCTTCATGAAAGAAGACTTGATACTAGGTTTACCTTTAGAACTTACTCCTCTAGAACAAAGTCTCAACATCCTCACACCCTTAGGAGAAGGGTTAAATAGGAATAAACAATTAAAAGGATGTGAGATAAAAGTTGGAGAAATCAAACTTGAAGTAGATTTGAACCCATTGCCCTTGAAGGGGGTAGAAGTAATCCTTGGGATGGACTGGCTAAGTAACCATCAGGCTAGGATGGACTGTGGAAAGAAGACGGTCACCTGCCACACTCGCAAGACAAACAGATTAAAGTTCCAAGGAGACCGAAGGAAAAGCGAAGTATAGATGGTGTACCATATGAAAGCCCGAAAGATGATACAGAAAGGATGTACGACTTTCCTAGCCATGGTCATCAACAAAGAGTTTGAAGAGAAGAGACTTGAAGACATTCCGGTAGTTAAGCACTATCCAAAAGTATTTCCAGAAGAACTACTCAGACTACTTCCAAGTCGGCAAGTAGGGTTCACCATAGAAATAATCCTAGGAATGTAAACCCCACACTTTTGAGTTAAGGAAAATTGGGAAAAAGAACCGGTCAAACCAAGTAAGAAAATTGAGTCGGTTTACAATCCCGATCATTTGGAAACAAGAAATATGGAAATTTACAATTTCCAGGTGATCCAAAGGGTTCATTAAACCTTGGAAAATAAACTTAAGACAAATTAGAAGAGAAAAACCAAATTGGTTTAGGTGAACCAGAATCCATAAGAACTCTGAAGTTAAGCCTCTTGGAAGTATGATTTTTTTTGTAACCCAAAATTTCGGTCAAAATTTTTTATTCAAAACGCTTTATCATAAATAGCCATAAATTAATATATATTTAATTATTGTAATTAATTCCAAAAATTTAATACTTAAATTAAATTATTAGAATTAATACAAATAATTTAATACCGAAATTAAATTATTGGAATTAATACTAATAATTTATGGCAATATTAATACTATTAATAAATATCTTCCATTTAATACACGGTTTTACACTTATATAAAGAGGTCATCCCCATTCATTCTCCTCACACCCGAACACTTCTCTCTCTCTCTCTACTGCTCCATTTCCCGGTTAAGCTCGAACTAGAGCTTCAATTTGAACATTTTTCTTAACCTTGGAAGGAGAGGCCGGGCTCTTTAGAACCAAGGAGAAGTAATCTATCTGATAGAAAACTCCAGTCAATCCGAGAATCGCTAGAGAAGCGTCGGCATGATGGACAGTGAAGCAGCTCTGGTGAACCGAAGCTACCCTATTTCAGCCAAGCTGAAATAGGCCATTTCAAGTCCTTATCAGGCTAAATCAAGCCCTTCTCCCAACACTTCCTCAACCCTCCCATGGCCGAATTAGGATTGAAATGTAAGCCAATTCGGCTCCACTCTACAATTTTTGGTCGGTGCTAGAGAGAGAACTGACAGAATTTCAATGATGAAATTCTAACTCAATTTGGCATCAATTGATGCGATTCTTGATTCTAGGATGAACCTCAGGATGAGAGCTATCTGCCCAGATTGAAAGCTCGGACCGTCCTGCCATCACCGGTGAGTAATCAAAGCTTTCTCTCTCTATAGTTCATTTTCCGACAAAGCTCCATTTGAGCTCGTTCCGACGTTAAAACTTGCGATTCAAAGTTCTACGGAATTGTATGAGCATGTAGAAACTCAATTTCAACAATTGGAAATGCTTGATTGGTCAATTTGATAAAATCAAATTT
Source organism: Trapa incisa (assembly GCA_030064435.1). Lineage (NCBI taxonomy): Eukaryota > Viridiplantae > Streptophyta > Magnoliopsida > Myrtales > Lythraceae > Trapa > Trapa incisa. Next base: position 10,134,700 of record CM057775.1, on the reverse strand, counting down.
GGTTGTGTTAAGAAGTTGGAATTGGGGAAAATTGGGGATTTTTGAAGATTCGAAGGACCAAAATGCAGTTTCCTAAAATTGAGGGTCAATTGGGCATGATAAAAATGTTAGAGGGCCCATTTGAGGAATTTTAGAATTTTTGGGGTGAAATTTACCATTTTTGTAAAGGAAGGGCAAAATAATAATTTTGGAAAAGTTGGGGGACCAAATTGGAAATTTGGGAAATTAATCCCCTTTTTGTGAAATGGAATAAATTGAGGTCCCTTGATAAATTTTAAAAGTTTCGGGACTCAATTTGAGGAAAAACCGGCATGAGAGACATAAAGTTTAAGAGAAATAACTTTAGGGACCTAATTGCAAATAAATGAAAGTTTGACTTTCTCATTCATTTGGAATGAATGAAGGCTATTAGGCCGAAGGATAATGAACCGAGATGTTCATATCGTGTAGGAACATGAAGTACTAGGAATGCCAGCAAGGACAAGCTCACGTGAATATTAAGAACCGGTTTAAGTGGAATTCACGACATTAACGGGTGAGTGGGTTTACTAATGTCATACCCGGTTGGAATGATGAGCATAACTTAAAGTTAAAAACTATTTACTGGTTGTAAGTGGGATTTTTATATCATACCTGGTTAGGAATGATAAGCATCTCAGAATGAAAACCCACTATGATGAAATTTCCTCGAAGGAAGTTGAAATCCTGTTCATCTGTTATGAGCGGAGATGTTCTTATACTCGATCGATATAATGGACAGTTGAAAATATATTTTGTCAGAAGTGCTCTCCCCTGATTGTGTGCCAATGCTTAAACTATTTGGGAGACCTTCTTGACGGGAGCTCGAATAGCTCTTCTAAGCCGGGGGCCTCAATTTTGGAACTTGAGGGCTAATATGCCCGATTTCAAAAATCTCGTACAATGGGCCTAAGGCCATTTGGAACGAGCAGGAGCTTGTTTGGCCATGGTACCAAGATAGGACCGATATACTCAGTCAAGTAGCGGCAGTGCGACATGACAGGTCGACCGACCAATCAAGACAAACAATTGTGGGTTGAGTTGAGAGTCGGGGCCATTGGACTAATGGCACCACAAATTACATGGCATAATAAGAAAATATTGTTTGTGCATGCACTATGAGTACGGGATCATCAAGATGCCCATGAGGGGTAGTGATGCGTCCTAAGGGCCCTGGACGACCCAGTGAGTATATGGGCAGTTCATCGTTCCAAGTGTCTGTGTGAAATTTGGAGTAGCACCAAGCGCATGAGACTGGGGTGGGGACGTGATGAGGTCTCTGTCCTCATATAGACATGAAGAACCAGTTTTGGGCTATCATCAACTCAGAATCCAGGGTCAGGCTACGTTGAGCTTCACAAGGCCTCCTGGTATGACTAATTGCCCTTATATATACTAGGTCATCTAGGGCCCTAGTACACATCCCTACACCTCTTGGGCATCTGGAAGGTCCCGTAAACATAGTGCATGCACAATCAGTAATTTCACATCATGCCATTTAATCTATGGTGCCACTGGTCCAACGGCCCCGACCCTCAACTCAACCAACAGTTGTTTATCTTGACTAGTCCGGAGACCTGTCATGTCGCACTATCGCTAGTTGACCAAGTATGTTAGTCTTGTCTTGGTACCATGGCCAAACAATTCAATTACTCAAGTTTTCATGGCAAATAAATACTTGTTTGTTTATGAGCTCCTGCTTGTGCCAACTGGCCTAAGGCCCACTGTTTGAGATTTTCAAAATTTGCATAATAGCCTCCAAATTCCAAAACTGACTCTTCCAACTTAATAGAGCTATTCGAGCTCCCGTTAACAAGGTCTCTCAAATTGTTTAAGTAGTGGCACATCGTCAAGGGAGAGTACTTTCGACAAAAATATAATTACAACTGTCCATCATACCAATCGAGTATGATGACATCTCTGCTCATAACCGATAAATGGGTTTTCCACTTTCTCCGAGAAAGCTTTTATCACATTAACTGGGTATGATCTACTTACAACTAACTGTTAAGTAGTTTTTTCATGTCGTTTTCACATCACTTTTCTATGTTGTGATGTTTAAAATAACACTTAGTATTGGGTTTTCATTTCCTAGTTTCTTATCATCCCAACCGGGTATGATATAAAAATCCCACTCACCAGATCGTGCAGTGAAATTCCACTTAGTCGGTTTTCATCCCTTGCGAGCTTAACCTCAGCTAGTGTTCCCGATGTCTTGTGTTCCTACACTAAATGAACATCATTGTTCATTATCATCTGGCTTGATCACCTCATTCAGTATGAATGACTAAATACACAACTTTTCCAATATTTACAAATTGGTCCCTAAAGTTATTTTTTCTTTTTCTTTAGGCCCCAATTGCCGATTTTTAACCAAATTGAGTCCCAAAACTTTTAAAATTCCTCTTGTGACCTCAATTTACTCAATTTCATAAAAGGGGTCCAAGTTTCCCAAATTCCCACTTTAGCCCCCAATTTTTCCAAAATTACCATTTTGCCCTTTACAAAAATGGTAAGTTTTACCCCAAAAATTCCAAAATTGCTCAATTGGTCCTCTAACATTCTTATCATGCTCAATTGACCCTTAATTTTATAAAATTGCATTTTGGTCCCTCAAATTTTTTGAAAATCCCCAATTTTCCCCAATTGACCCTTAATGGTAAGTTTGGTTCTCAAGGGACTTTGCAAACTAGGCTAGAACCTTGAGGTAAACCTAGGGTCCCTATCCTACACTATGCTTACTAGGACGCCATGGAGTCTCACAATCTCCCTATGTATAGAGTTGCTAGTTGTTCCATGGAATCGGTCACCCTTATTGGTAAGAAGTGGGTGGATTTGGTCAACCTATCCACAATGACCCAAATTAAGATTATAAGGAGTCGACTTAAGGTAGCTTAGCACAAACAAAAGAGCTATGCGAACAATCGGAGAAGGGACTTAGAATTTGGTGTGGGAGACCAAGTATTTCTCATGATAACCCCATGGAGGGGAATACTTAGGTTCCAACAATGGGGGAAGTTGAAACCTAGGCACATCGGTCCCTACACCATAATCCAAAGGATAGGGCCAGTGGCCTATAAACTGGAACTGCCTCCAGACTTACAATACATTACATATTCCACGTCTTGGTACTCCGGAAGTACCAGCCCGATCCCAATCATGTGTTGGACCGACCCTCACCCGAGTTAGAAGAGAACTTGACCTATGAAGCAGAACTGGTGCAAATCATTGATCGGAGAGACAAGAACTTGAGGAATAAGAAGATTCCCATGGTAAAAGTTCTTTGGTAGAACGGACCAGTATAAGAGGAGACCTGGGAAACTAAGAGTGTTATGAGGGATGGGTGCCCCCAATATTTGGGATGTAAACATTTTGGGGACAAAACCCCTAAAAGGAGGGGAGAGTTGTAAACCACATTACTTTAAGGATAACAAAACTGGGAAAAAAACCGAATGATTCAAAAGAGAAAACTAAGCCATTAAACGAACTAAAATAGCTAAAGAAGGGGTAAAATGGGAAATTGGAAAATCCCAAGTGACTCAAATAGTCATAACAATCATGGAGAAGAACCATGGAACAAATTGAAAGAGAAAACTAGACTGGTTTAGGGTGAACCAGACCTGGACTGCATTGAACTGATATAAACTATAATAGAATTAGTTTCTAAATTCATTTTTCTTGGTGGCTTGAAATGATCAAATTTGGAAATTGAAGCCACCATTGGATAGGAAATGAATTTAGATATATTTAGAAATTTTTAGATTTTAGAAAACCGGTCAAATCGGGCCTGAACCGACCGATTTTTTCCATTAAACCCAGTCAGACCAGACCGGTCCTGTTCGGATTAGTGTCATCTTCTGACTTAGGATAAAAACATTATTCATTGGTTCAAAAACTTTCCATTTCCGATGAGAGGAATATTCCTCCAATCAGGGCATTTTCGGGTGCGTATAAGCTCGACCAAAATGGAAACTGATCATGTCACACCACAACCCGGTTTGGTCATATCCCCGTGGACAACCCGTCACTCTCTCAGTTTATTAAGGGTAGTCCCCTTCTCTAAATCATGAGGACTAAGGCGTCCTTTTTACCTATACCTTTCCTAGAATAAGATTAATCAAAACTAAATATATAAACCTTACATACCTATCTTGCAGGTTCAACTATCGGAAGGTCTTTAAGTAGGTTTACCCTCGGTTACCTAAAAAGGGGTAAAGGGAGAGGATGAGTTCGACAACTCAGTGAATGGGTGTTGGGAGAGAGTATTCAAAACATCTTTAATCGGAGTGTACCAGACTCCTAAATTCCTTTGAAAATATTCTTTTCCTTAAATTCTTGGTTATTCAAAACCATCTTTCTTATTATCCACAATTAGTGTGTTTAACAATCAACACATGCCCTTCATTATGAAGGAATCACACATTCGTAGCGCAGCCCATCCACTGCATCCACTTGTGGCGTCAGAGCGACTTTACCGGCAACCTAGATAGAAGCCCGTCCACTTTTACCATGGGAATGAGTGGATGTTCATGACATCTGACTCTCAAACCCAAAATCAACTCCGTGTTCGTATGAGGACAGAGACCTTATCCCAGACTCGTGCACATGACGCTCAAACACAATAGCTTAAGGAAGCCCCAAACACAGTAGCCTCATGGAGTCCAAACATAGTAACTCAGTGGACTCCAAACATAGTAACTCCATGACTAACTGGTACAACAAGAAACTCATACACAGTAGCTTCTCTTTCCCTTATTGCTACCATGTCGAACAACTGCCCTTAGGATGCATCACTACCCCTCTTGGATGTCTTAATGGTCATGAACCTCAAGTGCATGCATAAAAAATATTTTTCAACAAAATCATTTATCGTTGGTGCCTACGGTCCAATGGCTCTAATACTTAACCCAACCTGCAGTTGTTTATCTGGCTGGTCTATCGACCTAGCTCTAACACACTGCTACTAGACCATTGAGCCTTGTCGGTCCTGACTTGGTACCATGGTGAATCACACAGTAAATTCCAATGTTAATGAAAGTTTTCATGGATCTTCTTATTCATGTTTGTTTACAAGCTTCGGCTCATGTCCACTAGGCTTGGGCTCACTGTATGTGATTTTCCAAAATGGGACATTTTAGTCCTCAAGTTCCAAAAATCGAGGCCTTTGGCCTATCTAAGCTATTAAAGCTCTCCTAAAAAAGGTCTCCTGAAAGTTTTAAGCATTGGCACACAGTTAGGGGAGAACACTTCTAACCAAAATAAACTTTTCATCCATCATAGCAACCGAGTGTGATGACATCTCTGCTTACAACCAGTAAGCGGGTTTTCTACTTCCTTCTAGGAAGTCCATCATACCAATCGGGTATGATCTACTTACAATCGATAAGTAGTTTTTCCGCATAGTTCCCACATCACTCTAACATTGGTGTGATGCTAAAATTCCACATAGAAGTGGTTTTTCATTTTCGAAGTGCTCATCATCCCAACCGTGTATGATGTGAATAAACCTACTCACCCATTGTTCGTTGAGTATCCCTTCTTAGTCAGATTTTTGCCTCCACACAAGCTTATCCTTGCTAGCATTCCGGTCATTCATGTTCCTACACGATTTGGACATCCTTGTTTATTAACATTTGACAAGATAGCCTTAATTCCTCACGTATGATCAAAATGCCTATTCTTTTCAGTTAATTGCATTTAGGTCCCTAAAGTTCCTCTTCTTTCACTTTAGGTTCCTAATGCTAACTTTTCCCCAAATTGAGTCCCGAAACTTTATAAAATTCACTTTGGGTCCTCAATTTACTCAAAATCACTTAAGGGGTTCAAGTTTCCCATATTTCCAATTTGGTCCCCTACTTTTCAAAAATTACCATTTCACCCCTACTTTACAAAAATGGCAATTTGACCCCAATTATTTCCAAAAATTGATCAATTAGTCCTCCAACATCCTTTTCATGGCCAATTGGCCTTCAATTTTGGGAAATTGCAATTTAGTCCCTCAATTTTATGAAATCCCCAATTTTTCCTTAAATTTTCCCCAATTTTCCCCTTTCAAACTGGTTGAATTTGATTTCATCAAACTGACCATTCAATGGGGGTTAATTGATCCAATTGAAGATATCATCAGTTCCTACACTTCCATACAATTCAATGGAGCTTTGAATTGCGTCATTTGGGTCTCAATTGAGCTCAAACGGAGCTTCGTCAAAAAATTAAACTTAAATAGAGAGGCGGTCTGAGCTTTCGATTAAGGCAGGTAGCTCTCATCCTTAGGATCCTCCTAGGATCAAGAATTGCAACAATTCATGTCGAATTGGGTGAGAATTTGGTTAGTGAAATTTCACTATTTCTCTCTCCAACACTGATCGGAATTTACAAAGGGGAGCCAAATTGGCTTACCTTTCAACTCTAATTCGGTTGTACGAGAGTTATGGGAGTGTTGGGAGAGCTTGGTTTGGCCTGAGGAGGGCTCAATTTGACTGTTTTTAGCTCAACTGAAATAGGGCAGCTTCGGTCCGCCAGAGCTGCTTCATTATTTGATTACACAAACACTTTTCCAATGATCCTCGAATCGAATGGTGACCATCGTCGGTAAGCTAACTTCTCCCTGAGTCTAAGGAACTCGACCTCATCTTCTTTGGCTTAGAAAAACCTCAATGTCAAAGCTCTAGTTTTAGCTTCATGGAAATTGCACTAAGAGAGAGAGAGGAGTTTTCAAGCGTGAGGTGGATTAATGAGGAGTTCTTTCTATATGGAGCTCGAGGACTCTTTGGCCATCTAATTGGCGCCTTTATGATGATCATTCATGGCCTAAAATGCCCTAAACGGAGACTTTTCACCTTCTTTAGCGCTGCTAGCTTTTTCGGCGAGTGATCAGTGATGTCATCTGAAGGAAGAAAATGGTAATGTTCCAAACCAGACCATACTGGTCCGAACTGGTTTAATACTTAAACCGAAAGGTTCAGGCTTGATTCAACTGAGTTTTTCAAAATTAAAAATTTCTAAATTTATCTAAATTCATTCTCTATCCAATGGTGGCTTTAATTCTCTAATTTGAATATTTTAAGCCACCTAGAAAAATAAATTTAGAAATCGGTTCAATAGTTGTTCAAACTAATTCAATTTGGTTCAAGTTCGATTCACCTAAACCAGTTTGGTTTTCTCTTCCAATTCATCCCAAAGTCATTTTCCAAGGTTTTTATGACTCTTTGGGTCACTCAGGAGTTGTAAATTTCTCAATTTGCCCCTTCTCTAATGGTTGCAGTTTGTGAACCGGTTCGGTTCTTAGTCTTGGATTGACCGGTTCTTTTCCTGGTTTTCTTACCTTGAAGGGGGTGGGGTTTACAACTCTTCCATTCTTTTAGGAGTTTTGTCCACAATACGTAATTAGTATATTCTATATCGGGAATAATTTCGCTTAATGTCAACTTGGGGTTCTTGCTCAAGACTTCAGGATTGGGAGGTCCAAAATGCCCAATCGTTCCCATGTCTAGTTATTCTCTTGGTTGTTGAAACCCTTAGCTGAGTGTTCATTCGAGCATTACATATTTGTTTTTTTTACCATTTTTGATGTTATCACCCCTACGTCCTATTTATTTATTACAACTTCGATATTTTATGTTGACCTTGTCATGCTTACTAATTGACTCTTCTTCATTTGAGTCACTTTTTTCCCTCGGGGCCGTTAGGCTTACATGTCCCTTACAGTATGAGATTTTCTAGAGCATGTCTCTGTCCATTAGATTTCTAGAACACTTCCTTGAGGGTTGATCATGACTTTCCAACCTTTCGGGGATCGTATAACTTGATCCCTCTTTTCTTATAGTAGTCTTCTTTGACTACCTTTACCATTATTTAATCATCCTTTGTGCCTTTACAGTAATGTCTTACATAATTGTGTTAATTTTCCTTACCCATTCGTCCTATCTTCCTTATTGGGTCTTTCTGATGCTAATCATTGAGTCTTCTCATGACTTACCGACACGCTAGGATTCTTCCTTTCTTATGCCCTTCAGTGGCATCCTTTCCTCAAGGACTTTCCCTTCTTACAGTTTTGTTCTCTACTATGTCACTCATAGTAGAGACTTCCACCTTAAGAGCTACATGTTTAACCTTCTTATCATTCCTTTAAGGGTTTCTTTCATCATTTATTCACATCCCTTATATATTGGAGCATTTGCACTCTTTGGATCCTTCCTCGTCAAAATTCCATTCATTCATCTGAGAAATATCCGATTGTTGGTCTTATTCCATGTACTCCACCCTATGCTCAGCTGTCTACTCTTTTGGGCTTCATTAGGCGATCGTGGACCACGACCAGTCATGACGTTTGGTGGTCATTTCTCTTATTCACTTCTAAAGTGGAGGGCTTACCTTTTCAAGGTTTCTTAGGTGTTCTTCCCTCTATTCCTCTGTTATGGGCAGTTAACCTCTTTCCTACTTGTCACGGCATCCTTGGAAGTTATCTTCTTATTCCTTGGGTCCTTCTAGTATGCTTCCCTTAGTTCTTTCACCTCAGCATGCACTTCATCTCCTCATCCTTTGTCACTTGTTCCATTACTTCTTAGTTGGGATATGTATGTCTCACCAGGGTTTCCTTCTTTGAGGGAATCCTTCCCCTTCCTTTGGGTACGTCCTTAGGGTTTTCTTTTACTTGTATCTCATCACAAGTTAAATTTTCTTGTATGGAATGGCACTTCTATTTATTATAATGATGACAAATGACAGGGTTTTGGTTATATTTGTCTAGGGAAGCTATGGTACTAGGATCATTCTGTGCTTCCTCCTAGGTAAGGTTGTATACTCGGGTTGGTAGCCTTGACGTAGTGGCTATATCTTGTCCTCCATCTAGTGCCCTTGGGTTTCCTTGAGATGGTTGTAGGGTACTTTGTTCTATATTGTCCCTAAGGGCTGGGTAGCTCGTGGCCAAGCTATCGACATTCGTAGCATACTCGACATGGTCCTTCATGGCTTTTCTGGCACTTGGGACAATAGGGGCTTCTCCTTTGTGGAGTTATACTTGCCTCCCTTTGTGTCTGATAAACTTCCATTGTCCTGGGGAATCCCATTCTTGTTCCCCATTTCTACCCACCCGGCTCCTTTTGTCCTCCCCGATTGTTCTAGCCTCCTTCTTGTCGGACTGCTCTATTCGGCAGCGTCTCGTCTATACCAGACGCTCACATTCATGGGCCATGCTGATGACAGTAGCCAAATCTGTGGGGCATCCTAGTACTCCCATTTGGTCTCGTATGTCCATATTAAGACCATCCACGAATCATTGGCAGACATCTGTAGGTCTGGCTAGGTCGAGGGCAAAGTGTAAAACCCGCCCTTTTGAACTAAGAAAAATCGAGAAAAGAACCAGTCAAACTAAGTGAGGATTCAAAATCGGTTCACAAACCCGATCATTTCTGAACGGGCAATTTGGGAATTTACAACTCTCAAGTGATCCAAAGAGTTCATTAAACCTTCAAAAAGAAACTTAAGACAAATTAGAAGAGAAAAACCAAATTGATTTAGGTGAACGAGAATCCATAAGAACTATGAAGTTAAGCGTGCTTACCTGAGAGTAGAGTGAGGATGGGTGACCTCCATTTCTCGGTGAAGCTCGAACCAGAGTTTCAACTTGAACATTTTTCTTAACCTCGGAAGGAGAGGTCAAGCTCTTTAGAACCGAGGAGAAGACAGCTATCTAATAGCAAACTCCAGTGAAGTAGCTCCGGCGGACCGAAGCTGCCCTATTTCGACAAAGCTGAAATCGGCCATTTCGAGCCCTTCTCAGACCAAACCAAGCCCTCCCAACACTTCCTCAGCCCTCCCAAGGCTGAATTAGAACTAAAAGGTAAGCCAATTCAGCTACCCTCTGCAATTTTCGGCCGATGCTAGAGAGAGAACCGGCGGAATTTCAATGATGAAATTCTAACTCAATTCGGCATCAATTGATGTGATTCTTGATTCTAGGATGATACTCAAGATGAGAGCTATCTGCTCAAATTGAAAGCTCGGACCGCCGTGCCCTCACCGGTGAGAAATCAAAGCTTTCTCTCTCTACAATCTATTTTCCTGTGAAGCTCTGTTTGAGCTCGTTCCGGCGTTAAAATCTGCAATTCAAAGTTCCTTAGAATCGTATGAGCATGTAGGAACTCAATTTCAACTCCAATTTCAACAATTAGAGGGGTTTGATCGGTCAATTTGATGAAATCAAATTCGGCAGTGTTGAAGAGTTGAAATTGGGGGAAAATTGGGGATTTTCAAAAATCGAAGGACCAAAATGAAATTTTATGAAATTGAGGGCCAATTGGGTATGAAAATAATGTTGGAGGAACAATTGAGAAATTTTAGAATTTTTGGAGCAAAACTTACCATTTTTGTAACGGAAGGGCAAAATGGTCATTTTGGAAAAGTTGGAGGACCAAATTGGAAATTTGAGAAATTAATCTCTCTTTTGTGAAATGGAATAAATTAAGGTCCTATGATAAATTTTAGAAGTTTCAGGACTCACTTTAAGGAGAAACCAGCATTTGGGACTTAAAGTAAAAGAGAAATAACTTTAGGGACCTAATTGCATATAAATGAAAGTTTGACTTTCTCATTCATTTGTAATGAATGAAGGTGATTAGGCCAAAGGATAATGAACCAAGATGTTCATATCGTGTAGGAACACGAAGTACCGGGAACGCCAGCAAGGACAAGCTCGTGTGAATACCAAGAACTGGTCTAGTGGAATTCACGGCATTAACAGATGAGTGGGTTTACTAACATCATACCTAGTTGGGATGATCAGCACAACTTAAAGATAAAAACCACTTACCGGTTGTGAGTGAGAATTTTATATCATACCCAGTTGGGGATGATAAGTACCTCGGTATGAAAACCCACTATTAAGTGGTATTTTAAACATCACAACTTAAAGGAAGTGATGTGAAAATCATGCGGAAAAACTACTTACCGGTTGTAAGTAGATCATACTCGGTTGATATGATGAGACTTCCTCGAAGGAAGTTGAAAACCTGTTCATCAGTTATGAATGGAGGTGTCTTATACCCGGGCAGTATAATGGATAGAGAAAACATATGTTTTTTCGGAAGTGCTCTCCCCTTACTGTGTGCCAATTCTTAAACAATTTGGGAGACCTTCTCGATGGTAGTTCGAATAGCTCTGATATGTTAGGGGCCTCGGTTTTGGAACTTGGGGGCTAAATGTTCGATTTTGAAAATCTTGTATAGTGGGCCCAAGGCCAGTTGGCACGAGCAAGAGCTCGTAAACGAACATGATATATGTGCCATAAAACTTAATAAGTGAATTGTTTGGCCATGGTACCAAGATAGGACCGACATGCTCAGTCAACTAGCGGTAGTGCGACATCACGGGTCGACGGACTAGTTAAGACAAACAACTGCAGGTTAAGTTGAGAGTCGAGGCCGTTGGACCAGTGGCACCACAGATTATGAGAAAACATTGTTTGTGCATGCACTGTAAGTACGGGACCATCAAGACGCCCATGAGGGGTAGTGATGCGTCCTAAGGGCACTGGACAACCTGGTGGCTATAAGGGCAGTTCGTCGTTCCAGGTGTCTGTGCAAAATCTGGAGTAGCACCAAGCGCATGTGACCGGGGTGGGGACATGATGAGGTCTCTATCCTCATACGGACATGAAGAAGTGATTTCGGGATTGTGGGTCGGATGTCACGTATATCCACTCATTCCCAGGGTAGAAGTGGTCTTACTTCTATCCGGGTGGCAGGAAAAGTCGCTCCGAAGCCACTAGCAGGTTCAGTAGTGATACTGACTTGCGAATATGTGTAACCTTCATGATGAAGGATGTGTGTTGGGTGATCTAAGAAATTGTGGAAAACCCAAATTTTTAAACGAAGGGATTTTTGAAAAAGAAAGCAGTCTGGCACACTCCAATAATAATTATTTTTTAAAATTCAAAAGTTTTTAAAAACCCATTCACTGAGTAGTCGTACTCACCCCCTCCCTTATATCCCTTTTAGGAAATCCTGGAAAGCCTACCCTTAAAGTCCGTCAACTGAGATGCCTGTAAGACAGGTATGTAAAGTTTTAAATTTCATGCAGTTTTGATTTTGCTATTCCAGGAAATAGGTGCAGGTTAAAGAATGCCTTACTCTTTACGGTTTACAATAAGGGGAAACCCTTTAATAAACTGGGAGAGTGGCGGGTTGATCATGGGGATCCGACCAAACCGGGTCAAGGCGTGACACAAAGGGTCTTAACTCGTTATACTTAGTTTCATACTTCAAGATAGAGTTAAGCCCTTGTCGGAGTTGGAGTGAGTCTTACTTCTTTTTGTTGATCAGATGCGGAGCTAGATATTCCTCCGTATACCTCTCTTCAAATTACTCCCAGTTGGGGGTGAAGGTAGGCTCTAGACATTTCCCACCATCTCTTGGTGTTACCCTCCAGGAAAAATTCTGTTAAGATCACTATATCCTCTGGTGATATCCTAACTATCCCCATCAGCTTCTTGATATTAGCCATCAAGTCCGTGGTGGCTCCAGCATCTTTCTCTCTGAGGAAAGGTTTACACCCTAATTGACGAAGAGTCTTGAGATATTTGGGAATGTTAACTAAAGGTGGATGGTTAACAGTAGGAGGATGAGATTGTATTTCCCTTGGTTCTGCTTGAGAATTGGTGCCCGCCTTAGGGACTAGGTTAGGTTATCCAAATACTCGAGTGAATTCCTCGTACAATCTCTGGTGTTCCAAGTTCAGTCCAGGTGGGGATGTCTAGGCTCCTCGGGGAGTTTCTAAAAGAAGGGCCGGTTGGACGAATTTAGAGACTGCGACTCTAGTTCTCTTGGTTCCTCTCTTAGGTTCCATTTGAAAATTTAAAATTATTCCTATTAGTTACTATGTTATATAGTCTTGATAATGTATTCGAGGAAGCAGACTCTGATACCACTCAAGTTATCCCACCCTTACCCAGTTTGGTCGGATTCCCATGAATAACCCACCACTCTCCCGATTTATTTAGGGTATTCCCCTTCTCTAAATTGTGAGGAGTAAGGCGTCCTTTTTACCTATACCTTTCTCAAAATAACATTAATAAAAACTGAATATATGAACCTTACATACCTGTCTTGCAAGTTCAACTATCGGAAGGTCTTTAAGTAGGTTTACCCTCGGTTACCTGAGAAGGGGTAAAGGGACGAAAGGAGTTCGACAACTCAGTGAATGGGTGTTGGGAGAGAGTATTCAAAACATATTTAATCGGAGTGTCCCAGACTCCTTATTTCTTTCGAAAATATTCTTTTCCTTAGATTCCCAATTATTCAAAACCATCTTCCTTATTATCCACAATCTGTGTTTAACAATCAACACATGCACTTCATCAAGAAGGGATCACATATTCGTAGGGCAACCCGTCCATTGCACTCACTTGTGGCGTCAGGTCGACTTTACTAGCCACCTATATAGAACCCCATCCACTTCTACCCTAGTAATGAGTTTATGTTTGCGATATCTGATCCACAAACTCGAAATCAACTCAATGTCTGTATGAGGACAGAGACCTTATCTCAGTCTCGTGCACATGATGCACAAACACAGTAGCCACGTGGAGTCCAAACACAGTAACTCCATAACCAACTGATACGATGGCAAACTCAAACACAGTAGCTTCTCTTTCCCTTATCGCCACCATGTGGTTCAATAGCACTTAGGAAGCATTACTACCCCTCTTGGGCGTTTTAATGGTCCCAAACCTCAAGTGCATGCACAAACAATATTTTTCCACAAAGCCATTTATCTTTGGTGCCTACGGTCCAATAGCCCCGACACTCAAACCCAGCCTGCAGTTGTTTATCTGACTAGTCCGTCAACCTAGCCCTGACGCACTGCTGCTAGCCCAACCAGCCATGTCAGTCATGACTTGGTATTGTGGTAAATCACACAATAAATTCCACTTTTAATGAGAGTTTTCATGGCTCTTCCTATTCATGTTTGTTTATGAGCTTTTGCTCGTTCCCACTAGCCTTTTGCCCACTATACGTGATATTCCAAAGTCGGGCAGTTTAGCCCTCAAGTTCTAACAACCGAGGCCTCTAGCCTATCTAAGCTATTCTAGCTCTCGTTAAGAAGGTCTTCCAAAAGTTTTAAGCATTTTCACACAATCAGGGGAGATTACTTCTGACAAAAATAAACTTTCCATCCATCATACCAACTAGGTGTGATGACATCTTCGCTTACAACCGGTAAGCGGGTTTTCTACTTCCTTCCAAGAAGTCCATCAACATTAGGTATGAACTACTTACAATCGGTAAGTAATTTTTTCGTGTAGTTCTCACATCACTCCAATGTTGGTGTGATGTTAAAATTCCACATAGAATTGGTTTTTCATTTCCGAAGTGCTCATCATCCCAACCAGGTATGATGTGAATAAACCCACTCACTCGATGTTCGCTGTGTATCAATTCTTAGTCGGCTTTTTGCTTCCACGCGAGTTTATCCTTATTGGCATTCCGATCCTTCATGTTCCTACACAATTTGGACATCATTGTTTATTAACATTTGGCAAGATAGCCTTAATTCCTCGCGTATGATCAAAATGCCCAAACTTTTTAGTTAATTGCATTTAGGTCCTAAAGTTCCTCTTATTTTACTTTAGGTCCCTAATGCTAACTTTTCCCCAAATTGAGTCCTGAAACTTTCTAAAATTCACTTTGGATCCTCAATTTACTCAAAATCACTTAACAGGTTTAAGTTTCCCAAATTTTCAATTTGGTCCCCAACTTTAAAAAATTACCATTTTACCCATACTATTCAATTTTGGGAAATTGCAATTCAGTCCCTCAATTTTAGGAAATCCCTAATTTTCCCCCTTTCAAACTGGCCAAATTTGATTTCATCAAATTGACCATTCAATCAGGGTTAATTGATCCAATTGAAGATATGGATCAGTTTCTACACTTCCATACGATTCAATAAAGCTTTTAATAGCATCATTTGGGTCCGAGTTGAGCTCAAATGGAGCTTCGTTAGAAAACTAAACATAGAAATAGAAAGCTTCGGAAGCTTACGATCAGAGGTGCGGCGGTCTGATCTTTCGATCGGGGCAGGTATCTCTCATCTTGAGGATCCTTCTAGGATCAAGAATTGAAACAATTCATGTCGAGTTGGGTCAGAATTTGGTCAGTGAAGTTTCACCCTTTCTCTCTCTATCGCTGATCGGAATTTACAGAGGGGAGCCAAATTGGCTTACATTTCAGCTCTTATTTGGTCATTTGAGGGCTGTGAAAGTGTTGGGAGAGCTTGGTTTGGCTTGAGGAGGGCTCAATTTGGCAATTTTTAGCTTGGCCGAAATAGGGCAACTTTGGTTCGTCGGAGTTGCTTCACTGTTTGATTACGCCGACGCTTCTCCGACGATCCTCAGATCGAATGGTGACCACCATCGGGTAGCTAACTTCTCCTTGAGTCTAAGGAACCCGACCTCACCTTCTTTGGCTCAAAAAAACCTCAATGTTAGAGCTCTAGTCTGAGCTTCACTACAAATTGGAGCAGTAGAGTGAGTGGTGTTTTCAGGTGTGAGTAGGATGAAAGAGGAGGAGCTCTTTATATATGGAGCTCAGGGACTCTCTGGTCATTTGATTGGTGCCTTTATGGTGATCATTTATGGCCTGAAACACCCTGAACGAAGACTTTTCACCTTCATCGACACTGATCGCTTTTCTGGCGAGTGAACAGTGCTGTCATCTGGAATGGACCGATCCGAATCGAGTTCAATGCTTCAACCTGCCGGTTCAGGCCCAATTTGACCGAGTTTTTCAAAATTAAAAATTTATAAATTCATCTAAAATCATTTTCTATCCAATGATGGCTTCAATTCACCAATTTTAACATTTTAAACCACCTAAAAAAATTAATTTAGAAATCGGTTAAATAGTGGTTTAAACTATTTCAATTCAGTTCTAGTCTGATTCACCTGAACTGGTTTAGTTTTCTCTTCCAATTCATCTCAAACTCCTTTTCCAAGGTTTTTATGACTCTTTGGGTCAACCGGGAGTTGTAAATTTTCCAATTTGCCCCTTCTCTAACAGTTGCGGTTTGTGAACCAGTTTGGTTCTCACTCTTGGGTTGACAAGTCGTTTCCCGGTTTTCTTACCTTGAAGGGGCGGGGTTTATAGGTCAACTAGAGGGTCCCCGAGCTCGCTATATAAAGAGCTCCCCTCCATTCATCCTCCACACACCTCAAATCTCCTCTCCCAAATACTCCATTTTTTGATGAAGCTCAAACTAGAGCTTTGACTTGGGCACTTTTCTCAGCCACAAAAGGCAAGGTCAGGTTCTACAAACTCCAGAGGAAGTCAGCTACCTGATAGCAACCTCCCTTTGACCCGAGGATCGCTGGAGAATCATCGGCGGAATCAAACAGTGAATCAACTCCAACAGATCAAAGCATGCTCCTATTTTGGTTGAGCTGAATTTAGCCAAATTTAGATCCCCTCTAACTAAACTGAGCCTCCCAACATCCCCATGGCCCTCACATGACCTCCACAGAGGTGAAAGGTAAGCAAATTTGACCCTCCTCCATCGTTGCAGATTGTTGCTAAAGAGAAAGTGGCTAATTTCACAAACAAAATTCACCCTCATATGGACTTCAATTGTAGCAACTCTTGATGAGATCTACCTCCCTAGATCGAGAGCTTAGACTGTCGCACCTTCGACAGTAAGCTTTCGAAGCTTTCTCTCTCTACAAATAGTTTTCCAGAGAAGCTCGATTTGAGCTTGTTACAGACTCAAATTCTGGTATTTAAAGCTCCATTTGATTGTATGGAAGTGTTGGAATCGATCCATGCCATCTATTGGAGCAATTAACTCCAATGGAATGACCAATTTGAAGGAATCAAATTCGGTTAGAAAAGGGGAAAGAAATTGGGGATTTCAAAAAATTGAGGGACCTCCATGCAATTTCTCAAATTTGAAGGTCAATTGGCAATGAGAAAGATGTTGGGGGACCTGGTCAATTTTCTAAAGATTTGGGGCCAAATGGCTATTTTTGGAAAGTAGGGGCAAAACCGTAATTTTTGAAAAATTGGGAACCAAATTGGAAATGTGAAAACTTGAGCTGCTTACACAATTTTGAGTAAATTGAGGATCCAATGATGATATTGGAAACCTTGTGATAATTTGGGGGAAAATTTAGCATTAGGGACATAAAGTCAAGAAACATGAACTTTAATGAGCTAAGTGTAATAAAACAAGAACTTTGGGCCTAGTCACTCATACGTGAGAAAATGAAGGGTGTCATGTCGAATCCTTATTTATAATGATACCCAAATCGTGTAGGGACACATGAGAACAGAATGCAAGCAAGAGAAAGCTAGTGTGGACTAGAAGCTGACTAGGGATGAATACGCCACAATCAACGGGTGAATGGGCTTATTTACACTTCAAACCTGGTTGGGATTATAAGCACGTTTTAAAAAATTAATAACATATATACCAATTATGAGCGGGACTTTTATACATGATACCGGTTGGGATGATTAGCACTATTTTTAACGGATAAAAACTACTTACCGATTGTGAGTAGGCATGAACAAACATCATACCCGAATGGTATGTTGAGTTTCCTTAAGGAAAGGAAAAACCTGCCTACCAGTTGTAAGCGGATTCATCATCACACTCAGTTGGTGTGATGAGATAGAAAGTAATTTTTGTCAGAAGTGTTCTCCCCTGACTATGTGACAATTGTTTAAACTATTTGGGAGACCTTGTTGATGGGAGCTAGAGTAGCTCTAATAGGCCAAGGGCCTCAATTTTTCAACTCATAGGGCTCAAGGCCCAGTTTTGGAAAAACACGTGCAATGGGCCCAAGGCTAGTGGGCACGGGCTCAAGCCCATAAATAAACATTTTTAGGAAGAGCCATGATAACTCCTAATTAAAATGAATAATGACTATTTGATTCGCCACGATATCGAGTCAGAACCAATAATACTCAATGGACTGGCGGTAGTGCATCAGGGCCAGGCCAATGAACCGGCCTAGACAAACAGTTGGAGCTTGGGTTGAGTGTCAAGGTCGTTAGACTATTGGCACCAAATAGTATGGCTTGATCATGAAAACTTTTGTTTGTACATGCACTTAAGGTACGGGACCAACAAGACACCTAAGGGGTAGTGATGGGTCCCAAGGGTTGTTGGACGACATGGGGGTGATAAGAGCAGATTGTTGTGTCAGTCAGTCATGAAGCTTTGGGAGCTTTTGTGCATGAGACCGGGGTGTGGTCAGAATGAGGTCTCTATCCATGTACAGACACGAAGTGGCATTCGAGTCTTACGGTCGAACGTCTGGAACGTCCACTCAGACTTAGGGTAAAAGTCTGAGACTTCTATCTGGGTGGACAGTAAAGTCACGCTGATCCCCAAGTAGGTGCAGAGGCAAGGGGATGGACTAAGAGAGCTAAACACACTTAATACAGAAGTGGAAAAACTTTTGAGATTTGAGTTCGAGAAAAATCCTTGGAAAAGGAATGGTAAACCTAGGAAATGGTTTTGACAAAAAAACTAAACATATTTTTGAAAACTCGCTCCCAACACTCCCTCACTAAGTTGTAGAAACTCACCCCCTCCCGTTATCCCTTTTTAGGTAAAAGAGGAAGACCCACCTTAAATGTCACGCCCCGACCCAGTTTGGTCGAATCCCCGTGATCAACCCGCCACTCTCCCAGTTTATTAAAGGATTTCCCCTTATTGTAAACCGTAAAGAGTAAGACGTCCTTTAACCTGCACTTTTTCCTGGAATAGCATAATCAAAACTGCATGAAATTTAAAACTTTACATACCTGTCTTACAAGCATCTTAGTTGGTCTTTAAGGGTAGGCTTTCCGGGATTTCCTGAAAGGGATCTAAGGGAGGGGGCGAGTACGACTACTCAGTGAATGGGTTTTTAAAAGCTTTTGACTTTTAAGAAAAACATTTCTATGGAGTGTGCCAGACTCCTTTTTTTTTAATTCCTTCGTTTAAAAAAATTCGGGTTTTCCCACCATTTCTTAGTTACCGATGTGTCATCACCCAACACACATCCTTTATCATGAAAGTTACACATATTCACAAGTCAGTATCACTACTGAACCCGCTAGTGGCTTCGGAGCAACTTTTCCTGCCACCTGAATAGAAGTACGACCACTTCTACCCTGGGAATGAGTGGATGTACGTGACATCCGACCTACAATCCTGAAATCACTTCTTCGTGTTCGTATGAGGACAGATACCTCATCCTGTCCCCACCCTGGTCTCATGCACTTGGTGCTACTCCAGATTTCGCATAGACACCTAGAATGACGAACTGCCCTTATAGCCACCAGGTCGTCCAGTGCCCTTAGGACGCATCACTACCCCTCATGGGAGTCTTGATGATCCCACACTCACAGTGCATGCACAAACATTTTTTTCTCATATTGCCATGTAATATGTGGTGCCACTTGTCCAACGGCCCCGACTCTTAACTCAACCTGCAGTTGTTTGTCTTGACTGGTCCGTCGACCTGTCATGTCGCACTACTGCTAGTTGACTGAGCATGTCAGTCCTATCTTGGTACCATGGCCAAACAATTCACTTATTAAGTTTTATGGCACATATATCATGTTCGTTTACGAGCTCCTGCTCATGCCAACTGGCCTTGGGCCCACTGTACGAGATTTTCAAAATCGGGCATTTAGCCCCCAAGATCCAAAACCGAGGCCCCCGGCCTATCGGAGTTATTCGAGCTCCCGTCGAGAAGGTCTCCTAAATTGTTTAAGCATTGGCACACAGCCAGGTGAGAGCACTTTCGAAAAAACATATGTTTTCTCTATCCATTATACCGCCCGGTTTAAGGACACCTCTGTTCATAACTGATGAATAGGTTTTCAACTTCCTTCGAGGAAGTCTCATCATACCAACCGGGTATGATCTACTTACAACCTGTAAGTAGTTTTTTTTTTCGCATGATTTTCACATTACTTCTTCTAAGTAGTGATGTTTAAAATACCACTAAAAAGTGGGTTTTCATATCGAGGTACTTATCATTCCCAGCTGGGTATCATATAAAATTTCCACTCAAAACCGGTAAGTGGTTTTAAAATTTTAAGTTGTGCTCATCATCCTAACCGGGTATGATATTAGTAAACCCACTCACCCGTTCATGCCGTGAATTCCTCTAGATCGGTTCTTTGTATTCACGCAAGATTTTCCTTACTGGCATTCCTGGTACTTTGTGTTCCTACACGATATGAACATCTCGGTTCATTATCCTTCGGCCTAATCACCTTCATTCATTCCAAATGAATGAGAAAGTCAAACTTTCATTTATTTGCAATTACATCCCTAAAGTTATTTCTCTTTAACTTTAAGTCCCTAATGCCGGTTTTTCCTCAAATTGAGTCCCGAAACTTCTAAAATTTACAATAGGACCTCAATTTATTCCATTTCACTAAAAGGGGATTAATTTCTCAAATTTCCAATTTGGTCATCCAACTTTTCCAAAATTACCATTTTTCCCTTTACAAAAATGGTAAGTTTTGCCCCAAAAATTCCAAAATTTCTCAATTGGTCCTACAACATTATTTTCATGCCCAATTGGCCCTCAATTTCATAAAATTTCATTTTGGTCCTTCGAATTTCGAAAATCCCCAAATTTCCCCCAATTTGAACTCTTCAACACTGTCGAATTTGATTTCATCAAATTGACCGATCAAACACCTCTAATTGTTGAAATTGGAGTTGAAATTGAGTTACTACATGTTCATACAATTCTAAGGAATTTTGAATCATAGATTTTAACGTCGGAACGAGCTCAAACAGACCTTCGTCGGAAAACAAATTGTAGAGAGAGAAAGCTTCAATTTCTCACCGGTGAGGGCACGGCGGTCCGTGCTTTCGATATGGGTAGATAGCTCTCATCTTGAGGATCATCCTATAATTAAGAATCACATCAATTGATGCCGAATTGAGTTAGAATTTCATCATTGAAATTCCATCGATTCTCTCTCTAGCACCGGTCGAAAATTGTAGAGGGGGGTCAAATTAGCTTTCCTTTCAGTCCTAATTCGGTCGTGGGAGGGCTGAGGAAGTGTTGGGAGGGCTTGGTCTGAGGAGTACTCAAAATGGCCGATTTCAGCTTCGCCAAAATAGGGAAACTTCGGTTCGCCGGAGCTGCTTCACTATTCCTTCATGCCGACGCTTCTCCAGCGATTCTCGAATTGACTGGAGTTTGCTATTAGATACCTGTCTTCTCCTCGGTTCTAAAGAGCTCGACCTCTCCTTCCGAGGTTAAGCAAAATATTTAAGTCGAAACTCTGGTTCAAGCTTCACCAGGAAATAGAGCAGTAGAGAGAGAGAGGTGTTCAAGTGTGAGGAGAATGAATGTAAAATCGTGTATTAAATGGGAAAGATTTATTACTAGTATTAATATTGACATAAATTATTGGTATTGATTTCAATAATTTAATTTAGCTATTAAATTATTGGTATTAATTACCATAATTAAATATATATTAATTTATGACCATTTATGATAAGGCTTACAAAAAAATCATACTTCCTAGTGGAGGTCACCAATCCTCACACTACTCTCGAGTAAGCACGCTTAACTTCAAAGTTCTTATGAAATCTCGTTCACATGAACCAGTTTGGTTTTTGTCTTTTATTTTGTTTTAAGTTTCTTTTCCAAGGTTTAATGAACCCTTTGAATCACCCCGAAGTTATAAATTTCCAAATTGCTTGTTCCCATATTATTGGGTTTCTAAACTGGCTCGGTTTTCTTACTCGGTTTGACCAATTCTTTTCCCGATTTTCCTTAACTCAAAAGTGCTGGGTTTACATTAAAGAACCCTTGTAGTTGAACTATATGATAGGTATAAAAATTTAATAAGTTCAGTTTTGTATAATGCTATTCTACTAAAAACAGGAAAAAGGACGCTTGACTCCTTACGGTTTAGAAGGGGCTGAAACCCCCTATAGACCGAAGGGAGTGGCGGGTTGCTCACAGGGATCCAACCAAACCGAGTCGAGGTGTGACAGTGAGGGTATTCCATAAACTACCCTCGATTCGAAGCGACCCATGCTCTGTAAACCACATGCAACGTGCTTATGAGTACGAGGCTACTATCCTAGACAAATTTGGGATAGACATCACTCACTAAGTGAGATTCAAAGGAGCACCAAGCAAGTCATCTTCATTAGAGTATGAATAACAAACCATGAGCCCATGCACTAGGTGTGGGAGGTACCACGGAGGCGCTTGCCCACCCAGGAGATCGGCTAGGTGCACTAGGATAGCAGATGCAGAGTCCCACAACCCACTGGTACTGAACTCTAGGTTGGTCAATATGAGGAATTAAATTAATGGGTGATGGGTAGGATATCTTAATCTATGTAATAAGCCATAGTTGTGGAAAATTTAGTTAATAAATAAAAAATTTATTTTGGTTATAAGCTCATGCAAGGAGAATCTAGGTAAAGAAAAGAAAGCTAAGAAAAGTAAGGATTGAGAAGATCATTTGTACTAGCAAACCATATGAAGAGATAGACAAAAAGAAGTTAGGAGTAACCCTTAGTCTTAGAAGTCTGAGGCTCCCAAATGCAAAGGTCAAAACATGGCCTATAAGATACTCCTGGACAAGGAAGTAGAGAGACCCCATATTTTTAAGAGGAATGCTTGACCAAATACTAGAATGTACTCATGATAATCAAAGAGGGATTATTCCCCAAGAATGGGTAAACATGTTGGTAACATCAAAGGATGCCATAATCTTGGACGGGTTGGACAACCTTAAGAATAGATTTAGAGAAAATATTCCTAAAGGAGTGAAGTGAGGAACCATAGGGACAAGAAAAAAAGTAGTAGACACCAGTCAAGAAAGGATGATCAAGACAAAGAGACAATAAGAGGATCAAACATGTTGGTAACATCAAAGGATGCCATAATCTTGGATAGGTTGGACAACCCTAAGAACGGATTTAGAGAAAATATTCCTAAAGGAGTGAAGTGAGGAACCATAGGGACAAGAAAAAAAGTAGTAGACACCAGTCAAGAAAGGATGATCAAGACAAAGAGACAATAAAAGGATGATTAGCCCAACCTAGCCTAATGGAGCTCAAGATTGCAGGGCATGAGGATATGAAGGAAGAGGACCTTATAGGACTGGTAAAAAGTTTGGATACAAAATTCCCCAGATGGAAGTCTTGACTCCAAAGTGCGATGGTTGAGATTGGGACCCAAGGAGAACCAATAAGAAAGTTAGTAAAGGATGAGTGAAGAAGGAAAACCAAACAGTCAAGAAAGGCATGATGTCTAATTAAAATAAGTGGCTAGGATTCGGTACTAAAAAGTCCTAATTCCAAGAAAGAGAGATCTACAAGGTGATGGAGAAATGGCCCAATCATAGGCGTATACATTGGATGCACGTGCAATATTCAAGGAACACTACCAGATGGTAAGGAAGGACGGAGTCCTGGGTTCCCTAAAGTACAGGAAGTTAGGGGTAGCTATCAAGAGTATCTTAACCCTAAATGACATAAGGATTAGATCTAAGAAAACATCGTTGGGCAAATGGCTAAGACAAGCCGACCATAAAATACCATTGGGCAAATGGGTATTTGAAGGAAAAAGAAACCCCTTAAGGACGTTATCCAAAGGATTAAGTAAAAGAGTAAATGTAGCGATATTTTACTTAGGGAAAACGTATGAGCGAGGGAACGCTCGAAGAAAAGGAAGTGGGAGACCAGATCGCTATGGGATCTTCTCCCCAAATGTGAATACCAAATCATGCCACTAAGGGCAATGGAATGAAAAATGATAAAGTAATAAACACCCCAAGAGATGAAGAGGAAAGATGTCCAAAGGGAGGAGATGCACAAAGGATGCCCCAAGTGAGATGTGACTAGGATGGGGACATGTCCCCTGGTATCATATTAGATTAAATCACAAGTTGACATGAAGAGAAATTCAAGACCCAAATAAATTCAATTGACAAAGACACGTTAGCTAGATGGTTGGAATAAGAAAGAAATGAAGGGAAAAGGAAGGAGAAATCATTCACTACTTAAGGGACGCATAACGAGTTTTAGGGACAAAATTCATAAAAGGTGGGAAGAGTTGTAAACCTCGTTCTCTCATAACAAAGAACCAGAAAGGGGATCCAAAATTTTTTTGAGAGAGAACCGAGGATGTGAGTGAAAAGGAATTGGTAAAGAAGGGGTCAAAGCCAGGATTTGGAAAATCCTAAGTGGCCAATAAATACTTAACAATCATGGAAAGAAACCATAAAGTGAATTGAATGTGAAAACCGGACCCGAACCGGATAGAACCATGAGGAATCGATTTAAAGATTCATTTTTCTAGGTGGCTCAAAAACATCAAATTGGAAAATTAAAGCCGCCATTAGATGGAGAATGAATTTAGATAAATTTAGAAATTTTAATTTTCAGAGAAATGGTCGAATCGGGACTGAACCAACAGATTTCTGAATTCAAGTCACCGAACCTGGTCTGATGGGGCCGATCAACGAGTTGCTACCAGGTGAGCGCACAGTCAGTTGGCGCGACCAACCAGTGAGTGATGCGTGGTGAAGCACGCCCAGTCAGTGCTTGGAAGCAATGACCAATCAGAGCATGACATGTGTCCTCGGTCAATGGCCAGATGAGGAAAATACACCTCAACAATGGCTGATCAATGAGAGAGCGACATGCATCCTTGGTTAGCAGTCATTTTCAAAAAAAAATGGTCAACTAAACTGGCTAATGGGAAGCAGACACATGGCAAAGGTGCTACAGAGAAACGGTCGACCAATCAGAAGTTGACACATGGTAGAGCCACGTGGGTTGGCCTCAACCAATCAGCGGATGACATGTGGTAGTTGCATAGTGCTCCAAGAGAGATATAGGATTATTTAAATCAGCCAATCATAGGCAGTCGTACAGTGCACTAAAAGGGAAATCTAATTCATTTAAATCAGCCAATCAGAAGATACCACATGTCATGGTCAAAAACTAACAGAGTATGGTCAGCAGCTATGTTGGAATGGGTAACCAATAGGGAAGTTGCCACGTGGCTAGTCAATGAGTCAAAGGGTGAGTCGAAAGTTGAGTTGGATGCCACATTAGCAAAGCTAGCCAATCATAGAGCACCACATGACAATTCGCACGTGCAAAGCTTACGCATGCATAATATTGTCGTCTTCAACCTTGGGCAGATGAACAGAGCATGAGCATAAAAAAGAAAGTGAGTCTCCAGCGCTAGAAAAATCTGCCACCATCGTTGGAATCAGGCAAGTCCGACGCCAAGTCTTGCGTCGGTCGGTAACCCTATCAGTTGTCGAGTCCTCTATATAAGGAGCGCCTCCCCACTTGGCCTCCCCCATCGGGGTAACTCCAAAAGTAGACAACTCCACTTTCTGGCTAGGTGTAGACCAGAGCTCCAACAAGGGAACTTTTAGAGACCTCAAGAGGCGAATTGGGAGTCCCTAGAATCGAGAGGAGGTCATGTACCTTGTTGTAGCCCCCACTCATCTCGAAGACCACCAGAGGAGTGTCGGGAGGCCAGCATAATACCTTTGCTCTGGCGATCGTAGAACAATTGAATCACATCAAACCTAATTATGGTCACACCTAACCTCCTCCAACTAAACTAGCATTCCCTCAGCTCTTCCCAATTGACACCCAACCTCCTTAAAGCTCGATGGACAACAATTGAAGGAATTCTTAATCCTAGAAGGACCCTCCCAGTGAGCACAAGCTTCCCAAATCGAGACTCCAAACTGGGACCTAGCTAGAACTGAGTGTCTGAGTACTTGTGCAATAGAGCACGTTACAGATTGGAATCCAGCTGGGATGAACACGTCATGGTTACCGGGTGAATGGGAACTTCCAGCATTAATCATGATTGGGATGGTGGTCATGCATTTAAATTGAAATCCATTTTTCCAGAATTAGTCTCCCATGACTACTTGAACCTACTTAAACATTTTGGGAGCTATTTCTAGGGTGAGCTAGAGCTACTCCAGTGGGCCCAAGACCAATGGGCACAAGTTCATGCCTGTTAAAAATTGCCAAGTAATGAGCCTACAAAAATTTACATAATTGATAAATTGTGTGCCATATCTACTAAGCCAATGTTGGGTTGTTGAGCCCGTTGGACTAGTAGCTACCACACTAAAGTTGGGTTGTCAAACCCATTGGGCTGGTGTAAATAGAGCCAAAGTTGGGCTAATAGACCCGTGGGGCCAGTAGCCTAAAGATAAAGTCTTAATTTAAAAGACTTGTGGTTGTGCATGTTGACATACGGAACCATCGAGTCGCCCGATATGGGGTAGTAGTGGTTCATGCACATTGAGACCAAGGTCGGAGGAGGAGAGATCTCGTCCCACATTTGCGTTCACAAATATGATGCGGGTCTTAGGGTCGGGTAATTGATGCCCACTCATACTCTTGATAGAAGTCATGGACTTTTACTAGGGTGGTCGGTAAAGGCACTTCGGACAACAAGTGGAGTAATCAAAGACTACTCTGCGACTGAGTGAACCCTTTTATGAAAAAAGGGTTAATGTTGAATGAAAAATAACATATGTCATGCCTGTGAACAAATAAAAATGCTTGACTAAAAATATGATGTAGAAACTTACTCTCACTAAGTCATGAACTCATTCCCCTTCCTTAAATCCCTTTCAGAAAAAGTGATGTCGAGTAGAGTCGAAGTCGAGGAAAGAACCAAACCACCAAGGTAAATTCTAGCTTATGATGTCTTGTAAATTTGTTATGGAAAATGTATGTACTAGTACGCCTTTACCTTTCTTGAACCATCTTGGTAGAGATACCGTTGTGGCTTAGGGAAGGGTAGCGTGTTGAACACAGGACTCCAACCAAATGGGGTTCGGGTGTGACAAAGACATTGCATTAGTGAAGTCAACCAATCATGGAGTGCCACGTGGCATCTCACACGTGCGAAGCTCGCACACAAGTGCACAGTGTCATCTTTAACCTTTGAACCGACAAGGAAGAGAAAGGCCAAAATAGCCGCCAACACTTCGGCAGCCAATAAATCTATCTGACAAGGCCTTAAATTGGAGAGTTAAAGGTTGACTAATAGATGAATAGATTGAATTGCCAGTCCTCGAGCTCCTTATATAAAGAGCTCCCCTCCATTCATCCTCTCCATCCCTAGAAAGCCTGAAGAAGATAAACTAAGTCGTAAAAACTTTCGAGCTGAATTCAAACGTCCTCATACCTCCTTAAACTAGGCCGACTATCATGCCTCGGCTCGATTTGGTCGGATCCACATGTGCAACCCGCCACTCTTTGCGATTTACTAAGGGTTTTCCTCTCTTTTAAACTCGGGAGGAGTAAGACGTCTTTTAAACCTACCTTTCCTAGAATACATAAATTAAAACTGCATAAAAATTTTAACTTACATACATGTCTTGCAGGTATGACTAATAGGAGGTTTTTGGGTAGGTTCCCCTTGGTTACCTGAAAAGGGATATAAGAAAGGGGGTGAGTTTAACGACTCAGTGAATGGGTGTTTAAAGTTTGACTTTTAGGGGAAAATATTTAAATTGGAGTGTGTAAACTCCTTATTTTAAAATTTCTCATTTTCAAAATCTAAGTTTCATCGCCATTACTCACTCCTCAACCATAACCGGTGTCTTTATCACCTAACACACGCCCTTCATCATGAAGGGAACATACATGATTAAAACTCTGTGTCTATAAGAAGACAGAGACCATATCTCGGTCTCGTGTACATGAAACTCAAACATAGAAGCTTCAGGAAGTCACAAACACAGTAGCCTCACAGAGTCCAAACATAGAAACTTCGTGGAGTACAAACACAAAACTCCATGGAGTACAAACATAGAACTCCATGACTAACTAGTATGATGAGAAACACAAACCCAGTAGCTTCCCTTTTTCCTTATCACCACCATGTCATCCAACAGCCCTTAGGACACATTACTACCCCTTTTGGGCGTCTTAATGGTCTCGAACCTCAAGTGCATGCACAAACAAAGTTTTCCTCAAAAGCCATTTAATCTTTGGTGCCACTAGTGCAACGGCCCCGACCCTTAAATCGACCTGCAACTGTTTGTCTCGACTAGTCCGTTGACCTATCATGTCGCACAGCTACTAGTCTATCTAGTATGTCGGTCTTGTCTTGGTACCATGGCCAAACAATTCATTTACTTAAGTTTTCATGGCTAAGAATCATGTTTGTGTATGAGCTCTTACTCGTGCCATGTAAACCCAGCTCTTTAGAGTTAAGGAAAATCAGAAAAAAGAACTAGTCTTACTAAGTGAGGGAACTGAACCGGTTCATAAGCCCATTATAGGGGAATGGACAAGTTGGAGAAATTTTAACTCTCAAGTGACTCAAAGAGGTTACTAAACCTTGGAAAAAAACTTTATGAAAAATGAGAGAGAGAAACCAAACCGGTTTGGGTGAACTATACTCGAACCGGATTGAATCGATTTAAGAACCAAGCCAGTTTATGAACCGAAACCCATAGAGAGGGGGGCAAACTGGGAAATATAGGGACCCTAGGTGACCTAAAGAGTCATAAAAGTCATGAAAAAAGACTTTAGGATGAATTGGAGATGAAAACCATACCGGTTTAGGTGAAACGGATCCAAACTAGATTGAACTGGTTTGGACCAGTTTGAACCACAACTAAACTAAATTCTAAATTCATTTTTCTAGGTGGTTTAAAGAATTCAAATTTGAGATTTAAGGAAACCAATGGATAGAAAATGAATTTAGAAATTTTTAGATTTAAAAAATTCGTTCAAATGGGGGGTAAACTGGCCGGTTTAAGCTTTGAACCAGGTTCGAACCTGTCTAGTCTGGTTCAGAACAGTGTCGTCTTCTACCTTCAGATGACAGCATTGTTCACTCACCAAAAAATTGAAGCAGCATCGGTGAAGAAACATTTCTATTCAATACATTTCAAGTCATCAATGTCTGTCATAAAGGTGCCAAATGGACGACCAACGAGTCCTCGAGCTCCCTATATAAAGAGCCCCACTCCATTCATCCTCCCTACACTTGAAAAGCTCACTCTCTCTCAGTTGCTTAGTTTTACAGTGAAGCTTGAACAAGAGCTTTGATATAGGGTCATTTCTGAGCCGAAGAAGGCGGGTTGGGGTTTCTTAGAACCGGGGAGAAGTTAGCTACATGGTAGTGACAACCATTCACTCCGAGAGTTGCCCGAGAAGCGCCGACGTGATCGAACAGTGAAGCAGCTCCGGTAGACCAAAGCTGTCTTGATGTGGACGAGCTAAAATCAGCCAATTTGAGCCTCCCTCCTGCCAAAACAATCTCTCCCAACACTTCCTCAGCCCTCCAATGGCTGAATTAGGACCGAAAGGTAAGCCAATTCAGCTCCCCTCTGCAATTTTTTACCGGTGTTAGAGAGAGAGTCGGCAGAATTTCAATGACAAAATTCTAATCCAATTCAACATCAATTGATATCATTCTTAATCCTAGGAGGAATCTCAGGAGGAGAGCTACCTGCCTAGATAGAAAGCTCAGACCCTCACCGGTGAGCAATTGAAGCTTTCTCTCTCTATAGTCTATTTCCCGGAGAAGCTCTGTTTGAACTCGTTCCGGCGTTAAAACTTACGATTCAATGTGCTATGGAATTGTATGAACATGTACAAACTCAATTTCAACTTCAATTTCAACAATTAGAAGTGTTTGATTAGTCAATTTGATGAAATCAAATTCGGTTCTATTAGTGAGTAGAAATTGAGGGAAATTTTGGGAAAATTGGAGATTTTCAAAAATTTGAAGGACCAAAATACAATTTTATAAAATTGAGGGTCAATTGGGCATGATAAGAATGTTAGAAGAATTTTAGAATTTTTGGGTTAAAACTTACAATTTTTGTAAAGGAAGGGCATAATGGTAATTTTGGAAAAGTTAGTGGACCAAATTGGGAATTTGGAAAACTTGAACCCCTTTTTTATGAAATTGAGTAAATTGAGATCCCAGGATGAATTTTAAAAGTTTCAGGACTCAATTTGAGGAAAAATTGGCATTTTTGGACTTAAAGTTAAAGAAAAATAACTTTAGTGATCTAAATGCAAATAAAGGAAAAGTTGGTTTTTCTCATTTATTTCTAACGAATGAGGGCTATTAGGCTAAATAATAATGAACAAGTGTGTTCATTTCGTGTAGGAAAATGAGACATCAGAAATGCACCAGCAAAAGTTAAGCTTACTATGGATGGAAACCGACTAAGTGGAATTTCACTGCACGATCGGGTGAGCGTGCTTATTAACGTCATACCCGGTTGGGATGATGAGCACAATTTAAAGTAAAAAACCACTTACCGGTTGTGAGTGGGATTTTATATCATACCTAGTTGGAGATGATAAGTACCTCGAAATGAAAATCCACTACTTAGTGGTATTTTAAACAACACAACATAGAGGAGTGATGTGAAAATAATGCGAAAAAACTACTTACAAGTTGTGAGTAGATCATACCCGGTTAGTATGATAGATCATACCTCGCAGGAAGTGGAAAACCCATTCATCGGTTATGAGTGGAGATATCCTCATACCTGATTGGTATGATGGATAGTTGAAAATTTATTTTTGTTAGAAATGCTCTCCCCTAACTGTGTGCCACTGCTTAAACAATTTGGGAAACCTTCTTGACGGGAGCTCGAATCTCTCTTATAGGTCAGAGACCTCAAGTTTGGAACTTGATGGCTATTATGCCCAATTTCAAAAATCTTGAACAGTGGGACATATGCCAGTGGGTACAAGTAGGAGTTGGTAAACAAACATGAGATATGAGCCATAAAACTTTAATAAATGAATGGTTTGGCCATGGTACCAAGACAGGACGGACATACTTAGTCAACTAGCTACGACATGACAGGTGGAAGGACCAGTCAAGACAAACAGCTGCAAGATGATTTGAGGGTCGGGGACGTTGTACCAGTGGTACCATACATTATAAGGCATGATCTAAAAATATTGATTGTGCATGCACTGTGATTACGGGACCTTCAAGATGCCCACGAGGGGTAGTGATGTGTCCTAAGGGCCCTGGACGACCTGGTGGATATAAGGGCAGTTCGTTGGACCAGGTGACCATGCGAAATTTAGAGTAGCATAAAGCGCATGAGACCGGAGTGGGGACGAGATGAGGTCTCTGTCCTCTTATGAACATAGAGAATTGATTTTGGGATTGAGGGTCTCATGTCATGAACATTCACTCATTCTTAGGGTAGAAGCGGACATGCTTCTATCTAGGTGGCCGATAAAGTCGCTTCGACGCCACAAGTGGGTTCAGTGGGCATACTGGCATGCGAATGTGTGTTTTAACCTTCATGATGAAGGATGTGGGATGGGTGATGACACACTATGATTAATAAGAAATAGTGGCAAAAACTGAGATTTGAAATGAAAGGATTTTTGAAGGAAAGGAGTCTGGCACACTCTAATACAAATCTTTTTTCCTAAAAGTTAAAATTTTGAAAAACCATTCACTAAGTCATTATACTCACCCCTTTTGGCTATCCCTTTTTCAGGAAAATAGAAAATGACTAGGAATAACACCGAGCCTTACCCTCTGTCAGGTATGCTTAATTTTCCTTACGCTTGCATTTTATTTGATATATGTCTTTCCAGGGAACAAGGTTGAAATTATGCATGGCTCATCTCGAGTTAAAGAAGGAGGAAACTCCTCTTGAACCAAGAGAGTGGCAGGTTGTTCACGAGGATTCAACCAAGCTGGGTAGGGGAGTGACATGCCAACTGACCTAGGGCCCATTGTTTGAGATTTCAAAATCGGGCATATTAGCCCCCAAGTTCCAAAACCAAGGCCTCTGGCCTAACAGAGCTAATCGAGCTTCCGTCAAGAAGGTCTCCCAAAACTTTTAAGCAAAGGCACATAGTTAGGGGAGAGCACTTCTGACAAAATATGCTTTTTAGTTGTCCATCATACCAACCAAGTATGAGGACATCTCCACTTATAACCGATGAATGGGTTTTCCACTTCATTCGAGGAAGTTTCATCATACCAACCGGGTTTGATCTACTTACAACCAGTAAGTAGTTTTTCATTAAATAAAAGTGCTCATCATTCCAACCACTATGATGTATAAGATTCCCACTCACCCGTTAATGTAGTGAATTCCTCTCGACTGGTTCTTTGCATTCACATGATCTTGTCCTTGATGGTGTTCTTGGTACTTCATGTTCCTACATGATATGAACATCCTTGTTCATTATCCTCCAGCCTAATTGCCTTCATTCATTCCAAATGAATGAGAAAAACAAACTTTTCAATTATTTGCAATTAGGTTCCTAAAGTTATTTTTCTTTAACTTTAAGTCCCTAATGTCGGTTTTTCCTCAAATTGAGTCCCAAAACTTTTAAAATTCACCTTGGGACAACGATTTATTCAATTTCACAAAAAAGGGTTCAGTTTCCCAAATTACCAATTTTGTCCCCTAAATTTTCTAAAATTACCATTTTGCCCCTACTTTACAAAAATGGTAAGTTTTACCCCAAAAATCCCCTAAATTAGAGTTCTTACACCTTCATACGATTCAATTGCACTTTGAACGCATGATTTGGTATCGGGATGAGCTCAAATGGAGTGT
The DNA here is from genome assembly GCA_030064435.1 of Trapa incisa. Lineage (NCBI taxonomy): Eukaryota > Viridiplantae > Streptophyta > Magnoliopsida > Myrtales > Lythraceae > Trapa > Trapa incisa. The sequence goes on along the minus strand of CM057775.1, from coordinate 10,102,064 downwards.
TGCTAGAAAATTGGACTTAGGGATTGAAAGCTTCGAAAGCATATCATCGGGGGCATGGCGGTCCGAGCGTTCAATCTGGACATATATCTCTTGTCCTGAGGTTCCTTCTAGCATCAAGAATTGAATCAATTGATACCGAATTGAGTGAGAATTCTATCATCAAAGTTCTATTGGTTCTCTCTCTAGTGCCGATCAAAAATTGTAGAGGGGAGCCAAATTGGCTTACCTTTTGGCTCTAATTCAGATGTAGGAGGATTGTGGAGGTGTTGGGATGGCTTGGTTTGGCCTGAGAAGGGCTCGAATTATCTTATTTCAGCTCGGCTGAAATATGGCAGCTACGGTCCGCCGGAGCTGCTTCACTATTCGATAATGCCGGTGCTTCTCCAGCGACCCTCGGAGCAAATGGAGACTACAGTAGTGTAGCTAACTTCTCACAGGTTCCAAAGAACCCGACCTCACCTTGTTTGGCTTTGAAATGTGCCTAAGTCTGAGCTCTAGTTAGAGCTTCACTGGAAAATGGAGCAGTTGAGAGAGAATGGAGTTTTCAAGTGTGGAGACGATGAATGAGGAGAGGCTCTTTATATAGGAAGCTCGGGGACTTCTTGGCCATTTGATTGGTGCCTTAATGGCGGTCATTCATTGCCTTAAACTCCTTGGATAGAGACTTTTCAGCTTCGTCGGTGCTACACAATTTTTCAATGAGCGAACAGTGCTGTCATCTGAAGGAAGAAGATGACACCTATCCGAATCGGGTTCAAAGTTTAAACTGGTTTGTTCACCCCCAATTTGACCAAAATTTTCAAATCTAAAAATTGATAAATTCATCTAAATTCATTTTCTATCCAATGGTAGCCTCAAATCTCAAATTTTAATATTTTAAGCCACCTAGAAAAATGAATATTTTCTATCCATGTAATCTGTGGTGCCACTAGTCCAACGGCCCCGACTCTCAACTCAACCCGCAACTGTTTGTCTTGACTAGTCCGTCGACCTGTCATGTCGCACTACCACTAGTTGACTGAGCATGTCGGTCCTATCTTGGTACCATGGCCAAACAATTCACTTATTAAGTTTTATGGCACATATATCATGTTCATTTACGAGCTCCTGCTCGTGCCAACTGGCCTTGGGCCCACTGTACAAGATTTTCAAAATTGAGCATTTAGCCCCCAAGTTCCAAAATCGAGGCCCCCGGCCTATAGGAGCTATTCGAGCTCCCGTCGAGAAGGTCTCCCAAATTGTTTAAGCATTGGTACACAGTCAGGGGAGAGCACTTCCGACAAAAATAGGTTTTTACTATCCATCATACCGACCGGTATAAGTACATCTCCGTTCATAACTGATGAACGGGTTTTCAACTTCCTTCGAGGAAGTCTCATCATACCAACCAGGTATGATCTACTTATAACTCGTAAGTAGTTTTTTTTCGCATAACTTTCACATCACTTTCTCTAAGTAGTGATGATTAAAATACCAATAAATAGTGGGTTTTTATATCGAGGCACTTATAATCCCCAACCGGGTATGATGTTAGTAAACCCACTCACCCGTTAATGTCGTGAATTCCACTAGACTGGTTCTTTGTATTCACGCGAGCTTGTCCTTGCTGGCGTTCCCGGTATTTAACGTTCCTACACATTATGAACAACCTTGTTCATTATTACTCGGCATAACAACCTTCATTCATTAATTAATGAGAAAACCTAAACTTTTAGTTATTTGCAATTAGGTCCCTAAAGTTATTTCTCTTTAACTTTAACTACCTAATGTCGGTTTTTTCTCAAATTGAGTCCCGTAACTTTTAAAATTTATCGTGGGACCTCAATTTATTCAATTTCACCAAAAAGGGGTTTAATTTTCCAAATTTCCAATTTGGTTCCCCAATTTTTCCAAAATTACCATTTTACCCTTCTTTCACAAAAATGGTAAGTTTTTCCCAAAAATTTCCAAAATTTCCTCAATTGGTCCTCCAACATTATTTTCATGCCCAATTGACCCTCAATTTCATAAAATTGTATTTTGGCCCCTTTGAATTTTGAAAATCCCAAAATTTTTCCCCAATTTCAACTCTTCAAAACTACTGAATTTGATTTCATCAAATTAACCGATCAAACACTTCTAATTATTGAAATTGGAGTTGAAATTGAGTTCCTGTATGTTCATACGATTCTAAGAAACTTTGAATTGTAGATTTTAACGTCGGAACGAGCTCAAACGGAGCTTTGCCGGAAAACAGACTGTAGAGAGAGAAAGCTTCAATTACTCACCGGTGAAGGCACGATAGTCCGAGCTTTCGATCTGGGCAGATAGGTCTTGTCCTGAGGTTCATCCTAAAATCAAGTATTGTATCAATTGATGTGGAATTGGATTAGAATTTTGTCATTGAAATTCGGTCGACTCTCTCTCTAGCACCGATCGAAAATTATAAAGGGGAGCCGAATTGGCTTACCTTTTGGTCCTAATTCGGCCGTGGAAAGGCTGAGTAAGTGTTGGGAGGGCTTGGTTTGGCTTGAGGAGGCCTTGAAATGGCCAATTTCAGCTTGGCCGAAATAGGGCAGCTTCGGTCCGCCGGAGTTGCTTCACTATTCCATCATGTCGATGCTTCTCCAACAATTCTCGGATTGACTGGAGTTTGCTATCAGATAGCTGTCTTCTCCCCGGTTCTAAAAAGCTCGACCTTTGTTCAAGTTGAAGCTCTGGTTCGAGTTTTACCGGGAAATGGAGCAGTAGAGAGAGAGAGAGAGAGAAGTGTTCAGGTGTGAGGAGAATGAAATGGGGATGACCTCTTTATATAGTCGTAAAACCCGTGTATTAAATGGGTGAGATTTATTACTAGTATTAATATTGCCATAAATTATTGGTATTAATTCCAATAATTTAATTTAGGTATTAAATTATTGGTATTAATTTCAATAATTAAATATATATTAATTGATGGCTATTTATGATAAGTCGTACATTCGCATAAAAATTTTTGACCGAAATTTCGGGTTACAAAAAATCACACTTCCCAGGAGTAAGCACGCTTAACTTTGAAGTTCTTATAGAATCTAGTTCACCTGAACCAATTTGGTTTTTGTTTTCTAGTTTGTCTTAAGTTTCTTTTCCAATGTTTAATAAATCCTTTGGATCAACCGAAAGTTGTAAATTTTCATATTGTTTATTCCCAAATATAAACCGGTTTGGTTTTTCTTATTCGATTTGACCGGTTTTTTTCCCGGTTTTCCTTAACTCAAATGTGCGGGGTTTACACCAACCCTTGGGTTGTTCTTTCACTTAGCCCTTTTTGAATCACGCATTTAAGGAATGTCTTTTCCTTTATGTTGTTTACTCACTTTCCGAAGTTTATCATAACTTGGCATGTCTTACCCACACGTCCAAAAGAATATCTTTATATTCACTTCCTCCTTTACCTAGGGTGGTTTCTTCCTCTTGAGGGTTCTTGCTCAAAATTTCAAGGTCGAGAGTTTCAAGCTGTCCAATCATTCCCTTGGGTTTAACTTACTTTCTTGGATCATCCTAGCATGCCTTCTTTATTTCTTTCACCCCAACATCTCATCTCCTTGTTCCTCGTCACTTGCTTCCATTACCTGTTAGTTAGGATATGTATGGTTCCCTAGAGTTTTCCTTCCTTGGTAGTATTCTTCCCCTTTCTTCCAAAATTCTATGTGTCCTTGAGTGTATCTATCCTCAAAGTGACGTACTTAAATGTCATCCTTTCCCATTTACTCTTTGAAATTTTATGGATACGTCCATTGTATTTTCTCTTACTTGTATAACAACTTTATCTTTGTAGGAAATATAACTTTCATTATAATGATAAATAATTATAGTTTTTAGCTGTATTTATTCAGGGGAATTTTGGTAAGTACTAACTACGGTACTAGGGTCTTCCTGTATTTCTTCTTGGGTGAGGTCATATACTCTGGTTGGGACCCTTAATGTAGTGGTGATGTCTTGCCCTTTGTCTAGTGCCCTTCAGTTTCCTTGAAGTGGTAAGTGGGTACTTTGTTGTGTATTTCCCTGAAGGGTTGGGCAATTCTTCACAAAATGGTCAGCCTGTCTACTTTTGTGGCATATTCAGCATGGTCCTTCATGGTTTTTCTGGCACTTGGAACAATAGGGACTTATTCTTGGCGCAACTGTATTTGTCTCCCTTTGTGTATGATAACTTTCCATTGTTCTAGAGAACCCCATTCTTGTTCTCCATTTCTGTCCCCTAGCTCCTTTTGTCTTCCTCGGCTGTCCTGGCCACCTTCCTCTTTCCTACTAGTCTATTCTACTCAGTAGTGTCTCGTCTGTACCAGACGCTCACATTCATGAGCCATGTTCATGATAGCAGCTAAATTTGTAGGGTGTCCTAGTACCCCCAATTCGGTCCCGTATGTCCATATTAAGACCGTCCACATATCGTTGGCAAACATCCACAGGTCTTGCTAGGTCAGGGGCAAAGGGTCTAAACTTATTAAGCTTGGTTTCATACTCCGAGATAGAGTTAAGCCCTTGTCGAAGTCGGAGGAAGTTATGTTTCTTCTCATTGATTAGATGTGGAGCTAGGTATTCCTCCGTATATCTTTCCTCGAATAGCTCCCATGTGGGGGTGGTGGCATGCAAGCTTCTAACATTATCCCACCACCTCTTCGCACTAGCTTCTAGGAAAACCTTTGCCAGGATCACCATATCCTTTGGTGAAATCCTGATTATCCCCATGAATTTCTTGATGCTAGCTAGCCAGTCCATGGCAGCCCTCGCATCGTTTTCTCTTAGGAATGGTTTACATCCTAATTATCGGAGGGTTTTGAGGTATTTGGGAATGTCCACTAGAGGAGGAATATTAGCAGGAGGGGGATGGGATTGTACTTCCTCTAGCTTAGCTCGAGGGTTGGTGTCCACCTCAGGAGTGAGGTTAGGTCGTCCAAACACTAGGGTGAACTCTTCATACAATCTCTGATGTTCTAAGCTTAATACATGTGGGGTTGTCTAGGCTCCTCGAGGAGTTTCCATAGGGTTGGTTGGGCGGTGTCGGAGAATGCGTCTCTAGTTCACCTAGTTCCTTTCTTGGGAGCCATCTGTAAATTTTAAAATTATTCATATTAATTACTATGTTCTCTAGTCTTTATAATGTATTCGAGGAAATAGGCTCTCATACCACTCAAGTTGTCATGCCCCGACCCGGTTTGGTCAAATCCTTGTGAGCAACCTAACACTCTTCCCAGTTTACTAAGGGTTTTCCCCTCTTTTAAACTTAGGAGGAGTAAGGCATCCTTTAAATCTGTACCTCTCTTGGAATACATAAATCAAAACTGCATAAAAATTTTAACTTACATACCCGTCTTGCAAGTGTGTCTAACAGGAGGTCTTTGGGTAGGTTTCCCTTGGTTACCTAAAAAGGGATATAAGGGAAGGGTGAGTTCAATGACTCAGTGAATAGGTGTTTAAAGTTTGACTTTTAGTGGAAAATATTTAAATTTGAGTGTGTCATACTCCTTATTTTAAAATTTCTTATTTTCAAAATCTCAGTTTCATTGCCATTACTCACTTTTCAAACATAACTAATGTGTTTATCAACTAACACGCATCCCTTATCATGAAGGGAATACACATGACTAAAACTCTATGTCCGTATGAGGACAGAGAATATATCTCGGTCTCATGCACATGAAACTCAAACACAGAAGCTTTAGGAAGTCTCAAACACAGCAGCTTCACAGAGTCCAAACACAGAGATTCCGTGGAGTACAAACACAGAACTCCATGACTAACTAGTATGATGAGAAATACAAACCCAGTAGCTTCCCTTATCCCTTATCGCCACCATGTCATCCAGTAGCCCTTAGGAAGCATTACTACCCATCTTGGGCGTCTTAATGGTCCCGAACCTCAAGTGCATGCACAAACAAAGTTTTCCTCAAAAGCCATTTAATCTTTGGTGCCAATAGTCCAACGGCCCCGACCCTTAACTCGACTTGCTATTGTTTGTCTCGACTAGTCCGTCGACTTGTCATGCTGCACTACTACTAGTCTATCAAGTATGTCGGTCTTGTCTTAGTACCATGGCCAAACAATTCATTTACTTATGTTTTCATGGCTTAGAATCATGTTTGTTTACGAGCTCTTGCTCGTGCCAACTGGCCTATGGCCCACTATTTGAGATTTTTAAAATCGAACATATTAGCCCCCAAGTTCCAAAATTGAGGCCTCTGGCCTAATAGAGCTAATTGAGCTCCCATCAAGAAGGCCTCCCAAGATGTTTAAGAAGTGGCACACAATCAGGGGAGAGTAGTTCCGAAAAAATATATTTTTTAGTTGTCCATCATACCAACCGAGTATGAGGATATCTCCACTCATAATTGACGAACGGGTTTTCCACTTCCTTTGAGAAAGTTTCATCATACCAACAGGATATGATCTACTTACAACCAGTAAGTAATTTTTCATTAAATAAAAGTGCTCATCATTCCAACCGGTATGATGTATAAGATTCCCACTCACCATTAATGTAGTGAATTCCTCTTGACCGGTTCTTTGTATTCACGTGACCTTATCCTTATTGGTGTTCCCAATACTTCGTGCTCCTACATGATATGAACATCCTTGTTCATTATCCTCCGGCCTAATAGCCTTCATTCATTCCAAATGAATGAGAAAACCTAACTTTTCATTTATTTGCAATTAGGTTCCTAAAGTTATTTTTCTTTAACTTAAAGTTCCTAATGTCGGTTTTTCCTCAAATTAAGTCCAGAAACTTTTAAAATTCACATTGGGACCTCAATTTATTCAATTTCACAAAAGGGGTAAAATTTCCCAAATTTTCAGTTTGGTCCCCCAACTTTTCCAAAATTACATTTTGCCCCTACTTTACAAAAATGGTAATTTTTTACCCAAAAATTCCAAATTTTCCCAATTGGTCCTCCAACATCTTTATTATAACCAATTGGTCCTCAATTTTATGAAATTGCACTTTAATCCCTCAAATTTTTTAAATTCCCCAATTTCCACAAAATTTTTGCCCAATTTCAACCTTCTAACTTTGCCAAATTTAATTTTATCAAATTGATCGATCAAATGAGTTTAATTGTTAAAATTGAAGCTAGATTAGAGCTCTTACACATTCATACGATTCAATTGCACTTTGAATTGCACGATTTGATGCCAAAATGAGCTTAAACGAAGCTTCGCCGGAAAACTGGACTTAGAGAGAGAAAGCTTCGAAAGCTTACCATCAAGGATATGGCAGTCCAAGCTTTCGATCTAGGCAAATAGATCTTGTCCTAAGGTTCCTCCTAGGATCAAGAATTGCATCAATTGATGTCGAAATGAGTGGAAATTTTATCATCACATTTTGTCGGTTCGAACTCTAGCACCGGTCAAAAATTGTAGAGTGGAGCCAAATTGCCTTACCTTTCAGCTCTAATTCAGTTGTAGGAGGACCGTGGAGGTGTTGGGAGGGGTTTGGTTTGAGAAGGGCTTGAATTGGCCAATTTCAACTCGGCCGAAACAGGTCAGCTTCGGTTTGCCGAAGCTGCTTCACTGTTCGATCATGTCAGCACTTCTCTGGCGACCCACTAAGTAAATGGAGACTATAGGCATGTAGTTGACTTCTTCTCGGTTCTAAAGAACCCTACCTCACCTTATTTGGCTTAGGAAAATGCCCAAGTTGGAGATTTGGTTCGAGCTTCACCAGGAAATGGAGTAGTTGAAAGAGAATGGAGCTTTCAAGTGTGGAGACAAAGAATGAGGAGGGGCTCTTTATATAGGAAGCTCGGAGACTTCTTGGCCATCTGATTTGTGCCTGAATGACAGTCATTCATTGCATGAAACTCCTTGGTCGGAGACTTTTCAGCTTCGCTGGCGCTATGCAATTTTTCGATGAGTGAACAGTGTTGTCATCTTAAGGAAGAAGATGACACTATTCCGAACCAGACCAGACCGGTCCGAACCGGGTTCAAAGTTTAAATCGGTCGATTTACCCCCAATTCGACTAAATTTTTCAAATCTAAAAATTTCTAAATTCATCTAAATACATATTCTATCCAATGGTAGCCTCATATCTCAAATTTGAATTTTTTTTTTAGCCACCTAGATAAATGAATTTAGCATCTGGTTCAATAGTGGTTCAAACCAGTCCAAACCGGTTCAATCTAATTCGAATTTGGTTCACCTGAAATGGTTTGGTTTTCATCTCCAATTCATACTAAAGTCCTTTTTTATGAATTTTTTGACTCCTTAGGTCACTCGGGATCCATAAATTTCCTGGTTTTCCCTTTCTCTATTAGTTCTGATTCAAGAACCAACTCGATTCATAAACTAGTTCAATCTGGTTTAGATCTAGTTCTCCTGAACCGGTCTAGTTTTCTCTCCCAAATCATCCTAAGATCCCTTTTCCAAGGTTTTATGAACCCTTTGGGTCACTCGGGAGTTGTAGATTCCCAAATTGTTAGTTCCCTAATGATCGGGTTTGTTAACCAGTTTGGTTTTTCTCATTCGGGTTGACTGGTTCTTTCCCCGATTTCCTGGTTTTAAAGGGACTTGGTTTACACCAACCCTCCTACGACTCTCCATGACCAAGCCTGGTCTTCCTTGAGCCTTCGAGGTAAGTAATTGCATCCACCTTTGCCGGAATAGTGAATTTACAGAGAGAAAACTACTTAAAATTTTTAATCAAATTCTCCATATTTAGGGCACCAATTGAGGTGAAATTTGATCCTAGTAGGATCCTCTTGATGAGAGCTAGCTCCTCGAATCAAGAGCTTCCGCAAATGCATCATTTCTAGTAAAACTTCGAATCTTTCTCTCTCTAGAAGTATTTTTTGACAAATCTTCGTTTAAGCTCGTTTCTAGGCCAAATTGACTAATTCAAAGACTGAAATGATCGTGGAGAGATAGGGGAGATGATTAACAGTGTGATAAGAGGCAATTAACTAAGTTTACTTGGTTAATTTGATGAAATGAGAGTTTGGGGGCTAAAAGTGCAATTTTGGAGAAATTGGCCAATTTGGGAATTTTTGGAAATTTGGGGATTTTTGTACAATTGATATAAATTGAGGGTCAATTGAGGATTTAAATGAAATTGGAGGATTAATTGAAATTAAAATATTTTTTGGGGAATTTAATTGCAATTGAAAGTGAATAAAATGCTTTATTTGTGATTTTGAATAATTTTATATTAAATAAAATTATTTGTGGATAAAAATGTAAGTAAGGTAAATTGAGGAAAATGTGGCAAATAATTTGGACTTTATTTGTCAAGAAAATAAACTGAGGGACTTACATGTAATTAAGGAAAACATAGGGATCTAAGTATAATTATTGAATAATTGTTGCATCTTTTAGCTGTGATCATGTAGGTATAAGGAAGACATCTACCAACAACAGAGAATCCAACTTGAGATATCGAAATTTTTTCAGGGACGAACAAGTCACGGATCTCGGGTGAGTGAGATTATTGTCATCGAGTCCAATTGGACCGATGACGCATACTTAGAAGCATGATTTACTTTGAAACCAGATTTTCCAAGAAGTATAACCCTTGACTATGTGAAACCACTTAAAACTTTTGGGGTTATAATTTTGAATAAAGCATGAAGTATGATAGTAGGACAACCCTTGAACGGTGTATGGATACAGATCAAGGGGAATAATCTAGTTCCAATTGTCGATTTAGGAAATAGGCGAGAACCATGGACGACATAAGGTTGGCTAGATCTAGTTTTGTAAAAGTAGGCCCAAGGCCATAGTTTTGAAAATTAAAGTGGGTCAAGGCCATAGTTTTGAAAATTAAAGTGGATCCAAGGCCGTGTTTTGAAAATCTTGTATGAGTGAGCCCAATGTCGTGTTTTGAAAATCTTTTGTTAGTGGGCTCAAGGCCAATGGAAATGGAGCACACCTATAAATAAGTTTTGATTTAAGAGCCTTATAAAATTATCATAAATTGATAATGTTTGCTAATGTTGCTGAGCTAGAGTCGGGTTGGAGCTTGTTGGGCTAGCAACACAAAAGATAAAGGTCTTAAATCAAAAAACTTATGTAGGTGATTGCAATCATTCTGAACTAAAGAGACATCTGGTACGAGATAGTGTTGGTTCAAAGCAATACTAGACAACAAGGTTGGTAAAAGTGAAGCTGTAATGTTTTAGTATGTCTTAAAGCTCTAGGAGCTTCGTGCCCAGTAAGACCGATGGGATAGAAGAGTGAGGTCTCACCCCTACATATGGGGTTGAAAGTAATGATAAGTATGGGGGTTGGGCCAATCTGCTCACACATATGATCTAGTGGAGGTTATGGCCTCTCACCAAGGTGGACAGTAAAGATGCTCTGGGCTACTAGTGGAACAGATAGAGTTTGTAGTCTCTAAGGGTCTATTCTACGAATGTTTAATCCATTTACTAAGAAAGGTGTTGTATGTTTGTGTGATACAAACTAATGTAAATCCACCATATATGAAACACGGGAAATTCCTACAACTAGAAATGAACTAGTTTTAAAAGTTTTATAAGACAAGAAGTGATTTATCTAGGAAAAACTTTTTTCAAATGATGAGACAAGTTGTAGCTTATTTATTGGAATATTTTAAATCCTATACAATGAAAAGTTTAAATGTTTATTAGTATGGAATGACTCGTGGAGAGGAAGTTACGATGTTAGTTCCTCCATTACCCATTTTAGGTTCTAGAACATAGCACAAATAATACTAGAGAAGGAATTACCAACTTGGTATGTAAATTGTTTCCATTTTATACTGTAATATTTATTTTGAAAAAAAATTGGAAAACTTATCTCAAATATTGTTTTCCTTTTTGTCTTCAGCCTTTCTTCTATCAATACTATAAAGATGAAAATGTTCCTATTATAGTATTGGTGGAAATGGCTGGTTGTTCATAGGGTTCCGTCCAAATCAGGTCAGGGTGTGACAGTTTGCTCTGAACCTATTTTCAGTGATTAAATTGGTATGTTCGACTAATTTTGGCATTTTCTTGGTCAGTTTAACTTCAATTTGATTGATTCTTGACCCAATTTAACTTTATAAAAATATTTTAACTTATTTCCTGTCATATGGGGGCTAAGAATTACATTTTTCCTTTCCAAATTCAATAAAGAATCATCATGTCTAGGGTTTGGTCCTATTCGACCCCAATTGCTCTCGTTTCTCCACCAAATTGTTTCTCGATCCTCAATTCCTAATTGATGAGGTCATTTGGGATTTTTATTAGTCATTTTGACCAATTTCTATGATTTTAGTTTAAATTGATACCTAATCTAATTCAATTTTCATACCCAGTTTAGGTTTTCATTACTCGTTCAACCTCAACTTCTGATCCAATTGAATTTAAATGTCACTTCTAGAATTTTCAATATTGCAAAAGATGCCTAAAGCTTGTCCCCCAATTTTGCCTTTATTCTTTATTGATGAGACATTATTTTTTATTAAGGTTACTCTGCCAAATACTAATAACTTGTTTAAGGATTAGTAATAGTAAATCAACTATCTACTTTAGTTTCAGTACTTATCAACTAACTAAACTCACTATTATGTCATCTTTGCATATGGGTATGGGCTATATAACAAATCAATAGTCCGAACTCTCTATCAAATAGGTATAAACAATACTAGAACACTTCAATTCCCAAAACAGAAAATCACAAATAAGCTACAAAGTTAGAAAACAAGCTACAAAGTTGGAAAACAAGCTACCTCTCTCAAAGTGAAAAAGAAGTACTCATTAAATTAATATTACATTCAGTTCATATACTATGAGCTCCTTCTTGTTACCGTGGGGATGGTGTAAGGAAACCAACTCCATTATAACCAAGTTTTGGTAGAGCTAATACAACACCAATCAGATGATCCATTAGGTTGGGTAAATTGATGTAAACTAACTGAATTGAAAGAGCAATGAAGTTTGGGCTTCAAATATATATACACACCTTTAACATTATCATACTAATGAATATTGCTTGGAGACTCCTATCAAATTCAAACTCTCTTTATGCTAAGATATTAATATATCGTTATTTTAGATATATTGATATATTTTTTTGTTGTTGTAGGGTCTAGACCATCATAACTTTGAAGGATCATATGCGTGGGAAAACAACACCTACACAAGGGTCTCACATGACAAATAGTTGATGGGGGCATATTAGAGTATAGAGTGACTGTTTGGTCCCATCTTTGGAGGAGTACAAGTTGGCCAACCACCTAAACCTTACGGACATGGCCACCTCTGGATTTATTCCATTATTAATTGTAGGGCAAATGAGTGGAGGCTAGAGAAAATCAGTCCATTCATCTCACCCTAGGAGGAAGAAGTCATTTAGAATATTATAATACTAGCAATACCCACGAAAGATAAACTGATTTGGCCATGAGAGAAGACATACAAGGTAACAGTTAAAATTGCTTATGCATTCTTCTTTAACAAACAAAGGCATCAAGCTCATGTACATTCTTCCTCCCAATGTATTTCTAAAAATATTTTGACCGGTATATAATACATTCAATGTATACTGATAATTAGAAACTTTATATGGAGAGTTTGCTCGAATTATTGCATGTTAGCTCTAATTCGTATGTTAGGAACATGCATAGTTGTGTTTATTGCTTCATAGGTGGCCAACCTAAAATTATGCATCATATGGTATTTAGATGTGCATGGACTAGGTCGGTGTGGTATACGATTTAGGAAATTCATATATAGCTTATTAAATAATTAGTATATTGGCCGCAAAACTGTATAAATAATGTTAATATTGATAAATAACATAAATGTTGTTTGTTTTGTAGCATAACTTATACTTTTTGGATGATTTAGAAATATAGTAATATTTTTTTTTTGAAGGTTGTATTCCACAATTAGATATAGTGATAGAGGATACATTACATGTGTTCAAGGAGTATTTTTATTTTTTTAAAAGATAATACACGAGGATGTAGTCCTAAGAAGCCAAAAGACAAGGCTTATGTGATGAAACTAAACTGTAATTGCTCATTCAAGACCTATTCTTAGTTTTCAAGTATAGGTTTTGTAGCTCAAGTAAGCAAGGGTGGTGAAGTGAATGTGAAGTACTCCCCACCAGTAGTTTATGCACATGTAACTATAGTGCGAGTTTAGAGGCAAGACGAAATAAAAGTGTACTCACAAATTCTTACAAAACCACTCAAAAGTTCAAGTGGTAAGGCAATTGGGGAATTATATCCACTTATAAGAGTTTTTAACATCCTCTTATGTTATTTTGAGAGCATATAGGTATCCTAAGTAGATTGTGTTTGGACAATCACAAATTTATTTAGTTGAATCAATTTTAATGTTTGATATTATAATAGTTTACCATTCTTTGGATGACAACTTAAGATTGAAAAAATAATACACATTGTTAGAACTAATATTTCATCCATCTCGAGTCATAGAATGTAGTTTACAGATAATGATATAGTTATACTAATGATCATCAAATCCAAGAAAATAAACATTGAATAATTGTGCATGAAAGATCATAAGGGGTTATGGAATAGAGATATATTACATACATTACAATCATTAATAAAATAGTATGTGTGTAAAACAAGTGTTGAATGATTCGGAAACACATAAGTCCTTATAAAAAAAATAATTGAAACACAAATATACAATTTGATAATGAAATTTGGATATGTCTGATGATTTCTACCACTAGAATCTAATTAATAAATAAATAAAATTAAATATAATTGCTCTTGCTAATTCTCACTGGGCATATTTAATTTACTTATTTAAGTTCACTATATTTAACCAATAGTGCAAAAAGTTCTTTCATCATTTTATTCTTTTAGTAAATAACTTTTAAGTTTTTTAGTTAAAGTCTAATTGATTTTAATAGAGATAATATTGAAAACAAGAATAGCAAATGAAAAGATACCAGTTAAAATGAAAATGAAGGGATAGTGGTTACAATATCATTAATGTGTCGTATTTAATTTTCTATCTATATATTGTACATCATCTATCTTGAATAAATAAGATAAATTATTATTATATTTTTCTCTCTATCAAGTCTTTCATAGTATTGGAGTTTTTTTTAGTAAACTCTGAATAGTACGATCCTTTGAGGGTCGAGCAAAAGCTTGACCCTAGAGCAGCATTTTATTTGATCGATTAGTCGCATTATACATCATTTTGCATAAGAACTATGTCTGATGAATATTTATCATTCTACAATGTTTCTGCGTCAAGATTTCTAGTATTAATTTCCCTAGAAGAGGTTCTCTGTCACGCCCCGACCCAATTTGGTCGGATCCCCGTGAACAACTCGCCACTCTCCCGGTTTATTAAAGGGTTTCTCCTTATTATAAATCGTAAACAGTAAGGCGTCCTTTAAACCAGCACCTTTTCCGGGAATAGCATAATCAAAATTGCATAGCATTTTAAATTCACCATACCTATCTTACAAGCATCTTATTGATGGTCCTTAAGTGCAGGCTTTCCAGAATTTCCTGAAAAGGGATATAGGGGAGGGGTGAGTACAACCACTTAGTGAATGGGTTTTCAAAAGTCTACTTTTAACTTTTAGGAAAAACATTTATATTGGAGTGTGCCAAACTATTCACTTTTCAAAAATCCCTCCATTTAAAAATTTGGGTTTTTTTTCACCATTTCTTATTATCACGGTGTGTCATCACCAAACACACATCCTTCATCATGAAGGTTACACACATTCGCAAGTCAGCAAGACCACTGAACCCACTTGTGGCTTCAGAGCGACTTTACCAGCAACCTAGATAAAAGTACGACCACTTCTACCTTGAGAATGAGTGGATGTACGTGACATCCGACTCTCAATCCCAAAATCAATTCTTCGTGTCCATATGAGGACAGAGACCTCATCCTGTCCCCACCCCGGTCTCATGTGCTTGGTGCTACTCCAAATTTCGCATGATCACCTAGAACGACGAACTGCCCTTATACTCACCGGGTCGTTCAGGGCCTTTAGGATGCATCACTACCCCCTCATGGGCGTCTTGATGATCTCGTACTCATAGTGGCTGCACAAAAAATGTTTTCTTATTATTCCATGTAATCTATAGTGTCATTAGTCCAACGGTCCCAACTTTCAACTCAACCTGTAGCTATTTGTCTTGACTGGTCCAGAGACCGGTGATGTCACACTGCTGCTAGTTGACTGAGAATGTCAAACCAGCATTGGTACCATGACCATACAATTTACTTATTAAAGTTTTATGGCACTTATATTATGTTCGCTTACGAGCTCATGCTCGTGCTCATTGGCCTATGGCCCACTGTTCAAGATTTTCAAAATTGGGCATATTAGCCCCCAAGTTCTAGAAAAAAAACTAAGGCCCCGGCCTATAAGAGCTATTCGAGATCCCATCGAAAAGGTCTCCCAAATTGTTTAAGCATTGGCACATAGTCATAGGAGAATATTTCCGACAAAAATATGTTTTCACTGTCCATTATACCGACCCAATATAAGGACATCTCTATTCATAATCGATGAACGGGTTTTCAACTTCCTTTGAGGAAGTTTCATCATACCAATCGGGTATGATCTACTTACAACCGATAAGTAGTTTTTCTGCATGGTTTTCACATCACCACTCTCAGTCATGATGTTTAAAATACCACATAGTAGTGGGTTTTCATTCCGATGTGCTCATCATCCCCAACCGGGTATGATATAAAATCCCACTCACAATCGGTAAGTGGTTTTTAATTTTAAGTTATGCTCATCATTCCAACTGGGTATGACGTTAGTAAACCCACTCACCCGTTAATGTCGTGAATTCCACTAGACTAGTTCTTTGTATTCACGCGAGCTTGTCCTTGATGGCATTCCCAGTACTTCGTGTTCCTACACGATACGAACATCTCGGTTCATTATCCTTTGACCTCATAGCCTTAATTCATTCCAAATGAATGAGAAAGTCAACTTTCATTTATTTATAATTAGGTCCCTAAAGTTATTTCTCTTAAACTTTAAGTCCCTAATGTCGATTTTTCCTCAAATTGAGTCCCGAAACTTTTAAAATTTATCATAGGACCTCAATTTATTCCATTTCACAAAAAGTGGTTTAAATTTCCAAAATTCCAATTTAGTCCCCCAACTTTTCCAAAAATACTATTTTGCCCTTCCTTTACAAATATGGTAAATTTTACCCCAAAAATTCTAAAATTTCTCAATTGGCCCTCTAACATTTTTATCATGCCCAATTGACCCTCAATTTTAGGAAATTGCATTTTGGTCCCTCTAATTTTCAAAAATCCCCAATTTTCCCCAAATTCCAACTATTTAACACAGTCGAATTTGATTTCATCAAATTGACCAATCAAACACCTCTAATTGTTGAAATTGAAGTTAAAATTGAGTTTCTCCATGTTCATATGATTACATAGAACTTTGAATCATGAGTTTTAATGCTAGAACGAGCTCAAACAGAGCTTCACCGGAAAATAGACTGTAGAGAGAGAAGGCTTCGATTACTCACCGGTGAGGGCACGACGGTCCGAGCTTTCGATCTGTGCAGATAGCTCTCGTCCTGAAGTTTATCCTAGAATCAAGAATCGCATCAATTGATGACGAATTGAGTTAGAATTTCATCATCAAAATTCTGTTGGTTCTCTCTCTAGCACCGACCAGAAATTGTAGAGGGAAGCTGAATTGGCTTACCTTTCAGTCCTAATTCGGCCGTGGGAGGGCTAAGGAAGTGTTGGGATGGCTTGGTTTGGTCTGAGGAGGGCTCGAAATGGCCGATTTCAACTCGGCCAAAATAGGTCACCTTCAGTTCGCTGGAGCTGCTTCACTGTTCCATCACGCCAACGTTTCTTCAACGACCCTCGGAGCAAATGGAGACTACAGGCATGTAGCTGACTTCTCTCCGGTTCTAAAAAACCCGACCTCGCCTTCTTTGGCTCAAAAAAGACCCTATATCGGAGCTTTGGTTCGAGCATCATCAGAAAACTAAGCAACTAAGAGAGAGTGAGTTTTTCAGGTGTGGAGAGGACGAATGGAGAGGGGCTCTTTATAAAGAGAGATCGGGGACCCATTTTTCGTCCATTTGGCATTGTTATGATAGGCATTGAAGACCTGAAACATACTGAACGAAAGCATTTCTTCTTCACCGGTGCTGCTTCGATTTTCTGGCGAGTGAACAGTGTTGTTATCCTGAGGAAGAAGATGACACTATTCCGAACTGGACTGAACCAGTCCGAATCAAGTTCGAAACTTAAACCGGCCGGTTCACCCCTCATTCGATCGAGTTTTTCAAATCTAAAAATTTTTAAATTCATCTAAATTCATTTTCTATCCAATGATGGCCTCAAATCTCAAATTTGAATTATTTAAGCCACCTAGAAAAATGAATTTAGGATTCGGTTCAATAGTGATTCAAATCGATCCAAATCGGTTCGGATCCGGTTCACCTGAACCAGTTTGGTTTTCATCCCCAATTCCTTCACAAGTCCATTTCAATATCTTTTGTGACTCCTTGGGTCACTTAGGGTCCATAAAATTCTCGGCTTACCATCTCTTTATCGATTCCGGTTCATAAACCGACTCAATCCTTAAACTGGTTCAATTCGGTATGGGTCCGATTCACCCGAACCGATCTGGTTTTTCTCTCCCACTTTGTTCTAAGGTTCCT
Organism: Trapa incisa; assembly: GCA_030064435.1. NCBI lineage: Eukaryota > Viridiplantae > Streptophyta > Magnoliopsida > Myrtales > Lythraceae > Trapa > Trapa incisa. The sequence goes on along the minus strand of CM057775.1, from coordinate 10,084,429 downwards.
TCCCAAGGTTTATAAATCTCTACGGGTCACAAGGGATCCATAAATTTCCCTGTTTCCCCTTTCTCTATCGATTCTGGTTCATGAACCGACTCGGTTCATAAACCGGTTCAATCCAATTGGATCCGGTTCATCTAAACCGGTCTGATTTTTCTCTTCCAATTTGTCCTATGGTTCTTTTCCAAGGTTTTTATAAATTCTTTAGATCACACAGGAGTTCTAAATTTCCAATTTTCCCATTCCCAATTGATCGGGTATGTGAACCGGTTCGATTTTCTTACTCGGTTTGACTGATTCTTTTCCTGATTTTCCTTGACTCAAAAGGGCAGGGTTTACATTCTCTCTTATTGTTGTTCATTATATTTTTGGCTTTTCTCAGAGTTAGAATCATCACTCCCTTCAAAAGTTGGTTGGTTTGTCTTAGTAGCACTATTTGTTGAGTGATTCTCTTGCTGTTTATTTGTTTCTTTGTCATTATAATCAAGATTGTTCTTACCACTATCAACAAATTCAAATTCAAATACTTTATTCTTTTACCCAACTTCATATTTCTTCTTCTACTATGAGAGCTTTTTAAAATTAAAAATATTTGTTTCACTCTATTGGTATTCGCTTATTTTTATATAATGATTTATGTTCTACTACATTTGATGCACGCTCACCCTTGCAGTTTTCTTCTCTTTCGTCCGACCCCGTAGTAAAATCTTAGTTTACTATCAATTTTATCTTTTCCAAATCTATTTTTTTTACTTAATAACATATTGGATCTCTTATGATCAAAATTTATCATATTCTCAAATTAGTCAGATATTAATATCTCGATTTTCCGACAATTTCTCTATCACCATTTCTATATTTTGTGCATCTCCATCCATAAGATGTCATTTCTATAATTGAGTTACTTTTATCGACTTTTTCTCCTAAATTGATCATTAGCTTATCCTCAACTATCATTAAATCTCAACATTATTCGACAATTTTTGTTTGATCAAACTATAATTTTTTATTTCTATCATTTTCTTTTTTCTACTATTCATATCATGTCCCCACAAAAAATGATATCTTAGTTTCTCTCACTCTTTATCATGCTACACTCTTCTCCCATATTTTTATTAATTACAAAATTTATTTTAGTATATTTACTAAATAACTAACAATATGTTTATATTTATTTTGCGGATCAAATTTCTTCCAATATTTTATAATAATTTTATTACAATTATTATACATAAATTTAGTATATATATCAATCTATATTTCTATTAATTAGTTCAATTTTAAGTTTATTATTTGCTTATATTTTCTTGTGCAGATTAACATGTAAAAAAAAAATCACTCGAAACAACACATTAACACTTATTCACATTTTGGTGGGTAAGTAAAGTGAGCAAATCTAATTAGTTTTAAATTGTTTCCTAACTTTAAATATTAATATTTATATCTATATTGAGATTATTAGTAAATAATATAGATAATATTAAATATAAAAATAGCAAATAAAGAGTTATCACTTATAATGAAAAAAAATAAAAGAATAGTTATTAAAATATCATTAATTTATTATATTTAATTTTATATTTATATATTACGCATCATCTATCTTAAATAAATAAAATAAATTGTGATCATATATTTTGTTTCTACCCCATATTTCATTATCTAATAATTTATATATACAATCATCAAATATTCAAGATTAAAAAAGATAATATTTATATATATAGTCACCAATTATGCATGATTAAAAAAGAATGGAGTATTCGACGAGAGAGTTAGATATTCATAAAAACATGAACTTTATACATGCTTATTCATTTCATTTGTATAACTTCACCTCATTTGACCTATTTTGAAAAAAACAATTTCCAGCATTTAGTAATAGATTAAAAGTTGTTTTTCACCTCGGATAATTCCTAAACAATTCAGCCACATGATACCATAATAAACAGAGCTACCAAAACATTCTTATGCGGCCATGTTATAGAAAATCACAGATTTATCTTCAGAAAGGATAGAATAGTGGCAGCAGGCAGAAGATCCTAAGCTGGCGAGATAAATGAGATTCAGCATCAGGGCTCTATTTTGAAAAGACATATGTGGGGGCAAGACAGTCATCCACCAGAGCCACAATGCCTGGGTTCTCCATAGCTGCTGCGACCCTCTCTTTATCATTCAGTTGTTTATTCACTGCAATAATACAAATACAAAATATCAATATGAAAATGTAACAAGAACATATAGATTAATACAGAGGTGAAATCAGCTAGTTAATTGCATTCGGCAGTATGTCCCATAGATTCAGTCCAGGTCATGATGAAAAATCATGTCATCAGACTATGATGCTGACTTTATGACAAAACCTTTTAGACACATTTATGCAGTTAAATCTATGTTCATCACTTAATGCCAGTGTTGATTAGAAAATTGTCAAGTCTGAGCATTTTCCACTAGTCCACAACAAATGTAACATGGTATACTGAAAAATCAGATCAATTTCTTAAACAACATTATATTTGAAATGAGATAGGGTTAAGCAAAGCAATCAAGAGACCTGCAGCTTCAGTGGCATGACTTCCCGGAGCTACCCTTATGTCAACCTGCAATATATAGCAGGATAAATCATCATCAGAAAGCTCAATCTATGTAGTAGTTATGAAAATTCCCAGCAAGTCTCAGAAATGGTAAGATCAGTCTCCCATATACCAAATTAAAAAATATTTGAGCTAGAAAGTTAGCAAAAACAGATAACTACATCTTGGATATGAGATATCACACATATCACAGGAACGTCATTAATCTGAAGCTTATTGATGTATAAGCATCTTTTAAACACAAAGTAGCAAAAGTAAGGATCCATGCTTTCTCAAGCAACTCACTGAGCACCAATCCCAAAAACAGTATTGTTAGCAGTTCGTAGCATTTATCATTATTGATCATTGTTATTAGATAACAAATGTTCAGCACAAGATTTAAATGACTGTCCAGTAAATAGAAATATGCCACCAACAAATTTTTGTGTATTAAGTTTCTACACTCACGGGAGACATGCTCACATGACAAATGCCGTGTTTTCTTAATTCAATCTATTCAAACCTATCATTAGGGTTCTTGGAGTGAACAAAAAAACTGTATTAGGATCAGAGATTCAGAAGATTCTCAGGGAGATTATTTCTGAGGATCAATGGATCAAGCCAAGTGATTAAATGGGATTTCAGCTTTAAGATTGTAAAATAGCAAAGCAGAAGCCATACCTTGTATTTAGAAGGCAAGCTCCTCGTAAGTTTTACTCTCAAGCAAAGTCCTATAATTGTTGCCATGCTACAGTGCTCAACCGTGGGAGTGAATGTAACCCTAAAATGAGCATTTGTCAGAATTGAAGTGTGAATCAGTGAAAAGATTGGATAATGAGATGCCATTTACCTGACATAACTATTCGAGTCATCAATTTCAATTGCATCTTCAGATATTACCTTGAGTTCTTCTAATGAGTATGGATGCTCAGGGTCCTTTATATCTCTAAGATGGTGTACGAGAGTCAAGGACACCAATGAAACAAAGGAATTCCATAAAATTAGCAAATTATAAAATAAGATACTGCTTATTTATCCTATGAGTATAAGGTTGAATTAAACCAGGAAATTTCGTCCCAAATCAAAATCTAGGAACAAGGTTTTGCTCACACAAGAGCAAAGGTTGTCTTACCCTATCTGCTCAAACTATGATAAAATTTCAATGATCTTACTTCTATATTTCCCCTTCTAAAGGTTTTTATCTTGTGAGCTGTTCAACATTAATCAAGTGAGATAACAGTTGTTCATTACCTCGTCAAATGAACCCTTGCAATGGGCGATATTTCCTATGCAGGGCAACCAATATTTCATCCAATTATGCAATCACTTCTAACACATTTATTACCATGCTAACCACTAAAGCTTATAGTTCATGATGGTGATATGTTCACATCATGATATTAAAGCTTCAGACAAGATTGCAATAGAGTATACCTACACCTAAAAAACTTCAAGACAAATGGCATCTCCAAATGTTATTAATATCATAAAATGAAAATAACTCCACCATAGCAATAAGTACAAATTAAATCACAACAATGTTGAACTAGATAATTAAGGATATCAAATATCTCCAGCTGATCAATTGGTTCCACTGTATACTCATCATCTAAATTAGCTGGTATACTTCTAACCCTTCGCTCCTTCTTCTCGTACACAACTGGGTTAGCATTTATTAGCCCAGACATCATTTTTATACACAAAATCAGTATATGTTGCTAGCTTGCTCTCTGTCAAGTTGAAAAAAATACAAAGACGTGAACTGTAAAATCTCTAAATGGTCGCACACCAGATGATACCGTAAAATGATGAATAGGAACTTGTACAAATAAAAAGAATTGTATCATACCGTAATTAATAATCAAGGAGTAGTGTCAACCCCAGAATAAAGTTCAGTTTCACACAAAACTCAACACATCAATAAGAAATGCCATTAGGAGAGAGTTATGCAACTTCCAAATGGTTTAGAAAATGACAACTTTAAAACCACCTTAGCAGCTTTACTACTAGATATCATAAGGCACGATCCAGAAGATGAAAGCCTATGGAACTGAGTAGTCTAATAGGATTAAAATGACTTATCATAATTCGAAATTGGCTTAATTCTAAAATTTTGTATTCTTGAAAGCATTGAGGTCAAGGCAGACAATGATGATGATAGCAAATTGATGGATCAAAAGACCACTATTCCGTCAATGTGATAATGAAATCACACGAATTTATTATGGCCTAATACTCATTCAGAAGGACTCAGAGAGAAATACACATTCGCTTAACATTTTCATAGACGACAATTAACAGGAAGTTCTCATCTTTGGGAAAAGATAAACGAAGCTAGACTCTCTCCAATTTCATGTTTCATTAAAAAAATAAACTGCTTCCACCACACCAGCAGCCAAACTCGAACTTCCGGCATCAACGAATGTTTAACATCAGAAAGTTAAGAGCTGTTAGAGCCCAGACATACCGACGGAGTTCAGGAGAGGTAGGTGCCGAGTCGGAAGAGGTTGAGGGATATCAGAGCGCCGGGGCGGACGGAAGGTCGAGGTGGATGCCGAGACCGGGGCAGCAAGGGACGAAGTCGGAGGCAGCCGATGCGGAAGGATATGTTGAGAGGGGGTACGGAAGATCGAAAGTGAGACGCAAGGCGGCCGCAAAAGATCGGAATGGGAGGTGGCGGTAGTCGACGTGTGGAAGAGGCAAGACCGAGATAATAGGATGGAACGCAGAAGCCAATCGAAATTGGATTGAAAGAGACGAAGAGGCAGAGGCAAAATTCATCAAGTGGAAAGTAAAAAGGCTTTTTGCTCATGAAAAAAAAGGCTTGAATCTCGAACATAATTTAATAAATATTATTTATAATATATTATATAATAAGCTATTATAAAATATTTTATATTTTATTCAAATTTAATATGTAATATAACTACAAATCTATCATAATGGTATATAATTTATTTAAGATAACAATTAAAGTGTACAAAATTATAATAAAAGATAAAAGTGAAATCTTAGTGATAAAAAATAAAATATCATAAATTCTTAAATTTTATTTTTTTTGTCAATGTAAATTCCTAAATTAACGATATAGGCTATGGAAATAAAAAAAAATAACAATAAATATATTAAAATTATATATAATCTATTTTGAGTAAAGAATTAATATACAATTAAATATGTACATAATATAATAAAAAGATAAAATGAATTAAAATTAAAAGAGATATTAAATCTAAATTCATATATTTTCTTTTTTCTTTATCTATGTAAGTTCCTAATTTAATGCCAAATAAGAAGGAAATAAAATAAAAAGAAGGAATTATAAATCTACTTGAATTTACATGGCGTTGTTATCCATTTTTTTCGTGGATTTAATTGGTTTCCTTCCATGGACGGCAAATCCAACTATTCCACCCAGTTCTAATATTAAATGGTTATAATTTGGTCTTTTTTTTTTATCCCAAATACTCTTCAATCAATACGAATCTACCTCACATCATCCAACATTTTATTAGATAACTCTAAAAAAAATTTAAATAAATTTTCATAATAAAAATTAGTAAATTTACTAATTAATTTCTAATTGTCTCTAGTATCATCATAAACTAATAAATGTATTAAATAATTTTTTATTCTCTCTAAACATGTGCCTAATAGTATCACTACATGAGTTAGTTTTCCTAGTAATGTGAATAATTTATAAATGGTCAAAACTAATAAAATATGTAATATAAGGGTGGAGCTCCCAAATGACTCATATAGCTATTATTGATTATTGAGTGAATTAGATAGAACAAGTGAATATATATAAAATATTAATAAGTCTCCACCCTCTTTACATTAGGTCTAATTACTTCTATATGCCACCAAGGGATTGCTACACTTCTTGCCCCTCCACCTGAAATTGGGTACAAAACTTTTCAAAATAACTATCACAGTTTAATTTAATTTAACAATATCTCGTGTAAGTCTTATCTATCGAGCCTTTACTTGCAATTTTGATAGTTTTTACATCCAACCTTTACTTGCCGCTTTTGATAGCTTTGTCTCCCATTTTCTAGCCCTATATTCAATATACTCATTATATGCTACAGTATCTTGAATAATCAAGTGGCAATTATCTTCAAACAAAAAAAATATTTCTAACTTTTCAAATCATCCAATATGTATAAATTATATAATTTAACAATGAGTAAATAGTTTTACTAGTTTTTAAAAATGTTGGTAATAAATAAGTTTGAAATATAATAAATTTCATATAAATACCACAAATTACATACTAGACCAACATAGTTTATTTACCTATAAACAAATTTTGATATAGTGATTCACATATAACACAATTAATTAAATGTATATCTATCATATCACAATCTACATGCAATATCTACATGCAATGCATTAGAACAACTTATCCAAATAAAGTTTCTAACACTTGAAATACAGGCACTAAATACATGCACATATCTTTTTTGAAATACTATGAGAATAGAAGGGTAGCTGTATTTGTTGTCTCTACTTATAAAGAAGAAAGACCTATACTAATTTTACAATTAATTTATATCATATCCTACTTAATTAATTGGCTGGTGATCTCGTGCAACTTGTCAATTCTCTTAATTTTATAGTGGTTGGTACTTTCATAAAAGTAAAATTGAAGGGATTAAGACTCAGAATAGAAACTTATTCTTTGTTTTTCAACAAAATTTGAAAAATTTCTTTAAAAGCATATGGTACCCAAAAATGGTTTCACAACTAACCCGGTAATGTAGTAGTTGATAACCAGTAAATATAACATTCGTATGCAAGTCAAAAGATCTACATCGAGATGTGTTTGTATGAATATGCTCCCTTGTTATTGCCTCGAGTTTTTTCAACTTGTACATGTAACAATTTTGGGGGAGGGGGTGAGCTCACAACTCTATATCGAGTATTTTCTCGCCTTTAATTCTCCATTGTCTTAAGATTCCCATTTTTTCCTCATTCCTTATCTGAGAGACTTCTGGTTATTGGTCTTATTTAATGTATTTCAACTTATGCTTAGCCATACTCTAAAACTACATCAAGTGAGCATAGACCGCAACTAGTCTTGATGTCTGAAATCGTTTACTTTAGTCACTTCTTAACTAGAGGACTTACCCCTCAAAGATTTCTTAGATGTACTTTATACTATTCCCTTTTTATGGCTAGTCCACCCATTTTTACTCGTACAGTATCTTTTAATGATATCTTCCTAATCACCGTTCCTTGGGTTTAACTTATTCCTTGGATTCCTCCTATTATGCTTCCCTGGGTTCCCTTCATCTTAACATGCATTTTATTTACAAATCCATTTCCAAATCCCTCTTCATCAGTTTCTATTTCCTTTTAAAGAGAGTTCACATCCTCCTAGTTTCAAAATCTCTTGATCATCCTTTGTGAGGCTCACTTACCCGTCTCAAGACTTTTAATTGTAAATCTGGTCTTGGCCATTGATTTCTTTAAGGATTTTTTTCTTCATCCTTCCTTTCCAATATTTTGGCCTTTTCACTTCTCCCTTCTTTGTCATGGTTTAAATCCATGGTTCTCCCGAAGGCCCGTTCGTTTACCTGCCTCCTTTCTACTAGGTTCTCTTGGAGTCGTTATTTTGCTCTTCTATTTTTCTCCAATCGGGTCACATTGGGTCATCCTGATGCATCCTTCCTTGGAAATTTTCTTAATTAAGGGTAGGTTCCTTGCACTCCATGTCATGACCATCTACCCATTAATGATCCCTTCAAGGGGTACTTAGTCGTATACATCCTTCCAAAGTTCCCTTTCATAATGTATTTCTTCTCTTCTTTACTATGTCCTACCTTAGAGTTTATGGAGGACATTTTCCGGATTTGTCCCTCCTGAGGGGGTTCTAGGTATACTTTCAATGTACCTTACCTCTATTCTTATGATATCCCTCTCTGTTTGATCTTCTTAAGAAAGAGTTTTAAATTTTGCTTTACCTCACCATTTCTTTACCTCTTTGCGAACCATTAACCTACTTCATGGCTTTAGTCACTAATCCTTCTTGTCTTTCGTGACTTTTTAGAAGGTATTGCCCTAAATCTATGAGGTGAGGAATAGTCCTTCTTTACCTGTCCTATTTCCCCTACACCTATAACAGATTGTCTTAGTGCTTGTCCTTAGTAGAGTTGGACAATTCTGAATGTAGTGTCCCCATCTTTCACATATGTAATGGTTATTTCCATGCATGAATCGATGTGGTTCCTCCTTTACTTCGAGCATTATGGGGTGTTTCTAGGTTTGCTGGTGGTTTGGTGCTTCACCGTCCTTGAGTTTAAACACCTTGATAGTTTTCTTGATGAGTCTCCTTTGCTAAAGGGTCATTTTAAGAGTCCTTGGTTTCTTAATTTCTTAATTCAATTTCTTTAACTGAAATGAAAATTTCCCTAGTTTCTATGGTAGTGTGGGTTTGTTTGGTTACTTACCTTGGGCCATCTTCCTAGCAAGATTACATCATTGAGAGATAGAAATTTAAGAATTTTGAGTACTTCATTAATTGAGGAATACAAAATGTTGGGGTTTTAGCCCTATTACGAAAAGTAGTCCCATAATAGATAGGGAGCTATGGTTTTCTTGGTAAGTATCCTCACTGATAAGATTATACGTCTGTATTGGCATTCATGGCTTTAGACTTGGCTCCCTTTATACACAGGACTATGACCCTAACATATCCTGGCACCGTACTCCTTCGTGGTACTAGATACTTCCTCATTTGATCATTTGGAGCTTCTACTATGTCTTAGGTATTAGGAAACTTCTAGGTTGTCTTCCTACGAGGACAGGGTGTTGAGTAGAGTCATTCCTAATTTTCTTGGTTCCTTGAGCCATCTGAAAATTTTAAGATCAATCCTATTAGTTACTATATTTTCTAGTCTTGATTATGTATTCGAGGAAACATGCTCTAATACCACTCAAGTTGTCATGCCCCAACCAGGTTTGGTCGGATCCACGTGAACAACATGCCACTCTCCCGGTTTATTCAGGGTTTTCCCCTCTTCTAAACTGTGGGGAGTAAGGCGTCCTTCTTACCTGTACCTTTCCTAGAATAAGATTAATTAAAACTAAATATAAATTTTTACATACTTGCCTTAAAGTTTGGCTATCGATAAATATTTAAGGTTGGTTTTCCCATGGTTTCCTAAAAGGGGGTAAAGAGAGGCGGTGTGTTTGACAACTCAATAAATGGGTGTTTGAAAAATGAGTTTTTTATAAAAGAGTTTGAATTGGAGTGTGCCAAACTCCTTATTTTCTTTTAAAACATTATTTCCTCAAATTCTGGTTTTAAACACCTTTTCCCAAGGTTTACCAATTATTTTCCAAGGATTCTCAAATCCTTTCCAAGGTTTTCATAAACTTTTTCCTATTTCCATATTCAGTTTGTTTCACAAATCACTCACCCTTCATCATGTAAAGATCACACACACATTCGCGAGATGCAGTTACGTCGACTGCATCCACTTGTGGATCTGAGCGTCTTTACCATCAACCTTGAAAGAAGTCTCTGACTTCTACCCGAAGTCTAAGTGAACGTCTCTAACGTTCTACCCTCAGACCAAAAATACTCTGTGTCCATATGAGGACAGAGACCTCATCCTGTCCTCATCCTGTCCCCACCCCGATCTTATGCGCAATGAAGCTACGTCGAGCTTCGCAAGACTTCTGGTACGACTACCCTTATATCCACCGAGTCGTCTAGAGCCTTGGGACGCATCACTACCCCTCTAGGGCGTTTTGAAGGTCCCTTAATACAATGCATGCACAATCAACAGTTTCTCACATAATGCCATATAATCTATGGTGCCATTGATCCAATGGCTCCGACCCTCAACTCGACCTGCAGTTGTTTGTCTTGACTAATCCAAAGACTTGTCATGTCACACTGTTGCTAGTTGACTGAGTATGTCGGTCCTATATTGGTACCAAGGCCAAACAATACATTTACTTAAGTTTTCATGGCATATTAATCATGTTTGTTTACAAGCTCCTGCTTGTGCCAACTGGCCTAGGGCCCACTATTCAAGATTTTCAAAATCAAGCATATTAGCCCCCAAGTTCGAAAACCAAGGCCTCCGACCTATATGAGCTATTCGAGCTCCCATAAAGAAAGTCTCCCAAAAATTTTAAGCAGTGGCACACAGTCAGGAAAGAGCATTTTCGACAAAATAAACTTTTTAACTATCCATTATACCAACCCGGCATGAGGACATCTCCGCTCATATCCAATGAACGAGTTTTCCACTTCATTCGAGGAAGTTTCATCATACCAACCGGGTATGATCTACCTAGAACTGATAAATAGTTTTTCCGCTTGATTTCCACATCACTCCTCAGGTGTGATGATTAAAATACTACTTAGTAGTGGTTTTCATTTTCGAGGTACTTATCATCCCAAGTGGGTATGATATTAAATTCTCACTAACCCATTAATGCAATAAATTCCTCTCAACTGGTACTTTGTATTCATGCGAGCTTGTCCTTGCTGGCATTCCCGGTACTTCGTGTTCCTACATGATATTAACATCCTTGTTCATTATCACACGACCTAATAGCCTTCATTCATTCCAAATGAATGAGAAAACTAAACTTTCATTTCTTTGTAATTAGGTCCCTAAAGTTATTTTTCTTTAACTTCAAGTCCCTAATGCTAGTTTTTCCTCAAATTGAGTCACAGAACTTTTAAAATTCACCTTGGTACCTCAATTTATTCAAATTCACAAAAGGGGTTCAATTTCCCAAATTTCTAATTTGGTCCCCCAACGTTTCCAAAATTACCATTTTGCCTCTACTTTACAAAAATGGTAAGTTTTGCCCCAAAAATTCCAAAATTGCCCAATTGTCCTCCAACATCTATCATGCCCAATTGGTCCTCAATTTTTTAGAATTGCACTTTAGTCCCCACGAATTTTTGAAATTCTCAATTTCCCCCAATTTCCCCCTAAGTTCAACCTTCTAACTCAGTCGAATTTGATTTCATCAAATTAATCGATCAAATAAGTTTAATTGTTGAAATTGATGTTAGATTGTAGTTCCTACACCTTCATACGATTCAATTGCACTTTGAATTACGTGATTTGAACCTGACCTCACCTTGTTTGGCTTAGAAAAATGCCCAAGTCGGAGCTCTGGTTCGAGCTTCGCTAGAAATTGGAGCAGTTGAGAGAGAATGGAGTTTTTAGGTGTAGAGAGGATAAATGAGGAGGGGCTCTTCATATAGGAAGCTTGGGGACTTCTTGGCCGTCCGATTGGCACCTTAATGACGATCATTCATTGCTTGAAACTCCTTAGCCGAAGAATTTTTAGCTTCGCCAGCGCTACACGATTTTTCGGCGAGTGAATAATGTTGTCATCTTTAGGAAGAAGATGACATTGTTCCAAACTGGATTGGACCGATACGAACCGGGTTCAAAGCTTAAATCGACCAGTTCACACCTGATTCATCCAAATTTTTCAAAATTAAAATTTTCTAAATTTATCTAAATTCACTTTCTATTCAATGGTGGCCTCAAATCTTATATTTAAAATTTTTAAGCCACTTAGAAAAATAAATTTAGCATCTTATTCAATAGTGGTTCAAACCGGTCCAAATCGGTTCCATCCGGTTCAAATCCGGTTCACTTGAACCGGTTTGGTTTTCATCCCCCATTCATTCTAAAGTCTTTTTTCATGACTTATGTGACTCTTTAGGTCATTTGTGATCCTTAAATTTCCTGGTTTGCCCTCTCTCTATGGGTTCTGGTTCATAAACTAGCTCGATTCATAATCCGGTTCACCCAAATTGGTCTGGTTTTTCTCTCCCAATTTGTCCTAAGGTTCTTTTCCAAGGTTTATGAACCCTTTTGGGTCTCTCGAGAGTTGTGAATTCCCCAATTTGCTCGTTCCCCTATGATCAGGTTTGTGAAGCGGTTCAGTTTTTCTCGCTCGGTTTAACTGGTTCTTTTCCTGGTTTTCATTAACACAAAAGGGCAGGGTTTACAACTTGGACATGGGGTAAGACAAGTCAAAATAGCTAAAGGGAGTAAATGAATGAAGAAAAAGGGGTAACCAGAGCGATAGGATGTCAAATCAAACCCCAATTAAGCCGCAAGAGAATCCATTTTCGATGTAAAGGATGGATGACTAAGTTTTGAGGACAAAACTCCTAAAAGGAGGGGGAAGTTGTTAAACTCGCCCCCCAGACCAAGTAAACCGGAGAAAGAATCAGCAGTTTTGAGAAAACTGAGCCGAAAAAAAAAGGAACAAAAAATGATAAATAAGGGTTAAAATGGGAAATTGGAAAATCACAAGTGACCAAAAATTCATAAAAATCCTAAGGATGAATGGGGAAGTAGAATTGATGAGAGAACTGGACCGGTTCGGGGTGAATCGGACCCGAACCGGACTAAACCGAGATTAACCATTGTGAACCAGTTTAATGATTTATTTTTCTAGGTGAATTTAAAATGTCAATTTGGGAAATTGAGGCCACCACAAGATAGAAAATGAATTTTGAAATTTTGAAATTTCAGAAAACCGGTCAAATCGGGTCCGAACCGACCAAATATCAAATTTGGGTCACCAAACCCAATCGGACCAGATTGGTCAACGATCCGACTGGTCAACGAATTGGTCAATGGCCAACAGTGCCTAGTCCACGCAAGCACGAGCAGCCAATGATAGGTTCCCACTTGTCTGGTCAACGGTCAATGGATGACCGGTCACCATGCCACGCAAACACGGGCAGCTAATGGGAGGCTACCCCATGTCCGGTCAACGACTGACATAGCGGCCGAGCTAGACCTCCACATAAGAAAAATTGGCCAATCACAGCGCGCCATGCGGCACGTTCACCACATCATCTCTTCAACCTCCAGTTTTTTATAGAGAGAACAAAGAAGAGAGAGAGGTCGGAAAAACTAGAGTCTCCGGCGACTCAAAAATCTCTTTGGTTAGGTCACTGACATCCAAGTCAGTGGCTGAGTCATATGCTGGTTGATAGCCTACACAATTTTTTTATCTCTCTATATAAATAGCACCCTTTCATTCATCCTCAACATCCCACAATCGACCGAAGAAGGAGAGATGCTCAGTTTTCCGGTGAGTAGCAAACCAGAGCTCCGACATCGGGGCTTTTCTCCACCTCTAAAGTTGCATTCAATACCATTAAAACCAGGAGGAAGTTCTCTACACAACTACACCCTCCCTTCAGCCCGAGAGCCACCGTAGAAGAGCGAGGAAGCTCAAATAGTAACACTGCTCCTTAGCTATCAATAACCCTAGCTGCTCGAGCTTAACTCGAGCCATCCCCAGGCTAATTCCGGCCAAACCAAGCCAAACGCCACCTAGAGTTGCCCCGACCTTCCCCTGAGCTAGCACGGTAAGCTCCTCCGCCACCCTTTCGCCTAAAAACACTGTTCACGATGCACTTTTGTGAAAATTGAAACTAAGAAATTCATGCTGCTCATGCCACCAATTGAGGCACGATTTGATCTAGGGAGGATCCTCAGGAAGAGAGTAATTCAGAGAAAGCAAGAGCTTCCGTTGTCAAACCCTTATCGGTAAGATATCGAAGCTTTCTCTCTCTGGACTAAATTTTTCGGCGAAACTCCATTTGAGCTCATTTTTTAGCCAAATTGAGCAGTTCAAAGCTCAAAATGTTGAGTGGGACATAGGGAAGATGATTCATATCACAAATGGAGACATTTAACCACATTTTGTGGGTCAATTGAACAAAATTGAGATTTGGGGACCAAATTGTAATTTTTAGAAAATTAGGCAATTTGGGGATTTTTAGAAAATTGGGGTCCGAATTGCAATTTAAGGAAAATTGGGGCAATTTCATGAAATTAACTTTCAATTGGGGTCTAATTGAGCAATTGGATGAAATGGAGGGCCAATTTGCAATCTTGAAAGTTCAAGGACCAATTGGTAATTTTTTGGAAAATTAAGGACCAATTGGCAATTTTGGAAAATTGATGACCAAGTAGTAATTTTAGAAAAGTTAAGGACCCGTGAGGAAAATTTAGAAGTCCTAGGGACTTAATTGAGATTAATGAAGATCGGGGACTAAAATGTAAAGTTATAAATTTTAAGGGACCTAACTGCAATTTAGGCTTGTGCACAAATACCATAAACTATAAGGTTCCTTATGTCAATTCTCCTAATATGGATGCTCGAACCATGCAGGCACGAATCATACAAGTACGGGTGCCAAGAAGCACATTAAAGATTGAAAATCTAGTTGAGACAAATTCGTCATAGTACTGGGTGAGTGGTATTTTCAGCATTATACCCAGTTGGGGGGTGATGAGAATCTTTTTTATATTTGAAAAATTATTTTTCCAAGAATGGTCTCCCATGACTACTTGAAATAGCTTAAACATTTTGGGAGACGTTCCTGATGGGAGCGGGAATCGCTCTAATAGGCTCGAAGCCTCGAATTTTAAAATGAGAGTGTTGAAGGCCCAATTTTAGAAAACTCATGCAGTGGGCCCAAGGCTGTGTGCATGAATTGGACCCGTAGATAAACGTGAATTATAAGAACCTTGAAAACTCTCAAAAAAACCGAAATTATTGTGTGATTTGCCACAGGGGCAATATAAGACTGACAAGGCTCGATGGGCTAGTGACAGTGCGCCCAGACCAGGTTGGCGGGTTGATCAAGGCAAATAGTTGCAAGCCAGGTTAAGTGTCAGGGTCATTGGACCGTTGGCACCAAAGAGCATGGTTAATGGATCAAAACTGTTGTATGCATGCATGAGGAATCTGGGAGCATCTAGATGCCCAAGAGGGGTAGTCGATGGGTCCCAAGGGCTGTTGGATGACCTGGATGCAATAAGGGCGGGTATGTCATGCCAATCAGTCATGAAGCTCTGATAGCTTCTTGCGCACTGAGACTGAGGCCGAAGGGGAAATGAGGTCTCAAGACTGAGGCCGGAGGGGAAATGAGGTCTTGTCCCACCAAGCAGACATGATGAGGGTTTGAGGGTCGGACTATTATGTCCACTCAAACTCAGGGTAGAGGCAGTGCACCTCTATCCAGGTGGATGGTAAACATGCATCGAATCATAAGTGTGATCCCTTTCTATTATAGAAATGGCATGTGATTGTTTGCTGAGGCACCTCCCGAGCAAGGGGAAATGTTAAAAAGAGATTAACTCATATTACAATAAACTAAAAGTCTAAAATGTTTTGACAAGACTGATTGTTTGAAAACTCACCTCCCAACCTCCACTCACTGAGTTGTAGAAACTCACCCCCACCCATTAAACATTTTCAGAAGAAACACCTCGCTACAACGAGTCGAGGCTAGGAGAGAAAGTCAAGGGCACTGCCATCAGGTAACTTTTATATTTTCTAAACTTTGTTATGGAAAACAGGTACTCCAATGCATTTACCTTCCTTGGACTAATTGGTAGAAATACTGGATTAGTGTGAGGAAGGGTAGTGGGTTGATCACAGGACTCCAACCAAACCGGGTCGGGATGTGACACCTAGCATGCGACTATAATTCATTTATACCGGTCCTTAAGACCAATACTCCCATTTTTAAACCTCAAATAAAAGGGTTTTACTTCCGTGGGCATAATCGTGTCATTTTGCACTTCTTATATGAGTTTAGAAATCAAGCATAATGTGTATTTCAGAGAAAAGCTCAAATTTGTAAAATGCTCTCGGTCGATCCAATCAGACTTGTTGGCATTACTCTCACTCACCGTATGTACTGGAACTTGTTTGTTCTGGCAGGTTTTCCATGTATCCTGCCTGCCTCAAGGTCCCAACTTGAGTGATCTCTTATCATTTCTAAAAAGGTCAAAGTATGATATAGAGATTAGTTCAAGTACCCCAACATTCCTTACAATTATCATGTCGTAATTTCCCTAAGGAGTCACTACTCCCGCCCCTGAGGCTCGAATTATTCAAGTCACTTGTCGAATATTGTTTCTTAACTAACATTCCTCTAAGGTTAGTTACTATTTTCTTATGATCTTAACCCTTCAATATTATGCTTGTATGTGTACTTAGAATTTCTTCATTTACCACTTAGGTAATTTTCTTTACAAAAATTATATTTTAATCCCTAAATTGGGCAAAATTACAAATTTTCTCTTTTATACCTTAAAGTATTTCCTTTTTGAAACCTAGAATTTTCAAAGTATTTCATTTGAGTCCCCAAGTTTTCTTGATTCTCATTCTGGTCCCCAAAATATATTATAATATTTTCTAAATCTTATTTCTCACTATTTGTAAAATAGTTAATAAGTTGAACAAAATTACCATTTTCCCTACTCTTCAAAACATATTTTTTTGGGGACATTTGATTCTAAAATCCTTCCATTTATGTTCCTAAATTTCTTTAGTCTCATTAGGGTCCTTATAATTCACAAAATTTACTTTTGGTCCCACAAACTTCTTTATTTACACTTTAGTCACTAAACTTTTTTTTGTTATATTTAGGTCCTTAACCATTTCAAACATGTTAAGCTAGTTTCAAAACTTCACCAATATTTCCAAATGGTCTTAAAACTTCATTTAGACATTTAAAAAAATCACACCGAAAACTTATTCACAAATGGGTCATCTAAATTTTTCTTATTTATATTTTAGTTACCGACCTTTAATACATAACAAAAACATTATAAAAAATTCTCAAACATAGGTACGAGGTCCTTCTAGTCATACTCTAGGCCATCGTCAACTTGGTTCGGCCGGGGTTTAGTGAAACCACCTTATTATTCTTACCAACTTTTATGAGTTAATAGACTATAATTATTGTTTAAAATATGATCACACATAAGATAAAACAAAGATGTGTTGTGTGTTTATAAATTTGAAAAATTTCTACTACTTACAGGATATCACAATAGAATTTATCTGATTGAATCCGCTATAATATCATGTGAGAGAGTATTATTAATCAGACGTGTTTTCAGAGGAGTTGCATGGACAACCACTTGATCGACAATTCGATTTTGTAATCGACGTCATCCTAGTAACCAACTCGATATCACAAACAACATATCAAATATCACAAGTCGAGCTCAAAGAATTGAAAAGCTATTAGGGGTAGAATTTATAAGACCCAGTCATTCTACATGGGGTATAGGAGACTAAGGTTATGCATATACGGTTTGTCACTTGAATTAGACCACAATCAAGAATGAGCACACACTCCCCAAGATACGATCTATTCAATCAGTTGATAGGAGACTTATACTTTTCCAAGATCATCCTACAATTTGAATATTATTAGTTGAAAGTAAAAGATAAGGATATAAAAAAAATTACATTCGGAACCATGTACATACATTTTAAATTAAGAGTAATATCATTTGGATTAATCAATGTAGCAACTGAATTTTTTGACTTAATGAATTGAGTATTTATTGATATATAACTTGACCCATAGTACTCTATCACATGATATCCAAGCATATTCGATTAGATAGATTATATTGTGGAATTTCATAATTAGTGTAAGTTTTTTAAATTTATAAATAAATAAAAATTATATATTTTATCTTATTTATAATTATATTCTCAATAATAATTATATTAACTCATAAAAGTTGGTAAAAATAATAATGTGATTTGAGGAGAAATATTAATTTTTTTAGTAACTATTCTCTATGGAAATGGGTAACTTTATGGAAAAAAAAAAGATTACTTTTGTGTTTACACAGTAGAGACTTACACCACAATAAATATTTTTTTGTACAAATATGAGATAGGTATTTTGTGGAAAAATCATATATTCCAATGTGTACAAGTATGAAATAAATATTTTATGAAAAATTTATATATTCGTATGTTTTCAATTTTATAAGAAAGTTTATAAAAAAATGCATTTTAGCGTATTATAAATTTTTGGAGCGAGTGACGTGTTGAACTGATTTTCTAAATAATTGCAATGCATTTATATTTATAAAGTGATAACTAAATGTTAGTTTATGATTTGTTATATTCCTCAACCCATATTCCTATTTTTTAATGATAATATAATTTAGGAGGGCAATCAAAGAAATTGAACATATGGCTGAAAATTTTTTGCTCATGGAATATATTGTACAAATATATATTATAATGGTCAAGATAGTATTATGAGAAATATGTTAAATTAAATTATGAATGTATTGGGTTTGGAATTTTGTGTGAAGCTGGATTTTGTATCTTTTATATTTAAATAAAAGTTACTATTTTATAGAAATGTTGATATATTCAATTGCTAGTAAGAAGGGTTGGAGGGTGTGCATTCATCAGGGGCGAGGCACTAAAGTAGTTGGTGTGTCCAATAGTGACTGATTTTTTCTGTCAAACATTCTGACGATGAAAAAGGGTACGGAAGGGCGATGTAGTATATGGATTATGACCAAATCTGGGAGGTCAATCAACCGACCCGATTTTAGTTCCCTCCTCTTTTTACCGCACAACTTTGCTAAATGTTATATATCTATCCTTCAAACTAATTAATTATTTCATATAAGCCCGATTAACACAATAACCTTTACTTTTAACCAAATTTCTCTAATATATCTTTTTTTTTCAACCTTAGATAAATTTCAATAATTTTTCCTTACTGCTGTCGGTGTCCTGAATTGCACTGAATGAGCCAAACACGAATGTGGAATTCAATAGATAAACGGAACAATCTTGTGGTGATGGAGATGAGTTGGCCTCGGCCCCCAGAGACGACCAAGTAAAGCCGCCATTGACCCTGACCTATCTTATTAATTGCAGTGGGCCTAGTTATCAGCCTCCTGCCAGACCCATAAGCCGAAGTCTGTGTACTAGCACTATAAATATATATTATCTTATATTTATTATTTAAAAATATTTTTATTATTAATAAAATAAACATATGTCATAGACTAATTCACTATATTAACCGAGATCGGGGTACATCATCCACCCACTGATATACTTCATAAATATCCGAGCGAGGCATCCACTACCAAAATCAACCGAGCACCAATGGCCCAATCAAGCCGTGAGAACGTCCTCTTCCTCCTCCTCCTCACCTTCTCGGCCACCGCCTCCCTAGCCCAGCAATCATTCCGGCCAAAGGCCCTAGTTATGGCCGTTACCAAGGACGCATCTACCCTCCAGTACGTGACCCGCATCAGCCAGCGGACACCCCTCGTGCCACTGAACCTCGTGGTCGACCTGGGCGGCCAGTTCATGTGGGTCGACTGTGAGGACCGCACCTATGTATCCTCCACTTACCGCTCCGCGCCGTGCCGCTCGGCCCAATGCTCCCTTGCCCGAGCATCCGGCTGCGGATCCTGCTTGGAGTCCCCTGCCCGCCCAGGCTGCAATAACAACACCTGCTTCCTACTCCCCGACAACTCGGTCACCCACACCGCCACAAGCGGTGAGCTCGCCTCCGATGTCCTCTCACTCTCCTCCACCGACGGCTCCACCCCCGGAAGGGCCGCCACTGTTCCGAGGTTTCTGTTCAGTTGCGCCGGCACATTCCTGCTCGACGGCCTCACTGGAGGGGCCAAGGGCATGGCCGGGCTCGGCCGGACAAGGATCGCCCTGCCGTCGCAGCTTGCCGCGGCCTTCAGCTTCCGCCAAAAATTTGCCGTATGCCTCTCCTCCTCTACCTCGTCCAGAGGGGTCATCTTCTTCGGCGATGGCCCATACAACCTTCTCCCGGACGTCGACGCTTCGGCTTCCTTGATATATACACCACTCTTCATTAACCCCGTGAGCACAGCTGCAGCTTACAGCCAGGGGGAGCCATCGTCGGAGTACTTCATTGGAGTCAAGGCCATCACCGTTGGTAGCCAAGCGGTGACGCTGAACAAAACCCTACTGGTCATCGACAAAAAGGGGAACGGCGGGACGAAGATCAGCACTGTTAACCCCTACACCATCCTCGAGAGGTCCATCTTCACCGCGGTTACGGCAGCATTTATATCCGAATCGGCCGCCAGGAACATCACGAGGGTGGCGGCGGTGGTGCCATTCGAGGTCTGCTTCAGCTCAGAAAATATGGGCATCACTCGTGTCGGCCCTTCTGTACCCTTCATCAACCTGATGCTGCAGAACAAGGACACCTTCTGGACCATCACAGGGTCGAACTCGATGGTTCAGGTGAGCGACAATGTGATGTGCCTAGGGTTTTTAGATGGGGGAGAAAGTCCGACGACTTCAATAGTGATCGGAGGGTACCAGCTCGAGGATAACCTATTGAAGTTCGATCTGGCGGCTTCGAGGGTCGGGTTCAGCTCTAGTCTCTTGTGGAAGAGGACGACTTGCGCTAACTTCAATTTCACCAGCAGCTCATAGAGCCAGCCACCATAAGAATATTGCTGTGACAATGATGGCGTAAAGTTTTATGTCGACGATGATTGAATAAACATAGTTTTATGCCTATAATTAAAGTGGATCTGAATGAATAAATAAAGGAATACAGGGATTATTAATTAAAATTTCTCTCCATGTATAAAATTCCAAAATTCCATATATAGTTGGACCTTGATGGATGGGATCACAAAATATATTTTGCCCCATGAGCATCAACCGGCCTCTTTTTGTCCATCCCCTAGCAAAGTATCTTATTACTTGATGGACAAAACATATGGAACTAACTGTTAGAAATTATTGTATATGAATAAGTGTTCGAAGAGATATTTCCTTAAATTTTATAACTTTTAATTAGTTAAACTTTTTAAATCTTATAAATTTAAAATATTTTTCTATTTTATTTAATTTAATATTGTATTATTAATAAACTAAGTAACGTGTATATACTTTAAATATTTTTCCGATAACTATATATAAACTAAATATTATTTTTCGATATAAGAAAAGCGAGAATAATATATTTGAATTGGATATTTTTTTTATATTCGTGTAAAATATAAATGAAATTTTCAGTTTAGAAGAGAGTAAATTTAAAAGGTGTAATTTTAAACTTGCTCTTAATAATTAAATACGATTCAGATATTATTTTTCCGATATCGAATTAATAAAAATAATATAATCACGTTAGATATTTTTTTTTCATACTTGTACAAACCATTAGTCGAATTTTTTGTGTCGAGTCGGATACATATATTAATCTAATTACTCTCATATCATGAGAAACTATTATTTATCGATAATAAATCGTACTTATATATAATTAAAAGTTATAATTTATAAGTATTAAAATATTTTAAATATTATAAAAAAAACATTTCAATATTTTACCAGATAAAATAATATTATCAATATTATTAAATTTACTAAAACTTCTTATTCCATTAGTAAATTTTTTTGAAAAACTATATTTATTTTAGTAATGTGAATAATAGGCAGTCAATATAACTTTGTTATTTCTATATAATATTATCTAAAAAATAATCAAATTATTAATTATTAGACGAAACTAAAAAAATAATATCTCGAGTACGAAATTATATAAAATTTCTTTAAAATTAAATAATTTCATCGAATTAAATATGATTATAGGCATGATCCATGCTCAATTAGCTTCCAGTGTTATTTGGTTGGTCTTATAGAGTCTGGCCGGTTGAGATGCATTGAATAACTAGATGGCAGTAATAAACCCTAGTTAAGCGGGTGCTCTTTGTCGACCATCCACTTCGGTGCGAGCTGTGCATTCTTCTCTTTTTTACGTTGAGATAGAAAATTGAATGGAAACCTTAATGGATTTGAAGTAGTATTTAAAATAAGCATTATTTTTTAATAATTAATTATCTAAAATTATTTAAATTTAAAAATTATAATTTTAATTAAATTAAACGAGTTGAATGAGATTTGATCGAGTTAGAGTTTAATTTTTTTAGTCAACTTCAAAGAGTATCAAATAATAATCTAAGATAGAAAGTACAAACAAATAAGATCAAAATTTTTTAGAAAAGTAATAAATTAAAAACTTAGTTGAATGGACTCCAAATGTGCCAAAATAAGGTTAAAAATCACTTGGACCAGCCTTGAATAAACCAAACAAATGTGGGACCAAAAATAATGAATTAAACCAGTCAAATAAAATCAAACTAGTAAACAAATTGTTAAATGCAAATTAAACTAATTCAGTAAGTTTTAAAAGCAGTCGAACCAGTGGGAGAAAGTTATTTAAATCATGTGAAGAATGACCACGTATTACATGGCAACACATATGTGAGTAGACATGTAAAACTGTAATTTTTAAACTAAAAAATTTTAATAAGAAATTGAACCACAATTATATTTAATTTAAAATATAATTAATTTGATTAATAATTTGATAAAAATTAGAATAAATTTAATTTATTTAATTAATTATAATTAATTTAGTCAAAATAATTGCCTTAAAAGTAACCGATTTAAATATGTTGAATTAAGTAAATTTAAATATTATATAAATAAATATTTAGATATATATATGAAGGGTTTTATTTGTAAAAGGAATTGGAGAAATGTCATAAAAGTAAAAAAATATGTATGGATTAAAATGTGTAACAAATGCATAAATAATGTATTATTATTTATTAACAAATACACTACAATTTTTTAAGAAGTTTAACTCCTATTTACCGTACAAATAGCACACTTGGGTTGAAACTTTTTACTCTTGGGACTTGACCTTTACATTTCATATAAATATATAAAAATAATTTACCGTACAAATAGGACACTTGGGTTGAAACTTTGTACTCTTGGGGCTTGACCTTTACATTTCATATAAATATATAAAAATAAATGACGGAAGTTTGTTGAAAAAAATTGATTACAAAAGTGGGTTATCAAATTAAAGTACTAAATTACATTCAGGTGAAGCACTATATGTAATCTTTTATAAATCCCAAACCATACTAGACGGAGATAGAAAAATAATATCCAATTTATTAATAATCAAAGAAAACATATGAGTAAAATATTGACATTAGACCAAATACAATTAGGAGACTATTGATCTAATCAACATAATGAAATAAGAAGAGTATTTACAATCTGCCAAATGAAGGATAGATAAAAATAAAGAAAATAGATGAAAGGAGAAATTGGGTATCTTTTTAGCGAAACAAAGATTATGGTGAATATGGATAGTGCCCAAGTCATATTTATCTATTTGTGGAGAACCCTAGAACAACAGTTAGAAACTTCCAACAAGAACAACTTAAATTCAATAAAAAACTATACATCAACCTAAAAAGTTAAAAGGAAGGAAGCATTGCCCAAAGTAACAAACACCAAAGTTACAAAAGAATTCATAACCTAAGACATTTCAGAAATTACACATTTGATATGCCATTGTGGGAATGAATAAGCTATAAAAAGACCCTTTTAGTCCTTTAACACCTTGGATAATGTATTTGCATAGCTGCAATAAAATGTTAAAATCCAATAAAATATTAAAACCTAAGTAAGTAAAGCTCATCAAGGAGGGTTAGCCACTAGAAAATAAGAAGAAAATTGCACTATGGAGTTGCCAAGACTCAAACTCAACTTACTAAAATTCCAAACTTACACATACTAGGATACACTCTATTTTTGATTGAAGGATGAAGTAGTGGAGAGCCTATCCACGCTCTTCACGATCTTATGGTTAAGACTCTAAAAATCTATATATACAACCGGTCTTAAAAATCTATATATACAACCTAATTAAATTGAGAGAAACTTAACAATGAAAATGTCAAGTAATATATTTTTCAATCAATCTAATAGATAACTTAGTGCACCATTAGCAATATAATGTTAGTGTCAAGGGTAACAAAAAAATTCAAGTTTCTTACTCGGACAAAATTACAATGTTAGAACCCAAACATATTTTATAACATAATGATCCATAGAAAATCCATCCTTACCTATTTGTCACCTATTTGAAGCCTATGCAAGAACTAAAGTTGTTAATATAAGTATTTCTAACTAGTATGACACTATACATAGATATGTAAAAGACATAAAGTCAATTGAAATTAGGGCCACGTACCAAAATAGTGGAGGATCAAATGTGCCTAAACGACAATTATCGTAATGATAAAAGGAAATGAACTAATAGTGAATTTCTTAGTTATCAATAGCATAAAGACAAGAAACAAATAGAGAATGAAGGATGCTAAAAAAAAAAATGAATGGTGAAGGAACTAACCTACTAATATTGAATTTCAACCAAACATATGTGAACCTTGAAAGGAGTCCAACCCATGCCCACACCCTATGTATTAAATCTAATAGTTTCACCTACAACAAAATTAAAATACCCATTAGAAATATCGACTAAACATGTTAATGAGCAAGAGAAATACAAAAGTAAAACTCATCATCTGTTTATCAAAAGTAACTTAATAAGGGATAAAATGTCACACTACGACCTGTTTTAGTCGAAACCCTGTGAACAACCTGCCACTTCTCCTAATATTATAATAGTAATAATTTCATCTTCATACTATTGATAAAAGCAAGACTCAAGATCGGGAAGAAAACTGTATAACATATAAGTTTCCCAAAAACATGCTAGAGTATATATTGTAGTACACAAAATCTTTTAAAATGACTGCTTACATACAATGTTGGTAAATCGTTCTCTAACATTCTTTGTGCCATTTTGGATAGGACCTAAAAGGGGTAAGGGACAGGGGGTGAGTTTGATAACTCAACGAGCAGGGTTTACATGACATTATGACTTCATATCCATAATTTGGTATGCACTTAAGCATAATTTTTCTTTCTTGAAAAAAATGTGATAAACAAGCCACTATTTTTCTTATCTTTCATAAAAAGGTTTCTTATAAATTTAATAGCTTATTTCATCAAGATTAGGGTAGCTACCTTCCTAATTTGAGAGATTTAATTAAATAAACCTACCATGGTTTGTTTCGCACAAACACACAAACACTCTTCATCCATAAAGGGATCAAACAGTCGCAGAACAAACCCTTAGACTCAACAACCTCAATTTGTTACACTAGTGGCCCATAACGCCTTTAACGTCTACCCTAGTGAGAGGTCACAACCTCCACCACATAGCTTATGTGAGCACCATTGTACAACCCCCATACATCATCGCTTCTTATGTCCGCTATTGAGGGACAAGACCTTTACCTCCTTCTTCTTCGGTCTCAATGTGCACAAAGCTTGTAAACCCCACTATTTGGAGTAAAGGAAAATTGAGAAAAGAACCCGTTAAATCGAGTGAGAAAATCGAATTGATTCACAAACCCGATCATCAGGGAACGAGCAATTTGGGGAATTTACAACTCTTGGGTGAACCAAATGGTTCATTGAACCTTGTAGAGGAACTTTATGACAAATTGGAAGAGAAAAACTAGACCGATTCAGGTGAACTAGATCAAAGCCGAATTGAACCAATTTATGAACCGAGCTGGTTTATTAACCGGAACCAACAGAGAGAGGGCAAACTGGGAAATTTATGGATCCCGAGTGACCTAAGGAGTCACAACATTCATGAAAAAGGACTTTAGGATGAATTGGAGATGGAAACCAAACTGTTTCATGTGAACCGGATCCAAACTGGATCGAACCAGTTTGGACCACTATTGAACTGGATGCTAAATTCATTTTTTCATGTGGTTAGAAAATTCAAAATGGAGAATTGAGGCCACCATTGGATAGAAAATGAATTTAGATAAATTTAGAAATTTTTAATTTTGAAAAACTCAGTCAAATCAGGCCTGAACCAACTGATTTAAGTTTTGAATCCAGTTTGGACTGGTTCGGTCCGGTTCGGAATAGTGTCGTCTTCTTCCTTCAGATGACAATACTGTTCAATCGCCAGAAAATCGAGCAGTGCCAGCGAAGCTGAAAAAGTCTCTAGGTAGGGAGTTTTAGGCAATGAATGATCACCATTAAGGTGCCAATCGGATGGCCAATAAGTCTCCGAGCTGCCTATATAAAGAGCCCCTCCTCATTCATGCTCTCCACACCTAAAAACTCCATTCTCTTTCAATTGCTCCAATTTCTAGTGAAGCTCAAACCAAAGCTTCGATACAAGGTTTTTTCTAAGCTAAAGAAGGCATGGTTGAGTTTCTTGGATTTGAGGAGAAGTTAGCTACATGCCTGTAGTCTCAATTTGCTCCGACGGTCACTGGAGAAGCGCTGTTGTGATCGAATAATGAAGCAGCTCCGATGGACTGAAGCTGCCCTATTTTGGCTGAGCTGCAATCAGCCAATTCAAGCCCTTCTTAGGCCAAAACAAGCCCTCCCAATACCTCCATAGTTCTACTGCAGCTGGATTAGAGCTAAAAGGTAAGCCAATTTTGCTCCCCTGTGTAAATTCTGATCGGTGCTAGAGAGAACTGACAAAATTTCGAAGAAAAAATTCTCACTCAATTCGGCATCAATTGATGCAATTCTAGATCATAGGAGTAACCTCATGACAAGAGCTATCTACCTAGATTGAAAACTTTGACCGCCGCACCCCCGATGGTAAGCTTTCAAAGCTTTCTCTCTCTAAGTCCAGTTTTCCAGCGGAGCTCCGTTTTAGCTCATTCCGACATCAAATCGTGCGATTCAAAGTGCAATTGAATTGTATTAAGGTGTAGTAACTTCAATTTCAACAATTAAACTCATTTGATCGGTCAATTTGATGAAAACAAATTTGACTGAGTTAGAAGGTTGAAATTGCGAGAAATTTGGGGATTTCAAAAATTAGAGGGACTAAAGTCCAATTTCATAAAATTAAGGTCCAATTGGGCAAAATTTGGAATTTTTGGGGCAAAACTTACCATTTTTGTAAAGTAGAGGCAAAATGGTAATTTTAGAAAAGTTGGGGACCAAATTGGAAATTTGGGAAACTTGAACCCCTTTATGTGATTTTGAATAAATTTAGGTCCCAAGGTGAATTTTAGAAAATTTGGGTCTCAATTTGAGGGAAAATCGGCATTAGGGACCTAAAGTTAAATAAAAAAGAACTTTAGGGTCCTAATTGCAATAAATCGAGAATTTTGAGTATTTCATCTATGCACGATGAATGAAGGCTATCGGGCCAAAAGATAATGGACAAGGATGTTCATATCGTGTAGGAATACGAAGTACCGGGAACACCAATAAGGGCAAGCTCACGTGAAGTCAAAGAATCGGTCCAGAGGAATTCACTACATTAACAGGTGAGTGGGATATTTAATATCATACCCAGTTGGGATGATAAGGAACTCGAAAATAAAAACCCACTGTTAAGTGGTATTTTAATCATCATACCTTATAAGAGTGATGTGGAAATTATGCGAAAAAACTAATTACCAGTTGTAAGTAGATCATACCCGATTGGTATGATGAACTTCCTATAATGAAGTAGAAAACCTGCTTATCGATTATAAGTGGAGATGTCCTCACACCTGATTGGTATGATGGACGGCTAAAAGGTTATTTTTGTCGGAAGTACTCTCCCCTAACTTTGTGCCACTACTTAAACTTTTTGGGAGACCTTTTTTATGGGAGCTCGAATAGCTCAGATAGGCTAGAGGCCTCGGTTTTGGAACTTGAGGGCTAATATGCCCAATTTTGAAAATCTCGTATTGTGAGCCCTAGGCTAGTTGGCATAAGCAGGAACTCATAAAAAAAATATGATTTTAAGCCATAAAACTTAAATGAATGAATTGATTGGCCATGGTACCAAGACAGGACCAACATACTCGATGAACCGGCGGCAATGCGACATGATAGGTCGGTAGACCAGTCGAGACAAACAGATGCAGGTCGTGTTGAGGGTCGAGGCCGTTGGACCAGTGGCACCAATGATTAAATGGCTTTTGAGGAAAACTTTGTTTGTGCATGCACTTGAGGTTCGAGACCATTATGATGCCCAAGAGGGGTAGTGTAAACCCTGCATATTTGAGTTAAGGAAAACCGGGAAAAGAACCGGTCAAACTGAAGAAGAAAAACCAAACCGGTTTACATTTGGGAATAATCAATATGAAAATTTACAACTTTCGGTTGATCCAAATGATTTATTCAACATTGAAAAAGAAATTTAAGACAAACTAGAAAACAAAAAGCAAATTGGTTTAGGTGAACTTGATTCTATAAGAACTTCAAAGTTAAGCGTGCTTACCTGAGAGTAGTGTGGGAAGTGTGATTTTTTGTAACCCGAAATTTTGTGAGGATGGGTGACCTCCTTGGAAGTGTGATTTTTTGTAACCTGAAATTTCGGTCAAAAATTTTTATGCGAATGTACGGCTTATCATAAATAGCCATCAATTAATATATATTTAATTATTGAAATTAATACCAATAATTTAATACCTAAATTAAATTATTGGAATTAATACAAATAATTTATTACCGAAATTAAATTATTGGAATTAATACCGAAATTAAATTATTGAAATTAATACCAATAATTTATGGCAATATTAATACTAGTAATAAATCTCACCTATTTAATACTAGTAATCCTTTCCACGGCCGAATTAGGACTGAAAGGTAAGCCAATTCGGCTCCCGTTTATAATTTTCGATCGGTGCTAGAGAGAGAATCGACCGAATTTCAATGACAAAATTCTAATCCAATTCCGCATCAATTGATACAATACTTGATTTTAGGATGAACCTCAGGACGAGACCTATCTGCCCAGATCGAAAGATCGTACTGTCGTGCCTTCACCAGTGAGTAATCGAAGCTTTCTCTCTCTACAGTCTATTTTCCGGAAAAGCTCTGTTTGAGCTCGTTCTGATGTTAAAATCTGCGATTCAAAGTTTTTTAGAATCGTATGAACATACAAGAACTCAATTTCAACTCCAATTTCAATAATTAGAAGTGTTTGATCGGTTAATTTGATAAAATCAAATTTGGGAGTGTTGAAAAGTTGAAATTGGGGGAAAATTTGGGGATTTTCAAAATTCAAAGGAGCCAAAATACAATTTTATGAAATTGAGGGTTAATTGGGCATGAAAATAATGTTGGAGGACCAATTGAGGAATTTTGGAAAATTTGGGGAAAAACTTACCATTTTTGTGAAAGAAGGGCAAAATGGTAATTTTGGAAAAATTAGGGAACCAAATTGGAAATTTGAAAAATTAAACCCCTTTTTGGTGAAATTGAATAAATTGAGGTCCCACGATAAATTTTAAAAGTTACGGGACTCAATTTGAGGAAAAACCGACATTAGGGACTTAAAGTTAAAGAGAAATAACTTTAGGGACCTAATTGCAAATAACTCAAAGTTTGGGTTTTCTCATTCATTAATGAATGAAGGCTGTTATGCCGAGTAATAATGAACAAGGTTGTTCATATCGTGTAGGAACATTAAATACCGGGAACGCCAACAAGGACAAGCTCGCGTGAATACAAAGAACCAGTCTAGTGGAAATCACGGCATTAACGGGTGAGTGGGTTTACTAATATCATACTTGGTTGGGATGATGAGCACACCTTATAATTTAAAAACCACTTACCGGTAGTGAGTGGGTTTACTAACATCATACCCGGTTGGGATGATGAGCACACCTTATAATTTAAAAATCACTTACCAGTAGTGAGTGGGTTTACGAACATCATACCCGGTTGGGGATGATAAGTGCCTCGATATAAAAACCCACTGTTTAGTGGTATTTTAATCATCACTACTTAGAGAAAGTGATGTGAAAAAAAGCTACTTACAGGTTGTAAGTAGATCATACCCGGTTGGTATGATGAGACTTCCTCGAAGGAAGTTGAAAACCTGTTCATCGGTTATGAACGGAGATGTCCTTATACCGGTCGGTATAATGGACAGTAAAAACCTATTTTTGTCGGAAGTGCTCTCCCCTGACTATGTGCCAATGCTTAAACAATTTGAGACACCTTCTCGATGGGAGCTTGAATAGCTCTAATAGGTCGGGGGCCTTGATTTTGTTACTTGGGGGCTAAATGCCCGATTTTGAAAATCTCGTACAGTGGGCCCAAGGCTAGTTGGCACGAGCAGGAGCTCGTAAATGAACATGATATATGTGCCATAAAACTTAATAAGTGAATTGTTTGGCCATGGTACCAAGATAGGACTGACATGCTCAGTTAACTAGCGGCAGTGCGACATGACAGATCGACGGACTAGTCAAGACAAACAGCTGCGGGTTGAGTTGAGAGTCGGGGCCGTTGGACTAGTGGCACCACAGATTACATGGAAATATAAGAAAACATTGTTTGTGCATGCACTGTGAGTACGAGATCATCAAGACGCCCATGAGGGGTAGTGATGCATCCTAAGGGCACTGGACGACCTGGTGGCTATAAGGGCAGTTCGTCGTTCCAGGTGTTTGTGCGAAATTTGGAGTAGCACGAAGCGCATGAGACCGGGGTGGGGACAGGATAAGGTCTCTGTTCCCATATGGACATGAAGAAGTGATTTTGGGATTGTGGGTAGGATGTCACATACATCCACTCATTCCCAGGGTAGAAGTGGTCGTACTTCTATCTGGGTGGCAGGAAAAGTTGCTTCGAAGCCACTAGCGGGTTCAGTAGTGATACTGACTTGCGAATGTGTGTAACCTTCATGATGAAGGATGTGTGTTGGGTGATGACACACCGTGGTAACTAAGAAATAATGGAAAAAAAAACACAAAATTTTAAATGATAGTATTTTTGAAAACAAAGGAGTCTGACACACTCCATATAAATGTTTTTCTTAAAAGTCAAAAGCTTTTAAAAACCCATTCATTGAGTAGTCGTACTCACCCCCTCCCTTATATCCCTTTCAGGAAATCCCGGAAAGCCTCCCCTTAAAGACCGTCAACTAAGATGCTTGTAAGACAGGTATGTAAAGTTTTAAATTTCATACAGTTTTGATTATGCTATTCCAGGAAAAAGGTGCAAGTTAAAGGATGCCTTACTCTTTATGGTTTATGATAAGGGGAAACCCTTTAATAAACCGGGAGAGTGGTGGGTTGATCACGGGGATCCGACCAAACCGGGTCGGGGCGTGACAGGTAGTGATGTGTCCTAAGGGCTGCTGGATGACATGGTGGTGATAAGGGAAAGAGAAGGTATTGGGTTTGTGTTTCTCGTCGTACCAGCTAGTCATGGAGTTTTGTGTTTATACTCCATGGAGTTTCTTTGTTTGGACTCCATGAAGCTACTGTGTTTGGGGCTTCTTGAAGCTTCTATGTTTGAGTTTCATGCGCGTGAAACCAGGATATGATCTCTGTCCTCATACGAACATGAAGTTTTATTTACGAGATTGTGGGTCAGATGTCATGTACATCCACTCATTCTCAGGGTAGAAGTGAACGTGCTTCTATCTAGGTGGCAGGTAAAGTTGCTTCGATGCCACAAGTGGGTACAGTGGATGGGCTGGCCTATGAATGTGTGTTCCCTTCATGATTAATGGTGTGTGTTGGTTGATAAATACAACTGTTATGGTTGAGGATTGAGTAATGGCTATGAAACTTAGATTGTAAGGATGAATTATTTAAAAAAAATAAGGAGTCTCGCATACTCCAATTCAAATATTTTCCCTAAAAGTTAAACTTTAAACACCCATTCAATGAGTCGTTGAACTCACCTCCTCCCTTATATTCTTTTTTTAGGTAACCAAGAGAAACCTACGCAAAAATCTCCTATTAATCACACCTGCAAGACATGCGTGTAAATTAAAATTTTTATGAAATTTTGATTTATGTATTCTTGGAAAGATACAGGTTTAAAAGATGCCTTACTCCAACTGGGTTAAAGGAGGGGAAAACCCTTAGTAAACCAGATTAGTGGCAGATTGCTCACGGGGATCCAATTAAACCAGGTCTAGGCATGGCAATTTGAGTAGTATCAGAGCCTGTTTCCTTAAATACATTATCAAAAATAGAGAATATAGTAACTAATAGGAATAATTTTAAAATTTTTAGATGTCTCCCAAGAGAGGAACTAAGAGAACTAGAGACATAGTCTCCGACACTGTCCAACCAACCCTCCCTATGGAAACTCCCCGAGGAGCCCAGACAATCACACTTGGATTAAGCTCGGAACATTAGAGATTGTACGAAGAGTTCACCCGAATGTTTAGATGGCCTAACCTCACTCCTGAGGTGGACACCAACCCTTGAGCTGAGCCTAAGGAAGTACAATCCCATCCCCTCCTGCTAACGTTCCTCCTCCAGTGGACATTCCCAAATACCTCAAAACCCTCCGACAATTAGGATGTAAACCATTCCTAGGAGAAAAGGATGCGGGGACTACTATGGACTAGCTAGCTAGCATCAAGAAACTCATGGGGATAGTCAAGATTTCACCAAAGGACATGGTGATCCTGGTAGAGTTTTTCCTAGAAGCTAGTGCGAAGAGGTGGTGGGATAACGTCAAAAGCTTGCATGCCATCTAATAAACAGAGGAATACCTAGCCCCACATCTAATAAATGAGAAGAAACAAGGCTTACTCTGACTCCAACAAGGGCTTAACTCTATCTCGGAGTATGAAACCAAGTATAACGAGTTAAGACCCTTTTCCCCCGTCCTAGCCAGACCTGCAGATGTTTGCCAACGATTTGTGGATGGTCTTAATATGGACATACAGGACTGAATGGGAGTACTAGGATGCCCCATGAATTTGGCTGCTATCATCAGCATGGCCCATGAATGTGAGCGTCTGGTATAGGCGAGACGCCGCTGGGTAGAACAGACTAGTAGGAAAGAGGAAGGAGGCCATGACAATCGTGGAAGACAAAAGGAGCCAGGTGGACAAAAATGGGGAATAAGAATGGGGTTCCCTAGGACAAAGGAAGGTTATCATACCCAAAGGGAGACAAATACAACCTAGCCAAGGAGAAACCCCTATTGTTCCAAGTGCCAGAAAAACCATGAAGGACCATGTTGAATATGCTACGAATGTAGACAACCTAGCCACTTTGCGAAGAACTGCCCAATCCTTCAGGACAATACACAACGAAGTACCCACCTACCACTTCAAGGAAAACCAAGAGCACTAGATAGAGGGCAAGACATCGCCATTACATTGAGAGTCCCAGCTAGAGTATACAACCTCACCCAAGAGGAAACATGGAAGGATCCTAGTACCGTAGTTAGTACTTACCAAAATTTCCTTGAATAAATATAGATAAATATTGTAATTCGTTATCATCATAATAAATGAAAGTTATATTTCCTACAAAGATAAACTTGTGATACAAATAGGAGAAAATACAAAGGATGTACCCATTAAATTTCAAGGAAGAAATAGGAGAGAATGACATCTAAGTATGTCATTTTGAGGATGGATGCACTCAAGGATGAATGGAATTCTGGATGAAAAGGGTAAGAATACTAACAAGGAAGGAAACCTTGAGGAATCATACATATCCCAACTAAGAGGTAGTGGAACTAAGTAACGAAGAATAAGGAGATGAGCTTGCAAAGGAAGTGCATGCTGAGGTAAAAGAATCAAGAGAGGCATGCTAGGAGGACCCAAGGAAGTAAGTTAAATCCCAAGGGACATGTAAGTAGGAAGACGACATTAAAAGATGTCATATGAGTAAGAATGTATAAAGAAAGAGAAGAGACCTTAAAAAGAAAGGGCACTAGTAAGAATGAGGAATGAAGTAAGAAAGGAAGAATTAATGATTAAAGCATGACGAGGTCAAGCGTGAAACAAAGAAGTAATAACCAATGAAAGAGGAAAGGATCCATGTAGGATGAAAAGGTGATAACGCTAAAGCCTGTGGAAGAAAATAACATGAACTCCTAGTCCTGAACTCTTAGGTAAAGGAGTTTGGGATAGAGAAATGTTGCTTTGGGAAAAGAGGGATATAAACTTAAGGATATGATTCTAAGTCTTCTAGGGAAATATGCTTAGCTAAAGTAAGCTTCATAGAATAATAAACGGATGTGAATGAAACAAAAATCATAGGTATGTGATGTAAGGAATAAACAGAAACAACCGGGAAGGTTGTAGGTTGATAAACTATGAAACTCATATCAATGAAGGATTCATTCTAGTACAAAAAGTGTGAAATAATTTTTGGGGACAAAACTCCTAAAAGGAAGGGAGATTTGTAAACCCCACTCTTTGGAGTTAAGGCAAACTGGGAAAAAAACTAGTAAAACCGAGTGAGAAAACTGAATCGATTCTCAAACCCAATCATCAGGAAATGAGCAATTTGGGGAATTTACGATTCCCGGGTGAACCAAAGGGTTCATAGAACTTGTAAAGGAACATTAGAACAAATTGGAAGAGAAAAACCATACCGATTCAAATAAACCGGATCAAAGCTGGATTGAACCAATTTATGAACTAACTTAGTTTATGAACCAAAATAAATAGACAGAGGGCCAATTGTGAAATTTATGGATCCTGAGTGATCTAACTTGTCACAAAAGTCATGAAAAAGGAATTTAGGATGAATTAGAGATGAAAACCAGACTGGTTCAGGTGAACCGGATCTGAACTAGATTGAACCTGTTTGGACCGATTTGAACCACTATTAAACTAGATGCTAAATTCATTTTTCTATGTGGGATAGAAAATTCAAAATAGAGAATTGAGGCCATCATTGGATAAAGAATGAATTTAGATGAATTTAAAAATTTTTAATTTTGAAAAACTCGGTCGAATCAGGCTTGAACCGGTCGATTTAAGCTTGGACATGGTTTAGACCGGTCCGGTCTGGTTTGGAACAGTTTTGTCTTCTTCCATTAGATGACAACACTGTTCACTTATCAGAAAATAGAGCAGCATTGGCAAAGCTGAAAAGTCTCCGAGTAGGGAGTTTTAGACAATGAATAATTGCTATTAAGGTGCCAATCGGATGACCAAGAAGTCCTTGAGTTTCCTATATAAAAAGCCACTCCTCATTCATCCTCTGCACACCTAAAAACTCCATTCTCTCTCAACTTCTCCAATTTTTGGTGAATCTCGAACTAGAGCTCCGATATAGAGTCTTTTCTAAGCCAAAGAAGGCATGGCTGGGTTCTTTGGATTTGGGGAGAAGTTAGCTTCACGCATGTAGTCTCCATTTGCTCCGAGGGTCGTCGGAGAAGCGTCGACGTGATTGAATAGTGAAGTAGCTCTGGTGGACCGAAGCTGCCCTATTTTGACTGAGCTGAAATCGGCTAATTCAAGCCCATATCAGGCCAAACCAAGCCCTCCCAACACCTCCACTGTCCACCTACAATTGAATTAGAGCTGGAATGTAAGCCAATTTGTCTACCCTCTTTAAATTCCGATCGGTGCTAGAGAGAGATAACCAGTAGAATTTCAATGACAAAATTCTCACTCAATTCAGCATCAATTGATACAATTCTTGATCCTAGGAGAAACTTCAGGACAAGAGTTATTTGCCCAGATTGAAAGCTTGGACTGTCGCACCCTCGACAGTAGGCTTTCGAAGCTTTCTCTCTCTAATTCCAGTTTTCTAGGAGAGTTTCGTTTGAGCTCATTCTGGCATCAAATCATGCTATTCAGAGTGCAATTGAATTGTATGAAGGTGTACAAACTCCAATCAAACTTCAATTTTAACTATTAAACTCATTTGATTGGTCAATTTGATAAAAACAAATTCGGCTAAGTTAGAAGGTTGAAATTGGGGGAAAATTTGGGGATTTCAAAAATTTGAGGGACTAAAGTGCAATTTCATAAAATTGAGGGCCAATTGGGCATGATAAAGATGTTGGATGATCGATTGAGAAAATTTTTTTATTTTTGCGGTAAAACTCACCATTTTTGTAAAGTAGGGGCAAAATGGTAATTTTGGAAAAGTTGGGGACCAAATTGGAAATTTGGGAAACTTGAACCCTTTTATGTGATTTTGAATAAATTGAGGTCATAAGATGAATTTTAGAAATTTTGGGTCTCAATTTGCGGGAAAATCGACATTAATGACCTATTGTTAATGAAAAAAAAACTTTAGGGACCTAATTGTAATAAATCGAAAAGTTTAAGTATTTCCTCCATGCATGATGAATGAAGGCTATCAGGCCAATGGATAATGGACAAGGACGTTCATATCGTGTAGGAATACGAAGTACCGGGAATGACAGAAAGGACAAGCTCGCGTGAAGACAAAGAACCATTTGAGAGGAATTTACTACATTAACGGGTGAGTGAGCTATTTAATATCATACCCAGTTGGGATGATAAGCACCTCGAAAATGAAAACTCACTATTAAATGGTATTTTAATCATCACACCTTAGATGAGTGATGTGGAAATTACGCGGAAAAACTACTTACCGATTGTAAGTGGATCATGTCCGATTGCTATGTTGAACTTCCTATTTGGAAGTAGAAAACCCGCTTATCGTTTATAAGAAGAGATGTCCTCACACTCGATTGGTATGATGGATAGCTAAAAGGTTATTTTTGTTGGAAGTGCTCTCCCCTAACTGTGTTCCACTGCTTAAACTTTTTGGGAGACCTTCGTGATGGGAGCTCGAATAGCTCAGATAGGCCGGAGGCCTCGATTTTGGAACTTGAGGGCTAATATGCCCGATTTTGAAAATCTCGTGCAATAGGCCCTAGGACAGTTGGCACGAGCAGGAGCTCGTAAACAAACATGATTTTTAGCCATAAAAATTAAATGAATGAATTGATTGGCAATGGTACCAAGACAGGATTGACATACTCGATGAACCAACAGTAGTGCAATATGACAGGTCGACGGACCAGTCGAGAAAAAAAGCTGCCGGTCGAGTTGAGGGTTGGGGCCGTTAGACCAGTGGTACCAAAGATTAAATGGATTTTGAGGAAAACTTTGTTTGTGCATGCACTTGATGTTCGGGACCATTAAGACGCTCAAGAGGATCAGTGATGTGTCCTAAGGGCTGCTAGATGACATGGTGGCGATAAGGGAAAGATAAGCTACTAGGTTTAAGTTTCTCGTCGTACCAGCGTTTCATGGAGTTTTTGTGTTTGGACTCCACAAAGCTACTGTGTTTGGGGCTTCTTGAAGCTTCTATGTTTGAGTTTCATGCCCGCGAATCTGGGATATGATCTTTGTCCTCATACGTACACGAAGTTTTATTTACGAGATTGAGGGTCGAATGTTGCGTACATCCACTCATTCTCACGGTTGAAGTGGATGTGCTTTTATCTAGGTGGCATGTAAAGTCGCTTTGACGCTACAAGTAGGTACAGTGGACGAGCTTGCTTGCAAATTTGTGTTCCCTTCATGATGAAGGGCGTGTGTTGGTTGATAAACACACCGATTATGGTTGAGGATTGAGTAATGGCTATGAAACCACGATTGTAAGGATAAATTATTTAAAAAATAAATAAGGAGTGTGGCACACTCCAATTAAAATATTTTCCCTAAAAGTCAAACTTTAAACACCCATTCACTAAGTCGTTGAACTCACCCCTCCCTTTTATCCCTTTTCCAAGTAACCAAGGGAAACCTACCCAAAGACCTCCTGTTAATCACACGTGCAAGACATGTATGTAAGTTAAAATTTTTATGCAGTTTTAATTTATGTATTCTAGGAAA
Organism: Trapa incisa; assembly: GCA_030064435.1. Taxonomy (NCBI): domain Eukaryota; kingdom Viridiplantae; phylum Streptophyta; class Magnoliopsida; order Myrtales; family Lythraceae; genus Trapa; species Trapa incisa. The sequence goes on along the minus strand of CM057775.1, from coordinate 10,046,512 downwards.
GGTATTGGTTTAAACGATGCCTTACTCATCCCGAGTTAAAGGAGGGGAAAACCCTTAGTAAACCAAAAGAGTGGCGGGTTGCTCATGGGGATCCGACCAAACCAGGTCAAGGCATGACAAAGCTCCTAGAGCTCCACGACATACTAGAACATCATTTATGCCCTTGAGCCAACCTTGCTGTCCAACAACCCTTAGAACCAATACTACCCTGTACTGGACGTCTCTTTGGTTCCATACAATTGCAATCATATAAAACTATCTTTTAATTTAAGACATTTATCTTTGTGCTACTAGCCTAACATGATGCGACTTGGCTTCGATATAGTAGCTTCAGCAAGCATTATTGATTTGTGATAATTTTTTACAAGCTCTTAAATTAAACTTATTTATAGAGTTGAACCTGTTTCCATTAGCCTTAGACACACTTGTACAAGTATTCAAAACATGGCCTTGGGACCACTTCACATTCCAAAATTGTGGCCTTGGGTCCACTTGCAAGAACTAGATCTAGCTCATCATTGTCGACTAGGGGTCTCACCCATATCCTTCATCGATGGTGATAATAGACCATATCCCTTGAGATATATCCATACACTGTTTATGGGTTATCCTAATAACATACTTCATGCTTTCTTCAAAAATATAATCACAAAAATTTTAAGCAGTTTAACATAGTTAGGGAATTATATTTATGGAAATCTGATTTCAAAATAAAGCATGATCTTAAGAATGCTTATAGTCGGTGCAATCGGTCATAATGTTAGAAATCTCACCCACCTATATTCTGAGACTTGTTCTATAAACCGCTCCCCTTCAAGGTAAGAAAACTAGGGAAAGAACTGGTCAACCCAAGAGTGAGAACTGAACCGGTTCACAAACCGCAACCGTTAGAGAAGGGGCAAATTGGAAAATTTACAACTCCCGAGTGACCCAAAGAGGCATAAAAACCTTGGAAAAGGACTTTGGAATGAATTGGAAGAGAAAACTAGATTGGTTCAAGTGAACCGGATCTAAACCGGTTTGAACCATCATTGAACTGGTTGCTAAATTCATTTTTCTAGGTTGTTTAAAATATTCAATTTGTGAAATTAAAGCCACCATTTGATAGAGAATGAATTTAGAAATATTTAAATTTGAAAAACTCAGTCAAATCAGGCCTGAACCAGCCGGTTTAAGCATTGAACCTGGTTCAGACCGGTCTGGTCTGGTTTGGAACAGTATCATCTTCTTCCTCCAAATTATAGCACTGTTCACTCGCTGAAAAAATGAACAACGTCGGTGAAGCTGAATCGTTTCCATTCATGGTGTTTTAGGCCATGAATGAGCACCATAAAGGTACCAAATGGATTGCCAAAGAGTTCCTGAGCTTCAAATAAAAGAGCCCCTCTCCATTCATCAACCTCACACATGTAAACTCCTCTCTCTCTCTCTCTCTATTGCTCCATTTTCTGGTGAACCTCGAACCAGAGATCTGGCTTGGGCATTTTTCTCAACCTTAGAAGGCGAGGTTGGGTTCTTTAGACTATGGGGGATGCTAGCTATCTGATAGCAACCTCCATTCAATTCAAGGATCGTCGAGGAAGTGACGATGTAATCAAATAGTGAAATAGCTCTGGCGGACCAAAGTTGTCCTGTTTCAACTGAGCTGAAATCAACATAATTCAGCCCTGCTCCAGCGAAACCAAGCTCTCCCAACATCCCCACAGCCCTTAGAAGAACTCAACAGAACAAGCCAATTCAATCCTTCTCATTTGTTGCAGGTCGGAGTTAGACTAGAGAATTACACTAGAAGAACTCAACTGAGCTGAAAGGTAAGCCAATTCAGCCTTTCTCATTCGTTGCAGGTTGGAGTTAGAGAGAGAAACTACAAAATTACACTAACAAAATTCTCCCTCAATTCGGGATCAATTGTTGGAATTCTTGATCCTAGAAGATACCTTAGGAAGAGAGCTATCTTACCCGATAGAGAGATTAGACCGCCGCACCTGGGACGGTAAGCTTTCAAAGTTTTCTCTCTCTAAGTTCAGTTTTCTAGCGAAGCTACGTTTAGGCTCAATTCAGACCCAAATGACGTGATTCAAAGCTCAATTGGATCATATGGAAGTGTAGGAATTTATCCATACCTTCAATTGGGTAATTAAACCCGATTGAATAGTCAATTTGATAAAATCAAATTCGGCTAGTTTGAAAGGGGGTAAATTTTGGGGATTTCATAAAATTGAGGGACCAAATTGCAATTTTCCAAAATTGAGTGTCAATTGACAATGAAATGGATGTTGGGGGACCTTTTTTTTTTTTTTTTAAATTAATTGTGGTCAAATTGCCATGTTTGTAAAGTAGGGGCAAAATAGTAATTTTTAGAAAGTTGGGGACAAAATTGGAAATTTGGGAAACTTGAACCCCTTAAGTGATTTTGAGTAAATTGAGAACCCAAAGTGAATTTCAGAAGTTTCAGGACTCAATTTGGGGAAAAGTTTGCATTAGGGACCTAAAGTTAAGGAAAATGAACTTTAGGGACCTAAGTGCAATTAACGGGAAGTTTTGAGTTTAGTTGTTCATATGTGAGGAACAAAGATTGTTATGCCAAGTATTAATAGATAAGGTTGTCCAAATTGTGTAGGCACATGAAGGACCAGAATGCCAGCAAGAGAATCCCAAGTCGACTTGTGAAAATCAATCGAGGATGAACAGATCACGGTTAACGGGTGAGTGAGTTTATTTACATCATACCCGGTTGGGATGATGAGCACTTCAGAAATGAAAAACCACTTCTATGTAGAATTTTAACATCATCCTGGTTGGAGTGATGTGAGAACTATGCGAAAAAACTACTTACCAGTTGTAAGTGGATATATCATCACACCCGGTTGGTGTGATGAAGTTGAAAATAATCTTTTTGTCAGAAGTGTTCTCCCTTGACTGTGTGCCATTGTTTAAACTATTTGAGAGACCTTCTTGATGAGATCTAGAACAACTCAGATAGGCTAGAGGCCTCAGTTTTTGAACTCATGGGGGGATAAATGCCCGATTTTGGAAAATCACGAATAGTGGGCCCATGGCAAGTGGGCACGAGTAGAAGCTTGTAAACAAACATTAATAGGAAGAGTCATGAAAACTCTCATTATAAGTGGAATTTACTATGTGATTCACCACGGTTCCAAGTCAGGACCGACAAGGCTCGATGGGCTAGCGGTAGTGCGTCAGGGCTAGGTTGATGGACCAGTCAGATAAACAACTGTAGGTTGGGTTGAGTGTCGGGGTTATTAGATCGTAGGTACCAATGATATATGGCTTTATGGAAAAATATTGTTTGTGCATGCACTTGAGTAATAGGACCATCAAGATGCCCAAGAGGGGTAGTGATGCGTCCTAAGGGTTGCTGGACAACATGTGTTGATAAGGGAAAGAGAAGTTGCTGTGTTGAGTTTCTCATCGTACCAGTTAGTCATGGAGTTACTATGTTTGGACTCCGCGAGGCTACTATGTTTGGGGCTTTCTGAAGCTATTGTGTTTGAGCTTCATGCTCACAAGACCAGGATATGGTATCTATCCTCATACGGACATGGAGTTACTTTTGGGATTGAGGGTCGAATGTCGTGAACATCCACTCATACTTAGGGTAGAAATGGATGGGCTTCTATCTAGGTGGCCGGTAAAGTCGCTTCGACGCCACAAGTGGGTGCAGTGGACGGGCTGCCCTACGAATGTGTGATTCCCTTCATGATGAAGGGTGTGTGTTGACTGTTAAACACACCTAATGTGGAAAATGAGGAAAAAGGGTTTTGAAAACCTTAAGTTGAGGAAATAACATTTTTTAAGGGAATAAGGAGTTTGGCACACTCTAATTAAAGATATATAGTTTATGAAAAACTCTCTCCCAACACTCATTCACTGAGTTGTTGAACTCACCCGCTCCCTTTACCCTTTTTTCAGGTAACTGGGGGAAACTTACTTAAAGGCTTTCATGTAGTTGAACCTGCAAGGTGGTATGTAAGGTTAATTTATTCAGTTTTGATTAATGTTATTTCAAGAAATATACTGGTGAAAAGGATGCCTTACTCCTCACGATTAAAGGAATGGGAAAACCCTTTGCCCACGGTACATAGAGGAATACCTAGCTTTACATGGGCTTAACTCTATCTCGAAGTATGAAACTAAGTTTAACTAGTTAAGACCCTTTGCCCACAACCTAGCCGGACCTGCAGATATTTGCCAATGATTTGTGGACACTCTTAATATGGACATATGAGACTGAATGAGAGATGCCCCACATATTTGGTTGCCGTCATCAGCATGGCCCATGGATGTGATCGTCTAGTATAGACGAGACGCTGCCAGATAGAGCAGACTGGTAGAAAGGAGGCCAGAACAGTAGGGGAGGACAAAAGGAGCCTGGTGGGCAGAAATGGGGAACAAGAATGGGGTTCCCTAGGACAATGGAAGCTTAACATACCTAAAGGGAGGCAAGTATTGCTCCACAAAGGAGGAGCCCCTATTGTCCCAAGTGCTAGAAAAGCCATGAAGGACCATGTTGATTATGCTATGAATGCAGATAGCTTGGCTACTTTGCGAAGAGCTGTCTAGCCCTTAGGGACAATATACAATGAAGTACCCTACGACCACCTTGAAGAAACCCAAGGACACTTGGTGGAGGATAAGACATAGCCACTACGTCGAGGGTACCAACCCGTGTATACAACCTTACCCAGGAGGAAGCACAAGATGATCCTAGTACCATAGCTAGTACTTACCATAGCTACCATAGACAAATATAACCAAAACCCTATAATTTGTTATCATTATAATAAATAAAAATTCCATTCCTTACAAAAATTAAACTTGTGATGAGATACAAGTAAAAGAAAACCCTAAGGACATACCCAAAGGAAGGGGAAATAAGAAGGATGGCATCCGAGGATGTTAGGAAAGTTAAGGTTAGATACCCTTAAGGACAAATGAAAAGGAATTCCGGGAAAGAAGGGGAAGGACTCTCTCAAAGAAGGAAACCCTAGGGAGAAATACATATCCCAATTGAGAAGTAATGGAACAAGTGACGAAGGATGAAGAGATGAAGTGCATGTTGAGGTGAAAGAGCTAAGGGAAGCATACTAGGAGGACCCAAGGAGTAAGTTAAACCTAAGGAATAGGAAGATAGCATCGAAGGATGCCATGACAAGTAGGAAAGGGGTGAACTACCCATAATAGAGGAATCGAGGGAAGAATACCCGAGAAACCTCGGAAAGGTAAGCCCTTCGCTTTAGAAGTGAATAAGAGAAACAACCACAAACGTCAAGACTGGTCGTGGTCCACAATCGCCTAATGGAGCCCAAAAGAGTGGACGACTGAACATAAGGTGGAGTACACGAAATAAGACCAAGAATCAGAAATTCCTCAGATAAGGAATGAATGGAATTTTGATGAGGAAGGATTCGAAGAGGGAAAATTCTTCAATATAGAAGGGATGTGAAGAAATGAAGAAAGAAACCCTTAAAGGAATTATAAGAAGGTTAAGCATGTATCTCTTAAGGTGGAAGTCTCTACTATGAGGGACATAGTAGAGAACAAAACCATAAGAAGGGAAAGTCCTTGAGGAAAGGATGCCACTAGAAATGAGGAAAGGCATAAGAAAGGAAGAATCCCAATGTGTCGGTAAGTCATGGGAGATTCAATGATTAGCATCAGAAAGACCTAATAAGGAAGTTGGAAAAGGACGAGTGGGTAAGGAAAACAAACACGGTTATGTAAGACATGATGTCAAAGGCACGAAGGATGATTGAATAACGGTAAAGGTAGTCGAAGAATACTAACAGAAGAAAAGAGGGATGCATTTATACGATCCACAAAAGGTTGGAAAGTCAAGATCAACCCTCAAAAAAGTATTCTACAAATCTAATGGACATAGACAAGCTTTAGAAAATGTCATGCTATAAGGGACATGTAAGCCTAACAGTTCTGAGGGAAAAATGTGACTCAAGTAAAGAAGAATCAATTAGTAAGCATGACAAGGTCAACATAAAATTTGGACCAAAGTTGTAATAAATAATGAAATAGGACAAAGGGGTGATAACAACAAAAACCATGAAAAACAAGTACGTAATACTCGAAAGAACATTGAGCTAAGGGTTTCAACAACCAAGAGGATAACTAGACATGAGAACGATTGGGCATTTTGCAACTCCCAATCCTGAAGTCTTGAGCAAGAACCCCAAGAGTAAGAATCTTGCCCTAAGTAGAGGAGGAAGTGAACCTAAGGATATACATTTGGACTAATGGGCAAGACATGCCTCGTTATGATAAACTCCATGGAAGGAATAAGCAATGTAAAGGAAAAAGAAATTCCTTAGATGCATGATTTATAAGGGCTAAGTGAAAGAACATTCGAAGTGTAAGCATGTCAAACAAACCCCAAGTTGACATTAAGGGAAATTATTCCCGATGAAGAATATACTGATTATGTTTTGATGAAAAAACTTCTAAAAAGAGGGGAGAGTTGTAAACCCTGCCCTTTCAAAGTATGAAAATCAGGGAAATAAGCGGTCAACCCAAGAATTAGAATTGAACCGATTTACAAACTGCAACCATTAGAGAAGGGGCAAATTGGGATATTTACAACTGCCGAGTGACCCAAAGAGTCATAAAAACCTTGAAAAAGGACTTTGGGATGAATTGGAAAAGAAAACCAGACTAGTTCAAGTGAACCGGTTTGGATCGGTTTGAACTATCATTGAATCGGTTGCTAAATTCATTTTTCTAGGTGGCTTAAAATATTAAATTTGGGGAATTGAAGCCACCATTGGATAGAGAATGAATTTAGAAATTTTTAAATTTGAAAAACTCGGTCAACTCAGGCATGAACTGACCGGTTTAAGCATTGAACCTGGTTTGGACTGGTCCGGTCCAGTTTGTAACAATGTCGTCTTCTTCCTCTAGATGAAAACACTATTCACTCGTCAGAAAAATGAACAGTGCTAACGAAGCTGAATTGTCTCCATTTAGGGCATTTCGGGCCCTAAATGAGTGCCATAAAGGTGCCAAATGGATGACTAGAGAGTCCCCGAGCTCCCTATATAAAGGGCCCCTCTCCATTCATCCTCCTCACACCTGAAAACTCCTCTCTCACTACTGCTCCCTTTTTCGGTGAAGCTCAAACCAGAGCTCCAACTTGGGCATTTTTCTCAATCTTAGAAGGCAAGGTCAGGTTGTTTAGACTCCGAGGCAAGTCAATAATCTAATGGCAAACTCCATTCGATCTGAGGATCACCGTGGAAGAGTCGGCATAATCAAACAGTAAAGTAGCTACGACGGACCAAAGTTGCCCTATTTCGGCCGAGCTGAATTCGGCTGAAGTCAGCCCTCTTCTAGCCAAACCAAGCTCCCCCAACTTCCCCACAACCCTTATAAGACCTCAACTAAGCTGAAAGGTAAGCTAATTTGACCCTCCTTAGTCATTGCAAGTCGGAGTTAGAGAGAGAAACTGTAGAATTTCACTGACGAAATTCTCCCTCAATTTGGGATTAATTGTAGGAATTATTGATCCTAGAATATACCATAGAAAGAGAGCTATCTTCCCCGATAGAGAGATCGAACCGCTGCACCTCTGACAGTAAGCTTTCGAAGCTTTCTCTTTCTAAGTTCAATTTTCCGATAAAGCTTTATTTGAGCTCAATTTGGACCCAAATGATGCGGTTCAAAGATCAATTAGATCGAATGGAAGTGTAAGAACTGATACATGCCTTTAATTGGAGCAATTAAACTTGATCAAATAGTCAATTTGATGAAATCAAATTCAGCCAGATTTGTAAGCCCCGCTTCTTTAGGACAAAAGAACTGGGGAAAGAACCTGTCAACCCGGGTGAGAAAATCGAATCGGTTCACGAACCACAACCGATAGAGAAATGGTAAAGCAGGAAATTTATGGATCCCGAGTGACCTAAAAAGTCACAAAAGTCATGATAAAGAACTTTAGGATGAATTGGAGGTGAAAACCAAACTGGTTCGGGTGAGCCGAACCTGAACCGAATTGAACTGGTTTGAACCACTATTAAACCGATTTCTAAATTCATTTTTCTACGTGGCTTAGAAAATTAAAATTGGAGAATTAAGGCCACCATTTGATAGATAATGAATTTACAAATTTTTAATTTTGAAAAACTCGGTTGAGTCGGGCCTCAACCGACCAGTTTAAGAATTGAACCCTGTTTAGACTGGTAAGGAACAATGTCGTCTCCTTCCTTCAGATGACAACACTATTCACTCATTGGAAAATTGAGTAGTGCTGGCGACAATGAAAATTCTTCGGCCAGGGACTTTCAGGCAATGAATAACCACCATAAAGGCACCAATCTGATAGACAAGAAGTCCACAAGCTTTCTATATAAAGAGCTCCTCCTCATTCATCCTCCTCACACCTGAAAACTCCACTCTCTCCCTATTGCTCCATTTTCCAGTGAAGCTCAAACTAGAGCTCCAACTTGGGCATTTTTTTGAGCCAAAGAAGGTGAGGTCAAATTCATTAGATTCAAGGAGAAGTCAGCTACACAACAGTAGTCTCCATTTTCTTAGAGGGTCGTCGGAGAAACGTCGGTGAGATAGAACAGTGAAGCAGCTCTAGCGGACCAAAGCTGCCATGTTTCGGTCGAGCTAAAAATGGCCAATTCGAGCCTTTCTCAAGCCAAACCAAGCTCTCCCAACACTTCCACATCCCTCATACAACTGAATTAGAGTGGAAAGGTAAGCTAATTTGGTTACCCTCTATAATTTACGATTAGTGCTAGAGAGTGAATCGATGAAACTTCACTGACCAAATTCTCCATCAATTAATAAGATTCTTAACCCTAGGAGTAACCTCAGGATGAGAGCTATCTGCCTAGATTAAAAGCTCAGACCGCCGCCCCCCTCCCCCCGACAGTAAGCTTTCAAAGCTTTCTATCTCTAAGTCCAGTTTTTCGGCGAAGCTCCGTTTGAGCTCATTCCGACATCAATTCATGATATTGAAAGTACAATTGAATGGTATGGATGTGTAGGAACTCAAATACACCTTCAATTTCAACAATTAACTTCAATTGGTCAATAAATTTGATGAAATCAAATCTAGACAGATTGAAAGGTTGAAATTGGGGAAAAATTGAGAATTTTAAAAATTTGAGGGACTAAAGTGTAATTTCCCAAAATTGAGGGCCAATTGGGCATGTAAAAGATGTTGGAGGACCAATTGGTCAATTTTTGGAATTTTTTGGGTGAAATTTACCATTTTTGTAAAGTAGGGGCAAAATGGTAATTTTGGAAAAGTTGGGGACCAAAGTCTAAATTTGGAAAACTTGAACCCCTTTTTGTGATTTTGACTAAATTGAGGTCCTAAAGTGAATTTTAGAAGTTTCGAGACACTATTTGGAGAAAAATTAGCATTAGGGACCTAAATTTAAAGAAAAAGAACTTTAGGGACCTAATTCAAATAATTGAAAAGTTGGGGTATTTTATTCATTCAGGATGAATGAAGGCTATTAGGCCAAAAGATAATGAACACAAATGTTCATATCATGTAGGAACACGAAGTACCAGGAACGCAAGCCAAGACAAGCTCGTGTGGAGGCAAAAAGCCGATTAGGAGGAATTCACTGCATTAACGGGTGAGTGGAATTTTTACATCATACCCAGTTGGGATGATGAGCACCTCGAAAATGAAAACCCACTACTAAGTGGAATTTTAAACATCACACATGGATAGAGTGATGTGGAAATTACGCAAAAAAACTACTTACCGATTGTAAGTAGATCATATCCGGTTGGTATGATGGATAGCTGGAAAGTGATTTTTGTTAGAAGTGTTCTCCCCTAATTGTGTGCCACTGCTTAAACTTTTTGGGAGACCTTCTTGATGGGAGTTCGAATAGCTTAGATAGGTCGGAGCCCTCTGTTTTGGAACTTGGGGTCTAATATTCCCGATTTTGAAAATCTTGTACAGTGGGCCCAAAGCTAGTTGGCATGAGTCAGAGCTCGTAAACAAACATTAGTTTAAGGCATGAAAACTTTCAATGAATGATATGTTTGGCCACGGTACCAAGACATTACCAACATACTCGATAGACTGGCGGCATTGTGATAAGACAGATCGACGGACCAGTCGAGGCAAACAACTGTAGGTCGAGTTGAGGGTCATGGCCGTTGGGCCAGTGGCACCAAAGATTAAATGGCTTATGAGGAAATTTATTGTTTTGTGGATGTATTGAAGTTCGAGACCATCAAGATGCCCAAGAGGGGTAGTGATGCATCCTAGGGGCTAGTCGACAACATGGTGGAGATAAGGGTAGTTTGTCATACCAGCAGTTAGGGAAGCTCGATGTAACTTCATGCGTATGAGACCGAGGTGGGGTTTGGATGGGGTCTCTATTCTCATGTGGACATGGAGTTTCTTTATGGGATTGAGGGTCAGATGTTGTGTACATCCACTCATTCTTAGGGTAGAAGTGGGCGGGCTTCTATCTAGGTGGTCGGTAAAGTCGCTCAGATGCCACAAGTGGGTGCAGTGAACGTGCTGCCCTGCGAATGTGTGATCCCTTCATGATGAAGGGCATGTGTTGATTGTTAAATACACCGACAGTGGTTAATGAGGAATAATGGTTTTGAAAACTGAGATTTTTAGGATGAAATGTCTTAAAGAAAATAAGGTGTCTGGCACACTCCAATTCAAACTATTTCTAAAAGTCAAGTTTTAAAACACCCATTCATTGAGTCATTGAACTCACCCCCTCCTTTATACCCCTTTTCAGGTAACCAAGGGAAAACCTATCCAATTACCTTCAGTTAACTGCACCTGTGAAATAGGTATGTTAAGTTTAAATTTCATTTAGTTTTGATTAATGTTATTCCAATAAAGGTATATGTTATTCCAAACATATGAAAAACCTTGGAAAAGTAAGCCCTCCAATTTGGAAGTGGGTAAGGAGAAAACAACCAATGATATCAAGTCTAGTCATAGTTCACACTCGCTTAATAGAGCCCAAGGAGTGGATGGCTGGACATAAAATAGAGTGCTAGGAACTAATCTATCAGCAGGAGCTCTTCGAAGAGAGGTTAAGGAACAAAAAGAAAATGGAGGACAGTGAAGGATAAAGTGTCACGCCCCGACCCGGTTTGGTCGGATCCCCGTGATCAACCCGCCACTCTCTTGGTTTATTAAAGGGTTTCCCCATATCGTAAACCGTAAAGAGTAAGGCGTCCTTTAACTTGCACCTTGTTCCTAGAATAGCATAATCAAAACTGTATGAAATTTAAAACTTTACATACCTGTCTTACAGGCATCTTAGTTGACAGTCTTTAAGGGGAGGCTTTCCTGGATTTCCTGAAAGGGATATAAAGGAGGGGGTGAGTACGACCACTCAGTGAATGGGTTTTTAAAAGCTTTTGACTTTTAAGAAAAACATTTATATGGAGTGTGCCAGACTCCTTTGTTTTCAAAAATCCCATCATTTAAAAATTTGTGCTTTTTTTTCCATTATTTCTTAGTTACCACGGTGTGTCATCACCCAACACACATCCTTCATCATTAAGGTTACACACATTCGCAAGTCAGTATCACTATTGAACCCGCTAGTGGCTTCGGAGCAACTTTTCCTGCCACCCGGATAAAAGTACGACCACTTCTACCCTGAGAATGAGTGGATGTCTGTGAAATCCTACCCACAATCTCGAAATCACTTCTTCATGTTTGTATGAGGACAGAGACCTCATCCTGTCCCCACCCCGGTCTCATGCGCTTCGTGCTACTCCAGATTTCGCACAGACCCCTGGAACGACGAACTGCCCTTATAGCCACCAGGTCGTCCAGTGCCCTTAGGATCCCGTACCCCTCATGGGCGTCTTGATGATCCCGTACTCACAGTGCATGCACAAACAATGTTTTCTTATATTGCCATGTAATCTGTGGTGCCACTAGTCCAATGGCCCCGACTCTCAACTCAACCTGCAGCTGTTTGTCTTGACTAGTCCGTCGACCTGTCATGTCGCACTGCCGCTAGTTGACTGAGCATGTCGGTCCTATCTTGGTACCATGGCCAAACAATTCACTTATTAAGTTTTATGGCACATATATCATGTTCATTTACGAGCTTCTGCTCGTGCCAACTGGCCTTGGGCCCACTGTACGAGATTTTCAAAAAAAACTGGGCATTCTAGCCCTCAAGTTCCAAAATCGAGGCCCCCGGCCTATAAGAGCTATTCGATCTCCCGTCGAGAAGGTCTCCCAAATTGTTTAAGCATTGGCACACAGTCAGGGGAGAGCACTTTCGACAAAAATAGGTTTTTACTGTCCATCATACCAACCGGTATAAGGACATCTCCGTTCATAACCGATGAACAGGTTTTCAACTTCCTTCGATGAAGTCTCATCATACCAACCGGGTATGATCTACTTACAACTCGTAAGTAATTTTTTTCGCATAACTTTCACATCACTTTCTCTAAGTAGTGATGATTAAAATACCACTAAATGGTGGGTTTTTATATTGAGGCACTTATCATCCCCAACTGGGTATGATGTTAGTAAACCCACTCACCCGTTAATGCCGTGAATTCCACTAGACTGGTTCTTTGTATTCACGCGAGCTTGTCCTTGCTGGCGTTCCCGGTATTTAACGTTCCTACAAGATATGAACAACCTTGTTCATTATTACTTGGCATAATAGCCTTCATTCATTAATGAATGAGAAAACCCAAACTATTAGTTATTTGCAATTAGGTCCCTAAAGTTATTTCTCTTTAACTTTAAGTCCCTAATGTCGGTTTTTCCTCAAGTTGAGTCCTGTAACTTTTAAAATTTATTGTGGGACCTCAATTTATTCAATTTCACCAAAAAGGGGTTTAATTTTCCAAATTTCCAATTTGGTTCCCCAATTTTTTCCAAAATTACCATTTTGCCCTTCTTTCACAAAAATGGTAAGTTTTTCCCCAAATTTTCCAAAATTTCTCAATTGGTCCTCCAACATTATTTTCATGCCCAATTGACCCTCAATTTCATAAAATTGTATTTTGGCCCCTTTGAATTTCAAAAATCCCCAAATTTTCCCAATTTTAACTCTTCAACACTACCGAATTTGATTTCATCAAATTAACCGATCAAACACTTCTAATTATTGAAATTGGAGTTGAAATTGAGTTACTGTATGTTCATACGATTTTAAGAAACTTTGAATCACAGATTTTAACGTCGGAACTCAAATGGAGCTTTGCCGGAAAATAGACTGTAGAGAGAGAGAAAGCTTCGATTACTCACTGGTGAAGGCACGACAGTCCGCGCTTTCGATCTGGGCAGATAGGTCTCGTCCTGAGGTTCATCCTAAAATCAAGTATTGTATCAATTGATGCGGAATTGGATTAGAATTTTGTCATTGAAATTCGGTCAACTCTCTCTCTAGCACCGATCGAAAATTATAAAGGGGAGCCGAATTGGCTTACCTTTCGATCCTAATTCGGCCGTGGAAAGGATGAGGAAGTGTTGGGAGGGCTTGGTTTGGCATGAGGAGGGGTTGAAATGGCCGATTTCAACTTGGCCGAAATAGGGCAGCTTTGGTCCATCGGAGTTGCTTCACTATTCCATCATGTTAGCGCTTCTCCAACAATTCTCGGATTGACTGGAGTTTGCTATCAGATAGTTGTCTTCTCCCCAGTTCTAAGGAGCCCGACCTTTGTTCAAGTCAAAGCTCTGGTTCGAGCTTTACCGGGAAATGGAGCAGTAGAGAGAGAGAGAGAGAGAGAGAAGTGTTAGAGAGGTTGAACCAGGACGGGAATCCTTAGGTAAAGGATACAAGTAGGAAGTGAGTCCTCAAAAAGGGAAGTTCCAAAGCTAAGGAACCACTAGATAGATCCTAAGAAGCTTAAACCAACATAAAGAACCTCATAAAGAACCATAAGTGGTTAAGGGTATGTTAGGATGGCCAAAGTATTACCTGATTTGGAAGAGCAAAGAAGCTAATTAGAGATTTCTGACGAACCTAGAAAAGAAGGAGGCAACTAGTAGCAACTAGATGGTCAAGGAGAATAAACGAGACCCTAAGAAGAACCGGGAAGTAGTGGAGACTACACTCTAAAGAAGGGTAATAGATTGGGCATAGTGTTGAGTACACAAAATAAGACCCGACCATCGGAGATACCTTAGGTAGGAAAGTAAAAGATGAATTGGGAAATTATAATCGGCAAATGATTAAAGGTGGACAAAAGCCCTAATTCAAAAGGGTGTAAGAATGCGAAGGAAGGAAACCTTCAAGGAGTAGTAAGAAATTTGAACATCTAGCACCTAAAAGGGGAATCTTTACCTTGAAGGACATAGTAGAGAATGAAAGTCATTAAAGGAGAACTCCCCAAAATAACAGAATTGTGAAATGGTCACAAACAAGTTAGAGTGGGTTTAGGGGAAAGGAAAATCCTTAAGTAATGGACATCTCTAGAAATGAAGAAAGACATAAGAAGGGAAGAATCTTAGCATGTTAGTAAGTTATTAAGAAATTCAATGATTGGCACCAAAAAGACCCAATAAAGAAGTTGAGAATAGACAAGTTGGTAAGAAAAACTGACATGATTATGTAATACATGTTGTCAAGGCATGAAGGATAATTGGATTACGATAAAGGTAGTCGAGGAATACTACCCGATGAAAAGAGGGATGAAGTTATACAATCCTTGAAAGGTTGGAAAGTTGGGAACAACCCTAAAGGAGATGTTGTAGAAGTCTAATGGACAGAGACAAGTTCTGGAATATGTCATGTCATAAGGGACATATAGGCACCAACAGTCCCGAGTAAAATGTGACTCAAGTAAGAAAGAGTAAGTTAGTAAGCATGATAAGGTCAAACATAATTTTGACTGAAGCTCTAATTATTGACGGATGAAGGAAGGGTCAAATTAGGATGAAGAGATAATAACACTAAAACCTATGAAAACAAGTACGAAATGCTCAAAAGAATGTTGAGCTAAGGGTTTCAACGATGAAGAGAATAACTAGACAAAGGAACGATTGGGCATCTTGGAACTCCCAATCCTGAAATCTTGAGTAGGTACCTCGAAGGGAAGAATCTTTCCCTAAGTAATGGGAGATGTGAACCTAGAGATATACCTTTGGACTCATGGGCATGACATACTAGTTATGATAAACTCCATGGAAGGAGTAAGCCATGTAAAGCAAAATAAATTCCTTAAGTGCGTGATTTAATGTGGGCTAAGTGAAAGAATGACCAATGTATTAATATGTCCAAGTTGACATTAAGGAAAGTTTATCCCAGAGTGAAAAATGCTGATTTAGTTTTAGGGACAAAACTCCTAAAAGAAGGGGAGAGTTTTAAACCTTGCTCCTTTAGGATAAGAGAATTATGAAAACTCCTATATAAATAGCTCCTCCTCATTCTTCCTTATCACATCTGAAAACTCCACTCTCTCCCTACTGCTCCATTTTTTGGTGAAGCTTAATCCAGAGCTCCGACTTGGGCATTTTTTTCAGCCATAGAAGGTGAGGTTGGGATCATTAGATTCAGGGAGAAGTCAGCTACCCAATGGTAGTCTCCATTTGCTTCGAGGGTCACTAAAGAAACACCTGCGAGATAGAATAGTGAAGCAACTCCAACAGACCGAAGCTTCCCTATTTCGGTAGAGCTGAAAATGACCAATTCGAGCCCTTTTTAGGTCAAAACAAGCTCTCCCAATACTTCCACTGCCCTCTTACAGTTGAATTAGAGCAAAAATGTAAGCCAATTTGGCTCCCCTTTGTAATTTCCGATCAGTGCTACAGAGAGAACCTGTGAAAATTCAGTAACCAAATTCTCCCTCAATTCGGAATCAATTAATACAATTCTTAATACTAGGAGAAACGTTAAGACGAGAGCTATTTTCCCAGATCGAAAGCTCGGACCACCGCACCTCCGATGGTAAGCTTTCGAAGCTTTCTTCTCAAAGTCCAGTTTTTCGATGAAGCTTCGTTTGAGCTCATTCCGACATCAATTCATGCGATTCAATGTGCAGTTGAATGGTATGGATGTATAGAAACTCAAATCCATTCAATTTCAACAATTAACTTTTATTGATTGGTCAATTTATTAAAATCAAATTCGGTAAGGTTAAAAGGTTGAAATTGGGGGAAAATTTGGGAATTTCAAAAATCCGAGGGACTAAAGTGCAATTTCCCAAAATTAAGGGCCAATTGAGCATGGAAAAGATGTTGGAGGACCAATTGGTTAATTTTTGGATTTTTTGGGTAAAATTTACCATTTTTGTAAAGTAAGGGCAAAATGGTAATTTTGGAAAAGTTGGGGACAAAATTGGGAATTTGAGAAACTTGAACCCCTTTTTGTGATTTTGACTAAATTGAGGTCCCAAAGTGAATTTTAGAAGTTTCGAGACTCTATTTAGAGAAAAATCGGCATTAGAGACCTAAAGTTAAAGAAACAGAACTTTAGTGACCTAGTTTCAAATAATTGAAAATTTAGGGTATTTTATTCATTAAGGATGAATGAAGGCTATTAGGCCAAAGGATAACAAATAAGGATGTTCATATTGTGTATAAACATGAAGTACCAGGAACGCTAGCTAAGACAAGCTCGCGTGGAGGCAAAAAGCTGGTTAAGAGGAATTCACTGCATTAACAGGTGAGTGAGATTTTTACATCACACTCGATTGGGATGATGAGCACCTCGTAAATGAAAACCCACTACTAAGTGGAATTTTAAACATCACACCTAGATGGAGTGATGTGGAAATTACATGAAAAAACTACTTACCTGTTGTAAGTAGATTATACCCAGTAGGTATGATAAACTTCCTAGAACGAAGTAGAAAATCCCTTCATCGATTATGAACGGAGATGTCCTCATACTCGATTGGTGTGATGGATAGCTGAAAGATTATTTTTGTCAGAAGTGCTCTCCCCTGACTATGTGCCACTGCATAAACCTTTTGGGAGACCTTCTTGATGAGAGCTCGAATAGCACAAATAGGCCGGGGGCCTCGATATTTGAACTTGGGGGCTAACATGCCCAATTTTGAAAATCTCGTACAGTCAGCCCAAGGCCAGTTAGCACGAGTAAGAGCTCGTAAACAAACATGAGTTTAAGGCATGAAAACTTTCAATGAATGATATGTTAGGCCATGGTACCTAGGGAGGACCGACATACTCAATGGACTGGCAATAGTGCGACAAAACAAGTCGATGGACTAGTCGAGACAAATAGCCACATGTCGAGTTGAGAGTTGGGGTTGTTGGACCAGTGGCACCAAAGATTAAATGGCTTATTAGGAAAACTGTGGTTTTGTGCATGCACTGAGGTTTGGTACCATCATGACACCCAAGAGGGGTAGTGATGCATCCTAGGGTCTACTAGACGACATGGTGGATATGAGGGCAGTTTGTTGTGCCAACAATTAGGTAAGCTCGACGTAGCTTCATGTGCATGAGATCGGAGAGGGGTCAAGATGAGGTCTATGTCCTCATATGGACTTAGAGTTTCTTTATGGGATTGAGGGTCAGATGTTGCGTATATCTATTCATTCTCAAGGTAGAAGTGGACGGGCTTCTATTTAGGTGGCTAGTAAAGTCGCTTCGACACCACAAGTGGGTGTAGTGGACATGCTACCCTGCGAATATGTGATCCCTTCATGATGAAGGCATGCGTTAAATGTTAAACACACCAACTGTGGTTAATGAGGAATAATGGTTTTGAAAATTGAGATTTTGAGGATGAAATGTCTTATAGAAAATAAGGTGTTTGACACACTCCAATTCAAATTATTTTTCTGAAAGTCAAGTTTTAAACACCCATTCACTGAGTCGTTGAACTCACCCACTCCCTTATACCTTTTTTCAGGTAACTAAGAGAAAACCTACCCAAAGACCTCTAGCTAACTACACCTGTAAGATATGTATGTTAAGTTTAAATTTCATGCAGTTTTAATTAATGTTATTCTAGAAAAAGTACAGGTTTAGAGGATGCCTTACTTCTCACGGTTTAAAGAAGGGGAAAACCCTTAATAAACCGGGAGAGTGGAGGGTTAATCATGGGGATAAGACCAAACCAGGTCGGGGTGTGACAAGTTTGAAAGGGGAAAATTGGGGGAAATTTTGGGGATTTTGTAAAATTGACATACAAAATTACAATTTCCCAAAATTGATGGTCAATTGACCATGAAAAGGATGTTGGAGGACCAATTGGTTGATTTTTTAAATTAATTGGGGTCAAATTGCCATTTTTGAAAAGTAGGTGCAAAATGGTAATTTTTAAAAAGTTGGGGACCAAATTGGAAATTTGGGAAACTTGAAACCCTTAAGTGATTTTGAGTTAATTGAGGACCTAATGTGAATTTTGGAAGTTTCGGGACTCAATTTGGGGAAACGTTTGTATTAGTGACCTAAAGTTAAGGAAAATGAACATTAGGGACCTAAGTACAATTAATTGGAAGTTTTGAGTTTAGTTGTTCATACGTGAGGAATGAAGGCTGTTATGCCAAGTATTAATAGATAAGGTTGTCCAAATCGTGCAAGAGCATGAAGAACTGGAACACCAACAAGAGAAGCTCGCATAGACTTGGAAAATCAATCGAGGACGAACATGTCACTGTTAAGGGGTGAGTGGATTTATTCACATCATTCCCGGTTGAGATGATGAGTACTTTGAAAATGAAAAACCACTCCTATGTGGAAGTTTAACACCACCCTGGTTGGAGTGATGTGAGAACTATGCGAAAAAACTACTTATCAGTTGTAAGTGGAGATATCATCACACCCGATTGGTGTGATGAGGTTGAAAATAACCTTTTTTGTCAAAAGTGTTCTCATATGACTGTGTGCCATTGCTAAAACTATTTGGGAGACCTTCTTTACGAGAGCTAGAGCAACTCAGATAGGCTAGATGCCTCAATTTTTGAACTCATGGGAGGTAAAAGCCCAATTTTGGAACATCACGTATAGTATGGCCAAAGCCAGTGGGCACAAGTAGAAGCTCGTAAACAAACATGAATAGGAAGAGTCATGAAAACTCTCATTAAAAGTGGTATTTACTATGTGATTCGCCACGGTACCAAGTGATGATTGACAAGGCTCGATGGGCTAGTGGCAGTGCATCAGGGCAAGGTCGATGGACCAGTTAGATAAACAACTGCAGGTCAGGTTGAGTGTTGGGGCCATTGGATCGTAGGCACCAAAGATGAATGGCTTTGTGTAAAAATATTGTTTGTGCATGCACTTGAGTAACAAGACCATCAAGATGCCTAAGAGGGGTAGTGATGTGTCCTAAGGCTGTTGGACAACATGGTGGTGATAAGGGAAAGAGAAGCTACTATGTTTGAGTTTCTCGTTGTACCAGTTAGTCATGGAGTTACTATGTTTGTACTCCACGGAGTTACTATGTTTGGACTCCATGAGGCTACTGTGTTTGGGGCTTCCTAAAGCTACTATGTTTAAGCTTCATGTGCACAAGACCGGGATATGGTCTCTGTCCTCATACGAACATGAAGTTGATTTCAGATTTTGAGGGTTGGATGTCTCGAACATCCACTCATACCTAGGGTAGAAGTGGATGGGCTTCTATCTAGGTGGCCGGTAAAGTTGCTCTGCAAATGTGTGACGGGCTGCCCTACGAATGGATGGGTTGCCCTGCGAATGTGTGATTCCCTTCACGATGAAGGGTGTGTGTTGACTGTTAAACACACCTAATGTGAAAAATGAGGAAAAAGGGTTTTGAAAACCTTGAGGAAAGAACATTTTTTTAATGGAAACAAGAAGTTTGGCACACTCCGATTAAATATATATGGTTTATGAAAAATTCTCTCCAAACACCCATTCATTGAGTTGTCGAACCCACCCCCTCCTTTTACCCCTTTTTCAGGTAACTGAGGGAAAACCTACTTAATGACTTTCCTATAGTTGAACCTGCAAGACATGTATTTAAGGTTAATATATTTAGTTTTGGTTAATGTTATTCCATGAAAGATACAAGTGAAAATGACCCCTTAATCCTCACGGTCAAAGGAAGGGGAAAGCCCTTAATAAATCGGGGGAGTGGTGGATTGTTCACGGGGATCTGACCAAACTGGGTTGGGGTGTGACATGTTCGCCCCAGGGATTTCTGAGGTTGGCATGCTTTTCCTTTGCACGAAGTTGTAGGTGATTCGTTCCTAAAATAGATCGGGCAATTAAGTCCCAAGTAATAATGTAATTACACTTAAAACCTGTAACTTTCCAATAATTATGATTTGGCCCTTAAGTTATACCTTAATTCCAATTAGGTCCCTAAGATTGTCAAATCATCCATTTGGGTACCTAATTTCTCAATTTTCAAATTGGGTATAATCATGAGGGAGAGTGCAAGCAAGAAACCCATTAAATTGTAACTAAAAAAACATTAAAGAAAGAGATAAGATTTACCTCTAAAAGATCGACAATCGTGCTCCTATAAGGTGGGGGTGGGGGGACTCGATTAGACTAACAAAATACAATCCAATTCCTTCCCTTACTAATGTCCAATTCATACTTGAGATAGAGAGCTACCAGCAACAAACATCATTTATCAAGACAAGAAATGAAGGATCAAGAAATGTGAGGAAACTACCCAAAAAGGACGAACCATTGGAGATTTAGTAGAAAGAACCGATAAGGCAAATGATGGTTCAACAAAAGAAGATGGGTGTAAAGCTTACTCGAGGGAAACTAAAAATCGACAACTACCACAAACATTCAATTTTGTAAAAATTAGAGCATAGAGAATGAAGCAAGAACATAATGCAAACACTTAGGCACCTGTCAGGAATGGAAACTAACCATAAATATTTGGCGAGCATTAATTAAGAAAATTGAGGATGAAATGCATCAAAGAAACAACGAGATCGAGATTACTAGAGGGCTGCATATGAGCCTTCAGACAACCTACGGCATAGACAAAAACTTAAAGTGAATTGAGCAAGGAGAATACCAGAATGGTCGCCAACACTTGATTGCAACTTTGTCGAGTGCTTGGAAGGCACCATCAAGTGACGCCAAAGGGAAATCAAATTTTTCATGGAGATGGAAATTGAAGCTGAAGCTGGAATCACCGAGGGAAGTGTTGGAGGAAGCTAAGAACGACACCTTTAACATCTAATCATCGAATCATGGAAAGCATGGGTGCATGAATGATTGGGCAATTGAGGGATTTGGGAACCCTGATAGATTGAAGGGTTGAACGACTTTAGATGAAATTGGTGACAAAAAGTCTATACTACCCTCGATACAGATAATTACATATGTTTAAGGAGAGAATGCCAATATTGCCTTCAATGTTTGTGTAAATTACAATCTCTTCCTAAGGAGCTATTTGGTAGTGGGGGAAATTGTGAGATTAAGAAAATGTTTGGCTATAGAGAAATTATGGGATTAAGGCCATATTTGGGATGAAGATAGAAAGATACCAAAATTATGAAAAATGCCCCTCATGGCATAATTGGAGTATGGAAGAAATCCTAAATTTTACTGACCCACCCCAAATTCTTCAAGTATCAAATTCCAATTGCAAGGTACAAAAATTTTAAAAATATTTAGATTTCCCTATTTTATAGTCATATATTTAATTACCAAAATAGTGTTTAAGGGCAAAACCGTATTTTTGGAAATATTACGATATAGTGTAATAAATGCCTTAATTGCGTGTCCGACCCACAATTATGCATCAATGTATGATATGCATGGAATAAATCATACATAATTGTGCAAGTAGAGCATAGAGATTTGAGAATCCCTTTAGGACGAACATGTCCCTGAATAACAGAAAGTGAGATTTCTAGTATTGAGTCCAATTGGATCGATGTTGTGATATTACTCGCATATTTAATAGTTTAGAATAATAAAATATTTTTAGAATATATTACTCTTTGAAACCAGCGAAAAATTATTTTGGGGGATTATATTTTTTATATGAGCATGAATCCTACTTAGAAGAATTATCATGTATTTTATTTAAAGCATTATATATTAACCCATTCCTTAGTATAGAGGAAATGGACCAGGCCCATAGTCATGGGAATATGGATTTAAATTATAATTTGTGAAATGGGCTAAAAGCCAACATTTAAAAAAAAATAGTGTGCTCAATGCCATGTTTTGAAAACTCATATAGTGGGTATAAGGCTAATGGGAATGGGTCTTGTCCCATAAACAATTTTTCATTTATGAGCGTAATAAAAATATATCATAAATTATGATTTGTGTTTAAACTAATGAGCTGAAGCTAGGTTATAACATGTTGAGTTTGTGGTACAAAGAGAAAGATCTTAAACAAAAGTATATTGAATGTGTATTGATTATGTACAAAATGATGAGACACCCAGTTTGTGATAGTGATAGTTCTATGAGCTGCTAGACATTAAGGATAAAACAACGGAAGCTATTGTTGGTCGGTATGTCACACATCTCTAGGAGTCCCAATACGCAATAGACCTGGCGAAGGGAAAATGTCTTGTCCCTCTAATAGTGGACAAACTCATCGAAAATGTCTAGGGTTTTGGCAATGGTGCTCACACAAACTAATGGTTAAGGTTGTAGCCTTGCACCAATGTGGTAGAGGTTGTAGTCTCTTACCAAGGTGGATAGTAAAAATGCTAGGGACCACAAGTGTAATAGACCAAATGTCTACTCTACGTACGTGTGCTCTTTTCCATGATGGAAAAACGTGTGTGATGCTTGTTAAATACAAACCCCTTTATAAAAACTTTGAATCCATATATGATTTAATCTTGTTTTTCTCAAAAGGTTACTTATTTTTACATTAGAGTATGTGCATAATCGTGGACATGATGTCACAATATAATTTAACCCTATTCACTAAGTTGTGAACTCACTCCCCTATAAAACCCCTATCAGGAACTAAGATGTTTCCAAACATGTTGAAGAGCTGAAAGGTTATAAATTTCCATAAGGTATTGTTTTCAAAGTTTATTTCCAATTCCAATTGAATAATTTCATAAATAACTTGAGATGCTTTATTTTGAGCCTTACATCTCGTCAGATTTACAATGATTAGGTTCCTATTGTTGTAAAATCGGGAGGATGTGGCGGGTTATTTGTAGGTCCGACCGGGGAAAACTAGATCGGTGCATGACAACTTATGTGGTATCAGAGCAAAAAGTTTTTTTACCTTAGTTTTTGAAAGTGAAAAAATTTTCAATGAATAAAGTACTAGGAAAGTACTGTGTAAGGCTTATACATGTTTATTACTCAAAGAACCCAATACCCAAAATCTTCAACCTAGAAAACCCCTATTGAATTGAGAGTTATGTCTATAACTCTAGTATGGAAGTGATGCCATGCCTCAACTCGACTTCCCTCAGTTGGGGACCCATGAATCCCCCCACCCCCCAATCCCCTCGACATTATAGAGGAGGGTACCTTCACCAACTTAATAGCATCGTGACTAAGGCTCAGAACTCTGTAACTCATGAAAAATGTAGCAAAAATTTCGAACTTTTGAAATAAGTCCCTTGTAGGGCTCCTGAAAATGCATGATTAAAAATCATGGGAATAGTAGAGTATGATATGATAGGAAATCCAAACCTTTGTAAATGAAGGTGTGCTCACCTCGTAGTAGGAGTCTTGGTCATGACTTTCCCTTTTTTCTCCTTCCGTGCCTCTTGGTCTTATGAGCACATATGTTAGGGGAGGGTGTGAGTTCACAGCTCAATGTGTGGGACACTTTTGTCATGCCACTACATAACTTACGATCTATACCTTTCCCATAAATCACATAGCAACAAAGTTTACTCTAATTGCTTGCATTCCCCATGCGAGTCCTGTGGTTTATGTTCTCCCCTTTTAGACATAGTCTCGGGTCATTCGACTCACCTCTATCTCATGATCGGGATATTCCCAGTCCCTCCCCTATCAAGTATCCGTGTTTTCAATTTATTTATCTTAAACATGGGACATACTCCTACACAATCACACGACTATGCTTGGGAGGCATTCGCAGGTTACTCATGACTCGTGCCCTAGCTCGACAACTTAGGCAAACAACATGAAAACAAGGGGCAACTCATTGCCTTGAACACGTATTCACATTTTTCCCGGAATGGACTACCCCTCGACAATCCCAGACTGGGAGTTGCAGTGTAGGAGGTCTAGGGCTCTCTTCCCACAACCGACACTTCACATGTGCCTCCTTGCAGCTCGGTGCCTTGGCACCTTGGGATCTTGAGAGCTCCTTGGCCGTTCTCTCGCATAATGTGACACTTAGGCCTACACAACAATTTGGTCAACTTGGGCTCCACATAAACACAAAACCTCCCTGGAGTGTGGGGGTTGCGAACCTTCTTCGTACTCGCAACTAGTTTCTTAGAAGTCAGATCATAGTCACATAACTGCCTCTCGTTAGCCTATAGCCCCTTACATATATGACTCATTTCCATCATCTCTCCATTGTAGAGGTATACTAGGACGGTACCCATACATATTTCGGGTGTCCTAGGAAACATGAAAGATTGCACTGTGCACTTGTCATGCCCCGACCTGATTAAATACTCGGTGGTCCTGTGCATCTCGCCAATCCCCTTGATGTTACATTGGTGGGATCCTTCACCAAAGTAAAACCAATGTGAAGCCCAAAGATTCAGAGTTTGAGCTTCTTCTCCTTTAACAGATGGGGTACATTCTCTATAGGGTCAGCGTTCGTTAGTAATGTTGTCTTCCATTGGAATTCCTGATGTCAAATCACTAGGCATGGTCTCTGATAACCTTTCACCATTAATCTTCCAATCTCTCGGGCCACGTTTGTCTCATTTGTCCCTCTTGATGGCTCCAAGTGAGTTTCACCCATTGTCTACCTTCTAATGCTTTAACACATATTCCTTGAGTCTCACATGGTAATCCTCTAACCTTCCCGCATCTTAATTCCTTCAGGTAGCATCTGATAGCTTTCATTTGTACGAGATACTATGGTTTGTATGCTTTGATAGTTGGTTGTAGGTCCTTTATATAGGAATTGCTTAGCTATCCTAAAGGCTTACCATTTAGGATATCATTGAATTCTTTGTGTATTTGAAATTTCTCCTTGTTTTAATATAAAATTTAATGTAGGGATAAGTTTTATCTCCATAATTAATCACATACCAAAAAATGTTCAAGTATGTGATGTAGGTCCCTATGCTCCTTTCATTGAATCGTGTAATCCATTAGAGATCCATTTTAATTTTAGCATGTTTTCTAACATAGTTGTCTAAGGTTCAACTTCACAAAAGGATTAAGAATTTAGCGTTGTTTCTTGTCAAACAACTTTATTGCTATGTGACATGTCCAAGCCTTTGAGGGACAAAGCGTCTCATATTTAGATCTAGATGACAACTTCCTCCCGTCTACCTGACTTTAGAACATGTAATTTTCAGCCCACCTTCAGTTGATCTTCCCTTTATTTTCCTTAATTTCATGGAGCATCTGTGATAAATTACATTTGAGTTCTAACGTTGCAATTAAATCCAGGTAAGGAACTTGAACTATTGTGGTTACTCTTGATACTGATATCATGTTGTTAATTATGTACCAAGCTATCTAATAGATTAATTGAAAGTATGTAAATAAAGTCAACTAGGAAAGCTACCATAAATGGGAAATGAGAAAGAAACCAAGGAGAAAGGATAGAATTGTGATTGGAATGAAATAGAGAAATTATTCAATGACTTCTCAAACCAATGGGGCGAGGAGTCATCACGGTGATAGCGATGAACAAAGGAAAGACAAGACGAATAAAACCCATTAAGACCAATATAAACACTTGAGAGTGAATAAAACTTTTACGAGAGGGCTCGATATTCCAAAAGGTGGTAAGAGATACAAATATTTGGGAGAAGATACAGGTATGTCCTAGAGCCACTATCAAAGACCACACTAAGACCATGAGGGTTAAGGAAACCCTAACAGAGCAAATAAGAAGGTGTAATGGGATCTAAACTAGTAAATGATCTTGGATGAATATTCGAAACAAGAGTTACGAATCAATATCATAAGAAAGGAAGTACCCCAATAAAGGAAAATGAGAAAAAGTAATAAGTTGAAATTCAAGAATAAGTAAGAGGAGAACCGAGATTATTCTAGGGAAATTGTAATAATATTGGACAAGTTTTGAGGATAAAACTCCTAAAAGAAGGGTAAAAGTTGTAAACCCCATTTTCCAATGACAAGCAAACTGAAATGAAAAATAAAAGTTTTTTCAAAGGAAACCGTGGGTTTAAGTGAACTAAAAATTTGAAAAGAAAATAAAAATAGGAAATTGGAAAAATTCCAAGTGATCAATGAGAATCCAAGAACCAAGGAAAAGAACTATGAACCAAATAGGATGTGAAAATCAGACCAGTTCAAGGTGAACCGAATTGAACCGTAAAAAACCGATTCAAAGATTAATTTTTCTAGGTGACTTTAAAACATCAATTTGGGAATTTCAAGTCACCATTGTGTAGAAAATGAATTTAGAAAATTTTAATTTTTAGAAAATCAGTCGAATCGAGCCTGAACCGACCATTTTAGATTTCGGATCACCGAACTGATCAATGGTCCAACCAGTCGACAAACTACCTGCGAGGACAGCGCCCCATCAATGCGTGCGATGCACAGTGAAGTGTGCCTATTCAACCGCTCAATCAGTGTTTGAAAGCGTTGGTCAATTAGAGAGTGACATGTGTCCTTGATCACTGGTTAGATGAAGAAAAAGCTATGTCACCAAAGACTAACCAATGAGGAAGCGCCATGTGTCCTCAGTCAACGGTCAACTAAGGAGAAGCCTCGTTAGTAGGGTTGACCAATGAGGTGTTGAAACATGGTAAAGGTGTTAGCGGTAATGGCACAATTTGTCGGGTGGGAAAATTTATGAATTTAGATTAGCCAATTTGAGGATACCACATGACATAGTCAATGGAGGGCTAGATTCAGTCAGCGAACATGTCTGATTAGATGACCAATGAGAACTCACCATGTATCCAATCAGTGGGTGACTTAGATGCTGAGTGAGATGCCAATCAATCACAGTGTGACACGTGATAGGCCGCATATGTAAAGCTTGCACTCGTGCATACAGTGTCATCTTTTTCTTTCAGTTTTTTGAACACGAAGGGAGAAGGACCAATGCCTTAACTCCGATAAGCATTCAATGGCTCCAACAAGGCCTTAAATTGGTGAGTTAATGGCCGACCGATGGATGGATGGCTAGAACGCTCAGTCCTTGAGCTCCCTAAATAAAGAGCTCCTCTCCATTCATCCTCCTCATCCCTCGGAAGCCTAAAGAAGATGAAATTCTCTAATTTTTACAATCCCTAAACTAGAGCTCTTACATTGACCTTTTTCTCCATCTCCAATCACATAATTTAGTTCTCTAGAATACTGAGGAAGTCCTCCACCTTCCTACATACTCCATTAAGCTCGAAGGCTATCGGAGAAGCTCTAGTGAGGCTACACAATACATTCACTTCGGTGACAAAATTCGGGCAAAAGCTTTCGAGCAAAATTCTAACCACCGTCAACCCTTTGAGACAAGGCTAACCTTCCCATGACTCTTCACGACCGAACATCGACCTCCATGAACCTTTGTGGTAAGCCAATTCCACCTCCTTTTGCTAGAATAGTGAAATTATAGAGCAAATACTCGAGAAACTTTGCTAACGAAATTCTCCTTGCACATATAGTTAATTGATGTGAAATTTGATCATAGGAGGATTTGCTTGATGAGCACTAGCAACCCATACTGAGAGGTCCGACAATCGTCCCTTCGCCGGTAAGAAATCGAAGCTTTCTCTCTAGAAAGTTTTTCCTGTGAAGCTCCATTTGAGCTCAATTTTGGGTAAAATGAAGTGATTCAAAGCTTATAATGCTCATATGAAGATGGAAAATATAATTATTAGTATGTTAGGAGAAAATTAATAAGGTTTAAGCATTCAATTTGATGAATCAAGGATTCTGGAGCAAAAGTGCAATTTTTGGAAATTGGGCAAATTGGGGATTTTCGAAAATTTGGGGATTTTTGTGAAAATGGGATCAATTGAGGGTCAATTTGTAAATAAAAAGAACTTAGGGACTTAATTACTACTAAAATAATTTTGGAAATTTAATTATAATTAAAAATATTTGTAAGGATTTATTTGCAATTTAAAGAATTTTATTTTGATAAAATTATATGAGGGGAAAAATTGCAAATAAAGTAAACTTAGGAATTTTGGTAATTAATTGAGAATTAATTGCCAATAAAATAAATCTAGGGACTTCTATGTAATTAGTAGAAAATCTAGGTATCTAAGTGGAAAGATTCGAATATTGAGTAATTGAATTAATTTCCAATAAAATAAATCTAGGGACTTCTATGTAATTAGTAGAAAACCTAGGGATCTAAGTGGAAAGATTCAGATATTGAATAATTTATTATTTGTAATAACGTAGGTGTGAAAGGGGGACTTCAACCTACAATTGTAACATAGTCCAAAGACATCAAAAATCCATCTGGGATGAATTAGTCAAAGAATACGAGTGAGTGAAATTTCTGGCATCATGCCCGTTTAGGGTGATGAACGTATTTTTAAATTCCAGAAATATAAAAACTATTTTTTTCCAGAAATAGTCTCCATTGACTGTGTGAAACTATTTAAAGAATTTTGGGAGTTATTTCTAATAAGAGCTTGAACCATGTGTATCATAGAGTTATAATTGTTAAAGTGGAACCAAGGCCGTGTTTTGGAAAAATTTGTATAATGGGCCCAAAGCCAATGGAAACGGGTTCAATCCCGTATATAAATTTTGAATATTAAGCCTTATAAAACTTTTCAAAATTGGACATGAAATTTCGAAAAAGTTTGGGGGGTGAGCAATGGTGCTCACACATGTTTATGGTAGAGTTTACATCCTTTTATTAGTGTGGATAGTAAAGTTGCTATGGGCAACAAGTGGAATAGTCGGGTACTATTCTGGGAAGGTATAATACATTTTATGATAAAGGGTGTGTAATTGATTGTAAAACTAAACTCCTAAAGGAGAATGGTGAAAATATCCCTTTTAATGATAAAAAACATGTGGTTGTTTATTAAACCAAAAAAATGAGTACAGTGTTATAAGTTAAAATTTTGCACCATCCTTTACCAACTTGAATAAATCACCCTAGTATCCGCTAACTAAGTTGTCGAACACACCCCTCCCTTATTCCTCCATAGGAAATGAATACTTCAAATTATCAAGATGAGAAACTAGTGAATCCTACAATCAAGTTACAAAGTGTACTTTATGTTAAGCTAGTTTTGATAATGTTGTCTCAGGAAAAAACACTTGGATTTTTAGCCTTTAGCTTGTTTGAACTATGATGGTAGGCAATATTATCATAGTACAAAGAGGTGTGGTGGGTTGTACACTGGTTGGACTGTCCATACCGGGTCGAGGTGTGACAGTTTGTGTGTTTGTCTGATACAAACCTATGGAAATTAAACCATAAAAATCATGAAAAGTTTTTCTAGGAAGGAAGGAACCTATTTTTAACTTGTGAGACATAAGCCGTGAGAATCTCTTTAATGAGAAATGATGATTGATTTTTGTCTAATACAAATCTATGGTATGTTTTACCATAAACAAATCTTGAAAGTTCTTCCATGTAGTAATGAACATATTTTTTCTTGTGAGATACGAGCGGTGAATTTCAATCATATAAAATATTTTTCAATGATAAACAAGTTGTAGCTTGTATAAATTATCAACAAAAACCTTTGGCTTTTAAATTAAATGAAATCCTTACATCTTTTGAGTGTGTGTTGAATTGTGTACAGGAAGTCACGATGTTAGTAAACCCTACTCACTAAGTTGTAGACTCATCCCCCCTCCTTATCCCTTTCAAGGCACAAAATGTCAAGGAGGACATTAGAATACAAATCGCCAAATTGGTACGTTAATCACTGTTACATATTTATGCACATCACTATATATATTCTGACATATTTTGGAAAACATAATATTATGCATTGTTTTCCTCGTTGTCTTGAGCTTTGCTTCTGTCAATACTATGATAACGGGGTGACCTCTATTATAGTATTGGGAGAAATGGTGAGCCGTTCAGAGGGTTTTGTCCAAACTAGGTCGGGGTGTGACAACTTAAGTGGTATTAGAGTATAAGATTTTCAAACATGAAGTTTTGGAAATAGAAAATTATTTTTCAAAATCTAAAATCATAGAAAATTATTTTTGAAATAAAGCTAGAAATAATTGTTGTATAAAATTTTTAAATTTCCAAACCTAAGGGAGAAACACCATTCATGTATGAGAATTCCCAAAAGTATGAGAACTCCACCAAAGTCGATGGATGATGAGACACCTCCACCAAAACCAAGAAACCAACCGAACTTGGGAATGGAAACTCCTAATCCAATACTTACTCAGCATGAGGCTGAGGAAAAATTTTAGGAAGCATATGGCAACTATGTGAGAGTATTTAAAAGGTTTCCACATGTACATACCCATTGAGAGTATGGACATGTAACACTTTTCAAACAAGCCTATCAGTGTGAAACTATAGTAATGTGGAGATATGGAGTCTCAGTGTCCACGAGTGCCAAACTTCTGAAATCCAGAACTCAAACCTCTTCTTCAAAATATGAAGAACCCACCATGAATAGTTGTACCTACTGTGATAAATACCATGGAGGCCCATGTCCCCCAAATGACCCAACACTAATTCTCGAACCTTTAGAGGTAAAATCTTGCTATCTACCGGTGGTAAACAGTGAGTCAGTCCACAAGCGTGGCTCGGAGCAAGAGATAGTTAGAAGGTTTGGTGTTATCTTTTATCCTTGTAATAAATGCATCTTTATTTCTAATGAAATTAATGAATACAATATTTATACACAAAAGTTTTGTGATTTAACATCTTACCCAAAATCATATGGAAAATAAGAATTGAGAAAATCCTTAAAGAAAACAAAACCAAAAAGAATTGACAAAGAAGAGTCAATCACCCTAAGGATTAAAAGTAGGGATAAGTAATGTCTCCTATATCTCAATAGAAATCAAACTCGACCTTCAAGTTTAATATTTTGAGGATGAATAATTAAAACCTTTGGACTTCTTAACAAGATGGGAGATAATATCCAAAAGCCTCACCTTAACTAGTAAACTTGTAAAGGGAATACAAGTGTAGACAAGGTTGTGTATAAAGAGAAGGAAGGTGTAATACAAAGGAGGAATTTTGTGAAACCCGTCCTCTCAGACTAAGGAAACCGAGAAAAGAACCGGCAAATTTCATGAGAAAACCAAGCCATTCAATGAACCAAAAATGGTAAATAAGGATTAAAATGGGAAATTGGAAAATCCCAAGTATCAAGAAGTAAAAAAAATCATGGGGAAGAACCATGAAGGAAATTGGATGAAAAAATTGGACCAGTTTGGGGTGAATCAGACCTGAATCGGATTGAACCGAGTTGAACCATGGTGAATCAAATTCGATAATTCATTTTTCTAGGTGGCTTATTTGAAGAATTGAGGCCACTACTAGATAGAAAATAAATTTAGATTAATTTAGAAAATTTTTAATTTTGAGAATATCGGGTCAAATGAACAGTGTCACCGTCTTCCTTAGAATGACATCACTGTTCATTAAGGCAAAAATACTTTTCTTTTCTGATGAGGGAATATTCCCTTTGATTATACATTTTTCAATAAGGATATGCTCGACCAATATGGGCATTGGTAGAGTAGAGGGTCCCCGAGCTCTCTATATAAAGAGCTCCCATCCATTCATCCTTCACACACCTCCAACCTTCGAAAAAGGAGAAGTGATCCATTTTTCGATGAAGCTCGAACCAGAGCTCCAACTTGGGCAATTCTCTCAACCTTAGAAGGTGAATTTGGGTCCGATAGATTCTGGAGAAAGTTAGCTACCTAACGACACCCTTCATTCCTCTAGAGGACCACCAAAGAAGCGCTGGAGGGTCTAAATAGTGACGCAACTCTGTCGGTCCCGAAGTTGCTCTATTTTGGCTGATCTGAATTTGGCCAATTCAGACCTCCTGTGGCGAAACCAAGCCTTCCCTCAGCCTCTACAACTTGCACTCAACCTCCCCAAGGAAAAGGGTAAGTCAATTTGGCCCTCCCTCGTCAGAGTAGTTCAGTTATAGAAAGAGAAAGTGTTAAATTTCACTAATCAAATTCCCACTGATCATGACATGAATTGCAATAGCTCTTGATCTTAGAAGGACCATGTGGACAAGAGCTTTCTCCCCAAATCAAGAGCTCTGACCGTCGCACCTTTGATAGTATGTTCTCAGAGTTTTCTCTTTTTATGATCAGTTTTCCAACGAAGCTCCATTTGTGCTCATTTCGGACCCAAAAACTACAATTCATAACTTGGTCTAATCATAGGGAAGTGAGGACCCCAATTGACACCATGAATTGGAACAATTAACACCATTTGAAAGGTCAATTTGTTGTAATCATATTCAAGTCAATGTAAAGAGTAAAATTGGTGGAAATTTTTGGGGAAAATTGGGGATTTCAAAAAATTGGACCTTAGTGCAATTTTTCCAATATTAAGGGTCAATTGGCAAAGAAGAAGTTATTGGAGGGCCAATTGGTCATTTTTGAATGAATTGGGACCAAGTGTCTATGTTTGGAAAGTTCAGGGCCAATCAGTATTTTTTGAAAAATTGAGGGACCTATTGGTAATTTGGAAAAGAAGGAGTCCCAATTACAATTTTGAGGAAACTAAGGACCTATGGACGATATTGTAAATCCTTGAGACTTATTCGAAGAAAAGTTCGCATTATGGACCTAAAGTCAAGAAGTATGAACTTTAGGGATCTATGTGCAATAAAACCAAAGATTAGGGCCTAGTTGCCAATATGTGAGAATGAGAAGGATTTTATGTCGATCCCCTACTTATAAGGATACTCATATCGTGTAGGGATACTTGGGACTAGAACGTGAACAAAAGGGATCACGATTTGGACTTGGAAAGCTGACTCAAGACGAACACGTAATAGTCATCGGGTGAGTGGGCTTATTTAACATTATACCCAGTTAAGTTGATGAGCAAGTTTAAAGCTAAAAACCAGTTACCACTTGTGAGTGGGACTTTTCAAACATCATACCCGGTTGGGATAATGTGCATATTTTAAAAACTAAAAGCCACTTACCAGTTGTGAGTGGACATATCTCTATCATTATTCCCGGTTGGTATTATGAGTACATTTGAGCTAAAAATCATTTTGTTGGAAACAATCTCCTCTGACTGTGTGCCAATGCTTAAAATATTTGGGAGACTTTTCTGACAAGAGCTAGGATAACTACAACAAGCTAGAGGCCTTATTTTCAAACTTATAGGGCTCAAGGCCTAGTTTTGAAAAACTCGTGAAGTGGGCCCAGGGCTAGTTGTCACGGGCTAGAGCCCATAGACAAACATGAGTAAAAGAGCCATGAAAACTAAAAATTTTGTGTGACTTGCCATGGTACCAAGTTATGATTGACAAGGCTCGATGGGCTAGTGGCAGTGCACCAGGACTAGGCTGACGGACCGGTTAGCAAACAACTACATGCCAAGTCGAGTGTTAGGGTTGTTGGGCCGTTGGAACCAAAGATAATGGATAATATGCTAAGACTATTGTTTGTGCATTCACTCTGATTCAGGACCATTGAGATACCCAGGAGGGGTAGTGATGGGTTCCATGGGCTGTTGGACATCCTGGTGGTGATAAGGGCTGATTTGTTATATCAGTTAGTCATGAAGCTAGTCAAAACTTCTTGCGCACGAGATCGGGTTGGGGACAGGATGAGGTCTCTGTCCTCATACAGACACAAAGTAATTTCAAGTCTAAGGGTCGAGCACCTGGGGCGTCACTCAGACTCATGGTAGAAGTGGTCGGACTTCTATCATGGTGGACAGTAAAGTCACGCTAATCCCTAAAAGGGTGTAGTCCGAGACTGTCCCGTGAATGTTTGTACCCTTTATGATAATGGGCATGTGTATGTTTGCTAAATGCGTCCCGAGCAAGTGGAAGTACTAAAAAGAGCTAAACACACAGAATAAGTAAGAAGGATGAAATGTTTTGAGGAAAGATTTACTCAATGGTTTCTTTTTGAAAACTCACTGCCAACACTCGCTCACTCAGTTGTAGAAACTCACCCCCTCCCTTTAACCTCTTTTAAGGAAAGGAGACCAACCCTTAGTGAATTTCTCGAAGTTGAACCCTAAGATAGGTATGCCTAAAAATCCTTATTTATTTCTCAAGTTTTGTATAATGCTATTCTAGGAAATCAAGTCCAAAGGACGCCTGACTCCTCGCGACCTAAAAGAAGGGGAAATCCTTCTTAGACCAAAGGGAGTGGTGGGTTGCTCATGGGGTTCCAACCAAACTGGGTTGGGGCGTGACAAATTTACCCTAAAAAATGGATGAAGACATCAAAGGAAGTCATAAAACAAAATTTTGGAGGGATGAATAACAACAAAGATGAAATAAGGGAAGAGATATCTGAAGATGCGGAAGGAAACGTATCGGAGAAGGAAATCTCGAGAAAAATACATACCCCAACAAAGAAGTCACTTAATCTACTAAAGAAACGATGGAGATGAGAACCTATGGATAACCAGGAGGATTAGTCAAGTTCCATCTCCACCCTAAGGAACTAAATTTAGACGACGGGGCATAGTATAAAGTATATGAAATAAGACTATGGTAATAAGAATCCATTGGATGGTACTATAGATAAATCCAAATGCGATATTGGAAGGACTATGAACTAATACACCAATACAATAAGGTGTAAGTATATGGAAGAAAGAAATTGTTAGAGAGTGACAAGAAGGCTGGACATAAAACTCCAAAGATAAAGGTCTCTACTTCGAAGAATAAGAGTAGAAAATGGAGTAAGCAAGGAGAACACTTAAAGAAAAGCCCAATAATGTAAATCCTTACCATAAGGGACAAATCATTAGTAAAGAGGGGATAATCGTGAAATGGTCACTAACAAGTACAAGTAGGCTAAGACAATGGAAACCCCTAAGTAAGGATATCTCCAACCAAATGGAGACGTATGATATGAATTAGAAGGAATATAACCAGGAGTATACCACTAAGCAAGTTGAGAAATAATTGGGAAACCTGATAGTTTGAACAAAAAGTGACCAATAAGAAATATGGTAAATGATAAGGAAAATAAGGAATACCTAAAGTGCTTGTAGGAAAACCTTGACACATAACTGAAGACCCTTGTTGGATAATACATGCTCAAATGAAGTTTCAAAAGAAAGAAACTGTTACAACTCGTTAGAAGGAAACAACGACTAGTGAGATGGAAACTCACCATGATCAAGGAAAACTCTAGAAGCCACTAACCATCGTGAAGGCCGTGACATTATAATAAAAGGGAATGATGAAAAACCAAGTCATTGGGTTAAGTAAAGATAACCCTTTTGAATGGATATAATGGACCTAATTTTTTATATGATCTATGGAAAGTTCAAAACTGTATGAAATAAGGAGGTAAAATAATAATTGTGCAATGAAAATACTTTCCTTATGATAATCATCTTTAGGATCGTAATGAAAGAAAATTTAAGGTTGTACTCAAGGACAACCACAAAAATTAGAAGGGCAAAATTTATGACACTGAATCAAGAAGAGGTAAAAATGATTAGTTCCACAAAGTGAGTGGATGCTTGAAGAGAAGATGGACCTTCTCGAGAAATTGCTATAAGACGAAAGAGAAGAGTATCCATAGAGATATCTCACCAAGATAGAAGAATGAGAGAAGGAAAGATCAAAGGAAAATAAGTGAGTAACCAAACCGATAGAAATCTCCACCTTAATTTCGTATGCCCGATCATGGGAGGATGAACTTAAGAACAAAGTTGACAAGAAGAAAAGGAAACTAATATTTCCATAAGGAACACTTTGATTGAAAATGATTGATGGAACACTCTAGCAGATAAGAAGAAGAGTTTGGGAGAGCAAGCATGATTCACCGTATAAAATTCCATGGAAATACCATTTAATGGATATTATGATGGAAAAATCGGTACCAAAAACAATTTAAGAGACAAATGGAAGTTAAAAGTGAGTAAAAATGACTAGGTGTTGGAGAAGTAAGTGTTGAACATTTGGGTTATGTTCACGGTAACTAAGGGACTATACCAAATGTTTGAGATGGACAGAGTTCCCTAATCCTTATGGATTAGAAAAAATGAACATTTGTTAGGAAAATGTTCCAAAAGTATACCATGCGAAAACATCCTACTATGTGGAGGACACGTAAGTCCAAACCAATGAGAAGATTGGATTCACCAAAGTAAGGTTGGTTCATCAGATCAGGATTATGTTAAAAGGAAGTCTTGAGAAGACTTAAATGCTTATGAGTGAGATAAGCTGCCTTTGAGCTAAGAAGCTAAAATGTCCTTAAAGGAAAGACACTTAAATAAAAAGGGTTACACATATGGATTATTCAAGTTGGATAAGCAAAGTCATAGGTTTGGATAAAACGTGAAATTCAAGAGTAAATAAGATCCTACTCACACCATACATGTGAAACATGGAAAGGAAGGATCTCAAACATTGACCAAAGATCATGTTATTAGGATGAAGGAGTAAGATAAGAGAATGCAACTCTAGATGGACTGGATATGCAAATGACACCTCGTATGGAAAACACCAGTCAAGTCATAAGGAAGGGTCCTAATGCAACCATGAGACAAAAAGGGTATGAGAAGGTCCTAGGAAGGGATCTTACGCTTTACAATGCCTTAGAGTAACTCTTGAGTGAAGGGGATAACAAAGATTCCGAAGGAAAAGATGAGGAGTTGATGAAGAACTAAGAGCCAAAGAGATGGAATAGGGATGAAAATCTATCCTATAAAAAGGAGCCTATTCGAATCATGGGTTAACAGGAAAATAATCTTAAGTACGAAAAGATTTCAATGGTAAAATTATTCTGGCACAATGGCCAAATTGAGGAAGAAATGAGAAGACACGGATTGTGTGATAAGAGAAAAAGCATTTCCTATTTAATTGATGTATAACATGTTTTGGGGACAAAACTCCTTAAAAGGAGTGAAGTAGTTGTAAACCCTCTTCTCTCGAAACAAGAAAGCCGAAACAGAGTACTGGAAAATTTCGAAAGAGAACCATGGCTCAATGTAAACCAGAATTTGTTAAGTGGAATCAAAACGGGAATTGGAAAAATTTCAAGTGCTCAATGAAGATCCAAAAAAATCAAGATAAAGGATCATACTTCTAATTGGATGTGAGAACTAGACCAATTTAGGGTGAATCGAAACTAAATTGGGTTGAACCGAAGTGAACCTAGAAGAACCGATTCAAAAATTTATTTTATAGGTGAATTAAAAATGTTAATTAGGGAAATTTAAGTCACCACTAAGTAGAAAATGGATTTAGATGAATTTAGAAAATTTTAATTATTAGAAAATCGGTTGAATCGAGCCTAAACCAGTTGATTTTTAATTTTGGGTCGTCAAACCCAATCCAACCAAACCAGTCAATGGTCCAACTAGTCAACAAACTGCCTTCTAGGTTAGCACCCAGTGTCATGTTGCGACTCGGTTTGGCCAGAACCCCATGAGCAACCCACCACCTTTCCTTATTCTATCTAAGTATTTCTACCGAATTAGGACAAGGAAAGTAAAGGCATTCATTTAATAGGTTTTTCCAAAGTAGAGAAATCAAAACAAATGAGGGGTATGTTCGTACCTTAGTGAGTGACGTCTCCCTACTCATTTTGCTCTTCTCTCATTGCACTGGAATCTACATGAAAAGGGTTAAGGGAGGGGGTGAGTTTTCACAACTTAGTGAGGGGCTAACTATCAATCGTACATTACCCTTTATAATTGAAATTAAGTTGTTATTTTGATTTCGCACACAAATCAATCACCCTTTATCAAAAAGGGTTCACACATTCGTAGAGTAGTCTCTAACTTCTTCACTTATGGACCAGAGTGCCTTTATTGTCCACCTTGATAGAAGCCCATAACCACTACCCAGAGTTTGAGTGGGCATCAATTACCCGACCCTCAAACCCGAATAATACTTTGTATTCACGATGTGGGACGAGACCTCTCCCCCTCTAACCTCGGTCTCAATGCGCATGAAGCTCTTTGAGCTTCTCGACATACTAGACGACAAACTTCCCTTATACTCCTTGGGTCGTCCAACAGCCCTTGGAGCCACCACTACCCCACAATGGGCATCTCGATGGCTCCGAACAGATCACATGCACAAACAATAGTTTTATTAATTATGTTTGTTATCTTTGTTGCTATTGGCCCAACAGGCCCGACAACTTGGCCTCGGCTTCATGACCACTAGCCCAAATTGGCTTGCCGACCCGGCTTCAGCTTAGCCATTACTAGCCCAACCAGTCTGTCTACCTGACTTTGGCACAATAGCTGACACACATAATTAACCCTTTATGAGAGTGTTTCGGTGTATAAGAATTAACTTGTAAACAAGCCTAAGCCCGTGCCCATTGGCCTTGGGCCCACTCAAGCACTTCTAGTCCTATTATTATTGCATAGTCCATGCTCTCATTAGGATAGTCTCCCAAAATATTTAAGCTTATTTAATCAGTCAGGGGAGAGAATTCCTAGAAAACCATTTTCAATTCAAAAAATAGTGTCAATCAGTCCAACCGAACATGCTGCTAAACCCACTCACCCAGTATGTAGTGACATGTACTTCCTATGCTGATTTGTCGGTATTCTTGATGCGTTCTACAATGTGGGTCAACGTACTCTCGGCGTACCTACAATATCCCGGGTAGGGAACATTAGGTCCCGATGTATTTCAATGTCCCCGAATCCTACCCTCGTGAAAAGTAGCACCCGATTAAATACCAACTTTTATGAACACATTAAATTCATAAGAATTCCTAAAATTATCTTTCGGACTTTGAAATTGTTAACCTTGATTAATCATAGTTAAGTCCCAAATTTTTCCAAATTTATCAAATTGCACTCAATTTCCCAAAAATTGCCATTTGGTCTCCAATTTCCTTATAATTGCCAATTGACCACCAATTTCTATGAAATTGCCCATTGTGCCTCAATTTCTAGAAAATTGCACATAGTTTCTTCGAATTTCAAAAATTCTCAATTTCACCCAAATTCTTCCCCAAATCATTCATTTTTTGTCCTAAGATTTGATTTCATCAAAATGATCCTCGAATCCTTGTTAATTACTCCCTATCATGATACTAATCGGTTTTCTCACCTTCCTACAATCTGATCATGCTTTAATTCATCTTTTTTAGACCCAAAATGAGCTAAAATCGAGACTAGCTGGAAAATTGAAGGTACAGTGAGAAAGCTTCAAAAGCTTACTGGTGGGGATGTGGCGATCAGAGTTCTTGATTTAGGGAGCTTCCTCTCGTTGAGGTGGTCCTCTAGGAATTGAGAATTTCCATAATTGATGGCCTGGGCAAGAGAAATTTGATCAGTAGTGTTTTTCCACTTTCTCTCCCTACAATTTAGGCATTCTGACAAGGAGAGGTCAAGAGGACTTACGTGAGCACTCTAGGGAGTTGAGAGTCGGCTGGGAGGACTTGGGGAAGAGTCTAGCGACTAAAAAAATCTCCGATCAGGTCTCCAACGGCTGAGTCAGAGGCCGAGTCTTATGCCGAAAAATAGCTTGAGCCATTGCCGACCTCTCTATATAAAGAACACCCCCTCATTCGTTCTCAACATCCCACAATCGAGCGAATAAGAAGAAGAGTGAGTTTTTCGATGGGCTATGAACCAGAGCTCCAACGACGGGACTTTTTTTGACCTCTGGAGCAACATTGGGTTTCTTTGGAATCAGGAGGAAGTCGTCTACCTACCCATACCTTCCATTCAGATTAAGAGTCACCGAGGAGGAGCGAGGAAGCTCGAATAGTGCTGCCACTCCTCGCTTGGAAACTATCCAGCCCCCTATTGCCCACTTCAAGCCTT
This sequence comes from Trapa incisa, assembly GCA_030064435.1. NCBI lineage: Eukaryota > Viridiplantae > Streptophyta > Magnoliopsida > Myrtales > Lythraceae > Trapa > Trapa incisa. The sequence goes on along the minus strand of CM057775.1, from coordinate 10,006,580 downwards.
CCCTTAGCCAATTGCTACCAAGCCAGACCCCCTACGCCCCACTTAGAGGTGCCCCGACCTTCCCCTAAGCTAAAAGGGTAAGCTCGCTCCGCCTCCTTTCGCTGGAAAACACTGTGCACGACTAAATTCTACAAAAACTTTAACACTAAAATTCACACTACTTAGGTCATCAATTGAAGCACTGTTTGATCTAGGAAAAATCCCCGCAACGAGAGCAACACAGTGGTAATCCAAGTTCCGATCGTCGGACCCTCACCAGTAAGATATCGAAGCTTTCTCTATCTAGACTACATTTTCTGGCGAAGCTCTATTTGAGCTCATTTCTGATCCAAATTGAGCAATTCAAAGCTTGAAATGGTGAGAAAAACATAGAGGAGTTGATTTAAATCAAGAATGAGACAATTAACCAAGTTTCAGTGGTTAATTAAACAAAATTGTGATTCGGGACCAAAATGCAATTTTTGAAAAGCTTAGGAAAATTGGGGATTTTTTGAAAATTGTGGACCAAATAGCAATTTGACAAAATTGAGGGTCTTTTTATGAAATTCCCTTCTAATTGAGGGTCTATTGGATAAATTGGATCAAATGGAGGACCAATTTGTGAAATTTGAAAAGTTGGGGTGAACTTGCAATTTTGGGAAAGTTTGGGCCTAAATGGCAGTTTCGGAAAATAGAGGAACCCAATAGTAGTATTAATAAAATTAAGGACCCGAAAGGATAAATAGGAAATATGGGTGTCGAATTAAGGAAAAAGTGGGCAATTGAGGAGGTAAAGATAAACGCACAAACCTCGGGGACTAAAGTGCAATTAATGCCAAATGTGAAGGCTTATACACAAATATGCCAAGAAGTGTGATTCCTTAATTCAACACCCTAACAAGGACATCCGTGCCATGTAGGGATTGACTATTCAAGCACCTACTTCTAGAAGAGAAACTACGAGGCTAGACTCTGCTGGCATGACCCTACCAAAATCACTAGGTGAGTGAGAACCGCTATGACATCCATTCTAGTTGGAATGACGGATTAAGTTTTAAAAAACTGTTTTCTTGGAATTACCATCCTCTCACTACGTGACTCTACTTAAACCATTTGGGAGCTAATTCCGTGCTTAGGCTCGAGATGCCAGTGGGCCCAAGGCAGGTAGATACGGGAATAGACCTGTCCAAAACAGACATGTGATACATGAGGCTAAAAGACCTGAATAATGGGAACTTGCATGATATCCATCAAGCCAAGCTGAGTTGTCGAGCTTGTTGGACCGAACCGCTGCTCTACCGAAGCTAGGTCATCGAACCTGTTGGGCTAGTACGCATGGTGGGGCCGAAGCCAAGCTGACAGACCGTTGTGTGAGAGGGCCAAAGATAATGGATATAACTTAAAAAGCATGTTAATTGTGCATGCACCATGATGTTCGGGTCATCAGGACACCTAACATGAGGTAGTGTTGGAACCCAAGGACTTCTGGATGACCCAAGGAGCATAAGGGCAGTATCATCGTTCAGTAGGTCGTGAAGCCGTGAAGCTTCCTTCGCATGGAGACTGAGGCAGTAGGGGGAATGGAGTCTCGTCCCATTGAGGGGGTATGGTGGAGAAACATGAGTTTGGGGTCAAACTATTGATACCCACACAAACTCTGAGTAGAGGCAGTATCCCTCTATCTAGGTGGATGGTAAAGGCGCTCCAGTCCACAAGTGGTGTGGTCGAGGACCGTTTTGCGAATGTGTGATCCACTCCTATGATAGGAAGGCGGTTGTTGATTTGTGAAACCAAAAAAGAAATAGTTTGAATCATCAAATAATTGAAATTGCTAAATTAAGCCTTCAGGAAAGAACTTTCTCCCACTCACTGAGTTGTCGAACTCAACCTCTCCCTCTAAAAATTTTTAGGAAGGATCGCAACTGCACCAACTTCCCCCATCAAACACAAAATTAGGTACACAAATTTGAAATTTTCAATTTTGTCAAATGTTATACAGGGAAAGCATGACAGTTAGTACACTTGACTCTCTTGGCCCTGAGGACCCCTTCCTTGAGGCTCGAGAGAGTGGCGGGTTTTCCATCAAAACCCAATCAAATCGGGCCGAGGCATGACAACTTTGGTGGTATCAGAGCTTGTGTTTTCCAGGATACATTATCAAAACTTTATAACCTAAATACTAATTAAAGAAAACTTTAAACCATCTATGGCACCCAAACGAGGAGTCAAGAGAACAAGGGCCGCAACAACTACTTTTTCTGGAAACCCCGTCTTGGAGACAAAATTCCTAGGATCTACCTCAGCCCCATTGGGCATCAGTTCTGAACACCAACAATTGTATGAGCAATTTAACAAGGTATTCGGAGAACCCCCACCTGGACTCCAAGTCCTGGACCAACCAGGAGGAGGTATAATCCCAACCCCCTTCCACACTTATTCCACCCCTCCTCAACATCCCTAGATACTTGAAGACCCTCCGACAATTGGGATGTAAGACCTTCTATGGGGAGAAGGAGTCTAGGGCCACCATGGACTGGTTGGCGAGCCTAAAAAAGTTCATGGGTATCATTAGGATATCCTCGGAGGAGAGGGTGACACTGGTCGAATTTTTCCTAGAGTCCAGCGCGAAAAGATGGTGGGACAACACCAGAAGCCTCTTCCCGACCCCATCTACCTCATCAATGAAAAGAGGGTGGAATTCTTCCAACATCGCTAGGGAATCTTTACGGTCTCGGAATATGAGACCAGGTTTAAACGAGCTATGACCCTTCACCTCCAACCTAGCAGGACTAGCCGACCTCTACGAAAAGTTTATTGACAGTGTCAATATGGATGTAAGAGACCGAATGGGGGTTTTGGGACGCCACATTGACCTAGCCACCATTGTGGGCATGGCCCATGAATGTGAGAGGTTAGTTTAGACAAAGCGACGACAAATGGAAATGGGGGGACATAGAGAGGACAGGGGATAGGGCAGCCGAGGAGGCCCAAGGGAACTAGGTTGGCCCTATTGGAGGAACCCACCAAGATTCTTCCAAGGGAGGAAGGCCATCATGGCCACAAGGAAACAGATGCACTCCCTCCAAAAAGAAGCCTCTATTGCCCCTGGTGCCAGAGGAACCATGAAGGAGCATGTGCAACGTGCTACGGGTGCTGGCAGCATGGGCACTACATGAGGAGTTTCCTGATTGCTCAGGAGATCGCCCTATGAAATGCCCCACCACCACCACTCAGGAACCTGAGGCCAAACAATGGGGGACGAGAAGTGCCCACAAGATTCCAGCCAGGGTCTACAACCTAACCCAGGAAGAAGCTCAGAAGGACCCTAGCATGGAGGCTGGTACATCCCAACCCTCCTCCTCATAAGTCAAGTATGTAGACAAAGTCATGTAGTCCCCTTTTTGGAATCAATAAAATGCATTTCCTAAAAATTTTCGTTAATTTACATTCAGGCCTCGTTTAAGTATTCAGAAAGGCAAGGTACACCCTCTTTGACTTTGGGGCAGAATGCTCTTTCATCAAAGAAAATCTAGTCCCAGAACTTCCAAAGGAAACCTCCCCTCTCCGGCCACCCCTCCATATCTTCACCCCATTAGGTGAAACCATAGAAAGACACACGTACGTTAAAGCCTATGAAGTGCAAGTCGAAAGAATAACCCTGGAAGCCGACCCGATTCCTCTTCTACTACAAGAAGTAGAAATCATTTTAGGGATGGACTGGCTAAGCACACATCAAGCCCAAGTAGATTGTGGGAAAAAGAGGATAACCTTCCATGGCCCGAACAAAGAAGAAACTGTATTTGAAGGAGACAAAGGAATAGCCGAAATACATCTGGTGTCCTGTATGGAAGTTGAGGACTTACTATGAAAATGATGTAAAGTATTCCTCGCACAGATCACTTGTAAGGACACACATGAGAAGGGTCTAGTAGAGATTCCAGTGGTTAACCGTTATCCAAAAGTTTTCCCAGAAGAATTACCTAGTTTACCCTCAGATCACCAACTAGAATTCGTAATTGAGGTGGTGCTAGGCACTCACCCTATATCCTAAGCACCCTACCGTTTGGCGCCCGCAAAACTTAAGGAGCTAAAAGATCAGTTAAATGAACTTTTAGAGAAAGGATTCATACGCCCAAGCCAGTCCCCGTGGGGTGCACCCATTTCATCAAGAAGAAAGACGAAAGTTTGCGACTTTGCATTGATTATCGAAAACTAAACCAAGTGATGATTAAGAATAAGTATCCTCTCCCAGGATAGACGACTTATTTGATCAACTTAGAGGGGCTGCCTACTTCTCCAAGATTGACCTAAGGTCGGGATATAACCAACTAAAAATTCGTGAAGAGGATATACAAAAAATTGCTTTCCCATCACGATACTAACATTATGAGTTCAGGGTGATGCCCTTCGAACTAACCAACGCACCCGTGGCTTTCATGGACCTGATTAATCGGGTGTTCCAACCATATCTAGACAAGTTTATGATCATATTCATAGATGATATTCTCATATACTCTCGGACTGAAGAGGAGCATCGGACACACCTGGAGATAACCCTGAGTACCCCGTGAGAAAACTTGTTGTACGCCATGTCACACCCCGACCCAGTTTGGTCGAATCCCTGTGAACAACCCGCTACTGTACCAGTTTACTAAGGGTTGCCCCTCATTTATAAACTGTGAAGAGTAAGACATCCATTAAACATATACCTTTCCTAAAATAACACAAATCAAAACTGCATAAAATTTCAAACTAATCATACCTGTCTTTACAGGCGAATTAGCGGTTGGTCTTGGGGTAGGCTTTCCAGAGTTACCTGAAAGGGATATAAGGGAGTGGGTGAGTACAACGACTTAGTGAATGTGTTTGCAAAAGTGACCTCTTCAGGAAAAATGTTTGATTTAGAGTGTGCCCTACTCCTTATTCTCTTTCAAAACCTTTCTTGTCAAATTACGAATTTTAACACCATTTCTTATTAATAACGGTGTGTCATCACCCAACACACGTCTTTCATCATGAAGGTCCATCACACAATCGCAGGCCAGTACGTCCACAAAACCCACTTGTGGCGTCGGAGTGACTTTACCAGCCACCTAGATAGAAACACGCCCACTTCTACCCTGAGAATGAGTGGATGTTTGCAATATCTGACCCTCAATCCCGTAACAAATCCCCATGTCCATATGAGCACAGAAACCTCATCCCAACCCCACCCCAGTCTCATGCGCTTGAAGCTACATCGAGCTTCACAAGGCCTCCTAGTACGACTAACTGCCCTTATATCCATCAGGTCATCTAGGGCCCTAGAACACAACACTACCCCTCTTTAGCATCTTGACGGTCTCGTAAACTCAGTGCATGCACAATCAGTATTTTCACATCATGCCATATAATCTATGGTGCCACTGGTCCAATAGCCCCGACTCTCAACTCAACCTACAGCTATTTGTCTTGAATAGTCTAGAAACCTATCATGTCGCACTACTGTTAGTTGACTGAGTATGCCAGTCCTATCTTGGTACCATGGCTAAACAATTCAATTACTCAAGTTTTAATGGCATATAATTCATGTTTGTTTATAAGCTCCTGCTCGTGCCAACTGGCATAGGGCCTACTATTCGAGATTTTCAAAATTGGGCATAATAGCCCCCAAGTTCCAAAATCGAGGCCTCCGGCCTAACAAAGCCATTCGAGCTCCTGTAAAAAAGGTTTCCCAAATGATTTAAGCAGTGGCACACAGTCAGGGGAGAGCACTTCTGACAAAAATATATTTTCAACTATCCATCATACCAACTGAGTATGTGGACATCTCCGCTCATAACCGATGAACGAGTTTTCCACATCCTTCGAGGAACTTTTCATCATACCAACTTGGTATGATCTACTTACAACCGGTAAGTAGTTTTTCCGCATCATTTTCACATCACTCCTCTAAGTTGTGATGTTTAAAATACCACTTAGTTATGGGTTTTCATTTATGAGGTACTTATCATCCCAACTGGGTATAATATAAAAATCCCACTCACCCGTTAATGCAATGAATTCCTCTCTACCGCTTCTTTGTATTTCATACGAGCTCGTCCTTGTTGGAATTTCTGGTACTTCGTGTTCCTACACGATATGAACATCCTTGTTCATTATTCTTTGGCCTAATAGCCCTCATTCATCCCGAATGAATGAGAAAGCTAACTTTTCCTTTATTTTCAATTTGGTTCCTAAAGTTATTTTTCTTTAACTTTAAGTCCCTAATACTGGTTTTTTCCTCAAATTAAGTCCCAAAAATTTTAAAATTTATTTTAGGACTTCAATTTATTCAATTTCACAAAAAGGTACTTAATTTCCCAAATTTCCAATTTGGTCCATCAACTTTTCCAAAATTACCATTTTGCCCTTACTTTACAAAAATGGTAAGTTTTGCCCCAAAATTTTCAAATATTGCCCAATTGGTCCTCCAACATCTTTGTCAAATATTTTCCAAATTTCCCCCAATTTCAACCTTCTAACACTACCGAATTTGATTTCATCAAATTGACTGATCAAATGAGTTTAATTGTTGAAATTGAAGTTAGATTGGAGTTCCTACATCTTCAAATGATTCAATTGCACTTTGAATCACACGATTTGGTGTCAGAATGAGCTTAAATGGAGCTCCGCCGGAAAACTAGACTTAGAGAGAGAAAGCTTCGAAAGCTTACCTTTGGGGTCATGGCGGTGCAAGCTTTAAATCTGGACAGATAGTTCATGTCCTAAGGTTTCTCCTAGGATCAAGAATTGCATAAATTGATGCCGAATTGAGTTAGAATTTCATCATCGAAATTCTGTAGGTTCTTTCTATAGCACCAGTTGGAAATTTCAGAGGGGAGCCAAATTGACTTACCTTTCCATTCTAATTTGGCCGTGAGATGGCTGAAGAGGTGTTAAGAGGGCTTGGTTTGGCCTGAGGAGGGCTCGAATTGGCCAATTTCAGCTCAGTCCAAAAAGGGTAGCTTTGGTCCATCGAAGCTACTTCACTGTTATATCATGCCGACGTTTCTCCGATGACTCTCAGAGCAAATGGAGATTACATGCATGTAGCTGACTTCTCCCCTATTCTAAAGAACCTGACCTCGCCTTATTTGGCTCAGAAAAAGGCCCAAGTCAGAGCACTGTTTCGAGCTTCACCGCAAACTGGAGCAGCTGATAGAGAATGGAGTTTTCCGGTGTGAAGAGGACGAATGAGGAGGGGATCTTTATATAGGAATCTCAAGGACTTCCTAGCCATCCGATTGGCACCTTAATGGTAGTCATTCATGGTTTGAAACTCCTTAGCCAAAGATTTTTCAGCTTCATCAGCGTCTGCTCAATTTTTAGGCAAGTGAACAGTGCTGTCATCTGAAGGAAGAAGACGACATTGTTCTGAACCGAACCGAACCGGGTTCAAAGCTTAAACCGACCGGTTCACCCCCAATTCTACCGAATTTTTCAAATCTAAATATTTCTAAATTCATTTTCTCTCCAATGGTGGCCTAAAATCTCATATTTGAATTTTTTAAACCACCTAGAAAAATAAATTTATAATCTAGTTCAATAGTGGATCAAATCGGTCCAAACCAGTTCAATCCGATTCAGATCGAGTTCACCTGAACTAGTTTGGTTTTCATATCCAATTCATTCTTAAGTCTATTCATTCACTCGGTATCCATAAATTTCCTGGTTTTCCCTTTCTCTATTGGTTCCGGTTTGTAGATCGACTAGGTTTTAAATTTGAAAATGACCGGTTTTTTTCTGGTTTTCTTATTATCAAAGGATGGGATTTATAACTCTCCCCTCCTATTAGGGTTTTTTTTCCCAAAATAGTTACATGTTAAATAATTGATGGTAACTATCCCTCATCACACTCTTAGTTTCCCATGTCTCTTCTTGCACAGGTCTGTTCTGCCATAGTACCTTGACCATTGGGATTCTCTTATTCCTTAAATTCTTGTCCCTCCGGTCAATGATTTGTACCAGTTCTGTTTGATAGGTCTGATTCTCTTCTTGCTCTAATGGATGGTCCAATACATGACTAGGATCAGGATGATATTTCCGAAACACCGAGATGTTGAATACATCATGTATTCTCTGCAGGTTAGGAGGTAGTTCCAATTTATAAGCTACCAGTCTTATCCTATGGATGATAGGATATCGACTGATATACCTTGGTTTCAACTTTCCTCTTTGCTGAAACCTTAATATTCCCCTTCATTGGGATACTTTGAGGAATACTTGATCTCCCACCTCAAACTCCAAATCTTTCCTTTGATTGTTTGCATAACTCTTTTGCCTATAATGTGCAGTCCTAAGACGACTCCTTATTAATTTTATCTTCTCCGTGGCATCCTCGATTTGTTCTACCCTTTCTAACTTCCTTTCCCCCACTTCTTTCCAAAATAGAGGGTACGACATGGTTGTCCATAAAGGGCTTCATAGGTAGCCATGTGAATATTGACCTGATAACAATTATTGTTAGCAAATTTCATCATGCAAAAGTATTCTTCCCAACCTTTATTCATGGTGTGTACGCACGCTCTCAGCATGTCTTCCAAGGTTTGGATGGTTTGCTTAGACTGCCCATCTATCTGAGGATGAAATGTCATGCTCATAGGAAGCTTGGTTCCCATAACACTTTTTAAACTTGGCCAAAACCTTGAAGTAAATCTCGGATCTCTATCTAATACTATACTCACTGGAACACCATGGAGTCTTACGATTTCCTTCAAGTATAAGACGATCAGTTGTCCACTGTGTCTGTCACTCTTATAGGAAGGAAATGAATTGATTTGGTCAATCTATCCATGATGACCCTAATCACATCTCGGCCCTTTCTTGTCATGGGTAGTCCCATGACAAAGTCCATGGTGATGTGCTCTCATTTCCACTCCCGAATTGGTAAAGGTTGTAGTAGTCCTGATGGATTTTGATGCTCCGCTTTTATCTGTTGACAGGACAAACATCAGGCTACATATTCTGCAATGTCCCTCTTCATTCCTTTCCACCAGTATCCTTGTTTGAGGGTGCAATACATCTTGGTACTGCCTGGATGCATTGCATACACCGAATCGTGTGCCTCCTTCAGAATTAATCTCTTAAGTTCCTTACTTTTAGGCACACATACCTTACTCTTGTAGGTCAACACTCCATCACTGTGTAGATTTGTAATACGGTTTAGTTTCTCTATTAACCAGATCCAGATAGGGTTGAAGTTCCTTATCTGTTTTTTTGTTGAGTCTTGATCTAGTTAGTGAGACTGGGTCTTACTACCACATTTTCCCCCAGGCACCCTTCCCACTTGTCCATGTTCAGGTCCACCTCCATTCTTCTAAATTGTTGCAACAGGGGTTTGTAATTTGTCTTTACTTGCATCGTCTCAGATTGGTACTTGTGACTCAAAGCATCTCCTACCACATTTGCCTTTTTGGGGTGATATTCTGTCAAAAGGTCATAATCCTTAACCAATTCTAGTCATCTTCTCTGATGGAGATTCAACTCTTTTTAGGTTAGGAAATACTTAAGACTCTTGTGATTTGTGTATATCCTACACTTAACCCCGTAAAGGTAGTGTCGCCATATCTTTAGGGCAAAAACTATTGCAGCTAATTTCAAATTGTGGGTCGGGTAGTTTCTTTCATGTACCTTTAGTTGTCGTGAGGCATAAGCAATAACCTTCCCTTGTTGCATCAAGATACATCTGAGTCCCTGTCTGGATGCATTGCTATAGACAGTGTACTCTCCTGCATTAGAGTTAGGTAAGGAGAGTACCAGTGCGGTTGTTAGTTGAGTCTTTAACTCCTGAAAAAACTTTTCATAGTTCTCATCCCACTTATACTAAACTCCTTTCCTAGTGAGTCGAGTTAGAGGAGCTGCTATCTTAGAAAAGTCTTGCATAAACTGTCCATTGTATCCTACCAATCTCAAGAAACTTCTTATTTCTGTAGGATTCCTTGGAGCCTTCCAATCTGATATGGCTTCCACCTTGGCTAGATCTACTTTGACTCCTTCCTTGGATACGATGTGCCCTTAGAATCCTACCTCCTGCAGCCATAAGTCACACTTGGAAAATTTTGCATATAATTGATTTTCTTTTAATATTTCCAAGATGGTCGCCAAATGCTCTTCATGTTCCAACCTGATTCGTGAGTATATAAGGATGTCATCTATGAATACTATCATGGACCTGTCCAAATGTGGTTAGAACATGCGGTTCATCAGATCCATGAAGGTTGTAGGGGCATTTGTCAGTCCAAATGGCATCACTCTAAACTCATAATGTCCATATCTGGATCGGAATGTCGTCTTAGGGATGTCCTCTTTTCGAATCCTGAGTTGATGATAGCTTGATCGAAGATCTATTTTGGAGAAGTAAGCTGCTCCTTTTAATTGATCGAATAGATCGTCTATCCTCGAAAGTGGGTATCGATTCTTGATGGTTACCTGATTCAGCTTTTTGTAGTCGATACACAATCTCATGCTTCCATCCTTTTTCTTTATGAATAGGACATGGGCACCCGACGGAGACTAACTTGGATGTATGAAATCATTCTCCAGTAATTCGTCCAGTTGTTCCTTCAATTCCTTCAACTCCATCGGAGCCATGCGATATGGGGCTTGGGATATGAGGTTTGTTCTTGGGATTATTTCTATGGTGACCTCCACTTGCCGACTTGGAGGTAGTCCGAGTAGCTCTTCTAGAAATACCTCTGGATAGTGTCTAACTACCAGAATGTCTTCTAGTCTCTTTTCTTTAGATTTTTCATCTACAACCATGGCTAGAAAAGCTATACAGCCTTTCTGTATCATCTTTTGAGCTTTCAGATGGGACACCAATTGTACTTCACTTTTCCTTCTATCTCCCTAGAACTTTAGTCCCTTCGACTTGGGAGTGTGGAAAGTTACTGTCTTCTTTCCACAGTCCATCCGCGCCTGATGGTTACTCAACCAATCCATCCCCAAGATTACTTCAACCTCCTTTAAGGGTAATGGGATTAAGTCAACTTCAAGTTGGATTCCTCCAATCCTTATCTCACATCCCTTTAATTGCTCATTCCTATTTAAGCCTTCTCCTAAAGGTGTAAGGATATTAAGGCTCTGTTCTAGTGGAGTGAATTCTAGGGGTACCCTTGAAACCAACTCTTCCTTGATGAATGATCTCTCTACTCTGGAGTCAAAGAGGGCATAGACTTGTTGTCCCTATAGCTATATATACCCTGATTGAAGAAATGTATTGTTTTAGAAGAAATTTCCTTTATTAGATCAAAAGATGTTCAGTTTACATGACTCTCTTGAACTAATTTGGAGGGTTTTGGGATGTACTTGCTACAGTGCTAGGGTCTCTTCTAGCCTCCTCCTAGGTGACGTTGTATACTCTAGTTGGTACTCTTACTATAGCGGCCTAGGGTTTCTGGGATTCCCTTGAGGTGGTCCAAGAGTATTCCTCTAACCGTTCTCCCTAAGGATGGGACAATCCTTTGCAAAGTGTCCCTCTTGCACGCATGCAAAGCAGGTAAGGCATGTCCCTCATGGTTCCTTTTACACTTTGGACAATGAGGGTTTCCTTGGGGGTAAGGTGGAGACTACTCTAGGGGGAGGTGGTGGCATATCCCTTCTCCTTTGAAATGCCATTATGTTTCCCCTTCTTGGAGCGTTATGCTCCTTCTGTCCTCCCCAACGATTTGGAGCCTTGTTCTCCTTTCGGATCATCTACTCCAAATGATGATGTCGGGTTGCACTAGTCGCTCACATTCGTGAGCCATACTGATTATGGCTGGTAGGTCTGTGGGGCGTCCTAAACTCTCATATGATCTCGAATGTCTATATTGAGACTATCCACGAACATCTAGCATATGTCTGTCGGACAAGCTAGGTCAGGAGCAAAGGGTCTTAACTTGTTGAATTTTGTCTCATACTCTGATATGGAGTTAAGCCCTTACCGAAATTGGATGAACTCTTGCTTCTTCTCGTTTATTAGATGGGGCACCAGGTACTCCTCCGAGTACCTCTCCTCGAACTGTTCCCAAGTGGGGATGGTGGTATGTAGGTTTTGGACATTGTCCCACCACCGTTTAGCACTTTCCTCCAGGAAGAATTTTGTCAGGATCACCATATCCTCTGGTGGCATCCTAACGATTCCCATTAGCTTCTTGATGTTAGCCAGCCAATCCATGGCGGCTCCAGCATCCTTTTCTCTGAGGAAATGTTTACATCCTAGTTGTCGGAGGGTCTTGTGGTTTCTAGGAATGTCCATTGGAGCAGGATGATTAGTAGGGGGAGGATGGAATTGCACTTCCTCTGGTTCAACCTAGGAGTTGGTGCCTGCCTCAGGGATGAGGTTAGGTTGCCCAAGTACACGGGTGAACTCCTCGTACAATCTTTGGTGCTCCTTGTAGAGTCTAGGATGAGTTGTCTGGGCTTCTCTAGGAGTTTCTACAGGTAGGGGTGGTTGGGCAGTGTTGGAGACTGCAGCCCTAGTTCACTTGGATCCTTTCTTTGGAGCCATTTCTGAAAATTTTAAAATAAATTCTATTAGTTACTATATTTTCTAGTCTTGATTATGTATTCGAGGAAACAGGCTCTGATACCACTCAAATTGTCACGCCCCGACCCATTTTGGTCTAATCCTCATGAACAACCCGCCACTCTCCCGGTTTACTAAGGGTTGCCCCTCATTTATAAACCATGAAGAGTAAGGCATCATTTAAACTTGTACCTTTCCTGGAATAATATAAATCAAAATTGCATAAAATTTCAAACTAATCATACCTGTCTTTACAGGCGAATTAGCGATTGGTCTTGGGGTAGACTTTCTGGGGTTACCTAAATAGGATATAAGGGAGGGGTGAGTATAACGACCTAGTGAATGGGTTAGCAAAATTTTTCTTTATAGGAAAAATGTTTGATTCGGAGTGTGTCAAACTCCTTATTCTCTTTCAAAACCATTCTTTTCAAATTCTAGTTTTTATCATCATTACTTATTAATCACTGTGTGTCATCACCCAACACACATTCTTCATAATGATGGTCAATCACACAATCGCAGGCCAGTACGTCCACTGAACCCACTTGTGGCATCGGAGCAACTTTACCGGCCACCTAGATAGAAGCACGTCCACTTCTACCCTGAGAATGAGTGGATGTTCATGACATCCAACCCTCAACCCCATAACAATTCTCCATGTCTATATGAGGACAGAGACCTCATCTTGACCTCACCTTGGTCTCATACACTTGAAGCAACATCGAGCTTCACAAGACCTCCTGGTACAACTAACTGCCCTTATATCCACCAGGCCATCTAGGGCCCTAGGATACATCACTACCCCTCTTGGGCGTCTTGAAGGTCCCGTCAACTTAGTGCATGCAGAATAAGTATTTTCACATCATACCATATAATATGTGGTGCCACTTGTCCAACGCTCTGACTCTGAACTCAAACTACAGCTGTTTGTCTTGACTAGTCCAGAGACTTGTCATGTCGCATTGTCGCTAGTTAACCGAGTATGTCGGTCCTATATTGGTACCATAGCCAAACAATTCAATTACTCAAGTTTTCATTGCATATAATTCATGTTTGTTTACAAGCTCCTACTCGTGCCAACTAGCCTATGGCCCACTGTTCGATATTTTCAAAATTTGGAATAATAGCCCCTAAGTTCCAAAACCGAGGCCTCTTACCTAACAGTGCTATTCGAGCTCCAGTCAAGAAGGTCTCCCAAATGGTTTAAGTAGTGGCACACAGTCAGAGGAGAGCACTTTCGACAAAAATATATTTTCAACTGTCCATCATACCAACCGAGTATGAGGACATCCCTGTTCATAATCGATGAACGGGTTTTCCACTACCTCCGAGAAAGTTTTTATGATATCAACTATGTTTTGTTTACTTACAATTGGTAAGTAGTTTTTTCGTGTCATTTTCACATCACACCTCTAAGTTGTGATTTTTAAAATACCACTTAGTAGTGGGTTTTCATTTCTGAGGTGCTTATCATCTCAACCAGGTATGATATAAAAATCCCACTGACCCATTAATGCAGTGAATTCCTCTCAACCGGTTCTTTGTATTTCACGTGAGCTCGTCCTTGCTAGCGTTTCTAGTACTTTGTGTTCCTACACAATATGAATATTCTTATTCATTATTCTTTGGCCTAATAGCCCTCATTCATCTCAAATGAATGAGAAAGCCAACTTTTCCATTATTTGCAATTAGGTCACTAAAGTTATTTTTCTTTAACTTTAAATCTCTAATACCGGTTTTTCCTCAAATAGAGTCCTGAAACTTCTAAAATTTATCTTAGGACCTCAATTTATTCAATTTCACAAAAAGGGGTTTAATTTCCCAAATTTCCAATTTCGTCCTCCAACTTTTCCAAATTTACCATTTTACCCCTACTTTACAAAAATAGTAAGTTTTATCCCAAATTTTTCAAAAATAGCCCAATTGGTCATCCAACATCTTTGTCATGCCCAATTGGTCCTAATTTAATGAAATTGCACTTTATTCCCTCTAATTTTTTAAATTCCCAAATTTCCCTCAATTTCAACCTTCTAACTTTGTCGAATTTGATTTAATCAAATTAACCAATCAAATAAGTTTAATTGTAGAAATTGAAGTTACATTGGAGTTCCTACACTCATACGATTCAATTGCACTTTGAATAGTGCGATTTGGTGCCGAAATGATCTCAAACGGAGCTCCACCGAAAAATGGTGGTTCAAGCTTTCAATCTAGGCAGATAGTTCATGTCCTGAGGTTCCTCCTAGGATCAAGAATTACATCAATTAATACTAAATTGAGTTAGAATTTCATCATCGAAATTCTGTCGGTTCTATCTCTAGCACCGGTTGAAAATTTCATAGAGGAGTCAAATTGACTTACCTTTCCGTTCTAATTCGGCCATTGTACGGTTGAGGAGGTTTTGAGTGGGCTTGGTTTAGCCTGAGTAGGGCTCGAATTGGCCGATTTTAGCTCGGTCAAAATAGGCAATGAATTTAGAAATTTTTAAATTTGAGAAAATTGGTTGAACTGGGTCCAAACCAGCTAATTTTCTAATTTTGAACCACGAACCCGGTCGGACCGGACCGGTCAACGGTCAACGGCCAGATGGCGCTACGTCAGCTGCCAAGTAGACACGGTCAACCAATGGAGGTTTCCACGTGTCCGGTCAATGGCCAGCTGGCGCCCTGTCAACATACCACACAAACACGGATAGCAAATGAGAGGCAACCACGTGTCCAGTCAACAGCTGATGCAGCGGCCGAGCTAGTGTTCCACGTCCAAAAAACTAACCAATCATAGTGTGCCATGTGGCATGACTGCCATGTCATTGTCTTCAACCTTCAGACACTGATAAAAGAGAGAGAGAGAGAGAGAGGGAGTCACCGAGTAAGATAGAGTTTCCAGCGACTCAAAAAATGCTTCGGTCAAGTCTCCAGCGGCCGAGTCTTACGTCAGCCGGTAGCTTGAGCAGTTGCCGACCTCTTTATATAATGAGCACACCCTCATTCATTCTCAACATCACACAATTGAGCGAAACAGAAGAAGAAGAGTGAGTTTTTCGATGAGCTACGAACTAGAGCTCTGATCACGGGACTTTTCTAGACCTCTGAAGCCACATTGGGTGTCTTTGGAATCAGGAGGAAGTCCTTTACCCACTCATACCTTCCATTTAGCTTGAGAGTCATTGAGGAGGAGCGAGGAAGCTGGAACAGTGCTGCCACTCCTCGGCCAGAAACCAGCCAGCCCCCTACTGCCCACTTCGAGCATTTCCTCGGCCAATTGTGGCCAAGCCAGACCCCCTACGCCCCACTAGGAGGATCCCCAACCTTCCCCTGAGCTAAAAAGGTAAGCTTCCTCCACCTCCTTTCGCCAGAAAATACTATGCACGACCATGCGTCGTGCTCTGATTGGTCATGTGTGATGACTGGGCGTTGACCTGACAACGGTCCATTGACCAGCTGGATCATTGAATGGTCTGGTCTGACTGGGTTTGGTGACCCGTAATAAAAAATCAGTTGGTTCAGGCCCAATTCGACCAGTTTTGTAAATTTTAAAAATTTTAAAATTATTTTAAATTCATTTTCTATCTAATGGTGGCTTCAATTTCTCAAATTGACGTGTTTGTGCCATTTAGAAAAATGAATTTTTGAACTAGTTCCATGCAGTTCATCCCAGTTAAGTCCAGTTCAAGTCTAAATCGGTCCAATTCTCACTCCCACTTCCACGCATGGTTACTTCCCATGGTTTTTGGGTATTTATTGACCACTGGGTATCTTCCAATTTTCCCATTTTGGCATGCATTTACTAATTCTGGTTTGTTCCCATCTTGGTTTTCCTTCAAATTCTTTGGTTCCCTAACTTGGCTTTTCCTGTCGTGTGAAGATGAGGTTTACACCAAGTCAGCACATTTGACCAATCAGCGTATGACATGAGGAAAAGCATGCCTTGTCAACTGCTATGTCACCATCTAAAAGCACTGACCAATCAAAGTGTGAAACATGTCTTCGTTTAACGATCAAACGAAGAAAATTCACATCATTAGAAAATGAGCAATGAGAACATGACACGTGCCCTCAATCAATGATCAACTGAGGAAAATCCCTGTCAGCAGGACTGACCGATGAGAGGTTCACACGTGATAAATGTGTCAAGTCATCAACCAACTATGATATCCTGAAAAGGTCAGAAAATTAGAAGTCAACACATGGCAAGGCCACATCATATGGACATAGCCAATTAGAGGACACATGGCAATGATACAGTACGTTAGGTAGGAAATTGACAAATTTAAATGAACTAATCATAGAATGCCACGTGTCATGGTCATCAGACAAAAAGATTTAGGCAATGACCATGTAGGATGAAACAACCAATGAGAGGTCACCATGTGGCCAGTCAACAAATCAACGGATGACTCATGTTGAATGGGAAGTCACGTCAGCAAAATCTGCCAATCATTGTGCACCATGTGGCAGCTTGCACACACGCACAATGTCATCTTCTAAACCCTGTTCCTTTAAGCATAAGAAAATTGGGAAAAGAACTGGTCGATTGAAAAGAGAAAATGTAAACCCCGCCCTTTTGAGCTTAAGCAAAATCGAGAAGAGAACCGGTCAAACCATGTGAGAAAATTTAACCGGTTCACAAACCCGATAATTTTGAATGGGAAATTTAGGAATTTACAACTCCTAGGATATCCAAAGGGTACAAAATACTATGGAAAAGAACCTTAGGATGAATTGGAAGAGGAAAATTAGATCGGTTTGGATGAACCGGGTCCAACAGGATTGAACCAGTTTATGAACCGAGTTGGTTCATGAACAGGAACTGATAGAGATCGGGCAAAACAAAGGAACTCAACTCCATTGTACTCCAAAGAAATGCATAAACCTTGGGAAGGAATCTTATAACAAAGTGGGAGAGAAAAACCAGACCGATTCGAGTGAACCGGATTGAACTAGTTTAAGGACCGAGTTGGTTTATGAACCAAAATCGATAAAGAGAGGGTAAACCAAGAATTTTAAGGACCATAAGTGACCCAAGGAGTCACAAAAGACATGGAAATGGACTTGTGAAGGAATTGAGGATGAAAACCAAACCGGTTTAGATAAACCGAATCCGAACCGGTTCGGACCAGTTTGAAGCACTATTGAACTGAATCCTAAATTCATTTTTCTAGGTGGCTTAAATAATTCAAATTGGAGATTTGAGTCTATCATTGGATAGAGAATGAATTTAGATTAATTTAGAAATTTTTAGATTTGAAAAACTCGATTGAATGGGGGGTGAACCGGCCGGTTAAAGCTTTGAACCAGGTTCTTACCGGTCCGGTCTGGTTCGGAACAGTGTCATCTTCTTCCTCGGGATGACAGCACTATTCACTCGCTAGGAAATTGAAGAAATGCTAATGAAGAAGAAACACATCTGTGAAATGGAATAAATTGAGGTCCTATGATAAATTTTAGAAGTTTTGGGATTCAATTTAAGGAAAAACTGACATTAGGGACTTAAAGTTAAAGAGAAATAACTTTAGGGACCTAATTACAAATAAATGAAAGTTTGACTTTCTCATTCATTTGGAATGAATGAAGGCGATTAGGTTGAAGGATAATGAACCGAGATGTTCATATCATGTAGGAACACGAAGTACCGGGAACGCCAACAAGGACAAGCCCGTGTGAATACAAAGAACCGGTGTAGTGGAATTCACGGCATTAACGAGTGAGTGGGTTTACTAACATCATACCTGGTTGGGATGATGAGCACAACTTAAAATTTAAAAACCACTTACCGGTTGTGAGTGGAAATTTTATATCATACCCAGTTGGGAATGATAAGTACCTCGGTATGAAAACCCACTATTAAGTGGTATTTTAAACATCACTACTTAGAGGAAGTGATGTGAAAATCATGTGGAAAAAAACTACTTACCAGTTGTAAGTAGATCATACCTGGTTGGTCTGGTAAGACTTCCTCAAAGGAAGTTGAAAACCCATTCATCGGTTATGAACGGAGGTGTCCTTATACTCGGGCAGTATAATGGATAGAGAAAACATATGTTTTGTCAGCAGTGCTCTCCCTTGACTATGTGCCAATACTTAAACAATTTGGGAGACATTCTCGACGGGAGCTCGAATAGCTCTGATAGGTCGGGGACCTCGGTTTTGGAACTTGGGGGCTAAATGCTCGATTTTGAAAATCTTGTATAGTGGGCCCAAGGCTAGTTGGCACGAGCAGGAGCTCGTAAACGAACATGATATATGTTCCATAAAACTTAATAAATGAATTGTTTGGCCATGGTACCAAGATAGGACCGACATGCTCAGTCAACTAGCGGCAATGCGACATAACCAATCGATGTACCAGTCAAGATGAACAACTACGGGTTGAGTTGAGAGTCGGGGCCACTGGGCTAGTGGCACCACAGATTACATGGCAATATGAGAAGACATTTTTTATGCATGCACTATGAGTACGAGATCATCAAGATGCCCATGAGGGGTAGTAATGTGTTCTAAGGGCATTGGATGACCTGGTAGCTATAAGGGCAGTTCGTCATTCCAGCTGTCTGTGCGAAATTTGGAGTAGCACCAAGCGCATGAGACTGGGGTGGGGATGGGATGAGGTCTCTGTCCTCATACGGACACATAAGTGATTTTGGGATTGTGGGTCGAATGTCGCGTACATCCACTTATTCCCAGGGTAGAAGTGGTCGTACTTCTATCCGGGTGGCAGGAAAAGTCGCTACGAAGCCACTAGCAAGTTCAGTAGTGATACTAACTTGCGAATATGTGTAACCTTCATGATGAATGATGTGTGTTGGGTGATGACACACCGGTAACTAAGAAGTAATGGAAAAACCCAAATTTTTTAATGAAGGGATTTTTGAAAAGAAAGGTGTCTGACACACTCCATATAAACGTTTTTCTTAAAAGTTAAAAGTAGACCTTTGAAAAAACCCATTCACTGAGTAGTCGTACTCACCCCCTTCCTTATATCCCTTTTAGGAAATCCCAGAAAGCCTACCCTTAAAGACCGTCAACTAAAGATGCTTGTAAGATAGGTACGTAAAGTTTTAAATTTCATGCAATTTTGATTATGCTATTCTAGGAAAAGGTGCAGGTTAAAGGATGCCTTACTCTTTACGGTTTACAATAAGGGGAAACCTTTTAATAAACCGGGAGAGTGGTGGGCTGATCACGGGGATCCGACCAAACTGGGTCGGGGCGTGACAGAAAACCGAGAAATTTAACGAACCAAAACCAGTAAAAGAGGGTAAAATATGAAATTGAAAAATCCTAAGTGACTAAAAGAGTCATAAAAATCATGGAGGAGACCATGGAACCAATTGAAAGAGAAAACCAGGCCTGTTCAAGGTGAACCAGACCTGAACCGTGTTGAATCAGATTGAACCAGTTTAAACTATACATGAATCAATCTCTAAATTCATTTTCTTGGTGGCTTATAATGATCAAATTGGGAAATTGAGGCCACCATTGGATAGGAAAATAATTTAGATGAATTTAGAAATTTTTATATTTGAGAAAACTAGTCAAATCGGGCCAAAACCGGCCAATTTTCGCCTTTGAACCCGATTGGACCGGACTGGTCCGGTCCGAAACAGTGTCGTCTTCTTCCTGCAGATGACAACTTTGTTCATTGGTTCAAAAACTATCCAATTCCGACTAGTGGAATATTCCTCCGATCAGGACATTTTCGGGTGAGGATAAGTTCAACTATAATGAAAATTGGTCAGGCAAAGGGTCCCCGAGCTCCGCTCCATTCATCCTCCTCACACTTCAAATCTCCCTCCTCTCCCAAGTGCTCCATTTTCAAATAAAGCTCAAACCAGAGCTCCGACTTGGGCACTTTTCTCAGCCTTAGAAGGCAAGGTCAGGTCCTTCGGACTTTGGGGAAAGTTAACTACTTGATAACAACCTTTCTTCGACCTGAGGATTGTTAGAGAAGTGCTAGCGGAATCAAACAGTGAAGCAACTTCGACGGTTCGAAGCTGCCCTGTTTTGGTCGAGCAGAATTCGACTAAATCTAGACCTCCTCCAGCCAAACCAAGCCTACCCAATATTCCCACGGCCCCCACATGACTTCCGAAATTCCCATTTGTATGGACTTCAATTGTAGCAATTCTTAATCATAGGAGAACCCTAAGGATGAGAGCTACCTCCTCATATTAAGATCTCAAATCGCTACACCAAGGTAAGCTTTCAAAGCTTTCTCTCTATACGAATAGCTTTCTAGCAAAGCTTCGTTTGGGCTCTTTCCAGGCCCAAATTCTACAATTCAAAGCTCCATTTGATCGTATGGAATTGTAGAAACCTATCCATGCCATCAATTGGAGCAATTAACCCCGATTAAATGGCCAATTTGAAGAAATAAAATCTAGTTATATATTGGGGGACCAATTGGTCAATTTTTGGAAGAATTGGGGTCAATTGGCTATTTTTGGAAATTATGGGAAAAACCGTAATTTTTCAAAAATTGGGGACCAAATTGGGAATTTGGAAAACTTAAGCCCCTTACACAAATTTAAGTAAATTGAGGATCCCAAGAGGATACTGGAAGCCTTGGCACTTGATTTGGGGGAAAAGTTAGCATTAGGGACCTAAAGTTAAGAAAAATGAACTTTAGGGACCTAAGTGCAATAAACCAAGAATTGGGCCTAGTCGCTCATACGTGAAAAAATGAAAGCTGTCATGTCAAACCCTTACTAATAATGATACAAAAACCGTGTAGGGACACTTGGGACTGGAATGCCAATAAGAAAGAGCTAGCGTGAACTTGGAAGCTAACTGGGGATGAACGCATCACAGTTAATGGGTGAGTGAGACTTTTATACATCACATCGATTGGGATTATGAGCACTATTTTAAATGTTAAAACCTACTTAGCAATTGTGAGTAGGATTAAACAAACAGCATACCTAGTTGGTATGATGAGCTTCCTTAAAAAAAGGAGAAACCTGCATATTAGTTGTAAGCGGATCCATCATCACACTCGGTTGGTGTGATAAATTAAAAGTGATTTTGTCAGAAGTGTTTACCCCTAATTGTGTGACAACTGTTTAAATAATTTGGGAGACCTTCTTGATGGGAGTTAGAGCAGCTCTAACAGGACAGGGGCCTCAGTTTTTGAACTCATAGGGCTCAAGGCTCAGTTTTTGAAAAAACACATGTAGTGGGCCCAAGGCCAGTGGACATGGGCTGGAGCTTGTAAACAAACATGACTAGGAAGAGCCATGAAAACTCCTATTTAAAATGGAAAATTATTGAGTGATTTGATATGGTATCGACTCAGGACCGACAATGCTTGATGGGCTGGCGGCAATGCGTGAGGGCCACGTCGACGGATCGACATAGACAAACAGCTACATGTCGGGTTGAGTGTCGGGGCCGTTGGACCATCGGCACTAAAGAGAATGGCTTAATCATGAAAAACTATTGTTTGTGCATGTGCTCATGATACGGGGCCATCAAGACACCCAAAGGGTAGTGATGGGTTCCAAGGGATACTCAACGACATGGTGGAGAAAAGTTGTAAACCCCGCTCTTTGAAGTTAAGGAAAACCAGAAAAGAACCGGTCAAATTGACTGAGAAAATCGAACCGGATCACAAACTCGATTATCGATGAATAGGAAAATTAGAGAATTTACAACTTTCAAGTGACCCAAAAGAGTTTATAAACCTTGGTAAAGAACCTTAGGACAAATTGGGAGAGAAAAATCAGACCGGTTCGGGTGAATCAGATCCGAACCAGATTGAACCAGCTTATGAACCGGAACCAATAGAGAGAGGGTAAACCGGGAAATTTATGAATTCCAAGTGACCTAAAGAGTCACATAAGTCATGAAAAAGGACTATAGGATGAATGGGGGATGAAAACCAAACCGTTTTAGGTGAACCAGATCCGAATCGGATTGAATCGGTTTGGATCAGTTTGCACCACTATTAAACCATATGATATATTCATTTTTATAGGTGGCTTAGAAAATTCCAATTTGAGAATTGAGGCCACCATTTGATAGAAAATAAATTTAGATAAATTTAGAAAATTTTAATTTTGAAAAAATCGATCGAATCGGGCCTGAACCGGCCGATTTAAGCTTTCAACCCAGTTTGGATCGGTCTGGTCCAATTCCAAACAATGTCGGTGAAGAGGAAACGTTTCCGTTCAGTACATTTTAGGCCATCAATGACTGTCATAAAGGTACCAAACGGATGGTCGATGAGTCTTCGAGCTCCCTATATAAAGAACCCTTCTCCATTCATCCTCTCCACACCTAAAAACCTCACTCTCTCTCAACTGCTCTATTTTCTAATGAAGCTCAAACCAGAACTCCAATATAGGGTCTTTTCTGAGCCAAAGAAGGCATGGTCGGGTTCCTTAGAACTAGGGAGAAGTTAGCTACATAGTGATAGTCTTCATTCAGTCCGAGGGTCTCTAGAAAAGCGCCAGCATGATCGAACAGTGAAGTAGCTCTAGCGGACCAAAGCTGCCCTATTTTTGTCGAGCTAACATCGGCCAATTCAAGCCTTCCTCATGCCAAACCAAGCTCTTCCAAGACCTCCTTACCCTCCTACGGCCGAAGTAGAAGTGAAAGGTAAGCCAATTCGACACCCCTCTATAAATTCTGACCAGTACTAGAGAGAGAACTGGCAGAATTTCGATGATAAAATTCTCACCCAATTCAGCATCAATTGATGCAATTCTTGATCCTAGGAGTGATCTCAAGAGGAGATCTATCTGCTTAGATTGCAATTCTTCTCACCCGACAGTGAGCATTTGAAGCTTTCTCTCTCTACATTCTATTTTTTGGCGAAGCTCCTTTTGAGCTCGTTCTGGCGTCAAAACTTGCAATTAAAAGTGCAATTGAATTATATGACAATGTAGGAACTCCAATTCAACTTCAATTTCCACAATTAAACTTGTTTGATTGGTCAATTTGATAAAATCAAATTCGACTGTGTTGGAAAGTTGAAATTGGGGGGGAGGAATTGGGGATTTTGAAAGTTCGAGAGACTAAAATGCAATTTTATAAAATTGAGTGCCAATTGGGCATGATAAGAGTGTTATAGGACCAATTGGGCAAATTTTAGAATTTCTGGGGTAAAACTTGCCATTTTTGTAAAGGAAGGGCAAAATGGTAATTTTGGAAAACTTGGGAACTAAATTGGAAATTTGGGAAACTTGAACCCCTTCTTGTGAAATTGAATAAATTGAGGTCCCAAGGGGAATTTTAAAAGTTTCGAGACTCGATTTGGGGAAAAATCGGCAATTGAGGCCTAAAGTAAAAGAAAAAGAACTTTAGGGACCAAATTGCAAATATTTGAAAAGTTGGATATTTTAGTCATTCATAATGAATAAAGGTTATCAAGCCAAATGATAATGATAAAAAAATGTTCATTTCATGTAGGAACACGAGATATTGGGAACTCCAACTGAGATTAAGCTCTCAAGGGACGAAAGCCGACTTAGAGGAAATACACTGCACGATCGGGTGAGTGAGATTTAATATCATACCGGTTGGGATGATCATCACCTCAAAAGTAAAAACCCACTACTATGTGGTATTTTAATCATCACATCTGAGAAGAGTGATGTGGAAATCTCGTAGAAAAACTACTTACCGATTGTAAGTAGATCATACCTGGTTGGTATGATGAAACTTCCTATAAGGAAGTGGAAAACCCGCTTGTTGGTTTGGTTATAAGTGGACATGTCCTCATGCTCGGTTTGTTCGATGGACAGTTGAAAAGTTTATTTTTTCGAAAATGCTCTCCCCTCACTATGTGCCACTACTTAAAATTTTTGGGAGAATTTCTTGACGGGAGCTTGAATAGCTCACATAGGCCGGAGGCCTCGATTTTGGAACTTGGGGGTTAATATGTCCTATTTTTTAAAATCTCAAACAGTGGGCCCTAGCCCAATTGGCACGAGCAAGAGCTCGTAGACAAACATGATTAATATGCCATGAAAACTAAAGTAAATGAGTTGTTTGGCCATGGTACCGATACAAGACTGACATATTCAATGGACTAGTGGTAGTGCGACATGACAGGTCTCCAGACTAGTTAAGACAAATAGTTGTAGGTCAAGATGAGGGTCTGGCCGTCAAACCAGTGACAAACAGATTATATGGAATTATGTGAAAAACTGATGATTGTGCATGCACTGTGTTATGGGACCTTCAAGACGCCCAAGAGGGGCAGTGATGCGTTCCAAGGCTCTAGACGACCTGGTGGATATAAGGGCAGTTAGTCGTACCAGAAGTCTTGCGAAGCTTGACGTAACTTCAAGCGTATGAGACTGGGGTGGGGACAGGATGAGGTCTATGTCCTCATTTGGACATGAAGTTTGTTACAGGATTGAGGGTCGGATGTCACGAATATCCACTCATTCTCAGGGTAGAAGTGGACATGCTTCAATCTAGGTGGTCGGTAAACTCGCTCCAACACCACAAGTAGGTTCAGTGGATCGGCTGACCTGCGATTGTGTGTTCGTTCATGATGAAGGCATGTGTTGATTGATAAATACACCGTTATGAATGAGAAATGGTTATGAAAATCAGAATTTAAAAATGAGCAAATTTAAAGGAATTAAGGAGTCTGACACACTCCAAATTTTGAAAACTATTTTTATCAAAACTTCATTTTTGAAATACCCATTCACTAAATTGTAGAAACTCACCCATCTTTTTATCCCTTTTGAGGAAATAGAGAAAAATGACTAGGGATAGCACCAAACCATACCCTCTGTCAGGTATGCTTGATTTCTCTTAAGCTTGCATTTTATATGATATATGTTTTTCTATGGAACAAGGTTAAAAGTACGCCCGGCTCCACTTAAAGAAGGAGGAAACTCCTCTTGAACCAAGTGAGCAGTGGGTTGTTCACAGGGATCCGACCAAACCGGATCAGGGCGTGACAACTTGAGTGGTATCATAGCCTAGTTCCCTTGAAACATTATCAATATCATGCCCTGACATTAATTCAACTCTAAAATATCATGTAGGAAGGAGAGTTTCTAGGAAATTTGCGGTGAAATCTAGTACTCCACCCATAACCTTGAAAAAGACATCCAACCCAAGGGAGGAAGCTGTACAAAGGTTCCTAAAGGGCGAGAAGCGAGTACCTAAGGACATGGTGGAAGACTACTGAAAACTGGTGCTAGACTATCAAAAACTAGTATGAGCCTTACTGGAATCGAAAGGCATCATATACCCTCCTCCTAGACAAGAGTAACCAGTATCACCTCCTAGAAGCCCAACCCCTCTTCCTTTAGTCCCACAACAACTGGAGGGGAATCCAACCAAAAATGAGGCCTGAGATAATTATTGGGATGTGTATGCCACCTTTATAAAGGTCCACCAAGTACCTCCACCTACTCAACCTGGCTTTAATCTCTCCAAATGGGTGAAGTGGACCTATGAGTGTGAGGTTGAGGTACTAAAGCGGTACATATTGGAGGCCCTACATGAAATTTGTCCTAGTAGGAAATACGAATGGACCCCAACCAATTCTTTAGAGCCTTCTAATCAAGAGTCCCACAACCGTTCTAGGGTTAATTCTAGTCCTTTAACCCCAAGGAATTAGGGGATAGAAAATTTCTATAATAAGCCAAGTATGGTAAGAAAATATTTATTGAATGAATGAAAGTGAAATTTCTATTAAAACTCTTAAGTTTCTTCATATAATCAAAACAAAAAGAGTATGATAATAAAGATTAAAGTAAAAGGTAGGAAATCACCTAAGAAAGAAAAGACGAGTTATTTATAGTTAGCCTCAGCCCTTAAGACTTACCCTCAGAAGTACGATAAGGAAGAATCCATCTAAGGGAGATATTAAGAAAAGGAAGTTGGAACAAAGGGAGGCAATCATTAAAGAGTACAAGTTCATGGAGAGTCCAAGGAGTTAAAAGATAGGCTCAAAGAAAAAAGAGTAAGGAAAACAAGGAGGAGTAGAACATTCCAAAGGGAACCAAAAGAATGGAAGCTGATCGAGAATAAAAGGAATTAAGTATGGGAGAACACCAAGGATATCAAGACCACCAAGGAAAGATGGGAAGAAAGTAGAATAACAAGAAGGCCTAGGTATATCAATTACTTGCAAAGAACTAAGATATAGTTCTTTAGGAACTCCATAAGATAGGGAGACTTATGGAAAGAAGGGGTATGGAGATAAAGAGGAAGAAAAGCCGGAGTGGATGAACCATACAAGATCCTTAAGTATAAGTGAAGATTAAAAAGAGAGAACTTTTAAAGAATGGTAGGGTAATCAAATAAAAGATTCACAAAACTAAAGACACTAGAAAGAGGATGAGAGTAGGAAGTTAGATTGAGGAAGGAGAAAGCTCCAAGTTAAGACAAAAAACAACTGAGGAAATGTCGCAAAACATTGAACCGAATAAGAACCTTAGTAAAATATACAAATAACTAAGTGAGTGTTTGGGTTAGGTTAAGTACGACCTACTTGTAGGAAGACATGAAAACCCAAATTGAAATTTCAGAAATTCAAGGGACTAAAATGCAATTTATAAAATTGAGGGCCAATTGGGCATGATAAGATTGTTAGAGGACCAATTGAGCAAATTTTAGAATTTTTGGTGTAAAACTTACCATTTTTGTAAAGGAAGGGCAAAATGGTAATTTTGGAAAAATGAGGGACCAAATTGGGAAGTTGGGAAACTTGAACCCCTTCTTGTGAAATTGAATATTGAGGTCCCAATGGGAATTTTAAAGGTTTCGAGACTCAATTTGGGGGAAAACCGCAATCGGGGCCTCGAGTAAAAGAAAAAGAACTCTAGGGACAAAATTGCAAATATTTGAAAAGTTGGATATTTTAGTCATTCATAATAAATGAAGGTGATCAAGCCAAATGATAATGAACAAAAATGTTCATTTCGTGTAGGAACATGAGATATCGGCAACGCCAACTAAGATTAAGCTCGCAAGGGACAAAAGCCGATTTAGAGGAAATACACTGCACAATCGGGGGAGTGGGATTTGATATCATATCCAATTGGTATGATAAGCACCTAGAATATGAAAACCCACTATAAATGGTATTTTAATCATCACATCTGAGAAGAATGATGTGGAAATCTCGCGGAAAAACTACTTACCGGTTTTAAGTAGATCATACCCGGTTGGTATGATGAAACTTCCAAGAAGGAAGTGGAAAACCCGCTTGTTGGTTATAAATGCATATGTCCTCATGCCTGGTTGGTATGATGGACAGTTGAAAAGTTTATTTTGCTGGAAATGCTCTACCCTAACTAATTGCCACTGCTTAAAAATTTTGGGAGACTTTTTGGGCGGGAGCTTGAATAGCTCATATAGGTTGGAGGCCTCAATTTTGGAACATGGGGGCTAATATGCCCGATTTTTTAAAATCTTGAATAGTGGGCCCTAGGATAGTTGGCACGAGCAAGAGCTCATAAACAAACATGATTAATATGCCATGAAAACATAAGTAAATGAGTTGTTTGGCCATGGTACCGAGATAGGATCGACATACTCGTTGGACTAGTGGCATTGCGACATGACAGCTCTTCAAATTAGATAAGACAAATAGTTGTAGGTCGAGTTGAGGATCGGGGCCATCAAACCATTGGCACCATAGATTATATGGCATTTTGTGAAAAACTATTGATTGTGCATGCACTATATTACTCGACCTTCAAGACGTACAAGAGGGATAGTGATGTGTCCTAAGGCTCTGGACGACTTGGTGGATATAAGGGTGGTTAGTCCTACCAGAAGTCTTGGGAAACTCAACGTAACTTCAAGTGCATGAGACCGAGGTGGGGACGGGATGAGGTCTTTGTCCTCATATGGACACAGAGTTTTGTTATGGGATTGAGGGTCAGATGTCACGAACATTTACTCATTCTCAGGGTAGAAGTGGACGTGCTTCTATCTAGGTGGCCGGTAAAGTCGCTCCGACGCCACAAGTGGGTTTTATCTAAGCAAAATTGGATGGTTCAAAGCTTAAAAAGATCCTAAGGACATAGTGAAGATGATTAGAATCATGTTAGGACTCAATTGGGAAGGTTTTACGATCAAATTGATGATAATCAAGTCGGAGGACTAAATTGTAATTTTTGAAAGTTTGGGGAATAAATTACAATTTTAAAAAATTTAGGATTTTACTACAAATAGTGAGAAATCAAGTACCCAATTGGAAATAATGAGAAATTAGGGACCTAAGAATCTTAAGGACCTAATTAGGCATAAGGTATAACTTAAGGGCTTAATTGTAATTAAGGAAAAGTTATAGGTCTTAAGTGTAAATACCTTATTGTTTGGGGCAAAATTGACCAATTTGTTGTAGGAACTGATCACCTACAAGTTTGTGCAAAGGAAAGGTACACCAAGCTAAAAAATCTCCTAGGAGTAACAAGTATTGGAATACGGATGAGTGAGATTTTTGACATCGAGTCCGATTGGACCAATGATGTGTTTTACTTGCAAATTTGAAAATCTCTTTTCCAGAAATAGAATCCCATAACTGTGTGAAACTGCTTAAACTATTTTGGAAATTTATATATGTTGCAAGTATGAAGTATGTTAATAGGACTACCCTTGAATGGTGTATGGATACACCCTAAGGGGATGATCTAATTTCAATCGTTGACACAGGATATGGGTGAGGCCCATGGTCAACAAGAGTTGGTTAGATCTAGTTCTGTGAAAGTGGGCCCAAGGCCACGATTTTGAAAAGAGAAGTGGGTCCAATGCTGTGTTTTGAAAACTCATACAAGTGGGCCCAACACCAATGGAAACAGGTCAAATCTTGTAAATAAGTTTTGATTTAAAAGATTGATAAAATTATCATAATTTGATAATGTTTTGCTTAAGATGCTAACCCATAGTTGAGTTAGAGTTCATTAAGCTAGCAGCACAAAGAGAAAGGTCTTAAATCAAAATATGCTTGTTTATGATTGTTATCATTTGGAACCAACAAGACGCCCGATACAAAATAGTATTGGTTATAAGTGCTGTTGGACAGTAAGGTTGGTACAAGGGAAGCTACGTTGTTCTAGTATGCCGTGAGGCTTTGGGAGCTTCATGCGCACTAAGATCGAGAGGAAGTAGGATGAGGTCTCATCCATTAAAAGTGAACAGAAGTATATAAAATGTCTAGGGTTAGGCAATGGTGCTCACATAGACGATGGTCGAGGTTGTAGTCTCACACCAATGTGGTAGAGGTTATAGCCTCTCACCAAGATGGATGGTAATGGTGCTCTGGTCCATAAGTGGGATAGATTGGGGTTGTAGCCTCAATGGGTCCGTTCTACGAATGATTGATTCGTTTATTGAGAAAGTGTGATTGTGTGTTTGTCTAATACAAACCTATGAAAATTAAACCATAAAAATAATGAAAAGTTATTCTTGGTAGGAAGGAACCTATTTTAGCTAGTGAGATACAAGCGATAAAAATCTCTTTAATGAGAAAGAGTTATTGATGTTTGTCTGATACAAACATATGTGAAGTTTTACCATAAATAAAATTTGAAAGTTTTTTCGGGTAGAAAGGAACTTATTTTTTATTGTGAGATACAAACAGTGAATTTAAATCATATGAAATATTTTTCAATGATAAAAAAGTCATAGCTTGTATAAATTATCAACCAAAACCTTTGGCTTTTAAAGGAAATGAAATCATTACATCTTTTGAGTGTTTGTTGAATCATGGACAAGAAGTCACGATTTTAGTAAACCCTACTCACTGAGTTGTAGATTCACTCCACTCCCTTATCCCTTTTAGAGAACAAAATGTCAAGCAAGACATTAGAATATGAGCTACCAAATTGCTACATTAATCCCTTTTATAAATTTATTTACAATACTATATACAATGTGGCATATTTTGGAAAATATAATATGGTGCACTGTTTTCCTTATTGTCTTGAGTCTTACTTCTATCAATACTATGATAATGGTGATGGTCTAGTATTAGGAGAAGTGTCGAATTGTTCCCAAGGTTCTATCCAAACCGTGTCAAGGTGTGAAATAGGGTGTGCCTTAGGAGTATGGAATATAACACACACTATCATGCACCATCCCAATTCATCGCCCGACGGACCCATTCAACTCGTCAATCCCCTTGATGTTATAGTGGTAGGATTCTTTGCCAAGGTAATACTGACGGGACTAAGGTTCAGAATAGAGAACTCTATCTATTTTTTAGCCAAAATTTGAAAATTTTCTTAAGAGCATGGCGCCCCAAAATAGTTTAACAAGAACCCGGGAATGGAGCAGTTAATAGGTAGTAAACTATAACCTTCGTGAGAAAGGTAGGAGGCTCCCTTAGATGATAAGTGGCTTAGGAATGACTTTTTGCCTTCACCCCTAGTCTCCTTGCCTTCCACCTACAATAGTTTGGGGGAGGGGTGAGCTCACAGCTTAGTGAGTGGGACACTAACATTGTGTCACTACATGACTTACGACCTAGATCTTTCCCCTAAACCACCTAGTATGATATACTATTCACTTCACTCGAATTTGCCTATACGAGTCTTATGGTTTATTTTCGCCCTTGAGATGTGTGTCTCAGGCCATCCGACTCATAGTCTAAGCTACGGTAGGGTTATCATCAGTCTCCCCATTTTCCCTATTACATTTCCATTGCATTAAATACAAACATCAGTACTAAGTCTCGCGCACATGCATTATGACCCCTAAATTTCTTTAATTATGTTTAGGACCTTGAACTACCCAAAAGTTGCACTTTGGGTATGTAAATACTTATATTTATATTTTAGTCCATAACTTTGCCTTTATTACAAATAGGTCCTTAGACCTTCCACAATAGGCAACCCATGTTCCCAATCCTCACCGAGCTTTCTAATCAGCCTCATAATAGGTCCTTAGAAATTTAATGAATTAATTCTCCTTCTACACTCACTCAAATCGAGCAAAGTTAGTGGCTATGAAAAGATGGTGGTCTAAGGGATCTGGTGAATGTTTCTCAACCATTAAGGGCCATCGAAGCTATCGAAATTGGCCCTCGAAGCAGCTGCTCTATTTTTGGACACCAGAGCTCCGTCTCTTTGTAATCATGTTGGCATTGGTAGAGTGAGTGTTGAGGATTGGAAGAGGTGGCATTGGAAATCTAACTTTCTCAACTTTCGAAAGATACAAAGATTGCATTCTGAGGTTGTCGGACGGTGGAGTTAGGCTCTCAAAAAATCGGGTCACTGGAATTGAGAGTTATATGTGTTCCAGATAGGATTCCAATTGAATTCTAATGGGGGAACACCTGAAATTTCTATGATTGGATTATAGACCTTTGTAGCAATCCAACCATAGCTCTCTTTCATAAATCCATTACGTATAGCTCTAGGAATGAATTAATTTCTCTAAACAATGGCTACTAGGTTGTTTGTCGATATTTATCGAGTTTTTTTGTAGAATTTGGGTTGGGTTCATGTGGAGGAGATGACACGTGTGTGTATGGCTACACATGTGTGTGCACCTAGTGTGGCATGTTAACCGGTCTACACTATAATGAACTAGTTTCTAATGAATTTTTCAGCCGGTTTGGCAATTTTTAGCTTGGTTCACCCCCTTTTTGGCCAATTCTTGGAAAAATAAAAAATTAAAAGTTTTACATTCAATTTCCTATTAAATGGACTTAAGAATCACCTTATTTGGATTTGGTTAGCACCCTTAAAAAATTTGGAGGGGGGAGGAGGGAGGGGGTTCCGCTTTGAGCCGATTCAATTGGTTCTGACTATTCTACGATCGGTTCACCTCTGACTCGGCCAGTTCTTGGCCCAATCTATTTTTCTAAAAATTCTTCTTCTCATTCTCCATGTATTGGGCTTAAGATCCTCTCCTTTTAGAATTATTTTTATCCCCTTAAAAATCGGGGGCATTTTCCCATAAATTGACTCGACTCCGATTTGGGTGGATTTTAACTTGTTCCATTTCCATTCCTTGATTCATGATCTTTAAGGATCTTTAGAGGTTATTTCTAGTGGTCTTAGCCACTTCTTCATATCTTTGGGTTTTTGGACCAATTTATTGCTCGATTTTTTACTACAACCTTCTATTCTAGGGTTTTGGGTCCTAGTTCAATGGGGATTTTCCAATCTAAGTGGGTTTAACCCTAGATCTGAAATTCTCGATTTTATACATATACTCCTTATAACCTAGAGTTTTTCATGTGTGAGAACTCAGTGAATGATGTTGTTTATTATTAAATGTGATATAAGAAAATGGGAATTGAGTTTTATAGTGAATAACAAGCTAAAAGACTAATCAATTGAATTGTCACTATTGAAGAACACATGAGTTGCAAATAGATAGTTATGGAAATAATATGTGAATATATATGAGTAAATGTTGGAGTCATAAGCAATGTCGTGGCCCAACGTCGATAAGCTCATTCACTAAGTTGTGTGCTCACCCCCTCCCTCCTCAAACCATTTTTAGGTGTTTAAAAATAAGCTAGAAGAAGCATAAGCCTAGCCACCACCAACTCTCACGCTCAAATCGAGGTATGGAACTTGAGATGAGTGCATGCATATTTTTATATGTTTACTTATCAGATGTTAAATCACCCATGGAAGATTGTATTAATTTAGGGCACATCAGGCGATTTAAGATTGGTTTTAATTTTTGTTGAATTTTATAACATTTTTTTATTTTAAGCATTGGTTATGTTAGTACTACTCTAGTGAAAGTACCCACCATTATAGCACCAAGGGGACGTGGTGGGTTGTCATTAGAACTCGACTTGGGCCATTGGATCGGAGCATGATAGTAGAGGGGATTAGGGTTGAGGTATTTTGAAGTCAAAGTCCAAGCAAGTCGCTATGTGGTGGTGATCGCCTAAGTGGTCATCAAAGACTGGAGAATTTGAGTCTCAGTTAGTCATGATTGAGTAGTATCGAATGGATCCACCTGTGGAAATTGGCAAATGATGACTGATTCTCCCCTTATTGGATGTCGACCCTTGCTAGTAGAAGGTAGAGAGGAGGTAGGCAGTCACTTTGGTACTATTGTCCACTGGAGTAGTGGCTAAATTTGGTCTCGAAAGGGCAACGACCACTAGTAGTTTTTCTGTTCCATATTGAGGTCGGCCAAAATGGCCATCGTGCGACATTTTTCCGCTATTATCAATTTTGGGCCACAAAACTCAAGAGAAGTCCCTTAATAGCATTTTGGCACAAAACTCATCTCATTTGGTGGTCAGGTAGATGAGAATTTGGATCCCGATCACTTGGGTGTTGGGAGAGATTCTAATAATGTGTTTTCCCACTTTAGATGCAAAATTCAATTTGTTGAGGTGATGAAAATGTAATTAATCTTATAGGGAAACCGATATAGGAGTTGTCAGCTTATCCTTGCATTTTGTTGCATAAAATCCATTCAAAATTGACTCAATTGAAATGTTCTCAATTAAAGACTACAAATAGTGTGTAGCCCTCGGGAGTCGTGAATGCGAGGGAGGTTGCACATAGTTTGTGAGTCGGGTTGATCGGACTGGGCAACTCGACCCCCTTTATAGTTTTTATTTAAATTACTTTTTTTGCCCTAATAGACTCTCCTTAATAATTTAACACCAAATCATGACCCTAATAGGTTAAAATTTACTTTTTTTTTTCAAAAAGTCCAAATTTTTGTAGTTTGAAAAATCATTTTCTAATATGATTTGATACCGATTTGGGTTTCCATTCCCATTTTAACCTCGATTTTTTATCTAATTTAATTTTCTATCTTGATTTGAGTTTCCATTACTAGTTCACGTTTTCATTCCCCAATCGAAATTTCGTTCTCAATTTAACCTAAGTTTGTATTCTAATTATGTTTAAACTTTATTTCTATAAATTTTAATGTTACATTACCCCTCAACTAGCTTTGATAAGGGATGACACGAGTAAGGATTTAATCATGGAGTTTTAGGATAGGAACTCGACTATTTACCTTTAGATTTTTTAGTTTTGGTATTAATAAATAGAGTAGATATCTTATGGTTTGAGGCCCTTAAAAATGGCCTAAACAACATTTTTTCCAAAGCTCCTTCCCTACGTTGCTTGATCATATGCTTCAATTTTCTATAGCAGCAGCAAAAACAATACAATATTTTATATTTAAAGTGTTCTTATATATTATCTTCTACAAAATTACTCTACCATTAGAGTTGCTCATTTATATTAATGATAATTTTACAATACAAATACAAGTATATGCTTAATAAGAAATAAATTATAATATTTATTAGATTAATGAATTCATTCTATAATTTGCCCACTCTAACACAAGCTTAAAACAATTATATGCAATATCACATATGTAATATCATGCCAAACCGGTTTTGTTCAAAACACTAATCAGTATATTTATTCAAATATTAATTTTTGTAAACATTTTATTCAAATCGAATAGGAAGTAGAAAGAAAATTAGGAAAATAAAATCCTATGGAAGGGTTATAGAATTATAAAATAAAGTAGTATTGTGATGATTGTTTGATATCAAATTTTAATTGTGAAATTCAATTGGATTTTTGAGCTATATTATTTAGGTGGTGATACTTTGTTAATAGAAAAAAGATCTAGTGATTAATTTATCTAATATATTTTACTTTTAAAAATGAAAATTAAATGTTACATAACATAATATTATTTGTATAGCTAGATTTATTTTTTATCTTTTAAAACGTGTTTAAATCTTAATTTGAGTAAAGCCTCAAATGAGATCACTTTTTTCAATAATATTTTTTAGAAAAAAAATTAAATAATGCACTAATATTTTATTAACTTAATGCTCAATTATTTGGAGTGCAAAAAAATGCTCAATTATTTTTTACACATAGAATAAATTATAATAATTAGCACATATCTATACTAATTTAAAGATGTAAATTAATCCAATACCTACAATCAAATTCAGTTAAATACTCTTATTTGATTTTTTTCTAC
Organism: Trapa incisa; assembly: GCA_030064435.1. Lineage (NCBI taxonomy): Eukaryota > Viridiplantae > Streptophyta > Magnoliopsida > Myrtales > Lythraceae > Trapa > Trapa incisa. The sequence continues at coordinate 9,971,144 of CM057775.1, read as the reverse complement.
TCTCAATTAAACCTAGTATAAATTAAAAAACCATCTTATTATTATATTATATTTCAAAAAATTGAATCAGCGTTTGAAGCATTGGAACTTCACTTCAGTGTTTAAATTTGAATGTCCCTTTTCATTTTCTCTCTTACATTTTTCAAATCCCGTCATTTCCTCTGCCGAGAAGCTAATGAGATAAGACAATCACGTGAGAAATCATGGCCGCAGTGCTCAAATTATTAGCCAATCAACATCGTATAAAATTATGAAAATAATTTTCTGACTACGTGGGTAATTACTATTGGGAGAGACAGAGAGCCCTACCGTCCTCAAATGTTTGGACTTGCAGGTGAAAATATGAATCGACCCGCCCTCAAGCGCGCGTTGGATACAAGCTGGGAGAGGTGATAATAATATTAGTGCTTCTGTTACAAAGCTTGCTTTTAGCTTTATGCACCAAGATAACATAAGTTCTTTGCTTTAGATCTATCTCTCTCTAGAGCTAAAAATCCGTTCTCTCTCTCTCTCTATCAAAAGGGCGAGGAATTTTCCGCCGCTGCGAAAGGATGAATCGCCACCACGACCCCAACCCATTCGATGAAGAGGAAGTCAATCCCTTCTCTGTAAGTTGTCTCTGTCATCTTGGCAGTTACACGTGTAGATCCTTCGTCATCTTTTTCCTGTTGCAGCCGGGATTATCTACGTCGGATAAGTCGCTATGACAGGGCCTCTTTTTTGGGCGAAATCAGCGCTGTTGATATCGTTTCCTATTGCATATTTCAACGAATGTGATTTGCCACCCGTTAGTATAGGATAATGAGAGGCGTTTTTATATGGAATGGCTCGATCTGGATCTGGATCTGGTTCGTAATGTTTTGATAAGACCGAAAATTGACTGGATTGGTGTAATCATTATATAGTTGAGGATTCTGCTGGGGAGCCATCCACTTTATAATGTAGACAGGACATGGCTGTATTCTATTAAAAGTAAATCACAATCTAATATTTGGAAGTAGAAATTCATTAATCCTTACATTCAAACTTTACTAATGGAAAGTTGAGTTTTACAAACAACTTAACATTATATAACACTTGTGTGGTATAAAAGTTGTTGATCTGATAAGTATATTTCAGTGAAAACACAACAATGGCCAAGTTTGAAGGATTCTCATTTCAGTAATCTTGATTATTGGAGTGTATTTATAAGGCAATCTTTGTTGCTGCGTGCTGCCAGATTCTGGCTGCTGCAAAGTTCCCCCAGATTGATATATTGTAAAATATTATTACTACTAAGTAGCTCTCATCAGCACCAATACGGGAGATGCATTTAGATAAGAGGGTACTCATAAATAAAGACTGTACATACTTGTTCCCTACAATCTGATCAAATTACTTGTATTTGATGTTGGTATCACTTGAAAATTGTAAGAATGGAAGAGTTCCTCCAGCGTCAAATTCACGCATCCCTCCACCAGCAGCTCGACCCATTGGCTTTGGACAGAAGTATGATGCCACCGTGGATATCCCATTGGATACAATGAATGTAACAAACATTCGCCTGAGACACTCATAGTGGCTTTTCTGCTCTTGAGTTTATTTTTTTTATTTTACATCATGCTATTCATTCAGGATTCTAAGGACAAAGCAAAGGAACTTGCTGCATGGGAAGCAGATTTGAAGAGGAGGGAAAGGGTTAGCTCTTTATCTTGGGTCTTTAAGGATCATTTTTTTTTGCATCTCTCATTTTATCAGGACCAAATTGGCTAAAATATTGTTTTCTGTTGTGCATCCACATCAGCCCTTTAATACTCATATTTTAACGTTTATCAGGACATAAAAAGGAGAGAAGATGCTGTTTCTCAAGGTAGTATCTGAATTATAGACTTTTAGAGATCATATATGGTCTTTCTTCCATGGAATGCATGTGTCATTATTGTTTGTGGTGCTGTTTCAGCTGGCATTCGTCTAGACGACAAAAACTGGCCTCCATTTTTCCCCATTATCCATCATGACATAGCCAACGAAATTCCAATTCATGCTCAAAGGATGCAGTATCTGGCATTCGCGAGTTGGTTAGGTACATCATATTATATTCAAATATTACTGATTTTTTATTCTTATTTCTAGGAAATTTATATAACAACTTTTTCTTCTTCAAATGAATATTTGGTCATTGTTGCATTGCAAATGTACAACACTATTAGATACTGAGAGTTTGATGTTCTATATATTGTCCAAATCAATTGGATTTGTTGTTAGTTAATGTACATCATATCTTTTACAGGTATTGTTCTCTGTCTGGTCTTTAATGTCATTGCTGTGACAGTGTGCTGGATCCGAGGAGGGGGTAAGTTTTATATTGTTTACATGCTCAAGATTTTCAGATTTTTAAACAATGTCTTATAGCTTTATGTTGCTCAAAATTTTCTGATGGATTTGCTTTCTTCAGGAGTGAAAATATTTTTCCTTGCAATAATTTATGTGCTACTTGGATGCCCTCTTTCATATGTGTTGTGGTACAGGCCTCTATACAGGGCAATGAGGTGAGAGTTCAGTAGTCATTTCCTTTCTTTCCTGTCTTCTTGAAATTTAATCTTATTGAACAGTGGTGGGGGTAGCTTAGTACAATAACGTGTCCCTATATAAAATTGTCGTATGGAATAGCTTAATCCTATAATATGTCCTTATATTGGTTTGCTGGGGTGACCACCTTCGCATCTTATGTCTGATTAATTTATCAACGCCTACAGGACTGATAGTGCAGTAAATTTTGGATGGTTCTTCCTTTTCTATTTGGTGAGTGTTGCTATTTGTTTACCAAAGTTTAAATTTGTAGAACCGCTCTAGCTATCCTTTAAATTTCTATTTTGATATATTCATGCATGCAGCTGCATGTTGGATTCTGTATTGTTGCTGCTATTGCTCCTCCAATAGTTTTCCATGGAAAATCCCTGACGTAAGTGTTTGCCTTAAATCTGTTTTACTTGGTAGTTAGCACCATCAACTGATACCATTTAAAAAAGTTATATATGATGTGTCAGATCTTCCACTTTTTACCCTATTTGATCATATGGTGTTACTTTTACATTTGATGCAGGGGATTTCTTGCAGCAATTGATGTACTCAATGACCATGTGTTGGTTGGGGTAAGTTGAAACCATCTTATTTGTCTTCATTTTTTGGTCCCTTCTATGTGCTATTGCCATGCCTTATCATTGCACCTCCCATGTCGATTAGCTGAGTTCATTTCAGTTAATAAATATTCTCTATTGCAGATCTTCTACTTGATTGGGTTTGGCTTGTTTTGCTTAGAAGCGCTTCTAAGTTTGTGGGTTCTTCAGGTTAGAAATGCTGCTTACTTTCCTTCTATACAGAATCCTTTTTGTGAAGATGATTGGATTATCTAGTTTATCATTTCTTTATGCCTCTCTGCTCATGGAAAAGTCCACTTTTGTCCTTTTCACTACTTTGGCCCCTACCTATATTGCCTTGCATCATTTTGTCATTCATATGCGAATCCTAATTTTATTTCTTCCATTCTCCCTTCCGCAGAAAGTCTACAGGTTCTTCAGGGGCAACAAGTGAATCTCCTTACCAAGTTTCACTTACATGCTTGTGGATTTTCTTCAGTGATCGGATTCCCCAGCTACTGTAGTATATTCTTCAGGATCCTCATATACGTTTTAGGCTTGTTTTGTGCGATTATGACCATTGGCTCTACTATTAGTATCACTACTTTGTAGCTTTACCTTGCTTGAGTTGGTATTATTGATTACGTTTTTCTTATGCCCATGTATCCTTAATGAAAGTGGCTCCCACGACTAGTAAACAAAGCTCAAAATTACCCCCCATGATGTTTCTTCACAGATTTGTCAAGGTTCAGGAACCAGGTACCTACCATAGGCAGGCATACCTGTTAATGTACGAGGATCTCACAGGCTAAGTTGGAATGAGGCAGTGCATGGGTTCAAGGCCTACTGCCTAGATCCATGCTTAATTTTCAATGGAGGGTCTAACTAATCCATAATACATTTACGGTAACTTTCTCGTTTTCCTTTTTGGGTTCAAATAATGACATTTTCATGAAACTGTTGAGTGCATTAACTTTTGGGACATGAAATGATTATTTTCAAATATAGATATTGAGCCCCAACCTCCGGGGTAAAAGTCATCTTTACCCAAGTTTAAGTTCATTACTCGTAGTGATTCACTTCTAGTTCTCCCAAAAATTCATAAATATAAGTAATATTAATTCACGAGGACCTTTCAATAAATGTGTATTTTCTCTAATACTACTAATTTTTTTTACATTAATTAATTTACAAGTGACATTCAATAGATTCAATTCACTTTTTTAAGAATATGTTTGGATTGAGTAATTTGTAGATTAGGTGTTTGTGAAAGTGAAATGATAAATTTGGAGTTGTTAAACATTTTTAATAATTCAAGTTTGAATTGAATTAATAAATTAAAAAATAAATTTATCTTTTTAATTAAATTATATTAAATATATTTTATACTGTTAATTTTTAATATATAATATTTTGATTATATATTTATGTTATATAATTTTATATAAAATATTATTAATATATAAATTTGTTTAAAATATACAAAATATATAAAATAAAAATAAATAAGAAAATAAAGAAATAATATTATAAAAAATTAATAATAATATTAAAATAATTTAAATATAAAACAATCCCTCTAAATACCCCAAAAATGGGGTATTGAGTTGTATTGTAAATGTAGGGCTTTGGAGGATTTGTAGTTATTCTCTACCACTTCAAAACTCTAATTTTTTTACCAAATAAGAGATTTATTCACCTCTCCAAACTCCTCTCCAAATCTATCCAAACAAGTTAATTCAAACATAGTGTAAAAGATATTGTCAAATTTAAGTTCAATAGCATTTTCTCACCTAAAACCTTATATTTTAGAATTGTGAAGTTTTCCTAAGAGATTAAATAAAGTTTTTGGGCAGATTGAAAAGTTTGGTAAAGTTAAGAGAATAGGTTGGTATACATGGGAAGGTCTAGAGATCTATTTGCAATAAATGTAATGTTATAGACTAAAGTGCAAATAAGGCTATTTGTGCGGCAAAAAATCAACTTCTAGGTGGTCCAACATCCTAAAAATAATTGAATAAAGTTTAGGGAACTAAACAAGAGAAATGATAGATAAAGGGATCCTGAAACCTAAGTAATAAATAAAAAGGGAAAAATGGTAATTTTGTCTAAACTTAGGGAACATTCTATAATTAGTAAGAAATAGAGCTTGAAATTGTTCCAAAGCTTATTAGAGACTAGAATGGGAGTACTATTGCCCAACCCCCATACCTTTTTTATACTTCTTGTCTGTTATGTGAGACATCTACCCCTTCTTTCTCGGTCTCAATGCACACGAAGCTTCTAGAGCTTCACGATACACTAGACTAGCAATATTTCCCTTATGTTCCCTAAGTTATCCAACAACCCTTAGAATCAATATTACCTCATACTGGGCATCTCGATGGTTTTGTTTCTCAACAAACACAATCAACATCCTTTTGTTAATCTCCTAGGATCAAGTTTCGCTTCAATTGATTTCCCGGGCAATGAGAATTTCGTTAGCAATGTTTTCACAATTTTTGCTTTGTAATTTCACTATTCCGGCAAAGAACGATAGAATTGGCTTACCACAAAGGCTTTGGGAGGTCAAGGCTCGATTGTGGAGAGTCGAGAGAAGGTCTATCTAGTCTTAGGAGGTATGAGAGTGCCCCAAATTTATCTCAAAATTGTAGGCACTTTTTTGTCCCTTTGAGCAGTGGTACTGTGCGAACTCACCGACATTTCTCTAGTACTCCTCGAGCAGAAAGGATTATGTAGGAAGGTATAAGACATCTTTAGGATTCCAAAGAACCCAATTGCAAGCTTGGAGGTGGATAAAAGGGTTGATGTCATAGCTTTGGTTTAGGGATGGTCAGAAATTGGGGCATTTTGGTTTCTCTAAGCAGTGGAGGAGTGTAGAGGACGAATGGAGAGTTTTTTATATAGGGAGCTCGGAGACTGACCATTCTAGCCATCCATCCATCAATCGGCCATTAACTTTCTAATTTAAGGCTTGTTTGAGCAATTTAAAGCTTGTCGAAGTTAAGACGCTGGTCACTCTCCCTTTCCGTTCAGAAGTCTAAAGAAAGAAGACAACACTATGTGTGTGCATGCAAGCTTCGCACGTGTGGGTTGTCATGTGGCATGCTGTGATTGACTGGTATTACTGACGCGACCTCCCACTCAGTGTCTGAGTCACCATTTGAACCGTTGACAGGCTATGTGGAAGCCTCTCATTGGTTGCTTAAACCAACGTGGCCGCTGATCGAATCTTACCCTTTGTTGACCATGACATGTAGCATCCTCTAATTGGTTGGTTTAAATTCATTGATTTTCCCACTTGACATACTGTGCCATTGCCATGTTGGTTGCGGTTGTCCGATGTGTCCTTACTAAGTCTCGATTTCTAATTGGTCGATCATTCTCGAACATCCCTGTTGGCTCTTGATATAGCATCCTCGCCATGTGTTAGCCTTCCATTGGGCATCCCTACTAGTAGGGGCTTTCCTCATCTGACTGTTGACTAAGTAGACGTGTCATTCTCATATTGTTCACTCTTTAGTGACATGGATTTTTTCTCGTTTGACCGTTGACCTAGGACACTTGTCACACTCCGATTAGACAGTGCTTTCAAACGTTGACCAAGTTGCTTATTAGGCATGCTTCACCATGTGTCACGCGCTGACTGGGCACTGACCTGGCAGACGGTCCATTGAATGTCTAGACCATTGTCTAGTTCAGTTGGACTGCGTTCGGTGACCCAAAATTTAAAATTAGTCAATTTTCTAAAAATTAAAAATTTATAAATTCATTTTCTATCTAGTGGTTACTTCAATTTTCCAATTTGACATTTTTAAATCACCTAGAAAAATGAATCTTTAAATTTATTCAATCCGGTTCAAGTCCGGTTCCCCCTGAACGAATCCAGTTCTCACTTCCAATTTTTAATATCATACTTTTCCTTGATTTCTTGAACCTTAATTGTCCTTTGTGGTCACTTCATACTCCCTTTTGATTTCTCTTCATTATTTCAATTCACTTTGAACCACACTTTCCTTTAAAAAATTTATGGTACTCCATTTTAGTTTATTTGTCATTGGAAAACGGGGTTTACATCAAACAAGTAGGGACTTCATGTGCCAGACTCATAGAAAACCTACTTGAACGAACAAGTATCGAAAATAAATATGAATAGGAGGACACCTATTAAGGTAGTGCTAACGTCGAGGAAAATTGGAAAGTGAGGATAAGGGGAGATTGACTTATTTCTTCAAGATTTCCTGGGACACCCAGTTGATGTACGACTAACATCCTAGTTATACCATTGCGACGAGAAGGTGGAATTGAGTCTCATGTGTAAGGGGGCATGTAGCAAGGTTGTCGTTGGGAAGTTGGACATGACCCATGAATGCTAATACATTTGAGTGAGAGATGAGCCTAGTGTGCATCGGTTGTAGAAGAGAACACATGACTCCCACACTCTCATTGTAAACCCTATCCTTTAAAGATAAAAAAACCGGGGAAAGAATCGGTCAACTCAAGAGAGAAAACCAAGCTGGTTCATGAACCTTAACCAATAGAGAAAGGGTTAAATGGGAAAATGACAAACCCCAAGTGACTCAAAGAGTCATAAAAATCATAGAAAAGAACCTTGGGACAATTAGGAAGAGAAAACCAAATCGGTTCAGGGTAAACTGGAATGAATCGGATTGAACCAGTTTGAGCCATACTTGAACCTGTTCATAAATTCATTTTTCTTGGTGGCTTAAAATGATTAAATTGGGGAATTGAAGCCACATTTAGATGGATAATGAATTTAGAAAATTTTAATTTTGAGAAAATCGGTCGAATCGGGCCTAAACTGGCCAATTTACACATTGAACCCGATTGGACCGGTCTGATCCAATTCAGAACAGTGTCATCTTCTTCCTCAAGATGATAGCACTATTCATTCAATATAGAAACGAATAACGTCGACGAAGCTTAAATTGCTCCAATCAGGCCATTTCAGGGCGGTGATAAGCTTGACCAAAATGGAAAGTTTTCAGGCAAAGGGTCCCCGAGCTCCCTATATAAATAGCTTCTCTCCATTCATCCTCAACACACCTCAAATCTCCCATTCTCTATCAACTGCTCCAATTTCTAGAAAAGCTCAAACCAGAGCTTTGATATAGGCATTTTTTGCATTCTTAGGAGGCAAGGTTGGGTTCTATAGACTCTGGGGGAAGTCAACTACCTGATAGCAACTTCCTTTTGACCCGAGGACTACTGGAGAAGCATCGGCGGAATCAAATAGTGAAGCAGCTCTGAAGGATCGAAGCTGCCCTATTTTGGCCGAGCCGAATTCGGCTAAATTCAACCCTCCTCTGGCCAAACCAAGCCTTCCTAACACCCATACGACTACAACAGAGCTAAAAGGTAAGCCAATTCGGCCTTTTCATATCATTTTCGGTCAGAGTTAGAGAGAGAAAGTGCAAAACTTCACTAATAAAATTCTCCATCGATCCGATGTCAATTGTAGCAATTATTGATCCTAGAAGGAAACCCAGGACGAGAGCTTCCAAAGCTCTCTCTCTACGAATGATTTTCCGGCGAAGCTCCGTTTGAGCTTGTTTCTACCTCAATTCATGCGATTCAAAGCTTAGTTGAATCATATGGAAGTGTAGGAACTGATTTATACCTCCAATTGAAGCAATTAACCTCGATTGAATGGCCAATTTGAAGAAATCAAATTCAGTCAGTTTAAAAGGTGGAAATTGGGGATTTCAAAAAATTAAGGGACCTATTTGCAATTTCCCAAAATTGAAGGCCAATTAGCCATGAAAAAGATGTTGGAGGACCAATTGGTCGATTTTTGAAATATTTGGGGTCAAATTGCTATTTTTTGGAAAGTAGGGGCAAAATAGTAATTTTAGAAAAGTTGGGGACCAAATTGGAAATTTTGAAAAACTTGAGCCCCTTATACAATTTTGAGTAAAATGCGGTCTCAAAGGGAATTTTGGAAACCTTGGGACTCAAATTGGGTAAAACTTGGCATTAGGGACCTAAAGTTAAGAAAAATGAACTTAGGGACCTAAGTGCAATTAATCGATAATTTGTGAGTCTAGTCTTTTATGCCAAACCGTAATTGATAAGGCTGCCCAAATCGTGTAGGGAAAAGTGTGACCGGAACGCAAGCAAGAGAAAGCTCGCATAGACATGGAAAATCGACTGGGGACGAACACATTATGATTATCGGGTGAATGGGCATATTTACATCATATCTGGTCGGGATGGTGAGCAATTTAGAAACGAAAAATCACTTGTGAGTTGGACTTTAACATCATACTCAGTTGGGGTGATGAGCGATCTAAGCTAAAACCTACTTATCAATTGTAAGTAGTGGAAATCATACCCGATTCATATGATGAACTTCCTTGAAGGAAGGAGAAAACCCGCTTGCCGATTATAAGTGGAGATATCATCACACCAGATTGGTGGGATGAAGGGAAAATATACTTTTTATTAGAAGTGTTCTCCCCTAACCGTGTGTCAATGCTTAGACTATTTGGGAGACCTTTTTGATGGGAGCTAGAACAACTGTGATAGGCCAGAGGCCTCAGTTTTTGAACTTATGGGGCAAATTGCCTGGTTTTGGAAAATCACGTATAGTGGGCACGAGTAGGAGCTCGTAAAAAACCCAAGTTATAAAACCCATGAAAAAGTTTTAATGAAATGGTTGTGTGATTTCGTCATGGTACTGAGTCATGACCAACAGTACTCATAGGTCGACGAACCAGCCTAGAAAAATAGCTATAGGTCGGGTTGAGGGACGGGCCGTTGGACTAGTGGCATCAAAGATAATGGCTATATGTGAAAACTATTATTTTTGCATGCATTTGTGGTACCTGACCATCAAGACGCCTAAGAGGGGTAGCGATGGGTCCTAAGGGCTACTGGACGACATGGTGGAGATAAGGGCAGTTCGTCATGCTAGTCAAGTGACAAGCTCGAGGTAACTTCTTGCGCATGAGACCGAGGTGGGGTCGGGATGAGGTCTTTGTCCTCATACGAACACGGAGTGGCATTGGGTGTGTGAGGGTCAAATGTCGAGAACATTCACTCAGACTTAGGGTAGAATTGGACAAACTTCTATCTTGGTGGTCGATAAAGATGCTCCAAGCCACAAGTGGGTGGAATGGATGGGCTACACCTGCGAATGTGTGTTCCATTCTTGATTAACGGCATGTGTTGTCTGCTAAACACACCTAATATGAAAATGGGAAAAATGAATTTGAAAATTGAATTTTGAGGAGAAATTCTTTTAAAAGAAATGATATACATTGGCATAATTTAAATGAAGCTACTTTTCTTAAAAACTCACTACCAATACCCTCTCACTAAGTTGTAGAACCCACCCCCTCTCTTATACCACTTTCAGGAGTAAGAAAACATGACCAAAGAAAACACGATGATGTACCCTTCGTCAGGTATGCTTAATGTCACTTTTAAGCTTGCTTGTTTATTAATTTATGCTATTATAGGGAACAAGGTTTAAATTACACCTGGCTACTCTTGATTAAAAAGAAGGGGAAACCCTTCTTAAACCAATGGAGTGGCGGGTTGATCACGAGGATCTGACCAAACCGGGTTGGGGCATGACAACTTGAGTGGTATCAAAGCATTGTTCCCTTGAAAGCATTATCAATACTATGCCTTGACACTAACAAAAACTTAACTACCCTATAGGAAGAAGAGTTCCTAGGTAGTTTGTCATGCGAACCAAACCCCCACACGAGATCGTGAAAAAGACGTCTACCTCTAGAGAGGTAGCCATCCAACGGTTCTTGGAGATTGAAAAATGAGTACCCAAGGATATGGCTAAAGACTATAGTAAACTTGTTGGAGCCCTATTAGAGCCAGAAGGCATTGCATATCCTCCTTAAAGAGAGGAAGAACCTATCCCTCTTCCAAGGAGCCTGACACCCCCACTAGCCCCGCAACAGCCTAAAAAGACTTCAACTAAGAAAGAGACCTGGGATAACTATTTGGATGCCCATGCCACCTTTATGAAAGTCCACCAAATACCCCCACTAGCTCAATCCAACTTCAACCCTTCCAAATGGATGAGATGGACTTATGAGTGTAAGGATGAGGTTCTAAGAAGGTACAAACTCGAGGAAATTCATGAAGTTCATCCTATTAGGGAAGCTCGACGGGAGTATGGATGGACATCAACTTGTTCATCAGAGCCTTCAGACCACAAATCCAAAAATCATTCGGAGGCTAACTCCTGGCCTATGACTCAAAGAGACTAGGAAGTAGTGAATTCCTGTAATAAGCCAAGTACGACAAGAAACTACCTCTTTGAATAAATAAAGCTCATTTTCCTTAATTAAAGGTTAATCTTCCTGATAATGACAAGTACAACTAATAGATTGGAGTATACCAATCATGATCGAGGTAGTAGATGGAGAGAAGGCCACTTAAGGAGAAAGACTACATGTCACCTCTAGTTAACACTAACCCTAAGATAGCCAACTTAAATAGTTCCCCCATAAGAACTAGAAACATGGAGTAACAAGGTAAGAAGACTGGGAAAGGAGTTTCTAGAGAAGGACCAACAGTCTACCTAGAGTCACTAGAAAATACATACCCTAACCAAGGGTAGGAAGAAGGGAAAGAGTGTGTTCATATGGGGTCCAATGTAAGGGAAGGCATCATTAAAAGATGTAGGAAGAGTGGAGGAATGCCAAAGGACCATAAGGATTAAGAGAGCCCTCATACAAGAGTTTGGAAACCAAGAGTAATTGGGTTGCCTCTAAGAAGAACCAGTTGAATGAAAGATAACCAAGAGGAGAGGTAATGTACAAGAACCCCTCAAAAAAGGTGAACGTGGAAAACCTCCTTAGACAACTCTAGGATAGGACACGATAAGAGTAAAGAGGAAAAGAAATGTGCTAGGAAAGAGAACTCTGGAGGAATGAATGGGACTAAATACCCTTGAAGGAACCATTGATGGGCGACTAGACATAACGTAGAGTGCTTGAAACCTCCCACAATTAGGAACTCCTCGAAGGAAGGATAAGGAACAAAAAGGGAAATAAAGGATGAAAAAGTGATTAAGGTTAGATAATCATATCGATATCAGAAGGGTGTACGAAAGGAAAGAAGGAAATGCATTCAAGGAGCGTTAGGGAGTTGAACGTGAAAAAAAAATTCAGGATGGATGTCCCTAAGAAAAAGGATGAAGGTAGGAAGTGAGACCATGAGAAGAAAATTTCCAAGATAAGGAACTGAAGGATGGAACATAAGAGGCATAAATCGAAATAAGAGAACAAAAAAGGGGCATAAGTAGTTAAGAATGTCTCTGAATGACAGGTGCGACTTGCTTTGGAAAAAGGAGAGTAGTCAAGTTGGAGACAATGAGAAATAACAAAATGATTAAGGAAAATAAATGATGCACTATGAAGGATCCGAAAATAGTAAGGACTACACCCTAAAAAGTACATCTGTACCAAGACAAGTGACCAAGGAGAATAGTGGGGATGAGGCAGTTAAAGAATTACCCCTTGAGAAGACCATAAATTTGACACCAGCAAGGAATGGAAAGGTGTAAAAGTAAAAACGTTGGAAATGAAAAATGAAGAAACTTTTAAAGAAATAAATGGCCGAGAATGAATCGACGACCAAACCCAAACCATGGAAGGGATTAAGTAAGCTCTCCGTAGGGGATGAATCAACCTCGAAAGGAAAATAAACTAGAACCCTTGACCAATAGGAATAAAAATCGTAGGGAATAACAAGTTGGGATAAAGACAAGGATAAGGGATGTGCTATCAAAACTCCCCAAAGTAAGGATAAGCCGAATGGGATGACATCAAGGATGTGATGAGTTCAACTTAAAGATAGGTAACCAAGAAGATGAAGGAAAGAGGAAATTCGGGAAAAAGAGGAGGAAGCCTACCAAGGAAAGGAGGCTAGAAGAGGCATACATATTCCAACGGAGAAGTAATAAACCCAACTAAAGTGGGATAGAGGAGAAAATTTCAACTTGAATGCAAGTTGGTAATAAAGGTCCAATTACAAGAGAAGTTTACCCAGAAACCAAGGAGTAAGTTAAAACTCAAGGAATGGGTAGAGAAGGAGATAAGATTGAAAGATGCCATATAAGTAAGAAAGGGGTGGTTTGCCCATAATAAGGACATAGAGGAAAGACTACCTAAGAAACCTTGGGAGAAGTAAGCCTCAAATTAAGAATTGGATAATTGAAATGACCATGGACATCAAGACTTGTCGTGGTCCATGTTCACTTAATGGAGCCTACAGGATGACGGCTGGGCATAGTGTGGAATACATGAAATAAGACCTAAAAATCAAAAGTTCATTGAATAGGGAATGAGGGATGAAATGGGAATTTTAAGACAATGGAAGATTAAAAGCGGGCAAATGTCCCAAAATAAAGAGAGTGTAGGGAAGTAAAGAGAAGGAACTTTCAAGAAACTAATAAGAAGATCGAAGGTATAACCCTAAAAGGGAAGTTTCTACCTTAAAGGACATAATAGAGAATGGAAACCATAAAAGGGGGAGACCTCCCCAAAACAAGGAATCAATACGTAGACCGAAAGAGGGTCAACATGGAATAAGAAATGGTGAATGGTCACAAGCAAGCAAGAAAGGATGGAGAAAAGGAAAGCCTTTGAGTAAAAGATGCCAATGTAAATGAGGAAGGACATAAGTGACAAAGGATCTCAATGTGTTAGTAAGTAGGGAAACCGACAGGTTGAACCAGGGAAAAACAATAGGAAAATTGATAAAAAATGAGTAGATTAAGGGAACCGACACAATTATGATATAAAGAAAATTTAAGGACAATTGGACTACATAGAAAGTAGTTGGGAAACAATATAGAGTAGTAGGAAGGAACAAAGCCCTTCAACTCTTGAACAGATGGAAGGGCATAAACCATTATCAATAATACACATTCTGGAAACCATAAGAGGCAAAGATAATTCCAGAATATATCATATTGTAAGAAACATGTGGTGCCAATAGTTCCAAGCAAGGTGATGAAAGTAGGACCAAGTCCGATGGCCAAACCTAAGAAATGGAACTAGAATCGTGGTAAACCAAAAATGGAGGAAGGGCCAAATAAGATACGGAAGAAAGACTTCTCAAGTACATGGCTAAAGAACCAAGTGAAAGGAATAGCCAAAGTGATAGCAAGACGAGCAAACCCTAGGAGGACACCTTTAAAGATAAGAAAACCGGGGAAAGAACTGATCAACTCAAGAGAGAAAACCGAGCCGGTTCATGGACCTTAACCGATAGAGAAAGAGTAAAATAGGAAAATGAGAAACCCAGATCAGTTTAGTATGAACCGGATCAAACCAGACTAAACTAGATTGAACCGATTTGAACCATACTTGTACTGGTTCCTAAATTCATTTTTCTTAGTGGCTTAAAAGATCAAATTGGGGAACTGAAGCCACCATTAAATGGAGAATGAATTTAGAAAATTTTAATTTTGAGAAAATCGGTTGAATTGGGCATGAATCGGTCGATTTACGCATTTAACCCGGTTGGACAAGTCCAGTCCGGTTTGGAATAGTGTCATCTTCTTCCTTAGGATGACATCACTGTTCATTCAATGTAGAAACGAATAATGCCAATGAAGCTTAAATTGCTTCGATCATGCCGTTTTAGGGTGAGGATAAGCTCGACAAGAATGGAAATTGTCGGGAGAGGGTCCTCGAGCTCCCTATATAAAGAGCTCCTCTCCATTCATCCTCCACACACCTCAAATCTCCATTCTCTCTCAACTACTCCAATTTCCGGTGAAGCTCGAACCAGAGCTCCAATATAGGCATTTTTTATAGCCTTAGAGGCAAGGTCAAGTTCTATAGACTCTGGGCGAAGTCAGCTACTTGACAGCAATTTCCTTTCGACCTGAGGACATCAAGAGAAGCGCTAGCAGAATCAAATAGTGAAGTAGCTACGAAGGACCGAAGCTGCCCTATTTTGGCCGAGCTGAATTCAACCAAATTCAGCCCTCCTTCGGCCAAACCAAGTCTTCACAACAACCCCACGACCCTCACATGACTGCAACGGAGCTAAAAGGTAAGCCAATTCGATCATTTTCTGTCATTTTTGGTCGGAGTTAGAGAGAGAAAGTGTGAAACTTCACTAATAAAATTCTCCCTCGAGTCGATGTCAATTCTAGCAATTCTTGATTCTATAAGGAACCTCAAGACGAGAGCTACCTTCCTAGATAGAGAGCTCAGATCGTTGCACCTCCAACGGTAAGCTTTCAAAGCTTTCTCTCTCTACAAATGATTTTCCGGCGAAGCTTCGTTTGAGCTCATTTTGGCCTCTATTCATGCGATTCAAAGCTTAATTGAATCGTATGAAAGTATTGGAACTGATTTATACCTGGAATTGAAGCAATTAACCCCGATTGAATGGCCAATTTGAAGAAATCAAATTCGGTTAGTTTGAAAGGGGGAAATAGGGGGAAATTTTGGGAAAAATTGGGGATTTCGAAAAATTGAGGGACCAATTTGCAATTTCCCAAAATTGAAGGCCAATTGGCCATGAAAAAGATGTTGGAGGACCAATTGGTTGATTTTTGAAACATTTGGGGTCAAATTGCTCTTTTTGGAAAGTAGGTGCAAAATGGTAATTTTTGAAAAGTTGGGTATCGAATTGGAAATTTGGAAAAACTTGATCCCCTTATAAAATTTTGATTAAAATGAAGAATCAAAGGGAATTTTGGAAACCTTGGGACTCAAATTGGGCAAAAATTGGCATTAGGGACCTAATGTTAAGAAAAATGAACTTTAGGGACCTAAGTTCAATTAATCGATAATTTGTGAGCCTAGGCTTTTATGCTAAACCATAAATGATAAGGCTGCCCAAATCGTGTAGGGACAAGTGTGATCGAAATGCAAGCAAGAGAAAGCTCGCATAGACTTGGAAAACCGATCGAGGACGAACACGTCATAGTTATCGGGTGAGTGAGCATATTTACATCATATCTAGTTGTGTTGGTGAGCAATTTAGAAATGAAAAACCACTTGTGAGTGGGACTTTAACATCATACCCGGTTGGGGTGATGATTGATCTAGGCTAAAACCTACTTACTGGTTGTAAGTAGAGGAAATCATACCCAGTTGGTATGATAAACTTCCTTGAAGGAAGGAGAAAACTTGATTGCAGGTTGTAAGCAGAGATATCATCACACCTGGTTGGTGGGATGATAGGAAAATATACTTTTTGTCAGAAGTGTTCTTCCCTAACTATGTGCCAATACTTAAACTATTTGGAATCCTTTTTTTATGGGAGTTAGAACAACTGAGATAGGCCAGGGGCCTCAATTTTTGAACTAAATGGGCAAATTGCCTGGTTTTGAAAAATCACGTGCAGTGGGCCCAAGGCCAGTGAGCACGAGTAGGAGCTCGTAAACAAACTCGAGTTATGAATGCCATGAAAACTTTATAATGAAATAGTTGTGTGATTTTGCCATGGTACCGTGTAGGGGTTGACAGTACTCAATGGATTGGCAGTAGTGTGTTAGGGATAGGTCGATGGACCGGTCTAGACAAATAGCTACAGGTTGGATTGAGGGTTAGGGCCGTTGGACCTATGGCACAGCTACAGCTACAGGTATGCTTAATGTCACTTTTAAGCTTGCATGTTTATTAATTTATGCTATTCTAGGGAATAAGGTTTGAATTATGCCTTGTTCCTCTTGATTAAAAAGAAGGGGAAAGCCCTCTTAAACCAAGGGAACGGCGGGTTGATCACGGGGATCCGACCAAACTGGGTTGGGGCATGGCACTTATGGACTCAATTGGTATTGTGAAATACCCTTTAGGAGTGAATTAGGGCAAGTGAAATTCCCACATGTGAGGGCCATAAGTATGCCATGTAAGAAGGCTATGAGTATCCCATGTGCATGCGGGCCATGACTATCTTTTGCATGTTAAATTTCTACTATAGTTGAGCAATATGTTTGATTGGACTGTGTGAACTAATCATAGAACGTCCCGACCATGAAATAGAGCATGGTTACGGGTGGCTCAAAGCATGAGTCTGAAAGGGCAAGGTAAATCCTGTTCTCTCAAAATTAGAAGCCGAAAATGAAAGCGAAAACTTTTGAGAGAAAACCAAGTATCAAAGTGATGCGAAATTGGTAAAAAATAGTCAAAATGGGAATATGGAAAATTCTAAGTGGTCAATGAAGATCCAAAACCAATGGAAAAGAACCATGGATGGAGTTGGATGAGGAAATTGGACCAGTTCAGTGTGAACTAAACCTGAACCAAATTAAACCGGATTGAACTATGAAAAGCAATTCAAAGATTCATTTTTCTAGGTGACTTAAAAGCATTAATTTGAAAAATTGAAGTCATCACTAGATAGAAAATAAATTTAGACAAATTTAAAAATTTTTAATTTTTAGAAAACTAGTCGACTAGGGCCTAAAGAACATGATTTTTTTATTTTGGGTCACCAAACTTAGTTTGACCGTACTTGTCAATGGTCCAGCCGGTCAATGAACTGCTTGCTAGGTCAGTGCCTAGTCAGCACGTGTGACTAATCAGCGCACGACTCATGGTGAAGCATGCCCAATTAGCCACTTGGACAACTCTTGGAAGCACTCACTAATCAAAGTGACACATGTCCATGGTCAATGGTAAAAAAGGTCCTCAACGACTGACCAATGGGAGAGAGATACGTGTCCTAAGTCAAATGGTCAAATAAGGAGAAGCCTCGTCTATAGGGCTGACCAATGAGGTGGTAACACGTGACAAAGGTGCCATGTTAGTGGCCATCTAAGATGTTAGAGAAATAGTCGACTAATTAGAGGTTGACACATGGCAGAGCTACGCTGGATGGTCCCAACAAATCGGAGGCTAGCACGTGGCATTGGCACAATGCGTCAAGTAGGAAAAATGTCAAATTTAAATTAACCAATCAGAAGATAATACATGTCACAGTCAATAGATGGTCAAATGTGGTTAGCGGCCACGTTGGAATGAGTGGCCAATGGGAGGTCACCACGTGGTTGGTCAACGAGTCAACGGATGACTAACACACTGAGTGGAAAGTCGCGTCAGCGAAGCCAACCAATCACGATGTGCCATGTGGCATCTCGCACTTGCAAAGCACATATGCATCTCTAACCTCTGAACTGGGTAGATAAGGATGATGGAAAGGCTGCTATCACACTGGTGACCAAAAACTCCTCTCGACATGGCTGTAAATGCAAGAAATTATGGCTGATTGATTGTTGAATAGATAGACTTGTTAGTCCCTGATCTCCCTATATAAAAAACTCATATCCATTCATCCTCCTCATCCCTCAAATGCCTGAAGAAGAAGAAGAAGAAGAGTGCTCCTTTTCTTGATGAAGCATGAACTAGAGCTCTGACTTGGGCACATTTCTCCACCTCCAAAGTTGAATTTGGGTTCCCTAGAATCTTGAGAGTGTCATCTACGTTCCTGCCTACTTTATTCAGCTCGAGGGTCATTGGAAAAACGCTGACGAGCTCACACAGTACCTTTGCTCCCTTGGTAATCTGTGGACAGAGTTGATCGAGCTTAATTCGAGCCATCCTTAGACCAACCCTGACCAAACCAAGCCCATCATACCTTCCCTAGAGGAGTCTAGACCTTCCGTAAACCTTCATGGTAAGTCCCCTCTGCCGCCCTTCGCCAAAATATACTATTCATAGTTTGTTTTGCCCGAAAACTAAGTTAAATAATTCTCACTGTTTAGGCCACCAATTGAGGCACGATTTGATCTAGGAAGGATACCCAGGAAGGGAGCAACCCAATGGAAGCAAAAGTTTTATCTACCGGACCCTCACTGGTGAGTAATTGAAAGTAAAGTGGGGCCAATGCCATGTTTTGAAAACTCATACATGTGGGCCCAATGCCAATGGAAATGGGCCCAGTCTTGTAAATAAATTTAATTTAATAGCTTGTCAAAATTTATCACAATTAGATAATGCTTACTGAAGTTACTATGCAGAAGCTAGGTCATAGCTTGTTGGGCTAGTAGCACAAAGATAAAGGTTTTAAATACAAAAAATACTTGTATGTGATTGCAATCGTATGAAATTAAGAGGCGCTCGGTATGGGGTAGTGCATGCTCTAAGGGTTGTTGGAGAGCAAGGTTGGCAGAAGGGCAAAAATGTTGTTCTTGTATGTCTTGAAGCTCTAGAAGCTTCATGCACTTTGAGACTGAGGGGATAGAAGAGTGAGGTCTCACCCCGTACAATTTGGGGATCGAAGTATCGATAAATTTGCAGGTTGGGCCAAGGTGCTCACACAAACAATGTGGTGGAGGTTGTGGCCTCTCACCAAGGTGAACGGTAAAGGCACTCTGGGCCACAAGTGGAACATATCAAGGTTGTTGTCTCTGTGGGTTTGTTGTGCGATTGTTTGACCCGTTTATGGATAAAGGGTGCTTGTTTATTTTTCTGTGTGAAACAAACCGTGGTAGGTTTAATTAATTAAATCACTCCAACTAGGAAGGTACCTACCCCAAACTTGATGAAATAAGTTAAGAGGTTTTCAAGAAACTTTTTGAAAGATAAGACAAGTAGTGGCTTTCTTATCACATATACATTTTCAAGAAAGGAAACTTTACTTAAATACATACTAAATTAGGGACATGAAGTCATAATGTCCTGTAAACCCTACTCATTGAGTTATAGAACTCACCCCCTCTATTAAACCCTTTTAGGAAAAATACGAAGAATGCGGGTGAATATTTAACACTTTGGTAAGCCTTATATAATAATCATATTTCGGTATATTTTATGGAAACATATTTCCTTAAATTTATTTTGAAATATTTACAGTTTACACTTGATTCTTGCTGGTACCATAGTGGTGGTTACCTGTTTTAATTATTGGAAGAAGTGGCGGGTTGTTCACAAGTTTCCGACCAAACCGAGTCGTAGTGTGACATGCCAAGTAAACATGATATGTGAAAGTGTTAAGGACCCACACCAATATATGTAGAAAGTTAGATTGGGTTGTTTGAGTTGTAAGCCATGAAGTTGCTCGACGTTAGAACCCCATTCACTGAGTTGTAAGCTCATCCCCTCCAAAAAAATGATTGCAGGTAACTCGACCATAACTCGACCAGTTCATCATAGTATTTATTAACGACATATCGGTGTACTCCCAAACAAAAATAGACTATGAAATACACCTTCACATAGTGCTGAAGGCGTCGAGAAAGGAACAATAATTCACCAAATTCATAAAGTATGAATTTTAGATGAGAGAAGTAGGATTACTAGGTCACATGATATCAGGAAAATGAATTTAGGTAGATCCAACAAAGATCGAAGCAGCATCCAACTAGAAAGTGTCAAAGAACCTTATGGGGGTGATGAGCTTCCTAAGGTTAGCCATATACTATATGAAGTTCATGGAGAACTTCTCCATCCTAGTATCTCCAATGGGTGTCAAGTATGAGTGGTGCACAAAGTGTGAAGAAGCATTCCAAGAACTCAAGAAATGACTTGCCACACCTCCCATACTTGCCCATCCTGATATGAATGGAGGGCATTACACAGTGTTTAGTGACATGTCAGGACACAGACTAGGATGCGTACTGATGTAGTGAGGCAAGGTGATCTCGTATGCATCTAGACAACTAAAGAAGCGCAAAGTCAATTATCCAACTAATGACCTTGAGTTGGCAGCCATTATTTTTTATCTATAGATATGGAGGCATTATCTATATGGGGTTACTTACCGAATCTTCACAGATCATAAGAGCCTCAAGTACTTAATGATGCAAAAGGAGATAAACTTGAGGTAGATGGGATGGTTGGAGCTAATAAAGGACTACAATCTAATAATAGAATATCACCTGGAAAAAGCAAACATGGTAGCAGACACCCTAAGTCACAAACACGAGATGAGCATAACTCACATGAGGTTAATATACATGCGCATGCTAGAACAACTAAAGTAGATATGCATATCCCATGACACGAATATGGAAACTCTGTGTTTGATGGTGAACTTGATAGTTCAACCTTCATTGGTGGATCTAATCAGAGTCAGGTAGAAGATCGACCACAACCTAAAGAAATACACTGACAGGATCATGGAAGCAACTACCATTGACTTCTACATAAGAGCATATGAATTACTAACCTTTAAGGGTTGCGTGGTGGTAACATATAATGTAGGACTAAAGAACACCATACTTGAGGAGGCACACGACTTTGTTTACGCGATGCATCCTAGCAGTACGAAGATGTACAAAACATTGAAAGAAGGTTACTGATGGCCAATAATGAAAAGGGAGATCATTGAGTACATTGTCAGGTGTTTGTCCTATCAACAGATTAAGGTCGAGCATCACAAGCTAGCAGGACTCCTCCAACTACTCCCTATTCTGGAATAGAAGTGAGAGAAGATCATGATGGACTTCATGATGGGATTGCCCCCATCTGCTCGAGGACACGACACAATATGGATCATTGTGGACTAACTTATAAAGGTTGTCCACTTTCAAGCCATTAAGCTTACAAACTCAGTGGAGAAACTAGCCAAGTAGTATGTAGTCAAGATCATATGCTTGCATGGAGTGCTGGAATCAATAGTGTCGGAAAGAGATCTGAGGTTTACCTCCAGGTTTTGGTTGAGTTTATAGAGCTCGCTCGGGATGAAGTTGCATATGAGAATGGCGTTCCAACCCCAGACAGACTGACAGACAGTCCAAGTGGACAATCCAAACTTTAGAGGACATGTTCCGAGCATGTCTTCTAAACTTTGGAAAAATATGGGAAGACTACATATGCCTCATGGAGTTTGTGTAGAACAATAAGTATTAGGCTAGTATACAAATAGCCTAATATGAGGCATTATGTGGGAGAAACTTTTGAACTCTGCAGTACTGGGACAAGGTGGGAGAATGTAGGTTGGAAAGAGTGGAGCTCATTGAAGAAGCAATGGAAAATATCTGAGTGATTTGACATCGGCTTAAGGCGGCATAAGACTGGTAAAAGAGCTATGTCAGTAACCGACACCGAGAGCTACATTTTGAGGTGGTCAATCAGGTGTTCTTAAAGGTCTCCCCATGGAAGGGGTAATCAAGCTTCAAAACAGGGGCAAACTGAAGCCAATATACATTGGACTATACCTAATCACCTAGAGAATCGGACTTGTGGCATACAAGCTAATGTTGCCACCCGAAATGAACCAGATTCACAATGTGTTCCACTTGTCCATACTAAGCAAGTACAAACCCGACACGAGGAATATGTTGGACCAACCTCCTCTAGCGCTAGAGGAAGCTCTAATGTATCCAGTGGAACCGGTACACAACTAGATTGACATGAGAATAATCTTTAAAGGAAGAAGATCCCAATGGTCAAGGTTTCGTGTAAAAATAACCAAGTTGTCATGCCCTAACCCGGTTTGGTCGGATCCCCGTGAACAACCCACCACTCTCCTAGTTTATTAAGGGTTTTCCCCTTATCTAAACTGTGAGGAGTAAGATGTCCCTTTTCACATGTACATTTCCTGTAATAACATTAATAAAAATTGGATATATAAACCTTACATACCATTCTTGCAGGTTCAACTTTAGGTAGGTTTTCCGTTGGTTACCGGAAAAGGGGGTAAAGGGAGGGGGTGAGTTCAACAACTTAGTGAATGGCTATTGGGTGAGAGTTTTCACAAAATCAATTTTAATTAGAGTGTGTCAGACTCCTCATTTCATTAAAAATGCATTTCTTTAAATTTCGGTTTATCAAAAACTTTTTCCAAAGTTTACCAATTTATTTCCAAGGATTCTCAAATCCTTTCATGATTTTCATAACCTCTTTCCAAGGTGTATTTCACAAACAACACATGCCCTTCATCAAGAAGGGTACACACACATATTCGCAAGATGCAGTTATGCAGACTGCACCCACTTGTGGATCAGAGCATCTTGACCATTCACTCTGATAGAAGTACCTGACTTCTACTTAGAGTCTGAGTGAACATCTTCGATGTTCAATCCATAGACCCAAAATACTTCGTGTTCATATGAGGTCGGAGACCTTATTCTAGTCTCATGCGTATGAAGCTCAAAACACAGTAGTTGTAGGAAGCCCCAAACATAGTAGCTTCATGGAGTCCAATCATAGTAACTTTGTGGAGTCCAAACACAGAAACTCCATGACTAACTAGTAGAATGAGAAATCTAAATGTAGTAGCTTCTCCTTCCCTTATCCCCACCATGTCGTCCAATAGCCCTTAGGACCCATCACTACCGCCGAGGGTGTCTTGATGGTCTCGTGCATGCACAAACAATAGTTTTCACTTTCTTAGCTATTGTCTTTGGTGAGACGGTCCAACAGCCTTGACACTCAACCTGGCCTACAACTATTTGTCTGACTGGTCCATCAATCTAGCCCTGACACACTATAGCTAGCCCATTGAGCCTTGTCCGTATTGACTTGGTACCGTGGAAAATCACACAGTAAATTCCACTTTTAATGAGAGTTTTCATGGCTCATCCCATTCATGTTTGTTTATGAGCTCCTGCTCATGCCAGCTGACCTTAGGCCCACTGTACGTAATTTCCCAAAACTAGGCATTGTAGCACACAAGTTCCAAAGCTGAGGCCTCTGGCCTACTTGAGCTATTCCATCTCTTGTCAAGAAGGTCTCCCAAAAGTTTTGAACATTGTCTCACAATCAGGGGAGAACACTTCTAACAAAATAAACTTTCTATCCATCACACAAATTGGGTGTGATGACATCTCCGCTTATAATTAGTAAGTAGGTTTTTTACTTCCTTCCAGGAAGTCCATCATACCAACCGGGTATGATTTACTTATAACTGGTAAGTAGTTTTTCCGCGTAGTTCTCACATCACTCCAACCAGGTGTGATGTTAAAATTTCACATAGTAGTGATTTTTCATTTTCGAGGTGTGCATCATCCCAACCGGGTATGATGTGAAAAATCCCAATCACTCGATATTTGTAGTGGATTCCTCCTTAATCGACTTTTTGCCTCCACACGAGCTTATCATTATTGTCGTTCCAGTCCTTCATATCCCTACACGATTTGTACATCCTTATTTATTAACATTTGGCATGATAGCCTTCATTCCTCACGTATTAACGAAAATGCCTAAACTTTTCAGTTAATTGCATTAAGTTCCTAAAGTTCTTTTTCTTTAACTTTGTGTCCATAATGCTAACTTTTCCTCAAATTGAGTCCCAAAACTACTAAAATTCACTTTGGGTCCTCAATTTATTCCAAATAACTTAAGGGGTTCATGTTTCACAAATTTCCAATTTGGCCCCCAACTTTTCAAAAATTACCATTTTGCCCCTACTTTACAAAAATGGCAATTTGACCCCAATAAATTTCAAAAATTGACCAATTGATCCTCCAACATCCTTTTCATGGCCAATTGGCCCTCAATTTTGGGAAATTTCACTTTGGTCCCTCAATTTTACGAAATTCCCAATTCCCCCCAAAATTTCCCCTAATTTTCACCCTTTTAAACTGGCCAAATTTGATTTCATCAAATTGACCATTCAATAAAGGTTAATTGATTCAATGGAGCTTTGAAGCCTATCATTTGGATCCAAATTGAGCTCAAACGAAGATTCATTGGAAAATTGAACTTAGAGAGAGAAAGCTTCGAAAGCTTACCGTTGGAGGTGCGACGATCCGAGCTTTTTATCGGGGTAGGTAGCTCTTATCATGAGGATCCACCTAGAATCAAGAATTGAAATAATTCATATCAAATTGAGTGAGAATTTGGTTAGTGAAGTTTCACCATTCCTCTCTTTAACGCTAATCAAAATTTATAGAGGGGGAGCAAAATTGGCTTACTTTTTAGCTCTAATTCGGTCGTATAAGGGTTGTGGAAGTGTTGGAAGAGCTTGATTTAGCCTAAGGAGGGCTCAATTTGGCCATTTTTTAGCTCAGCCGAAATAGTGCAGCTTCAATCCGCCGGAGCTGCTTCACTGTTTGATCACATTGGCGCTTCTCCAGCGATCCTTAGAGCAAATGGAAACTACCGTCGGGTAGCTGACTTCTCACCAAATCTAAGGAACAAGACCTCGCCTTATTTGGCTCAGAAAAATTCCCAAGTCAGAGCTCTGGTTAAGGCTTCATCGAAAATTGGAGTAGTAGAGAGAGAGAGAGAGAGAGAGAGAGAGAGAGGAATTTTCAGGTGTGAGGAAGAGGAATGGAGAATAGCTCTTTATATAGGAAACTCAAGGACTTCATTTCCTGAAATGCCCTAAACTGAGACTTTTCATCTTCGCTGGCGCTGCTTGCTTTTTTGGCGAGTTAATAGTGCTGTCAAATAAAGGAAGAAGACAACACTATTTCGAACCGAACCGGAACGGTCCGAATCGGGTTCAATACTTAAACTGGTCGGTTTAGGCCCATTCGACAGAGTTTTTCAAAATTAGAATTTTCTAAATTCATCTAAATTCATTCTCTATCCAATGGTGGCTTCAAATCTCCAATTTTAATATTTTAAGCCACCTAGAAAAATGAATTTAGAAATGGTTCAATAGTGGTTCAAACCGGTTTAGGTCCGGTTCACTTGAACTGGTTTGGTTTTCCCTTCCAATTCATCCCAAAGTCCTTTTCCATGACTTTTATAACTCTTTAGGCACTCGAGAGTTGTAAATTTCCCTTTTTACCCTTTCCTTACATGTGATTTGTGAACCAACTCGATTTTCTCACTTGGGTTGACCGGTTCTTTCCCTGATTTTCTTACCTTTAAAGGATGGGGTTTACAACTCTCCCATCCTTTTATAAGTTTTGTCCCCAAAACTAAATTAACATCCTTTGCCATGATAATAATTTGCCTTGACGCCCACTTGGGGTTTGCTTGTCATGCTAACATTTCGTTTATTCTTTCACTTAGCCCCTTTTAAGCACGCACCTCAGGAACTTCTTTTCCTTTTCACTATTTACTCTTTCCACAGAGTTTATCATAACTAGAAGAGTCTTATCCACTATTTAAAAGGCACATCTTTAGTTTCACTTCTCCCTCTGCTTAAGGCAAGATTCTTCCTCTTGGGGTTCTTGCCCAGGTCTTTAGGATTGGGAGTTCCAAAAAGCCCAATCATTCTCACGTCTAGTTATTCTCTTGATCATTGAAACCATTAGTTTATGGTTCTTTCGAGCATTATGTACTTTTTTTCATGGGTTTCGGTGTTGTGCCCCCTTCGTCTTATTTGGACCTTTCTTCCATCCATTATTTATTACAACTTTGGTCAAAATTATGTTTGACCCCGTCATGCTTACCAACCGACTCTTCCTTACCTGAGTCACATGTTTCCTCGGGACTGTTGGGCTTACATGCCCCTTACACCATGACATACTCTAGAACCTGTCTTTGACCAATTTAAATTTTAGAACACTTCCATAATGGTTATTCTTAACTTTCTAACCTTTCAGGGATCATATAAATTCATCCCTTTTTCATGTGGTAGTATTCCTCAACTACCTTTACCGTTATCCAATCAACTTACATAATTGTGTTGGTTTTCCTTACTCACTTTTCCTTTCCCATCTTTTCTATATGGTCTTTCCAGTTCTAATTATTGGGTTTCTAGATGATTTACTAACACGCTGTGATTCTTCTCTTCTTAGGTCCTTCCTTATTTCTAGTGGCATCCTTTACTCAAGGACTTTCCCTTTCTCTAAATACATTCTTACTTGTTCATGACCATTTCACGATTATTTATTCTGAATTGATCCCTTTTAGTTTACGTGTCAATTGCTTTATTTGGGAGGTTCCCTTCTTACGATTTCATTCTCTACTATGTGCCTCAAAGTAGAGACTTTCATCATTGGAACTACACGTTCAACCTTCTCAAGATTTCTTCCAAGTTCCCTTTTCTTCATCTCTCTACACCTTTTATATTAGGGCATCTGCCCACTTTCAATCCTCAATTGTATTAAAATCTCCATTTCATTTCTTATTCCATATCCAAGAACATCCTACCATTAGTCTTGTTTCTTGTCTACTCTTTTGGGCTCCATTAGGCAATCGTGGACCATGACCAGTCTTGATGTCGTTGGTCATTTCTTTTATTCACTTCTAAAGTGAAGGGTTTACCTTTCCGAGATTTCTTAGGTGTTCTTTCCTCTATTCCTTTGTTATGGGTAGTCCACCCCTTTCCTACATGTCATGCTATCTTTCTACTTATCTATTCCTTGGGTTTAACTTACTCCTTGGGTCCTCCTAGTATGCTTCCCTTGGTTCTTTCACCTTAACATGCTCTTCATTTCCTCATCCTTCGTCACTTGGTCCATTACTTCTTTGTCAGGACATGTATGCCTCCCCATGGTTTCCTTCCTTGGGAGAATCTTTTCCTTTCTTTCCCAAAATTCCTTTTTATTTGCCCTTGAGGGCATCTAACCTTAAATTTACCTCCCTGAAATCTTTAGATGCCATCCTTCTTGTTTCCCTTTCTTTGGAGATTGGATGGAGATGTCCTTAGAATTTTTCTTTTACTTCTATCTCATCACAAGTTTATAATTTGTAGGAAATTGAACTTTTATTGATTGTAATGATAGCGAATTACAGGGTTTTGGCTATATTTGTCTAGGAGAGCTATGATAAGTACTAGCTATGGTACTAGGATCATTCTGTGCTTCTTCCAAGATGAGGTTGTATACTCTGGTGGGTACCTTTGTCGTAGTAGCTATGTCTTGTTCTCCGTCTAGTACCCTTGGGTTTCCTTGAGGTGGTTGATGGATACTTTGTCATGTATTACCTCAAAGGGCGGGACAACTCTTTGCAAAGTGTCTGAGCTATCCGCATTCGAAGCATGCTCGACATAACCCTTCATGGTTTTTCTGGCACCTAGGGCAATAGGGGTTTTTCCTATGTGGGGTTGTACTTGCCTCCCTTTAGGCATGGTAACCATCATTTCTCCTAAAGGTCCCCATTCTTGTCCCTCATCTTTGCCCACCAGGCTCCCTTTGACTTTTGTGGCTATTCTATCCTCCTTCCTTCTGGCTGACTTGCTTTATCTAGTGACATCTTGTCTATACCAGACGCTCACATTCATGGGCCATGCTGATGATGGCAGCCAAATTCGTGAGGCGTGCTAGTACTCCCATCCGGTCTCGTTTGTACATGTTGAGATTGTCCAAAACTGTTAGCAGATATCTGTCGGTCCGAATAAATCTAGAGCAAAAGGTCTTAGCTCATTAAATATTGTCTCGTACTCCGAGATCGTGTGGGATCCTTATCAAAGTTAGGAGATTTCTTGTTTCTTCTTGTTGATCATGCGGTGGTAAGTATTCCTCTAAATACCTCTCCTCGAATTGCTCCCAAGTGGGTGTGGTAGCATGCAAACTTTTGACATTATCCCACAACCTCTTCGCATGAGCTTCCATGAAAAACTCTACAAAGATTACCATATCTTCTGATGAAATCCTAACTATTCCCATGAGTTTCTTGATACTAGCTAGCCAGTCCATAGCAGTTCCAACATCCTTCTCACCTAGGAATGGCTTACATCCTAGTTGTCGGAGACTTTTGAGGTATTTGGGGATGTCAACTAGAGGAGGAATGTTAATAATAGGGGGATGAGATTATACTTCCTTAGGCTCAGCTCGAGAGTTGGTGTCTTGGTTAGGCAGTGCAAACACTTGAGTGAATTCCTAGTACAATTTTTGGTGTTCTGAGCTTAGTCTAGGTGGAACTGTCTAGGTTTCTCGGGGAGTTTTTATAGGAAGGGTTAGTTGGGCAGCGTCAGAGACTGCTGCTCTGGTTCTCTTGGTTCCTCTCTTGGGAGCCATCTGAAATTTTAAAATTATCCCTATTAGTTACTATGTTATATAGTTTTGATAATGTATTTGAGGAAACAAGCTATAATACCACTCAACTTGTTATGCCCTAACCTAGTTTGGTCGGATCCCCATGAACAGCCTACCACTCTCCCAGTTTATTAAGGGTTTTCCCCCTCTCTAAGCCGTGAAGAGTAAGTCATCCTTTTTCACTTGTACCTTTCCTTGAATAACATTAATGAAAACTAAATATACTAACCTTACATGCTTGTCTTGTAGGTTCAACTTTAGCTGGGTTTTCCCTTAGCTACCTAAAAAGGGGGTAAAGGGAGGGGGTGAGTTCGACAACTTAGTGAACGTGTGTTGGGTGAGATTTTTCACAAAATCAATTTTAATCAGAGTGTGCCAGACTTCTCATTTTATTAAAAATGCTTTTCTTCAAATTCCAGTTTATCAAAACCTTTTTACAATGTTTACCGAATCATTTCCAAGGATTCTCAAATCCTTTCCACGGTTTTCATAACCTCTTTCCCATTTCCATATTAGGTGTGTTCCACAAACAACACACATCCTTCATTAGGAAGGTTAAACACATATTCATAAGATGCATATATGCCAACTCCATCCACTTGTGGATTAGAGCGTCTTTACAATCCACCCTGATAGAAGTCACTGACTTCTACTCGGAGTCCGAGTGAACATCTCCAATGTTCAACCCTCAGACCCAATGTAAACCTGCCCTTTGGAGTTAAGGAAAATTGAGAAAAAGAATCGGTCAAACCAATTGAGAAAAACTAAACCAGTTAACAAACCTGATCATCAGAGAATAGACAATTTGGGAAATTGACAACTCTCGAGTGACCCAAAGGGGAATCATAAAAATCTTGGAAGAGGGCCTTAAGACCATCTAAGAGAGAAAACCAAATTGGTTCAGGTAAATTGGATCCGAACCAAATCGAATCGTTCATTTCCAAAGAGAAAACCGAGTCAGTTTATAAACCAAAACAAAGAGAGAAAATGCAAACAAGGAAATTTATGGATCTCGAGTGACCTAAAGAGTCACAAAAGTCATGTAAAAGGACTTTAAGATGAAATGGAGGTGAAAAACAAACTGGTTCAGGTGAACCGAACCTGAACTGGATTGAACTGGTTGGATGGATTTGAATCACTAATGAACCAGATGCAAAATTTATTTTTCTAGGCGGCATAGAAAATTTAAATTGGAAAATTGAGGCCACCATTGGACAGAGAATGAATTTAGATGAATTTATAATTTTTTAATTTTGAAAAACTTGGTCAAATAAGGTCTGAACTGGCTGGTTTAAACTTTGAACACGGTTCGGACCGGTTCGAAACTGTGTTGTCTTCTTCCTTCAGATGACAGCACTGTTCACTCGCCAAAAAATCGAGCAGAGGCGATGAAGATGAAAAGTCTCCGGCCAGGGAGTTTTAGGCAATGATTGACCACTATTAAGGTGCCATTCGGAGACCAGGAAGTCCCCTAGCTTCCTATATAAAGAGCCCCTCTCCATTCATCCTCTACACACCTGAAAACCACATTCCACTAGCTTCCGATATATGGTCTTTTTTTAGCCAAAGAAGGCATGGTTAGGTTCTTTAGACTCGAGGAGAAGTCAGCTACGTGGTGGTAGTCTCCAATTGCTCTGAGAGTCATTGGAGAAACGCCGGTGTGATCGAATAGTGAAGCAGCTACGGCGGACCGAAGGTGCCCTGTTTCTATCGAGTTGAAATCAGCCAATTCGAGCCCTTCTTAGACCAAAACAAGCCCTTCCAACACGTCCACAACCCTCCTACAGTTGTATTAGTGCAGAAAGGTAAGCCAATTTGGCTCCCCTTAATGAATTCCGATCGGCGCTAGAGAGAGAACCAATAGAACTTTATAGACCAAATTCTCCCTCAATTTGAAATGAATTAAGGTGATTCTTGATCCTAAGAGTAACCTCAGGACTAGAGCTATCTGCCCAGATTGAAAGCTCAGATCACTCCTGGTTGGTGTGACGGATAGATGAAAAGAAAATTTTGTTGGAAGTGCTCTCCCCTTACTATGTGCCACTGCTTAAACTTTTTGGGAGACCTTTTTGACGGGAGCTTGAATAGCTCGGATAGGCTGGAGGCATCGATTTTAGAACTTTGGGGATAATATAACCGATATTGAAAATCTCGTATAGTGGGCCCAAGGCCAGTTGATACGAGTCGGAGCTCATAAAAAATTATGAGTTTAAGCCATGAAAACTTTAAATGAATGATATGTTTGGCCATGATACCAAGATAGGACCAACATACTCGATGGACTGGTGGCAGTGCGACATGACAGGTCGACGGATGAGTCAAGACAAACAGCTGTAGGTCGAGTTGATGGTCAGGGCCGTTGGACCAGTGACACCACATATTAAATGTCTTATATGGAAAACTGTTGTTTTGTGCACTAAGGTATGAGAACTTCAAGACGCCAAAGAGGGGTAGTGATGCGTCCTAGGGGCTATTGGACGACATGGTGGAGACAAGGTCAAATTGTCGTGCCAACAGTCAGGGAAGCTCGATGTAGCTTCATGCGCATGAGGTCGGGCTGGGGTCGAAATGAGGTATCTATCCTCATACAAACATGGAGTTTCTTTATGGGATTGAGGGTCGGATGTCGCGTACATCCACTCATTCTCACGGTAGAAGTGGACGAGTTTCTATCTAGGTGTCCGATAAAGTCGCTACAACGCCACAAGTAGGTGTAGTGGACGTACTGCCCTGCGTATGTGTGTTCCCTTCATGATAAAGGACGTGTGTTGGTTGATAAACACACCGTTTGTAGTTAATGATGAGAAATGGCTATGAAAACTTATTTTCTATGATTAAATATCGTAAAGGAAATAAGGAATCTGTCACACTCTAATTCAAAAACAATTTTATTAAAACTTTATTTTTAAAATTTCTCATTCACTGACTTTTAGAAACTCACTCACACTTTTTATCCCTTTTCAAGAATAGAAAAATAACTAGGGATATCACCCGACCTTACCCTTTTCAGGTATGCTTGATTTTCTTAAGCTTGCATTTTATATGATATATGTCTTCTAGGGAACAAAGTTGAGATTTCACTTGGCTCCTCTTGAATTAAAGAAGGGGGAAACCCCTCTTGAACCAAGAGAGCGTGGGTTGATCATGGAGATCTGACCAAACCGGGTCGGGCGTGACAACTAGAGTGGTCTTAGAGCTAATTCTCTTGAAACATTATCAAGACTATGCCCTGACATTAATTGAACTTTAACTATCATGTAGGAAGGATAATCCGTAAGAAGTTCGCTATTAAATCCAATCCTCCATCCATAACTCTAAAAAAGACACCCAATGCAAGGAAGGAAGCCATTCAAAGATTCATAAAGGGTTAGAAAAGAGTACCCAAGGATATGGTGGAAGACTACCATAAATTGGTAGGAGTCTTATTGGAACCAGACGGTATCACATAGCCTCCTCCAAGACAAGAGAAACTTGTACCTCCTCCAAGGAGCCCAACTCCTCCTCCAGTCCTACAACAACCGGAGAGGAATCAAACCAAGAAGAAGGCTTGGGACAACTATTGGGATGCGTATGCCACCTTCATACAAGTCCACCAAGTACCCCCATCTACTCAGCCCAATTTCAATCCCTATCAATGGATGAAGTGGACATATGAGTGTGAGGTCAAGGTACTAAGGCAGTACGGATTGGAGGCCATACATGAAATTTGTCCCATTAGGGAATACGGATGGACACCAACTAGTTCCTCAGAGCATTCAGATCAAGAATCCCACAACCTTTCTAAGGTTAACTTTTGGCCTATGACCCCAAGGGATTAGGGGGTAGAAAATTTCTATAATAAGCCTAGTACTGCAAGAAAATATTTCTTGAATGAATAAAATGTGAAATCTTTGATATAACTTCTGAGTTTCTTGATAAATTCAAATAAAAAAGTATGATAATAAAGATTAAAGTAAAATGTAGGAAATCTCCTAAGGAAGGAAAAATGGATTATTTATAGTTAACCTCAACCTTTAAGACTCTTCTTCCAAATACAATAAGTTTGGCAAGGAAGAGTTCATCGAAAGGAGATCTTAACTATGGAAAGGAAGGAGAAGTTGGAACAAAGGGAAATAAACATAAAAGAGTATGGAATTCTAAAGAGTTGAAAGAGTTAGGGAAAGGCTCAAAGAATAAGAGTAAGGAAAAGCAAGGAGTAGATTATTCCAAAGGGAACTAAAGAAATGGAAGTTGATCAGGAAGAAAGGAAGTAAGTTATGGGGGAACATCAAGGATGTCAAGTCCACTAGGGTAGGATAAGAAGAAAATCTTATAGCAAGAAAGCCCGGGTATAACACCTACTTGTAAAGAACTAGGACACAAATTCTTAGGAACTCCATAAAATAAGGAGACTTGTGGGAAGCAGAAATATGGAACCTAAATGGGAGAAAAGCCAAAGTGAATGAACCATACAAGATCGTTAAGTAAAAAGTGAGAACTAAAAGGAGAACTTCTAAGGAATAGTAGGGAGATCTAACTTAAGAATCCCAGAACGACAGACACTAGAAGAAGGATGAGAATAGGAAGTTGGATCGTGGAAGGAGAAAGCTCCAAGTTATGAAAATCAATTGAGGAAATGTCACAAAACCGAAACCGAATAAGGACCTCAGTAAGAAGTACAAGTGGCTAAGTGAGTGTTTGGGGAGGTTAAGTATGATCTAGTTGCAATAAAGAATGGAAACCCAAATAGGGATTTTATATAGATTCAATTTAAGGAAATAAGCCATAGCAATCACATCATCTAGGAAATAAACAACACTCCACGAAGGATCGGAAAGTAAACAGAATCATACCCAAAATAAGGCAAACGGATGAAAACCAAAGACAAGAAGATTCGAGAGAGAATCCTCTCAAGATAAATGACTAAGAGCCCTAGTGAAGAAGGGAACGATGGAAATGTCAAAACCTTTTGAGAGAGAAGCATAGAGGAAACTAAGAAATGGTGGAAAAATCTAAATTTTTAAACGAAGGGATTTTTGAAAAAGAAAGGAGTCTAGCACACTCCAATAATAATTATTTTCTTCAAATTTAAAAGTTCTTAAAAACCCATTCACTGAGAAGTCGTACTCACCCCCTCCCTTATATCCCTTTCAGGAAATCCCGGAAAGCCTACCCTTAAAGACCATCAAATAAGATGCGTGTAAGATAGGTATGTAAAGTTTTAAATTTCATACAGTTTGGATTATGCTATTATAGGAAAAAGGTGCAGGTTAAAGGACGCCTTACTCTTTACGGTTTACAATAAGCAGAAACCCTTTAATAAATCGGGAGAGTGGCGGGTTGATCACGGGGATCCGACTAAACTGGGCCGGGGCGTGACAGCCAGACTTCTTAATTTCTTTAAAATATCTTATTCTTGAAATCTCAGTTTTTCATAGCCATTTCTCTTCATAACACCGTGTATCAACTAACACACGCCCTTCATTATGAAGGGATCACAAATTTGTAGGCCAACACGTCCATTGTACCCACTTGTGGTATCAAAGCGACTTTACCGGCCACGTTGATAGAAGTACGTCCACTTATACCATGAGAATGAGTGGATGTACGCGACATTCGACCCTCAATCCCATGACAAAACTCCGTGTACATATGATGTAAACCCCGCACTTTTGAGTTAAGTAAAAACGGGACAGAACTAGTCAACCCGAGTAAGAAAACCGAGCCGATTTACAAACCCGATCATTTGGGAACAAGCAATTTGGAAATTTACCATAAAGAGGTCATCCCCATTCATTCTCCTCACACCTGAACACTTCTCTCTCTCTCTCTCTACTACTCCATTTCCCGGTGAAGCTTGAACCAGAGTTTCGACTTAAACATTTTTCTTAACCTCGGAAGGAGAAGTCGAGCTCTTTAGAACCGGGGAGAAGACAACTATCTGATAGAAACTCCAGTCAATCTGAGAATCGTTGGAGAAGCGCCGGCATGATGGAATAGTGAAGCAACTCCGGCGGACCAAAGCTGCCCTATTTCGGCCAAGCTGAAATTGGCCATTTCAAGCCATCCCAACACTTCCTCAGCTTTTCCACGGCCGAATTAGGACTAAAAGGTAAGCCAATTCGGGTCTCCTCTGCAATTTTCGGCAGGTGCTAGAGATAGAACCGACAGAATTTCAATGATAAAATTCTAATTCAATTTGGTATCAATTGATGCAATTCTTGATTCTAGGATGATCCTCAAGATGAGAGCTATCTGCCCAGATCGAAAGCTCGGACCGTCGTGCCTTCACCAATGAGTCATCAATGCTTTCTCTCTCTATAGTTCATTTTCTGGCAAAGCTCAGTTTGAGCCCGTCCCGGAGTTAAAACTTGTGATTCACATTTCTAAAAAATCGTATGAACATGTAGAAACTCAATTTCAATAATTGGAAATGTTTGATTGGTCAATTTGACAAAATCAAATTCAGCTATGTTAAGAAGTTAGAATTGGGGGAAAATTGGGGATTTTTGAAATTCAAAGGGCCAAAATGAAATTTTATGAAATTAAGGGTCAATTGGGCATGGAAATAATGTTGGAGGACCAATTGAGGAATTTTGAAAATTTTGGGGCAAAATTTACCATTTTTGTAAAGGAAGGGAAAAATGGTAATTTTGGAAAAGTTGGGGGACCAAATTGGAAATTTGGGAAATTAAACCCCTTTTTGTGAAATGGAATAAATTGAGGTCCTATGACAAATTTTAGAAGTTTCGGGACTTAATTTGAGGAAAAACTAGCAATTGGGACTTAAAGTTAAAGAGAAATAACTTTGGGGATCTAATTGCAAATAAATAAAAGTTTGACTTTCTCATTCATTTGGAATGAATGAAGGCGATTAGGCCGAAGGATAATTAACCAAGATATTTATATCGTGTAGGAACGCGAAGTACTGGGAACGCCAGCAAGGACAAGCTCGTATGAATACCAAGAACCGGTCTAGTGGAATTCACGGCATTAACAGGTGAGTGGGTTTACTAACATCATACCCGGTTGGGATGATGAGCACAACTTAAAGATAAAAACTACCTACTCGTTGTGAGTGGAAATTTTATATCATACCCTGTTGGGGGTGATAAGTACCTCGGTATAAAAACCCACTGTTTAGTGGTATTTTAATCATCACCACTTAGAGAAAGTGATGTGAAAATTATGCGAAAAAACTACTTACTGGTTGTAAGTAGATCATACTCGGTTGGTATAATGAGACTTCCTCGAGGGAAGTTGAAAACCCGTTCATCGGTTATGAACGGAGATGTCCCTATACTGGTTGGTATAATGGACAGTGAAAACCTATTTTGTTCGAAGTGTTCTCCCCTGACTGTGTGTCAATGCTTAAACTATTTGGGAGACCTTCTTGATGGGAGCTCGAATAGCTCTTATAGGCCGGGGGCCTTGATTTTGGAACTTGAGGGCCAGAATGCCTAGTTTTTTGAAAATCTCGTGTATTTGGCTCAAGGCCAGTTGGCACGAGTAGGAGCTCATAAACGAACATGATATGTGTGCCATAAAACTTAATAAGTGAATTTTTTGGCCATGGTACCAAGATAGGACTGACATGCTCAGTCAACTGGCGGCAGTGGGACATGATAGGTCGATCGACTAGTCAAGACAAACAACTGCGGGTTAGGGCTAGTGATGGCACCACATATTACGTGCCTTGATAAGAAAACATTGTTTGTGCATGCACTATTATGACGGGATCATCAAGACATCCATTAGGGCTAGTGATGTGTCCTAAGGGCCCTAGACGACCCGGTGAGTATAAGGGCAGATCGTCGTTCCAAGTGTCTGTGCGAAATTTGGAGTAGCACCAAGCGCATGAGATCGGGGTGGGGATGAGATGAGGTCTTTGTCCTCATACGCACACGAAGAAGTGATTTCAACATTATGGGTCGGATATCGCGTACATCCACTCATTCCCAGGGTAGAAGTGGTCGTACTTCTATCCGGGTGGCATGAAAAGTCTCTTTGAAGCCACTAGCGGGTTCAGTAGTGATACTGACTTGCGAATGTGTCTAACCTTCATGATGAAGGATGTGTGTTGGGTGATGACACACCAGTAACTAAGAAATAATGGAAATCCCCAATCTTTTTAAAATGAAGGGATTTTTGAAAAGAAAGGAGTTTGGCACACTCCATATAAATATTTTTCTTAAAATTTAAAAACCCATTCACTGAGTGGTCGTATTCACTCCCTTCCTTATATTCGTTTCAGGAAATCCCGGAAAGCCTACCCTGAAATACCATCAACTAAGATGCCTGTAAGACAGATATGTAAAGTTTAAAATTTCATGCAGTTTTCATTATGTTATTCTAGGAAATGGTAAAGGTTTAAAGAATGTCTTACTCTTTATGGATTATAATAAGGGGAAACCCTTTAATAAACTAGGAGAGTGGCGGGTTGTTTACGTGGATCCGACCAAACCGGGTCGGGGCGTGACAACTAGAGTGGTATCAGAGCCTGTTTCCTCGAATACATAATCAAGACTAGAAAATATATTAACTAATAGGATTTAACCTAAAATTTTCAGATGGCTCCTAGGAGAGGAACCAAGAAAACTTGGAATGGCTCTACTCAACACCCTACCTCTGTAGGGAGACAACCCTAGAAGTTTCCCAAATGCTTGAGGCTAGGCTAAAATGTCAAAAGACCAAATGGGGAAGTATCCTGGAGAATGGTGCTAGGACCGATTGGTGGCACAACTCTAAGTATGAAGGAAGACGTTTATCAAGAATTCCATAGCTCCTTAGTTATTTTGAAACCATTTCCTGTGATAGTGTTGAAAGCCTAATTTTTTGTATCCCCCTATAAATAAAATATTCAAATTCTCAAAACTCTCTCTCCTGATGATGCAATCTTGTTGGGAATATGGCCTAAGGAAAATAAAGCAAACCCACACTATCTTGGAAGTTAAGGAAAAGTTACATCTCAATTATCGAAGATGAATCAGGGAATTAAGAAACCTAGGAAGACTCTTACCATGACCCTTTAGCAAAGGAGATTCAGTAAGAAAACTATCAAAGTAATCAAACTCAAAGAACAGTAGAGCACCAAATCAATAGTAACCCTGGAAATGCCCTACTCAAAGGAAAGAAGGGACCACAACAATCCATGTAAAGGAATAACCTATTACATGTCTGAACGATTGAGACATTACCTAAAGAAGTGCCCAACCCTACTAAGGACAGGTACCAAGATAAACTATTATAGGTGTAAGGAAAGAAGGGGTATTTCACACCTCATAAATTCAGGGCAATAACTCCTCAAAGGCCACGAAGGACTGGGGACCGAAACCATGGAGCTGGCTAAGTAAGCAGTTCACCAAGAGGTCAAGAAATGATGAGGTAAATGAAAAATTTTAAATTCTTCTTAAGAAGGTCAACTCAAGAAAGATACCTCAAGAGTAGGGATAAGGTACATGGGAAGTATATCTAGAACCTTCTCATAAGGGGCAAACACAGAGAAACGTCCTCTGGAAACTCTAGAGAATGGCATAATGAGAGTGAAGAAGAGAAGGAATATGCTGGGAAAGGGAACTCTGGAGGGATGCATACAATTAAGCACCTTGAAGGAATCATTGGATTGGTAGATGGACATAACGTGAATTGCAAGGCACCAACCTACTATTAGAAACTTCTTGATGGAAGGATGTATTGGAGGCTAATTATGACCTGGCTTAGTAGAGTAATAGAGCCAAATAACAGGATGTATTGGAATGAATCACCTTGGAAAAAGTAATGACGCCAAATAGGGTCAAGGAGAATAAATGACACCCTAAGAAAGATAGGGAGGTAGAAAGGACTACACCCTAAAAAGGTCAGTGAGATGGATGTTAAGGACAGGAGGACTCGAGAAACAGCTGCCCTAAGAAACTTAGACCAAACAAATGGTGGAGGCAAAGTAGTTAGCAAACAAATACTCGGGAAAGCCATAATATAAGTTCCGACAAAGAAGAGAGAGGCGGAAAGGTCAAATACTCGGGAAAAGAAGGATGCAAGAAATCCTTAAAAGGACCAAAGGCCAATTAATGACTAAACTCAAGCTAAGAAAGGAATAGGCAAGCCTCTCCCACAATGATCCTAAAACAAGGAAGATTTGTACTCTCCCTAAAGAAATAGACGGGTGTTGGGTACGAATAAGGATGCAAATAGAACATAAAAGATGTGCCTATAAGATTTAAGGAGTAAAGGTAAATAGGAGAAGATGACATCAAGGGATGCCATTTAAGGGTAGAAATCCCATAGAGCAAATGTAAGAAAAGAATGTCAGGGGAAAGGCAAAGAATCCTACCAAGGAAGGAAGCCCCGGAAAGACATGCGTATCCTAATTAAGAGGAAATGGAACCAACCCTTATTTAGGAAATGTTTTCTAAGGAAGGAAGTATTGTAATGGTCCAGTGTGATTTGTTTGGAGGGAATAGGAGAACCAAGTAGAAAGAGGAAAACTAATAACTATAGACAACCAAATAGAATAAACAAAACCCTAAGAAGGAATGAGATGTAGAAAAGACTACACTCTATGATGGACAATAGCATGGGCTTGAAGAACGAGTGATACAGCTGCCCAGACAATTGGACCAGAAAAATAAAGAATTGTGAAATGGTTGCAAACAAATCAAAGGGGATTAAGGCCAAAGGAAAACCCTTGAGTAGAGGATATCATTGGGAATGATGATGGATCTAAGAAAGGATGAAACCCAGCAAGTCGGTAAAACATCTGGGAATTTAATTAATTGGAACAGGAAATACTCAATAAGGAAGTCGAAAAGGAACGAGTGGGTAACGAGAACCAACACAATTGAGTAAGTGGAGTTAATAATGGTAAAAAAAATGAAGTATAGTTTAGGAATACTATCAAAAGAATAGAGGAATGAAGTTATACGATCCCTGAAAGGTCTAAAAGCTAAGAGAGACACTTCAGGAGATGTTCTAGAAATCAAATGGATAGATACGGGTCCTAAAAAATGCCATGCTGTAAGGGCATGTAAGCCCAACAACTCGAGGATAATATGACTCAAAGTAAGGAAGAGACGGCTAATAAGCATGACGAGGTCAAATATAACAATTTGGACCGAAGTTATAATTGACAACTATTATAATCGAGGAAGAGTCGAAATGTGACAAAAAGGTGGTGATAAAGAAATCTGTGGAAATAAGTACGAAATGCTCTATAGGATGACGAGCTAAGAATTTCAATGATCAAGCGGTTAACCAGACACGGAAATGGTTAGGTATCTTGGAATTCCCAATCTTGAGTATAAAACCTCAAAGGGAAGAATGTGCTCTAATAAAAAAAATATAAATCTAAGAATATACCCAGAAGTAAGGTATGTCTTGTTATAATAAACTTCATGTAGGGAGTAAATAATATAAAGGAAAAGAAATTCCTTAAGTGAATGATGTAAAAAGGACTAATTGAAAGAACAAGAGAAGAGTTTGCATGTTAAGCAAACAACAAATAGATATCAAAGAAAATGGTTCCTCATGCAAGGTTGCAAATTAAGTTTTGGGGAAAAAACTCCTAAAAGGAGGGGAGAGTTGTAAACCCCGCACTTTTGAGTTAAGGAAAACTGGGAAAGAATCGATCAACCCGAGTAAGAAAACCAAGCCGGTTTAAAAACCCGATCATTTGGAAACAAGCAATTTGGAAATTTACAACTTACGGGTGATCTAAAGGGTTTATTAAACCTTGGAAAAGAAATTTAAGACAAATCAAAAGAGAAAAATCAAATTAGTTTAGGTGAACGAGAATTCATAAGAACTTTGAAGTTAAGTGTGTTTGCATGAGAGTAGTGTGAGGATGGGTGACCTCCTGGGAAGTATGATTTTTTTTGTAACCCGAACTTTTTATGCAAACGTACGCCTTATTATAAATAGTCATAAATTAATATATATTTAATTATTGTAATTAATACCAATAATTTAATACTTAAATTAAATTATTGGAATTAATACCAATAATTTATGTCAATATTAATACTAGTAATAAATCTCTCTCATTTAA
Organism: Trapa incisa; assembly: GCA_030064435.1. Taxonomy (NCBI): domain Eukaryota; kingdom Viridiplantae; phylum Streptophyta; class Magnoliopsida; order Myrtales; family Lythraceae; genus Trapa; species Trapa incisa. Next base: position 9,930,223 of record CM057775.1, on the reverse strand, counting down.
TAAACGATTTTACACCTATATAAAGAGGTCATCCCCATTCATTTTCCTCACTCCTAAACACTTCTCTCTCTCTACTGCTCCATTTCCCGGTGAAGCTCAAACAAGAGTTTCAACTTAAACATTTTTCTTAACCTCGGAAGGAGAGGTCGAGCTCTTTAGAACCGGGGAGAAGACAGCTATCTGATAGCAAACTCTAGTCAATTCAAGAATCGTTGGAGATGCCCCAGCATGATGGAATAGTGAAGCAGCTCCGGCGGACCGAAGCTGCCCTATTTCGGCCAGGCTGAAATCAACCATTTCAAGCCCTCCCAACACTTCCTCAGCCTTTCCACGGCCGAATTAGGACTGAAAGGTAAGCCAATTCGGCTCCCCTCTGCAATTTTCGGACGGTGCTAGAGAGAGAACTGGTAGAACTTCAATGATGAAATTCTAATTCAATTCGACATCAATTGATGCGATTCTTTATTCTAGGAGGATCCTTAAGATAAGAGCTATCTGCCTAGATTGAAAGCTCGGACCGTCGTGCCTTCACCGGCGAGTAATCGAAGTTTTCTCTCTCTATAGTTCATTTTCCGGTGCAACTCTGTTTGAGCTCGTCCCAACGTTAAAATTTGTGATTCACATTTCAAAAGAATCGTATGAACATGTAGAAACTCAATTTCAACAATTGGAAACGTTTGTTGGGTCAATTTGACGAAATCAAATTCGATTGTATTAAAAAGTTGGAATTCGGGAAAAATTGGGGATTTTTTAAATTCAAAGGACCAAAATGAAATTTTATGAAATTGAGGGTCAATTGGGCATGGAAATAATGTTGGGGGACCAATTGAGGAATTTTGAAATTTTTGGGCAAAATTTACCATTTTTGTAAAGGAAGGGCAAAATGGTAATTTTGGAAAAGTTGGGGGACCAAATTGGAAATTTGGGTAATTAAACCCCTTTTTGTGAAATGGAATAAATTGAGGTTCTATGACAAATTTTAGAAGTTTCGGGACTCAATTTGAGGAAAAACCAGCATTTAGGACTTAAAGTTAAAGAGAAATAACTTTAGGGATCTAATTGCAAATAAATGAAAGTTTGACTTTCTCATTCATTTGGAATGAATGAAGGCGATTAGGCCGAAGGATAATGAACCAAGTTGTTCATATCATGTAGGAACGCGAAGTACCGGGAATGCCAACAAGGACAAGCTCGCATGAATACCAAGAACCGGTCCAGTGGAATTCACGCCATTAATGGGTGAGTGGGTTTACTAACATAATACCCGATTGGGATTATGAGCAGAACCTAAAGATAAACACCACTTACCGGTTGTGAGTGGAAATTTTATATCATACCCAGTAGGGGGTGATAAGTACCTCAGTATAAAAACCCACTATTTAGTGGTATTTTAATCATCACCACTTAGAGAAAATAATGTGAAAATTATGCGAAAAAACTACTTAGCGTTTGTAAGTAGATCATACCCGGTTGGTATGATGAGACTTCCTCGAAGGAAGTTGAAAACCCGTTCATCGGTTATGAACCTGGATGTTCTTATACCGGTTAGTATAATGGACAGTGAAAACCTATTTTGTCGGAAGTGTTCTCCCCTGACTGTGTATCCATGCTTAAATTATTTGGGAGACCTTCTTAACGGTAGCTCGAATAGCTCTTATTGGCCGGGGGCCTCGATTTTGGAACTCGAAGGCTAGAATGCCCAGTTTTGTGAAAATCTCGTACAGTGGGCCCAAGGCCAGTTGGCATGAGCAGGAGCTCGTAAACGAACATGATATATGTGCCATAAAACTTAATAAGTGAATTTTTTGGCCATGGTACCAATATAGGACCGACATGCTCAGTCAACTAGTGGCAGTGTGACATGATAGGTCGATGGACTAGTTAAGACAAACAATTGTGGGTTGAGTTGAGAGCATGGTCATTGGACCAGTGGCACCACATATTACATGGCATGATAAGAAAACATTGTTTGTGCATGCACTATGATTACAGGATCATCAAGACGCCCATGAGGGGTAGTGATGTGTTCTAAGGGCCCTGGATGACCCGGTGAGTATAAGGGCAGATCGTCGTTCTAGGTGTTTGTGCAAAATTTGGAGTAGCACCAAGCGCATGAGACCGGGGTGGGGACAAGATGAGGTCTCTATCCTCATACGGACATGAAGAAGTGATTTCGGGATTGTGGGTCGGATGTCGAGTACATCCACTCATTCTTGGGTAGAAGTGATCGTAGTGATACTGACTTGTGGCAGGAAAAGTCCCTCCGAAGCCACTAGCGGGTTCAGTAGTGATACTGACTTGTGAATTTGTGTAACCTTCATGATGAAGGATGTGTGTTGGGTGATGACACACCAGTAACTATGAAATAATGGAAAACCCCAAATATTTTTAAAATGAAGAGATTTTTGAAAAGAAAGGAGTCTGGCACACTCCATATAATTGTTTTTCTTAAAATTTAAAAACCCAATCACTAAGTAGTCATATTCACTCCCTCCCTTATATCCCTTTCAGGAAATCCCGGAAAGCCTACCCTAAAAGATCATCAACTAAGATGCTTGTAAGACAGGTATGTAAAATTTAAAATTTCATGTAGTTTTGATTATGCTATTCCAAGAAATGGTGCAGGTTTAAAGAACGACTTACTCTTTACAGATTATAATAAGGGGAAACCCTTTAATAAAACAGGAGAGTGGCTGGTTGTTTACGGGGATCCGACCAAATCGGGTCAGGGCGTGACATATGAGGACAGAGACCTCATCCCATCCCCACCCTAGTCTCATGCGCATGAAACTATGTCGAGCTTCTCAAGACTACTGGTATGACTAACTACCCTTATCTCCACCATGTCGTCTAGAGCCCTTGGACATATCGCTACCCCTCTTGGGCATCTTGAAGGTCCCGTAAACTCAGTGAATGCACAAATCAATAATTTTTCACATAAGCCATATAATCTATGGTGCCACTGGTCCAACGACCCTGACCCTCAACTCGACCTGCAGCTCTTTGGCTCGACTGGCCCGTAAACCTGTCATGTTGCACTGCCACTAGTCCATCGAGTATGTCGATCCTGTCTCGGTAACATGGCTAAAAAATTCATTCACTTAAGTTTTTATGGCTTAAAATCATGTTTGTTTACGAGATCCTCCTCGTGCTAACTAGCCTAGGGCCCACTATTCGAGATTTTTAAAATCAGGCATATTCGCCCTCAAGTTCTAAAATTGAGGCCTCCAACCTATATTAGGTATTCTAGCTCCCGTAGAAAAGGTCTCCCAAAAATTTTAAGTAGTGGCACATAGTGAGGAGAGAGCACTTTCAACAAAAATAAACTTTTAATCTATCCATCATACCAATTGGGTATGCAGACATCTCTACTTATAACCGATAAGTAGGTTTTCTACTTCCTTCTAGGAAGTTAATCATACCAATCGGGTATGATCTACTTACAACCGGTAAGTAGATTTTTTCCACATAATTTCCACATCACTCCACTCAGGTGTGATGGTTAAAATACCACTTAGTAGTGGGTTTTCATTTCTGAGGTGTTTATCATCCCAATCGGGTATGATATTAAATCCAACTCACCCAATAATGTAGAGTATTTTCACTAAATCGACTTTTGTCCCTTGTGAGCTTTGTCTCAACTAGCGTGTTCGATATCTTATGTTCCTACATGATATGCATATCCTTGTTTATTATCACGTGGCTTGATAGCCTTTATTCATTATAAATGTCATGCCCGTCCCAGTTTAGTTGGATCCCCGTGAACAACCCACCACTCTCTCAGTTTATTTAAGGGTTTCCCTTTGTTATAAAACGTAAAGAGTAAGGCGTCTTTTAAACCTGCACCTTTCCTGTAATAACATAAATCAAAACTACATAAAATTTTAAATTTATCATACCTGTCTCACATGCGTATTAGTTAGTGGTCCTTGAGGGTAGACTTTCTAATATTTCCTGAAAGAGATATAAGAGAGGGGGTGAGTACAACTACTCAGTGAATGGGTTTTCAAAATTTTAACTTTTTAGGAAAAAGATTTGTATTGGAGTGTGACAGACTCCTTTTCTTTAAAAAAATCCTTTCATATCAAATCTCTATTTTTATCACCATTTCTTATTAATCATAGTGTTTCATCACTCAACACACATCCGTCATCATGAAGGTCAATCACACAATCGTAGGCCAGCCTGTCCATTGAACCCACTTGTGACGTCGGAGCAACTTTACCGGCCACCTAGATAGAAGCACGTCTACTTCTACCCTAAGAATGAGTGGATGTACGCGACATCCGATCCTCAATCCCAAAATCAATTATTCGTGTCTGTTTGAGTACAGAGACCTCATCCCAACCCCACATCGATCTCATGCGCTTGAAGCTATGTTGAGCTTCGCAAGGTCACATGGTCCAACGATCTGCCCTTATACCCACCAGGTCATCCAGGGCCCTAGGACACATCACTACCACTCTTGGGTGTCTTGAAGGTCCTGTAATCACAATGCACACACAATCAGTATTTTCACATCATGCCATATAATCTATGGTGCCACTGGTCCAACGGCCCCGACCCTCAACTCAACCTGCAGCTGCTTGTCTTCATTGGTCCGTCGACCTATCATGTCGCACAACCGCTTGTTGACTAACTATGTTGGTCCTGTCTTAGTATCGTGGCTAAACAATTCATCTATTTAAAGTTTTATGGCATATATCTCATGTTTTTTTATGAGCTCTTGCTCGTGCAAACTAGCCTAGGGCCCACTGTTCGAGATTTTCAAAATCGAGCATGTTAGCCCCCAAGTTCCAAAACTGAGGCCTCCGCCCTAACAGAGCTATTTAAGCTCCCGTCAAGAAGATTTTCCAAATCATTTAAGGAGTGGCACACTGTCAGGGGAGAGTACTTCTAAAAAAAATATATATTTTTAACTATCCATCATACTAACCGAGTATGAGAATAACTATGCTCATAATCAATGAACAAGTTTTCCACTTCCTCCAAGTAAGTTTCATTATACCAACCGAGTATGATCTACTTACAACCAATAAGTAGTTTTTCTACGTATTTTCATATCACTCATGTAAGTTGTAATGTTTAAAATACCACTAATTAGTGGGTTTTCATTTTGAGGTGCTTATCATCCCAACCGGGTATGATAAAAATCCCACTCACCCGTTAATGTAGAGAATTCCACTAGACCGGTTCTTTGTATTCATGCGAAGTTGTCCTTGTTGGCGTTCCTGGTACTTCATGTTCCTACACGATATGAACATACTTGTTCATTATCTCTCGGCCTAATAGCCTTCATTCATTCCAATTGAATGAGAAAACAAAACTTTTTATTTATTTGCAATTAGGTCCCTAAAGTTATTTTTCTTTAACTTTAAGTCCCAAATGCCGATTTTTCCTCAAATCGAGTCTTAAAACTTTTAAAATTCACCTTTGGACCTCTATTTATTCCATTTCACAAAAAAATGTGTTTAATTTCACAAATTTTCAATTTGGTCCCCCAAATTCTCCAAAATTACCTTTTTGCCCTTCCTTTACAAAAATGGAAAGTTTTACCCCAAAAATTCTAAAATTCCTCAATTGGCCCTCTAATATTCTTATCATGCCCAATTGACCCTCAAGTTTATAAAATTGTATTTTGGTTCTTCAAATTTAAAAAATCCCCAATTTTCCCCCAATTTAAACTCGTTAACACAGCCAAATTTGATTTCATCAAATTGACCAATTAAACAATTCTAATTATTGAAATTGAAGTTAAAATTGAGATCATACATCTTCATACGATTCAATAGCACTTTGAATTGCAAGTTTTGACGTTGGATTAAGCTCAAACGGAGCTTCACCGGAAAATAGACTGTAGAGAGAGAAAGCCTCAATTCCTCATCGTCCAGGGCACGGCGGTCCGAGCTTTCGATTTGGGCAAACAGCTCTCATCCTGAGGTTTATCCTAGAATCAAGAATTGTATCAATTGATGCCGAATTAGATGAGAATTTTATCATCAAACTTTTGTCGGTTCTCTCTCTAGCACCGGTCAAAAATTACAGAGGGGAGCTGAATTGTCTTACCTTTTCACTCTAATTAAGCTATAGGAGGGTTGTGGAGGTCTTGAGAGGGATTGGTTTGGCCTGAGGAGGCCCAAAATGGCCAATTTCAGCTTGGCTGAAATAGGGCAGCTTCGGTTCGCCGGAGCTGCTTCACTGATCCATCACGTCGGTGCTTCTCCGACGATCATCGGAGTAAATGGAGACTACAAGCGTGTAGCTGACTTCTCCCTGGTTCTAAAGAACCCGTCCTCACCTTGTTTGGCTCAAAAAAGTGCCCAAGTCGGAGCTCTGATTCGAGCTTCACTGGAAAATGGAGCAATTAAGAGTGAATGGAGTTTTCAGGTATGGAGAGGATGAATGGGGAGGGAGTCTTTATATAAGAAGTTTAGGGACTTCTTGGTCGTCTGATTGGCACATTAATGATGATCATTCATTGTCTAAAACTCCCTGGTCAGAGACTTTTCAGCTTTGTAGGCGCTGTGCGATTTTCCGACGAGTGAACAGTGCTATCATCTTAAGGAAGAAGACGATAATGTTCCGAACCAAACCGGACCGGTCCAAACCGAGTTCAAAGCTTAAAACGGCAGGTTCACCCCCCATTCGACCGAATTTTTCAAATCTAAAAATTTCTAAATTCGTATAAATTCATTTTCTATCCAATGGTGGCCTCAAATCTCAAACTTATTTTTTTAAGCCACCTAGAAAAATGAATTTAGAATCCAGTTCAATAGTGGTTCAAACCGGTCCAAACTTATTCAATCTGGTTCGAATCCAGTTCACCTGAACCAGTTTTAATTTCACCTCCAATTCATTCTCAAGTCTATTTCTATTACTTTTGGGACTCTTTAGGTCACTTAGGATCCATAAATTTCCTGATTTACCCTTTCTCTATCAATTCAGGTTCATGAACCGTCTCAGTTCATAAAGTAGTTAAATTTAGTTAGATGCGGTTCATCTAAATTGGTCTAGTTTTTCTCTTCCAATTTGTCCTAAGGTCTTTTCCAAGGTTTTATGAACCCTTTGGATCACCCGGGAGTTGTAAATTTTCCAATTGCCTGTTCCCAAATGATCGGGTTTGTGAACCAATTCAGTTTTCTTACTCGGTTTTACCGGTTCTTTTCCCGGTTTTCCTAACTCAAAAGGGCAGGGCTTACAACTCTCCCCTCCTTTTAGGAGTTTTCCCCCAAAACTTAATTAGAAACCTTGCATGAGGAACCAATTCCTTTGATTTCCATTTGGCATTTGTTTTCTATGCAAATTGTTATCTTGTTCTTTCAATTAACCCATTTTACATTATTCACTAAAGGAATTTCTTTTCCTTTATATTATTTGCTCTCTCCATGGAGTTTATCATACCTAGACATATCTTACTTAAGGGTATATCCTTAGATTCACGTCTTTATTTGCTTAGAGCAACATTTCTCCCTTTGAGGTCCCGTACTCAAGACTGGGAATTCTAAGATACCTAACAATTCCCGTGTCCAGTTAACCTCTTGATCGTTGAAACCCGTAGCTCGATGTCCTTTAGAACATTACAAACCTGTTTTCACAGGTTTCCTGATTATCACTTTTTTGTCCTATTTCAACTCTTTCTTCATTTGTTGTTCATTACAATTTCAGTCCAAATTATATGTTTGACCATGTCATGCTTACTAACTAACTCTTCCTTATTTGAGGCATGTTCTCCTCGGGACTATTGGGTTTACATGCTCCCTTACAACATGACAATTTCTAGATCTTGTCTCTATGTCCATTAGATTTCCAAAACACCTCCTTTAGGGTTATCCCCAATTTTCCAACTTCTTAGGGATTGTATAACTTCATCCCTCTTTTCTTCTAGTAGTATTCCTTGACTACCTTCACTGTTATCAATCAACTTACACAACTGTGTCAATTTTTCTTACCCACTCGTCCTTTCTCAATTTCTTTATTGAGTCTTTTTGGCTCCAATGATTGGGTTTTCCAATAATTTATGGACAAGTTGGGATTCCTTCCATCTTAAGTCCTTGGCCTTCTTTATCTAAGGATTTTTCCTTATTCTTTAATCCACTTTAACTTACTCGTAATTATTTCATGATTCTTCGTTCTTACAATAATTGCTTTCAATCTATGTGTTGATTCCTTTGCTTAGGAAGGTTCCCTTCTTCCGATTTCATTCTCCATAATGTCCCTCACAATAGAGATTTCCATCTTAAGAGTTACATGCTCAATCTTCTTATCATTCCTTGTAGGGTTCTTTCTCCCTTTCTTCGCACCCCTATCTATGTTAGGGCATTTGTCTACTTTGGATCGTTCTCTATCCACAACTTCTGTTTCATCCCTTATTCCTTACTTGGGATACTTCTGATTATTGGTTTTATTTCGTGCATTCCACACTATACCCAATCGTCCACTCTTTAGGCTTCATATGCGCGTGTGGACTATGACCCACCTTACCAATTGTGGTTATTCCTCCTTAGCCACATCTTATATGGAGGGCTTACTATCCTAATGTTTCTCGGACGTTCTTTCCTTAATTACCTTAGTATGGGTAGTCCACACATTCTTACTTCTCATAGTATCTTTTGATGCTAACTTCCTATTTACCCGTTAACTTATTTCCTTATAAGGAGGGTTCACATCCTCCTTGTTTCAAAATCTCTTGATTGTCCTTCATGAGGCTCACTTAACCGTCTCAAGACTTTTAAAATATAAATCTGGTTTTTGGCCATTAATTTCTTTAAGGGTTTTCCTTCGTCCTTCTTTTCTAATGTTTTGGCCTTTTCACTCTCTCTTCTTTGCAGTGGTTTAAATCCATGGTTCTCTCGAAGTCCAGTTCTTTAACTATCTCCTTCTCACTATTTTTCTTGTCTAATTGTCTAGGTAGCTGTAAACCCCACTCTTTTGAGTTAAGGAAAACCGGGAAAAGAACTAATCAAACCGAGTGAGAAATACCATTCTGATTCACAAATTCGACCATTTGATGGTTCATAAAACCTTGGAAAAGAATCTTAAGACAAATTAGAAGAGAAAAACCATATTGGTTCAGATGAACTGGATCTCATCAGAACACCGAAGTTAAGCATGCTTATCTAAGAGTAGTGCTAGGATGGGTGACCTAGATTAAATTATTGGAATTAATACCTATAATTTAATACCTAAATTAAATTATTGGAATTAATACTAATAAATACCCATCAATTTATGGCAACATTAATACTAGTAATAAATCTCCCCCATTTAATACATAATTTTACACCTATATAAAGAGCTCATCCCCATTCATCCTCCTCACACCTGAACACATCTCTCTCTCTCTCTATCTCTCTCTACTACTCCATTTCTCGATGAAGCTCGAACTAGAGCTTCGACTTGGGCATTTTTCTTAACCTCAGAAGGAGAGGTCGAGCTCTTTAGACAAGAAGGGAAGTCAATTATCTGATAGCAAACTCCATTCAATCTGAGAATCGCCGAAGAAGTGCCGACATAATCAAACAATGAAGCAGCTCCAGCAGAATGAAGCTGCCCTGTTTCGGCCAAGCTAAAATTGGCCATTTTGAGCCTTCCTAAGGCTAAACCAAGCCCTCCCAACACTTCCTCAGCCTTCCCACGATCGAATTAGGACCGAAAGGTAAGCCAATTTGACTCACCTCTACAATTTTCGACCGGTGTTAGAGAGAGAACAAATAAAATTTTAATAATTAAATTCAAACTTAATTCAACATCAATTGATGCAATTCTTGATTCTAGGATGAACCTTAGGATGAGAGCTATCTACCCAGATTGAAATCTTAGACCACCGTGCTCCCGACGATAAGTAATTGAAGCTTTCTCTCTCCATAGTCTATTTTTTGACGAAGCTTTGTTTGAGCTCGTTCTGGCATCATAACTTGTGATTCAAAGTGCTATTGAATCGTATAAAGATGTAGAAACTCAATTTTAACTTCAATTTCAACAATGAGAAGCATTTATTCGGTCAATTTGATGAAATCAAATTTGATTGTGTTAGTAAGTTGAAACTAGGGGAAATTAGGGGTTTTCGAAAATTCAAAGGACCATAATGCAATTTTATAAAATTGAGGGTCAATTGGGCATGATAAGAATGTTAGAGGGCCAGTTGAGGAATTTTAGAATTTTGGGGGTAAAACTTACCATTTTTGTAAAGGAAGGGCAAAATGGTAATTATGGAAAAGTTGGGGGTCCAAATTGGAAAATTGGGAAATTAAATCCCTTTTTGTGAAATTGAATAAATTGAGGTTTCAAGGGGAATTTTAAAAGTTTTGGGACTCAATTTGAGGAAAAACCGACATTATGGACTAAAAGTTAAAGAAAAATATTTTTAGGTACCTAATTACAAATAAATAAAAGTTTAGTTTTCTCATTCATTTGGAATGAATGAAGGCTATTAGGCCGAGAGATAATGAACCGGGATGTTCATATCGTGTAGGAACATGAAGTACCAGGAATGCCAACAAGGACAAGCTTGTGTGACTAAAAAGAACTGGTCTAGTGGAATTCACTACATTAACGGGTGAGTGGGCTAATTTACACTTCATACCCAGTTGGGATGATGAGTATTTTTTTCTAAATTGGAATCTATCGTGAGTGGGATTTTATACCATACCCGGTTGGGGATGATAAGTACCTTAAAATGAAAACCCACTACTTAGTGGTATTTTAAACATTACAACTTAGAGTAGTGATGTAAAAATCACGCGGAAAAACTATTTACAAGTTGTAAGTAGATCATACCCGGTTGGTATGATGAAACTTTTTTGAAGGTAGTGGAAAACCCATTCATCGATTACGAGTGAATATGTCCTTATACCTGGTCAGTATAATAGAAAATTGAAAATATATTTTGTTAGAAGTGCTCTCCCCTGACTCTATGCCACTGCTTAAATGATTTGGGAGAGCTTTTTGACAGGAACTCGAATAGCTCTGATAGGCCGGAGGCCTCGATTTTGGAACTTGATGGCTAAAATGCCATTTTTGGAAAATCACGTACAAGGTCAGTGGACACGAGCAGAAGCTCATAAACAAACAAGGGATATATGCCATAAAACTAAAAATAATGAATTGTTTGGCCATGGTACCATGACAGGACCGACATATTCAGCCAACTAGTGGTAGTGCAACATGACAGGTCTCCGGACTAGTCAAGACAAACAGTTGCAAGTTGAGTTGAGGGTCGGGGCCAATGGACAAGTGGCACCACAAATTATATGGCATGATGTGAAAATACTGATTGTGCATGTATTGTGATTACGAGACCTTCAAGATGCCCAAGAGAGGTAGTGAAGTGTCTTAGGGCCCTGGACGACCTGATGGGTATAAGGGCAGTTCGTCGGACCAGGTGACCTTGCGAACCTCGACGTAGCTTTATTGCGCACGAGACCGGGGTGGGGTCAATATGAGATCTCTGTCGTCATACAAACACGGAGTATTTTTGGTTTGAGGGCAGGACATCAGGGACGTGCACTCAGACTTTAGGTAGAAGTCAAAGACTTCTATCAGGGTGGATGGTAAAGACACTCCGATCTACAAGTGGGTACATTCGTCATAACTGCATCTCTCGAATGTGTGTGTGATCCCTTCATGATGAAGGGTGTGTGATTTGTGAAACACATGGAATATGAAAATGGGAAAAATGTTATTGAAACCTTGGAAAAATAATTGGCAAACCATGGGAAAAGGTGTTGAAAACCATAATTTGAGGAAATAATATTTTAAAAGTTACAAGACTCAATTTGAGGAAAAATCGACATTAGGGACTTAAAGTTAAAGACAAATAACTTTACGGACCTAATTGCAAATAACTAAAAGTTTGGGTTTTCTCATTCATTAATGAATGAAGGCTGTTATGCCGAGTAATAATGAACAAGGTTGTTCCTATCGTGTAGGAACGTTAAATACCGGGAACGCCAGCAAGGACAAGCTTGCGTGAATACAAAGAACCAGTTTAGTGGAATTCACGGCATTAACGGGTGAGTGGGTTTACTAACATCATACCCGGTTGGGATGATGAGCACAACTTAAAGATAAAAACCACTTACCGGTTGTGAATGGAAATTTTATATCATACTCGGTAGGGGATGATAAGTACCTCTGTATAAAAACCCACTGTTTAGTGGTATTTTAATCATCACCACTTAGAGAATGTGATGTGAAAATTATGCGAAAAAAAAACTACTTACCGGTTGTAAGTAGATCATACCCGGTTGGTATGATAAGACTTCCTCGAAGGAAGTTGAAAACCCGTTCATCGGTTTTGAATGGAGATGTCCTTATATTGGTTGGTATAATGGACAGTGAAAACCTATTTTGTCGGAAGTGTTCTCCCCTGACTGTGTGCCAATGCTTAAACTATTTGGGAGACCTTCTCGACGGGAGCTCGAATAGCTCTGATAGGCCAGGAGCCTCAGTTTTGGAACTTGGGGGCTAAATGCCCGATTTTGAAAATCTCGTATAGTGGGCCCAAGGCCAGTTGGCACGAGCAGGCGCTCGTAAACAAACATGATATATGTGCCATAAAACTTAATAAGTGAATTGTTTGGCCATGGTACCAAGATAGGACCGATATGCTCAGTCAACTAGCGGTAGTGTGACATGACAGGTCGATAGACTAGTCAAGACAAACAGCTGCGGGTTGAGTTGAGAGTCGGGGCCGTTGGACTAGTGGCACCACATATTACATGGCAATATAAGAAAACATTGTTTGTGCATGCATTGTGAGTACGAGATCATCAAGACACCCATGAGGGGTAGTGATGCGTCCTAAGGGCACTAGATGACCTGGTGGCTATAAGGGCAGTTCGTCGTTCCAGGTGTGTGTGAAATCTGGAGTAGCCCGAAGTGCATGAGACCGGGGTGGGGATAGGATGAGGTCTCTGTCCTCATACGGACATGATGAAGAGATTTTGAGATTATGGGTAGGATGTCATGTACATCCACTCATTCCCAGGGTAGAAGTGGTCGTACTTCTATCCGGGTGGCAAGAAAAGTCGCTCCAAAGCCACTAGCGGGTTCAGTAGTGATACTGACTTGCGAATGTGTGTAACCTTCATGATGAAGGATGTGTGTTAGGTGATGACACACCGTGGTAACTAAGAAATAATGGAAAATTCTAAATTTTTAAATGATGGGATTTTTGAAAATGAAGGAGTCTGACACACTCCATAGAAATGTTTTTCTTAAAAGTCAAAAGCTTTTAAAAACCCATTCACTGAGTAGTTGAACTCACCCCCTCCCTTATATCCCTTTCAGGAAATCCCGGAAAGCCTCCCATTAAAGACTGTCAACTAAGATGCCTGTAAGACAGGTATGTAAAGTTTTAAATTTCATACAGTTTTGATTATGCTATTCCAGGAAAAAGGTGCAAGTTAAAGGACGTCTTACTCTTTACGGTTTACGATAAGGGGAAACCCTTTAATAAACCGGGAGAGTGGCAGGTTGATCACGGGGATCCGACCAAACCGGGTCGGGGCGTGACAAAGGATATAGCATATAAAATGAAGGATTGTTCCACACCACTAGGATTTAGAACAATACATTCCAAGAAAGACGCCCTCATAGCTATAGGAAATCCGAAAGGATACCATCCCAAGAAATGCAACTCCAGCTCGTAGTTTCAACCACAGACATGAGGAAGCTCTTCAAGATCTTAGCGAAGAGGCAGGAAGGAAAAAGGGCTAAAGGTAGGACCACAATAAAACCACACACAGAACAAAAGGTAGTTGAAGAGAATTCTTCCTTAAATAAGAATATTCCAACAATTTAGGAGAAAGAAAGAAGTACATCCACAAGAGAAGATAAGTCGAGCATTTGACAACAAATGGGATATCTTGAGATTGCAAGTACAACTTCTTTTGGAAAAGTAGAGAAGTCAAAATTGGAGTCTTTGACCAACATAGTAGAAGTAAGCAAACCATAAAAATAAGATAGTTAAAGAGAATGAATGATGCCCTAAGGAGGATCAGAAAGTAGTAAGGAATACACCCTAAAAAGGGCAAGGAAGAGTCATTAAGGACAAGAAGATTCGAGAGACAATTGCCTCAAGAGAATTAGACAAGCTGAATAGTAGAGGTGAGGCAGGTAACACACTAACCCTCATGAGGGTCATAGATTAAACTCCAACAAAGAAGGAAGAAGTGGAAATGCCAAATATTGGGGTAAAGAAGGATGAAGGAAAATCCTTAAAAAGACCAATGGCCAAATTAACGACCAAACATAATCCAAGAGAGGAGTAGGTAAGCCCCTCGCATGATCAAGAGATCTTGAAATAAGGAAGATATGAGCTCTCCCTAAAAGAAATAGACATGTACTGAAGTACATGTAAGGATGAGGATATAGTACAAAAGATGTGCCAGCAAGATTTCAAGAGTAAAGGTAAATAGGAGAAGACTACATCAAAGGGTGTCATTTAAGGGTAGAAATTCCCTAGAGCAAATGAAAAAGGAATTTCATGAGAAAGGAAAAGAATCCTACCAAGGAAGGAAGCCCTAGAAAGACATATGTATCCTAATTAAGAGGAAATGGAACCAACCGAAATGGAAATAATGATAAGCTCACAAATGAAATGTTGGATGAGATGGAAAGATCAAGTACCAAGGAAAAATACTCATGAGGGCCTAAGAAGTAAATTAAACCAAAGGAATGGATAAATAGCATGGTAGCATCAAAGAATGTCGTAACAAATAGGAGTGGTGGACTACAATAATAAGAGAATAAAAGAAATAATATATGAGGAATCTTGGAGAAGTAAGCCCTCAATTAAGAAATAAATTAGGGAAAACGACCATTGACATCAGGACGGGTCGTGGTGCACGCTCACTTAATGGAGCCTAAAGAATGGACGGATGAGTATAGTGTAGAGTATATGAAATAAGACCAACAATCAGAAATTCCTTAGATAAGGAATGAAAGGAAATTTTAAGACGAATAAGGATTTAAAGTGGGCAATTGCCTCAACATAGAAGAAGGTGTAAGGAAATGAAGGAAGGAATCTCCAAAGGATAGTAAGAAGGTTGAACATGTAACTCTTAAGGTTAAAACCTCTACTTTGAGGAATATAGTAGAGAATGAAACTGTAAGAAGGGAACTCCCCATACAAAATAATCAATACATAGACCAAAAAGAGATCAACTCAAAATAATGAATCGTGAAATGGTAATGAGCAAGTAAGAGTGGATTAAGGAAGAAGGAAAGTACTTGAATAAAGAATGCCACTAAAGAAGAGAAAGGACATAAGAAGGAAAAAATCCTCGTATTTGGTTGATGAAAGGAATTCTCTACCCCCTAATCCCTTGGGGATATGGGACTAGAGTTAACCCTAGAATGATTATGAGACTCTTGATCGGAAGGCCCTAAGGAACTAATTGGGGTCCATTCGCGCTTCCTAATAGGATGAATTTCATGTATGGCCTCCAATTCGTACTGCCTTAGTACATCAACCTCACACTCATAAATCCACTTCACCCATTGGGAGGGATTTAAGCCTGGTTGAGTGGGTGGAGGTACTTCGTGGACCTTCATGAAGGTGGCATACGCAACCCAATAATTATCCTAGACCTCTTTCTTGGTGGGATTTCCTTCCGGTTGTTGTGGGACTTGAGGAGGAGGGGTAGGACTTCTAGGAGGTGATGCTGGTTCCTCTTGTCCGGGTGGAAGGTATATGATGTCTTCCAGTTCTAGTAAGGCTCCTACTAGTTTTCGATAGTCTTCCACCATTTCCTTGGGCACCCTCTTCTCACCCTTTAGAAACCTTTGCATGGCCTCCTCCCTTGGGTTGGATGTCTTTTCCAAGGTTATAGGTGGAGTGTTGGATTTCACCATGATTTTTTTAGGGACTCTCCTTCCTACACAATAGTTTAGAGTTGGATTAATGTCAGGGCATAATATTGATAATGTTTCAAGGGAACTAGGCTCTAATACCACACAAGTTGTCATGCCCTAACCCATTTTGGTCGGATCCCCGTGAACAACCCGCCTCTCTCTTAGTTCAAGAGGAGTTTTCCCCCTTCTTTTAACTCGAGAGTAGCCATGCGTATTTTCGACCTTGTACCCTGGAAATACATATATCAGATAAATGCAAGCTTAAGAGAAATTAAGCATACCTCATAGAGGGTAAGGCTCGGTGTTATTCCTAGTCATTTTTTTCCTGAAAAAGGGACAGGAAAGAGGGGTGAGTTTCTACAACTCAGTGAATAGGTATTTTTAAAATAGGGTTTTCTTATAAAAAAATATTTTTAAGTTGGGGTGTGCCAGACTCCTTAATTCCTTTAAATTTTCTCCATTTTATGATCTTAGTTTTCAAAACACGTCCTTAATCATGAAGGTCAATCACACAATCGCAGGCTAGTATGTCCACTATACCCACTTGTGGCATTGGAGCAACTTTACCGGCCACCTAAATAGAAGTACGTCCACTTTTACCCTGAGAATGAGTGGATGTTCACGACATCTGACCCTTAATCCCATAACAATTCTCCATGTTCGTATGAGGACAAAGACCTCATCCCAACCCCACCATGGTCTCTTGCACTTGAAGCTACTTCGAGCTTCGCAAGGCCTCCTGGTACGACTAATTGCCCTTATATCCACCAGGTCGTCGAGGGCCCTTGGACAAATCACTACCCCTCTTGGACGTCTTGAAGGTCCTGTAAACATAGTGCATGCACAATCAGTATTTTCACATCATGCCATATAATTTATGGTGCCACTGGTCCAACGGCCCTAGCCCTCAACTCAACATGTAGCTATTTGTCTTTACTAGTACGAAGACCTATCATGTTGCACTGTCACTAGTTGACTAAGTATGTTAGTCTTGTCCTTGTAACATGGCCAAACAATTCAATTATTTAAATTTTCATGGCATATAATTCATGTTTGTTTATGAGCTCCTGCTCATGCCAACCGGCCTATGGCCTACTGTTCGAGATTTTCAAAACCGGGCATATTATCCCCCAAGTTCCAAAATCGAGGCCTCTGGCCTAACAAAGCTATTCGAGCTCTCATCAAGAAGGTCTCCCAAATTGCTTAAGCAGTGGCACACAATCGAGAGAGAACACTTCAAACAAAAATATATTTTTAACTGTCCATCATACCAACCGAGTATGAGGACATCTCCGCTCATAACCGATGAACAGGTTTTCCACTTCCTTCGAGGAAGTTTTATCATATCAACCAAGTATGATCTACTTACAACTAGTAAGTAGTTTTTTTGCATCATTTTCACATCATTCTTCTCAGGTGTGATGTTTAAAATACTACTTAGCAGTGGATTTTCCTAATCGAGGTGCTCATCATTCCAATTGGATATGATAATAAATTTCTCACTCACCCGATCATGTAGTGAAATTCCACTTAGTCGATTTTTGTCCCTTGCCAGCTTAACCTCAGTTGGCATTCCTGATGTCTCGTGTTCCGGCGGGTGCACAGTGATCCAAGCTTCCAATCAACGCAGATAGCTTTCCTCCTCAAGTTCCTCCTTTTAGTACTAATTTGGTCGTGGAAGGGCTAAGAAGGTGTTGGGAGAGCTTGGTTTGGTTTGAGGAGGGATCGAATCTACCAATTTCAGCTCGGCCGAAAAAGGGAAGCTTCGGTCCGCCAGAGCTGCTTCATTGTTCGATCACGCCAGTGCTTCTCCGGTGACCCTAGGAGCGAATGGATGTTACCACCGTGTAGCTCACTTCTCTCTGATTCTAAGGAATCCAATCATGCCTTCGTTGGCTCAGAAATGACCCTATATCAAAGCTCTGGTTCGAGATTCGACAGAAAACTAAGCAAATGAGAGAGAGTAGGATTTTCATGTATAGAGAGGATGAATGGAGAGGGGCTCTTTATATAGGGAGCTGGGGGACTCGTCGGCCATCCGTTTGGCACCTTTATAACTGTCATTGATGGAATAAAATGTATTGAACAGAAACATTTCTTCTTCGCCGGTGATACTTCGATTTTCCAGCTAGTGAATAGTGTTGTCATTTGAAGGAAGAAGACGACACTATTATGAATAGGACCGGACCGATCCAAACCAGGTTCAAAGCTTAAACTAGTCGGTTCACCCCCAACTCAACCAAAATTTTCAAATCTAAAAATTTCTTAATTCATTTTCTATCCAATGGTGGCCACAAATCTCAAATTTGAATTTTTTTAAGCCAACTAGAAAAATGAATTTAGCATCTAATTTAATAGTGGTTCAAACTGATCCAAACTGGTTCAATCCGGATTGGATCCAGTTCACTTGAATTGGTTTGGTTTTCATCTCCAATTCATCCTAAAGTCCTTTTTCATGACATTTTTAACACCTTAGGTCACTCAGGATCCATAAATTTCCTAGTTTTCCCTTTCTATATCGGTTCTAGTTCATGAACCATCTCGGTTCTTAAACTAGTTCGGGTTTGGTTCACCCGAATCAGTCTGGTTTTTCTCTCTCAATTTGTCCTAAAGTTCTTTTCTAATGTTTATGAACCTTTTTGGGTCACATGGGAGTTGAAATTTCTCCAATTTGCCCATTTTCCCAATAAACAATTTTGGGAACTGGTTCAATTTTCTCACTTGGTTTGACCGGTTTTCCTTAACTCAAAAGAGCGGGGTTTACAACTCTCTCCTCCTTTTAAGAGTTTTGTCCCCAAAACTTATTTCACATTTTTTGCGTGTTGGCTTAAACTTTTTATTGTTTTGAAAATTTCTATTTTATCGTCCTACAACCTTCTCGATTATTTTCGTCCATTCCTTTCATCACATATCTAATATTCTCATCTCATTCTCATCCATTCCTCATTCTATTGAACTTACCTTAGCCTAGAGTATTTTCCTTGAAAATCTATGATCATTTCCTTTCGTTATGTCCTTCTTTCCCAATGCACCATTTTCCATCATAAGCTTCTTTTACCCAAAATTTCAGAACTATAAATTCTGGTAATTTTTCTTCCACGGATTTTGGCGTTTCTTACCTTTTCATCCTACATGGATTCCTTCCTCATTCTTTGGTTATCACCTTTATGCTTGACTTCATTATGCCTTACTCATAGACCATTCCTTGCCAAAGTTGTATTTTTCTGAGTCAGTTGGATTTACATGCCCCTTTACTGCATGGCATTCTTCATAATGTCTTTTACGTCCCTATAACAGTATTGGTTTCCATACTTCTCATCCTTCTCCAAATTTCTTTATTTGGTCATTTAACCTTCAATTTCTTGAATTTCTCGATACTTACTGGCATATTAAAATTTCTGATCTTTTACTTCATTCTTCATTCCCACTAGTGTCCTTCCCCTTTAAGATCTCTTCTCTTTCTAAATCCATCCTTGCTCTTATCAATGTTCCTCCCACTATTATTAATTCAGAGTTTAGTTCCTTTCTTACTCATATGGCATCTTTTAATGTCATCTTCCTACCTATACATTACTTGGGTTTGACTTATCCCTTGATTCTTTACGATTTCCTTCTCCTTTTACATGATCCTTTCTTTTTCAGAATCTTGTTCTTGAGGAGTTTATTCTCTTTCTTATTTTGTTGGTTCCATTTCCCCTTCAATGGTACACCCATGTCTTCCCAAGATTTTTATTCTCTAGTGAGCTTCACCTTCTCTTTCTCTCGTAATTTCCTTCTAGTTTTACCATTGAAATTATTAGATTCTAGAATATCTTTTGTCGATATCCTCACCAGCTTATCTTTATTCTTGGGATCTATGAGTACCTTCTGTTTATCTTGCTTCATTCCCACTTGCTCCAGCATTTCTTTATTCCTTTGAGGTGGACCTCTCATCCTTATTGTGTCCAAACCTTCTGTATCTTCATGTTCTTGGTATTCCCCCTTTATCTTGGTTAGGGTGTATTCTTTTACTACTCCCCATCACTTACTAGACTTCATTTACTCCTTCGAATTATTTGGTCCGTATAAGTTAATTTCTTAAATCGAGTTTGTCTAAAGTTTCTATTTGGGTTTCTAGGAATTCTTGCAGTAGATCAAACTTAACCTCCCAACACACTCACTTAGCCACTCGTACTCATTACTGAGTACTTCATTTTGGCTTCGGTGTGCAACCTTCCTTCGATAAATTGTCTTGACCTAGAGCTTTCTCCTCCCCCAATCCAACTCCCTATTTTCCATCCTCCTTCTAGTGTCTTCCATTCTGGGATTCTTTTGTTCAATTGCCCTATCTTTCTTTTTAGAAATTTTCTCTTTTAAAATTTTCTCATAAACTTAAGGACCTTGTATGATTCATCTAGTCCTGTTTCTCTTCTTCCTTTGATCCATACTTTTGCCTCATGTCTCCTTATCCTTTGGAGTTCCTAAGGAACTGTATCTTAGCTTTTTTGAAATAGTTGTTACACCAGGGCCTTCCTATTATTTTACTTTCTCTCCATCTTTCCTTGGTGGACTCTATACTTATTTCTTTTTCTTCTCGATCAGCTTCTATTCTTGTGGTTCCCATTGAAATGTTCTACTATATCTCAGTTTTTCCTTATCCTTCATTCTCAAAGCTTAGTTTAACTTCTTGGACTCTCCAAAAAAATATGTACTCTTAGTTGGTTGCTTCCCCAACTTCTTTTTCCTTTTCTTAGGATCTCCTTTGGATGGATTATTCCTTATCGTGCTTCTAAGGGTAAGTCTTAGGGGTTGAGCTTAACTATAAATAACCCATCTTTTCTTCCTTAGGTGAATTTCTACCTTTTACTTAAACTTCTATTATCATACTCTTTAGTTTTAAATTTTATCAAAGAACTCAAGAGTTTAAACAAACTTTTACTTTCATTTATTCAAGAAATATTTTCTTGCCATAATTTGTCTTATGACAGGAATTCTCTACCCCCTAATCCCTTGGGTTCATAGGACTACAGTTAACCCTAGAACGATTATGAGTATCTTGATCAGAAGGCCCTGATGAACTGATTGTGGTCCATTTGCGCTCTCTAATAGGATGAATTTCATGTATGGCCTCCAATCCCTACCGCCTTAGTACTTCAACCTCACACTCATAAGTCTACTTCACCCATTGGGAGGGATTGAAGCTAGGTTGAGTGGGTGGAGGTACATGGTGGACCTTCATGAAGGTGGCATATGCATCCCAATAATTATCTCAGGCCTCTTTCTTGGTGGGATTTCCTTTCGGTTGTTGTGGGACTTGAGGAGGAGGGGTTGGACTTCTAGGAGGTGATGATGGTTCCTCTTGTCTAGGAGGAGGGTATATGATGCCTTCCGGTTCTAGTAAGGCTCCTACTAGTTTCCAATAGTCTTCCACCATTTCCTTGGGCACCCTCTTCTCGCCCATTAGAAACCTTTGTGAGGCTTCCTCCCTTGGGTTGGATGTCTTTTTCAAGGTTATAGGTGGAGTACTAGATTTCACCATGAATTTTTCTAGGGACACTCCTTCCTACATGATAGTTTAGAGTTGGGTTAATGTCAGGGCATAATATTAATAATGTATCAAGGGAATTAGGCTCTAATACCACTCAAGTTGTCACACCCCAACCCATTTTGGTCGGATCCCCGTGAACAACTCGCCACTCTCCCAGTTCAAGAGGAGTTTTCCCCCTTCTTTTAACTTAAGAGTAGCTATGCGTATTTTCGACCTTGAACCCTAGAAATACATATATCAAATAAATGTAAGCTTAAGAGAAATTAAGCATACCTCAAAGAGGGTAAGGCTCGGTGTTATTCCTAGTCATTTTCTTTTTCTTGAAAGTGATAGGAAAGAGGGGTGAGTTTCTTTAACCTAGTAAATGGGTATTTTTAAAATGAAGTTTTAAATTTTCTCCTTAATTCCTTTAAATTTTCTCTAGTTTAAGATCTCGGTTTTTAAAACACGCCCTTCATCATGAAAGGTCAATCACACAATCGCTGGCCAGTACATTCACTAAACCCACTTGTGGAGTTAGAGCGACTTCACTAGCCACCTAGATAGAAGTACGTCAACTTCTACCCTAAGAATAAGTGGATGTTCGCGACATCCGACCCTCAATCTCGTAACAATTCTCTGTGTCCGTATGAGGACAGAGACCTCATCCCGGCCCCACCCTGGTCTCATGCGCTTGAAGCTACATCGAGCTTCGTAAGGCCTCCTGGTATGACTAACTACTCTTATATCCAACAAGTCATCAAATGCCCTAGGACACATCACTACCCCTCTTGGGCATCTTTAAAGTCCCATAAACACAGTGCATGCACAATTAATATTTCCACATCATGCCATATAATCTGTGGTGCCACTAGTCCAACGGTCCCGACCCTCAACTCAACCTGTAGTTGTTTGTCTAGGCTAGTCCGTAGACCTGTCATGTCGAACTGCGGCTAGTTGACTGAGTATTTTAGTCCTGTCTTGGTACCTTGGCCAAACAATTCAATTATTTAAATTTTCATGGCATATAATTCATTTTTGTTTACGAGCTCCTGCTCATGCCAACCGGCCTACGGCCTACTATTCGAGATTTTCAAAATCGGGCATATTAACCCCCAAGTTCCAAAACTGAGGCCTCCGGCCTAATAGAGCTATTCAAGCTCCCATCAAAAAGGTCTCCCAAATTGTTTAAGAAGTGGCAAACAGTCAGGGGAGAACACTTCTGACAAAAATATATTTTCAACTGTCCATCATACCAACCGAGTATGAGGACATCTTCACTCATAACCGATGAACAGGTTTTCCACTTCCTTTGAGGAAGTTTCATCATATCAACCAGGTATTATCTACTTACAACCGATAAATAGTTTTTTCGCATCATTTTCACATCATTACTCTCAGGTGTAATGTTTAAAATACCACTTAGCAGTGGGTTTTCATTATCGAGGTGCTCATCATCCCAATCGGGTATGATAATAAATTTCGCACTCACCTGATCGTGCAGTGAAATTCCACTTAGTCATTTTTTATCCCTTGCGAGATTAACCTAAGCTAGCGTTTCCGATGTCTCGTGTTCTGGCGGGGGCGCAGCGGTCTGAGCTTCCAATCGGGGCAGATAGCTCTCCTCCTAAGCTTCCTCCTTTTAGTCCTAATTTGGTCATGGAAGGGCTGAGGAGGAGTTGGGAGAGGTTGGTTTGGTCTGAGAAGTGCTCGAATTGGCCAATTTCAACTCGGCTGAAAGAGGGCAGCTTCGGTCCGTCGGAGCTGCTTCACTATTCGATCATGGCGACGCTTCTTTAATGACCCTCGGAGCAAATGGATGTTACCACCGTGTAGCTGACTTCTCCCAAGTTCTAAGGAACCTGACCATGCCTTTGTTGGCTTAGAAATGCCCCTATATCGGAGCTCTAGATCAAGATTCGATCGAAAACTAAGTAGTTGAGAGAGAGTAGGATTTTCAGGTGTAGAGAGGATGAATGGAGAGGGGCTCTTTATATAGGGGGCTCGAGGACTTGTCGACCGTCCGTTTGGCACCTTTATAACTGTTATTGATGGCTTGAAATGTATTGAACAGAAACGTTTCTTCTTCGCCAGCGCTACTTCAATTTTCCGGCGAGTGAACGGTGATGTCATTAGAAGGAAGAAGATGACACTATTCTGAACCGGACCGAACCAGATTTAAAGCTTAAATCAGTCTGTTCACCCCCAATTTGATCGAATTTTCCAAATATAAAAATTTTTAAATTCATTCATTTTCTATCCAATGGTGGCCTCAAATCTCAAATTTGAATTTTTTAAGCGATCTAGAAAAATGAATTTAGCATCCAGTTCAATAGTGGTTCAATCCAGTCCAAACCGGTTCGGATCTAGTTCACCTGAACCGGTTTGGTTTTCATCTCCAATTCATCCTAAAGTCCTTTTTCATGACTTTTATAACTCCTTAGATCACTCGAGATCCATAAATTTCTTAGTTTTCCCTTTCTCTATCGATTCCGATTCATGAACCAGCTCGGTTCTTAAACCTGTAAAATCTAGTTCGGGTCTGGTTCACCCGAACCAATCTGGTTTTTCTCTCTCAATTTATCCTAAAGTTCTTTTCCAAGGTTTATGAAACTTTTTGGGTCACTTAGGAGTTGAAATTTCTCCAATTTTCTTGTTTCCCCAATAAACGGGTTTGGGAACCAATTCAGTTTTCTCACTCGGTTTGACCGGTTTTTTCCCAATTTTCCTTAACTCCAAAGAGTGGGGTTTATATTCTGTGTGTTAGAGCAGTCTCAAAGCTAACTTCATAAGTATAGTTTTATTGAAATCATGGAGGCCCTTGAATCCCATTCCCTCTTTTTCTTTGATACCTAGTGAATAGTTTTTGTCACTCACTACCACACCACCAAAACCTAGCAATCAAAAAACATATTTCATTGCATCACCCATGAGACAAAAGAAAATTAGCCATAACATAATGTGAAATAGAATTGAGTGTAACCTTAATTTAGACTTTCCTACTACTTAGAGAAAGGAGGGCCAATTTCTGACTTTGGATCTTGTATTTGTTATTTAATCCTTTAGGAACTATAAGGACTGTCATTTACTTCTCCCCACATTATTGGTAGATCAAGAAGCTGGTATGTTTGCTCTCCCACCAGTACCTACAACAAAGTTATAAGACAATTCTTAGTGGCATATCGTGTATTAGCACTAAAGTATAATGAAAATTTAGCACTACTAATTTTTTATCTAGTTGTTAAGTAGTATTTTCCTAGTATCTATTTTAACTCTTGTAAATTCTTTTCCTTTGCTTCTAGAAAAACTAGGGGGGCGTTTGCAAAAAATAGGTGTGTTATCTAAGGACATGTACAACTATCTTTAAACATGTTAGCATTATGTTGTTACTAACTGTAATTAAATTGTGGGAGAGGCAATCTATTAATAAAATAAACAGTAGTGGATAGTGGATCTCCCTGTCTTAACTCCCTCTAATCTCCTCTAAGTGATGTTCGTTCACTAAAATCCTGTAAGTCACAGAGCTAACACACATTATTAATTAGTTTATAAAAGTATGATGAAATCTTGATTCTAGGATAAACCTCAAGATGAGAGCTATCTGCTCAGATCGAAAGCTTGGACAGTTATGCCCTCACTTGTGAGAAATCTAAACTTTCTCTCTCTACAATTTTTTTCTGGCGAAGCTCCGTTTGAGCTCGTTTCGGCATTAAAATCTGCTATTCAAAGTTCCTTAGAATCATATGAACATGTAGGACCTCAATTTCAACTCCAATTTCAACAATTATAGGTGTTTGATCAGTCAATTTGATGAAATCAAATTCGGCAGTGTTGAAGAGTTGAAATTTGGGGGAAAATTGGGGAAAATTTGGGGATTTTTGAAATTCAAAGGACCAAAATGCAATTTTATAAAATTGAGGTTCAATTTGGCATGAAAATAATGTTGGAGGACCAATTGGGAAATGTTGGAAATTTTTGGGGCAAAACTTACCATTTTTGTAAAGAAAGGGCAAAATGGTATTTTTGGAAAAGTTGGAGGACCAAATTGGAAATTTGGAAAATTAATCCCCTTTTTGTGAAATGGAAGAAATTGGGGTCCTATGATAAATTTTAGAAGTTTTGGGACTCAATTTGAGGAAAAACCAGCATTATGGACTTAAAGTTAAAGAGAAATAACTTTAGAGACCTAATTGCAAATAAATGAAAGTTTGACTTTCTCATTCATTTGGAATGAATGAAGGTGATTAGGCCGAAGGATAATGAACCGAGATGTTCATATCATATAGAAACACGAAGTACCGGGAACGCCAACAAGGACAAGCTCGCGTGAATACAAAAAACTGGTCTAGTGGAATTCACAGCATTAACGGGTGAGTGGGTTTACTAACATCATACCCAGTTGGGATGATGAGTACAACTTAAAAATTAAAAACCACTTACCAGTTGTGAGTGGGATTATGTATTATACCCGGTTGGGGATGATAAGAACCTATGCATAAAAACTCACTGCTTAGTTGTATTTTTTTTATCATCACTACTTAGAGAAAGTGATGTGGAAAAACTACTTACAGGTTGTAAGTAGATCATACCCGGTTGGTATGATGAGACTTCCTCAAAGGAAGTTGAAAACCCGTTCATCGGTTATGAATGGAGATGTCCTTATACCGGTCAGTATAATGGACAGTAAAAACCTATTTTTGTTGGAAGTGTTCTCCTCTGACTGTGTGCCAATGC
Organism: Trapa incisa; assembly: GCA_030064435.1. NCBI lineage: Eukaryota > Viridiplantae > Streptophyta > Magnoliopsida > Myrtales > Lythraceae > Trapa > Trapa incisa. The sequence goes on along the minus strand of CM057775.1, from coordinate 9,904,125 downwards.
TTAAACTATTTGGGAGACCTTCTTGACGAGAGCTCGAATAGCTCTTATAGGTCGGAGTCCTATGTTTTGGAACTTGAGGGCTAAAATGTCAGTTTTTGAAAAACTCGAACAGTGGGCCATAGGACGATGGACATGAGTAAGAGCTCATAAAAGAACATGATATATATATATATATGTGCCATTAAAACATAATAAGTGAATTGTTTGATCATAATACCAAGGTAGGTCCGACATAATCAATCAACTAGTAGCAATGCGACATGACGGGTCTTCGAACCAATCGAGACAAACAGCTACATGTTGACTTAAAGTTGGGACTGTTGGGACAAATGGAAACACATATTATATGGAAAATTTAAGAAAACTTTGCTTGTGCATGCACCATGAGTACGGGATCATCAAGATGCCCATGAGGGGTAGTGATGTGTCCTAAGCGTCATGGACGACCCGGTGAGTATAAGGGCAAATCATCGTTCCATGTGTCTGTACGAAATTTGGAGTAGCACCTAGCACATGAGACCAGGGTGGGGACAGGATGAGGTCTTTGTCCTCATATGGACACGAAGAAGTGATTTTAGGATTGAGGGTCAGATATCATGAACATCCACTCATTCTCAGGGTAGAAGTGGTCATGCTTCTATCCGAGTGGCAGGAAAAGTCGCTCCAGAGCCACTAGCGGGTTCAGTAGTGATACTGACTTGCGAATGTGTGTAACCTTCATGATGAAGGATGTATGTTGGGTGATGACACACGAGTAACTATGAAATAATGGAAAAACCTGAGAGAATTTTTAAATGAAGAGATTTTTGAATAGAAAGGGGTCTGGCACACTCCATATAAATGTTTTTCTTGAAAGTCAAAAAGATTTTAAACCCATTCACTGAGTAGTTGTACTCACCACCTCCCTTATATCTCTTTCAAGAAATCCCGGAAAGCCTACCCTTAAAGACCATCAAGGAAGAAGCTTGTGAGACAGGTATGTAAAGTTTAAAAATTTCATGCAATTTTGATTATGCTATTCGAGGAAATGGTGCAGGTTTAAAGGATGCCTTACTCTTTACGGTTTATAATAAGGGGAAACCCTTTAATAAATAGGGAGAGTGGCGGGTTAATCACGGGGATCCACCAAACCGGGTCGGGGTGTGACAACTAGAGTGGTATCAGAGCCTATTTTCTTGAATATATAATTAAGATTAAAAAATGTAGTAACTAATAGGATTTCATCCTAAAATATACATATGGCTCCCAGGAGGGGAACCAAGAAAATTAGGGATGACTCTGCTCAGCACCCTATCCTCGTAGAAAGATAACTCTAGAAGCTTCCCAAATGCCTAAGGCATGGTAGAAATCCCCAAAGACCAAATTACAAAGTATCCTAGAGGATGATGCTTGGACCCGTTGAGATCACACCCCAAGTATCCAAATATGTCTAAATTGCCCGATTGACCCTCAATTGGGGTGAATTTCTTCAAAAGACCCTTAATTTCATGAAATTGTTGTTCAGCCATACAATTTTCAAAAATTGCACAAAAGTCCCCCAAAATCCCCAAATCGCCCTTCATCTTCTTCCCCAATTCAAGCATGTGGAACATCAAATTTTACATTGTTGAATTGGTGGCCTGTAAGTCATTAATTATTTCGATTCTTGCTCCTATTCGCCTCCTCAAGTTCCCCTCAATCGTCCTACACTTTGAATTTATGAATTTGGATGAGTTTTTCGCCCTGTCGAAGCTTCGTTGGAAAGTTCACAATAGAGAGAGAAAACTTGCATTTCTTTCCGACAGAGGGGCGGCGATTAGAGCTTGAGGTGAGGGAAGCTAGAGCTAGTTGAGAGGGAACTAGCAGGACCAAATTCGGCTACAATTCGCTGATGCCTACGGGAATTTGAAGAAAGAAGTTTCGGGTGGTGCATCTCTAAAATTTTGAAATTCCAACAAGGGGCAGCGGAATTGAGCTTACCGGGGCCTGTAGGGGTGTTGTGGAGGGTCTTAGGTTGTCAGAGATGGGCACTGTGGGTGGTGGAAGGGTCGAGAGGGTCGAGGTGGCATTGGGCAGGAGCTCACTTCTTTGAGCTCCGGAGTAGCTTCACTATGCGATCCTTTGTGCATTTCTCCGAGTGTCCTCTGGTTGTTCTGAGAAGGTCTAGAGCTAGAGCACTCTTTCTCAGTTCCAATGCCAATCTTTAGAGCTCCTTTGGTAGGAGCTTTGGTTTACAGCTCGCCGGAAAATGCACTCTTCTTCTTCTTCACTCGATTGTGGGATGCTGAGAATAAATGAGGGGGTGCTCTTTATATAGGGAGCTCTGCAAATGTTCAGGTTACCCGTCGGCATAAGACTTGGCCTCCAACTCGGCCGTCGACAACATGACCGGAGAGTGTTTCGAGTAGCCGGAGACTCCAGCTTTTTCGTCGACTCTCTCTCCTCCCTTTTCTCTATCAATGTCTAAAGGTTGAAGATGATGACATGGTGGTCATGCCATGTGGCGCGTTAGTCGGATACATGGCAGCCTCTCATTGGTTGCTTGTGTTTGCATGGCGGGCTGCTCAGGTGCCAGCTAACTATTGACCAGACACGTGGTAGCCTCCCATTGGCTGCCCGTGTCTGCATGGCAGCTGATAGGGTGCCTGCTGGCCGTTGATCGTTGACCATTGACCACTATATGTTGTCTGCTATCTGGTCCGTTGACCGGTTTGGTCAGACTGGGTTCGCTACTCAAAATTCATAAATCGATCAGTTCAAACTTGGTTCAACTATTTTTCTGAAACTTAAAAATTTCTAAATTCGTCCAAGTTCATTTTTTATCTAATGGTGGTCTCAATTTCCCAAATTGACATTTTTAAGCCACCTAGAAAAATGAATTTGTGAACCGGTTCACTATGTTTCCGGCCGGTTCTGTTTGGTTTGGGTCTAGTTGAATTACCTCTTAGGGTTCTTACTGACTTGCCAGTGGCATCAAGTCCGTAAGGTTTCCTGTTCTACCCTCTAGGCTGGTCATGGTTTGCCCCGGCTTTTCTTTTGTCCTATAAGACACTTCTCAGGCCTCTTGTCATCCTAGCACCATCTTATGGGGCATAGGTGTTGGAAGGGGACAACCAACCTAAGGTGGGCTTTATTTTTACTCCTTTAGGGTTCTTGGTATTTCAGGGGCTTTTGAAGCTTCCTTTGTTCCGAGAATTGGTTAAGAAATTCGGGGTTTTCCTTAGAAAAGAAAATTTGATTTATTCATTGGACCAAAAATCCACGTTCAAGGTTTATTACAATGGACATCTCTAGAATTTACTACCTCATTTTCTATCCCCACCAATTAACCAACCTAGAATTATACCTATGTGGATTGTTCCGCATCTCACATCTAAAGGCGTCTTCTCCTTCTAGGTGGGCATTCTCCCCCAAGGTAACTTTCGACGTGGGGGCATGGGTTCATACCAGGCTTTTCAAACTCTACGGATGCCAATAGATTTGGGGCCCTCCTGGCCTGTACGGCAGGTGCTATATCTATTCCATACTATCATAAGACCGATGCATCGTGGGCATGTGGGGGTGGGGCTTGCGGTACATGCACTGCTGTGGATCGGGGGGAGTCGGTGAGAAACCCTCATGTAGTTGGCATAGGCTTCCCATAAATTCCTTTCAACTTCTACCTGAATATGGGCCAGGTCTAGTTCCTTGGGTGGAGACACTTCATTCTCCACCGAGTAGGGAAGGGTCCTATCTCAGGATGCATCCTAGGGAATGAGCTCCTCTAGTGCCTCTACTCGTTGTTCCATAGTGTAGATCCAGGGAATATACTCTTTGGGGGTGTTCTCGTTCATGTTTTATGCAAGGTTGTCAGGAATCGGGGTTTAGGATGGGTTAGGGAAAAACTAATCAAGAAAGTAATGCTCTGATACCACTCAAGTTGTCACACCCCGACCTAGTTTGGTCGAAGTCCATGATCAACCCGCCACCCTTTCCTACATCATTTGGGTACACTTACCCGCATAAGGCAAGGAAGGTGAAGGCATGTTTAGGTTCAAACCCTTACTTTAAGTTGGGAGTAGGAAGCATACCTTGAGGGCCTGAGCGCATCTGGGAACTTCCTGTCTAGGTGTTATTCTAAAAAGGGGTGAGAGAGGGGTGAGTAAAATACTCAGTGAGGGAAACTACTATAACATTTTACTTGTATTCATCTTTTCTATCTTTTAAATTATTAATTTTTGTTATTTCACACAATCCACATGATCAATAACCACCTTTCCATTATAGGAGGGATTACACATTCGTAGAACGTTCCTTGACCATGCCACTTGTGGACCAGAGCGCCTTTACCATCCACCCTGATAGAGGAATACTGCCTCTACCTGGGTTTGAGTAGACATCAATAGTCTGACGCATCAAACCCCCAATTACTTCATCATGTTCGCTTAGTGAGACGAGACCTTATTTCCCCTACTACCTCAATCTCCATACACAGGAAGCTCCTCGGCTTCATGACCTACTAAACAATGAAACTGCCCTTATGCTTCCTAGGTTATCCAATAGTCTTTGGGCTCCATCACTACCTCATGCCAGGCGACTTGATGGCCTGAACATCACAGTACATGAACAATCAACAATCTTTTTGAATTATAGCTTTTATTTTTGGCCCTCTAGCACAACAAACTGTCAGATTGGCTTCAACACCACACGTACTAACCATATAGGTTCGATGACCTAGCTTCAATAAAGTAGCAGTTCGGCCCAACAAGCTTGATAACTCAGCTTGGCTCGATGGGTATCACGCAAGGTTCCCATTACTTAGGTCTTTTAGCATCATATATGACATGTTTGTTCTAGACGGGTCCACACCCGTATCCATTGGCCTTGGGCTGTCTGGCATCTCGAGCCTAAGCCCAAAATTAGCTCCCAAATGTTTTAAGCAGAGTCATCCAATCAGGGATGCTAATTATGAGAAAATAGTTTTCAAAGCTAAACCATCATTCTAACCGTAATGGATGTCATAGCGGTTCCCTCTCACAAGATAATCTCGGCGGGGTCGCACCGGCGGAATCTCTCTCCTCGGTGCACTTTTTGGGGCTGGTGCTTGAGTAATCCATTCCTGTAGGGTACAAGTGTTCATATCAGGATGTGGTGACAAATGGGTCACATACTTTCTCATATTTGCACCTAGGGCCCCGTACTTTGCTTAAATTGCACATGGGTCTATGATTTCTCTTTAATCTCCCTTAAGCCCCTTAGGTTTCCAATTATTCTTGTGGGTTCCTTAACTCTTTTAATTTCACCATTTGGCCCTTAATTTACCAAAATTGCCCTTTAGTCTTTTAGTTTTCAAAAATTGCAATTTTGTCCCCCCAACTTTTAGAAATTTCCAATTTGCCCCCAAATTTGTCTAAATTGCCCAATTGACCCTCAATTGGAGTGAATTTCTTGAAAACACCCTTAATTTTGTGAAATTGTCATTCAGCCCAACAATTTTCAAAAATCGCACAAAAGTCCCCCAAAATCCCCAAATCGCCCTTCATCTTCTTCCACAATTCAAGCAAGTGGAACATCGAATTTTACCTTGTCGAATTGACGACCTATAAGTCTTTAATTTCTTCGATTCTTGCTTCTATTTGCCTCCTTGAGCTCCCCTCAATCATCCTACACTTTGAATTTATGAATTTGGATGAGTTTTTTGCCCTATCGGAGCTTCGTCGAAAAGTTCACAATAGAAAGAGAATGCTTGCATTTCATACCGATGGATGGGCAGCGGTCGGAGCATGAGGTAGGGGAAGCTAGAGCTAGTTGAGGGGGAACTAGCAGGACTGAATCCAGCTGCAATTCACCATTGCCCTACGGGAAATTGAACAGAGAAGTATCGGGTGGTGCAACTCTGAAATTTTGAAATTTCAATGAGGGCTGGCATAATTGAGCTTACCGAGGCCTGTAGGGGTGTTTTGGAGGGTATTAGGCAGTCAAAGATGGGCACTATGGGTAGTTAAAGCACCGAGAGGGTCAAGGTGGCACCGAACAAGAGCTCACTACTTTGAGCTCCGAAGTAGCTTCAATGTGTGATCATTCACACACTTCTTTGAGCGTCCTCTAGTTGTTCTGAGAAGGTCTGGAGCTAGAGCACTCTTCCCCGATTCTAATGCCACTCTTCAGAGCTCCTTCGGTGGAGGTTTTTCCTATCGTCGGAGCTCTGGTTTGGAGCTCATCGAAAAATGCAGTCTTCTTCTTCTTCGCTCGATTGTGGGATGCTGAGAACAAATGAGGGGGTGCTCTTTATATAGGGAGCTCGACAAATGTTCAGGCTACTAGTCAGCATAAGACTCGGCCTCTAACTCAGCAGCCGACAACCTGACCAGAGAGTGTTTTGAATCGCAAGAGACTCTAGCTTTTTCATTGACTCTCTCTCATCCCTGTTCTCTGTCAACATTTAAAGGTTGAAGACAATGACGTGGTGGCCATGGCACGTGGCACGCTGTGATTGGTTAGCTTTTCTGACGTGGAGAGCCAGCTCAGTCACCGCGTCAGTCGTTGACACGTTGACCAAACACGTGGCAGCCTCTCATTGGATTCTCTTATCTAGGTGGCGGGCTGACGGGTGCTAGCTAACCATTGACTAGAAATGTGCCCCCCCCCCCCCCCCCCTCATTAGCTACTCGTGTATGCATGGTAGTTGATAGGGCACCAGTTGGCTGTTGACCGTTGACCACTATCTGTTGTCTGTTGACTGAACAGTTGATCAGTCTGTCGACTGGTCAGACTGAGTTCGCTGTCCAAAATTCAAAAATCAATCGGTTCAAACCTAATTCGACCATTTTTCTAAAAATTAAAAGTTTCTAAATTCGTCTAAATTCATTTTCTATCTAATTTTGGCCTCAATTTCCCAAATTGACATTTTTAAGCCACCTAGAAAAATGAATTGTTGAACCGGTTCACTATGGTTCATGCCAATTCGGTCAGGTTCGAGTTTGATTCACCCCAAACTGATTTGGTTTTATCCTCTATTCCAATTCTTGGTTCTTCCTTGTAATTTTTGTCAATTTTTTGTTACTCGAGATTTTCCATTTCCCTTGTTAACTATTTTTTGTTCATTAAACAACTCGTTTCTTTATGTATAAACATATACTAGTTCTTTTCCCAGTTTTCTTTGGTTCCAAGGAATGGGATTTACACATTTTCTCCACTATGTCGTCCAGTAGTCCTTAGGACACATCACTCCCCTTTTGGGTGTCTTGATGGTCCTGTACCTCAAGTGAATGCACAAACAAAGTTTACACACAACTATGTATCTTTGGTGACACTGGTCCAATGACCCTAACCCTCAACCCGACTTGCAGCTATTTGTCTTGGCCGATGTCACGCCCTAACCTGGTTTGGTCGGATCCCCATGAACAACCTGCCACTCTCCTGATTTATTCAAGGTTTCTCCCTCTTCTAAACCGTGGGGAGTAAGATGTCCTTCTTACATGTACCTTTCTTGGATTAACATTAATCAAAATTGAATATAAATTTTACATACCTGTCTTAAGATTTGGAAACCGATAAATTTTTAAGGTTAGTTTTCTCTTAGTTTCCTGAAAAGGGGTAAAGGGAGGGGTGAGTTTGACAACTCAGTGAATGGGTGTTTGAAAAATGTGTTTCTTATAAAAGAGTTTGAATTGGAGAGTGTCATACTCCTTATTTTCTTTTAAAATATTATTTTCTCAAATTCTGGTTTTCAACACCTTTTCTCATGGTTTACCAATTATTTTCCAAGGATTCTCAAATCATTTCCAAGGTTTTCGTAACCTTTTTCCTATTTCCATATTCGATGTGTTTCACAAACCACACACCCTTCATCATAAAGGGATCACATATACATTCGCGAGATGCAGTTACGCCGACTGCACCCACTTGTGGATTGGAGCATCTTTACCATTCACCTTGATAGAAGTCTCTTACTTCTACCCGAAGTCAGAGTGAACATCTCTAACGTCCTACCCTAAGACCAAAATACTCCATGTCCGTATGAGGACAAAGACCTCATCCAGTCCCCACCCCAGTCTCATGTGCAATGAAGCTTTGCAAGACTTCTGGTACGACTAACTGCCCTTATCTCCACCAAGTCGTCCAAAGCCCTAGGATGCAGCACTACCCCTCTTGGGCATCTTGAAGGTCCTGTAACACAGTGCATGTACAACCAACAGTTTTTCACATAAGCCATATAATATGTTGTGCCACTAGTCCAACAACCCCGATCATCAACTAGACTTGCAGCTATTTGTTTTGACCAATTCGAAGACCTGTCATGTCACACTGCTGCTAGTCCATTGAGTATGTCGGTCCTATCTTAGTACAATGGCCAAACAACTCATTACTTAAGTTTTCATGGCTTAATATTCATGTTTGTTTATGAGCTCCTGCTCATGTCAACTGGCCTAGGGCCCACTGTACGAGATTTTCAAAATCAGGCATATTAGCCCCCAAGTTCCAAAACCAAGGCCTCCGGCCTAACAGAGCTATTCGAGCTCCCGTCAACAAGGTCTTCCAAAATGTTTAAGTAGTGGCACACAGTCAGGGTAGAGCACTTCCAACAAAATATAGTTTTCAACATTCCATCATACCAACCGAGTATAAGAATATCTCTGCTTATAATCGATGAACGGGTTTTCCACTTCCTTCGATAAAGTTTTATCATACCAACTGGGTATGATCTACTTACAACCGGTAAATAGTTTTTTCGCATGATTTCCACATCAATCCTCTTAGGTGTGATGATTAAAATACCACTTAGCAGTGGGTTTTCATTTTTAAGGTGCTTATCATCCCCAACTAGGTATGATATTAAATTCTCACTCACCCGTTAATGTAGTGAATTCATCTCCATCGGTTCTTTGTATTCACATGAGCTTGTCATTGTTGGCGTACCCGGTGCTTTGTGTTCCTACATGATATGAACATCCTTGTTCATTATCCCACGGCCTAATAGCCTTCATTCATTTCAAATGAATGAGAAAACCAAAATTTTCATTTATTTGCAATTAGGTCCCTCAAGTTATTTTTCTTTAACTTTAAGTCAATAATGCCGATTTTTCATCAAATTGAGTCCAAAAAATTTTAAAATTTACCTTGTGACCTCAATTTATTCAAATTCACAAAAAGGGGTTCAATCTCCCAAATTTCCAATTTGGTCCCCAAACTTTTCCAAAATTACCATTTTGCCCCTACTTTACAAAAATGGTAAGTTTTGCCCCAAAAATTCCAAAATTGCCAAATTGGTCCTCCAACATCTTTATTATGCCCAATTGGTCCACAATTTTATGAAATTGCACTTTAGTCCATCGAATTTTGAAAATTCCCAAATTTCCAACATTTCTCCCTCCCCCCCCAATTTCAACCTTCTAACTCAGTCGAATTTGATTTCATCAAATTGACCAATCAAATGAGTTTAATTGTTGAAATTGAAGTTAGATTGGAGTTCCTACACCTTCATACGATTCAATTGCACTTTGAATCGTAGGATTTGATGTTGGAATAAGCTCAAACAGAGCTTCGTTGTAAAACTAGACTTAGAGAGAGAAATCTTCGAAAGTTTATCGTCGGGGCACAGCAGTCCGAGCTTTCGATCTAGGCAGGTAGCTCTCTTCCTAAGGTTACTTCTTGGATCAAGAATTGCATCAATTGATGCTGAATTGAATGAGAATTTAGTCATCGAAGTTCTGTCGGTTCTCTCTCTAGCACCAATCAAAATTTATAGAAAGTGAGCCAAATTGGCTTACCTTTCTGCTCTAATTCAGTTGTAGGAGGGCTATGAAGGTGTTAGGAAGGCTTGGTTTAGCTTGAGTAGGGATTGAATTGGTCATTTTTAGCTCAGCCAAAATAGGGCAGCTTCGGTCCGTCAGAGCTGTTTCACTATTCTATCACACCAGCATCTCTCTGGTGACTCTCGGAGTAAATGGAGACTACCGTCGGTAGCTGACATCTCTCCGGTTCTAAAGACCCCAACCACGACCTTCTTTGGCTTAGAGAAGACCCTATATCAAAGCGATGGTTCGAGCTTCGCTGAAAATTGGAGCAGTTGAGAGAGAATAGAGTTTTCAAGTATGGAGAGGATGAATGAGGACGAGCTCTTTATATAGGAAGCTCAGGGACTTCTTGGCCACCTAATTGGCGTTTTAATGGGGGTCATTCATTGCCTAAAACTTCGTGGCCGAAGACTTTTCATCTTTGTCGGCGCGGCACGATTTTCGGATGAGTGAACAGTGCTATCATCTGAAGGAAGAAGACAATACTAATCCAAACTGGACTGGACTGGTCCGAACTGGGTTCAAAGCTTAAACCGACCGGTTCAGGCCTAAGTCGATTGAATTTTTCAAAATTAAAAATTACTAAATTTATCTAAATTAATTTTCTATCCAATGGTAGCCTCAAATCACAAATTTGAATTTTGTAAGCCACCTATAAAAATGAATTTAGCATCTGGTTCAATAGTGGTTCAAACTTGTCCAAACCGGTTCAATCTAGTTTGGATCTGGTTCACCTGAACCGGTTTGGTTTTCATCTCTAATTCATCCTAAAGTCCTTTTTCATGACTTTTGTGACTCCTTAGGTCTCTTGGAATCCATAAATTTCCCGATTTGCCCTTTCTCTATCGGTTCCGATTCATGAATCGACTCGGTTCATAAACCGGTTCAATCTAGTTGGACCCGGTTCGTCTGAACTAGACTGGTTTTTCTCTTCCAATTTGTCCTAAGGTTCTTTTCCAATGTTTTATAAACCCTTCAGATCACTCGAGAGTTGTAAATTCCCCAAATTGCCTGATCTCTGATGATCGGTTTTGTAAACTAGTTCAATTTTTCTCACTTAGTTTGGCTAGTTCTTTTCCCAATTTTCCATAATTAAAAAGGGCTAGGTTTACAACTGGTCCATCCACCTAGCCTAATGCACTGTTGCAAGTCCATAGAGTACCGTCAGTCCTAACTTGGTAACATGGCAAAATCACATAATCATTTCATAAAGAGTTTTCATGGCTTTCATAATTCATATTTATTTACGAGCTCTTGCTCATGCCCATTGGCTTTGGGCCCACTATAAATGGTTTTCCAAAATCGGGCATTTAACCCTACAAGTTCAAAAACTAAGGCCTCTGGCCTATCTAAGCTGTTCTAGCTCCCATCAAGAAGGTCTTCTAAAGAGTTTAAGCATTGGCACACAGTCAGGGTAGAACACTTCTAAAAAAACACATTTTCACTTCATCACACCAACCGGGTGTGATGATATCTACGCTTACAACTGGCGAGCGAGTTTCTCCTTCCTTCAAGGAAATCCATCATACCAAACGAGTATGATTTCCTCTACTTACAACTGGTAAGAAGGTTTTAACTTCATTTGCCCCACCCAATCAGGTATGAAGTCAAAATTCCACTTACAAGTGGTTTTTCTTTTCTAAAGTTCTCATCATCCCAATTGGGTATGATGTGAATAAGCTCACTCACCTGATAATTGTGGTGTATTCTTCTATAGTTGGCTTTTCGCCTCCACACTAGCTTATCCTTGTTGGCATTCCGGTCTCTCGTGTTCCTATACGATTTGGGCACCCTAATTTATTAAAATTTAGCATAACAATATTCGTATCTCACGTATGAGCAACTAGGTTCAAAATTATTAGTTAATTGCACTTAGGTCCCTAAAATTTATTTTCTTCGACTTTAGGTCCCTAATGCCAACTTTTCCCCAAATTGAGTCCGGTAACTTCCAAAAATTCTATTCGGGTCCTCAATTTACTCAAAATTGGTTAAGTGGCTCAAGTTTTTCAAATTTCCAATTTGGTACCAACTTTTTAAAAATTACAATTTTGCCCCTACTTTCCAAAAATCGACCAATTGGTCCTCCAACATCTTTTTCATGGCGAATTGGCCATCAATTTTGGGAAATTGCAAAATGGTCCCTCAATTTTATGAAATCCCCAATTTTTCCAAAAATTTCTCCCCAATTTCCCACTTTCAAACTGGCCGAATTTGATATCATCAAATTGGCCATTCAATCGAGGTTAATTGCATCAATTGGAGATGTAAATAAGTTCCTACACTTCCACATGATTCAATTGAGCTTTGAATCGCATGAATTGAGGCCAAAACTAGCTCAAATGTAGCTTCGCCAGAAAATTGTGCGTAAAGAGAGAAAGCTTCGAAAGCTTACCATCGGAGGTGCGTCGATCCGAGCTTTCTATCCAAGTATGTAGCTCTCATCTTAAGGTTACTCCTAGGATCAAGAATCAATACAATTTATATTGAATTGAGGGAGAATTTTTTCAGTGAAATTTTGTAGTTTCTCTCTCTAATGCTAACTAGAAATGACAGAGGGGGCCAAATTGGCTTACTTTTCAACTCTGTTGTGGTTGTACGAGGGTCATGGGAGTGTTGGGAAGGCTTGTTTTAGCTAGAGGAAGGCTGAATTTGGCCGATTTCAGCATGGCCGAAACATGGCAGCTTGGGTCCTTTGGAGCTGCTTCAATATTCGATTCTGTCGGCGCTTCTCCAGCGGTACTCGGATCGAATAGAGGTTACGGTCAGGTAGCCGACCTGCCCCAAAATATAAAAATCCTAACCTCATCTTCTAAGGCTCAGAGAAATGCCTATGTCAGAGCTCTAGTTCGAGCTTCACCAGAAAATGGAGCAACTGGGAGAGAATGGAGATTTCAGGTGTGACGAGTATGAATGGAGAGGAGCTCTTTATATGGGGAGCTCAGGGACTCTTTGCGTGATCGTCTCAAATCTTGGTCAAGCATATCCTCACCCTGAAACAGCTAGAATGGAGACATTTTCTCTTCACCGATGCTGACCGTTTCTCCACTAAATGAACAGTGTCATCATCTGAAGGAAGAAGACGACACTGTTCCGAACTAAATTGGTCCAATTGGGTTTAATGCTTAAACTGGTCAGTTCAGGCCCGATTCAACCGATTTTCTCAAAATTAAAAATTTCTAAATTCATTCTCTATCCAATGGTTGCTTAAATTCCCCAATTTGAATATTTTAAGCCACTTAGAAAAATGAATTTAGCAACCAGTTCAATGGTGGTTCAAACTGGTTCAGGTCCGATTCACCTAAACCGGTCTGGTTTTCTCTTCCAATTTGTCCTAAAGTCCTTTTCCATGATTTTTATTACTCTTTATGTCACGCACCGACCTGGTTTGGTCGAATTCTTGTGATAAACCTGTAGCTCCCTTGGTTCAAGAATGGTTTTTACCCTTTTCTTTAATCAAGAGGAGCCATGCGAAATTTCAACTATGTTATTTGGAATACATATATAAAAAAATGCAAGTTTAACAGAAATTAAGCATAACTAACAGAGGGTAAATCATGGTGTTATTCCTAATCATTTCTCTATTCCTGAAAAGGGATAAAATGGTGTGTGAGTTTCTACAACTTTGTGAATGGGTGTTTGAAAAAAAGTTTCAATAAAATAGTTTTGAATTAGAGTGTGTCAAACTTCTTATTTTTGTTAAAATTATTTCGTCCTCAATTTCTTGGTTGTCAAACCATAACTCATCATTATCCACAATCGGTGTGTTTAACAATCAATACACGCCCTTTATCATGAAGGGATCACACATTCGTAGGGCAGCCCGTCTATCATGCCCCAACCCAGTTTGGTTGGATCCCCGTGAACAACCAGTCTCTCTCTCGGTTCAAGGGGAGTTTCCTTTGACTTTTACTCGAGATGAGCCAGGCGTAATTTCAACCTTGTTCCCTAGAAAGACATATATCAAATAAAATGCAAGCTTAAGGAAAATTTAAGCATACCTGACAGAGGGTAAGGCTCGGTATTATTCCTAGTCATTCTCTCTTTTACGAAAAAAGGGATAGAAAGGATCGGTGAGTTTCTACAACTCAGTGAATGGATTTTCAAAACCTTTAACTTTCAGGAAAAAGATTTGTATTGGAGTGTGCCAGACTCCTTTCCTTTAAAAATCCTTTCATTTTCAAATCTTGGGATGTTTCCACCATTTCCTTATTTAATCACGGTGTGTCATCACCCAATACACATCCTTCATCATGAAGGTCAAACACACATTTGCAGGCCAGTACATCCACTGAACCCACTTGTGGCGTTGGAGCAACTTTACCGCCCACCTAGATAGAAGTACGTCCACTTCTACCCTGATAATGAGTGGATGTATGTGATATCTAACCCTCAATCCAAAAATCAATTCTTCGTGTCCATATGAGGACAGAAACATCATCCCGTCTCCACCCCGGTCTCATGCGCTTGGTGCTACTCCAAATTTCACACGGTCACTTGGTACGACGAACTGCCCTTATACTCAACAGGTCGTACAAGGCCCTTAGGATGCATCACTACCCCTCATGGGTGTCTTAATGATCTTGTTATCGTAGTGCATGCACAAAAAGTATTTTCTTATCATGCCATGTAATCTATGGTGCCATTAGTCCAACGGCCCTGACCTTCAACTCAACCTGCAACTGTTTGTCTTGACTGGTCCAAAGACTAGTCATGTTGCACTACCACTAGTTGACTGAATATGTCGGTCCTATTTTAGTACGATAGCCAAACAATTCATTTATCTAATTTTTATAGCACAAATCTAATGTTTGTTTATGAGCTCCTCCTCATGCCCACTAGCCTATGGCCCACTTGTTCGAGATTTTCAAAACTTGGTATAATAGACCCCAAGTTCCAAAACTAAGGCCCCTAGCATATAAGAGCTATTCGAGCTCCCGTCAAGAAGGTCGCCCAAATCATTTAAGCATTGGCACACAGTTAGGGAGAGAACATCCAACAAAAATGTGTTTTCAACTGTCCATTATATTGACTGGGTAAAAGGACATCTCCGCTCATAACCGATGAACGGGTTTTCAACTTCCTTCGAGGAAGTTTCATCATACCAATCGGGTATGATCTACTTACAACCGATAAGTATTTTTTTCGCATAATTTTTACATCACTCCTCTAAGTTGTGATGTTTAAAATACCACTTAGTAGTGGGTTTTCATTTCAAGGTACTTATCATCACTAACCGGGTATGATATAAATTCACACTCACCCGTTGATGCAGTGAATTCCACTGGACCGGTTCCTTGTATTCATATGAGCTTATCCTTGGTTGAGTTCACGGAACTCCGTGTTCCTAAACGATATGAACATCTCGGTTCATTATCTCTCAGCCTAATAGCCTTCATTCATTCCAAATGAATGAGAAAACCAAACTTTTACTTATTTGCAATTAGGTTCCTAAAGTTATTTTTCTTTAATTCTAAGTCCCTAATGCTGATTTTTCCTCAAATTGAGTCCCAAAACTTTTAAAATTTCCCTTGGGGCCTCAATTTATTCAATTTCACAAAAAGGGGTTTAATTTCTCAAAATTTTCAATTTGGTCCCCCAACTTTTTCAAAATTACCATTTTGCCCTTCCTTTACAAAAATGGTAAATTTTACCCCAGAAATTCTAAAATTCCTCAATTGGCCCCCTAACATTTTTATCATGCCCAACTAACCCTCAATTTAAGGAAATTGCATTTCGATCCTTCAAATTTTTGAAAATCCTCAATTTTCCCCCAATTCCAACTTCTTAATACAGTCAAATTTGATTTTATCAAATTGACCGATCAAACACTTCCAATTGTTGAAATTGAAGTTGAAATTGAGTTTCTATATGTTCATATGATTCTCTAGCAATTTGAATCGCAAGTTTTAACGCTAGAACGAGCTCAAATGGAGCTTCTCCAAAAAATGGATTGTAGAGAGAGAAAGCTTAGATAACTCACTGGTGAGGGCGCAACAGTCTGAGCTTTCTATCTGGGCAATTAGTTCTCCTCTTGAGGTTCTTCCTAGGATCAAGAATGACATCAATTGATGTCATATTGGATTAGAATTATGTCATTGAAATTCGGTCGACTCTCTCTCTAACACTGATCAGAAATTGCAAAGGGAATCCAAATTGGCTTACCTTTCCGTCCTAATTCGGCCGTGGGAGGGCTTGAGTTGGCCGATTTCAACTCAGCAGAAATAGAGCAGCTTCAGTCTACCGGAGCTACTTCACTGCTCGATCATGCCGGCTCTTCTCCAGCAACTCTCGAAACGAATGGATGTCACCATCGTGTAGCTAACTTCTCCCCGATTCTAAGGAACCCAACCTCTCCTTCTTTGGCTCAGAAATGACCCTACATCAGAGCTCTGGTTCGATCTTCACCAGAAAACTAAGTAGCTAAGAGAGAGTGAGCTTTTCAGGTGTAGAGAGGATGAATGGAGAGGGGCTCTTTATAAAGGGAGCTCGGGGATTCGTCGACCATCCGTTTGGCACCTTTATGACAGAAATTGAAGGCCTGAAACGTATTGAACGGAGATGTTTCTTTTTCGTCGACGCTACTTCGATTTCCCAGTGAGTGAACAGTGATATCATCTGAAGGAAGAAGACGACACTATTCCAAACCGGGTTCAAAGCTTAAACTGGCCGATTTACCCCCAATTTGCTCAAATTTTCAAATATAAAAATTTATAAATTCATCTAAATTCATTTTCTATCCAATGGTGGCCTCAAATCTCAAATTTGAATTCTTTAAGCCACCTAGAAAAATGAATTTAGAATCTGGTTCAATAGCGGTTCAAGTCAGTCCAAACCGGTTCAATCCGGTTCGGATTCGGTTCACCTGAACCAGTTTGGTTTTTCTCTCCAATTCCTTCTCAAGTCCATTTCCATGACTTTTGGGACTCTTTGGGTCACTTGGGATCCATAAATTTCCTGGTTTACCCTTTCTCTATCGATTTCGATTCATGAGTCAACTCGGTTCATAAACCGGTTCTATCCGGTTTGGACCCGATTCACTTGAATCGGTCTAGTTTTTTCTTCCCTAATTCATCCTAAGGTTCTTTTCTAAGATTTATGAACCATTTTTAGTCACATGGGAGTATTAAATTCTCAATTTGCCTGTTTCCTAATAATCGAGCTTGCAGACCAATTCAGTTTTAAAATTCGAAACGGACCGGTTATTTCCCCGGTTTTCCTATTATAAAGGACGGGGTTTGCAACTCTCCCCTTCTTTTAGGGGTTTTATCCCCAAAATGGTTACACATTAAATAATTGAGGGTAACTATCACTCATCATACACTCGGTTTCCCATGTCTCTACATGGACGGGTCTGTTCTACCACAACACCTTGACCATAGGAATTTTCTTGTTCCTCAAATTCTTGTCTCTTCGGTTGATGATTCATACTGGCTCAGTCTGATAGCTCAGGTTCTCTTCTAGTTCCATTGGAGGTCAGTCCAATACATGACTAAGATTAGGTTGATATCTCCGAAGCACTGAGATATGGAATACATCATGTATTCTCTGTAGGTCATTTGGTAGTTCCAATTTATAAGCTATTGGCCCTATCCTTTAAATGATGGGATATGGACTGATATATCTTGTCTTCAACTTTCCTCTTTGTTGGAACCTAAGTATTCCCCTCCAGGGGGACACTTTGAGGAACACTTGATCTCCTACCTCGAACTCCAAATATTTCCTTCGATTGTCCGCGTAACTCTTTTACCTGTCATGAGCGGTCTTAAGACGACTCCTTATAAATTTTATCTTCTCAGTGGCATCCTCAATTAGTTTTTCCCTTTCAGTCTTCCTTTCTCCCTCTTCTTCCCAAAATAGGGGGGTACGACATAGTCGTCCATAAAGGGCTTCATAGGGAGCTATCAAAATATTGGCCTGATAACTATTGTTTCCATCAGGCACAAGTATTCCTCCCAGTTTTTTTATTCATGGTAAGTACGCATGATTTCAGCATGTCTTCTAAGGTTTGGATGGTTCACTTTGACTGATCATCTGTCTGTGGGTGAAATGCTATGCTCATATGAAGCTTAGACCCCATGGCATCTTGTAAACTTGGCCAAAACCTAGAGGTAAATCTCGAATCTCTATCCGATACTATACTCAACGGGACACCATGGAGTCTTATGATTTTCTTCATGTATGGGACGGCCAGTTGTCCTATCGTTTCTGTCACTTTTATAGGAAGGAAATGTGCTGATTAGGTTAATCTATTCACTATGGCCCAAATCGCATCTTGGCCCCTTTTGGTCACCGGTAGGCCCGTGACAAAGTCCATGGTGATGTGCTCCCATTTCCACTCAGAAATTGATAAGGGTTGTAGTAGTCCTGATAGTTTCTAATGTTCTGCTTCTATCTGTTGACATGACAAACATCGGGCTACATATTCCGCAATGTCCTTCTTCATACCCTTCCACTAGTATCCTTATTTGGGGGTGCGATACATCTTAGTACTGCCAGGATGCATGGCATACACTGAATCCTGTGCCTCTTCTAGAATTAATCTTTTCAACTCCTTATCTTGAGGCACACACATACCCTACCCTTATAGGTTAGTACTCCATCACGTCGCACGCCGTAGTCTAGTTTCCTTTCTCTGTTTACTAGATCCAAATAAGATTGTAATTCTTTATCAGTCCTTTGTTAAACCTTAATATACTCGGTTAGACTGGGTCTTACTGCCACATTAGCCACCAAGCATATTTCCTGCTTGTCTACCCTCAAATCCACCTCCATCCTTTTCAATTGTTGTAACAAGGGTAGGTAACTTGTCTTTACTTGTGCCATCTCAGGTTGATACTTGTGACTTAAGGCATCTGCTACCACATTAGCCTTTCCGGGGTGATATTCTATTTCAAGATCATAATCCTTCACCAATTTCAGCCATCTCCCCTAACGGAGATTTAACTTCTTTTGAGTTAGGAAGTACTTAAGGCTCTTGTGATTTATGTATATCCTGCACTTAATCCCATATAGGGAGTGTCACCATATTTTTTAGGGCAAACACTATTGCAGCTAATTCTAAGTCATGAGTCGGGCAATTTCTTTCACTTTATACATGATTCTTTCCTTCCCATTATCTTGTTCTTGAAGAATCATTCTCTTGCTTATTTCATTTATTTCACTTTCTTTCCTTGGTATACCAATGTCTTTCCAAGATTTCTTTCTCTGATGAGCTTTTCATTCTCTTTCCTTTTGTATTTCCTTCTAGATCTACTATTGAAATCCTTAAATTTCTAGATTATATTTTGTCGATATTTTCACCAACTTATTCTTACTCTTTGAATCCAGGAGTACCTTCTATTGATCTTGCTTCATTTCCACTCGTTTCAATATTCGCCTATTCCTTTGAGGTGGATCTCTCATCCTCATCGTGTCCAAACCTTTGGTACCTTTATATTCCTAGTATTTCTCTTTTTATCTTGGTTGGGGTGTATTCTTCCACTATTCCCCATCTCTAGTTAGAATGTGTTTACTCCTCCAAATAATTAGGTCCAAATAAGTTATTTCCTTATATATGATTCTTTTGAAGTTCCTATTTTGAGTTTTCCAGGCCTTCTTGTGGTAGATCATGCTTAACCTCCCTATTCTCTCACCTAACCACTCGTACTTTCTGGTGTTTGATCGCCCTATCCTTTGGAAATTTTCTCCTAAACTTAAGGACCTGGTACGATTCATCTATTTCTTATTTTTCTTCCTTCTTTGACTCATACTTTACCTTCCACATGTCTTTTATCCTTTAGAATTTCTAAGGAATTTATATCTTAGTTCCTTAATTTGTTACACTTGGGACTTCCTATTGTTGTACTTTCTCTCAATCTTTCTATGGTGGACTCAATACTTAATTTCTTTTCCTTATCGATCAGCTTCTATTCTTGTGGTTCATTTTGGGATGTTATACTTCTTCCTGGGTTTTATTCTCAGAACTTCTTGGTCTCTCAAAAAGTCACGTACTCTTGGATGGTTGCTCCTCCAACTCTTTTCCTTTTCTTAGGATCTCCATCAAATGAATTTATCATGTTTCTAAGGTAAGTCTTAAGGGTTGAGTTTAACTATCCATAACCCATTCTTCCTTAAGGGGGATTCCCTTTTTATTTAAACTCTTTTTATCATACACTTAAATTTTCTTAAGGAAACTTAGGAGTTTTAATAAACTTTTACTTTCATTTATTCAGTAAATATTTTCTTGCCATAATTTGGCTCATTACAGGAATTCTTTACCCCTTAATCCCTTGGGGTCATAGGGCTAGAGTTAACCCTAGAATGATTTTGGGACTCTTGATCAGAAGGCTCTAAGGAACTGATTAGTGTCCATTCGTACTCCTTAATAGGACAAATTCCATGTATGGCCTCCAATCCATATCGCCTTAGTACTTCAACCTCACACTTATAAGTCCACTTCACCCATTGAGACAGGTTGAAGTTAGGTTGAGTGGGTGGAGGTACATTGTGGACCTTCATGAAGGTGGCATATGCATTCCAATAGTTATCCCAGGCCTCCTTCTTGGTGGGATTCCTCTTCGGTTGTTGTGGCATTGGAGGAGGAGGAGTTGGACTTCTAGGAGGTGTTGCTGGTTCTTCTTGTCTGGGAGAAGGGTATATGATACCTTCTAGTTCTAATAGGGCTCCAACTAGTTTCCGGTAGTTTTCTACCATATCCATGGGCACCCTTTTTTCGCCCTTTAGAAACCTTTGAATGGCTTCCTCCCTTGGGTTGGATGTCTTTTTCACGATTATAGGGGAAGGAGTGGATTTTTCCGCGAATTTCCTAGCGACATTCCTTCCTACACGATAGTTTAGAGTTGGGTTAATATCAGGGCATAATATTGATAATGTTTCAAGAAAACTAGGCTCTAATACCACTCTAGTTATCACGCCCCAACCTAGTTTGGTTGTATTCCCATGAACAACCTACCACTCTCTCAATTCAAGAGGAGTTTCCTCTGACTTTAACTCGAGATGAGCCATGCGTAATTTCGACCTTGTTCCCTGGAAAGACATATATCAAATAAAATGCAAGCTTAAGAAAAATTTAAGCATACCTAACAGAGGGTAAGGCTCGATATGATTCCTAGTTATTCTTTCTATTCCTGAAAAAGGGATAGAAAAGAGGGGTGAGTTTCTATAACTTAGTGAATGGGTTTTCAAAACATTTAACTTTTAGGAAAAAGATTTGTATTGGAGTGTGTCAGACTCCTTTCTTTTAAAAATCCTTTCATTTTCAAATCTTGAGATTTTTCCACCATTTCCTTATTTAATCATGGTGTGTCATCACCCAATACACATCATTCATCATAAAGGTCAAACACACATTCGCAGGCTAGTACGTCCACTGAACCCACTTGTGGCGTCGGAGCGACTTTACCAGCCACCTAGATAGAAGTACGTCCACTTCTACCATGAGAATGAGTGGATGTAAGTGACATCCGACCCTCAAACCCAAAATCAATTCTCCGTGTTCATATGAGGATAGAGACTTCATCCCGACCCCACCCCGGTCTCATTCGCTTGGTGCTAATCCAAATTTCGCACGGTTACCTGGTATGATGAACTGCCCTTATACTCACTAGGTCATCTAGGGCACTTAGGACGCATCACTACTCCTCATGGGAGTCTTGATGATCCTGTAATCAAAGTGCATGCATGAATAGTATTTTCTTATCATGCCATGTAATCTATGGTGTCATTAGTTCAACGGCCCCAACCTTTAACTCAACTTGCAACTATTTGTCTTGATTGGTACGGAGAC
The DNA here is from genome assembly GCA_030064435.1 of Trapa incisa. Taxonomy (NCBI): domain Eukaryota; kingdom Viridiplantae; phylum Streptophyta; class Magnoliopsida; order Myrtales; family Lythraceae; genus Trapa; species Trapa incisa. The sequence continues at coordinate 9,882,585 of CM057775.1, read as the reverse complement.
TGGTCATGTCACACTGCCACTAGTTGACTGAATATGTCGGTCCTGTTTTGATACCATAGCCAAACAATTCATTTATTTAAGTTTTATGGCACATATCCCATGTTTATTTATGCGCTCCTGCTCGTGCCCACTAGCCTATGGTCCACTTGTTCGAGATTTTCAAAACGGGGCATAATAGCCCCCAAGTTCCAAAACTGAAGCCCTTAGCCTATAAGAGCTATTCGAGCTCCCATCAAGGTCTCCCAAATCGTTTAAGCATTGGCACACAGTCAAGGGAGAGCACTTCTGATAAAAATATATTTTCAACTGTCTATTATACCAACCGGGTATAAGGACATCTCTGCTCATAACCGATAAACGGATTTTCAACTTCCTTCAAGGAAGTTTCATCATACCAACCGGGTATAATCTACCTACAATCGGTAAGCAGTTTTTCCGCATGATTTCACATCACTCCACTAAGTTGTGATGTTTAAAATACCACTTAGTAGTGGGTTTTCATTTTGTGGTACTTATCATTTGGATTAGAATTCTGTCATTGAAATTCGGCTGATTCTCTCTCTAACATCGTTGGAAATTGTAGAGGGCAGCCGAATTGTCTTAACTTTCCATCCTAATTCGGCCGTGGGAGGGCTGAGTAAGTGTTGGGAGGGCTTGGTTTGGCCTGAGAAGGGCTCGAATTAGCCAATTTCAACTCGAATGAAATAGGCCAGCTTCGGTCTACCAAAGCTGCTTCACTGTTCAATCACGTCGGCACTTCTCTGGCGACTCTCGGAATGAATGGATGTCACCATCGTGTAGCTGACTTCTCCCTAGTTCTAAGGAACCCAACCTCGCCTTCTTTGGCTCAAAAATGACACTATATCGGAGCTCTGGTGCAATCTTTACCAAAAAAAACTAAGCAGCTAAGAGAGAGTGAGCATTTTAGGTATGGAGAGGATGAATGGAGAGGGGCACTTTATATAGGAAGCTCGAGAACTCCTCGATCATTCATTTGGCACCTTTATTACAGAAATTGATGGCCTGAAATGTATTGAACGGAAACGTTTCTTCTTCGTCGGTGCGGCTTCGATTTTCCAGCGAGTGAACATTGTTATCATCTGAAGGAAAAAGACGACACTATTCTGAACCGAATAGGACCGGTCTGAACCGGGTTCAAAGCTTATACCAGTCGGTTCACACCCAATTTGCCTGAATTTTTCAAATGTAAAAATTTTTAAATTCATCTAAATTCATTTTCTATCCAATGGGGGCCTCAAATCTCAAATTTGAATTATTTAAGCCACCTAGAAAAATGAATTTAGAATCCATTTCAATAGTGGTTTAAATTGATCCAAACCGATTCAATCTGGTTCGAATCCGATTCACCTGAACCGGTTTGGTTTTTCTCTCCAATTCCTTCTCAAATCTATTTCCATGACTTTTGGGACTCTTTGGGTCACTTGGGATCCATAAATTTCTCAAATTACCCTTTCTCTATCAATTCCGGTTCATGAGTCGACTCGGTTCATAAACCAATTCTATCCGGTTCAAACCCAGTTCATTAGAACCAGTCTAGTTTTTTCTTCCCCAATTCATTATAAGGTTCTTTTCCAAGATTTATGAACCATTTTGAGTTACATGGGAGTTGTAAATTCTCAATTTGCCCATTTCCTAATAATTGAGCTTGTAGACCGATTCAGTTATAAAATTTAAAACTAACCGGTTCTTTCCTCGATTTTCTCATTATCAAAGGACGGGGTTTACACTGTCACTACACCCACTCGTGGCATCGCAGCGACTTTACTGACGACCTAGATAGAAGCACGTCCACTTCTACCCTGTGAATGAGTGGATGTTCACGACATCCGACCCTCAAAACCAAAAAGAAACTCTGTGTCCGTATGAGGACAGAGACCTCATCCTGACCTCACCTTAGTCTCGTGCGCATGAACCTACGTCAAGCTTCCTTGAGTGCTGGCACAATAAACTGCCCTTATCTCCATCATATCGTCCAGTAGCCCCTAAGATGCATCAATGCCCCTCTTGGGCATCTTGATGGTCCCGAAACTCAGTGCATGTATAAAACAATAATTTTCCTCATAAGCCATTTAATCTTTGGTGCCATTGGTCCAATGGCCCCAATCCTCAACTCGACCTGCAATTGTTTGTCTCGACTGGTTCATCGACCTATCTTATCGCACTATCACCAATCCATCAAGTATGTTGGTCCGGTCTTGGTACCATGGCCAAATCACACCATTCATTTAAAATTTTCATTGCTTAATCTCATGTTTGTTTACGAGCTCCTACTCATGCCAACTGGCCTTAGGCCCACTATACGAGATTTTCAAAATCGAGCATTTTAGTCCCAACTTCCAAAACCGAGGCCTTTGGACTATCATAGCTATCCGAGCTCCCATCAAGAAGGTCTTCCAAAATGTTTAAGTAGTGGCACATAGTCAGAGGAGAGCACTTCCCGCAAAATAATCTTTTCATTCGTCTATCACACCAACTCGGTGTGATTACTTATCTACTTACAATCGGTAAACGGGTTTTCCACTTCTTTCCAAGAATTCCATCATATCAAACGTGTATGATCTACTTACAACTAGTAAGTAGTTTTTCTGCGTGTTTTCTCACATCACCTCATCCATATGTGATGTTAAAATTCCAGTTAGTAGTGGTTTTTCATTTCGAAGTACTCACCATCCCAACTGGGTATGATGTGAAAATTCCCACTCACCCGATAATACAGTGAATTCCTCATAACCGGCACTTTGTCTTCACGCGAGCATGTGCTTGGTAGCGTTCCTGATACTTTGTGATCCCACACAATATGAACATCCTTGTTCATTATCCTTTGGCCTAATAGCCTTCATTCATCATAAATGAATAAAATGCCCAAACTTTTAGTTATTTGCATTTAGGTCCCTAAAGTTCTTTTTCTTTAACTTTAGGTCCCTAATACCAATTTTCCCCCAAAATAGATTCTCGAAACTTCTAAAATTTACTTTGGTACCTCAATTTATTCAAAATCACAAAAAGGGGTTCAAGTTTTCCAAATTCCTAATTTGGTCCCTAACTTTTTAAAAATTACCATTTTGCCCATACTTTACAAAAATGGTAAATTTCACCTAAAAATTCCAAAAGTTGACCAATTGGTCCTCCAACATCTTTTCCATGGCCAATTGGTCCTCAATTTTGGGAAATTCAACTTTAGTCCCTCAAATTATTGAAATCCCCAATTTCCCCCAAATTTTCCCCCAATTTCCCCCTTTCAACCAGGTTGAATTTGATTTAATCAAGTTGACCGATCAATCAAGATTTATTGTTGAAATTGAAGGTAGATTTAAGTTTGTATACATCCATACGATTAAATTGCACTTTGAAATGCATGAATTGACGTCGGGACTAGCTCAAATGGAGCTTTGCCGGAAAATTGGACGTAGAGTGAGAAAGCTTCGAAAACCTACAATTGGGGGTGCGACAGTCCAAGCTTTCGATCTAGGTAGATAGCTCTCAACCTAGGGTTACTTCTAGAATCAAGAATCACCTCAATTCATGTTGAATTGAGGGAGAATTTGGTTAGTAAAGTTTCTTCTGTTCTCTCTCTAGCACCGATCAAACTTTATAGAGGGGAGCCAAATTGACTTACCTTTCCGCTCTAATTCGGTCGTATGAGGGCTAAGGGAGTGTTGGGAGATCTTGGATAGGCCTAAGGAGGGCTCGAATCGACTGATTTCAGCTCGACAGAAAAAGGGCAGCTTCGGTCTACCAGAGCAACTTCACTATTTGATCACACCGATGATTTTTCGGTGATCCTCGGAGTAATTGGAGACCACCATCGGGTAGCTGACTTCTCCTTAAGTCTAAAGAAACCGACTACGCCTTCTTTGGCTCAAAAAAACCCTATCTCAAAGCCCTGGTTTGAGATTCATTGGAAAATTGAGTAGCTAAGAGAGAGTGAGGTTTTCAGGTGTGTGGAGGATGAATGGAGAGGGTCTCTTTATATAGAAAGCTCGAGCACTCTCCTGTTGTCCGTTTGGCACCTTAATAACTGTCATTGATGGCTTGAAACATACTAAGCGTAAATGTTTCTTCTTCACTGGCGCTATTTGATTTTTCGATGACCGAACAGTGTTGTCATCTAAAGGAAGAAGACGACACTCTTCCGGACCGGTCCGAACCGGGTTCAACGCTTAAACTAGCCAGTTCATGCTCAATTCGACCAATTTTTTCAAAATTAAAAATTTCTAAATTAATTCTCTATCCAATGGTGGCCTAAATTCTCAAATTTGAATTTCCTAAACCACCTAAAAAAATGAATTTAGCATCTAGTTTAATAGTTGTTAAACCGGCCCAAATCGATTCAATGTGGTTCGAATCTAATTCACCTGAATCGGTCGGGTTTTCTTCCCCAAATTCTCCTAAAGTCCCTTTCCAAGGTTTTTATGACTAGGGTCATTCAGGAGTTGTAAATTTCCCAATTTGCATGTTCTCTATTAATCGGGTTAGTGAACCAGTTCAATTTTTCTCATCCAGGTTGACCGGTTCTTTCCCAGTTTTTCCTTAACTCCAAAGGGCAGGGTTTACACTTTAGGTCACTCGGAATTTGTAAATTTCTCATTTTACCCTTTCTCTATCAGTTAAGGTTCATGAACTAGCTCGATTTTCTCTTTGGAAATGACCGAGTTTTTTTTTCCGATTTTCTTATCTATAAGGCACGGCGTTTACAAGATTGGTTTAGGTAAACCGGACCTAAACCAGATTTAACCGGTTTGAACCATACGTGAACCAGTTGCTAAATTTATTTTTCTAGGTGACTTAAAATATTCAAATTGGGGAATTGAAGCCACCATTAGACGGAGAATGAATTTAGATAAATTTAGAAAATTTTAATATTGAGAAAATCGGTCGAATCAGGCTTGAACTAGTCGATTTAATCATTAAACCGGTCAGACCGGTCCAGTTCGATTCGAAATAGTGTTGCCTTCTTCCTTCAGATGACAGTGTTGTTCATTCAATGCATAAGCAGATGACGTCGGCGAAGGAAAAATGACTCCGATCAGGTTGTTTCACAGTGTGGATAAGCTCGACCAAAAAGAAAAGTTGTCAGGCAAAAGGGTCCCCCAGCTCCCTATATAAAGAGCTACTCTCCATTTATCCTCCACACACCAAAAATTGTCATTCTCTCTCAACTACTCCATTTTTCGGTGAAGCTCAAACTAGAGCTCTGAGTTGGGCAATTTTCTTAGCCTCAAAAACCAAGGTCAGTCCTACAGACTCTCTGGGAACTTAGCTACCTGATAGCAACTCCCTTTCGACCCAAGGACCACTGGAGAAGCACCGGCGTAATCAAACAGTGAAACAGCTCCGATGGACCGAATCTACCCCATTTTGGCTTAGCTGAATTCATCCAAATCCAGCCCTCCTTCGGCCAAACCAAGTTTCCCCAACACCCCCACAGCCCTCATACGACCTCAACAGAGCTGAAAGGTAAGCTAATTTGGCCCTTCTTAATCGTTAGAGAGAGAAAGTGTTAAACTTTACTGACATAATTATCCCTCGATTTGATATCAATTGTAGCAATTCTTGATACTAGAAAAAACCTCAGGATATAGGCTAACTTCCCCGATCGAGAGTTCGTACCGTTGCACCTCCGATGGTAAACTTTTGAAGCTTTCTCTATCTATGTATAGCTTTCTAGAAAATCTTTGTTTGAGCTCAATTCAGACCCAAATGATGTGGTTTAAAGCTCAATTGAATCGTATGTAAGTGTAGAAACTAATCCATATCATCAATTTGATAAATTAACCCCGATTGAATGGCCAATTTGAATAAATCAAATTCAGTCAGTTTGAAGGGGAGCAATTAAAGGAAATTTTTGGGGAAATTGGGGATTTCGTAAAATTGAGGGACCTCTTTACAATTTCCTAAAAGTGAAGGCCAATTGGCCATAAAAAAAGATGTTGGAGGACCAATTGGCCTATTTTTGAATTATTTGGGGTCAAATTGCCATTTTTGGAAAGCATGGACAAAATGGTAATTTTAAAAAATTTTGGGGACCAAATTGGATATTTGGAAAACCTGAGCCATTTATACAATGTTGAGTAAAATGAGTACTCAAAGGAAATTTTGGAAAACCTTGGGACTCAAATTGGGCAAAAGTTGGCATTAGGGACCTAAAGTTAAGAGAAATGAACTTTAGGGATCTAAGTGCACTTTATCGATAATTCGTGAGCCTATGCTTTTCTGCCAAACCGTAATTAATAAGGCTACTCAAATCGTGTAGGGACAAGTGTGACAGGAATGCAAGTAAGAGAAAGCTTGCGTAGAGTTGGAAACTGACCGAGGACGAACGCGTCACAGTTATCGGGTGAGTGAGCATATTTACATCATACCCGGATGGGGTGATGGTCGATTTAAGCTAAAACCTACTTACTAGTTGTAAGTAGAGGAAATCATACCCGATTGGTATGATGGACTTCCTTGAAGGGAGGAAAAACCCGATTGCTAGTTGCAAGCAAAGATATCATCACGCCCAATTGGTGGGATGAAGTAAAAATACATTTTTATTAGAAGTGTTCTCCCCTTACTGTGTCCAATGCTTAAACTATTTGGGAGACCTTTTGGACGAGAGCTAGAACAGCTCAGATAGGCTAGAGGCCTCAGTTTTTGGAACTTATGGGGCTGAATGATCGGATTTGGAAAATCACATGTGTAGTAGGCCCAAGACCACTAGGCACGAGCAAGAGCTCGTAAACAACTTGAGATATGAAAGTCATGAAAATTTTAAATGAGATGGTTGTGTGATTTCACCATGGTACCGAGTCGGCACTGACAGTACTTAATGAACTAGCAGTAGTGCGCCAGGGCTAGGTCAAAGGACCGACCTAGACAAACAGCTGCGGGTCGGGTTGAGGATCGAGGCCGTTAGACTAGTGGTACCAAAGATAAATGGCTATATGTGAAAACTATTGTTTTGTACATGCACTTGTGGTACAGGACCATCAAGATGCCCAAGATGGATAGTGATGTGTCATAAGGGCTACTGGACGACATGGTGGAGATAAGGGCAGTTCATTGTGCCAGTTAGTCAAGAAGCTCAGAGTAGCTTCTTACGCATGAGACCGGGGTGGGGTTGGGATGAGGTCTCTCTTCTCATACAGACATGAAGTGGTATACGGGTTTGAGGGTCAGATATCGAGAACATCCACTCAGACCTAAGGTAGAAGTGGACGAAGCTCTATCTTGGTGGCTAGTAAAGATGCTCTGAGCCACAAGTGGGTGCAGTGGACGGGTTGCACCTGTGAATGTGTATTCCCTTCTTAATGAAGGGCATGTGTTGTTTGCTAAACACACCAAATAGCAAATGGAAAGAGGTTTTGAAAAATTGGCAATTGAGGAAAGATACTTCTTAAAAGAAATAAGAATTTTGGCACACTTTGAATAAAACTATTTTCTTAAAAACTCACTCCCAACACCCGCTCACTGAATTGTAGAACTCACCCCCTCCCTTCTTACCTCTTTTAGGTAACCAAGGAAATACACTCCCTAAAGACCCTACTAATTTTGAACAAGACAGGTAGGTATGGTTATTTTAAATTACTCAAATTTGTATAATGATATTATAGGAAATACATAGGTAAAAAAGACGCCTTACTCCTTGCGGTTTAGAAAAAGGGAAACCCTTGATAAACCACGAGAGTGGCAGGTTGTTTATGGGGATCTGACTAAACCAGGTCAGGGTGTAACATGTCATATACAGACTCGAGCTGTGAGGGGTATGTGCATCATGCACATTACCATGTTACATCCCAAGATGATCGTTCCCCTCACACAAATATTGATGATGTGCCATCCAACATCATACATTCTTTGATCCACGCCACCTTACACTGGAATCACAAGTAATGCATGAACCACAACCATAAACCTCCGTGGGTCTTAAGAATTTATGGAAGCTAACTCTACCCTTGTATCCCCCCTCCACTTCTATTATTCCCAATAACCCTAACACCACCTTTGATATTAAGTATCATGTCGGCATTATAACTCGTCCGCCCATACAAATCATATAACACATATGATAACATTAACACCATGTTATTTTTTTTATTAAATAATTTGGGTGTGCATTATGTTATTTGACTAACCCCGCTACTCATGTCTTTAAAAAAATTATACATCATGGCAAGTAGATATTATTTTATAAAATTCTCGAGGATTAGTGAGTTAACCAATCGCACTCATATCTCTATTGTTCTTACTCATATGGTTTGTTATCATTCACATTTAGGAATAAGTTTTTAGTCTCTTCATACATGTGTAGCATGATTCTTAGACTCAATCTAATAACATCATGCTTTTACATCTCGTGTATCATTCGGTTCTCCGCTTCTCTAAACATATTTAGATTTATCAAAGGAAATATTGGATATGAACCATGATTAGTCCAATAAGATTCGTTGTATATAAACCCATTCACCCGAGTATACAAACACATGTTCGTTCCGGTTTGTTCCTATAGTCTTTGACCGATGTCTCCCACATGACCAAGTGCAAAAGTATAAGCTTCAATTACATAATTAAGTAACACAACCAGACTCGATTCTAAATGGTATTTCATAATACCGTCTGTAATTCCCCAAAAATATGGTTTTTCACCATTGTGTCAGGTTTACTCAAATCTCATGTTTGAAACTCATTTATCCGATTCTCACACATAGCTCCTAAGTTCCCAATATTTTCCTTCTATTTCTAGGTTTTTTTCCACCCATGGTCGTAAGTCCTTTTTCCACCTTTTCTACTAAGGTTGTTATACTTTATATTTATTACATATTAATCTATTACTTTTTCTAAAATTTTACTTTAGTCCTCCTACTTTCTATTTACTTCTTTTGGACTTAGATTTAGGTAAAACCTATTTTTCTTAGGTACTCAAACTTTTCTTAACTTCTTAAACGGTCCCTAACTTCTCAAATATGTCACTTTAGTTCTCAAATTCTTGAAAATTACACTTTAGCCCTTTAAACTTTTTAAAGAGTTACACCTCAGTCCTTAGTCCATTTTAAGCTATCATTTAAGATCTCTAAAAGTTTCCAACTTTCCTCTAGGTCCTTGCACTTCTACTAGACCTCATTTGGGTTCATATTTTTATGAAAATTATATTTAGATCCCTAAACTTTTCAAAAATTATATTTTGGTCCCTAAAATTTTTCATCTTTAAAGACAACTCTAATGACTCCTCAAAAATCATATATAGGTCCATCATCATCTTCCCTATGTCCTCATGGTCACTCTCTAGCTAGTCGTGGCCGGAACTATGTCGCTTTGGACCCGATCAAACATTCTCTATAACTTAAATGCATAATCGGGTTTTGATCGAAAACTCACTCAAGAAGAAGTGACAAGAGTTGAGGATAGTAGGTTCGTGTATATGACTCTTCCATGAGTTAGTGAACACATGGATCTTAGTTTTCAATTGTTGGAGCTGCCTAAAATGTATGGTTTTTTGAGAGGTGTTAATAGTGAAGGATCAATAGAGGTGCTCCAATTTTTCTTGGTTAGGAGGCTTACCTATAGCCCAAATGACACCATGGTTGGCAAGAGAGAACAAGGAGGGTTCTTTAAAAAATGATTTGGTCGTAGTTGGTAGTATAAGAGGTTGGGGTGGGCCCTAAAAGCTCTTGCTCTATTTTTGGCCAACGGAGCAAGGTTATTATTCCATTGGTTTGCCATCGGGGGAGAGAGTGTTAGTGGCCGAGAGTGGTGGGGTTTGAAAGCTAACTCTTGCCTGATTCTAAGGACATCTAGATCACTAAACTTGGTTGTCAGAAGTGAAAATGGGAATGTCTAGGTCGAAGGTCATGAGAAATTGGTGGTGTTTTGTTTTTAGAGAGAATTTTGATGATCCTCCAACGAGAGAAGGGTCGACCCTTATATAGGGAGGTTGGGGGCTGAGTTGTATAGTTGGCTATGCCCATAGCTGAGCAGATTTGACTACTTAGACCCTGCTTTTGTTTTTATCTTTTTGGGAGACACAAGTCATCAAATATGGCCTAACACTCTTGTTATTTTTGGGTTTTATCTAGATCCGGGTTGGGTAGTCGGGTGGAGAAGATGACACGTGTGAGCGACTGTGTGTCGTGTGTCCCATATGTGCAATGCAGGTGTGCACCCGGTGTGGCAGGCCAACCAATTCGCACTGTAGCGAACTAGTTTCTCGTAAATTTCTTGGTCGGTTCGGCCAATTTCGGTTTTTGCTTGGCCGGTTCACCTCCAATTCGACCGATTCTTTACCTAAACTAAATTTTTAAAAATTATTCATTGAATTTTCTATCATTTGAGCTCAAGAACGATCATTTTTAATTTAATGTACTCCTTATAAAAATTGAGGGTTTGGTCTTTCAAAGTCGGTTTGATCGATTTTGACCTCATTTTGACTCGTTCACCTTCAATCTGACCGTTTCTTGACCAAATTGTTTTTCTAAAAATACTAAATTCCATTAAAAGTTGATTGGACTCAATAATTGCTATTTTTATATTTGTTTAGCCCCTCTTAAAAATTAGGGGCCTTTTCCCTAGATTTCCTAGATACTCTTTTTTTCTTAGTTTCATGTTTGGTCTTCTTCTGATCCTTTATCCATGCTCAGGGAGGGTTTGGGTTGTCTGGGTGTAGTTCCCACTCCCAAGTTTGGGGTTTAATACAGATTCTTCATTGAGTTTGATTTTGTTATTGGTTTGTTGGTATCCATTTTAGCTTTCTTACTCCACTAGAGTTTAGGTTTCGGTTCGTATTTTTCTAGTGTTACAAGGGACTTGAAGGAAAGGCTTGAAAATTTTAGGGAACTAATTAGAAATAAAATAAACTTATGAACCTATATGTAAATATATAGTATAGGGACTTGAGTGAAAATCCATACCTATTAGAACTTAATTATTCAAATTTATGTAGTAACCCATCACTTATGTACGCATGTAAGGGAAGGCATGAGATTTCAAAATTAATTGGGAACGAACAAGTCATGGACCAAAGGTGAGTAGCATTTTTTACATCAAGTGAACCGATTACGATATAATACTCGCACACCTTATAACATGAGCTGATTAAAACCTTTTGACAAAATATATTTCTAATGATAGCATAAATTTTGTTGAAAACACTTTTAGAAATATATTCCTTATAAGAGCATATGTCATGCTTATAAATTTCTTTTGAAATTAGTTAATGGAAAAAAAAATTTCAAAGCTAGGTTCTGAATCCATTTCTAGTTGTCAGAAATGGGACAAGCTCATGATTGATGGAGTAGGGTTAGATCCATGTTTTTAATAAGTGGGCATAAGGTCAGCGTTTTCAAAATAAGTAGGTATAATGTCATATTTTGAAAACTCATGAAAGTTAGCCTAATGCCAATTGAAATGGGTCAAATCCCGTAAACAATTTGATTATGAATTATGAGCATGTCAAGATACTAAAATAAGTAATTTGTTTGAAATGAGTTATGACCAATAAATAATGTCGATCTATAGACAAGTCTCATCTCGTAGGGTTGATAGTACAAAGGCAAGTATCTTATAATAAGATTTTTTTTCTTATGTGTGATCATAAACGTGATTATAAGATATCTGACATGGGATAGTAATGGTTTTAAGGGTTATTGATTAGCAAGGTTGGTATAAGGAAAACTATCGATGGGTTAGTAAATCAAGAGTCTTATGTGCATTATACATAGTGAAGTAGAAATGTCTAATTCATCAATAGTGGACAATTTAATCGATAAGTCTAAGGGTGGGGGCAATGTGCTCACATAAACAGTGTGATCCTATTAGATGTATGGTTAAGGTCATAACCTCGTACTAAGGTGTTTAGTAAAATCGCTTTAAACTACAAGTGGGATAGATAAGACTTATGTTCTACAAGCATGTGATCCCTTACATAATGGAAAGGGTGTGTGCAATGGTTGTGCATGATTGAATACAACTTCAATTGAAATCTTAAATCTCCACCTACTGCAAGTTTATAATTATTTCTTATAAACATCTTTTGGAGTATATGATAAATTGTAGACATGAAATCAAAATGTTAGTTTTTCTTTCTCACTGATTTGTAAACTCAGCCTACTCTAATACTACTACAAGATATTTAGAACATGTAAGGAAAACTTCTATGGTAAACTAAAAAAATCGAGCTACATAACCCTTATAAGACTCATACCATTATAATTAACCTGTGAAAGTTAATTATATGTTTATTTCGAATCTTACTAATGTTAAGGTTACTATTGTAACAATACTCACCATTGTAATACTAAGAGTGGTGACAGATTATTCAGAGGTTCCAACCCGATAAATTGGATTGGAACGTAATAGGTAATACTCTAATCAACATAACAATAAAGGTGATGTGGACTTGATCCATTGCTATAGCAGGTATGTGCTTGATGTACAGGTGAAGTGGTTTTGAGTTCATATGTTTGGAGAATATGGAGCTAGATGTTCTAAAAGCACATATAATTTGCAAAAAAAGTCCAGTAGCTCTCGAATTGGGCTTGAAAAATTGTTGGGTCAAATCATCTACATATATCGTGTAGAATGCTCAAGAACTAGCACCCACATACATTGATTAAGGTTTCCTTCATAGTGTGACATGAAGGACGAAGAAAATCGTGATCAAGGTGTTTTGAGAGATGGCAATAACGGGACCGTTGATGGACATATTGCTTCCGAGTAGCCCGGATAGTGATGCAATAGTGGTATCCAAATGGTATTTTTAAATCCACACATTGGGAAGGGCTTTCAGAGAATTAAATGACATTGTATCAATCATATGTGACATAGATAAAATCAGTGACTACCATTCTACACAATCAAACCATTGATTTTATTTTTAGGTTTTGTACACTTGATTTGGGTGAAGTTAATGCAAAGATTGTTGATATCTATATTAATGGTCCAAAATGTTCATTTGGGCGCGAGTATGTGAGCTATAGAGGATTACCAATTGATTCCGATATTTGAGCTATATAGAATTGCCAATTGATTGAGATGAGTATTTTTTTGACTCAATCGACTTCTATAGATAATAAGACCCGTATAATTGTGAGATAGAATTTGTCACAAATAATCGATCCTTTATATTGAGGATACGATATTTTAGAGTTAATATCATCTTCATTTGGCAGTATCCATCCTACGATAGGGAATTGAACCATTTTAGCATATCCAAACAATTAGTCAAGCTTGCAATAAATTGCAAATATTATTATTTCAAATTACTACTATTCAACTTAATAGAAAGAGATGGGAGAGAGGTACTCATCTTATCTAGATCCAGAGATGTAGATTACACAGTAAGAACTTGATTTCACTATAGGTGTCGCAGGAGAAGCCAGAGAGGGAGGATGCCTTCATACGTCCTGGTATGGGCAGCCTTACAATTTATATACAATTGTTGATGAAAAAAGACAGAATAGCATATGTAAAATTGTACAATTATGTTATAGGTACATTACTATGATGATGTATTTGGTAGGGATAGTGGTGGTACCTCTTACGGAGTTGAATGTATTTGATCTTTCAAGGATAAAGGCCCTCTCCTTGGAGAACCAACTGCTGGACTGCCTCGCGTAGAACAGCGAGGTGGCGGCGAGCTTGCTCAGGAGCAACCTCTAGCAGGTCCTGGCGGTGGCCCATGCGATGGACGATCGTTAGATTGGTTGTCTCGCTGCGGCGGTGGAGGAGGATGTGGATTCTTGCTGCGAGAGCAACAGCGGTGAAGACCAAAAGGCGACAGAGCAAGAGCGGTGGAGTCGAGGACCGCCAAAGGGGATCTGCAGAGGCTGAGGCATGCGTGTTGATGCTGCCCTGTCAGCACCTCTGTCTCGCTCCGGCTTGCGGGTCTTCTGCCCATCATGGATGCCCGGTTTGCGGTTCCTTGATGACCGGGGCAATACATATTAATACGTTGTGGGAGGCGCTTTCATCTTTCAACTATAACAGAGGATAGCCTATGAATTGAAGATTGGCCTTCTCTGAGTTTTTTGGGCCGAAGCGTTCTCTGATTTGGGTCCAAGAACAAATCATACCTTCTAACTCTTGAACAAGCTTTGACCCTTCGTTTGCAAGCTCTTCAGCATGAAAAATAAGCTGGGGTATTATCCCGAATTTTTTTTGCATAATATTATCCCGAATTTCAATCTTGCCGAAATGTTTCTATTTTCTTCTTCCGTCCCCCATTTTTATTCTCTTGGCAAATCTGAAGGCAAATTGCTTTCATCGACCCAGCAAAAAAATAAAAATAAAAAGAAAATTTTGCTTTCATTGGCCTTCTCCAATGGTGGAATCAGATCTTCCTCAGGTGAGCTTCTACTCTTTCCTTCTTTGCGTGACTCTCTCTAGCTTCTGACCTTTTAATCCACTCAGCTTTGGAGATGAGCTTCATCCGGGGCCTCATAGATTCTCTTGGTTCGATCTTGACCGACTCCACCAACGATTCTCATCAGCAGCATCCGTGGAGCCCTGATTCCCCGACCATGGAAGCCGGGGGCGACGACGTTTCTCAGGTATCAAACGAGAGGGCCGCATACAAGATCAAAGGATACTTCGACTTGGCCAAAGAGGAAATTGCCAAGGCTGTGCGGGCGGAAGAATGGGGTCTTGTAGAAGACGCTATTGTCTACTACAAAACTGCTCTTCGTGTACTCAAGGAAGGCATTTCCATCTCCGTGCCTTCATATGTAACCTATGGGTACTTGACTTACCTTAGTTTCACTGTGTGATTTATGTTTGAAACAGGCGATCGCTGATATGACCTTGCTATTGCTTGGAAAAAAAGAGTTTTATCTAATTACATGTTACATGTAGTTATTTACTTTAGATATGCATTGGTCTGCCCATCTTGACAGTGTTGAGTATTGATAAGAATTTAACTGAACTTGAAGTTTAGTTGCAGTTTGCCTAGCGCAAAATTTCGTGAATCAAAACATTCAAAAAAATTGACGTGAATCAAACCCGAAATTGGTCAAGTGAATATAAGTGGTTTTACCTATTAGGTAGTTCACATATTTGTGATTCAATTTTCGTTTGAGTTCATAGCCCTCAGGCCATTGTACATCTCTTTATCATCAAAAGGAAAATTAGATGTTGATAAAAGTCCTATATACATTTCCTTATAATTTTTATACGGCTGGCCACCAACCGTGTGGTTATTTGATTTTCAAAGAAATTCAAAATATCCCATTAACTGTGGAAAGCTATAGATGACCTGACATTTTCTTACATGTCTTCCATCAATGGACTTCTCTCAAAGGGAACAAGAGAAGGTGAAATCATACAGACAAAAGATATTACAATGGCAGGATCAAGTTTCTGATAGATTGCAAGTTTTAAGTCGGAGAGCGGGTACAACTTGTTCAATCTCTTGACAGTTGATTCTATGAGTTTAGTGGTGTATAAAAGTCACTTTTCCATCTTCATTTCTTCTCATATCCATTCTGTTTTGAAGCAGGTACAGCATCAACTAGCCAGGTATGTTTCTACTAAAATTTTAATATATATATATGTATACATTGGTTCCCATCTCTTGCCTAGAGCTAGTGCCACTGCCAGTAGGTGTCGCAAATTTTATGATTTCAAGAAAATAAGAAAATTTATCTTTAATGAAGTTTTTATGGTGGAATAAAGAGAGATGAAAAATATTCCTTTATTGTAATACTTTTTATTTGTTTTCCATCCAGCATTTTTTAATTTCTAGATTTCTTTGTTTCAGCTTCTTACTGACCTCTAATGTTTAGCATGTATGCTGGATTTGTTTTTTGTTAAAGTCATACTCGTGGAGATGCATGTCACCTTTTCTCTCATTCTTGTCATTGGACTCTTCGAATGTCGCTTAGCCTCTTCTCTAATAATTCATTGACTGTGTTGGTGTGAATATTCATATTTTTTCATTGAAGGTTTATCTTTGTAAACTTATATAGGTTACTGCAAGTCATCCAAAAACCGCTGCAGTTTCATTGAAACCATCCAATCCTATGAAAAATGGACCGAGAAACTCTCTTCAATCTGGCAGAAATACTGCATTGATGGGGATTCCAAAAGAGAAAGTAGCTAGCTCAAAGCCTGTGCAAGAATCTGGTGGTGGTTATGATGCAAAATTGGTTGAAATGATAAACACTGCTATAGTGGATAGGAGCCCATCTGTCAAATGGGAAGATGTTGGTGAGAACTCAATTCTTTAGTTTTAGGTAAACATGAATCCTTTCATTTGTGATTTAAATGGAATTTTTATTTCTTATTGTGAGTTTGCAGCCGGCCTTGACAAAGCAAAACAGGCACTGATGGAAATGGTCATCTTGCCAACCAAGAGGAGAGATTTGTTCACAGGACTTAGGAGGCCAGCTAGAGGTAGCATTTCAGAGTGGCTTTCTCTATGGCCATTCTTTTAATATGGTTAAGTCATGTGGCTTCTTTTAGTGGAGACGACATATTTGCCTTATTTGCAGGTCTGCTTTTATTTGGGCCACCTGGTAATGGAAAAACCATGCTCGCAAAAGCAGTTGCTTCAGAGTCAGAGGCAACATTTTTTAATGTTTCTGCCTCTTCTCTTACATCCAAATGGGTAAGTTTCACCTTTTTTTACTTAAATTTTGCATGTCCTTTTAGTAAGCTAGAATTTCTAATAATTTTACTTTGCTAGGTAGGGGAAGCTGAAAAGCTTGTCAGGACTCTCTTCATGATTGCTATATCAAGGCAGCCTTCTGTAATTTTTATTGATGAAGTATGTCCCCTTTATTGACTTTTAAATTTAAAACAAAAGGATTACTTTTACGGTTTTACCTATGAATAGTAGTCAAGTTTATTCCATGAATGTAATGTGCAAGTTTGTCTTTCAAGTTTTGATGAGAAACATAACATTTTATTCCCAATAGATTGACAGTATCATGTCAACAAGGTTAGCTAATGAGAATGATGCTAGCCGGCGATTGAAATCGGAATTTCTAATCCAGTTTGATGGAGTCACTTCCAATCCTGATGATCTAGTAATTTTAATCGGTAAGTATTAACTTTAGTTGCCTCTTCTGGGTTTTTCCTTTGATCTTATTTATATTGTTTGCATACTTGTGAGCTAAACCACAGCCACTACCTTTAGCAGTTCATGCCCTTGGATTTTTCCGTATTAGGTGCTCACCACGGTTTAAAATGACCTACTTTTCTTTTACTAAACAACTGCATAGTGGAAACTGAAACACCAACCTACAAGTTTCAATAAAACTAACAATATGGTCAGCATTAGGTAAGTTAGTAAGTTAACCAGGAGAGTTTCTCCTGGTGTTTCTTAAATCTTATTGGCAGTTTAAATTGTTCCAATGGACTTTAGACTAGGCATTTGGGCAAAAAAAGCTTTTGGACTAGTCATGGCCTTGGAGGAATTTAGACAGCAAAATGCTTTTGTATATTCTATTATATGCTTATAAGTTAATTTTCTTCTGGACAAAAATGAACATTAGTTTTGTTTAATTCAATGTAGGTGCCACAAATAAACCACAAGAATTAGATGATGCGGTTCTGCGGAGGCTGGTAATTTGTCTTTTCACGAATTGTTTATTATTTATTAATCATTAATACTCACTGAGGTACTGAGGTTAATTTCTCAGTTGAATATGATATTTTTACAGGTCAAGCGAATCTACGTTCCATTGCCTGATGAAAGTGTTAGAAGACTGCTTCTGAGAACCAAACTCAAGGGCCAAGCATTTTCTCTTCCTGGTAAGAATGTCTTGAATCCAACCTTGTTTGCATCAATTATGGGCATCAACAATGTTAAGTGTGCACCATTTGTTTTGAGTAGATTATCCATTCTCGACATGACCTGCAATTAAAATGTCTGATGCCCTAGGGCTATCTAGAATACACTATATGATAAAATTCATTAAAAGTGCCTAACATGATGATATACTCATTTAAATAACATGCACCATGTAGTATACTAGAAGATGAATTTGATTTCTTTGCTGTTATTTATAGCATATGGACTAAATTATCACCTGCTCTTTTGGCCAAACAAGAGGGACATAATATGATAATCAGACTAGATTGTTGCCATCAAGTATGTGAATGAGAGCACTTATTTTGAACAAGAGGTTTGTGACCTTTTGGTGAATTTTATGTTTCCCAGATGTGCTTAAGCTCATTCTTTGTACTTAATAATTTGTTTAGCTAAGCAGATATAATTTACACATTGTACCTCAAACAACAGATGCTATTGAAAGATCATATCAGTTGGTTGGTGTTGAAACAATTATGCATCTTGAAAAATCAATGAGCAAAACAGATATGTCCAATGCTGCCACTCCCTGAACTTGCAACTTTAGAAAGAGTTGGAGAATGGACTGTAGGTATTGTATGATGCCCTTTCTAGGTGACAGCTGGAAATAATGTTGGTATCTGCAAATGTGTGGTTGATGTATCAAGTTGAATGATATTAATTTAATTAATTTATTTTTCAGATTGTACCTGGTATTTGAATAAAAATCACATGTATGCATTTTTTTTCATATATTTGCAAGACAAAGGATTGATACATCTAAATGAATCAAGTTTCTGCTGTGAATTCTTGTTACATATAAGAATTACTAGTGATGGCAAAAGTTCATTGTTTTCTAGTTTACTTTGTCTAACTTGATTAGCATATATACTCACTCTTAAAATATTTGTCATAGGTGGTGATGTAGACAGACTAGCTAGAGAGACAGAAGGTCAGTTTATTTTAGCCTGTCATAATTTCATTGCCATGCTTCTGTGGGAGAGTCCCATCTTCCCCTCTAAAAAGAAAATACTTGTTTCACAGTATGTGCTACACACCTTTTATGCAATATGGTTACACAAGAAAATTACAATTATTCATCTGATACATAGGATATTCTGGAAGTGATCTGCAAGCTTTGTGTGAAGAAGCTGCTATGATGCCAATAAGAGAACTTGGCACAAATATCCTCAAAGTGAAGGCCAATCAGGTAATAAATACCATGTAGACAAATCATGATTTTTCTCTTTCATGGAAATATCAGCATTGTTTTATGAAGCTTTTTATATAAATGGATAGTCAGTTTATTTGGAATCTCTGGGAAATATAGTATATTAAATTTGCATCTATCTGAAATATAAGTCATATAGCACATAGCTCCCTTGTTTGTGTTAAGCAACTTATTGTGTGCTATGAGTTTTCTCACTGATACAAAGCATGATTTCATTAGTAAATATATTTTGATAATGTTGGCTTAAGATTGAAGAGATTATCCTTATTTTTCCTTGAATCATGGTAGCTTAAGTATACTTTTACCCTTGGCTGGTTCTCTCTTTCTCTGACCTTGGAGACTGGCGAGATCAACTTTTTTTGTCCCTATAATGCATGTTCTTCTTTTTCACCCCATCTTCCCCTACTCCACTTTTTCTGATATTGTTTATTTGGCACTTGCATCTTCTTGAAAAGGTCAGAATATGAATCTCTTCTGTTTCTATTGATCGTATCCTTCCTGCTGTGAAATTCCTAGAGTTATATGCCATTCATGATGAACTTGCTTTATATATTATTTATATATATAGGCTCTTCTATGTTTCCTAATAGGTGCGCCCTCTGAGATACGACGACTTCAGGAAGGCAATGACCGTGATAAGACCGAGCTTGCAGAGAAGTAAGTGGGAGGAGCTGGACCAGTGGAACAGAAACTTTGGCTCTAACTGAGCAACCTATTGAAAATCTGATGCTATGCAAATACGGGAAGAATTCATAGAAGAGACATGGTTCAGCGTACCAATGACAGTTCAGCTAATGCTATACATGAACGATACGACATACCATGTAAATTTAGTTGGTATTAATTGTAAAATGTTACTATGTAATTCTTTTGAGAATGATCAGTATTAGTTGAACCGTCTAGTGAAGCGCACACTGATCAGCCCGAGGGAATTGGCTGTGTATATGCATTAAATAGTTAATGGGTTCCTCCGCCAGATTACTACTGATGTGGATAGTTTTTGGTTGGTAGTTAAATGTCCTAATATTTGAGTCACATTCTAGTACCGTCAATATACTGTGGTTATAGGCATATATTCTAATTATGGTAGATGAAATAGTAAAATTTTCATTTAAATGTTACTTTAAAAATGAGCAAGTGATAATTTAACACAAGAATTTATCTTTAACCCATTATTAAATTTTCAAACGATTTAGTTTATACATTTTTTTTATCTAATAATGAGTTTTTTCAGCCAAAAATTTACAGGTAAACCACATGGTATGATATGCGGTTAACATATAAACAATGTGCATTTATTAGAAAAAATGTACTTTTATTAGAAAAAAATTGAGTCGGAATAACTAAGATGCTATATATAATTAAATTAATTGTACTAAATTATTATATTTTTAATTTTATAATTAACAGGAAATTAATTTAAAAACTATATGTTATCCTACCAAAAACTATAATTAATTTAATTAATTTTTTTAATAATTGGTTATTGTTTGGTCGAGTCTAAAAAGTTGAACCAGACCCATGTTTTTTTGTATCCCTGTTTTATTAAAAAAATATCGTTTTATTTAAAAAGAAGAATAAAATTATACCTAGTTACCGTGAGTTGCCTATGTCAAAATAAAAACAAAAAACTTTAGTCCCCGAGATGCGGAGCATTCCTATCCCAAGACTAACAATTCCACCTCTTGATGACTCCCAACTGAAACTCTACTTTCGGAGGATGCGTGCCCAACGACCCTGCACAACTATCACTTGACCCGGTAATTTTTTGTACTAGTTGAACTTTAATTGATATTGTGAGGATGAGAATTCGAATACCAATTTTGAAACACAAATTTGAGTTTTTAAATTCTAATTTAATATCCAAATTTGAGTTAATTAAAAATAACCATTTAGGTCTATAATTGATACTCGATTCTTGTAATAATTATATATTCAAATCATATATATTTATTATATCAAAAAATGGATCAACCCAATCCTAAATAAGACTGAATAATTTAATTTGATATAAAAATAAATTAATATAATCTGAACAAGTTAATTCGAGTAAATTAAATAGTGTATTAAGCTAATTCGGAATTTATTAATTATCACATATTATAATAATTGTTTAAATTAATATTATGTTAATTATTTAATATAATATTATATATTATTTATTTGTATAGTAAAATATTATGGCATAATATAATCCGTCTATAACATAAACCTACAATTATAATCAATTGTTTAATTTATGACAATTAGTGTCGTTCATTTGTACTCCAATTACGTAAAATAACATTTGAATTACAAGTTTAGAAATAGAGACTATATTCTAGTGTTAATATAAATGGAAGAATTAAAGTTAAAAGTAAATATTATGAAAATATATATGTTGGAAATATACAAGTTATTTGAGAAATTATTTGAGTATATAGTTAATAATGTCAATGAATAATATTTAAATTTAATCATCATGTTATATTGAACTTACAAATATTATCATCATGCATGTGTATTATTAATTATGGTAGAATATATAATTTTTTGAATTTTCATAGTTAAAGTACAACCAAATTTTAAGATAGTACTTAGTAATATAATAAAAAATATTATATAAACTTATATATATTTGAAAAAGAGTTGATAAAGTATTTGAAAATCTTATCATTGAGTTCATTTATAATAAATCTTAAAATTTTGTTTATGTTTGATAAACATATCTCACATACTTATATATACATTTTCTTTTATTAAAATGTATTGGTATTAATTTAATAAGTAATTACTTATTTATCATTTAAAATATTTCGCATAATTTTCTAGTTGATTTCACTATTTGTATCTTATAAGTTAAAACATTGTTCTTTTCTACCTCGAATAACTTCTCATTGTAAACTTTTCTATATATTTGTATCAGACTAACAAATAAATTAAATATTTTTTCTCAATAAATAAATCAAACAATCACAGAAAAAATACTCTAATTCTACAATATTGATCTATCCAATTAGTGGTGATAGTTTACAACATCTAGCATATTGTCTATGTGAGAACCATTGCCGAATCCCCAAACATTTTCGATACTTCTATATCTTATTGAGTGACGATATCTCCTCCCTCTTCATCGGTCTCAATACACACGAAACTCGCAATACTCCAATACATACTAGACTAGTATAACTTCCATTGTACTAATTTTGTTGTCTAGTAATGCTTAAAACTAACACTACCCCGTATCAAAAGTTTCTTTGATTCCACACGAATGCAATCACAAACAATGTTTTGATTTAAAACCTTTCTTTTTGCGCTCTAGCCCAACGAGCTCTAGCCTAGCTTCGTCTCAACAACTTGAGCAAACATTATCTATCTATGATTATTTTTATTATACTCTTAAATCATAATTGATCTACGTGATTTGACCCGTTTCCATTGGTTGTGGGCCTACTTGTACGAGTTTTCAAAACATGTAATAGATCCCACTTCTCTTTCAAGACCATGGCCTTAGACCCGATTTCATAGAAATAGATTTAATCAACTATTTATCTATATTTGGTATCACCCATATCCTGCATCAATAGTTAAATTAGATCAATCCGTTGAAGTGTGTTCGCACACTTTTCACAGGAAATCCTATAATTAGAATTCAAGCTTTCAACATAAATATATATCCCAAAATAATTTAAGCAATTTCACACAGTTATAGGATTATATTTCTCAAAAAAAATCTTTTATAAACAAATTATGTAGTAAACTTTGTGAGTAATATTGAGTCACTGGTCCAATCGGACTTGATGCTACAAATCTCACTCACTGTTATTCGAGAACATGTTATGTCATGCCTCGACTCGATTTGGTTGGATCCCCGTGATCAACCCATCACTCTCCTGGTTTACTAAGGGTTGCCCCTTATTTATAATCCGTGAAGAGTAAGACATTCTTTAAACCTGCACCTATTCTGGAATAATATAAATCAAAACTGCATACAATTTTAAACTAATCATACCTGTTTTACTAGCGTATTAGCTGGTGGTCTTTGGGGTAGGTTTTTCGGGGTTACCTGAAAGGGATATAAGGGAGGGGGTGAGTACAACAACTCAGTGAATAGATTTTCAAAATTTATCTTTTAGGAAAAATGCTTAATTCAGAGTGTGCCATACTCCTTATTCTCTTTTAAAAACCTTTTATTTCAAATTCTAGTTTTTATCACCATTTCTTATTAACCATGGTGTGTCATCACTCAACACACATCCTTCATCATGAAGGTAAAACACACAATCGTAGGCCAGTCTGTTCATTGAACCCACTTGTGGCGTCCAAGCGACTTTACCAACCACCTAGAGAGAAGTACGTCCACTTCTACCCTGAGAATAAATGGATGTTTGCGACATCCGACCCTTAACCCCGTAACAAATCTCTGTGTCTATATGAGGATAGAGACCTCATCCTAACCCCACCCCAGTCTCATTCACTTGAAGTTACGTCAAGCTTCGCAAGACTTCTAGTATGACTAACTGCCCTTATATCCACTAGGTCGTTAAGAGCCCTGTGACGCATCACTACCCCTCTTGGGCATCTTGAAGGTCCCGTAAACATAGTGCATGTACAATTAACATTTTCCACATAATGCTGTATAATCTATGGTATCACTGGTCTAACGGCCCCGACCTTCAACTCAAGCTACAACAGTTTGCCTTAACTAGTCCAAAGACCTGTCATGTCGCACTATAGCTAGTTGACTAAGAATGTTGGTTCTGTCTTGGTATCATAGCCAAACAATTCATTTACTTAAGTTTTCATGGCATATCAATCATGTTTGTTTACGAGCTACTGCTTGTGCCAACCGGCCTAGGGCCCACTATTTGAGATTTTCAAAATTGGGTATATTAGCCCCCAAGTTCCAAAATTGAGGCATCCAGCCTATCAGAGCTATTCGAGCTCCCGTCAATAAGGCCTCCCAAATTATTTAAGTAGTGACACATAGTCAAGCGAGAGCACTTCTGACAAAATATATTTTTCAACTATCCATCATACCAACCGAGTATGAGGACATCTCCACTCATAACCAATGAACGAGTTTTCCAGTTCCTTCGAGTAAGTTTCACCATACCAACTAGGTATGATCTACTTACAACCGATAAATAGTTTTTCCGCGTGATTATCACATCACTCCTCTCAGGTGTGATGTTTAAATTACCACTTAGTTGTGGGTTTTCATTTTTAAGGTGCTTATCATCCCAATCGGACATGATATAAAAATCTCACTCACCCGATCATGTAGTGAAATTCCTTTTAGCCGGCTTGTTGTCCTTATTCGAACTTGTCTTAACTGGCGTTCTCGATACTTCGTGTTCCTACACGATATGAACATTCTTCTTCATTATTCTTTGGCCTAATAGCCCTCATTCACACCAAATGAATGAGAAATCGAACTTTTCCTTTATTTGCAATTAGGTCCCTAAATTTATTTTTCTTTAAGTCCCCAAATGCCGGTTTTTCCTCAAATTGAGTCCTGAAACTTTTAAAATTCATCTTAGGACCTCAATTTATTCAAATTCTCAAAAAGGGGTTCAAATTTCCCAAATTTTCAATTTGGTCCCAATTTTTCCGAAATTACCATTTTCCCCTAGTTTACAAAATTGGTAAGTTTTGCCCAAAATTTTCCCAATTGGTCCTCCAACATCTTTATCATGCCCAATTGGTCCTCAATTTTATGAAATTGCACTTTAGTCCCTCTAATTTTTGAAATTCCTAAAATTTCTCCAAATTTCAACCTTCTAACTCTGCCAAATTTGATTTCATCAAATTGACCGATCAAATGAGTTTAATTGTTGAAATTGAAGTTTCTACATCTTCATACGATTCAATTGCACTTTGAATCGCACGATTTGGTGATGGAATGAGCTCAAATGGAGCTTTACCGAAAAACTGGACTTAGAGAGAGAGAGCTTCGAAAGCTTACTGTAGGGGGTACGGTGGTTCGAGCTTTCAGTTTGGGAAGATAGCTCATGTCTTGAGGTTCTTCCTAGGATCAAGAATTATATCAATTGATGCCAAATTGAGTGAGAATTTCATCATCGAAGTTTTGTCGGTTCTCTCTCTAGCACCGATTAGAAATTACCGAGGGGAGCTGAATTGGCTTACCTTTAAGCTCTAATTCAACTGTAGGAGGGTTGTGCAGGTGTTGGGAGGGCTCGATTTGGTCTGAGAAGGGCTCAAATTGGCAGATTTCAGCTCGACCAAAATAGGGCAACTTCGGTTCACCGGAGCTACTTCACTATTCTATCACACCGGCGTTTCTCTGGCGACTCTCGGAGCAAATGGAGACTACATGCGTGTAGCTGACTTCTTCTTAGTTCTAAAGAACCCGACCTCACCTTGTTTGGCTCAGAAAAATGCCCAAGTCAGAGCTCTGGTTCGAGCTTCACCGAAAATTGGAGCAGTTGAGAGAGAATGGAGTTTTCATCTGTAGAGAGGATGAATGAGGAGGGGCTCTTTATATAGGAAGCTCGGGGACTTCCTGGCTGTCCTATTGGCACCTTAATGGCGGTCATTTATTGCTGAAAACTCCTTGGCTGGAGACTTTTTAGCTTCGTCAACGCTGTGCGATTTTTCGGTGAGTGAACAGTGTTATCATCTGAAGGAAGAAGATGACACTGTTCCAAATAGGACCAGACCGGTCTGAACTAGGTTCAAAGCTTAAACTGGCCGGTTCACCCCCGGTTTGACCGAATTTTTCAAATCTAAAAATTTATAAATTCATCTAAATTTATTTTCTATCTAATGGTGGCCACAAATCTCTAATTTAAATTTTCTAAACCACTTAGAAAAATGAATTTAGCATCCGGTTCAATAGTGGTTCAAACCATTTTAAACCAGTTCAATCCGGTTTGGATCTAGTTCACCTGAACCAGTGTGGTTTCCATCTCCAATTCATCATAAAGTCCCTTTTCTTGAATTTTGTGACTCCTTAGGTCATTCACATAAATTTCTCAGTTTGCTCTTTCTCTATCGGTTCCGATTAATGAACCGACTTGGTTTATAAACTAGTACAATCTAGTTGGATCCAATTCATCTGAACCGATCTAGTTTTTCTCTTCCAATTTGCCCTAAGATTCTTTCCCAAGACTTTATGAACCCTTTGGGTCACTCGGGAGTTGTAATTTCCCAAATTGCCCGTTGTCTAATGATCGGGTTTATGAACTGGTTCGGTGTTTCTGACTTGATTTGACCGGTTCTTTTCCCGGTTTTCCTTAACTCAAAAGGGCAGTTTACAACTCTCCCATCCTTTTAGGAGTTTTATGCCCAAATGTATATCCTTAGGTTCGCATCTCTCTTTACTTAGGGTAAGGTTCTTCCTTTTGGGGCTCTTACTCAAGATTTCAGGATTGGTAGTTCCAAGGTGCCTAATCGTTCCTTTGTAATAAACCTTGACTGGGGTTTTCCGGTCCAACGAATAAAGAAAATTTTCTTTTCAAAGGAAAACCCCAAATTTCTTAACCAATTCCCAGAACAAAAGAAGCTTCAGAAGCCCCTGAAATATCAAAAATCCTAAAGGAGTAAAACTAAAGCCCACCTTAGGTTGGCCAACTAAACACTAATGATGGGATAATGATTATTGTAGATATGGCTCCTAGGAGGTCACATGTAGAATCATCTAACAGAAACCAGGTACTTTTAGAGAAACATACTGTAAAATCGATTAGAGGACTAGCCTGTAGGTATGTTAAAAGTGGAATTAGGTTGATATCTACTACAGGCCTTCAAGCTTCAACATATCCCTAGAACTCTTAAGGGCTTATGTACATCTCATGAGAGGACTTGGAATAAATCAAGATGCCTCAAGAGCCTTCCTCCCAGTTGAACCTACTGATGTAAGGTTGCCTGAAGAGGCCCCATCATAGTTTACACCTCTATCTCCTAGAGAGATTAAAGATTTCAATATACTGACGAACTTGAATGCATTAAGGCAAGTAGGTTGCAAACCATTCCTTTAGGATAAGAACGTGATAGTAGTTATGGATTAGCTAAGAAACATAAAAAAGATGGTGGACATAGTTAAGATTCCAACCACAGAGTGGGTAACCATGATAGAATTCTTTCTAGAGGATTATGCATACCGATAGTGGTTAAACATCCAAGCCACGACCCCTTCCACTCCGACATGGGCCGAGTTTGAAAATTATTTTAAGGAGGAGTACCTATCTGCAAACCTAATAAATGAGAAGAAACAATAATTTATGATGCTACGAGAAGGCAATGGATCAATAACTAAGTATGAGAACTAATTTAATGCCCTGAGGTTATTTGCACATGATCTCACTAGTCTTGGGGATATATGTCAGTGCTTCTTAGATGGAATCTCTCAAGAAATTCAATGTTGTATGAGGAACATTGGGAGACCCACAAACTTGGAAGTAGTTATTAGTTCCACATCTGAATGCGAGTGGATTGTTTGCACTATGCGGTGCCCTACTGAATGGATGGGAATGAAGTTAGAAGGCAAAGTACCACCCACCTATCCATGGAAATACAATCAAACCATAACCCCTCTCAGTTGTTCTCTCAGTGCAATCAGCCAAAGGAAAAGGAACTTTTTTTGGAAGGAGAACACTAAGCATCATTGGAATGTCTTGACAAAGCGGCACCAAGAGTAACTCTAGCGTGCATTTTGAACAAGCACAATGCAAAACATGTGGGGATCAACAACATGGGCCTTGTAAGATCATAGTATGCTATTGATGTCAGCAAGCAAGACACATGATCTAACCTTGCTCAAACAACAATCGCCATCCAACCCACAATTTTCGAAACACAACCCAACCACCAGTACGCTTAGGTTTTCAAGGACCATGAAATGGGGCAACCATAGGTGGGGAAATGACAAAGGGGACGAGAGCTTCTACAGTAACCCTAGGGCTCCTGCTAGGGTTTACAACATCACATAGGCAACTGCTCAAGCTGACCCTAGTGTTTTAGTGGAAAGTCTCCAAAACCCTTAATATGAGACTTGATAGTTGTTGTTTTGATGGCGAATGGTTGACACCTTTTTAGAGTAAAGAAGGAGAGAGTTACACTTTGCATTCACATGATGTATGTCATGAAAAATTAAAATTTTTACTGAACTAGTAGTAATGGAATGTTTTACTTTGCAAATATAGGATGTCTAATGGTAGAATGCCTTGAGGCCTTTGCCCTTATCGATTCAGGAGGATCGATCATATGTGAGTGAGAAGATGGCACAAAGGGTACCCTTACCTCTATCCCCATTAAAACTAGGAATACTTATATATACCCCGCTCGAGGAGGTCCTAACAAGAGACGCCATAATCTGAACGTGCAAAGTGGTAATAGGAGAAAGGTCACTTGAAGCGGACTAAGTTCTGCTATCCTTGATAGATGTGGACATAATATTGGGGATGGATTGGTTGATGAAACACCAAGCCAAATGGATTGCCAAGGGAAGAAAGTGATATTTCACACTTCTGCTACCGTAGGGACCATGTTTCAAGAGGAGAAGGGTAGGAGTAAGTCCCATTTGATCTCAAGCCTGAAGGCATGAGAAATGATCAGGAAAGGGTATGTCACATTTTTGGCTCACATCATGAGAGAAAAGGAGCAGGGTAAGCCCCAAAAGGCCATAACCGTGATAAAGGAATACCCTCATGTGTTTCCTGAAGAATTGCTCGAGATTCCACTGAGCGGCAGTTTGACTTTGTAATTGATATCATTCTAGGAACAAATCCAATCTCAAAAGCCCCATATCAGATGGCACATGTGGAACTTAAAGAATTCAAGGAACAATTAGATGAAGTGTTGGAAAAAAAGGTTCATACGCCCGAGTCACTCTCGCTTTGGGGTGACTCGATATTGTTCAAAAAGAAAAAAGGATAGGAGCATACGAATATGCGTGGATTATAGAAGATTAAATGAAGTAATGATGAAGAATAAGTACCCTCCCATGGATGGACGACTTGTTCGATCAGTTATTAGGAGCTATGTACATCTCAAAAATTGATCTATGTTCCAACTGTAAACCCCGCACTTTTGAGTTAAGGAAAATTGGGAAAAGAACCGGTAAAACCAAATAAGAAAACCGAGTCAGTTTACATTTGGGAACAAGCAATATGAAAATTTACAACTTTTGGGTGATCCAAAGGGTTCATTAAACCTTGGAAAAGAAACTTAAGACAAACTAGAAAATAAAAACCAAATTGGTTTAGGTGAATTAGATTTTATAAGAACTTTAAAGTTAAGCGTGCTTGCTTGAAAGTAGTGTGAGGATGACCTACTGGGAAGTATGATTTTTTTTGTAACCCGAAATTTCGGTTAAATATTTTTATACGAACGACTTATCATAAATAGCTATAAATTAATATATATTTAATTATTGTAATTAATACCAATAATGTAATACCAAAATTAAATTATTGAAATTAATACCAATAATTTATGGCAATATTAATACTAGTAATAAATCTATCCCATTTAATATACGGTTTTACACCTATATAAAGAGGTTATCCCCATTCATTATCCTCACACCTGAACACTTCTCTCCCTCTCTCTACTGCTCCATTTCCCGGTGAAGCTCGAACTAGAGTCTCGACTGAAACATTTTTCTTAGCCTCGGAAGGAGAGGTCGAGCTATTTAGAACTGGGGAGAAGTCGGCTATTGGATAGCAAACTCCAGTCAATCTGAGAATCACTAGAGACGCGCCAAAATGATAGAACAGTGAAGTAGCTCCGGCGGACCGAAGTTGCCATATTTCGGTGAAGCTATAATTGGCCATTTTGAGCCCACCTCAGACCAAACCAAGCCCTACCAATACTTCCTCAGCCCTCCCACGGCCGAAGTTAGGACTGAAATGTAAGCCAATTCGACTCCCCTCTACAATTTCTGGTCGGTGCTAGAGAGAGAACTGACAGAATTTCAATGATGAAATTTTAACTCAATTCGACATCAATTGATGTGATTCTTGATTCTAGGATGATTCTCAAGATGAGAGCTATCTGCCTAGATCGAAAGCTCGAACCGCCATGCCCTCACCGGTGAGAAATCGAAGCTTTCTCTCTCTACAGTGTATTTTCTAGCGAAGCTCCGTTTGAGCTCGTTCCAGCATTAAAATCTGCGATTCAAAGTTTTTTTAGAATCATATGAACATGCAGGAACTCAAAGTTTTTTAGAAGTGTTTGATCGATCAATTTGATGAAATCAAATTCGGTGGTGTTGAAGAGTTGAAATTGGGGGGAAAATTGGGGATTTTTGAAATTCAAAGGACCAAAATGCAATTTTATGAAATTGAGGGTCAATTGGGCATGAAAATAATGTTGGAGGACCAATTGAGGAATTTTGGAATTTTTGGGGCAAAACTTACCATTTTTGTAAAAGAAGGCAAAACGGTAATTTTGGAAAAATTGGCGGAGCAAATTGGAAATTTGGGAAATTAAACCCCTTTTTGGTGAAATTGACTAAATTGAGGTCCCATGATAAATTTAAAAGTTACGGGACTCAATTTGAGGAAAAACCGACATTAGGGACTTAAAGTTAAAGAGAAATAACTTTAGGGACCTAATTGCAAATAACTTAAAGTTTGGGTTTTCTCATTCATTGAAAATGAATGAAGGCTGTTATGCCGAGTAATAATGAACAAAGTAGTTCATATCGTGTAGGAACACGAAATACCGGGAATGTCAGCAAGGACAAGCTCACGTGAATACAAAGAACCAGTCTAGTGGAATTCACGGCATTAACGGGTGAGTGGGTTTACTAACATCATACCCGGTTGGGATGATGAGCATAACTTAAAGATAAAAACCACTTATCGGTTGTGAGTGGAAATTTTATATCATAGCCGGTAGGAGATGATACGTACCTTGATATAAAAACCCACTGTTTAGTGGTATTTCATCACCACTTTGAGAAAGTGATGTGAAAATTATGTGGAAAAACTACTTACCGGTTGTAAGTAGATCATACCCAGTTGGTATGATGAGACTTCCTCGAAGGAAGTTGAAAACCCATTCATCGGTTATGAACGGAGGTGTCCTTATACCCGAGCGGTATAATGGATAGAGAAAACATATGTTTTGTCGGAAGTTCTCTCCCCTAACTGTGTGCCAATGTTTAAACGATTTGGGAGACCTTCTCGACGGAAGCTCGAATAGCTCTCATAGGCCGGGGGCCTCGGTTTTGGAACTTCGAGGCTAAATGCCCAATTTTGAAAATCTCGTACAGTGGGCCCAAGGCCAGTTGGCACGAGCAGGAGCTCGTGAACGAACATGATATATGTGCTATAAAACTTAATAAGTGAATTGTTTGGTCATGGTACCAAGATGGGATCGACATGCTCAGTCAACTAGCGGTAGTGAGACATGACACGTCGATAGACCAATCAAGACAAATAACTACGGGTTGAGAGAGTGGGGCCGTTGGACTAGTGGCACCACATATTACATGGCAATATAAGAAAATATTATTTGTGCATGCACTGTGAGTACGGGATCATCAAGATGCCCATGAGGGGTAGTGATGCGTCCTAAGGGCACTGGACGACCTAATGGCTATAAGGGTAGTTCGTCGTTCTAGGTGTCTGTGCGAAATTTGGAGTAGCACCAAGCGCCTGAGACCGGGGTGGGGACAGGATGAGGGCTCTATTCTCATACGGACACGAAGAAGTGATTTCGGGATTGTGGGTCAGATGTCACGTACATCCACTCATTCCCAGGGTAGAAGTGGTCGTACTTCTATCTGGGTAGCAGGAAAAGTCACTCTAAAGCCACTAGCAGGTTTAGTAGTGATACTCACTTGCGAATGTGTGTAACCTTCATGATGAAGGATGTGTGTTGGGTGATGACACATCGTGGTAAATAAGAAATGGTGGAAAAACCCGAATTTTTAAATGATGGGATTTTTTAAAACAAAGGAGTCTGGCACACTCCATATAAATATTCCTGGACTACCTTTACCGTTATTCAATCATCCTTCATGCCTTGACAACATGTCTTACATAACCGTTTTGGTTTTCCTTACCCACTCGTCCTTTCCCAACTTCTTTATTGGGTCTTTCTGGTGCCAATCATTGAATTTCTTGATGACTTACCGATATACTAGGATTCTTCCCTTCTTATATCTTTCTTCATTTCTAGTGACGTTCTTTACTCAAAGATTTTCCTTTCCCCTAAACCCACTTGTACTTGCTTGTGATCATTTTACGATTCCGTTGGTTTGGGAAATTCTCCTTTTATGATTTTCATTCTCTACTATGTCCTTCAAAGTAGAGATTTCACTTTAGGTGCTATATGTTAAAATTTCTTACTACTCCTTGAAGGTTTCCTTCCTTCGTATTCTTACATCCTTTTAAATTAGGGCTTTTGTCCACCTTTAATCATTTGTCGATCATAATTTCCCAGTTCACCTTTTACTTTCTTACTTAAGGTATCTCCGATTGTCGAGTCTTATTTTATGTACTCAACATTATGCCCACACTATTACCCTTCTTTATGGTCATGCCCCGACCAGGTTTGGTCGGATCCCAGTGGTCAACCTGCCACTCTCCCGGTTTACTAAGGGTTGCCCCTTGTTTATAAACCGTGAAGAGTAAGGCATCCTTTAAATTTGTAAATTTCCTGGAATAACAAAAATCATAACTACATACAAATTTTAAACTAATTATACATGTCTTATAGGAGTATTAATTGGTGGTCTTTGGGGTAGGCTTTCTAGGGTTACCTGAAAGGGATATAAGGGAGGGATTAGTACAATGACTCAAGAAATGGGTTTTCAAAAGTAATCTTATGGGAAAAAACTGTTTGATTCGGAGTGTGCCAGACTCCTTATTTTCTTTTAAAAATCTTTCATTTCAAATTCTGATTTTTATCACCATTTCTTATTAAGCATGGTGTGTCATCACCCAACACACATCCTTCATCATGAAGGTAAAATAGACAATCATAGACCAGCCCATCCACTGAACCCACTTGTGGCGTCGGAGTGACTTTACCAACCACCTACATAGAAGCACGTCCACTTCTACCTTGAGAACGAGTGGATGTTCGTGAAATCCGACCCTCAATCCCATAACAAATCTCCATGTCCGTATGAGAACAGAGACCTCATCCTAACCCCATCCCGGTGTCATGCGCTTGAAGGTACGTCGAGCTTCGCAAGACTTCTGGTACGACAAACTGTCCTTATATCCACCAAGTCGTCTAGAGCCCAAGGACGCATCACTACCCTTAATGGGCATCTTGAAGGTCCCATAAACACAATGCATGCACAATCAACATTTTTCACATGATGCCATATAATTTGTGGTGCCACTAGTCCAACGGCCCCGGCCATCAACTCGACCTGCAGCTATTTGTCTTGACTAGTCTAGAGACATGTCATGTGGCACTGTCACTAGTTCACTAAGTATGTCGATCCTATCTTGGTACCATGGCTAAACAATTAATTTATTTAAGTTTTCATGGCATATAAATCAAGTTTTCATGGTGATAACACACCATGCCGTCAGTCAACTAGCGGCAGTGCGACATGACAGGTCGACGAACTAGTCAAGACAAACAGCTGCGGGTTGAGTTGAGAGTCCGGGCCGTTGGACTAGTGGCACCACAGATTACATGTCAATATAAGAAAACATTGTTTGTGCATGCACTGTGAGTACGGGATCATCAAGACGCCCATGAGGGGTAGTGATGCGTCTTAAGGGCACTGGACAACCTGGTGGCTATAAGGGAAGTTCGTCGTTCCAGGTGTCTGTGCGAAATTTGGAGTAGCACGAAGCACATGAGACCGGGGTGGGGACAGGATGAGGTCTCTGTCCTCATACGGACATGAAGAAGTGATTTCGGGATTGTGGGTAGGATGTCACGTACATCCACTCATTCCCAGGGTAGAAGTGGTCGTACTTCTATCCGGGTGGCAGGAAAAGTCGCTCCGAAGCCACTAGCGGGTTCATTAGTGATACTCACTTGCGAATGTGTGTAACCTTCATGATGAAGGATGTGTGTTGGGTGATGACACACCGTGTTAACTAAGAAATAATGGAAAAATCCAAATTTTTAAATGATGGGATTTTTGAAAATAAAGGAGTTTGGCACACTCCATATAAATGTTTTTCTTAAAAGTCAAAAGCTTTTAAAAACCCATTCACTGAGTAGTCGTACTCACCCCCTCCCTTATATCCCTTTCAGGAAATCCCGGAAAGCCTCCCCTTAAAGACCGTCAACTAAGATGCCTGTAAGACAGGTATGTAAAGTTTTAAATTTCATACAGTTTTGATTATGCTATTCTAGGAAAAATGTGCAAGTTAAAGGACGCCTTACTCTTTACGGTTTACGATAAGGGGAAACCCTTTAATAAACCGGGAGAGTGGCGGGTTGATCACGGGGATCCGACCAAACCGAGTCGGGGCATGACAGGTTTAATCTAATTAGATCCGGTTCATCTAAACCAGTTTAGTTTTTTCTCTTCCAAATTGTCCTAAGGTTCTTTTCCAATACTTTATGAACCCTTTGCGTCACTCGGGAGTTGTAAATTTCCTAAATTGCTTGTTCTCTGATGATCAGATTTGTGAACCGGTTCAGTATTTTTCACTCGGTTTGATAGGTTCTTTTCTCGATTTTCTTTAACTCAAAATGGCAGGTTTTACATATCTCTCCTATTTTTAGGAGTTTTGTCCCCAAAGCTTAACTAGTATATTCCACATCAATAATAATTCCCCTTAATGTTAACTTGGGTTTGCTTGACATGCTGACACTTCGATTGCTCTTTCACTTAGTTCGCGTAATCATTCATTTAAAGAATTTCTTTTCATTTATAATGCTTACTCCTTCAATGAAGTTATAATAACGAGGCATGTTTGGCTCATCAATCCAAATGTATATACTTAGATTCACATCTCCCTTTACTTAGGGTAAGGTTCTTCCTTTTGGGGCTCTTACTCAAGATTTCAGGATTGGGAGTTCCATGGGGCCCAATCATTCCTTTGTCTAGTTATTCTCTTCATTGTTCCAAGATTTCAAGATTTCAAGATTTGAAACCCTTAGCTCGACATTCTTTTGAGCATTACATACTTGTTTTCATGGGTTTTGGTGTTATTATTCCTTCGTCCCAATTTGACCCATTCTTCATCTGTCAATGATTATAGCTTCGGTCAAAATTTATGTTTGACCTTGTTATGCTTACTAACTGACACTTTCTTACTCGAATCACATTTCATTCGAGACTGTTAGTGCTTATATGCCCCTTACGACATGACATAGTCCAGAACCTCTCTCTGTCCCTCAAACTTCTACAACATCTCATTTAGGATTGCTTCCAACTTTCCAACCTTTCAGGGATTGTATACTTTCATCCCTCATTTCATCAGGTAGTATTTCTCGACTACCTTTGCTATCATCCAATTATCCTTCGTGTCTTGACAATGTGTCTTACATAATCGTGTTAATTTTTCTTACCCACTCATCCTTTTCCAATTTCTTTATTGGGTCTTTCTAGTACCAATTATTGAATTTACTGATGACATACTGAAATGTTAAGATTCTTCCCTTCTTTTGTCTTTCTTCATTTCTAGTGACATCCTTTACTCAAGGATTTTCTTTTTCCTTAAACTCATTCTCATTTACTTGTGATCATTTCATGATTTTGTCATTTTTAGGGCGCTCTCCTTTAATGATTTTCATCCTTTGATATGTCCTTCAAAGTAGAGATTTCCCTTTAGGTGCTAGTTCCTCGAATTTCTTACTACTCCTTGAAGGTTTCCTTCCTTTGCATTCTTACACCCTTTTGAATTTGGGATTTTGTCCACCTTTAATCATTTTCCGATCGTCAGGTCATATTTCGTGTATTTAACACTATACCCGCTCTATTACACTTCTTTAGTGTGTAGTCTCTATTACTCCCTTGTCTTTCTTATGGTCTCATTTATTCTCCTTGACCATCCTGTTGTTACTAGTTGCTTCCTTCTTATACACATCTGAGGTCAATATTATTTACTATTCTTTATCCTTCATTGTCCTCCATTTTATTTTTATTTCTTATGCTCTCTTTGAAGAGCTCCTACTGATAGATTGGTTCCTAGCACCCTTTATGTCCAGCTATACACTCCTTGAGCTCCATTAAGTGAGCGTGGACCACGACCAGTCTTGATATTATTGGTTTTTTTCTCCTTACCCTCTTCTGAATTGAAGGGCTTACTTTCCCAAGTTTTTTTAGATGTTCTTTTATCTATTTCCTTATGATGGCTAGCCCACCCATTTCAGTTGTCAATGCGTCATTTGATGTGATTTCCTACTTAGTCGTTCCTTGGGTTTAACTTTCCCCTTGGGTCCTCTTAATGTACATCCCTTAGTTCTTTCACCTCGTCGTGCACTTCATCTCCTCATCCTTCGTTACTTGGTCCATTATTTCTTAATTGGAACATGTATGCCTTCCTATGGTCTCCTTCCTTAGGAAAGGCTCAGGCACTTATTTGCTCCAATACATCTTTGAGCGAGACTTACTAAATCCTGCATATGGCTTGAGTGTAGTCATCATTTCATTTTCAGTCATTTATTTCTTCAAGGGTTTTCTTCATTCTTTCTTTCCACCATTCTGGCCTTTCCACTTCCCCCTTCCTTGCTAGGTTAGGTTTCTCCTCTATTATTTTTTCAAGGTAGATCATACCTTACTGTCTCGAGACATTCTAGTTGTCTTTCATCATTCAGCTTATCTTCTATGGAGGAGGTATTTCCTTCTTTGCTCCTAGGTGGCTTGTAATGCTCTTTAAGGAAACTTCCCTTTATCTATATTCGACTATTTATGGGTTTTCTTAAGGTCCTACCCTTGATCTTTTTTCCATGATCCTTCTTCGAGTAATTGAGGTATGCTATTGTATTATTAGGGAACTGAGAAATTTTTAGAAACTTAGAATCTTATTTATTGAAGTAAGAATATTGTTTGGAGTTTTAACATATCTTGAGGGAGATTGTTACAATGATGGGTTGGGGAGTATGCACTACTAAACTATGGTCTAGAGGGATTTCTTTCTTGTGAGATTGGGTTCCCTAGTCGCAATTGTAGTTATTGTAATATCATCCCTTCGAACTTCTCTAGGGGTGGAGGTGTCCTTATTAGAAGGTATCACTTGGATTCCTCGCAGTGTGGGACAATTCCTTGTTATGTGTCCCACCTTCCTACACTCATAACAGATCCTCTTGGGTCTTGTCCTCCGAAATGTCGGGCTTCTTCTACTGTAGTGTCCTCATTGCCCACATTTATAATAGGTCATCTCCTTGTGTGGATCTTTATGGTTCCTCCCACACTTAGAGCATTGTAGGGCCTTTCTAAAGGATTGTTGATGGTTTGATGCCTTGCCGTCCTTGAGCCTGATCACCTTGGAAGCTTTTCTGTAGAGTCCTCTTCAACTTGGGGCTACTACAAGGGTCTTTCTATACTCTTGGTTCATTTCTCCCTCGGGATGGGGTTCTCCCTAGCTTCCATGGTGGCTATGGTAGCGTGGGTTTGTTTGGCTAATTTTCTTGGGGCCATCTAAAAATTTTAAGATCAATCCTATTAATTACCATATTTTCTAGTCTTGATTATGTATTAGAGGAACCTGGCTCTGATACCACTCAACTTGTTATGCCTCGACCCAATTTGGTCGGATCCCCATGATCAACCCGCTACTCTCCCGGTTTACTAAGGGTTGCCCCTTGTTTATAAACTGTGAAGAGTAAGGCGTTCTTTAAACCTGCACCTTTCTTGGAATAACATAAATCAAAACTGCATTCAAATTTTAAACTGATCATAGCAATCTTACAGGCATATTAACTAGTGGTCTTTAGGGTAGACTTTCCGGGGTTACCTAAAAAGGATATAAGGGAGGGGTGAGTACAATGACTTAGTGAAGGGGTTTTCAAAAGTTATCTTTTAGGAAAAAAATGTTTGATTCGGAGTGTGCCAGGCTCCTTATTTTCTTTTAAAAACCTTTCATTTCAAATTTTGATTTTTATCACCATTTCTTATTAACCACGGTGTGTCATCACCCAATACACATCCTTCATCATGAAAGTAAAACACACAATCACAGGCCAGCATGTCCACTGAACCTACTTGTGGCATCGGAGCGACTTTACCGGTCACCTAGATAGAAGCATATCCACTTCTACCTTGAGAATGAGTGGATGTTCATGACATCCGACCCTCAATCCCATAACAAATCTCTGTGTCCATATGAGGATAGAGATCTCATCCTTACCCCACCCCGGTCTCATGCACTTGAAGCTACGTCGAGCATCGCAAGACTTCTAGTACGACAAACTGCCCTTATATCCATCAGGTCGTCTAGAGCCCTGGAACGCACCACTACCCCTCTTGGGTATCTTGAAGGTCTCATAAACACAGTGCATGCACAATCAACATTTTTCACATGATTTCATATAATTTGTGGTGCCACTGGTCCAACGTCCCCGACCCTTAACTTGACCTACAGCTATTTGTCTTGACTAGTCTGTAGACCTATCATGTCGCACTACCGCTAGTTG
The DNA here is from genome assembly GCA_030064435.1 of Trapa incisa. NCBI lineage: Eukaryota > Viridiplantae > Streptophyta > Magnoliopsida > Myrtales > Lythraceae > Trapa > Trapa incisa. Next base: position 9,844,054 of record CM057775.1, on the reverse strand, counting down.
ATTGAGTATGTCAGTCATCTCTTGGTACCATGGACAAACAATTCATTTATTTAAGTTTTCATGGCATATAAATCATGTTTGTTTATGAGCACCTGCTCATGCCAAATGGCCTAGGGCCCACTGTTCGAGATTTTCAAAATTGGGCATATTAGCCCCAAGTTCCAAAACCGAGGCCTATGGCCTAATAGAGCTATTCGACCTCCAGTCAATAAGGTCTCCCAAATTGTTTAAGTTGTGGCACACAGTCAGGGGAGAGCACTTCCGAAAAAATATATTTTTCAACTGTACATCTTACCAACCAAGTGTTACGACAATTCCACTCATAATCGATGAATGGGTTTTCCACTTCCTTCGAGAAAGTTTTATCATACCAACCGGGTATGATCTATTTACAATTGTTAATTAGTTTTTTCGCATGATTTTTATATCACTTCTCTCATGTGTGATGTTTAAAATACTACTTAGCAGTGTGTTTTCATTTTTGAGGTAATTATCATCCCAACTAGATATGATATAAAAATCTCACAGACCCATTAGTGCAGTGAAATTTCTCTTAGCTGGCTTGATGTCCTTACTCGAACTTGTCTTAGCTGGCATTCTTAGTACCTCGTGTTCCTACACGATATGAACGTTCTTGTTCATTATTCTTTTGCCTAACAGCTCTCATTCATCCCAAATAAATTAGTAAACCAAACTTTTCCTTTATTTGTGATTAGTTTCCTAAAGTTATTTTTCTTTAAGTCCCAAATACCGGTTTTTCCTCAAATTGAGTCCAAAAACTTTTAAAATTTATCTTAGGGTCTCAATTTATTCAATTTCACAAAAAGAGGTTTAATTTCCCAAATTTTTAATTTGGTCCCCCCAACTTTTCCAAAATTACCATTTTATCCCTAATTTACAAAAATGGTAAGTTTTGCCCCAAAAATTCCAAAAATTGTCCAATTGGTCCTCCAACTTCTTTATCATGCCCAATTGGTACTCAATTTTATGAAATTACACTTCAGTCCCTCTAATTTTTGAAATTCTCAAATTTCCCCCAATTTCAACCTTCTAACTCTGCCAAATTTGATTTCATCAAATTGACCGATCAAATGAGTTTAATTATTGAAATTGAAGTTATATTGGAGTTCCTGCACCTTCATATGATTCAATTGCACTTTAAATCTCACGATTTGGTGCCAAAATGAGCTCAAACGGAGCTTCGGTGGAAAACTGGACTTCGAGAGAGAAATCTTTGAAAGCTTACCGTCGGGGCGCAGCAGTCTGAGCTATCGATCTGGGCAAATAGATCGTGTCCTGAGGTTACTCCTAGGATCAAGAATTGCATCAATTGATGCTGAATTGAGTGAGAATTTTATCATCGAATTTTTTACAGTTCTCTCTCTAGCACCGGTCAGAAATTACAGAAGGGAGCCAAATTGGCTTACCTTTCGGCTCTAATTCAGCTGTAGGAGGGTTGTGGAGGTGTTGGGAGGGCTTGGTTTAGCTTGAGAAGGGCTTAAATTGGCCAATTTCATCTCGAACAAAATAGGACAACTTTGGTCTGTGGGAGCTGCTTCATAGTTCGATCATGCTGGCGGTTCTCTATCAACCCTCAAAGCAAACGAAGACTACAGGTGTGTAGCTGCCCTCTCCCCTGTTCTAAAGAACCCATCCTTGCTTTGTTTGGCTCAGAAAAATGCCCAAGTCAAAACTCTGGTTCAAGCTTCACCAGAAATTCGAGTAGTTGAGAGAGAATGGAGTTTTCAGGTGTGGAGAGAATGAATGAGGAGGGGCTCATTATATAGGAAGCTCAGGGACTTCTTGGTCGTCCGATTGGCACCTTAGTGGCAGTTATTCATTGCCTAAAACTCCCTGGCCAGAGACTTTTTAGCTTCGTTGGCGCTGAACGATTTTTCGACAAGTTAACAGTGTTGTCATATGAAGGAAGAAGACGACATTGTTCCCAACTAGACTGGACTAGTCTGAACCGAGTTCAAAGCTTAAATTGGTCAATTCATCCCCAATTTAATCGAATTTTTGAAATCTAAAAATTTCTAAATTCATTTTCTATCAAATGGTGGCCTCAAATCTCAAATTTGAAGTTTTTAGGCCACCTAGAAAAAATTTGAATTTTTTACGCCACCTAGAAAAATGTAGTGTCCCCATTGCCCACATCTATAACAAGTCATCCCCTTGCATGGACCTTTGTGGTTCCTCCTATACTTTGAGCATTGTGGGGACATTTTAAAGGATTGCTAATGGTTCGATGCCTTGTTATCCTTGAGCATGAACACCTTTGAGGTTTTCTTGTCGACTCCTCGTTGACTCGGGTTTACTCCAACGGTCCTTCTATACTCCTGGTTCATTTCCTCCCTTGGGATGGGGTTCTCCCTGGCTTCCAGGATGGCTAAGATAGTGTGGGTTTGTTTGGCTACTTTTCTTGGGGCCATCTGAAAATTTTTAAATTATTTCTATTAATTACTATGTTATCTAGTTTTAATAATGTATTCGATGAAACAAGCTCTAATACCACTCAAGTTGTCACGCCCCGGCCCGGTTTGGTCGGATTCCCGTGAGCAACCCGCCACTCTTCCAGTTTATTAAGAGTTTTCTCCTTCTTTAACCCAGAAGGACTAAGGCATTCTTTAAACCTATACCTTTCTTGGAATAACATTAAACAAAACTACATGAAATTTTAAATTTTACATGCCTATCTTGTAAGTGTGACTAATAGGAGGTCTTTGGGTAAGTTTCCCTTGGTTACCTAAAAAGGGATATAAGGGAGGGAGTGAGTTCAACGACTCAGTGAATTGGTGTTTAAAGTTTGACTTTTAGAGATAATATTTGAATTAGAGTGTGTTAGACTCCTTTTTTTTTTAATAATTCATCCTCAAAATCTCGATTTTCATAGCCATTTCTCAATCCTCAATTATAACTAGTGTGTTTATCAACCAACACATGCCCTTTATCATGAAGGGAACACACATTTGCAGGGCAACATGTCCATTGCACCCACTTGTGGTGTCGGAGCTACTTTACCAGCCACCTATATAGAAGCACGTCCGCTTCTACCCTGAGAATGAGTGGATGTACACAACATCCGACCCTCAATCCCATAAAGAAAACTTCATGTCCGTGTGAGGACAAAGACCTCATCCCAACCCACCCCGGTCTTATGCGCATGAAGCTACGTCGAGCTTCCCTAACTAATGGCACGACAATCTGCCCTTATCTCCACCAGGTCGTCCAGTAGCCCCTAGGACGCATCACTACCACTCTTGGGCATCTTGAAGGTCCAATACCTTAGTGCATGCACAAAACAACAGTTTTTCACATAAGCCATTTAATCTGTGGTGCCACTAGTCCAACGGCCCCAATCCACAACTCGACCTGTAGCTATTTGTTTTGATTGGTCCGTCAACCTATTATGTCGCACTACCGCTAGTCCATCGAGTATGTTGTTCCTATCTTGGTACCATGGCCAAACAAATCGTTAATTTTAAGTTTTCATGGCTTAAACTCATATTTATTAATGAGCTCTTCTCGTTCCAACTGGCTTTGGGCCCACTATACGAGATTTTCAAAATCGGGCCTATTAGCCCCCAAGTTCCAAAACTAAGGCCTTCAACCTATCTGAGCTATTCGAGCTCACGTCAAGAAAGTCTTCCAAAAATTTTAAGCAGTAGCACATAGTCAGGGGAGAGCACTTCCGACAAAATAATCTTTTAATCTGTCTATCACACCAATCGGGTGTGAGGACATCTCCGCTTGTAACTGATAAGTGGGTTTTCTACTTCCTTTCATGAAGTTCATCATACCAACTGAGTATGATCTACTTACAACCGTTAATTAGTTTTTCCGCATAATTTCCACATCACTCCTCCCATGTGTGATGGTTAAAATGTCACTTTGTAGTGGGTTTTTATTTCCTAGGTGCTTATTATCCCAACCGGGTATGATAGAAAAATCCCACTCACCCATTAAAGTAGTGAATTTCTCTTGACCAGCTCTTTGTGTTCACGCGAGCTTGTCCTTGCTAGTGTTCCCGGTACTTTGTATTCCTACATTATATGAACATCCTTATTCATTATCATCTGGCCTAATAGCCTTCATTCATCGTGCATGGATGAAATACTCAAACTTTTCGATTTATTATAATTAGGTTCTTAAAGTTCTTTTTCTTTAACTTTAGGTCCCTAATACCAATTTTCCCTCAAATTGAGTCCTGAAACTTCTAAAATTCACCTTATTACCTCAATTTATTCAAAATCACATAAAGGGTCCATCCCAAATTTTCAATTTGGTCCCTAATTTTTCCAAAATTACCATTTTGCCCCTACATTACAAAAATGGTAAGTTTTGCCCCAAAAATTCCAAAATTTGCTCAATTGGTCCTCCAACATCTTTATCGTGCCCAATTGGCCCTCAATTTTTTGAAATTGCACTTTAGTCCCTCAAATTTTTGAAATCCCCAATTTCAACCTTCTAACTCAGCCAAATTTGATTTTATCAAATTGATCGATCATTAATTGTTGAAATTGAAGTTAGATTGGAGTTCCTACACCTTCATACAATTCAGTTGCACTTTGAATCGGAATGACCTCAAACGGAGCTTCGCCAGAAAACTGAACGTAAAAAGAGAAAGCTTTGAAAGCTTACCGTCAGAGGTGCGATGATCCGAGCTTTTGATCTGGTCAGATAGCTCTCGTCCTAAGGTTACTACTTGGATCAAGAATTGCATCAATTGATGCCGAATTGAGGGAGAATTTAGTCAGTGAAAATCTATTGGTTCTCTCTCTAGCATTGATCAAAATTTACAAAGGGGAGCCAAATTGGCTTACCCTTCCATTCTAATTCAGATATAGGAGGGTCGTAGAGGTATTGAGAGAACTTGGTTTGGCCTGAGAAGGGCTCGAATTGGTCGTTTTTAGCTCAGCCAAAATAAGGCAGCTTTTGCCTATCAGAGCTGCTTCACTGTTCTATCACGCTAACATTTCTCTGACGACCCTCGGAGCAAATGGAGATGATAGGCGTGTAGCTGACTTCTCCCCGAATACAAATAACCCAACCACACCTTCTTTGGCTAAAAAAAAATGCCCAAGTTAGAGTTCTGATTCGAGCTTCACCAGAAAATGGAGCAGTAGGGAGATAGTGGAGTTTTTAGGTGTGAGGATGATGAATGAGGAGGGGCTCTTTATATAGGAAGCTCGAGGACATCTTAGCCATCCGATTGGCACCTTAATGGCGGTCATTCATTGCTTGAAACTCCCTGGCTTGAGACTTTTCATCTTCATCGGTGCTGCTAGATTTTTCGGTGAGTTAATAGTGTTTTCATCTGAAGGAAGAAGTTGAAACTGTTCCAAATCGGAACGGACCGGTCCGAACCAGATTCAAAGCTTAAACTGGCTAGTTCAGACCCGATTCGACCTAATTTTTTAATATTAAAAATTTTTAAATTCATCTAAATTCATTATCTATCAAATGGTTGCCTCAATTCTCCAATTTGAATTTTCTAAGCCACCTATAAAAATGAATTTAGAAACTGATTCAATAGTGGTTCAATCCAGTTCAGGCCCGGTTCACCCGAACAGGTTTGGTTTTCACCTCCAATTCATTCTAAAGTCATTTCTCATGACTTTTGTGACTTTTTAGGTCACTCGGGATCCATAAATTTTCCGGTTTACCATTTCTCTATCAGTTAGGTTAATGAACTGGTTCGGTTTTCTCACCCGGGTTAACCAGTTCTTTCCCCGGTTTTCTTATCCCAAAAGAGCGGGGTTTATAGAAGGAGTCTCAAAAGTCACCTAACATGTCAAGAGGTGATTCGGGTAGTGAATTATTGTCAAAACTGAGATCTCAATCGAACATATTAATAGATAGGAGGAACAAAGACTAGGATATGTCATCAAGTTGTTCAAGCATGCGATCGAAGAGCATGAATGCTAAGAAGAATGAGGATTTTCAAGCACATGGTGATAGTTCTAGTGAAATGGAGGAAAGAGAGCTTGATCCCGAAACCAAATTGGGACCTGATACAATAGCTGAAGTTGGAATATGATGGTGCAAGATAGAGCAATATCAAAGTCAATGGAATTATGGGACCATAAAAAGTTGTTGTTGAGCCTCCTGCTAAAAGATGTTGAGACTTCTGCCAAATCACATGCAGAAGAGGAGTTCAATATTGCTAGCCTTCAAAGCAATGAGAGGAAGGAAGAAGGCATGGCAGATCAATCAAAGAGTATTGGTAGCAGCGGCACACCTAGTGGCAGTAGCTGTGGAAGTGTAGACGGAGCCTATTTTGAGGCAGGTAAGAAAGAACAAAGATTTTAAGGTAAGGATGTGGAGAGTTACATAAGATCGAAGAAATATGAACAAGAAAAGAATAGAGCATAATTGAGGATGCACACAGTACTTAGAGGAAATGAAAATATCCCTACAATTAGAAATAATTATGTCAAGTGCCACAAGGGGTACATGGTATGTTACGTAAAGGTTACGATCGGGTAGGGTGAAATAAAGATAAAGGGGAATTTAATTACAAAACAAATACCCCTCACTTGAAAGAGCTAATGGGATTTTTGTAACCATTGATCACAAGGTCACAAATTATAGATAAAAATCAAAAGGGAGCAAACCTACACGATCAGGCAAGAGGAGCACGAAAATTTTGGAATCCCTCCAAGATGAACATGTCCCCGGATAAAGGTGAGTGGGATTTCTGACATCGGTACTAATTGGACCGATGATGCAATAGTACTTAAAATTTTTTATATTTTATTAAGTAAAATATTTTGAGAATATATTTCCCCTTAACTGTGTGAACCAAGCTAAAAATATTATTTTAGGGAAATATATTATGTATGAGCATTAAAATGTTCAAATGGGTCCAAGGCCACGGTTTTTAAGAGAAGTGGGCTCAAAGCCATATTTTGGAAATCTCGTGAAAGTGGGTCCAAGGCCAATGGGCACAAGCATAGGCCTGTCGACAAGATAAGGCTTTTGTGCTTGAAAACTCTCATAAAAATTGGTGAATTGTGTGTGATCTAGTTACAATGTCGAAGTTGGACAGACGAACACATTAGCTTAGTAGCTGCTAAGCGGAAGTCGGGTCATTGAACTTGTTGGGCTACTAGTTGCAAAGTCGAAGCCAGGTGGTCGGGTCCGTTGGGCCAGTAACGCCAAAGATAAGGGCCACGATGAATAAACCTTCTTGATTGTGTATGCATGAGATACAGGACCATCGAGACATCTGGTATGGGGTAGTGGTGGTTCTAAGGGCTACTGCATGACTCGGGAAGCATAAGGGCGGTCCGTCATCCAATATGTCGAGAAGCTTTGAGAGCTTCCTACGCACTAAGATCGAGACAGCAGGGGGAAGAGGTCTCGTCCCACCAATCGAACACAAAGTATGAATGGGGTTTCTGGGTCGGACACGTGTGGTCCACTCAAACTCAGGGTAGAGGTTGTTAGCCTTTATTAGGGTGGACGGTAAAGGCACTTCAGTCCACAAGTAGAACAGTTAGGGACTATTCTATAAATGTGTGATACCTTTGATGATAGAGGGCGTATGATTATGTGTGATAAACTTAAAATTTAAGGTGAAATGATAACTTAAGATCATGTGAAATGATTTTCAATAACAAACAAGTGGTGACTTGTTAAGGGGAATCCCAACTAATAGGGATTTATGGAAAAGTGGTATGTATAAACATACATGCATGTGAGTTGTTGCTCATTTTAAGTACAATTAAATCTTCGAGACTGTATGTTGGACCTGAGGATAACTTTCTTATTATGAAAGGAACGAATTTCAAACTTGTCAAATACAAGTCAATTCATTAATATCTCCACAAACTTAAACATGGTGACCTCACTTTTACCTAAACCTTCCTAAAACCCTATTTAGAGTATGAGTTGAATCGTGGACATGAAGTCACTATGTCAGCATAGCCCTCTCACTAAGTTGTCAAACTCATTCCGCTCCAATTATCCCTTTCAAGTAAAAATGGTGAAGAAGGGCATCCGTTGATTGGAAAAGCTAAATATAAGCCAAAGGTATGTCTTATATTCAGTATATAGTCTCGATATATGGTTTTCGGATTTGATTTTCCAAAAGTTGAATTTACTAATTTGGAAAATGATTTGAGATATTTTGTTTTGAGCATTTCACCCTATCAGTTTTACAATTATGAGGTGCCCATTGTTGTAAAGCCTCGAGGATGCGGCAATTGTCTGTAGGTCCGACTTAGGAAACCAGGATGGGGTGTGACAACTTAACTGGTATCAGAGCTTTATTCAATGGTTTTTTGGGAAATGAAAACATATTTGAAAAGTAAAATTACCGGGAAAGTACTGTATAAGATTTACACCAGTCATCATGCAAAAATCTAAATAACCTTAGCTTTCAATTAGGGCTACTCTTATTAAATGGAGCACTAGGTCCATAACCTTGGTATGGGAGCGACCTTGAGGAAAATGTCCAAATGGAATACCAACTAAAGGATGTCAGGAAATATAAATTGAAAAGCCTCCACAATAACATTTTGGGAAGTACTAAAGAAAGTAGTACAAATATTTTGAGGGTGAATCGAAAAAATATATTTTGAAAGGATTTACAAAACCTCAATGGAATAACAAGTATTGAAAAGGAAAAGTTACTCTTGAGATAACAACTAAGTCTAAGATCTTAGATAATAATGACATTAGAGAGTAAGGTCATAAATAGTTACCAACTTGATAATGTCGATGGAGAACAAGAAGGGTGTAAGTAAGTCCCCCTCACAGAAAAAAAAATTATTATTAAATAGTTTCAGAAGAAAGTATGAGGTTTTGGAGCCACAGACTTGACTAATAAGTGTAAGAAAGGGTGATTAACATAGGAAGCCCTACAAGTTTTCTCGATTGGGAAGTCAGAGAATAAGTATATGGGAGAAATTACCTATTTTTTACCCTGAAAACGAACTTTAATGGAATACAAGTGGAACCAAGAAGCTTATATGAAAAAAAATGGTGATATAATGCCAAAAAAGAAAAAAAGTTGAGAGGATTAAAGAGAAGCCCAATATTTATCTTGAGTTTGGACCTTTAACAATGATTTCAAAGACAACTCTTAATGCAAGTCTCTTTGGTGATAAAATTTAATAGAAATTTACCCGAAATGAAAAATAAGATGAAAGGAAGAGAATTGACCCCATAGGAAGTGGAGTAAGTCAGTACTACAAAGAAATCAGAAGATGGAAAACTTGGTCAATAACGACTAATTATGACACCAGTACTCATGAAGCACATGAATAGTACTCATATCAATAAAGGCAACCAAGTTGGTAATAAAAAACCTTATAATTTTTTCTGATAGATAATCGGTCAGATAATAAGAAAGGGTATCTTATAAATAAGTATTCAATAATCTAAAATGTAGTGAATGATTTTGGAATTGTCAAAACCAATACAAAATAATTACCAATATTTTTGGGAACAATCGATTATACCCTTGTTGGATGAACTATTTAATAAAAAGGTGAGAATGACATAAAATACATATTATAAAGAGTATAAAATAAAATGTAAGAATTATTAAACATGTACTACAAAATAAGTGGTGGTACATTGTTTAACACATAAGGAAATAGTACCTATTAATAAAATAGACCACAAATAGTAAATATTTGTTAACTTAGAACGTAATAGGGTATTACAAATACATCCAACCCAAAAGGTAAAATATAGATAATAAAATATCAATTACCAATAGATATAGTTACATTTGCAAAAAAAAATGTAATCATGAGTAAATAAATAAAAGGTATAGAATAACTATGGAAATTTGAAACATATATTATAAAAATTTTGAAGACAAAACTTTTAAAAATATGAGAAATAGTTATAACACCAATATTTTTTAATAAAAAAATTTGACCATATATTACTATGGAATTTTTTTATTTTAAAATTAAAATTTGATTGATTTAATTTTAAATTTAATAGAAATAAATTTAATTTATTTAATTGATTATAACTAATTTAGTTGGTTTAAATAACTCAAATAACAATTAAATCCAAGAAATTTCGTGAAAATAAATATTTTATAAATAAATATAATATTTATTAAATATATATATATAAAGTTGTAAGGAGAACAAAATATAAATATATATATATATAATTGTATGGATGTATATAAATTATAAATAATACATATATCCTATTTTAATTTCCAAACTTTCCTCTTTTCTTCCTTCTACTCCCACATTATCTTTCTATCTCTCTCACTCCATTAAGAAAACTGAATTTTCCTATATCTTCCTTTACTCTCTCTATTTCTCATCACTCATAGTGACAGAGAACCCAACAGTATCTCACTTTCTCTCCGTTTGTGTGTAAGCGTTAGAGCTTTTACTCGGTACTTCGTCCCTTGTGACTTGCGAGTGAAAAAAATAGAGAAAAAATTAGGATTTTTCTCATCTCTTATGTTGGAAGTTATCTAGGCTTTTCAAGCGGGATCGATGCCCACTATTAGAATCAACAGTGATCATACAAGAATAGAATTACATAGTGCTGTGTGCAAGGAATTATTTAAGTTGAGGGTGGAGGCTAGAAAAATGCCATGTAAGCATATGTATCACCCTAAGGACATACTGCCACGGCTTAAACCCAAAATTCTTACCCTGGTTGCCGCAATGAGATGCCACTTACTAGGAGGCTGGAAATGCAAGAACAAAGCATGGATGAAAGTGGAACATCCGAATCGGAGGAGTAGGAATAACCTGTGAGATTAACCATTTGGAGACTTCCTGGTGGTGGATTCTTAGTTCGTGGTAGAGGAGGAAGCCACGGGATGGAGTTACCATCGGTTTAGGCTGAAATAGATGGCTACCCTGGGGGAAGGTGACCCTAGGGGCGACACTTGGCAGGAATCTGCCGATAATATTCCCGTTATCATTATCAATCTTGCAGAGTCGAGCGGTGCGAGGGCTGAGGAGGAAGCTGTCCTCAACAAGAAGGTGGAAATCGTACACAACGTGGAAGGTCTCCTTGAGGCGAACCCCCGCCTCCACGTGGTAAGGGAGGTACGTGGTGGGCGCGGCGTCACTCACTCTAAGTTCGAGACAGGTGTCTAGAAGGTGAGTGGTGGAGGTGAGTTATTGAAGTGGGCGAAGAAGTTACAGATGTTCAGGGGCGGTGGAAGTTTCTCGGATGTGATAGGTCTACTTGTCGTTGCTTCCGTGGAAGAACTTGGGAGAACCCAACCGTGCAACCTGGACGTGCAAACCGCTCACCAGATGCTCAAGTTACATTCCGGACTAGTTGTACCCGCGGACCAGAGGCTTGCCAGATGAAGAACTTTAAGGGGAGGCAACTTTTGGTCCAGTTTTGCACCATTATGATATTAGGAACAAGTATGGGCTTAATAAGGAAATGGAGTATGACCGCTACTGTTAGAGGGAAGTCGATATTAAGTGCTTCCCATGGATCTTGGGTCGTATAGGCTACCACACCAAACTAGTCCCGCTGAGTACAGTTTACGAAAAGATAACCGCCACAAACCTATTATAAGGTGTATTATGATGTTAGATGAATGGGAGCAAGCATTCTCATCTAGGCTTTATAATGTACTCTTCTCATACACCTATGCATACAGACTTCATCCACCATGTAGATTCAAAAACTATGTGGTGCGCGCGTTGTTAGATTGGGGTAATCTCTTCCCAAAATTCGAGGGGGTTTTCGCTATGATCGAGCTTAACCGGAAGAAATTCGACAGAAAGTGTTGCCACGAGTACATTACGTTCCTGATCGAGGTGATCATGTTTTGGTTCGAGTCGAAAGATTTATACGAGGAAAGGTTGTTGATTGGGTATAAGATCATGCTTCATGGAGCACTAGTTTCAAGGGTCTTTTGACTGATGATGGAGGAATCTTTGGCATTGATGGTATGATTCCCATTGGTTCCTTGTGGACAACATAGCTCGATACAGCCCTCGACATCCTGTACTTACGGAGCCCGCTGGGTACCTAGGTCAAGGAAAAGAAATGATTGAGAGATATAAAGTCCCCCGGCATGTCCAAAGATTCAGGGAGTCAGCAACCAAGAAAATATTTCAGAGATGGGAAGTTGAGGGAGTCTGAGAAGTCGCCTAGCATGTCAAGAGCTGATTCGGGTAGTGAATTACTGTCAAAACCGAGATCTCAATCGAACATATTAACAAATAGTAGGAACAAAGATCAGGATACATCGCCGAGTTGTTCTAGCATGCGATTGAAGAGCGTGGATGCTAAGTATGAGGATGTTAAAGAACGTGGTGGTATTTCTAGTGAAATGTAGGAAGGAGAGCTTGATCACGAAACCAAATTGGGACCTGATACAATAGCTGAAGTTGGGGTTGGTTATGGTGAAGGACAGAGCATTGTCAAAGTCAGTGGAATGATGGGACCATCAAAAGTTGTTGAGCCTCCTGCTAAAAGCTGTTGTTGAGCCTCCTCCCAAATCACATGCAGAAGAGTAGTCCAATATTGCTAGCCTTCATAGGAATGAGAGGAAGGAAAAAGGCTTGGCAGATCAATCAAAGAGTATTAATAGTAGTAGCACAGTAGTTGTGAAAGTGGAGACAGAGCCTATTTTGAGGTCGGTAAAAAAGAACAGAGATTTTAAGGTAAGGATATGGATAGTTACATAAGACCTAAGAAATATAAACAATTAAAAAACAGAGAATAACTGAGGCATACAGTACTTGGGGTAGGCGAAAGAAATATAAACAATTAAAAAACAGAGAATAACTGAGGCATACAGTACTTGGGGTATGCGAAAATATCCCTATAATTAGGAATACGTCAAGTGTCACTAAGGGTATATAGTATATTACTTAAAAGATTATGATTGTGCTATGAAATAAAGAGGAATTTAATTACAAAATAATACCACTAACCCAAAAAAGTTAATGAGATTTTTGTAACCACTTATTAAAATAAAAATTGAGCAAATTATACAGGATTAGATAAGAGGACACGAAAATTCTGGAATTATTTAGAGAGATAAACATCTTGTTGGATAAAGGTGAGTGTAATTTCTGATATCGGTACTGATTGTACCGATTATTTAATAGTACTCTGAAATTTTATATATTTTATTAAATAAAATATTTTGATAATATATTTCTACTGTGTAAACTCATCTAAAAATATTATTTTGGAAAAATATATTATATATGCAGATTAAAATGTCCAATAACCTCAAGGTAACGGTTTTTTAGAAAAGTGAGTCCAATGCTATATTTTAGAAATCTCGTGAAAGTGGGCCCAAGACCAATGGGCATGGGCATAGACTCGTTGATAAAATAAGGTTTTTGCGCTTGAAAATTCTCATAAAAATTGGTGAATTGTATGTGATCTGATTATAGTGTCGAAGACGAAGAGACGAACTCGTTGTGTTAGTAGTTGCTAAGTCGAAGCCGGGACATTGAACTCGTTGGGCTAACAATTGCGAAGCCGAATCTAGGTTGTCGGGTCCATTGGGCCAGTAATGCCAAGGATAAGGGTCACAATGAATAAAACTTCTTAATCATGCATTCATGAGATGCGGGACCATCGAGATGCCCGGTATGGGGTAGTAGTGGTTCCAAGGGCTGTTGGATGATCCAGGAAGCATAAGGGTGGTCCATCGTCCAGTATGTCAAGAAACTCTAGGAGCTTCCTATGCACTCAGACCAAGGCAGCAAGGGGAAAGAGATCTTGTTCCACCAAGCGTACACGAAGTATGAATGGGGTTTGAGGGTTGGATACATGAGGTCCACTCAGACTCAAGGTAGAGGTTGTTAACCTCTATCAAGGTGGACGATAAAGGCGATTCGGTCTATAAGGGGAATAGTCAGGGACTGTTTTATAAATGTGTGATCCCTTTGATGATAAAGAACGTATGATTGTGTGTGCTAAACTTAAAGCGTAAGGTGAAATGATAACTTAACATCATATAAAATAATTTTCAATAACAAACAAGTGGTGACTTGTTAAGGGGAATCCCAACTAATAGGGATTTATGGAAAAATGGAATGTATGAACATACGAGCTATGAGTTGTTACTCATTTTAAGTACAATTAAACCTTTGAGACCGTATGTTGGACATGAGGATAATTTTCTTCTTATGAAAGGAACGGATTTCAAACTTGTCAAATACAAGTTAGTTCTTTAATATCTCCACAGGCTTATCCATGGTGACTCATGTTTTACCTAAACCTTCTTGAAACTCTATTTAGAGTATAGTTGAATCATGGACATGAAGTCACGATGTCAGCATAGCCTTCTCATGGAGTTGTCAAATTCATTCCCCTCCGACTAACCCTTTCAGATAAAAATAGTGAAGAAGGACATAAGTTGATGGGGAAATCCAAACCTAAATCAAAGATATGTCTTACATTCAGTATATAGTCCAGGTATATGGTTTTTGAATTTGATTTTCCAAAAATTTAATTTATTAAATTGGAAAATGATTTGAGATATTTTATTTTGAGCCTTAAACCCTGTTGGCTTTACAATGATGAGGTGTCCATCGTTGTAAAGTCGGGAGGATGTGGCGGTTGTCTGCAAGTTCGACTGGGGAAACCGGGTTCGGGTGTGACAAAAAAAGCCAAAGTGGATACCGATAAACCAATAAGAAAATAAAACCAGATGGAGAAACCATGTACACCCAAACAACCCCAAGGAAACCCTCCCCGAGCATGGATAAAGGATTAGGAGAAGCCTAAATAGGAAAACAAGCCAAAAAGAGTATCTAGAGAATTTAGGGAAAAGACCCCCATTTTTAAAAGGGTTTAAACAAATCTAAAATAGGTTTTAATCAACTTTTAATGGAATCTAGTATTTTTAGACAAAATAATTGGATCAAGAACAAGGATAGAAGGTGAACTACTAATGGGAGGCCAAAACCAATCAAACTAATTTAGAGTGGAAAAACACCCCATTTTTTTGAAGAGGCAAATTAACTAAAAAAATGGTCGTTCTTGAGCTCAAATGATAGAAAATTCATTGAAAAATATTTAGAAATTTAGTTTAGGTCAAGAACCGATCAAATTGGGAGTGAACTGATCAAAGAAATACCAAAATTGGCCGAACTTGTTGAGAAATTTCTCGGAAACCGGTTCTCTATAGTGCAAATCGAGCGCATGCACTTGCTGCACAAGTAGGGCACACAACGCATAGATGTGCATGCATGCACATGTCATCTTCTCCACCCGACCGCCTGACCCAAATTCGGATAAAATCAAGAAATAACTCGAGTGTGAGGGTAGATTTTCTAACTTGTTTCCCCCAATAAGATAAAAAGAAAAGAACAATCTAGGAAGTCTCATCTGCTCAGCTATGGGTATGGCCGACTAGAAAAGTTAGTCTTCCACCTCCTTATATAAGGATCAACCCTCCTCTCATTGGAGGATCACCAAAATTCTCTCTAAAAACCAGCCACCTCTAGTTTCCAGTGACCTTTGAACTAGACATCTCGTTTTCACTTCCTACCACAAAGCTTAGTGGTCTAGGTGTCCTTAGAATCAGGCAAGAGTTAGCTTTTAAACCCCACCCCTCTTGGCCACCAACTCTCTCTCTCAGTGGTCATCCATGCTATATGGCCTCCTAATCCAAAAACATCTGAGAGCCTCTGTTGGCCCTTTACTATGAACACCTCTTTGAAAATTAGACATTTTAGGAAACTCCGACCACTGCACACTGAGATCCATGTGTCCACTAATTTGTGGAAGAGTCAGCTACATGACCCTACTGCCATCAATCCTCGTCGCTTCCTCTCTAGTGAGTTTTCAATCAAAATCTGATTCTACGTTTAAGTTACACAAAATGTACGATCAGAGCCAAAACGACACTATTCCGGCCATGGCTAGCTGGAGAGTGATAGTGGGGACATAGGGAAGATGATGAGTGACTTAGATACGATTTTTGAGGAGTCATTAGAGTTGTTTTAAAAGAGGTGAAGTTTACGGACCACAATGAAAGTTTTAGAAAATTTAGGGACCTTACTACAATTTTCATAAAAATAGAGACCCAAATGAGGTTCAGTAGAATTATAAGGATCTAGAGGAAATTTGGAAAGGTTTATAGATCTTAAATGATAGATTAAAATGAACTAAGGACCAAGATGTAACTTTTTGAAAAGTTTAAATGATTAAAGTGTATTTTTTTAGGAATTTGAGGAATAAAGTGAAATATGTGAGAAGTTAGGGGTCACTTAAGAAGTTAAGAAAAGTTTGAGAAACTAAGGAAAATAGGTTTTATCAAAATCTAAGTCCAAAGGGAGTAAATAGAAAGTAGGAGGAATAAAATGAAATTATGAAAAAAAGTTAGAGACTAATATGTAATAAATACAAAGTATAAGGACCTTAGTGAAATGGTGTAAACAATGCTAAGGACCATGGGTGAAAAAACCTATAAATAGAATGAAAAATATTGGGAACTTAAGAGGCACGAGTGAGAGTTGGATAAACGTGTTTCAAATATGAGATTTGAGCAAACCTAATCCAAAAGGGAAATTGTAATTTTGGAAAATTACAGACGGTATCATAAAATACCATTTAGAACTGAGTCTAATCGTGTGTTACCTAATTATGTAATTGTACCTTATACTTCTACACTTGTTCATTTAGGAGACATCAGTTAGAGACTCTAGGAACAAATAGAATTGAATACGTGTTCGGATACTCGGGTGAGTTGATTTATAGATGATGAGTACTACTTGATCGATCGTAGTTTCTATCCGGTATTTCATTTACTAAATCTAAATATGGTTAGAGAAGCATGATAGGAGAACCGAATGATACACATGATGTAAGAGCGCGATGTAATTGGATTAAGTCTAAGAATCATGTTGCATGTGCATGAAGAGACTAAAAACTCATTCATAAATGAGAAAGGTGAACAAACGATACAACTAAAAACAAGAGAGATATGTGGGCAATTGATTAACTCACAAATCCCTAGGAAATTTATAAAAGAATATATAATTTCCTTGATGTATAATTTATTATTTAAAAATATGAGTAGCGGGGTCAGACAAATAGCATATCGCATGCCCAGATTGTTTTAAAAAATTTCATTGTGCTATTGTTATCATATGTGTTATTATTATCATATGTGTTACTGTGGTGGGTACATTCACCAAAGTAAAATAGAAGAGACTAATACTCATAATAGAAAATTATTATTTTTTATTTTTCATCGAAAATTTGAAACTTTTCTTTAAAGTGTAGTGTACCCAACCATTGTTTCATAAATAACATGGAAATATAGTAATTAATAAAAAGTAAATACAATCGTTGTACTCAAGTGAAGAGGCCTACCTCAAGATGCGAGAGTGGTAAACTCATAGGTCAATAAATGAGGTACTAACGCAGAATCACTTTATAACTTAGAATCACTTTATAACTTACCATTTCATGCGTCTCATGAAATCTACTAGCATGAATATTTATTATCATGGTATCAAAATCCTCATTTCTCATTATTATATTAGACAACTCGAGACCCTCGTCTCCCATCATTCATCATTGGTATACAAAACTAGTTATCTCACATAGTTTATTCGACTGACTGCTTGAGGTGTTTGTCTCGGGTAATTTATTATCGATTTACAAAAATCTTTATTTCACATTTGTTTTATTCAGCCCGAGAATCCTGTCATATTTATTTTATTCCCTTTACATTGTGT
Organism: Trapa incisa; assembly: GCA_030064435.1. Lineage (NCBI taxonomy): Eukaryota > Viridiplantae > Streptophyta > Magnoliopsida > Myrtales > Lythraceae > Trapa > Trapa incisa. The sequence goes on along the minus strand of CM057775.1, from coordinate 9,826,373 downwards.
TTGAATTGAAGGTTTTGAGAGATTGGGAGTGAGAGGGGTTTGAATAGGTAGAGTAATCACTAATTTACTAAAATAAAATAAAGTAGTTTAAAGGTAGATTTACCTCCAAATCACTTCAAACCCCTTTATTTACATTACAATACTATACTCACACTTTTGGTTGTATTTGAAATTATTTTTTTATTTATTGCTTAAATTACTTTAATATTCTTATTTATTGTTTATATTATTTTTTTTATTTTTTTTAATTATTATATACTTTAAATAAAATTATATATTAATAATATTTTATATAAAATTATATGATATAAATATAAAATAAAAATATTATAAATAAAAAATTAATTGTACAAAATGTCTAATAAATTTTATTATATATATTTATATTATAATTATAAAATATATATTAATTATTATATAATTAATATTATTTTTTATTATAATAATATTTAATTATTTTATATAATATATTATTTTAGTATATATTATATTTAATATAATTTAATTATATATAATAACTAATAAATTATTTAATTTAATTAAAATATTAAATTTCTATTTTTAATTTTTTTATTAATAATTGATAATCTCAATTCAACTAATTAAAAAATTTTAACATTTTCAAATTTATAACTTTATTTTCTATCCGAACACCTTATCTCTAAATTGCTCCAAACCACACAATTCAAACATAGGTTTAAACTCCTGTTTTGGATCGTAAATCCATAATACGTCGGATCTAACTCTATTTTCCCTAAATGATTTAACATAATATAATTTATATTATGTATAATACAACATAAATCATACACTAATAGACCATACACATGTGCAATTCATGGCCCCCTTTTTCATTCATTTTTATTCGTGATTGGAGAGAATGTCATAATAACGATCGGGTGCTATTGAGAGTGTGAGGACTAGGTGTACTCTTACATAACTAATACCACTCTAGTTCGTCTCTCATTAGGATGCTTTTGCATCTGAGTGTTATGGGCAACTTTCCCGCTAACAACCTTGCATATGCCCACTTACATATGCAACTCAATGTCAACTCTTCTCATCGCAGTGGTGTAAGTGAGATGATACCCTGAAATCACTCGGGTGTCCCATAAAATCTAAAAGAATTATTTCAATCTCCCCTTAACTTATCTTTCTAACTTCCCTCAATGTCAACACTATCTGAAAATGTGTCATGTCAATGCTCACACACATACCGATATACCTTATTTATAAATATGAAATTAAAAAATAATCACAAGTCATATCATAAGGTAAGTGGTGGCTTGCTTATCGTGTGATTTTTTTATAAATAAGGGAAAAATATTGTTTAAAATGTCTACTACACATTGAAGTTATGTTGTCTTATGACCCTACTCACTGAGTTGTATAACTCACCCCCCTTATCCCTTTTCAAAGAAGCTTGTACGACAAGTAAAAGGAAGTCGGAGAAGTAGGCCAAGAATTTATTCGAAAATGTAATTTTGTTAAATGTTTTGTTTATTTTGTTATAGAAGACTTTTGTGATTGTATGCATTTACCTTTACTGGCATAGCTTAGTAGAAGTACAATCCTAGTACGGAAAGGGGTGACGGGTTATTCACTGGGATACGACCAAACCGGATTAGGGTGTAACACTTATTTCTTAACCTTTAAAATGGCATTTTATTAGTGGAAATTTAGTTATATCGTTTTACACTTTTTATACGAGTTTTAAAATCAAGCTTAACAGTTATTTTAGAGCATCACTAAAAAATTATAAAATATTTCATTCAGTAAAATCGTACTCACTGTCATTACTCTCACCTATTATTTTTATCGATACTTGTTTGTCCTAACTCAAATTTTCTAAAATTTATATTTTGGTACTAAAATTGGACAAATTTCCCTACTAATAAAAAAAATTCTCAATTTTAAAGTATAGACTTCCAAATTCTCTTTTTGAGTGCTCACAACTTATTTAATAAATTTGGGGCTCAAAAGATATTAATTACATTTTAGTCTATAAAATGCGTAAAATATTATTTTATTACTGTAAAAATATCTATTTTTACATATTTATTTGGTAAAAATTATAATTTTGTTATTTATAGTATAAAATTAACTATTTGATATATATTTTTTGGTGAAATTGACCATTTTACCCCTATTTTACCTAAAATTTACGATTTTAACTCGAACTCCCGAAATAATTTTAATCAACTCCATATTTTTTTTAAAATCACTTATAATCTCTTTAGGCTACTATTAGGGATTTATAAAAAAAAATATTCGAGTAAAAATTAAGTAATGTAACACCTTACTTAATAACATATAAAATCAATTATAGGAAGATAATATCCAATTATCAAATATAATTCTATAACGACCAAAAAAAACTTAAATGATGTTCAATAATTTAATGTAATCGTGGCATAATATAATATTATATGTTGTCAATGTAAAATGTGACTTACACATTTCTCCCCTGCCTCATTAGTTTTTTTTTTTATCAAAGTTCTGTCGTAATAAATTTACTTCTATTTAAAATACTAGATAATGTTTGATAAAATGATAAAAATTAAATTTACCCCGCCATGTTCTTATTGGCTTGCCATCTTAAGGATGCATTAAATTTTTTTAGGGTTAACATAAATAGAAAATGTATATTAATTAAATTCAATGAAAAAATTAAAGTATTATAATAAAAAATATATATTAAACATATATAAAATTATTAAAAAAATCGTGGGCTATGTCCCTCAATCTAATGTGGGTAAGGGGAGGATGCCAAGGGCAAGACGTCTTTGGGGATTATATAATTTGGAGCCACATATTATAGAACTTCAAATATTTTTTTATTCACTCTTAAATATTTAATTTTATTATAACATGTATTTTACAATATGTGAGAATTTTTCATGTAATAGACAACAACCCCTACCTCTCATATTCATATACCGCTTTGCAATGGAAGAAATAGATAGAAGGGTTAAGAGAACAATATAGAAACATAAATTTCATTGGAGTGAATTCCAATCCTCGGAAAATCCTCTTGACAAGGGCTAACTCCACAAATCTAGAGCTCTGACAATCCCACCTCTATCGGTAAGAATTCGAACCTCTCTCTATCTCTAAGTTCGATTTTCCGGTGAAGCTTTGTTTAAGCTACTTTCGGGTCTAAAAATTATAATTTAAAGCATAGGCTGATCGTGGAGAGGTAGAAAAACTTATTAGTAGCATACTAGGAGGAAATTGGAATGGTTTTGGCTTCCAATTTGATGGGATTTGATCTCAGAGCAAAAGTGATGAATTGGGGAAGAGATTTGGGGAAAATTGGGGATTTTCGGAAATTGAGGGTTCAAAGTACAATTTTTGAATAAATCAATGGCTAAGGAGGAATTTCAAAGAAATTAGGTGCCAATATGTCATTTTGAGAAATTTGGGGGCAATTCGATAAATTTTGGAAAAATAGGAGCAATTTTTTAATTTAAAAAAATGGGGAATGAATTGTATTTAAAGGAAAGTTGAGGGAAATGGTGGGCCCAATCATAATTAGGGCATAAATTAAGGACTTTAGTGTAAATACCTAAGAATATTGGATCCTTTTTGTCGATATCTTATAATAATATTCTAACAATGTAGATTTCAAGGACTGGTGCGGAGAAACATGGCATAGATTAGGACCCAATCAGATGAACGCATCACTGCACAACGGGTGAGTGGGTTTAGCATCCCGACCAGTTGGGCTGATGAGTACAATTTTCCCGATTTAAAAACGGTTTCCTAGGTTTGCCTCTCCTAACTAATTGAACAAACTTAAAACTTTTGGGAGGTTGTCCTGATGAAAACATGAAGCATGCAATGGTAGGGCTAGTATCATTCGAGTGGGCCCAAGGCCAATGGTTACGGGCATAGGCTCGTCAACAATATAAGGCTTTTGTGCTTGAAAACTCTCATATAATTGGATAATTGTGTGAATTAGTTACTATGCCAAAGCCGAATAGACGACCTCATTGGGTTAGTAGCTACTGAGCCAAAGTTGGGTTGTCGAACTCATTGGGCTAGTAGTTACAGAGCTGAAGCAGAGTTGTTGAGTCTATTGGGCCAATAACACAATAGATGATGGCTATAACTAGTGAAAATTAGTCATTATGCATGCCATAAATTTGAAACCACTGAGGCATCCGGTATGGGGTAGTGGTGGTTCTAAGGGCAGCTAGACGACACAAGGAGCTTAAGGGTAGTTTATTATCTAGTATGTAGAGAAGCTCTGGGAGCTTCATGCACATGGAGATCGAGGTTGGAGGGGGAGAGGTCTCGTCCCACGTTGCGAACATGGAGTATGACTTGGGTTTGAGGGTTAGACAATTGATGTCCACTTAGACTCAGAGTAGAACTCACGGACTTCTATCTGTGTGGATGGAAAAGGTGCTCTGGTCCACAAGTGGAGCAGTCAGGGACTGCACTGTGAATGTGTGAACCCTTTAGGAGAAAGGGCAGTTGAATTGTGTGCAAAAAATCAAACAAATGGCTGAAACTTAATTGTAATAGCTAAGATATATTGATAGCTAATCCCTTACTGAGTTACGAGACTCACCCCTCCCTTAAATTTTTTTGGGGAGGCACACGGGTCGTGAGGACAACATACATTGAAACGAGACAACATTACCCTATCAAGTACGAGCTCACCGTCAAATAAATTTGATATTCTTGATTTGGAAAGACCGGCTAAATGAACGCCTTTACTTTCTTTACTCCACCTGGTAAAAATACTCGGGTAACATAAGGAAAGATGGCGGGTTGCTCATAGAGTCTGACCAAATTAGGTCAAGGCGTGACATTAATCGTAGGATTTTCTAGTCCTTCCTCCTAACAATACGTTGGTTTTTTCTATAGGAGAAAAGGGAAAGGGTGACTTTAACAACTCAGTGAGTGGGTAGTCAAGAATCTACAAAATCAAGGATTTTAAGGGATTTCTACTCATCAAAGTTTTCATCAATCTCATTTATGTGATAATCATATGCCTTTTTCATAAAAAGGGACTATTTTCTTGTTGATAGAGTCCCCGACCAGTCCACCTTACTCATTGATAAATTTCATCATTTTATTCCATGAGATTTGTTTTAATCAAACAATCACACACCCTTTTCATTTAAGGGATCAACTTTCGTAGACATAGACCTCGACTATTCCACTTGTGGCCCGAAGTGACTTTATCGTCCATATTGGTGAGAGGCTACAACCTCTACCACAAAGTCAATGTGAGCACCATTGCCTAACCCCCAGACCATCTCGATACTTCTTGTCCACTATTGTGGGATGATACATCTCCCCCTTCTTCCCAATCTCAATGCACACGAAGATCCTAAAGCTCCTTGACATATTGGAACAACAAAGCTTCTTTTATGCTCTCTAAGTCGTCCAGCAACCCTTAGAACCAATACTACCACTGCACTATGCACCTCGATGGTTTCATATCTCATCAAACATAATCAATAGTCTTTTATTAAGACCTTTATCTTCATGCTACTAGCCCAACGAGTTCGACGACCTATCTTTAGATCGATAGCTAAATCATACAATTTATCCATTTATGAAAATTTTCATAAGGTTCACAAATTGTTATTTGTCTATGGGTCTAGGCTCATTTCCATTGGCCTAAAAACTGTGACATTAGCCCATTAGTGCATTTCTAGCTCTATAAGGTGTGTGCTTCAAGCTCTCTAGAAATATCTCCCAAAATTTGTTTAAGTAGTTTCACACATTTAAGAGAGACAATTTCTGTAAAATGGTTTTAGCTTTCGATAATTTGAAAATATGTTCATTATCCCAAATGGGCATGATGCTGAAAATCCCACTCACCCGTAATATGTGACTTGTACGTCTCGAATATATTCCTGCTTGTCACTGAACAATATTACGGTTGTAGGTAGAAGTCTCATTTTCACACCTAAAGTATTAAAAATAATGAATTACTCAAATATCTGAAATTTTCCTTTGAGGACACTATGGTTTCTCCTAATTACATAGAAGTCCCTAAGTTATTTTATTGACAATTAATTCCCAATTAAATACCATAAGTTTTCTAAGTTTATGTTATTTGAAATTTCATCCTTTTATAATTTTATCATAATAAAATTATTTAAAATTACAAATAAATCCTTATAATTATTTATAATTGCAAGTAAATTCCCAAAAATATTTCATTTGCACTTAAATCCCAAAACTCTTCTTATTTGCAAATTGACCCTCAATTGATATCAATTACACAAAAATCCCCAATTTGCCCAATTTTCTAAAAGTTGCATTTAGTCCCCAAATTCTTGATTCATCAAATTGAACGCTTAAATCTTATCAATTTTCTCCTAACATACTACTAATCATCTTCTCCATCTTTCTACGAGCATTCTAAGCTTTGAATCACTTAATTTGACCCAAAATCGAGCTCAAATGGAGTTTCACTGGAAAAAACTTTCTAGAGAGAGAGAAAGCTTCGATTTCTTATCGTTGAAGGGACGGTTGTTGAAGATATAGTTATGGATGAATTGTTCTCATCAATGGGGTCATCCTAGGATCAAATTTCGTGTCAATTGATAGTTTGGGCAAGGATAATTTCATTAGAAAATTTTATTGAGATTTTGCTTTGTAATTTTACTATTCCAGTGAGGGGAGGCGGTTGACTTACCACAAAGGTTCAAGGATGTCGAGGTTAGGTCATGAGGAGCCGTGGAAGGGTCGGCCTTGTCTCAAGGGACCGGTGGTGGTCAAAATTTGGCTCAAAAACTTCTGCCCAAATTCGATCATCGAAGTGGATGTTGTAAACCCTGCCCTTTTTAGCTAAGGAAAACGAGGAAAAGAACTGACCAAACCGAGTAAGAAAATTGAACTGGTTCACAAACTCGATCATTTATGAATGGGAAAATTGGGAATTTACAACTCCTAGATGATCCAAAGGGTTCATAATACCATGGAAAAGAACCTTAGGATGAATTGTAAGAGAAAAATCAGACCGGTTTAGATGAACCGGATCCAACGAGATTGAATCGGTTTACGAACCGAGTCGGTTCATGAACCGGAACCGATAGAGAATAGGAAAATCAGAGAAATTCAACTCCCTTGTGCCCCAAAGAAATTTATAAACCTTGGGAAGGAACTTAGAATAAAGTGGGAGAGAAAAACTAGACCGGTTCGGGTGAATCGGACCCAAACCAGATTAAACCGATTTAAGAACTGAGCCAGTTTATGAATAGGAATTGATAAAAAGATGGTAAACCAAGAATTTCATGGACCCTACGTGACCCAAGGAGTCACAAAAGACATGGAAATGGACTTGTAAAGGAATTGGGGATGAAAACCAAACCGGTTCAGGTGAACTAGATTCGAACCGGTTTGGACTGGTTTGAACCACTATTGAACCGAATCCTAAATTCAATTTTCTAGGTGGCTTAAATAATTCAAATTGGAGATTTAAGACCACCATTGGATAAAAAATGAATTTAGATTTGAAAAACTCGATTGAATGAAGGGTGAACCGGCTAGTTTAAGCTTTGAACCCAGTTTGGACCGGGCCGGTCCGGTTCGAAACAGTGTCATCTTCTTCCTCAGGATGACAACAATGTTCACTCGCCGAAAAATCGAAGCAGCACCAGTGAAGAAGAAACATTTCCATTCGGTACATTTCAGGTCTTCAATTTCTGTCATAACGGTGTCAAACGGATGGCCAACGGGTCCCTGAGCTTCTTATATAAAGAGCCCCTCCCCATTCATCCTCTTCACACCTAAAAACTCCATTCTCTCTCAACTGCTCTGTTTTTCGATAAAGCTCGAACTAGAGCTCCAACATGGGCACTTTTTTAAGCCAAACAAGGTGAGGTCGGGTTCTTTAGAGTAAGGGAGAAGTCAGCTACACGCCTATAGTCTCTGTTTGTTCCGAGGGTCACCGGAGAAACGCCGGCGTGATGAAACAGTGAAGAAGCTCCGGTAGACCGAAACTGCCCTATTTCAGCCGAGTTGAAATCGGCCATTTCAAGCCCTCCTCAAGCTAAACCAAGCCCCCTCCCAACACTTCCTCAACCCTTCCACGATCGAATTAGGACAGAAAGGTAAGCCAATTCGGCTCCCCTTTACAATTACCGATCGGTGTTAGAAAGAGAGTCGGCCGAATTTCAATGATGAAATTCTAATCCATTTCGGCATCAATTGATGTTATTCTTGATTCTAGGATGAACCTCAGGACGAGACTTATCTACCCAGATCGAAAGCTCGGACCGCCGAGCTCTCACCGGTGAGTAATCAATGCTTTCTCTCTCTCTACAATCTATTTTTCGACGAAGCTCTGTTTAAGCTCATTCCGGTGTTAAAACTCACGATTCAAAGTTCTATGGAATTGTATGAACATGGAGAAACTCAATTTCAACTTCAATTTCAAAAATTAGAGGTGTTTGATTGGTCAATTTGATAAAATCAAATTCAGCTATGTTAAAGAGCTTGAATTGGGGGAAAATTTGGGCAAAATTGGGGATTTTCACAAATTCGAAGGACCGAAATGCAATTTCCTAAAATTGAGGGTCAATTGGGCATGATAAAAATGTTGGAGGGCCAATTGAGGAATTTTAGAATTTTTGGGGTGAAACTTACCATTTTTGTAAAGGAAGGGCAAAATGGTAATTTTGGAAAAGTTGGGGGGACCAAATTGGAAATTTGGAAAATTAATCCCCTTTTTGTGAAATGGAATAAATTGAGGTCCTATGATAAATTTTAAAAGTTACGGGACTGAATTTGATGAAAAACCAGCATTAGGGACTTAAAGTTAAAGAGAAATAACTTTAGGGACCTAATTGTAAATAAATGAAAGTTTGACTTTCTCATTTATTTGGAATAAATGAAGGCTATTAGGCCAAACAATAATAAACCAAGATGTTCATATCGTGTAGGAACACGAATTACCGGGAACGCCAACAAGGACAAGATTGCGTGAATACAAGGAACCAGTCTAGTGGAATTCACGGCATTAACAGGTGAGCGGGTTTACTAACGTCATACCTGGTTGGGATGATGAGCATAACTTAAAGTTAAAAACCAATTACTGGTTGTGAGTGGGATTTTTATATCATACCCGGTTGGGAATGATAAGCATATCAAAATGAAAACCCACTATTATGTGGTATTTTAAACATCACAACTTAGAAGAGTGATGTAAAAACCATATGAAAAAACTACTTACCGGTTGTAAGTAGATCATGCCCGGTTGTTATGATGAAACTTTCTTGAAGGAAGTTGAAAGCCTATTTATCGGTTATGAGCGGAGATGTCCTTATACCCGGTCGGTATAATGGATAGTTGAAAACATATTTTGTCGTAAGTGCTCTCCCCTAACTGTGTACCAATGCTTAAACGATTTGGAAGACCTTCTTGATGGGAGCTCGAATATCTCTTATAGGCCGGGGGCCTCAGTTTTGGAACTTGGGGGCTAATATGCCCGATTTTAAAAATCTCGTACAGTGGGCCCAAGGCTAGTTGGCACGAGCAGGAGCTCATAAACAAACATAAATTATATGCCATAAAACTTTAATAAGTAAATTGTATGGTCATGGTATGAAGGCTGGTCCGACATGCTCAGTCAACTAGCAACAGTGCGACATGAACAATCTCCGGACCAGTCAAGACAAACAGCTGCAGGTTGAGTTGAAAGTCGGGACAGTTGGACTAATGACACCACAGATTACATGACATAATAAGAAAACATTGTTTGTGCATGCACTATAAGTATGAGATCATCAAGATGCCCATGAGGGGTAGTGATGCATCCTAAGGTCCCTGGACGACCCGGTGAGTATAAGGGAAGTTTGTTGTTCTAGGTGATCGTGTGAAATTTGTTGTAGCACCAAGCGCATGAGACCGGGGTGGGGATGGGATGAGGTCTCTATCCTCATATGGACACGAATAATCAATTTCGAGATTGACGGTCGGATGTCACGTACATCCGCTCATTCTTAGGGTACAAGTGGTCATACTTCTATCTAGGTGGCCGGTAAAGTCGCTTCGAAGCCACAAGTGGGTTCAATGGTCATGCTGACCTACAAATGTGCATAACCTTTATGATGAAGGATGTGTGTTGGGTGATGACACACCGTAATAAAAAGAAATGGTGATAAACCCAAGATTTTCAAATGAAATGGTTTTGAAGGAAAGGAGTCTGACACACTCAAATAATAAATGTTTTCTTAAGAGTCTAAACTTTTGAAAACCCATTCACTGAGTAGTCGTACTCACCCCCTCCCTTATATCCCTTTTAGGAGATTTCGAAAAGCTTACCCTTAAAGACCATCAAATAAGACGCATGTGAAATAGGTATGATAAATCTAAATTATTACACAGTTTTGATTTATGTTATTCCAGGAAAAGGTTTAAGTTAAAGGACATCTTACTCTTTACGGTTTATAATAAGGGGAAACCCTTTAATAAACCGGGAGAGTGGCAGGTTGATCACGGGGATCCGACCAAACCAGGTCGGGGCATGACGGATGTACTGTGCAGCCTCGCTGGAGCTTCTCTAGTAATCTTCGAGCTTAATGGAGTATGTAGGAAGGTGGTGGACTTTCCTGCGATTTCAGAGAACTAAATTTCACGATCGGAGGTAGAGAAAAAGTATTGATGTTGGAGCTCTAGTTCGAGGATGGTCAGAATATGGAGCAGTTTAAATTCTCTTATCAATGAAGTCACCTTCTAATCCATAGGGAATTATGGGACTTCACCCAACCCTCTTAGTTCACAGTATTCATCCACTACCTTGAACATTATCTAAATGTTGAATGCATACATCCCCATTATTTAGTCATTATTGACCTACTTTGTAGATCTCCATTTTTTATTAGAACTTTCTCAGTACCAAATCCTCCTCATTTCATCTAATAAATGGTACTTATACGAGACTGTATTCAATACTTTTTGCTTGCTCCTCCAAGCACTTTGTCCTTACTCTACCAGAGTGTTCCATTCCTCAATTTTCATCAAAGTACTACTTGTGGTAATATTTAATTTGTAAACCCCGCCCTTTGGAGTTAAGGAAAACCAATGAAAGAACTGGTCAAACCGAGTGAGAAAATTGAACTAGTTCACAAACTCGATCACCAGAGAACAGCCAAATTGGGAAATTTACAACTCCCCTGTCACGCTTTGACCCAGTTTGGTCGGATCCCCATGGGCAACCTGCCACTCTCCCAATTTATTAAAAGGTTTCCCCTTATTATAAACCGTAAAGTGTAAGGCGTCATTTAAACCTGCACTTTTCCTGGAATAACATAAATCAAAACTACATAAAAATTTAAATTTATCATACCTGTCTCGTAGGCGTCTTAGCTGATGGTCTTTAAGGGTAGGCTTTTCGAAATTTCCTGAAAGGGGTATAAGGGAGGGGGCGAGTATGTCTGCTTAGTGAATGGGTTTTCAAAATTTAACATTTAGGAAAAAGATTTGTATTGGAGTGTGCTAAACTCCTTTCTTTCAAAAATCCTTTAATTTCAAACCTCAATTTTTACCACCATTTCTTATTAATCACGGTGTGTCATCACCCAACACACATCCTTCATCATGAAGGTCAACACACATTTGCAGGCTAGTACATCCACTGAACCCACTTATGGCGTCGGAGCGACTTTACCGGCCACCTAGATAGAAGCACGTCTACTTCTACCTTAAGAATGAGTGGATGTACGTGACATACAACCCTCAATCCTGAAATCAATTCTTCATGTCCGTATGAGGATAGAGACCTCATCCCGTCCCCACCCCGGTCTCATGCTCTTGGTGCTACTCCAAATTTCGCACGGTCACCTGGTACGACGAATTGCCCTTATACCCACCAGGTCATCTACTACCCTTAGGACACATCACTACCCCTCTTGGGTGTCTTGATGGTCTCGCAACCACAGTGCATGCATAAACAATATTTTTTTTATCATGCCATATTATATGTGGTACCACTTGTCCAACGGCCTCGAACCTCAACTCAACTTGTAGCTGTTTGTCTTGACTGGTCTGGAGACCTATCATATCGCACTGCCACTAGTTGACTAAATATGTTGGTTCTATCTTGGTACCATGGCCAAACGATTCATTTATTAGAGTTTTATGGCACATATCTCATGTTTATTTACTAGCTCCTGCTCGTTCCCACTGGCCTATGGCCCACTTGTTCGAGATTTTCAAAATTGGGCATAAAAGCCCCCAAGTTCCAAAACCGAGGCTCCTGACCTATAAGAGCTATTCGAGCTCCTATCAAGAAGGTCTCCCAAATCATTTAAGCATGCACACAGTCAAGGGAGAGCACTTCCAACAAAATATGTTTTTGACTGTCCATTATACCGACCGGGTGTAAGGACATCTCCACTCATAACCGATGAATGGGTCTTCAACTTCCTTCGAGGAAGTTTCATCATACCAATCGGGTATGATCTACTTACAACCAGTAAGTAGTTTTTTCACATGATTTTTACATAACCCTTCTAAGTTGTGATGTTTAAAATACCACTTAGTAGTGGGTTTTCATTTTGAGGTACTTATCATCCCCAACCAGGTATGATATAAAATCCCACTCACAACCGGTAAGTGGTTTTTAGCTTAATTTGCTAATCAACCCAACCAGGTATGATGTTAAAAGTCCCACTCACGGTGACTTCTAATTTAGAAAAGTGCTCATCATCCCAACCGGGTATGATGTGAATAACCCACTCACGGTGACTTCTAATTTAGAAAAGGTGTTCATCATCCCAACCGGTTATGATGTGAATAAGCCACTCACCCATTAATACAGTGAATTCCACTAGACCAGTTCTTTGTATTCACGAGAGCTTATTCTTGTTGGCATTCCCAGTACTTCATGTTCCTAAATGATATGAACATCTTGGTTCATTATCCTTCAGCCTTATAGCCTTCATTCATTCCAAATGTATGAGAAAACTAAACTTTTATTTATTTGCAATTAGGTCCCTAAAGTTATTTCTCTTTAACTTTAAGTCCCTAATGCTGATTTTTCCTCAAATTGAGTTCCAAAACTTTTAAAATTTATCTTAGGACCTCAATTTATTCCATTTCACAAAAAGGGGATTAATTTCCCAAATTTCCAATTTGGTCCCCCAACTTTTCCAAAATTACCATTTTGCCCTTCCTTTACAAAAATGCTAAGTTTTACCCCACAAACTCCAAAATTCCTCAATTGGTCCTCTAACATTATTATCATGCCCAATTGACACTATTTCATAAAATTGTATTTTGGTCCTTCGAATTTCGAAAATTACCATTTCCCCCAATTTTTTCCCCCAATTTCAACTCCTTAACACAACCGAATTTGAGTTCATCAAATTGACCGATCAAACACTTCTAATTGTTGAAATTGAAGTTAAAATTGAGTTCATCCATCTTCATACGATAGCTCTTGTCCTGAGGTTCATCATAGAATCAAGAATCGCATCAATTGATGCCAAATTGAGTTAGAATTTCATCATCGAAAGTATGTCGATTCTCTCTCTAGCACAAGTCAGAAATTGTAGAGGAGAGCCAAATTGGCTTATCTTTCAGTCCTAATTCGGCCGTAGGAAGGCTGAAGGAGTGTTGGGAGAGCTTGGTTTGGCCTGAGGATGGCTCAAATTTGTGAATTTCAACTTGGCCGAAACAAGGTAGCTTCAGTCTGTCAGAGCTGTTTCACTATTTTGTTTATGTCGACGCTTCTTCAGCAATCCTCGATTCGACTGGAGTTTTCAATCAGATAGCTAACTTCCCTCGGAATCTAAAGAGCCCGACCTCTCCTTCTGAAGTTAAGAAAAATGCCCAAGTCGAAGCTCTAGTTCGAGCTTCACTAGGAAATGGAACCGTAGAGAGAGAGAGAGAGAGAGAGAGAAGTGTTTAGGTGTGAGGAGGATGAATGGGGTGAGCTCTTTATATAGGTGTAATATTGTGTATTAAATGGGGGGGATTTATTACTAGTATTAATGTTGTGATAAATTGATGGAGGTCACCCATCCTTGCACTACTCTCACACAAGCACACTTAATTTTAGTGTTCTGATGAGATCTAGTTCATCTGAACCATTCTGGTTTTTCTTTTATAATGTGTCTTAAAGTTCTTTTCTAAGGTTTTATGAACCTCAAATGGTCGGGTTTGTGAACTAGTTCGGTGTTTCTCACTTGGTCTGACTGGTTCTTTTCTTAGTTTTCCTTAACTCAAAAGGGTGGGGTTTACAACTCTCCCCTCCATTTAGGAGTTTTGTCCCCAAAACTTAATTAGCAACCTTGCATGAGGAACCAATTCCTTTTGTGTCCATTTGGTGTTTGCTTAACATGCAAACCCTTATCTTTTTCTTTCAATTTACCCTTTTTACATCATTCACTAAAGGAATTTCTCTTCCTTTATATTATTTGCTCCCTCCATGGAGTTTATCATACCTAGACATATCTTATTTAAGGGTATATCCTTAGATTCACATCATTCTTTGCTCAGAGCAACATTTTTTTTCCTTTGAGGTCCTGTACTTAGGATTGGAAATTCCAAGATACCTAACCATTCTCGCGTCTAATTAACCTCTTGGTCGTTGAAACCCTTAGCTCGATGTCCTTTAGAACATTACATACAACTTTTCACGGGTTTCCTTATTATCACCTTTTCATCCTATTTCAACTCTTCCTTCATCCGTTGTTCATTACAATTTCAGTCCAAATCTTATGTTTGACCTTGTCATGCTTGCTAACTAACTCTTCCTTATTTTGAGTCATGTTTTCCTCGGGACTATTGGGTTTACATGCTCCCTTACTACATGACATTTTCTAGACCTCGTCTCTATGCCCATTATATTTCTAGAACACCTCCATTAAGTTTATTCCCAATTTTTTCAACATCTTAGGGGTTGTATAACTTCATCCCTCTTCTCTTTTGGTAGTATTCCTCGACTAACTTCACTGTTATCAAACCAACTTACACAACTGTGTCGGTTTTTCTTACCCATTTGTCCTTTTTCAACTTCCTTATTGAGTCTTTCCAATTCCAGTGATTGGGTTTTCCAATAATTTATCGACAAGCTGGGATTCCTTCCTTCTTAAGTCCTTTGCATTCTTTATTCAAGGATTTTTCCTTTTTCCTTAATCCACTTTTGTTTTATCCCTTATTCCTTACATGGGATACTTTCGATTATTGGTTTTATTCCGTGCATTCCACATTATGCTTAGTCGTCCACTCTTTAGGCTTAATATGCGCGTGTGGACTATAACCCATCTTACCAATTATGGTTATTCCTCCTTAGACACATCTTATTCGGGGGACTTACTTTCCCAACGTTTCTTAAATATCCTTTCCATTATTACCTTAGTATGGATTGTCCACTCATTCATACTTGTCACATCATCTTTTGATGCTAACCCGTTAACTTATTTCTATTTAAGGAGGGTTCACAACCTCCTTGTTTCAAAATATCTTGTTCGTCCTTCGCGAGACTCACTTAATCGTTTCAAGACTTTAAACTATAAATTCGGTTTTGGCCATTGATTTCTTTAAGGATTTTCCTTCGTTCTTCTTTTTCCAATGTTTTGGCCTTTTCACTTCTCCCTTCTCTGTGGTGGTTTATATCCATGGTTCTCTCGAAGACCAGTTCTTTAACTGCCTCTTTCTCTCCATTTTTCTGGTCCAATTGTCTGGGTAGCTGTATCACTCATCCTTCATGCCCATGCTATTGTTGTTTATAGAGTGTAGTCTCTACTACATCTTAGCCTTTCTTAGGGTTTTGTATATTCTTATTTGTCGTCTTGTTGCTACTAGGTTCTTCTTTCTACTTGGTTCACCTAGATTTATTATTTGGTTCTTCTGCTCTCTCAAAACCGGTCACATTGGGCCATCATGATACTTCCTTCCTTTGAAACATTTCCTAATTAAGAGTTGATTCCTTACACTCTACATTATGTCCATCCGCCCATCAATAATTCCTTCAAGGGTAGTTAGTCGTATGCATCCCTCCAAAGTTTACTTTCATAATGTATTTCTTTATGTAGCATTCAAATCTTCCTTGTTTCAAGATTTCTTGACAATTATGTGTGAGGCTTGCCTATTCCTTTCTTGGCTTGAGTTTAGCTGTTAATTTGGCATTTGGTCCTTTTAAGGATTTCTTTCATCCTTCTTTTCCCGAGTATTTGGCCTTTCTGCCTTTCTCTTCTTTGTTGGAACTCAAATTATGGCTTTCCCATGTATTAGTTTGTTAACTGCCTCGCCTCCACTATTCCTTTGGTCTAAATTTCTTAGGGCAGTTGTTTCTCAAGTCCTCCTATCCTTAACGTCCATCTCACTGACCTTTTTAGGGTGTAGTCCTTTCTACCTACTGGTCTTCCTTAGGGTGTGATTTATTCTCTTTGATTATCTTGTTGTAACAACTTGCTTTCTTTCATCATGTTGGTCCGAAATTCCTATTTGGCTTCATTGCTTTTTCCAAGGCGATTCATTCCTATAATCCCAATACATCTCGTTTGTTATCAAATGTTCGTCTTGTCTTCTCTTGTGGTTGCTCTCCCTTCTTTGCTCTTAATATTTAGAATTTTCTTCTTTCAAGGGAGAATTCTCTTTGTTCTATTTGTGGTTTATCGAGGTCCTACCTTTAGTCCCTTTTCTTTTTCTTCCTGTCATTATGCAAGAATCTTGAAGAGCTTACTCTTAGACGTAATTGAAGTTCCGAGCAGGAGTTGTATTTCTAAGGATGGTATCCTTTCGAGTTTCTTATAGCTGTGGGGGCATTATTCTTGGAAAATATTGTCCTAACTCCTGGCGGTGTGGGACAGTTTTTCACTTTGTGTCCTATTCCCCTATAGGTTAACTTAATTCTTGTCCGTAGTAGGGTTGGGCACTTCTCCACGCAATGTCCCTATTGTTCATACTTGTAATTATGTGAACATAAGTGGTTCCTCCTGGTATTTTTCTAGGGAATTGTTAGTTTTGGTGCTACTTCATCCTTGAGTCTAGATACCTTGCGAGTTTTTCTTGTGGAGTCTTCTTTGTCAATTGATCACTTGAAGAGTCCTCCAAGATTTCACGATTCTCTAATTCAATTTCCTTAATTTAGATGGGATTCTCCTTAGTTTCTATGGTAGTACAAGCTTATGTGGTCACTTTCTTTGGGGCCATCTTCCTTGAAGATCACATCCTTTGAGGGACAAGGTTTTTAGGAATTTGGAGTACTTCATTAATAGTGGAGTACAGTATGTCAGGTGTTTTGGCCCTATTATAGAAAATGATCACAAAATAACTAGGGAGCTACGGGATTCTTGATAAGCATTCTCCTATGTAAGGTTATATGCCCTTTGATGGCGTTTATAGTTTCATGTTGGGCTTCCTTTGTACTTTGAGTTGTGACCTCAATAGGTCCTAGCACCATCCTCTTGGATACTTCCTCATTTGGCTTTTGAGACTTCTACCATACCTCAAGCATTGGGAAGCTTCTAGGGTTGTCTTCTTACGAGGACAAGGCATTGAATAGAGTCATTCCTAGTTTTCTTGGTTTCTCTCATGGGAGCCATCTGAAAATTTTAAAATCAATCCTATTAGATACTATATTTTCTAGTCTCGATTATGTATTCGAGGAAATAGGTTCTGATACCGCTAAAGTTGTCACACCCCAACTCTGTTTGGTTGGATCCCCATGATCAACCCACCACTCTCCCGGTTTATTAAAGGGTTTCCCTTATTATAAACCGTAAAGAGTAAGGCGTCCTTTAAACCTGCACATTTTTCCTAGAATAAAATAATCAAAACTGCATAACATTTTAAATTCATCATACCTATCTCACAGGATTCTTAGTTGATGGTCTTTAAGGGTAGGCTTTCCGGGATTTCCTAAAAGGGGTATAAGGGAGGGGGTGAGTACAACTACTCAGTGAATGAGTTTAAAATCTTTTAACTTTCAAGAAAAACATTTATATGGAGTGTGCTTGGCTCCTTTCTTTTCAAAAATCCTGTCATTTAAAGATTCGGGTTTTTCCATCATTTCTTATTTACCATGGTGTGTCATCACCCAACACACATCCTTCATCATGAAGGATACACACATTCACAGGTTAGCACGACTTCTGAACCCACTAGTGGCTTCGGAGTGACTTTACCGGCCACTTGGATAGAAGCACGACCACTTCTACCCTGAGATCAAGTGGATGTACGCGACATCCAACCCTCAATCTTGAAATCAATTATTCATGTCTGAATGAGGACAAAGACCTCATCCTATCCCCACCCTAGTCTCATGCGATTGGTGTTACTCCAAATTTCGCACAGACACCTAGAATGACAATCTGCCCTTATACTCATTGGGTCATCCAGGGCCCTTAGGACACATCACTACCCCTCATGGGCGTCTTGATGATCTTGTACTCAAAGTGCATGCACAAACAAAGTTTTCTTAAATTTCTATGTAATATGTGGTGCCATTTGTCCCAACGGTCCCGACCTTCAACTCAACTTGTAGCTGTTTGTCTTGACTTGTCTGGAGACCGGTTATGTCACACTACTACTAGTTGACTAAGTATGTTGGACCAACCTTGCTACCATGACCAAAAAATTCACTTATTAAGATTTAATGGCACATATATATTTATATATCATGTTGTTTTACGAGCTCCTGCTCGTGTCCATTGGCCTATGGCCCACTATTCAAGTTTTTCAAAAACAGGGCATATTAGCCATCAAGTTCCAAAACCGAGGCCCCCGGCCCATAAGAGCTATTCGAGCTCCCATCAAGAATGTCTCCCAAATAGTTTAAGTATTAGCACACTTCCAACAAAATAGGTTTTCACTGTCCATTATACCGACCGGTATAAGGACATCTCCGTTCATAATCGATGAACGGGTTTTCAACTTCCTTCGAGGAAGACTCATCATATCAAGCGGGTATGATCTACTTACAACCGGTAAGTAGTTTTTCCACATAATTTTACATCACTTTCTCAGTTGTGATAATTAAAATACCACTAAACAGTGGGTTCTTAAACCGGGGTATTTATTATCCCCAACCGGGTATGATATATAATCCCACTCACCCGTTAACGTAATGAATTCCACTAAACCGATTCTTTGTATTCACACGAGCTCGTCCATGCTGGTGTTCCCGGTACTTAGTGTTTCTATATGATATGAACATCCTTGTTCATTATTACTCGGCTTAACAACCTTCATTCATTTCAAGCGAATGAGAAAACCTAAACTTTTTAGTTATTTGCAATTAGGTCCCTAAAGTTATTTCTCTTTAACTTCAAGTCCCCAAATGCCGGTTTTTCCTCAAATTGAGTCCCGAAACTTTTAAAATTTATCTTGGGACCTCAATTTATTCAATTTCACAAAAAGGGGTTTAATTTCCCAAATTTCCAATTTGGTCCCCCCAACTTTTCCAAAATTACCATTTTTCCCTTCCTTTACAAAAATGGTAAGTTTTACCCCAAAATTCCTCAATTGCTCCTCTTACATTATTATCATGTCCAATTAACCCTCAATTTCAAAAATTTATATTTTGGTCCTTCGAATTTTGAAAATATCCAATTTTTCCCCAATTTAAACTTCTTAACACAGCTGAATTTGATTTCATCAAATTGACAGATCAAACACCTCTCATTGTTGAAATTGAAGTTAAAATTGAGTTCCTCTATCTTCTTATGATTCAATAGCACTTTGAATCGCAAGTTTTGACGTCAGAACGAGCTCAAACAGAGCTTCGCCGAAAAATGAACTGTAGAGAGAGAAAGCTTCGATTTCTCACCAGTGAGGACACGATAGTCTGAGCTGGGCAGGTAGCTCTCGTCCTGAGGTTCATCCTAGGACCAAGAATCACATCAATTAATACTGAATTGAGTTAGAATTTCATCATTAAAATTCTGTCGGTTCTCTCTCTAGCATCAGTCGAAAATTGTTGAGTGGAGCCAAATTGGCTTACTCTTCAGTCCTAATTCGGGCGTGGGAGGGCTGAGGAAGTGTTTGGAAGGACTTGGTTTGGCCTGAGGAGGGCTCGAAATGGCCAATTTCAGCTCAATAGAAATAGGGCAGCTTCGGTCCGCTGAAGCTGCTTCATTGTTTCATCACGTCGGCGTCACGACGACGAGATTTTGAATGAAATGAAATGGTTTTGAAAGAAATCTGGCACACTCCAAAATTTATCTTTTTCCTAAAGATAAAAAGTTTTAACCCATTCACTGAGTAGTCGTACTCACCCCTCCTCTATATCCCTTTCAGGTGATTTCAGAAAGTCTTCCCTTAAAGACCATCAACTAAGATGTATGTGAGACAGGTATGATAAATCTAAATTATTATGCAGTTTTTATTTATGCTATTCTAGGAAAAGATACAGGTTAAAGGACACCTTACTCTTTACGGTTTAGAATAAGGGAAAAGCCTTTAATAAACCGGGAGAGTGGCGGATTGTTCATGAGGATCCGACCAAACTGGGTCGGGGCATGACAACTAAAGTGGTATTAGAGCCTGTTTCCTTGAATACATAATCAAGACTAGAAAATATAGTAACTGATAGGATTTATCTTAAAATTTTTAGATGGCTCCCAGGAGAGTAACCAAGAAAACTAGGAATAAAACTGCTCAGCACCCTGTCCTCATAAGAAGACAATTCTAGAAGCTTCCCAAATGCCTGGGGCATGGTAGAAATCCCCAAGGACCAAATGACAAAGTATCTAAGAGGATGATGCTTGGACTTGTTGAGGTCGTACCCCCGAGTACAAAGGGAGCCAAGCCTCAAACCAGGAACACCAACTAAGGCTTATAACCTTACCATGGAGGATGCTTATCAAACACCTCGTAGCCCTCCATCTATTTCATGACCACCTTTTTGTACTATGGTTAGGACCCCTAACATATTGTACTCCATCACCATTAATGAAAAATTCTAAGTTCCTGAAACCATGTCTCTAAAAAAAAGGATTTAAGCCTACACCTCAACTGTAGGAAGATTGCCCCAACAAAAGTAACCAAACAAATCATGGGGACCGACGAGAATCCCATCCCAAATAAGGAAATGAACTAAAAGACTAAAGAGTCTAGGAGAACTCTTAGGGGAAAACAAGTAGGCAAAGAAGGCTCATTAAGAAAACCGACAAGGTGACTAAGGAGTGAGAACTCTGGTAATAACTACTAGGCAAGGAAATGACCTATTACAAGGTGAGGACAATAGGAACACTACACGAGAAAGTGTTCAACACTACTAAAGACAAGTATCAAGATAACCTATTATAGGTGTAACGGAAATGGGGCATGAAGTGAAGGATTGCCCCACATCGCAAGGATTTAGAACAATACCTTCCAAGAACAACGCCTCTACAATTACATGAATCCGAAAGTATTCCACCCCATGAAATATGACTCCTACTCAAAACTTCAACCACACCCAGGGGGAAGCCCTTCAAGATCCTAGCATAGTGATGGGTACTTCCTGACCTAATCTCTCTTAAGAAAAGCTAAAGCCCCAAGTTGGTAATCGTATTTCGAAAGTAATTTTGAGTTCCTAAAACTTTTTATCCCTCAATTATGGTCTAATGGTGTGCCTCAACTAGATGAGGGAGGAAAGGACTGAAGGTAGGACCTCGATCAACAGCAAATAAAACAAAGGGTAGATGAAGAGAATTCTTCCTTAAGAAGAAATTTTCGGCCATCTGGGAGCAAGGAAGGAAGCACCTCTACAAGAGAAGACAAGTCGAGCATTAGATGACAAATGGGATGTTTTGGGATGATAAGTACGACTTGCTTTGGAAAAAGCAGAGAAGTCAAGTTTCGGACCAACATAACGGAAGGAAGCAAATCGTAACAACAAAATAGTTAAGGAGAATAAACGACGCCCTAAGGAGAACTAGGAAGTAGTAAGAACTACACCTAAACAAGGGAATGGAATGGGCATTTAGGACAAGAAGACTCAAGAGACAACTGTCTCAAGATAATTAGACAAGGAGAATAGTAGGGACGGGTCAGTTAACGAACTAACCGTCGTGAATGTCATAAATTTAATCTCTAGTAAAGAAGGGAGAGGTGGAAAGGCCAAATATTTGGAAAAGAAGGATGGAGGAAATCCTTAAAGAGATCAATGGCAAAGAACAGATTGACGACCACACTCAAAGCCAGGAGAAGATTAAGTAAGCATCACGCAAGATGATCAAGAGAACTGGAAACAAGGAGGATTTGAGCTCTACTTAAATGAAATAGATGTGTACAAGGGTACAAGTTGGAATGAGGATAGGGTACAAAGGATGTACTCGCAAGATTTCAAGAGTAAAGGTAAACGAAAGGGGATGGCATCAAAGGATATCATTAAAGGATATATATATATACAAAAATGAATGAAGAATGAATTTTGGGAGAAAGGGAAAGAATCTCACCAAGGAAACCTTGAGGAGGGATACATGTCCCAACTAAGAGGTAATGGGACCAAGTGATTAGGAATGAGGAGACTAACTTGCAAATGAAGTGCATGGTGAGGAGAAAGAACCAAGGGAAACATACTAGGAGAACTTAAGGAGTAAGTTAAACCCAAGGAACGAGAAAGTAGAAAGATAGCATCAATAGATGTCATAACAAGTAAGAATGGGTAGACTACGCCATAATAAGAAAATAAAGGAAAGAACGTTCGAGAAACCTTGGGAAAGTAAGCTCCCTAAATAAGAAGTGGTTAAGGGGGAACAACCACTAATATCAAGATGCATTATGATCCACACTCGCATATTAGAGCCTAAAGAGTGGATGGTTGGGCATAGGGTGAAGTTTACAAAATAAGACCGATAATCAAAAGCTACTCAAATAAGGAATAAGGGATGGAATGGAAATTTAAAGACAATGGAGGACTGGAAGCGGGAAAATGCCCCAATATAGAAAGGGTGTAAGGAGATGAAGAAAGGAAACCTTCAAGAAATGGTAAGAAGGTTGAACATATAACTCCTAGAGTGAAAGTCTCTACTTTGAAGGAAACTCCCCAAACCAAGCAAATCGACATGTAGACCGAAAGGAAACAACTCGGTATAAAAAATTGTGAAATAATTACGAACAAGTAAGAATGGATTAAGGCCAAAGTAAAATCCTTGAGTAAAAGATATCATTGGAAACTAGGATGGACCTAAGAAAGGATGAATCCAGCTTGTCGATATAGTATTGGGAAAATCCCAATCAATTGGAATCGAAAAGACCCAATAAAGAAGTTGGGGAAAGATAAGTAGGTAAGAGGAATCCATGCGGTTATGTGAGACATAACTTCAAAGGCATGATGGAGGAGAGGATAATGGTAAAAAGGATAGTTGAGGAATACTATCAAAAGGAAAGAGGGATGAAGTTATACGATCCCTGGAAGGTCGAAAAGCTAAGAGAGACCCTCAAGGAGATGTTCTAGAAATCTAATGGACACATATAGGTCCTAGAAAATGTCATGTTGTAAGTGGCATGTAATCCCAACAATCCCAAGGAGAATATGACTCAAAGTAAGGAAGAGTCGGCTAATAATCATGACAAGGTCGAATATAAAAAAAAATTGGACCGAAGTTATAATAGACAACGAATGAAGGATGGGTCAAAATAGGACGAAAAAGTGATAATAAAGAAAAACCGTGGAAACAAGTACGTGATGCTTGAGAGAACATCGAGCTAAAGGTTTCAACTACCAAAAGGATAACTAGACACGGGAATGATTAGTTATCCTGGAATTCCCAATCTTGAGTATGGAATCTCAAAGGGAAGAATGTTGCCCTAAGCAAAGAGAGATATGAATCTAAGGATATACCCTGGAATATGGTATGTCTAGTTATGATAAACTCCGTGGAAGGAGTAAATAAAATAAAGGAAAAGAAACTTCCTTAAATGAAGGATGTAAAAAAAAGGGGGGGCTAATTAAAAGAATAAGAGAAGAGACTGCATGTTAAGCAAACACCAAAAAGACATCAAAGGAAATTATTACTCATGCAGAGTTGATAATTAATTTTTGGGGACAAAACTCATAAAAGGAGGGGAGAGTTGTAAACCCCGCACTTTTGAGCTAAGGAAAGTCGAGAAAAGAACCGATCAAACCGAGTGAGAAAACCGAATCGGTTCACAAACCCGATCATTTGTGAACAGGCAATTTGAGAATTTACAACTCTCAGGTGATCCAAGGGGTTCATACTACCATGGAAAAAAACCTTAGGATGAATTGGAAGAGAAAAATCTGACCGGTTTGGATGAACCGGATCCAACTAGATTGAACCGGTTTATGAACTGAGTCGGTTCATGAATCGGAACCGATAGAGAATGGGAAATCAGTGAAATTCAACTCCCTTGTGCTCCAAAGAAATTTATAAACCTTGGGAAGGAACCTTATAACAAAGTGGGATAGAAAAACCAGATCGGTTCGGGTTCAGTTCACCCAAACCGGATTGAACTAGTTTAAGGCCCGAGTCCGTTTATGAACCAGAATCGATAAAGAGATGGTAAACCGAGAATTTTATGGACCTTAAGTGACCCAAGGAGTCACAAAAGACATGGAAATGGACTTGTGAAGGAATTGAGGATGAAAACTAAACCGGTTTAGGTGAAACGGATCCGAACAGATTTGGACCGGTTTGAACCACTCTTGAACCGGGTCCTAAATTTATTTTTCTAGGTGGCTTAAATAATTCAAATTTGAGATTTGAGGCCACCATTTTATAGAAAATGAATTTAGAAATTTTTAGATTTGAAAAACTCGGTCGAATGAGGGGTGAACCAGCCGATTTAAGCTTCGAACCCGGTTCGGACCAGTCAAGTCTGGTTCGGAATAGTGTCATCTTCTTCCTCAGGATGACAGCACTATTCACTCACCAGAATAATGAAGCAGTGCTGTCGAAGAAGAAACGCTTCCATTCAGTATGTTTCAGGTCTTCAATGCCTGTCATAACAGAGCCAAACGGATGGCCAACGGGTCCCCGAGCTCCCTATATAAATAGCCCCTCTCTATTCATCCTCTCTACACCTGAAAAGCACACTCTCTCTCAGATGCTTAGTTTTCCGAAAAAGCTCTAATATAGGGTCTTTTCTGAGCCAAACAAGGCAAGGTTGGATTCTTTAGAACCGGGGAGAAGTAAATTACACGCTTGTAGTATCCGTTTGCTCCGAGGGTCGCCGGAGAAACGCCGGCGTGATGAAACAGTGAAGCAGCTCTGGCGGAACGAAGCTGCCCTGTTTTAGTTGAGTTGAAATCAGCCATTTTGAGCCCTACTCAAGCCAAACCAAGCCCTTCCAACACTTCCTTAACCCGTCCACGGCCGAATTAGGACCGTAAGGTAAGCCAATTCGGCTCCCCTTTACAATTTCCAATCGGTGTTAGAGAGGGAGTCGGCCGAATTTCAATGACAAAATTCTAATCCAATTCGGCATCACTTGATGTGATTCTTGATTATAGGATAAATCTCAGGATGAGAGCTATCTGCCCATATCAAAAGCTCGGACCGTTGTGCCCCTAACGGTAAGCTTACTAAGCTTTGTCTCTCAAGAGTACATTTTCCGGCAAAGCTCTGTTTAAGCTCGTTCCGGTGTCAAAACTTGTGATTCAAAGTGCTATTGAATCGTATGAAGATGTAGGATCTTAATTTTAACTTCAATTTCAAAATTTGATTTGTTTGATTGGTCAATTTGATTAAATCATATTCGGCTATGTTAGGGAGTTGAAATTGGGGAAAATTTGGGGATTTTTGAAAATTCGAAGGACCAAGATGCAATTTTATAAAACAAAGGGTCAACTATGCATGATAAAAATGTTAGAGGGCCAATTGAGGAATTTTAGTATTTTTGGGGTGAAACTTACCATTTTTGTAAAGGAAGGGCAAAATGGTAATTTTGGAAAAGTTGGGGGACCAAATTGGAAATTTGGGAAATTAATCCCCTTTTTGTGAAAGGGAATAAATTGAGGTCATATGATAAATTTTAAAAGTTTCGGGACTCAATTTGAGGAAAAAAACAGCATTAGGGTCTTAAAGTTAAAGAGAAATAACTTTAGGGACCTAATTGCAAATAAATGAAAGTTTAACTTTCTCATTCATTTGGAATGAATGAAGGCTATTAGGCCAAAGGATAATGAACTGAGATGTTCATATCGTGTAGGAACATGAAGTACCAGTAACACCAGCAACGACAAGCTCGCGTGAATATAAGGAACCGATCTAGTGGAATTCACGACATTAATGAGTGAGTGGGTTTACTAACATCATACCCAGTTGGGATGATGAGCACAACTTAAAATTAAAAACCACTTACCGGTTGTGAGTGGAAATTTTATATCATACCCGGTTGGGCAATGATAAGCACCTTGGTATGAAAACTCACTATTAAGTGGTATTTTAAACATCACTACTTAGAGGAAGTGATGTGAAAATCATGCGAAAAAACTACCTACCGGTTGTAAGTAGATCATAACTGGTTTGTATGATGAGACTTCCTCGAAGGAAGTTGAAAACCCATTCATCAGTTATGAACGGAGGTGTCCTTATACTTGGGCAGTATAATGGATAGAGAAAACATATGTTTTGTCGGAAGTGCTCTCCCTTAACTGTGTGCCAATGCTTAAAAAATTTGGGAGACCTTCTCGACGGGAGCTCGAATAGCTCTAATAGGTTGGGGGCCTCGGTTTTGGAACTTGGGGGCTAAATGCATGATTTTGAAAATCTTGTATGGTGGGCCCAAGGCCAGTTGGCACAAGCAGGAGCTCGTAAAAAAACATGAATTATATGTTATAAAACTTTAAATATAGGAATGGTTTGGCCATGGTACCAAGATAGGACCGACATACTCAGTCAACTAGCGGTAGTGCGACATGACAGGTCGACAGACCAGTCAAGATAAATAACTGCGGGTTGAGTTGATAGTCAGGGCCGTTGGACCAGTGGCACCATAGATTATATGGCATAATGAGAAAATATTGATTATGCATGCACTATGAGTACGGGACCATCAAGACGCCCAAGAGGGGTGGTGATGCGTTCTAAGGGCATTAGATGACCTAGTGAGTATAAGGGCAATTCATTGTACCAGGTGACCGTGTGAAATTTGGAGTAGCACTAAGCGCATTAGACCGGGGTGGGGACGGGATGAGGTCTCTGTCCTCATACGGACACGAAGAATTGATTTCGGGATTGAGGGTCGGATCTCGCGAACATCCACTCATTCTTAGGGTAGAAGTGTACATACTTCTATCTAGGTGGCCGGTAAAGTCGCTCCGAAGCCACAAGTGGGTTCAGTGGACATACTTCTATCTAGGTGGCCGGTAAAGTCGCTCCGAAGCCACAAGTGGGTTCAGTGGACATACTGACCTGCGAATGTGTGTTTAACCTTCATGATGAAGGATGTGTGTTGGGTGATGACACATTGTGATTAAATAAGGAAATGGTGATAAACCCGAAAATTTGAATGAAATGAAATGGTTTTGAAAGAAAGGAGTCTGGCACACTCCAAAATTTATCTTTTTCCTAAAGATAAAATGTTTTGAAAACCCATTCATTGAGTAGTCGTACTCACCTCCTCCCTTATATCCCTTTCAGGAGATTTTAGGAAGCCTACCCTTAAAGACCATCAACTAAGACGCCTGTGAGACAGGTATGATAAATCTAAATTATTATGCGGTTTTGATTTATGTTATTCCAAGAAAAGATGCAGGTTTAAGGACGTCTTACTATTTACTGTTTATAATAAGGGGAAACCCTTTAATAAACCGGCGGAGTGGCGGGTTATTCACGGGGATCCGACCAAACTGGATTGGGGCTTGACATAGAAGGTTGAAATTAGAGGAAATTTGGGTAAATTTGGGGAAATTTAGGAATTTTAAAAATTAGAGGGACTAAAGTGCAATTTCATAAAATTGAGAACCAATTGGGCATGATAAAAAAATTGGAGATCTAATTGGGCAATTTTGGAATTTTTAGGGTAAAACTTACCATTTTTGTAAAGTAGGGGCAAAATGGTAATTTCAGAAAAGTTGAGGGGACCAAATTGGAAATTTGTGAAATTGGACCCCTTTTGTGAAATAGAATAATTATGGTCCCAAGGTGAATTTTAAAAATTTCAGGACTCAATTTGAGGAAAACCTGGCATTAGGGAATTAAAGTTAAAGAAAAAAATAACTTTAGTGACCTAATTGCAAATAAATGAAAAGTCTAGTTTTCTCATTCATTTGGAATGAATGAAGGCTATTAGCCCGAGTGATAATGAATAAGGATGTTCATATCATATTGGAACACGAAGTACCGAGAATGCCAGCAAGGATAAGCTTGCGTGAATACAAAGAATCGATCGAGAGGAATTCACTACATTATCGGGTGAGTGGGAATTTAATATCATACCCGGTTGGGATGATAAGCACTTCGAAAATGAAAACCCACTGCTAAGTAGTATTTTTATCATCACACCTGAGAGGAGTGATGTGGAAATCAAGCGAAAAAACTACTTACCGATTGTAAGTAGATCATACCTAGTTAGTATGATGAAACTTTCTTAAAGGAAGTGAAAAACCTGTTCATCAGTTATGAGCAAAGATGTCCTCATACTCGATTGGTATGATGGACAGTTGAAAAGTGTATTTTGTTAGAAGTGCTCTCCCCTAATTGTGTGCCATTGCTTAAACATTTCGGGAGACCTTCTTGACAGGAGCTCGAATAGCTCTATTAGGCCGAAAGCCTCAGTTTTGGAACTTGGGGCTAATATGCCCGATTTTAAAAATCTCAAATAGTAGGCCTTAGGCCAACTGGCATGAGAAGGAGCTCATAAAAAAAATATGATTATATGCCATGAAAACTTAAGTAAATAAATTGTTTGGCCATGGTACCAAGACAGTACCGACATACTCAGTCAACTAGCGGTAGTGTGACATGACAAGTCTCTTGACTAGTCAAGACAAATAGTTGTAGGTTGAGTTGAGGGTCAGAACCGTTGGACTAGTGGCACCACATATTATATGGTATTATGAGAAAAATGTTGATTGTGCATGGACTGTGTTACGAGACCTTTAAAACGCCCAAGAGGGGTAGTGATGCATCTCAGGGCTCTAGACGACCTGGTGGATATAAAGGCAATTAGTCATACCAGAAGTCTTGCAAAGCTTAGAGTGGCTTCAAGTGCATGAGACCGAGGTGGAGACAAGATGAGGTCTCTATCCTCATATGGACACGGAGATTTGTTACAAGATTAAGGGTCGGATGTCGCGAACATCCACTTATTCTTAGGGTAGAAGTTGACATACTTCTATCTAGGTGGCTGGTAAAGTCACTCCGACACCACAAGTGGGTTCAGTGGGTGGGCTGGCCTACGATTGAGGGTCGAATGTTGTGAATATCCATTCATTCTTAGGGTATAAGTTGACATACTTCTATCTAGGTGGCTGATAAAGTCACTCCAACGCCACAAGTGGGTTCAGTGGACAGGCTGGCCTACAATTGTGTGTTTTACCTTCATGATGAAGGATGTGTATTAGGTGATGACACATCGTGGTAATAAGAAATGATTATAAAAAAATCAAAATTGAGAATGAAAGGTTTTTAAAAGAAAATAAGGAATCTGACACACTCCAAATCAAACATTTTTCCTAAAAGTTAAATTTTGAAAACTCATTCACTGAGTCATTGTACCCACCCCCTCCCTTATATCCCTTTCAAGTAAACTCGGAAAGCATACCCCAAAGACCACCAGTTAACACACATGTAAGATCGGTATGAATAGTTTAAAATTTTGTGTAGTTTTGATTTATGTTATTCCAAGAAAGGTGCAGGTTTAAAGGATGCCTTACTCCTCACGGTTTATAAACGAAAACCGAGAGAGTGGCAGGTTGATCACGGGGATCCGACCAAACCGGGGCAGGGCATGACAGAAGGTCTAGTGGGCTTGGTTTGGTCGTAGTTGGGCTAAGGGTGGCTCGAATTGAGCTCAATTAACTTTGGTTGCAGACTGTTGAGGGAGCGATAGTATTTTGCGAGCTCGTAGACGCTTCTCTGATGATCCTCGAGGTGAACAGAGTATGCAGTTGTGTAGAGGACTTATGCAGGAATCTAGAGAACTTGAATTCACCTTCTGAGGTGAAGAAAAATGCCCAAGTTAGAGCTCTAGTTTGAGGGTAATTAGAAAATGGAGCAATTTGTCTTATTCGAGCTTTTAAGGGATGGAGATGATGAATGGAGGGGAGCACTTTATATAGGGAGCTAAGGGGCTTCCATTCCTATGCATCCATCCATTGGTCGGTTATTAACTCTTCGATTCACTCCCTTGTTAGAGAGATTTATTGGTCATTGGATTTATGGCGACCTTCAGCCTCCTCCCCTATTCAGCTATCAGAAGGAAGAAGACGATAATATGCACGTGCGTGCGAGTTGCCACATGGCATGCAGTGATTGGTTGGCTTCATTGACACAGCCTTTCACTCAGCTTTTGAGTCATCTGTTAACTCTTTGAATGGCCACGTGGCGACCTCCCATTGATCACTCTCTCCTACGAGACCACTGACATAATCTAACCCCCAATTAAACGTGACACGAGGCGTCCTCTGATTGGTTGATTTAAATTCATTAGTTTTCCCACCTAATGAACTATTCCATTGCCACATGTCAGAATCTAATTGGTTGTGACCATCCAACATAGATTTTCCATGTGAATTGTTTGGCCATGGTACCAAGATAGGACCGACATGCTCAGTCAACTAGCGGCAGTGCGACATGACAGGTTAATGGACCAGTCAAGACAAACAACTGCAGGTTGAGTTGAAAGTCGGGGCCGTTGGACCAGTGGCACCACAGATTGCATGGCAATATGAGAAAACATTGTTTGTGCATGCACTGTGAGTACGGGATTATCAAGACGCCCATGAGGGGTAGTGATGCGTCCTAAGGGCCCTGGACGACCCGGTGAGTAGAAGGGCAGATCATCGTTCCAGGTGTTTGTGCAAAATTTGGAGTAGCACTAAGCGCATGAGACCGGAGTGGGGACAGGATGAGGTTTTTGTCCTCATACGGACACGAAGAAGTGATTTCAGGATTGTGGGTCAAATGTCACGTACATCCACTCATTCCCAAGGTAGAAGTGGTCGTGCTTCTATCCGGGTGGCAGGAAAAGTCGCTCTTAAGCCACTAGCGGGTTCAGTAGTGATACTGACTTGCGAATGAAGGGATTTTTTAAAAGAAATGAGTCTGGCACACTCCATATAAATATTTTTTTAGTCAAAAGATTTGAATTTTATTAACTGAGTAGTCGTACTCACCCCCTCCCTTATATCTATTTCAAGAGATTTCGGAAAGACTACCCTTAAATACCATCAACTAAGACGCCTGTGAAACAGGTATAATGAATTTAAAAATGTTATACAGTTTTGATTATGTTATTCCAAGAAAAAGGTATATGTTTAAAGGACACCTTACTATTTACGGTTTAGGATAAGGGGAAACCTTTTAATAAACTCGGAGAGTGGCAGGTTGTTCACGGGGATCTGACCAAACCGGATTGGGACATGACATTACTTTACACCCATATTATTTTCCTTTTTTTTAAATTTTCAAAATTATATTTTATCCACTTAGTAATTTAACCTAAATCTCAACTCAGATTGGTCGGAAATGACTTTTTCTCCAAATCCCAATTTCTTGCTTGAAAAAATTGACATCTATCTCGATTGTATCTCTATTTGCGACTTGGATTCTTACTCTCATTTTCAACCTCAATTTTCTAATCCAATTTAACTTATAATTTAGTTTTTGGATTCTATTACTAGTTCAAATTTTCATCACTAATTCCGAATTTTATTCTCAATTTGAACTCGGTCCATGCCGAGCAGACCTAGAAATTTTTTTTAAAATTAAATTGATAAAAAAAACGTCATTTTTTGTAAGGCACAAAAATATTAATTGATATTTATAGTAAATTTTAGTAAATGTTTAATTATGGTAAATTACTTTTTTTACCTAAAATATTTTGTACATAAAATTAAAATATTTTAATTACATTAATTTTTTTCTTTACATAAAATTGATAAATTATAATTATAGTAATTTTTTCTTTACATAATATATACTAATAAAAAATATTTATAATATGATATATTATACATAATTATACTAAAATATTTTATTTTTCATAAATTAATTTTACTAATCATAAAATAACTATTAATAATAAAATTAAAAAAATAATTATAGTAAATTATTTTGTATGCATAAATATTATGGTACATAAAAATACATTTTTATTAATTATAGAAAATATATATTACATATAACTTGATATATTATAATATAATATAATAAACAATTATTCTAAATTATTTAATTTATATAAATTGATTTAGGGTTAATATACATAAATTGTTTCTTCCAATTGCAAATTTAAATTTCAAAGTTGGAGTCGGCAAATCGGATATATGACTCGCATTCAATCAAATATATTTTCATCGGGTCCAATTTCACAATCTTATTTAAATCTTAATTTTTTTAATTATAAATTAAAATAAAATTATATTAGTTTTTAATAGAATTTTTGTAGTGATAGATTACTATATTGAGCAAGGTTAATTTTTTTATTATATTTGTGTATTCAAATATATAATATTTTATTAATAATTTTGAAATAAATAAATATTTTATTTTAAATTGAATTTTAAAGTTATCTCAATTCTTATTTATTAAAATTTTTAAATAATAAAGTGATTTCAATACTTATTTATCAAATTTTCAAAAAAAATATATTTTTTTAATGTGCCTAAAGAACCCGATATCAGATTTGATGACTCAAACGTGACATATGTCCAATTTAAATATGATCAAGTACGAATTAGAACCCATGGATTTTTTGACATCCATGCGATGCTAAGAGAATTTTCAAATACATTTCTAAAATATCTCATTTAAATTTTAATACCAGGTTAATAAGCTTTTGATTACTTATAATTTACTATATCAATCATTCAGAGCATACACCACAACAGGGCTCCTCACAACATGTCTTTGGCTCGTCCAGATGATCCAACCGGACACCATCTGTGAGCTGCTGAATGGCCCTGCAGCCCTCACCACTACCTTAAAGCTCCTCTTCTGCAGTTTCCTCGAGAAGGACAGGATCAAGGGTTTCACTACAATGTTCACTCCCTTAGGTGTCCGTACGGTGGCATTATACACGGCCTGTGGCGGTCCCACGTTTGTGACGGTTCTCTGGAACATGGCCACGGACACCCCATGGCTGTCAGGTCTCGTGCTCATCTGCATCGTGGGGTAGTTGAGGGAATCATAGCTGAGTCCCGGGAGGAGGGAGGAGCAATTTATAGTCGTAGGGCCAACAAGGACCGAAAGGGAGGATCCGTGGTAGCCCTCGTGGCAAAGGAACTGGATGTAGCTCATCTCGTCCATATCGTATATTAGGCCAGGGTTACAAGCACGGGTGGGGTTCACTTGGCCAGCGCCGTAGGCAAACTCGCCATCTTTGCTAGTCCTTCGACTCATTAGTTTGGCTAAAACAAAAATGAGAGATCAAATGAAGAGCCAAAATATATGGTACTCTTTAAGATTTTTAGATATGGCTGGATTGAAAAAGAAAATTGACAAACTAACTACCTGTGGTCACTATGGCGGATCTAATAGCTGCAGGAGACCAGGTGGGGTGGAATGACTTAACATAAGCAGCAACACCAGCAACATGGGGGCATGCCATCGATGTGCCAGACATGATGGTGAATTTCGCGTACTGGGTGTCGCCTCTCAACCCAGTCAATGTCTTCATCGGAGTATAGGATGCCAAAATATTAACCCCAGGCGCGGCGATATCAGGCTGTTTGGAAAAAAGAAAGAAGAAAGTCGATTGTGATGCTTTAGATAAATAAGTGAAATTAATGTCATTTGATCTTCTCTTAGGTCACGATGAAGGGGGAGGCTATGACCTTGAGCAAGCGTTGAGATCCTGGGTTTGGGCCTCTGGATGAGAATGAAGCTACAAAAGGGGCAGCAACTTGGATTTCCTCAGTCCGGTATATTACCGCTGATGGAGATCTGCAACATTGCAAATAAACTTAGTATATTACATAATAGTGCAAAAAGTGTTGAGAAAATGTTTCTTTGTGAAGAGAATGTCGAGTGCCTTACAACGGTACCAGATACTTCAATTATACCTGGTGGAGTGGATGTATTGGTCGATGGAATCTCCCACAGTGGCATTAACCATGGTAGCGGGAGCCATGAAGATAGGGGCGGCATCGAGGAACAATGGGCTCTCGATGATCGCCCCAGCGCCGCCTATTCCTTTGACAACAGAATCGGCTCCCCAGACACCTAATCTACAGTAAACGAGCTTCCCTTTCACTTTAGTTGACTCCATTGCGTCTTCCATGCAATACCTTCACATTATTAACATCCCATCTTATTAAAAGAAAGATTCTATAGTTATAATTATTGGGAAAGTCAACCATTGAGGCATAAACTACTGTCAAGGATATCTCAAATTATATATAAGCGGAGGAAAAACTAAAAATGATCTTTGGAAAAGGGGACATCATTTGATGGTGTCTTTGTTTCAACAGGAAATGGCACAATTTTACTCAATTGGGAATAAATTTTGATGAATGAATCTCTATTATAACGAATGAACAACTACCTTGCATTGCTTGTGCTTGAGTTTCGGGCAGCATCGGCCCCACTCATGAGAGGATACAGCTTCTGGTTGGGCTCGAATGCGTTTATTCCGACTCCCTGCATGCGTACGAGTACTACATAAGGCATAATCAAACTTTTAGATCTAATTTTCTAAATAGGCAAACATATAAGACTCCCTTTCCTCCAACAAAAAGTATGACTTCCGTATGCCCCTTAAAAAAATAAAGTTGTAAGAAAAGAGTTGGAAAAGATGTGGTACCAGGAAAGTTTTCCGGTTGCCCAACTCCACTCTGCTCTGGAACTGCCTGTCGGTGCCGCTGGCGGCTACGGTGAGCAGCCAAGGAGCGTGGTTGGCCACGCTCCCCAGGCTGGGGCCATCGTTGCCGGCCGACGCCACTGTGAGTATCCCTTTCTTCATAGCATGGAAGGACCCAATTGCGATGCTGTCTTCCAAGTAGCTGAGGGCTGTGCCGCCTATGGAGATGGAGATAACGTCGACGCCGTCGTTTATTGCGGACTCGAAGGCAGCCAGGATGTCCATGTCGGAACAGCCGACACGGGCCCAGCAGACCTTGTAGGCGGAAACACGGGCAGCGGGGACTGCCCCTCGGGCGGTGCCTTGTGCAAGACTAAAGAGGTTGGCGCCGGAGATGGCGTTGCCGGCGATGGTGGATGAGGTATGAGTCCCGTGGCCGTGGACGTCCACGGGGGAGAGGATATCCCCAGGAGCTGGAGCTCCGTCCAGCTTGAAGTATCTAGCTCCGATGAGCTTGCTGCAGGGAACAAAAAAAGCGCAAAACTTATCTTAAATGTTACAATAAATATGACTCATGATTGAAAGCTTATCTTAAGTTAAGAAATTTGCCAATGATTCATGAACCAATTAATCATTTTTGGAAAGACGAGGACATTGCCAACTTACTTATTGCAACCCGAAAAGTTTGCGTAATGGCCGCAAGATCCTTTCCATCTCGGAGGAGGGCCAAACCCTACGTCTGAGAAGCTCTCAGATTGTGGAGTGATGCCTGCACGTCATAATAAATCCGTCTTTCTTTAAATTCTATGGTAAGCAGAATGTCTATGTGCATTAAGATATATCATATAACTGTCTAGTAAAATAACAAAGCAGAGACTTTCTTCCAAGGCATAGAGAAAGAAAGCTTTGAAATTAGAGGGGAACCGATCAGAAAAACCTGTGTCGATCACACCCACGATGATATCACCCTCTACCTCCAACTTCCTCCTCGAATTCTGAGGGAATCCGATGAAATCCCACGATTTTGTCGTGTGGAGCTGCCGGTACCGGTTAGGAAAGACGGACACGATCCCGTCCACCCCTGGAAAATCTCACATAGCATATGCGTAAATAGGTTGAGCATATTGATTAGCTGCGGCTGCTAGACATGCTGAAATAATATATATTTAGAGTTGGTTACTTGACAGCTCTTCCGCCTCATGGACAGATAGCTTTGCTGCGAACGCATTGAAGCTTCCCGTGTAGCTGTAGACCAGTGATTCCCTCGCCTCATCTTCACTAGATCACCAAAATAGATCAAAAGTACATCTCAGGATGGACTGTATTGGAGATATGGAAAAGGAGCTTCGAGCTATGTCGAATGACCAGCTTGAATGAGAAAAAAAAAACGTCGAATTGGAGAAAATATCAAAATTTTATAAGTCTTATATGATATTTTTACGTGAATCTTATATCCAATTATATCACTTTTCTAAACTGAATCCGACATGTACACATGCGTCTTCGAGGTCGAACATGAAAAAGAAACTCTTCAACGTGAAATTCTCAATGCTCGAGAGACCGTTTTGGGCGAGGGAGTGGTAGAAAAGAAGACTAGAGATGCGATTCTTTAACCTTCGATCCTTTAACCTTCCTTTCAATGTTGAGAGGACATCAAGGTGAGTTTGAGCTGCCAAATCTCTCGTCTCCCCGCTGGTTTCTCGGAGATACACAATATAAAAGGCCTGCTGATTTACAGTGAGTGGATCTTTCAGTGAAAAATGAGAACGGTGTTGAACGAATTGATCCTAAATATAGGAAGTTTTACTCACCTTTTCATCTTTCCCAATCGCTCCAGTACGCGCAAATGAGCTGATTAATATGAGACAGGTGATTGTGTAGCAGGTGGGGGAGGCCAAGGAGGTTAAGCTTTTTTCCTGTAACATTTTCCTTCAGAAATAACATGGAAGCAGAAGGAGTCTGTTGGGTTTCTAATTTATTGGCTGCATTCCTATTCCTATCTTCTTATATATACATACATATATATATATATATATATATACTGTTCATGTACTATTGTTTATTTAATTTTATACACCTAATTAAGCTGCAAGCCATAAAAAATATCCATTTTTAAAAATACTAAATCAAATTAATGGTACCAAATATTTATAAAAAATAACAGTAAAGTATAAATGAGAATTTGTTATCAAACACTTCAAAAATGTTTTAATATTAAATCTTTGATAAAATAAACTTATTTAGTAAAATATGTTTTGATACTAAATAAATCTATTTTATCAAATATTTGATATTAAAAAAGATTTGATATCAAATTATAAATTTGTAAAAGTAGATAATTTAAAAAGTTTTGATATTAAACTGTATTTTTGTAAATTTTAATATCATAAATGTAATTTAACATTTTTAAAACAAATATTTCAGAAATAAATAATTTGGTGTCACTTTATCTTATTTAATTATAAATAACCATATTATCCATAAAAATGATAATTAATCATATAAACTGCCTCCTCACTAAGTTTATATGAACAAGTCTGGCTGATCTGATGGGATGAATAAATTTTGGGATCTCTAACATCATCCCTATCACTAGGTTACATCTATACCTATAAAAGTTTGGGGATTGCTTTGCTTCTCCTTAAGAAGCTTTTACTCAACTTTTTCCTTCTTCACTTTTCAGCAAAACAAGGATCATCAACTATTAGGTATTATCTCAATTGCGTCTCCCCCCATGATATTCGCCTCAAAGCTTATGAACTGCACCCCACGTCAAACAATAGAAGGAAGATAATAAAAAAAGTCATATTGGAGGATAGGGTGATTTTTCTCATTATATTAATGTGCTGCTTGATTAGTTGATTTTTCATCTGCCCTTCTTCTCATTTTTCCGAGTCATTGTAAACCTTTTTCATTTGATTTTTCCACTTTCTTGACCTTGTTGGTTTTTTATATCCATAGATGGATGAGTCACCACATATGTTATGGGTGTATATTCTATTATTGCATACTCGTGAAGGTTTACAAATGAAGTTTTTTAAATGGGTTGAGATGTTCATACGACATGTTGTGTCTTTAGCTTAATAAATATGATAAAACAATATAGAATGTTTTTATTAATTTATTTGTAAATGGATGAACTTGAGTCTCTTTAGCTTTCTAAAGATAATGAAACTATTAGATGTATAATGTAAAAAATACAAGTATTTCTCGGATGATGCCATGACTTATTTGTATAGATGTGATTTCAAGAAAAAAAATATTAGTACTAGAATGATTAGAGAGGATCACAACTATCATGAACCACTAATACAACTGAAATATGCAAAATCTCATAATAGGTAGATGATCAAATTATTGAGCTAGAAGATGTAATAATAAAGTAGATAAATACCTTTATGATATGGTAAATGAGTAGAAAATGATGTTTTCAAAATTTTTATAAACATCCAACTCTATTTATATCAATATGATTAATGCACATAAAATTATGTGTTTAGATAGTTCTCCATATAAAGTTGTTTATTGATGAGTATGATTCTTCCCATGCTAAAATTTTGAAATATTCTATGAAACCAAAAAAATTAGCAACAATGTTAAGACTTGATTTAAAGAAAATAAATTGCATGAGAAGATACTTATAACACAATGATCTCATAAATCCAAATTGAATCAATATAAAAAATCGAAGAGACCATAATTGATTCTGACCATAAACATAGAAATTGATCAAAGTAGGATATATTGGACTGAAAATACCTACTTAATAAAAAAATCATTGGATAAAAAATAAATCAAAATTGGATTGAACTAAATTGTGATTCAATTTTTCGAAAAAACTTAAAAATGAAAAAAATGTAAATAAATAAATTTAGAAAAAATAAAATAAATTTAAATACTAATCAAACCAATTAAGAACCGTTTAAGGAAAGTTCAAAACTGGTCGAATTGGCCAGAAAATTGGACGAATAGGTAGAAAACTAGTTGAACCATGTCAAACTAAGTTAAACCTGCTAAAAAATCGATCAAATTGATCAGACCAATAGGAAATTGGTCAAACCGAATTAGACCACACAAATGATATGTGTGGGCGTGAGAGCGAGCAGTCACGTGTGGCGCACATGATCATCTCCCTAGCTACCTGTACTCTCGAACCAAGGAAATCGAGAAAAGAATCGACCATTTTTATGAGAAAATCGAACCATTTAAATGAACAAAAAATGATAAAAAAAATGATTGAAATAGGAAATTGGAAAATCCCAAGTGACCAATATGTCATAAAAATCATGGGGAAGAACCATTAAGTAAATTGGGTGGGAGAACCATACCTGAACCGGGTTGAACCATGGTGAATCGGATTTGATAATTCATTTTTCTAGATAACTTAAAAATGTCAATTTGGAGAATTGAGGTCACCACTAGATAGAAAATGAATTTATATTAATTTAGAAAATTTTAATTTTAAGAAAACCAGTCAAATCGGGACTGAACCGGCCTATTTTCGTCACCAAACTTGGTTAGACCAGACCGATCAATGAACAGTGTAATCGTCTTCTTTAGGATGATAGCACTGTTCATCAATGACAGAAAAAACTTTCATTTTCTAATGAGGGAATATTCCCTTTGATTATGACATTTTTTGAAGAGGATAAGCACAACCAATATGGAAACTGGTAGAGTAGAGGGTCCTTGAGCTCCCTTTATAAAGAGCTCCCCTCCATTCATCCTCCACATACCTTGAACCTTCGAAAAAAGAGAAGTGCTTCATTTTCTGGTGAAGCTCAAACCAGAGCTCCAACTTGGGCAGTTCTCTCAACCTTAGAAGACGAATTCGGGTCCTATAGATCCCAGAGGAAGTCATCTACCTAATGACACCCTCCATTCTGCCTAAGGACCACTGGAAAAGTGCTGGCGAGTCCAAATAGTGATGCAGCTCTGTCGGTCCCAAAGCTACCCTATTTTTGCCAATCCGAATTCGACCAATTTAGATCTCCTATGGCCAAACCAAGCCTTCCCCTAGCATCTACAACTCGCACTCGACCTCCCAAAGGAAAATGGTAAGTCAATTCGGCCCTCCCTTATCATAATAGTTAAAATAAGGGAACCTCACCAAGGAGCATAAGTGGTTAAGGATATCATGGAATGGTAAGTGTGACTTGCTTTGGAAAAAGAAGAGTGGCCAAATAGGAAGCAATTGGAAACAATAGAATGATCAAGGGGAATAAAAGATGCCCTACGAAGGATCGAGAAACAAAATTGACTACACCTTATAAAGGGTGACATGATGGACATCAGGGACGAGAGAATCATAGAGATTATTGCACCAGATAGTTGGACAAGAAAATAGTAGAGATGAGGAAGTTAACGAACTGACCCTCGGGGAAAACAGGGATTTAAACCCTGGCAAAGATGGGAGAAGTGAATAAGTCCAATGTTAGAAAGAAGGATGAAGGAAATCCTTAAAGAATAAATGGCCAAACTCAAACCATGAGAAGAATCAGGTGAGCCTCTAGCAAGGCGATCAAGGGACATTGAAACAAGGAGGATATGAATGCCTCCTAAAAAGAGATAAGATTAGTACTGGGATGCAAGCCAAAATAATGGTAGAGTACAAATGACGTGCCACAAGATTCCCCAAAGCAGGGGTAAGTAAGAGATGATGACATTAAAGGATGTCATAAGGTTAACCTAAAGGTAGATACCCAAGAAGATGAAGAAAAGAGGAAATTTGGGAAAAGAGGATTGAGCCTACCAAGAAATCATACATACCCCAACAAGGAGAAAAGAACCCAGTTAAAGTGGAATAGAACATAAAATCACAAAGGGAATGCAAGTTGGGATAAAGGACCAATAACAAGGGAAATAAACCCAAAACTTAAAGAGTAAGTTAAACCCAAGGAATGGGTACTTGGGAAGATAACATCAAAAGATGTCGTACAAGTAAGAGAGTGGTGGACTACTCATAATAGGGAAATAGAGGAAAGTACATCTAAGAAATCCTGGAGAAGTAAGCCCTCTAGTTAAGGATTGGTTGAAGGAAATGACCACTGACATCAAGACTAGTCGTGATCCACATTCACTCAATAAAGCCTACGGAATGAACGGCTAGGCATAGGGTGGAATACGTGATATAGGACCGATAATCAAAAGTTCCTCAAATAAGGAACAAGGGAAGAATTGGAAACTTCAAGATGATGAAAGATTAAAAGTGGGCAAACACCCAAAAATAGAGAAGAGTGTAAGGAGGTAAAGGGAAGGAACCTTCAGGGAATGGTAAAAGCATAACTTTAAAATGGAAGTCTCTATCTTTAAGAACATAGTAGAGAATGAAAACCATAAAAAAGAGACCTCCTCAAACAAGGAAGCAATATATAGACCAAAAAGGGTCAACTCGGAATAAGGAATGGTGTAATGGTCACAAGCGAGCAAGAATGGATGCAAGAAAGGAAAGCCCTCGAGTAAAAGACGCCATCGTAAATGAGAAAGGACATGTAGTTCTAATAATCCCAAGGAAAGGTGACCTAAGAAAGATCGAGTCCGTTAGTCAAACCTAAGAAATGTAATCGGAGTTGTAGTAAACCAAAAATGGAGGAAGGACCAAAATAAGATAAGGAAGAAAGTATGTCAAAACCCACAGGGTTATGGAAAAAAAGACCTAAAGGATGCAAAACTAAGAGCATCAACAACTAGGGGAATGAGTGGAAATGAGGACAGTCAGATATATATGGAACGTCCATCCCAATGACATGAATAAGAACCCCTAAGAAGAAGAGCCTTACCCTAAGTAGAGTAAGAAGTAGACCTAAGGAGGTACCTTGGGATGGGTAGTTTGGACATGATGGATCGTGATACACTGCATGGAGTGAGTGAAAGATAGAAAGGGAGAAAGACTTCTTAAGTGCATGGCGAAAGGACTAAGTGAAGGAAATAACCAAAGTGATAACATGTTGAGCAACCCAAGAGGACATCAAGGGAAGTCACTCCTAGGGCAAAGGATTGCTGACTTAGTTTTGGGGAAAAAACCCCAAAAGGAGGGGAGAGTTGTAAACCTCGTCCTTTAAAGATAAGAAAACTAGGAAAAAAACTGGTCGTTTTAGAAGAGAAAATCGAACTAGTTTACGAACCATAACTAATAAGGAAAGGGTAAAATGGGAAATTAACAAATCCTGAATGACTCAAAGAGTCATAAAAATCATGGAAAAGAACCTTGGGACAAATGGGAAGAGAAAACCAGACTAGTTTAGGGTGAACTGGACATAAACTGGCTTGAACCGGTTTGAACCATACTTGAACTAGTTTCTAAATTCATTTTTCTTGGTAGCTTAAAATATTCAAATTGGGAAATCGAAGCCATCATTTGATAGAGAATGAATTTAGATTAATTTAGAAATTTTTAATTTTGAGAAAACCGGTCGAATCAGGCTTGAACCGGTTGATTTTCGCCATTGAACCGGTCAGACCAATACGGTCATGTTCGGAATAGTATCATCTTCTTCCTCAAGATGATAACACTGTTCATAAATATAGAAAACTTCCTTCTTCGATGAAGGTGTAACGACTCCAATCAAGCCATTTTCGGGCAAGGATAAGCTCAACCAAAATGGAAAGTGGTTGAGCAGAGGGTCCCCGAGCTCCCTATATAAAGTGCTCCTCTTCATTCATCCTCCATATAACTCAAATCACCATTCTCTGTCAACTGCTCAATTTTCCAGCGAATCTCGAACCATAGCTTCGACTTAGGCCTTTTTCTCAACCTCAGAAGGAAAGGTTGGATCCTATAGACTTCGGGGAAAGTCAGCTACTTGACAGCAACCTCCTTTCAGTCTAGAGGACTACTGAAGAAGTGCTGACAGAATCAAACAGTGCAGCAGCTCCAAAGGACCGAAGCTGCCCTATTTTGGTCAAGCT
Organism: Trapa incisa; assembly: GCA_030064435.1. NCBI lineage: Eukaryota > Viridiplantae > Streptophyta > Magnoliopsida > Myrtales > Lythraceae > Trapa > Trapa incisa. The sequence continues at coordinate 9,783,626 of CM057775.1, read as the reverse complement.
GAATTCGGCCAAATTCAGCCCTCCTCCAACCAAACCAAACCTCTCTAATACCCCCACGACCCTCACACAACCTCAACAAAGCTAAAAGGTAAGCAAACTCGGCCCTCCTTCGTCAGTAGAGTTTAGTTCAAGAGAGAGAAAGTAACAGATTTCGTGATCATATTCCCACTGATCCTAGCAGTAATTTTCCCAATTATCGATACTAGAAGGAACCTCCAAATGAGAGCTACCTCCCCAGATCAAGAGCTCAGACCGCCGCACCTCTGACGGTAAGCTTTCGAAGCTCTCTCTCTACAAACGATTTTTCAATGAAGCTCCGTTTGAGCTCGTTTTGGACTCAAACCATATGATTCAAATCTCAATTGTATTGTATGGAAGTGTAGGAATTGATTCATACCTTCAATTGGAACAATTAACCCCGATTTAATGGCCAATTTGAAGAAATCAAATTCGGTCAATTTGAAGGGGAGAAATTGGGGAAAATTTTGATAAAAATTGGGTATTTTAGAAAATTGAGGAACCTCTTTGCCATTTCTCAAAATTGAATGCCATTTGACCATGAGAAAGATGTTGGAGGACCAATTAGTCAATTTTTGGAACATTTGAGGTCAAATTACCATTTTTGGAAAGTGTGGGCAAATTGTAATTTTTGAAAAGTTGGGGTCCAAATTGGAAATTTGGAAAACTTGAGCCCCTTACACAATTTTGAGTAAATTGAGGACCCAAAGGGAATTTTGTAAGACTTAGGACTCAATTTGGGATAAATTAGCATTTGGGACCTAAAGTTAAAGAAAATGAACTTTAGGGACCTAAGTACAATAAACTAACAATTTTGAGCCTAGTTGCTCATACGTGAGAAAACGATGGCTGTCATGTCCAACCTAAATTAATAAGGATGCCCAAATTGTGTAGGGATGCAAAGACCGTAATGCCAGCAAGGAAAAAGCTAGTGTGGAAGTGGAAAACTGACAGGGGACGAACACGTCACGGTCATCAGGTGAGTGAGCTTAATTATAAATCATACCCGATTGTGGTGGTGAGGTTTTAAAAATGAAAAACCACTTGTGAGTAGGCTAATTTACACATCATAATGGCTGGGATGATGATCACTAATTTTAACGGATAAAACCTACTTACAGGTCGTAAGTAGAGATAATCATATTCGGTCGGTATGATGAGTTTCCTTGAGGAAATGAGAAACTCGCCCATTGATTGTAAGCGAAGATATCAGCACACCCGATTAGTGTGATGAATTAAAAAATGATTTTTTGTCAAAAGTGTCCTTACCTGACTATGTGCCAATGCTTAAAATATTTTGGAGACCTTCTTGATGGGAGCTAAAATAGCTCAGATAAGCGAGGGGCCTTAGTTTTTGAACTTATGGGGCTAAATGCCTAGTTTTGGAAAAACATGTACAGTGGGCCCAAGGCCAATGGGCATAAGTAGAAGCTCGTAAACAAACATGTTTAAGAAAGAGCCATGAAAATTTCTAATAAAATTGGTTGTATGATTTCGCCACGGTACCAAGCGAGGACCGACAATACTCAATGAATTGGCGGTAGTGCATCAGGGCTAGGTCGACAGACCGGCCTAGACAAATAGTTGCTGGTTGGGTTGAGCATCAGGGTCGTTGGACTGTTGGCACCAAAGATAATGACTATATGTGAAAAACTCTTGTTTGTGCATGCACTTATGGTAAGGGACCATCAAGACACCCTAGGGGGTAGTGATGAGTCCCAAGGACTGTTAGATGATATGGGGGCGATAAGGGCAATTTTGTTGTGCGAGTCAGCATGAAGCTCTGGGAGCTTCTTGTACATGAGACCGAGGTGGGGTCAAGATGAGGTCTCCATCCTCATACAGACATGAAGTGTTATTCAGGTCTGGGGGTCGGATGTCTGGGACGTTCCACTCAGACCCAGGGTAGAAGTAGACGTGCTACTATCTTAGGGGAAAGTAAAGACTCTCCGAGCCACAAGTGGGTGCAGTGGACGGGTTACACCTACGAATGTGTGTACCTTCCAGATGAAGGGCATGTATTTGTTTGCTAAATGCCTTCGGGGCAAGGGAATGGGCTAAAAGAGTTAAACACACCTAATATAGTAATGGGAAAAATTTTTGAAAACCAAACTTTGAGGAAACCTTTCTTTTTAAAGGAAATGATAACCTTGGCATGGTTTGATAAACAAAAGCTATTTTGAAAACTCACTCCCAACCTTTCAAGAGTAAGGAGATATAACAAAAGAAAATGTGAAGATGTACCCTCCGTCAGGTATGCTTAAAGTTCCTTTTAGGTTTGAATTTGATTGATTTATGCTATTCCATGGAATAATGTTTGAATTTACACCCGGCTCTTGATTAAAAGAAGGAGAAACCCCTCTTAAACAAAGGGAGCGGCAGATTGATCATGGGGATCTGAACCAGGTACAAATTAAATCTCCAGTTTTGTTTAATGTTATTCCAGGAAGACATGACAGGTACTACGCCTGACTCTTCCCGACCCAGGGGAGGAATCCCTCATTGAGGTCAGGGAGAGTGGCGGGTTGATCACAAGGCTCCAACCAAACTAGGTCGGGGCGTGACAGCCCGCTTGAGCCAACACACCCCTAGTATGGGTTCCAGCATTCTCTCATGGGTTGGGGTGGAGTAGGACTACCAAGTGCTCTTTGGATTCTGACTTCATGGATCACATCTATCCCATATTTCTCCAACACCATGGCCTCATTTTCGTAGGCCTACTGCATCAGATTCACTAGCTCGGGCCTCACTCGAATCGGCGGGAGCTTATGGAACACACTCACATAGTTGACCTAAGCTTCCCAGTAGTTGGTCCATGCTTCCTCTTGAGCTAGGGTTCGCCCCAACTATCAGGGAGTTGGGGGAGGTGTCTGGCCCCTTTTGGGTGATGCTTTCTTTGTCGGGGGAGGTCTTGGTTTCCTCGAGATTGCACTTTTTTCTACCGGGGGCATGTTTACTCCATGGGAAAGGATGGGTGGTGTGAGCATTTTCTTTATCTGCTTGAAGATGACATTTTGATCTATGAACATTTTCTCGGATAGGACTTGCTTGTATATGCATGTCCCCTTACTATCCCTTTCGCTTAATGTAAATATACGTATGGGGTGGTTTCATTTGGCTAATCTCTTCAAGCCCAACTCTGTCCTACAGGGTTGGATGGTTTTTATTCAGTGTTTCTAGGCTCGGTCTTTGATACTTGCTTGGAAAACCTCAGGCTCTAATACCACTAAAGTTGTCATGCCCCGACCCAGTTTGGTCAAACTCCGTGAGCAATCCGCCACCTTTCCTTATGCTAGTTAGGTAATTTTACCCATGTGGAGAAAGGAAAGTAAAGGCGTTAACTTAGTCAGTCTTTCCAAAGCAAGAATATCAAATTTATTTGAGGGTGAGCTCGTACCAGATAGGGTAATGATGTCTAGTTTTGATGTTCATTGTCCTCACGACCCATGTGCCTCCGTGGAAATATTTAAGGGAGCATGAGTCTCCTAACTTAGCGAGGGGTTAGCTACCAATGTATCTTAGCTCTTAAAATTGAGTTTAAGCCATTTGTTTGAACCATCCCTTCTCATAAAGGGTTCACACGTTCGTAGAGCAGTCCCCGACTGCTTCACTTGTGGACCGGAGCACCTTTTCCACTAACCCTAATAGAAGTCCATGACTTCTACCCTAGGTCTGAGTGGTCATCAATTGTCTGACCCTCAGACTCGAGTCATACTCCGTGTTTGCAACATGGGACGAGACCTCTCTCCCTCCGACCTTGGTCTCCATGCGCATGAATCTCCTGGAGCTTCTCGACATACTAGACGACAAACCGCTCTTATGCTCCCTAGGTCGTCCAGTAGCCCTTAGAACCACCACTACCCCATATCGGGCACCTTGATGGTTCTGAACTTATGGCAAGCATAATCAATAAGTTTCATTAGTTATAGCCACCATCTTTGGTGTTACTAGCCCAACGGACCGGACAACCCAGCTTCGAATCTATAGCTACTAGCCGAACGAGTTCGATGACCCGTCTTCGGCTTAGCAGCTTCTAACCCAATGAGTTCGTCTATCCGGCTTTGGAACAGTAACAAATTCACACAATTATCCAATTATATGAGAGTTTTCAAGCACAAAATCCTTATCTTGTGGACAGGACTACACACGTGCCTATTGGCCTTGGGCCCACTCAAACGGTACTAGCCTTACCATCGCATACTTCATGTTTTCATTAGGATAACCTCCCAAAAGTTTTAAGCTTATTCAATCAGTTAGGGGAGGCAGTCCTGGGAAATCATTTTTAAATTAGGAAAACTGTATTAATCAGCCCAACCAGGCGTGATGCTAAACTCACTCACCTGGTGTGCAGTGATGTGTTCGTCTGACTTGGTCCCGATCCATGTCGTGTTTCTCTTCACCAGTCCTTGAATACCCGAATTTATATCATTTGAATATTATTATAAGAGATCAGCAAAAAGGATCATATATTCTTAGGTATTTGCACCCAAGTCCTTAATTTATGCCCTAATTATGATTGGGCCCAACTTTTTCCCTCAACTTTCCTTTAATTACAATTCATTCCCCAATTTTTTTTAGAAATTACCGAATTGCCCCCAAATTTCTCAAAATGACCTATTAGCCCCCAATTTCTTTGAAATTGCTCCTTAGCCCTTGATATGTTTCCAAAAACTACACTTACGACACTCAATTTCAGAAAATCCCCAATTTCCCCAAATCTCTTCCCTAATTCATCACTTTTGGCTCGAGATCAAATCTCATCAAATTGGAAGGTAAAACAATTCCAATTTCCTCATAGCATGCTACTAATAAGTTTTCTACCTCTCCACAATCAGCCCATGCTTTGAATTGTCATTTTTTGGATTCGAAACAAGCTCAATCGGAGCTTCACTGAAAAATCAAACTTAGAGAGAGAGTTTTGAATTCTTACCGATGGAGGTGGGGTTATGAGAGCTTTGGATTTGTGGAGTTAGCCCTCATCAGGAGGATGCTCCGAGGATCGGAATTCACCCCAATTGGTGTCCTAGGAAGGGGGAATTTGCTCAGTAAACTCCTACCACTTTATCTCTCTAGAACTATATGACTTAGATGAATCGAGGTGGAATGGGCTTACCTGGAGACTGAAAGGGATCGATGGTCATCTTAGGGAACCATGGGAGGTCGGTTTCAACTACCGGAGGCTGGAGGTGTCCTAAATTTTGCTCGCCGGAGGTTTACTACTTCGAGCCCATCAAAGTAACTTCACTGTGCATTCACTCTAGCGTTCCTCCCAAAGTTCTTTGGTCAGGCTAAGGGTGTGGCTAGTCAGAGGACTTCCCCCCGGTTCTATTAACACCAACTAGAGCTCCTTGGGTTGAGAAAATGCCCAACGCTAGAGCTCTGGTATACACTTCGCTAGAAATGAGACTGTCTGTCTTTAGGGGTTGCCCCAACGGTGGGGAGGACGAGTGGTAGAGTGCTCCTTATATAGGGGCCTCGGCAACTGAAAAGGCTACTTGCTGACATCAGACTCAACGTTTGACTTGCCCTACTCCGACGGTGGCGGCAAATTTTCTGGACGAGGAGATCTAGTCTCCCCTTCGGCACTCACGGTCCACTGTCAGTCTAAGGTTGAAGATGACAGTTCACCAAAAGTGCAAGCCTCTCACGTGCAAACTTGCCATGTGATGCTCCATGATTGTCTATAATTGCTGATGTGGCTCCTTACTCAGCAGCCTAGTCAGCCTTTTACTCATTGACCAAACATGTGGTGGCCTCCCATTGGCTACTAGTTTCAACGTGGCTACTGACCGTGTTCGATCAGTCGTTGACCATGACACATGGAATCCTCTGATTGGCTAATTTAAATGCATTAGATTTCCCTCCTAACACACAATGCCACTATAAAGTGACAGCCTCTAATTGGTTGAGGTACTTCAATGTGGCACTATCATGTGTCGACATCTTATTGGTCGGTCATTTCTCTAACATCCTTATAAGACATGGCGTCCTCGCCATGTGTCAGCTCCTCATTGGTTGGTCTTGTTGACTGGGCCTTTTCAGCATTGACCATTAATTGGGACACATGTCACTCTTCTATTGGTCGACGTTGCTAATGGATTTTTCTCCTTTGACCGTTGATCGATGACATGTGTCACACTTTCATTGGTCAGCATTTCTAGTCGTTGACTGTGGCTAACTGGGCGCGCTTCGCCATGTGTCGCACATTGATTGGTCGCACCTACTAACTGGGTGTTGGCCTAGCGGCGATCCGTTGATCGGCTGGACCATTGACCGGTCTAGTCCGACTGGGTTTGGTGACCCTAAATCGTAAATCGACTAGTTCAGGTCCAATTCAACCAGTTTTCCAAAAATTAAAATTTTCTATATTCATTTTCTATGTGATGGTCACTTCAATTTTCCAATTTTATATTTTTAAGCCACCTAGAAAAATAAAGTTTTGAACCGGTTCTTCACAGTTCAATCCGGTTCAGGTCTGGTTCACCATGAACCGGTCTGATTCAATCCACTTCATGGATCTTCTCCATGACTTTTATGATTTATTGGCTACTTGGGATTTTCCAAATTCTTTTTTTCACCCTTCTTTAACAAATCAATTTTGTTTAGATTCTCAGTTTTTCTCTTGAAAATTTTTGGTTTTTCCAAATCTGGCCTTCCTATGACTAGGTACGGGGTTTACAATCAAGGTACAAAGTATAATTTACGTTTAGCCAGTTTTGATAACGTTGTTTCGGGAAACATTTGGTTGTTTAGCCTTTATCATGTTTTAATAATGATGGTTGGTGATACTGTCAGAGTAAGAAGAGGAGTGGCCAGTTGTACACTGGTCTAGTTGTCCAAACTGGGATAGTTGTGACAGTAAGAGTTGATAGAACAATGATAATAATTAAATGATAAAACACCTTACATGTGTTTGATATGAGCGGTATCATGAGACCTTTGATATGGGATATTGATGATTTCATGGGCTACTACCTTGAGGGATTAACCTTAGAAAGGATTAGGATATGGGACGATTTATCGACTAGTGGGTCGGGTAGCCCGTGCCTATGAGGGCAAAACCATAAATTCATAAGTGAATTATGAGATATTGATTTATGGAATAGCAAAAGAAACTGACCCCTCTATTTGCTAAACATTATAGAAGAGCAAGGGATCACTCGAGCAGGACAGAGAATGGAATCTTAGGAGCCCTCGAAAAGAACAAGTTCGGGGACTCAAGGTTAGTGGGCTTGATGACGAGTCCTATTGGACCGACCGGGGCAATTAATTAAGATGCTTGTGTAATTTTGTGATTTTAAGTAGAAATATGGCTTTTAAACACATATAAGTAGTGCAAAACGAATAAGTCCATGCCCACGAAAATGAACATGATTTGAGAAGCTCAACAAGGGTCGATTATAAGATCGGGGCATGTGATGTGAAACCGAGGTAATTGTGTGGCCTTAAGCATTTATGTGATTTGGCAAGATGGCCAATAACTGCTTGGGCTCCCAAATATGTGTCATATGTTAAATTAGTGACCAAGCATAGAACATGCCATGATACATGAGTCTAGGGTTGGATGGCTGACCCTGTGACATGGTGAGACGGTTTGGTGACAAACAAGACTCTCGATAATCACATGTGTGTGTGTGCACCATGTTGTTATGTTGTATGCTTTATTATTATATCAGTATATATACTAGTAATTGTGAATATGGACGCATCCTCGACATCCACATATGATTTGAAATAAAGAACTAAACCGGGGGAAAACCCCAAATACTTCTGAAAGAAAACCGAGTGTGTAAACCCCACCCTTTTGAGTTAAGGAAAACCGGGAAAAAAATCGGTGAAACCGAGTAAGAAAACTGAACCGGTTCACAAACCCATTTATTGGGGAATGGGAAAATTAGAGAAATTTCAACTCCCTTGTGACCCAAAGAGATTTATAAACTATGGGAAGGAACCTTAGAACAAAGTGTGAGAGAAAAATCAGACCGGTTTAGGTGAACCAGACCCGAACTAGATTTAAACGGTTTAAGAACCAAGTCAATTTATGAATCGGAACCCATAGGGAGATGGTAAACTGGAAATTTTATGGACCCTAAGTGACCTAAGGAGTCAAAAAGTCAGGAAAAAGGACTTTATGGTTAATTGGAGATGAAAACGAAACCGGTTCAGGTGAGTCGAATCCGAACCGGATTGAACTAGTTTGGACCGGTTTGAAACATTATTGAACCGGATTCTAAATTCATTTTTCTAGGTGGCTTAAATAATTCAAATTTGAGATTTGAGGCCACCATTAGATAGAAAATGAATTTAGATGAATTTAGAAATTTTTAGATTTGAAAAACTCGATCGAATGGGGGGAGGGGGGGTGAATCAGTTGGTTTAAGCTTTGAACACGGTTTAGAATAGTGTCATCTTCTTTCTTCAGATGACAGCACAGTTCACTCACCAAAAAATCTGTTCAATATGTTTCCGACCATCAATGCCTGTCATAAAGGTGCCAAACGAACGGTCGACGAGTCCCCGAGCTCCCTATATAAATAGCCCCTCTCCATTCATCCTCTCGACACCTGAAAAGCTCACTCTCTCTCAATAGCTCCATTTTTCAGTGAAGCTCGAACCAGAGCTTTGATATAAGGTCATTTCTGAGCTAAAGAAGGTGAGGTCGGGTTCTTTAGGACCGAGGAGAAATCAGCTACATGCCTGTAGTTTCCGTTTGCTCCAAGGGTTGCCGGAGAAGTGCCGACGTGAGGGAATAGTGAAGTAGTTTAGGCGGACTGAAGCTGCCCTGTTTCGATCGAGTTGAAATCAGCCATTTTGAGACCTCCTCATGCCAAACCAAGCCCTCCCACAACTGAATTAGAATGGAAAGGTAAACCAATTTGGCTCCACTCGGCAATTTCCGACCGGTGCTAGAGAAAGAACTGACATAATTTTGGTGATGAAATTCTAACTCAATTTGGCATCAATTAATGCGATTCTTGATTCTAGGACGAACCTCAAGACGAGAGCTATCTGCCCAGATCAAAAGCTCGGACCGTCATACCCCTGACGGTAAGCTTTCGAAGCTTTCTCTCTCTACAGTTTGTTTTCCGGCAAAGCTCCGTTTGAGCTCGTTCCGACATCAAAACTTACGATTAAAAGTGCTATTGAATCGTATGAAGATTTAGGATCTCAATTTTAACTTCAATTTCAATAATTAGATTTGTTTGATTGGTCAATTTGATAAAATCATATTCGGCTATGTTAGGGAGTTGAAATTGGGGGAAATTTTGGGGATTTTGGAAAATAGATGCAATTTTATAAAATTGAGGGTCAACTGGGCATGATAAAAATGTTAGAGGGCCAATTGAGGAAGTTTAGAATTTTTGGGGTGAAACTTGCCATTTTTGTAAATGAAGGGTAAAATGGTAATTTTGGAAAAGTTTGGGGACTAAATTGGGAAATTAAACCCCTTTTTGTGAAATGGAATAAATTGAGGTCTTAATATAAATGTTAAAAGTTTTGGGACTCAATTTGAGGAAAAACTGGTATTATGGACTTAAAGTTATAGAGAAATAACTTTAGGGACCTAATTGCAAATAAATAAAAGTTTGGTTTTCTCATTCATTTGGAATGAATGAAGACTATTAGGAAGAAGGATAATGAACCGAGCTGTTCATATCATGTAGGAACACAAAGTACCAGGAACGCCAACAAGGGCAAGCTCACGTGAATACAAAGAATCCGTCTAGTGGAATTCACTACATTAATGGGTGAGTGGGATTTTATATCATACCCAGTTGGGAATGATAAGTATCTCGAAATAAAAACCTACTACTAAGTGGTATTTTAAACATCACAACTTAGAGGAGTGATGTGAAAATCATGCAGAAAAACTAATTAGTAGTTGTAAGTAGATCATACCTGGTTGGTATGATGAAACTTCATCAAAGGAAGTTGAAAACCCGTTCATCGATTATGAGTGGAGATGTCCTTATACCCGGTCAGTATAATGGACAGTTGAAAACATATTTTTGTCGGAAGTGCTCTCCCCTAACTGTGTGCCAATGCTTAAATGATTTGGGAGACCTTATTGACAAGAGCTCGAATAGCTCTTATAGGCCGGGGGGCCTCGGTTTTGGAACTTGGGGGCTATTATGCCCAGTTTTGAAAATCTGGAACAAGTGGGCCATAGGCCAGTGGGCACTAGCAGGAGCTCGTAAAAAAACATGATATATGTGCCATAAAAATTTAATAAATGAATTGTTTGGCAATGGTACCAAGACAGAACCGACATATTCAGTCACCTAGTGGCAGTGTGACATGACAGGTCTCCGGACCAGTCAAGACAAATAGCTACAGGTTGAGTTGAGGGTCAAGGCCGTTGGACTAGTGGCACCATAGATTATATGGCATGATAAGAAAATACTATTTGTGCATACACTATGATTATGGGACCATCAAGATGCCCAAGAGGGGTAGGGATGAGTTCTAAGGGCATTGCACAACCTGGTGGATATAAGGGCAGTTCGTCGTACCAAGTGACCGTGTGAAATTTGGAGTAACACCAAGCGCATGAGACCGAGGTGGGGACGACATGAGATCTTTGTCCTCATATGTTCACAAAGAATTGATTTTAGGATTAAGGGTCGGATGTCACGTACATCCACTCATTCTCAAGGTAGAAGTGGACGTGCTTCTATCTAGTGGCCGGTAAAGTCACTCCGACGCCACAATGGGTTTAGTGGACGGGCTGACCTATGAATGTGTGTTTGACCTTCATGATGAAGGATGTGTGTTGGGTGATGACACACCGTGATTAATAAGGAAATGGTGGTAAAAACCGAGATTTGATATGAAAGGATTTTTGAAAGAAAGGAGTCTGGCACACTCCAATACAAGTCTTTTTCCTAAAAGTTAAAAATTTTGAAAAACCCATTCACTGAGTACTCGTACTCACCCCTCCCTTATATCCCTTTTAGGAAATTTCGGAAAGCCAACCATTAAAGTCCATCAACTAAGACGTCTGTGAGACGTGTGCGATAAATTTAAAATATTATGTAGTTTTGATTTATTTTATTCCAGGAAAATGTGCAAGTTTAAAGGACACCTTACTCTTTACGGTTTATAATAAGGGGAAACCCTTTAATAAATCGGGAGAGTGGCAGGTTGTTCATGCGAATCCAACCAAACCAGGTCGGGGCGTGACATCTAGAGGGGTATTATAGCATGTTTCCTTCATTACATAATCAAGAATAGAAAATATAGTAACTAATAGAATTGATATTAAAATTTTCAGATGGCTCCCAGGAGAGTAATCAAGAAAACTAGAAATGACTCTATTCAATATCTTGTCCTCGTAGGAAGACAACCCTAGAAGCTTCCCAATGCCTGAGGTATGATAGAAGTCTCAAAAGCCAAATGAGGAAGTATCTTGGAAGAATGGTGTCAGGACCTATTGAGGGCACAATCTAAGTATAAAGGAAGCCAAGCGTGAAGCCATAAACGCCAGCTAAGGGGCATATAACCTTACATAGGAGGACACTTATCAAGAATTTCATAGCTCCCTAGTTATTTTATGATCATTTTCTATAATTGGGCCAAAACACCCAACATACTGTACTTCTCTATTAATGAAGTACTCCAAATTCCTAAAAACCCTATCCCTCAAATGATGTGATCTTCAAGGAAGATGTCCCTAAGGAAAGTGACCAAATCTACCTGTACTATCATAGAAACTAAGGAGAATCCCATCCAAGTTAAGGAAATTGAATTAGTGAATCGAGAAATCTAGGAGGACTCTTAGAGTGATTAGTTGATAAAGAAGACTTCAAAAGCAAAACTCTCAAGGTATCCAGACTCAAGGACAAAGGAGCACCAAAACTAATAATTCCCTAGAAAAACGCCAGGAGGAATCACTAATGCTCACATAATTACAAGCATGAATAATAGGGACACTGCGTGGGGAAGTGTCCAACCCTACTAAGGACATGAATCAAGTTAACCTATAGGGGAATAAGACACGAAGTGAAAAACTGTCTCACACCACTAAGAGTCAGGGCAATATTTTCCAAGAATAATTCCCATACATCTATAAAAAAACCCGAAAGGATACCATCTTTAGAAAAATAACTCCTGCTCGGAACTTCAATTACATCCAAGAGTAAGCTCTTCAAGATTCTAGCATAATGGTATGAAGAGAAGGAAAAAGGGACTAAAGGTAGGACCTCGATAAACCACAAATAGAACTAAGAGAACTCTCCCTTGAAAGAAGAAAATTCTAAATATTGGGAGCAAAGAAGGGAGAGAAACCACAAGAGAAGACAAGATGAACATTTGACGACAAAAGGGATGTATTGGGATTACAGGAATGAATCACCTTGGAAAAAGCATTGAAGCCAAATAGGAATTTTGGACCAACATGACAAAAGAAAGTAAGTCATTACAACAAGATAGTCAAAGAAAATAAATGACACCCAAAGGAAGACTGAGAGGTAGAAAGGACTACACTCTAAAAAGGCCAGTGAGATGGACATTAAGGACAGGAGGACTCGAGAAACAACTGCCCTAAGAAACTTAGACCAAAGGAATGGTGGAGGCGAGGTAGTTAACAAACTAATACACGGGAAAGTCATAATTTGAGTTCCAACAAAGAAGAGAGAGGCGGAAAGGCCAAATACTCGGGAAAAGAAGGATGGAAGAAATCCTTAAAAGGACCAAAGGCCAAATTAACGACTAAACTCAAGCCAAGAAAGGAATAGGCAAGCCTTTCACATAATGGTCAAGAAATCTTGAAACATGAAGGATTTGAACATTCCATAAAGAAATACACTTTGAAAGTAAACTTTGGAGGGATGCATACGACTAACTACCTTTGAAGGAACCATTGATGAGCGGATGGACATAACGTGGAGTACAAGGAACCAACGCTTAATTAGGAAATGTTTCAAAGGAAGGAAGTATCGTGATGGCCCAGTGTGACCTGTTTGGAGTGAGCAGGAGAACCAATTAATAATCCTAGGAGAACCAAGTAGAAAGAAGAAACTAGTAGCAATAGATGGTCAATGAGAATAAACAAAATCCTAAGAAAGGCTGAGATGTAGTAAAGACTACACTCTATGAAGAACAAGAGGATGGGCATGAAGGATGAGTGATACAACTACCCAAATGATTGGATCAAAAAAATAGTGAGAAGGAGGTAGTTAAAGAACTAGTTTTCTAGAGAACCATGGATTTAAATCACGATAAAGAAGGGAGGAGTGAAAAGGCCAAATCATTGGAAAAGAAGAACGAAGGAAAATTCTTAAAAGAAATCAATGGCCAAAAACTGGATTTTTAATTAAAAGTCTTGAGATAGTTAAGAGAACCTCTCGAAGGGTGATCAAGGGATTTTGAAACTAGGTGGATGTGAGCTCTAGACATGTACTGAGGTACGAATGAGAATGAGGATGGAGTACGAAAAAATGTGTACGTAGGATCTTAACAGTAAAGGTAAGCATAAAAGAATAGCATCAAGGGACATCATTTAAAGTTAGGTGCCTTCAAAGATGTATGGAAAAGAAATTATGGGAGAAAAGGGTAAGAATCCTCCCAAATAAGGAAATCCTAAGATATGATACATGACGTAATAAAGAAGAAATGGAACTAGGTGGCGAGAGGTAAGGAGACGAATTCACAAATAAAATGCATGCTAAGGTGAAAGAAACCCAAGGAAGCATATTAAGAGGTGTTGTGGCAAGTAAGAATGAGTGGACTATCCATAATAAGGTAAGGAAGGAAAGAACGTTTGAGAAATGTTGGGAAAGTATGCCCTCCAAATAAGATGTGGTTATGGAAGAATAACCACAATTGGTAAGACAGACTGTAGTCCACACACGTATAATGAAGCCTAAAGAGTGGATGACTGAGCATAGTATGAAGTACAAGAAATAAGATTAGTAAGTTCCTCAAATAAAGAATAATGGATGAAATGGAATTTTAAGATGGGAAAGGATTCTAAGTGGGCAAATGCCACAGTATAGAAGGAAAGAAAGGAAAACAAAGGAAGAAACCTTCAAGGAATGGTAAGAAGGTTGAGCATGTAGCTCCTAGAACGAAAGTCTCTACCTTGAGGAACATATTAGAGAATGAAATTGTAAAAAGGGAACACCCCGAACAAAACAATAGACTGAAAAGGGTCAAACGGGAATAATAAACTATGAAATGATTACGAATAAGTAAGAGTGGATTAAGTGCAAAGAAAATCCTTGAGTAAAGGATGTTATTGGGAATGAGGATGGAACTAAGAAAGGATGAATCCCAGCATGTCAGTAAAACATCTGGAAATCAAAATATTGGAACCAGAAGGACTCAATAAGGAAGTTGAAAAAGGACGAGTGGGTAAGGAGAAATGACACTGTTTTGTAAGTTGATGTGGACAACGGTAAAGGTAGTCAAGGAATACTACCAAAAGAAAAGGGGGGGGGGGGGTGAAGTTATACAATCCCTTAAAGGTTGGAAAGTTAGGAATAATCCTAAAGGAGATGTTCTGGAAATCTAATGGACATAAATAAAAGATCTAGAAAATGTCATGTTGTAAAGGGTAGGTATACTCAACAGTCCCGAGGAAAACATGACTCAAAATAAGGAAGAGTCGGTTAGTAAAAAATAACAATGTCAAACATAAAATTTGGACTGAATTGTAATGAGCAACAGATAAAGGAAGAGTCAAAATAGGACGAAAAGGTAATGACAAGGAAATCCGTGAAAACAGGTATGTGATGCTCTAAAGGACATTGAGCTAAGGGTTGCAACGACCAAGAGGTTAACTAGACATGAGAATGGTTAGGTATCTTGGAACTCCCAATTTTGAGTACGGGACCTCAAAGTGAAAAATGTTGCTATAAGCACAGAGAGATGTGAATCTAAGGATATACCCTTATGTAATGTATATCTAGTTATGATAAACTCCATGAAGGGAGTAAATGATATAAAGGAAAAGAAATTCCTTAAGTGAAGAATGTAAAAAAGGCTAGTTGGAAGAACAAGAGAAGAGTTTGCATGTTAATCAAATACCAAATGGCTATCAAAGCAGCGTCGACGAAGAAGAAACGTCTCCATTCAAAATGTTTCCAGCCATCGATGTCTGATATAAAGGTGCCAAACGGATGACCGACGAGTTCCCGAGCTCCCTATATATAGATCCCCTCTCCATTCATCCTCTCCACACCTGAAAAGCTCACTCTCTCTCAACAGCTCAATTTTTTGGCGAAGATTAAACTAGAGCTCTGATATAGGGTCATTTCTAAGCCAAAGAAGGCGAGGTCATGTTCTTTAGAACCGGAGAGAAGTTAGCTACACGCATGTAGTCTCCTTTTGCTCCGAGGGTCACTAGAGAAGCGTTAGCGTAATGGAACAGTGAAGCAGCTCCGGCGGACCAAAGCTGCCCTATTTCGGCCAAGTTGAAATCAGCCATTTCGAGCCCTCCCATGGCCAAATTAGAACGGAAAGGTAAGTTAATTTGGCTTCCCTCTGTAATTTCTGACAAGTGCTAGAGAGAGAATCGATAGAATTTCGATGATGAAATTCTAACTCAATTCGACATCAACTGATGTGATTCTTTATTCTAGGATAAACCTCAAGACGAGAGCTATCTGTACAGATCAAAAGCTCGGACTGTCGTGCCCCCAATGGTAAGCTTTCGAAGCTTTCTCTCTCTACAATCTATTTTCCGGCGAAGCTACATTTGAGCTCGTTCCGACGTCAAAACTTGTGATTCAAACTGCTATTGAATCGTATGAAGATGTAGGATCTCAATTTTAACTTCAATTTCAACAATTAGATGTGTTTGATCGGTCAATTTGATGAAATCAAATTCGGCTATGTTAAGGAGTTGAAATTGGGGGAAATTTTGGGGAAAATTGGGGATTTTTGAAAATTTGAAGGATCAAGATACAATTTTATAAAATTGAGGGTCAATTGGGCATGACAAAAATGTTAGAGGGTCAATTGAGGAATTTTATAATTTTTGGGGTGAAACTTACCAATTTTGTAAATGAAGGGCAAAATGGTAATTTTGGAAAAGTTAGGAGACCAAATTGGAAATTTGGGAAATTAAACCCCTTTTTGTGAAATGGAATAAATTGAGGTCCTAAGATAAATTTTAAAAGTTCCGGGACTCAATTTGAGGAAAAACCTGCATTAGGAACTTACAGTTAAAGAGGAATAACTTTAGGGACCTAATTGCAAATAAATAAAAGTTTAGTTTTCTCATTCATTTGGAATGAATGAAGGCCATTAGGCCGATGGATAATGAACCGAGATGTTCATATCGTGTAGGAACAGGAAGTACTGTGAACGCCAGCAAGGATAAGCTCGCGTGAATACAAAGAACTCGTTTAGTGGAATTCACTACATTAACGGGTGAGTGGGATTTTATATCATTCCCGGTTGGGGATGATAAGTACCTTGAAATGAAAAACCCACTATTTAGTGGTATTTAAAACATCACAACTTAGAGAAGTGATGTGAAAATCATGTGGAAAAACTATTTACCGGTTGTAAGTAGATCATACCCGGTTGGTATGATGAAACTTCCTTGATGGAAGTGGAAAACCTATTTATCGGTTATGAGCTGAGATGTCCTCATACTCGGTTGGTATGATGGACAGTTAAAAACATATTTTGTCGGAAGTTCCCTCCCCTTACTATGTGTCAATGCTTAAACAATTTGGGAGACCTTCTTGACGGGAGCTCGAATAGCTCTTATAGGTCGGGGGCACTGGACGACCTGGTGGGTATAAGGGCAGTTTGTCGTACCAGGTGATCGAGCGAAATTTGGAGTAGGACCAAGTGCATGAGACCAGGGTGGGGACGGGATGACGTCTCTGTCCTCATATGGACACGGAGAATCAATTTCGAGATTGAGGGTTGGATGTCGCGTACATCCACTCATTCTTAGGGTAGATGTGGATGTGCTTCTATCTAGGTGGTCGGTAAAGTCACTCCGACGCCACAAGTGAGTTCAATGGACGGGCTGGCCTGCGAATGTGTGTTTGACCTTTATGATGAAGGATATGTATTGGGTGATGACACACCGTGATTAATAAGGAAATTGTGGTAAAAACCGAGATTTAATATTAAAGGATTTTTGAAAGAAAGGAGTTTGGCACACTCCAATACAAGTCTTTTTCCTAAAAGTTAAAAATTTTGAAAAACCCATTCACTAAGTAGTCGTACTCACCCCTCCCTTATATCCCTTTCAGGAAATTTCGGAAAGCCTACCCTCAAAGACCATCAACTAAGACGCCTATGAGACAGGTACGATAAATTTAAAATATTATGTAGTTTTGATTTATGTTATTCGAGGAAAAGGTGCAGGTTTAAAGGATGCCTTACTCTTTACGAATTATAATAAGGGGAAACCCTTTAATAAATCAGGAGAGTGAAGGGCTGTTCACAGGGATCTGACCAAACCGGGTCGGGGCGTGATAGAATGTCTATTGGAACAAAAAAAAAGGGGTAAAATAACGTTTTAAGATGAAGATTTCGACATCCCAAGTGGTCAATTAATCACAAGAGTCATGAAGGAGAAAGCAAAAGTGGATAGGATGTGAAAATCGGACTAGTTCAAGGTGAACCGAATTTCAACCAGATTGAACATGGGTGAATTGGGTTGAACCATGAAGAACCTGTTCAAAGAAGCTTTTTTCTAGGTGGCATAAAAATATCTAATTAGAATAATTGAAGCCACCATTAGATTGATAATTAATTTAGATAAATTTAAAAAATTTTAATATTTAGAAAACATATCAAATTGGGCCTGAACCGACCGATTTACGATTTCAGGTCTCGAGACCTAGTTGGACAGGACCTGTCAACAGTTCAACCGGTCAACGGACCACTAATAGGTTAGTGCCCAATCAGTAAGCGTGACCAATTAGCGTGTGACGTGTGGTGAAGCACGCCCAATTAGCCGCTTAGTCAGCTCCTAAAAGTGCTAACAAATCAGAGCGTGACACTGTCACTGGTCAATGGTGAGAGGAGGAAAATCCACCTCAACAACAACTAACCAATAGGAGAGTGACATGTGTCCTGGTCAACAGTGAAGGTCGGACAAGCCATGTTAACAAAGGTTGGCCAATGGAAAGATGACACGTGGAAAAAGTGCCACGTCAATGTCCGATTGGGACGTTTAGGAACGATTGAGCAATCAAAGGCCGACACATGGCAGTACCATGTCAGATGGCCTTGACCAATCAAAAACTAACACATGGCACTAGCTGTGAGACCTGTCCCCTGGACCAAGTAAACTGGGGAAAGAACCGGTGGTTTTGAGAAAATTGTGCCGAAAATGGAACAAAAAATGATAAATAAGGATTAAAATGGGAAATTGGAAAATCCCAAGTGACCAAAAATTCATAAAAATCATGAGGAAGAATCAGGAAGTGGCATTGATGAGAGAACCAAACAGTTCAGGGTGAACTAGACCCGCACCAGACTGAACTAGGATGAACCATTGTGAACTGGTTCAATGATACATTTTCTAGATGGCTTTAAAATATCAATTTGGGAAATTGGGGTCACCATTAAATAGAAAATGAATTTAGATGAATTTAGAAAATTTTAAATTCTAGAAAACCGGTCGAATCGGGTCTGAACCAGTCAATTTTTGAATTTAGGTCACCGAACCCGGTCGGACCGGATCGGTCAATGGTTTAACCGGTAAACGGAACACACCAGTAAATGGTCAACGACGCCCAATCAACAACCACGCAAGCATGGGCAACTAATGGGAGCCTGCAACATGTCTGGTCAACGGTCAACGGATGACCGATCAACCATTCACGTGAACACGAGTAGCCAATGAGAGGCTGCCATATGTTCGATCAACCGGTCAACAGCTAATGCGGTGGCTAAGTTGGACCTCCATGTCAGAAAAACTAGCCATGTCATCGTCTTCAACCTCCAACCATTGATAGATAGAATAGAGAATAGAGAGAGGTTGGAAAAGCTAGAGTCTCTGCTAACTCGAAAATCTCTCCGATCAGGTTGCTAGCGATTGAGTCTCACGACGATCGGTAGTTTGAACAATTGTCGAGCTCCCTATATAAAGAGCACACCTTCATTCATTCTTAGCATCCCACAATCGACCAAAAAAGGTGAACTACTCAGTTTTTCGATGAGCAGCAAACCAAAGCTCCGACATTGGGGCTTTTCTCTACCTCTAAAGTTGCATTTGGTACCATTAGAACTAGTAGGAAGTCCTCTATACAAATGCATCCTCCTTTCAGCCCGTGGGCCACCGTAGAAGAGTAAGGAAGCTCAAACACTAACGTTGCTCCTCGGCTGTCAGCAGCCCAAGCTGCTCGAACTCAACTCGAGCCGTCCCCAGGCCAATTTCGGTCAAACCAAGCCTTCCAAACTCCACCTAGAGGTGCCCCGACCTTCCCTCGAACTAATACGATAAGCCCCTCCGCCGCCCCTTTGTTAGAAAACACTATTTACGATGCATTTTTGTAAGAACTAAAACTAAGATATTGAAGCTTTCACTCTCTAGATTGAATTTTCCAGTAAAGGTCCATTTGAGTGTTTCAAAGCTCAAAATGACGAGGGAGACATAGGGAAGATGATTCAGATCACAAATTGAGACAATTAACCAATTTTATGGATCAATTAAATGTGAAGAACCGGGAAGAGGAATTGATGAGAGAACCGAATGGTTTGGGGTGAACTAGACCCGAACCGAACTTAACCAAGAATAACCATTGTGAATCGGTTCAATGATACATTTTTCTAGGTGGCTTAAAATGTCAATTTGGGAAATTGCGGCCACCATTAGATAGAAAATAAATTTAGATGAATTTATAAATTTTTAAATTTTAGAAAACCAATCGAATTGGGTTCAAACCGGTCGATTTTTGAATTCGGGTCACTGAACCCGGTCGTACCGGACTGGTCAATGGTCTAACCAGTCAACGAAATAAACCAATCAATAGTCAACAACTTCCAGTCAACAACCACGCAAGCACGGGCAACCCATGGGAGGCAGCCACGTGTTTGGTCAATGGTCAACGGATGACTGATCAGCCTTTCACGCAGACACGAGCAACCAATGAAAGGCTAGCACCTGTCTAGTCAACTGGTCAATAGCTTATGTGGCAGCTAAGTCGGACCTCCACGTCAGAAAAAACTGGCCACATCATCATCTTCAACCTCCAGCTGCTGATAGAGAGAACAGAAAAGAGAGAGAGGCTGGAAAAGCTAGAGTCTCCGGCGACTTGAAAATCTCTCCGGTCAGGTCACAGTGGCCGAGTCTCACGCCGATCAGTAGCTTGAACAATTGTCGAGCTCCCTATATAAAGAGCACAACTCCATTTGTTCTTAGCATCCCACAATCGACCAGAAAAGGTGAACTACTCAAGGCTTTTCTCCACCTCTAAAGTTGCATTTAGTACCATTAGAATTGGGAGGAAGTCCTCTACACGGATGCACCCTCCTTTCAGCTCGAGGGCCATCGTAGAAGAGTAAGGAAGCTCAAACACTAACGTCAGTTCTTGGCTGTCAGTAGCATGAGCTGCTCGAACTCAACTCGAGCCATCCCCAGGCCAATTCCAGTCAAACCAAGCTCCCCAAACTCCACCTAGAGGTGCCCCGACCTTCCCCTGAGCTAATACAGTAAGTCCCTTCGCCGCCCCTTCGTCAGAAAACACTATTTACGATGCATTTCTATAAGGATTAAAACTAAGAAATTCACATTGCTCAAGTCACCAATTGAGGCATGGTTTGATCTAGGGAGGATCCTCGGGAGGAGAACAATCCAGAGAAAGCAAAATCTCGAAGCTTTCTCTCTCTAGATTGAATTTTTCGGCGAAACTCCATTTGAGTGTTTCAAAGCTCAAAATGACAAGGGAGACAAAGGGAAGATGATTCAGATCACAAATTAAGACAATTAACCAAGTTTTAGGGATCAATTAAATGAAATTAAGATTTGGGGACCAAATTGCAATTTTGAGAAATTTAGGCAGTTTGGGAAATTTTGGAAAATTGGGGTCTAAATTGCAATTTAAGGAAATTAGGGGCATTTTCATAAAGTTAATTTCAATTGGGGCCCAATTGGGCAATTGGATGAAATGAAGGGCCAATTGGTAATTTTTGAATGTTCAAGGACCAAATGGTAATTTTTGGAAAGTTAAGGACCAATTGGCAATTTTGGGAAAATTAAGGACCAATTGGTAATTTTGGAAAATTAAAGGACCCGTGAGGAAAATTGGGGGTCCTAAGGACTTAATTAAAAATAAGTTGAGCACTGGGGGCCTAAAGTCCAAATTTATGAACTTTAGGGACCAAATCGCAATAAGGCATAAATCAATGACCTATATGCAAATATATGGAAGTAAGAGATCTTTTCTGCCAAACCATCCTAATGCGAATAATCGAACCATCTAAGCACGACTCATATGAGTACGGGTACTAAGGAGCGCATTGAAGATTGGAAATTCAACCAGGACGAATCTATCACAGTACCGGGTGAGTAGGATTTTCAGCATCATACCAGGTTGGGGTGATGAGAATCAATTTAAAGTTTGAAAAATCATTTTTCTAGGAATGGTCTCCCTTGACTGTGTAAAACTGCTTAAACATTTTGGGAGACGTTCTTGATAAAATCTAGAATCACTTCAATAGGCTCGAAGCCTCGAATTTGAAAATGATAGGGTTGAAGGCCTAGTTTTGGAAAACTCGTGAAGTGGGCCCAAGGCTAGTGTGCACGGGTTTGACCCGTAGACAAACGTGAATTATAAGAACCATGAAAACTCTTAGAAAAACTAGAATTGTTATGTGATTTTTCATGATGCCAAGATAGAACTGACAAGACTCGATGGACTAGTGGTAGTGCGCCTAGACCAGGTCGACGGGTTGGTCAAGGCAAACAGTTGTAGGGCAAGTCGAGTGTCGGGGCCATTGGACCATTGGCACCAAAGATCATGGTTGATGATTTAAAATTGTTGTTATGGATGCATGACGATTTCGGGAGCATCTAGATGCCCGAGAGGCGTAGTCGATGGGTCTCAAGGGCTAGTGGATGACCCAAAGGTGTATAAGGGTGGTTGGCATCCAATATGTTGAGATGCTTTGATAGCTTCTTGCGTACTGAGACCGAGGCTGGAGGGGAAAGGAGGTCTCATCCCACAAAGCGGATACAATGAAGCACTAAGACCGAGGCTGGAGGGGAAATGAGGTATCGTCCCACAAGCGGACATGATTAGGGTTTGAGGGTTGGACTATTGATGTCTACTCAAACTTAGGGTAGAGGTAGTGTACCTCTATCAGGGTGGATGATAAAGGCACTCCAATCCACAAGTGGAATAGTTGGGGACTATTCTATGAACATGTGATCCCTTTCTATGATAGAAAAAGCATGTGAATGCCTCCCGAGCAAGGGAAGGGCTCAAAAAGAGATGAACTCATATTACAATAAACTAAAAATATAAAATGTTTAGATAGACTGATTGTTTGAAAACTCACTTCCCAACCCCCACTCACTGAGTTGTAGAAACTCACCCCTCCCATTAAACCTATTTCAGGAGAAACACCTCGCCATGACGAGCAGAGGCTAGAGGAGAAATCCAAAAGGTACCGTAAGCAGGTAACTTTTATTTAGATGTTTTGTAAACTTTGTTATGGAAAACAGGTACTCTGATTCCTTAACCTTCCCCTGTCTATTTGGTAAAAATACTAAAATAGTGTGAGGAAAGGTGGTGGGTTGATCACATAACTCTGACCGAATTAGGTTAGGGCGTAACACTAGCACTATGCGTCAGAAGGGAAATCTGACACATTTAAAACATCCAATCAGAGGGCACCATGTGTCACGGTCAACGGTCAACTCTGACTGGTCAGCATCCTCGTAGGAAGGAGCAGCCAATGGGAGGCTGCCACGTGTCCGGTCAGCAAGTCAAAGGCTTGCTAGGCTGCTCACGGTGATGCTACGTCAGCAAAACTAATCAATCATAACGCACCACGTGGCAACTTGGCATTTGCGAAGCTCGCATGCATACCATAGTGTTGTCTTCCTCAAATGGCTGATAGGGAGAAGAGGATAAGCAAGAGGGAGAAAGTCTTCAGCAACTCGAAAAAAGCTCTGATCTAGTCGTCGATGAGTGAGGCGGAGGCTGAGTCTTATGCCGGCAGGTAGCCTGGACAGTTGCTGAGCTCCCTATATAAAGAGCACTCCTCCCCTTATATTCCCCAACTCACCATCCATCGAAGAACCTAAAGAAGTCCATTTTCTGGTGAGACGCATACCAAAGCTCCAATAAGAGCCCTTTTTCTAGTCTCAAAAGGCGCAATCGGGCTTTGTGGAACTGTGAAGAAGTCCCCTACCTCGCCCTCACCTCCTTTTAGACTAAGGATCATTGGAGAAGCATTGGGAGGTTGGTACAGTACCGTCACCCTGGCGACCTCGAAACGCCCAAAAATCTCAAGCTGAATTCTAGCCACCTCCGACCTTAGGTAACCGGGCCAAGCCTTCCCCAGCTCCCCACGACAAACCCCCGACCTCCAGGAACCATCGAGGTAAGTCAATTCTACCCCATTTCGCTGGAATAGTGAAGTTGCAGAAAATGACACATTGAACTTCTCTCTTAAAATTCTCCGTGCTGGGGTAACCAATTAATCTGAGTTTCATCCTGGAAGATTCCCCTCGATGAGCATTAGCCCCCCCTACCAAAAGCTCGGACCACCGTCCCCTCACCAATAAGAAGATCAAGCTTCCTCTCTCTAGAAAACTTTTTCGATTAAGCTTCGTTTAAGCTAATTTCTAAGCCAAATAAAGTGTTTCAAAGCTTGAAATGACGAGGCGAACATGGATAACGTGGCTCCAATCATGAATGGGAGCAATTGTCCATGTTTGGGTGCTCAATTGAAGGAAAGAAATTTTCGAGGTCAAATGGCAATTTTGGGGAATTTGGGGAAAATTGGGGATCGAATTGTAATTTAATGAAAATTGGGGAATTTTCATGAAATTAAATCCCAATTGAGGTCCAATTGGGCAATTTAATGAAATTGGGGACCAATTGGAAATTTTGAAAGCTTATGGACCAAATGGCAATTTTGGAAAATTGAGGGCCAATTGGTAACTTTGGAAAAAAAATCAAGGACCCTTGAGGGATATTTGGAAACCCTGGGGACTTAATTGAAAATTTTGAACAGTCGAGAGGCCATCATGTTGAAACTTCCCTCATGAGCATGTTCGAACCCTACAGGGACATATTGAACTAGATCGTGTGCGAGAAGACACGACCAGGACTAGAAGTACGACTAGAACAAACTAGCCTCATTTATCGAGTGAGTAGGTTTAGCATCACGCCTAGTTTGGCTAATGATTGCAACATTCTTGAATTAAAAAGGGTTTTCCATGACTACCTTCCCCTGAGTGATTGAACAAGCTAAAATCTTTTGGGAGGATGTCTTGATATTGCATGAGACATGCAAAGGTTGGATGATTTCATTTGAGTGGGCCCAAGGCCAGTGGTGTGGGCGTAGGCCTATAGACAAGATGAGTTGGATCTATTTGAAAAACTCTCATAAGAATTGGTGAATAGTATGTGTATTGGTTACAGCAACGAAGTCAGACAGAAAAACTCATTGGATTAGTAGTTGCTGAGCCGAAGTCGGGTCATCGAACTCGTTGGGCTAGTAGGTATAAGGCCGAAGTCGGGCTGTCGGGTCTATTGGGCTAGTAACACCAAAGATGATGGCCATAATAAATGAAAATTGTTTATTTTTGCATGCATGAGAATGTGGAGCCATTGAGATGACTGGTATGGGGTAGTGGTGGTTCCAAGGGCTGTTGGACAACCCAAGGAGCATAAGGGTTGTTCATCGTCCAGTATGTCAAGAAGCTCTAGGAGCTTCATGTGCACAGAGATAGAGGCAGGAAGGGAAAAGAGGTCTCGTCCCACAAAGCGGACATAGAGTATAACTAGGGTTTGAGGGTCGGAGAAGTGATATCCACTCAAACTCAGAGTAGAGGTTGCAGACCTCTATCAAGGTGGACAGTAAAGGCGCTCCAGTCCACAAGTGGAACAGTTGGGGACTGTTCTACGAACGTGTGATCCCTTTCAATGATAGAAAGGGCGTGTGATTGTGTGCCAACTCGAGAAGGGCTAGATAATGGAATACCACGAATATGACTAACACATAAATAAGTACATCCCTAAGATATTCCCCACTCGCTAAGTTGTGAAACTCATTCCCCTCTCCTTAACATTTTTTGGGAAGGAAAGGACCACCTAAGAGTTTCTTTCACCATGTTTCAAACCCAGGTACGAATTACACTTTTAGTTTTGTATAATGCTATTCTAGGAAATACGATAGGCAGTGCGCCTAACTCTTCACGGTCTAGGGAAGGAACAACACCTCAAGGTATAGGAGAGTGGCGAGTTCATCACGAGGATCCGGCCAAACTAGCTCGAGCATGACAATTTATATAAGTAAAAAGAGGGCCATGAGTAGCCTTGTGTGTTGTATTGTTTGGGGGACTAAGTAGCCCTCGGTATGCTGAGACACCCAACTATGAGTGTGATGGTGAGAGTCCCCTTGTGACTCCACCCAAGTACGAATTACACTTTCAATTTTGTATAATGCTATTCCAAGAAACACGATAGGCAGTGCGCCTGACTCTTCACGATCTGGGGGAGGAATAACACCTCAAGGTATAGGAGAGTGGCGAGTTGATCACGGGGTTCCGACCAAATTGGGTCGAGCATGACAATTTATGTAAGTAAAAAGAGGGCCATGAGTAGTCCTGTGTGTTGTATTGTTTGGGGGACTGAGTAGCCCCCGGTATGCTGAGACACCTAACTATGAGTGTGATGGTGAGAGTCCCCTTGTGACTCCCACACTCCAGTTCCTAGTCTAGTATCGTCCACAAGACAATGAGTGATATGTTGGGGCATGAGTAACCATGATTGTATGTGTTTGCTTTGTTATTGTGTGTGGAGTGAGGGGCTACGAGGCAGCCATGAACTCGGGTGCTAAGACACCCAGCTATGAGGGTGTGGTGAGAGACTTCAAGTGGCCCCCACACTCTAGTTTATCAGTTTGGTATCCCTCGAGCGGTGATACACTCAGGGGTTTGTTATTTTTATGTTTAGGTCTGAGTAGCCAGGTTGAGGCCCTAGGCTTGGAAGAGCCCGAAAGTGCCTCATGTGTACATGACTAAGTCCTGATGATTTCTAGAATATAAAACCAAGGGGGGAGACCTAGGATAACCCGATCGTAGTATAGACTACGAGTTGGATGGCTCGAGACTAGTGTCTCCAGGGGCAAGGTATACCATGGGACTAGTAGAGGCAAATACGAGTAAAGGAAATAGAACCTCGTGCTAGGTGATTTATGAGAAAGATCTTGGTTGTAAGCCATGTAGCGGCATGACATCAATGTCCCACTACTGAGCTGTGAGCTCACTCCTCACCCACAACAATTGTAGGTAAAGGCCATGGAAAACTCGAGGTAAAAAGCGGGGGAACACCTCCACCCAAATGCCTCTTGAAGTAAATCTCTCGAGTAGCGTACGAAGGTTATAATTAACTGCTTAATAAATATTATATTCCTAGGTTGTTGTTAAACCATTTTGGGCACCACATTTTTACATAAAATATTTCAAATTTTCACTAAAAAACAGAGATATGTTTTATATTATGAGCCTTAGTCTCGTTAGTTTTACTTTAGTGAAAGATTCCACCACTGTAACATCGATGAAATTGGTGAGTCATATGGGACCGCCGACCGATGATTCGGTGTAAACCCCACTCTTTTAAGTTAAGGAAAACTAGGAAAAGAACCAGTCAAACCGAGTGAGAAATACCGGATCGGTTCACAAACCCGACCATTTGAGGGTTCATAAAACCTTGGAAAAGAATCTTAAGAAAAATTAGAATAGAAAAAATAGATCGGATCAGATGAACTAGATCCCATCAGAACACTGAAGTTAAGCGTGTTTGTGTGAGAGTAGTGCTAAGGTGGGTTACCTCATTTAATACACAATTTTACACCTATATAAAGCGTTCATCCCCATTCATCCTCCTCACACCTGAACACTTCTCTCTCTATCATTCTACTGCTCCATTTCCTCGTGAAGCTCAAACCAGAGCTTTGACTTGAGCATTTTTCTTAACCTCGGAAGGAGAGGTCGGGCTCATTAGAACTAAGGAGAAGTTAGCTACATGCCTGTAGTCTCCATTTGCTCTGAGAGTCGTCGGAGAAGAGCCAGCATGATGGACCAGTGAAGTAGCTCCGACGGACCAAAGCTGCCCTATTTCAACCAAGCTGAAATCGGCCAATTCGAACCCTCCTCAGGCCAAACCAAGCCCCCCACACTTCCTCAGCCCTCCCACGACCGAATTAAGACTGAAAGGTAAGCCAATTCGGCTCCCCTCTACCATTTCTGACCAGTGTTAGAGAACGAACCGATAGAATTTCGATGATGAAATTCTAACTCAATTCAGCATCAATTGATGCAATTCTTGATTCTAGGATAAACCTCCTGACAAGAGCTATTTGCCCAGATCAAAAGCTCGAACCGTCGTGCCCCTAACGATGAGTAATTGAAGACTTCTCTCTCTATAGTCTATTTTTCGGTGAAGCTCCGTTTAAGCTTGTTCCAACGTCAAAACTTGTAATTCAAAGTGCTATTAAATCGTATGAAGATGTATGAACTAAATTAAGTAAGAATGTGGATAAGACTTAATAAAGAGATCGCATAGAGAACGGGTCGTAATCCATGTTGTGGCTAAACATCGGTAAACACATTCACTGAGTTGTGTGTTTGTGTGGGTGGGGGGTGTGGGAGCATATAAGGCTCTATAACAGTCGCAACACCCAGGGGCATGCAATTGAGGAATGGACTCGAAAGGCATGCATGAAGGCTAACATTTATAATTATTAGTTGTTATATTCTCGGGATGTTTTGTAAGGTTTTTGGCACACTACTTGTTCTACAAAAGTTTTAATTTTTGCTGATTTTTGTACATGTTTATTTTGAAGCCTTTATCTGATCGATACTATTTTGGTGAATGTACCCAACATTATAGCATCGAGGGACATAGAGTTAGACAATTACAATTCAGGTCGATGATTTGGGTCTTACATATATCGTACAATAATATTCCCAAAATTACATAGTTAAATATATGTTTGATACATAAAAAGAAAATCTAAATAATTTTCAAACTTTTTTACATTTCAATCTGAACTCTCGTGCTTAAAGATTCCATGGGTTAATATGGTGTTCAATTGAATTACTAAGGTAGGGGCATTTTCATAATTTTCCCCTTTTAATTCTTGTTCGACCAATGCGACCTTATGGTACGCATTTATTCATCTTGCCAAACATAACCTTACTGGCACCTGGTAATTTGGTTAAAGGGAAGAGGGTAATTTGGTATTTGTCTCGGAGTTAAGGGCTTCATTTCGCATTAATCCTCTTGGTTCATAGCTTCAAGAGTCTCAAGCTCCATCGGTCATTCTCCACTTCAAATCCTCTAAAGCCCTGATGTTCCCCACTCTCATGATCGAGCTTTGGTTGTAGCTCCAGTGTCATCTCACCAGTAGAGTGTCCAAGAGGTGCCTCCTCCCTACATGTAGGTGCATTCTTCTTCCTACTCACCTACTTGAGCTCATCCTTCCTATTCGGCGTTCACCGGTTAATGTTAGTGTTTCCACTTCCAAATTAGTGGTGCTTGAGCTACGATGACACCTCCTTCAACTTAACCATCATATTTCAAACGAGATTCAGATTCCCATCTTGAATTCCACGAGTATCTCGTGAGGTGCATCGTGCTTACACCTCCCTTCCTTCCTGGTAGCTCAATTTTAATTCTATTTACCTTGTTTGAGATCTTTGGAGTCCTTAAATTTACAAATCAAGCCTTCCTACAACTCCTTCTATTAGTTTCAACTTAGTTCATCCACTTGCTCCTTTGATCTTCAATCATTCAATTAACTTCGCCCATCAGAAGCTTATGAAATTTCATTCGGTATCCCTAGTGCTTTTACTTCCCTTTCTACTTGTCGCTTGGTATTCTGATAGTTTTGTTTAACTAGTGGTGTGTCATGGGTGGTTGGCTGCAAGATCGGATGGTTACTCTGTCATCTTATGTAATTTAGGAATTCACATATTCCATCCTCTCTGCTGGTAGGAGTTTAGGCAAGGATAGAATTTGGGGAATTCATTGTTTCCTTAAGATGTTAATTGTCGTTGTAAGTTCTTATTGAGTTTAGAAGTTCCCTTATTGTCTTTCCATTTGATTATGTGAGGGAATTGGTTAGTTATAAGATTTATATAATTGATAGGAATTTTCATCTTGTTTCTTATCAGGGATGGTGTCTAGACGGTATGAGCATCATGTTTTATTGGTGAGTTCATTCCCTCTCTTATTTCTTTGGCATTCCATTTTAGCCTTTCTTGCTAAACTAACGGTCCTTCTAATTTACTTCCATTAGTTGTAAGAGGTAATTGGGTAATGTTTTTCCCTTTCATATGACAACAACTGGTAAGGGATATTTCTATCTCCTTTATTGAAATGCTATATACTAGTTTCATATAATGTTGTAAAATCTTATTACCCTTTCTCCATATTCCTTTGATTAGATTTGGAAGGATTCTTAACCTTTGTGACTTAATTATTTATGTGATGTTCTTGCTAAAAGAATGCATTGGTATGGGCTAACCCCTAGTGGACTTCTTCCTAGGTCCACTAAATTTGGATTAGACTGAAAATCCAACCCAAGAGGTTGGTCCAACTTTTGTTGTTCGAGATCAATTTGTCAGGTTGGTTAGGCTTATTAGACTTCTCCAAAGTCCAAGCATGTCTAACCACTCTTATATGCTTTAAATTATCTATGTGGTTCTTGATGTAGGTTCAACGAGCAGGGCTAACATTTATTTGTCGAGTGTTATGAAGAATAAAGCTTGATCAGCATTGGAGTACAACACAACAAGTTTGTCTATGTCCCACCTTTATCTCATTTCACACATTATGTCACGCCCCGACCTGGTTTGATCGGAGTACATGATCAACCTGCCATCCTTTCTTGCATCATTCGGGTATACCTACCCGAATGAGACAAGGAAGGTACAAGCGTGTTTACGTTCAAACCCTTACTTTAAGTTGGGGGTAGGAAGCGTACCTTGAGGGCCTGAGCACTTGGGGAACTTTTCGTCTGGGTATTATCATGAAAAGGGATGAGAGAAAGAGGTGAGTAAAGTTTCTATTCTTGAATTCATCTTTTCTGTCCTTTAAATTATTTCCTTGTTATCTCATACATTCCACATGATCAACAACCACCCTCCTATCATAAGAGGGATCACACATTTGCGGAACAGTCCTCAACCGTCCTACTTGTGGATCGGAGCACCTTTATCGTCCACCCTGATAGAGGGATACTGCCTCTACTTGGAGTTTGAGTGGACATCAATAGTCATATACATCAAACCCCAATTACTTCATTGTGCCCGCTCAATGGGATGAGACCTCATTTTCCCTACTACCTCGGTCTCCGTATGAAAGAAGCAACTCCGCTTCACGACCTACCGAACAACGAAACTGCCCTTATGCTCCCTACGTCATCCAGTAGTATTTGGGATCCATCACTACCTCATGCCAGGTGTCCTGATGGTCTAAACATCACAGTGCATGCACAATTCAACAATCTTTTTGAATTATATCCTTTATCTTTGTCCCTTTAGCACAACGGTCTGTCGGCTTGGCTTCAGCCCATGCATACTAGCCCAACAGGTTCGACAACCTAGCTTCGGCATAGCAATGGTTCGGCCCAACAAGCTTGACAACTCAGCTTGGCTTGATGGGTATCATGCAAGGTTTCCATTATTCATGTCTTTTAACATCATATATCACATGTCTATTATGGACAGGTCCATGCCCGTATCCATCGGCCTTAGGCCCACTAGTATCTCGAGCCTAAGCCTAGAATTAGCTCCCAAATATTTTAAGCAGAGTCACCCAGTTAGGGGATGCTAATTCTGAGAAAATAGTTTTCAAAGTTGAACCATCATTCCAATCAAAATGGACATCAAAGCGGTTCCCACTCATCCGGTAATTCAGCGGGGTCGTCTCGATGGAGTCTGGCCTCGCAGTCTCTTTTGGAGGTCGACGATCAAGCAGTTTGTTACTACATGGCATGAATGTTCTCATTTGGGTATTAAACGAAGGGGTTGCATTCCTTTGCGCATTTGCGTATACGCCATCATATTTTACCTTAATTGCACTTTGGTCCATGGGGTTTGTCTATTTAACTATGTCCCTAATTTCCCCTTTTCCTTCAATTTGACCACCAAGTTTTCCAATTATCTTTTATGTTCCGTAGTTTTATAAAAAAATCTCCCATGGGCCCCTCAATTTTCTAAAATTGCCATTTAGCCCCAAATTTTCCCAAAATTACAATTTGGTCTCCAACTTTCAAAATTTCCCATTTGCCCCAAATTTGCCCAATTGAACCTCAATTGGGGGGAATTTCATGAAAACACCATCAATTTCATTAAATTGTCATTCAGTCCTCCAATTTTGGAAAATTGCATAAAATTCCCCCAAAATCCCCAAATCGCCCTTCATCTTCTTCCCCAATTTAAGCATGTGGAGCTTTGGATCTTACCTTGTTCAATTAGCAGCATGTAAGTCCTTAATTTCTTCAATTCTTGCTTCTATTTGCCTCCTCCAACTCCCATCAATCGTCCTACACTTTGAATTTATCAATTTGGTTGAGTTTTTTTGCCTTGTTAGAGCTTCACTAGAAAGTTCACTGTAGAGAGAGAAAGCTTGCGTTTCTTTCCAACAGAGAGGCTGTGACTGGAGCTTGAGATGGGGGTAGCTAGAGCTAGTTGAGGGGGATCTAGCAGGACCTAATCCTATTACAATTCACTATTGCCCTGCGAAAATTTGAAGAGAGAAGTTTTGGGTGGTGCAGCTCTGAAATTTAGAAATTTCGATGAGGGGATGTGGAATTGAGCTTAGCAGGGCCTGTAGTGTGGAGGGTCTTAGGCAGTCAGAAATGGCTAATGTGGGTGGTGGAAGGGTTGAGAGGGTCGAGGTTGCATCGGACGGGAACTCGCTACTTCAGGCTCCAGAGCAACTTCACTGTGCAATCCTTTGTGCACTTCTCTAAGCGTCCTATGGTTGTTCTAAGAAAGTCTAGGGCTAGAGCACTCTTCACCGATTCCAATGCCACTCTAGGAAGTACGAATTTTCTTGTAACCCAAAATTTCGGTCAAAAATAAATTAAATTATTGGAATTAATACCAATAATTTATGGCAATATTAATAATAGTAATAAATCTCTCCCATTTAATACACGATTTTACACCTATATAAAGAGGTCATCCCCACTCATTCTCCTCACACCTAAACACTTCTCTCTCTCTCTACTGCACCATTTCCCGGTGAAACTCGAACTAGAGCTTCGACTTGAACAAAGGTTGAGCTCTTTAGAACCGGGGAGAAGACAGCTATCTGGTAGCAAACTCTAGTCAATCTGATAATCATTGGAGAAGCACCGGCATAATGGAATAATGAAGCAACTCGAGCGGACCGAAGCTGCCCTATTTCGGCCAAGCTGAAATCGACCATTTATAGCCCTCCTCAGGCCAAACCAAGCCTTCTCAACACTTCCTCAGCCCTCCTACGGGCGAATTACGACTGAAAGGTAAACCAATTCAGCTCCCCTCTGCAATTTCTGGTCGGTGCTAGAGAGAGAACCAACAGAATTTTAATAATGAAATTCTAACTTAATTCGACATCAATTGATGCGATTCTTGATTCTAAGATGAACCTCAAGATAAGACCTATCTGCCTAGATTGAAAGGTTGGACTCTCGTGCCTTCACCGGTGAGAAATCGAAGCTTTCTCTCTCTACAGTCTGTTTTCTGGCCAAGCTCTATTTGAGCTCGTTTCGGTATTAAAATCTGCCATTCAAACTTTCTTAGAATCGTATGAACATGTAGGAACTCAATTTCAACAATTAGGAGTGTTTGATCGGTCAATTTGATGAAATCAAATTCAGTAGTGTTAAAGAGTTGAAATTGGGGAAAAATTAGGGATTTTCGAAATTGAAATGGCCAAAATACAATTTTATGAAATTGAGGGTCAATTGGGCATGAAAATAATGTTGGAGGATCAATTGAGGAATTTTGGAATTTTTGGGGCAAAACTTACCATTATTGTAAAGGAAGGGCAAAATGGTAATTTTGGAAAAATTAGGGGACCAAATTGAAAATTTGGGAAATTAAACCCCTTTTTGGTGAAATTGAATAAATTGAAGTCCCAAGATAAATTTTAAAAGTTATGGGACTCAATTTGAGGAAAAACTAAGATTTGGGACTTAAAGTTAAAGAGAAATAACTTTAGGGACCTAATTGCAAATAACTAAAAGTTTGGGTTTTCTCATTCATTGGAAATTAATGAAGGTTGTTATGCTGAGTAATAATGAACAAGTATGTTCATATTGTGTAGGAACGCGAATTATCAGGAACGCCAGAATCGACAAGCTCGCGTGAATACAAAGAACCGGTCAAGTGGAATTCACTCCGTTAATGGGTGAGTGGGTTTACTAACATCATACCCGGTTGGGATGATGAGTACAACTTAAAGTTAAAAACCACTTATCGGTTGTGTGTGGGTTTACTAACATCATACCTGGTTGGGATGATGAGCACAACTTAAAATTTAAAAACCACTTACCGGTTGTGAGTGGGAATTTTATATCATACCCGGTTGGGATGATGAGCACAACTTAAAATTTAAAAACCACTTACTGGTTATGAGTGGGAATTTTATATCATACCTGGTTGGGGATGATAAGTACCTCGGTATAAAAACCCACTGCTTAGTGGTATTTTTAATCATCACTACTTAGATAAAGTGATGTGAAAGTTATGCGGAAAAACTACTTACGGGTTGTAAGTAGATCATACCCTGTTGGTATGATGAGACTTCCTCAAAGTAAGTTGAAAACTCGTTCATCAGTTATGAACAGAGATGTCCTTATACTGGTCGGTATGATGGATAGTAAAAACTTATTTTTGTCGGAAGTGCTCTCCCCTGACTGTGTGCCAATGCTTAAACAATTTGGGAGACCTTCTCGATGGGAGCTTGAATAGCTCTGATAGGCCGGGGGCCTCGGTTTTGGAACTTGGGGGCAAACTGCCCAATTTTAAAAATCTCGTACAGTGGGCCCAAGGCCAATTAGCACGAGCAGGTGCTCCTAAATGAGCATGATATATGTGCCATAAAACTTAATAAGTGAATTGTTTAGCCATGGTACCAAGATAGGACCGACATGCTCTGTCAACTAGCGGTAGTGCGACATGACAGGTCGACGGACCAGTCAAGTCAAACAACTATGGGTTGAGTTGAGAGTTAGGGCCGTTGGACCAGTGACACCACAGATTACATGGCAATATGAGAAAACATTATTTGTGCATGCACTATGAGTACATGATCATCAAGACGCCCATGAGGGGTAGTGATGCGTCCTAAGGGCACTGGACGACCTGGTGGCTATAAGGGAAGTTCATCGTTCCAAGTGTCTGTGCGAAATCTAGAGTAGCACCAAGTGTATGAGATCGGGGTGGGGACAGGATGAGGTCTCTATCCTCATACGGATACGAAGAAGTGATTTCAGGATTGTGGGTCGGATGTCGCGTACATCCACTCATTCCCAGGGTATAAGTGGTCGTGCTACTATCCAGGTGTTAGGAAAAGTCGCTCCGAAGCCACTAGCAGGTTCAGTAGTGATACTGACTTGCGAAGGTGTGTAACCTTCATGATGAAGGATGTGTGTTGGGTGATGACACACCGTGGTAAATAAGAAATGGTGGAAAAATGAAAATTTTTAAATGAAGGGATTTTTTAAAACAAAGGAGTCTGGCACACTCCATATAAATGTTTTTCTTAAAAGTCAAAAGCTTTTAAAAACCCATTCACTGAGTAGTCGTACTCACCCACTCCTTTATATCCCTTTCAGGAAATCCCAGAAAGCCTCCCCTTAAAGACCGACAACTAAGATGCCTATAAGATAGGTATGTAAAGTTTTAAATTTCATGCAGTTTTGATTATGCTATTCCAAGAAAAGGTGCAGGTTAAGGGATGCCTTACTCTTTACGGTTTACAATAAGGGGAAATCCTTTAATAAATTGGGAGAGTGGCGGGATGATCACGGGGATCCGACCAAAACGGGTTGGGGCGTGACACGTTAACTCGTTGACTGGACACATGGCAGCCTCTCATTGGTTGTGCATGTCTGCATGGCATGCTGATGGGGCGCCAGCTATCCATTGACCGAACATGTGGCAGCCACCCATTCGCTGCGTGTGTCTATGTGGCAACTGATGGGGCCAGCTGGCCATTGACCCTTGATCATTGACCGCTATCTATTTTTCGTTGATTGTTCAATCAAACTGTTGACTAGTCCGATCTGACCTGGTTCGTTGTCCAAATTTCAAAAATCAGCCAGTACAGACCAGGTTCGACCGTTTTTCTGAAATTTAAAATTTTCTAAATTCATCAAAATTCATTTTCTATCTAATGTGATCTCAATTTCCCAATTTGACATTTTTAAGCCATCTAGAAAAATGCATTTGTGATCTGGTTCACTATGGTTCATGTCGGTTTGATCTAGTTCGGGTTTGCTTCACCCCAAACTAGTTCGATTCTATTCTCAATTCCACTTCCCAATTCTTCCTTGAATTTTTCATGAACTTTTGGTCACTTGGGATTTTCCATTTTCCCATGTTAACTATTTTTCATTCATTAAATGGCTCGTTTCTTCATGTATAAACCTATACCGATTCTTTTCTCGGTTTTCTTTGATTCCAAGAGATGGGTTTTACGAATCTCCCCTCCTTTTAGGAGTTTTGTCCTCAAAACTCCGTCGCTTAACTTTCTCTCTAAAGGGATCCTTAAGCAGCTTCCTTAGGGTGTAAGTTGACATCTTACCGACTGGAGTCACTCTCTTTGCCCCACTTCCCCTACTTCCCGGGATTTGGTCAGTTTGACTCGTCCCCTTTTTCACAGTATTCACGGAGCCTCACTAGTTCGATACTTCCGGTAGCTTGGGGTCGAACTTTCGTTCTGGTGTGTTGTCTGGGTTTGAGGTTCTGATACCTCCCATTGTACTTGGGTTCGTTTACTCCTTTGATGGTTTGGCACCTTGTCCAGCCGGCTATTGCGTTTGCCTTTCTCGACGTTACTTCTTTCTTCTTGGTCCTCTAGCCCCTCCATTGTTACTCAAGTTCTTTCCTTGTTGGCGGCTGACGTAGTTGTCCCTAGTAGTGCGACTCTCTCTTATTCTCACCCTTTGCAATGCTTAGGTTACTTTGTTGCTTGACCCTTTTACTTCCATGGGTCCCAATGCCATATGTCCTACCCATGCTCTGAGGTCCCCGAGAACATAGATGTCCAACTCCTTATGTGATTTTAGGGGTTTCCCTGGGTTTACTCATTCCATTTTCATTTTTCCTTTATTGCGTAAGCCCATCCCCAACTGTCAAGTTCCCAGCCTGGGTGAATCCCATCGACTCACGTCTTCTTGCTTTCGTTCATTCATGCATTTATTGGCATTCTCCGGCTAGCGAGGGATCCCTCCTCCTTCCAGTCCCTCTCTTCTCTCTTAGCCTAGGGGTCATTACGCTTGCCGATGGTAGTACTCCTTTGGATTTATCTCTTTCCCATCGCAGTTATCCTTCAAAGGACTTCTCCTTCCTGTGAAGTCCACTTCCCACATGAAACTGGTTTCCAGAGGTTTCCATTACTTGTTTTGGGGTGTGGTCTCAGGTTCCGCCCTCGAGGACCCAGGGTCCTCTCCTACGGGTCCTCGGTTGCTTTGTCTGGACAGTCACTTTATTTCAACTAGTCCTACTACCCACTCCTCCCTTGGGGTTGGCGGTTCCATGTGTCAATCCTTCCCTCTTGGGTTTGTGTTTCTCTTCACATGTTGGGGTTCGTGCCTCACCTTTGCTTTTCATCTTGTAGTTGGTTCGTCCTTCCAATTTGGTGTCCTCCTCGAACTCCGAGTCTCTCGATATAACTTCCTTACGTAACTGTCCCGTTTGACTTTTGAATTTCCATGCTTATCGACTCCTTCCTTTTGCCTTTCCCTGGTCTTTGGTGTCGGTGTGCTTCATTTCTTCATCACGGGCTTGCTCTTTTGCCTCTCATCCTTGGGGTACTTTGTTATAACCCTTTAGTTATCTTGGTTATCTTGGCTATCTTGTGTTAGGGTCCTATGGGGCAGTTAGGTCCATCCTTGGCCTGTCCACGATTTGTTCTAGGTCCCCCGTCTTCAGGCAATTCAGCCTTTGCCATGCTGTCATTCCTGGTATGTGTTCTTATTCTCTATTTTAACTTTCCTTTGGGGTTGCCTTACTTTTTCTTGATATGGCTCTCCTTTGGGTCATTGGTCACCTCTTAGGGTTCTTTCTTACTTGCATGTGCCATCTAGTTCGTAAGGTTTCCTATTCTGCCCTTTGGGCTAGCCATGGTTTGCCCTGGCTTTCCTTTGTCCTTTAAGGCTCTTCTTAGGCCTCTTGTCATCCGAGCCTCGTCCTGTGGGGTATAGGTGTTGGAAGGGGACGGCCAACCTTTCCAAGGTGAGCTTTGGCTTTACTTCCTTAGGGTTTCATGGTATTTCGAAGGCTTCTATAGTTTCTTTGTTCTGAGGAATTTGGGGTTCTTTCTTTGGAAGAAAAATTTTCTTTATTAGTTGGACCAGAAAACCTCAGTTAGGGTTTATTATAATTGACATCTCTAGAATTCACCCCCCCCCCCTTTTTTCCCCACCAGTTAACTGACTTAGAATTATACATATGCGGGTTGTGAGATTCCTCATCTGGTGTTTGGAGGTGTCTTCTCCTTCTGGGTGGGCATTCACCCCCATGGTACCTTCCGCAGCGGAAGCACGAGTTCATGCTGGGCTCCTCGAATTTAGCGGATGCCGATAGACTAGGGGCCCTCCTGGCCTGTACTTGGGGTGCTATATCTATTATATACTGGCATAAGACAACAGCATCATGGGTGTGTTGGGTGGGGCTTGCAGTACATGCACTACTGTGGATCGGGGGGAGTTGGTGAAAAAACCTTACGTAGTTGGTGTATGCTTCCAAGAAATTCCTTTCAACTTCTTCCTAAATATGGGTCAGGTCTGGTTCCATAGGTGGAGACACTTCATCTTCCACCGAGTAGGGAGGGGTCCTATCTTGGGGTGTGTCCTAGGGGATGGGCTCCTCTAACGCCTCTACACGTTGCTCCATAGCATGTATCCAGGGAATATATTCCTCGGGGGCATTCCCATTCAAGTTTTATGCAAGGTGGTTGGGAATAGAGGATTAGGATGGGTTGGGGAAAAAACTAATCAGGAAAGTTATGCTCTGATTCCACTCAAGTTGTCACGCCCCAACCCAATTTGATCGGAGTCCATAATAAACCCACCATCCTTTCTTGCACCATTTGGGTATACCTACCTAAATGAGACAAGGAGGGTATAGGCGTGTTTACGTTCAAACCCTTACTTTAAGTTGGGGGTAGGAAGCGTATCTTAAGGGCATGAGTGCGTCTGGGAACTTTCCATCTATGTATTATCCTAAAAAGGGGTGAGAGAGAAGGGTGAGTAAAGTACTAAGTGAGGGAAACTAACATAACGTTTTACTTGAATTCATCTTTTATGCCCTTTAAATTATTTCCTTGTTATCTCATACATCCCACATGATCAATAACCATCCTCCTATCATAGGAGGGATCGCACATTCACGAAACGGTCCTCGACCGTGCCACTTGTGGACCATAGCACCTTTACCGTCTACCCTGATAGAGTGATATTGCCTCTACCTGGAGTTTGAGTGGATATAAATAGTCTTACACATCAAACCCCAATTACTTCATCGTGTCCACTCAATGGGACGAGACCTCATTTCCCTTACTGCCTCGGTCTCCGTGCGCAGGAAGATACTCG
Organism: Trapa incisa; assembly: GCA_030064435.1. Classification (NCBI taxonomy): domain Eukaryota; kingdom Viridiplantae; phylum Streptophyta; class Magnoliopsida; order Myrtales; family Lythraceae; genus Trapa; species Trapa incisa. Next base: position 9,744,632 of record CM057775.1, on the reverse strand, counting down.
GCTTCACAACTTACTGAACGACGAAACCGCCCTTATGCTTCATGGGTCGTCCAGTAGTACTTGGGCTACATCACTGCCTCATGTCAGGTGTCCTGACAACCTGAACATCACAGTGTATGCACAATCAACAATATTTTTTTAATTATAGCATTTATTTTTAGCCCTCTAGCACAACGGTCTGTCGGCTTAGCTTCGGCTCACGCATATTGGCCCAATAGGTTTAATGACCTGACTTCGGCAGAGTAACGATTTGGCCCATCAAGCTTGACAGCTCAACTTGGCTCGATGGGTATCACACAAGGTTCCCATTATTGAGGTCTTTTAGCATCATATATCACATGTCTATTTTGGACGGGTCCATGCCCGTATCCATCGGCCTTGGGCCCATTGGTATCTCGAGCCTAAGCTCAGAATTAGCTCCCAAATGTTTTAAGCAAAGTCACCCAATCAAGGGATGCTAATTCCAAGAAAATAATTTTCAAAGCTGAATCACCATTCCAACCGAAATGGACATCATAGCAGATCTCACTCACCCGGTAATTCAGCAGGGTCGTCTCGGCGTCGTCTGGCCTCACGGTCTCTTTCCGGAGGCCGACACTCAAGCAGTTTGTTCGTACATGGCACGAATGTCCTCATTAGGGTATTAGACCAAGGGATTGCATTCCTTTGCGCATTTGCGTATAGACCCTCATATTTTTCCTTAATTTCACTTTGATCCATGGGGTTTGTCTATTTAACTATAAGTCCCTAATTTTCCCTTTTCCTTCAATTCGGTCCCCAAGTTTTCCAATTATCTTTTCTAGTCCTTAGTTTTATAAAAAAATCTCCCATGGGGCTCTCAATTTTCTAAAATTGCCATTTAGCCCCAAATTTTCCCAAAATTGCAATTTGGTGCCCAACTTTTCAAAATTTCCCATTTGCCCCTAAATTTGTCAAATTTGCCCAATTGACCCTCAATTGGGGGGAATTTCATGAAAACACTCTCAATTTCGTTAAATTGTTGTTCAGTCTTCCAATTTTGAAAAATTGCACAAAATTCCCCCAAAATCCCCAAATCGCCCTTCATCTTCTTCCACAATTTAAGCATGTGGAGCTTCGGATCTTACCTATCCAATTGAAGGCCTATAAGTCCTTGTTTTCTTTAATTCTTGCTTCTATTTGCCTCTTTCAACTCCCCTCGATCATCTTACACTTTCAATTTATGAATTTGGTTGAGTTTTTCGCCTTGTCGGAGCTTCGCCGGAAAGTTCACAATAGAGAAAGAAAGCTTGTGTTTCTTATCGACAGAGAGGAGCCGATCAGAGCTTGAGGTGGGGGCAGCTAGAGCTAGTTGAGGGGGATCTAGTAGGACCGAATCATGCTGCAATTCGCTGCTGCCTTACGAGAATTTAAAGAGAGAAGTTTTGGGTGGTATAGCTCTTAAGTTTAGAAATTCTGACGATGGGAGGCAGAATTGAGCTTACAGGGGGCTGTACGGGTGTTGTGGAGGGTCTTAGGCGGTCAGAAATGGCCAATGTGGGTGGTGGAAGGATCAAGAGGGTCGAGGTTGCGTCGGATAGGGGCTCGCTACTTTGGGCTCTGGAGCAACTTCAATCTACGATCCTTTACGCACTTCTTTGAGCGTCCTATGGTTATTCTAAGAAGGTCTGGAGCTAAAGCACTCTTCATCGGTTCCAATGCCACTCTTCAGAGCTCATTTGGTGGAGATTTTACTCATCGTTAGAGCTCTAGTTTGGAGCTTGCTGGAAAGCGCACTCTTCTTCTTCGCTCGATTGTGAGATGCTAAGAACAAATGATGAGGTGCTCTTTATATAGGGAGTTCGGTAACTATTCAGGCTACCCGCCGGCGTAATACTTGGCCGTCGGTGACCTGACCGAAGAACTTTTTGAGTCGCTGGAGACTCCAACTTTTTTGGTGACTCTCTCTCTCTTCTCCCTTTCCTTTGTCAGCATCTAAAGGTTAAAAATGATGACGTGGTGGTCGCGCCACATGGCGCGCTGTGATTGGTCAATTTTTCTGATGTGGAGTGTCAGCTCGACCGTTGCGTTAGTCATTGACCCATTGATTGAACACATGACCGCCTCTCATTGGCTGCTCGTGTATGTGTGGCATGCTGACGACCCGCCAGCTGTCCGTTGACAAGATACGTGGCAGCCTCCCATTGGTTACCCATATCTACATGGCAATTGACGGGGTGCTAGTTGGTCATTAACCATTGACCGCTATCTGTTGTCCGCTGACTGGTTTGTTGACCAGTTCGGTCAAACCGTTGACCAATCTGGTCTGATCGAGTTCGCTGTCCACATTTCAAAATTTGGTCGACTTGAACTAGGTTCGACCATTTTTCTAAAATTTAAAATTTTATAAATTTATCTAAATTCATTTTATATCTAATGGTCATCTCAATTTCCCAATTTGACATTTTTAAGCCACCTAGAAAAATGAATTTGTGAACCAGTTCACTATGGTTCATGCCGGTTCGAGTCCGGTTCACCTAGAACCTGTTCGGTTCTATTCTCAATTCCACTTCTCGATTCTTTCTTGAAATTTTCATGAATTTTTTGTCACTGATTTTCCAGTTTCCCACATTAACTATTTTTTATTTATTAAACGACTCATTTCGTCATGTATAAACATATACCGGTCCTTTTCTCAGTTTTTTTTATTCCAAAAGATGAGTTTTACACATTAACTTTAGGAAAACTGATAAATCTCTAGTTAAATTGTATTATAGGAGGAGTTATATTGGCTTGAACTATCTGATTAGCTAGAGTTAATAACATTAAAAGTTCTAGTTATTCCTCCTTCATTCTCTCAGTTCTAATATTTTTAATATGGTTAGGAAGTTTCTTTTTATTTATTCCATTATGGGTTTGCAACACCATGGATGTTATTGCTTTGATTAGCCAATTTGAGATAGTGGAAATTCATCTAGCTTTCAAAGTGTGTATTGATTGATGCATGGAGCATCAATCATTGAGTATCTTATGAAGGCCTATTATTATTGTATGTTGGCTATCCCTTCTATTTTTACACCTTGTATGGGTTGTATCTTGTTATTGTCATTCGTGGCCCCTTCTTTGGAAAATGTTAAGCAAAAATGTTTGTGGCTTAATTAATTCTTATTTGTGGACCTATATGTATGACTCTACCTCTCCAACCCTTCTAATTCCCACAGTGCATTTTATATATATATATTCAAAAATATAACAATTATTTTAATTTTACTAACAAACTCAACTCTTCTTAGGATCTAAAAGAAATAAAGAAATATAGAATAGAAAGAGCGCAACACTAGAGATATAAGATTGTAAATTGTATTGTATTGCTACATTTACAACATCTCCTTTATATAAAAAGAAAATGATACATAAACATAAATAAATTAATGTAGAACTATTAATATACAATAAATTATAAGTTACAAACATTTAAATAAACATTTAAGCTTGGAACGAAGTATGTAGAAATGATGAGAAGATAGTCCCTTGGTGAATATATCTGCAATTTGAGCATCAGTGCCAATAAAACAAATGATAAGTTCTTTGGCAGTGACCCTTTCTCGAATAAAGTGATAATCTATCTCAATGTGCTTGGTAGGCGCATGAAAAATAGGATTATCACTTAGATAAATTGCAAATAGATTATCACACCATAAAGTAGGAGAATTTGAAGGTGAGAATCCAAGTTCACAAAAAAAAGATTGAATCCAGATTAGTTCAGCTGTTGCATTTCCCAAACTTTTATATTCAGCTTCAGTGATAGATCGTGCAACTACGTGTTGCTTCTTAGCACTACATGAAATCAAATTACTGCCAAGAAAAATTGAGAAACCACTAATAGAACGTTGATCATCAGGATTACTAGCCCAATCGGCATTGGAGAAATAATAGAGTTGAGATTGAGAATTCTTCCAAAAATAAAGACCATGACTTGATGTGCCTTTGAGATATCGCAAAATTCGCTTAACTGCTACCCAATGAGATATAGTTGGTTGTTGCATAAATTGGCATACTTTATTAACTGCATAAGAAATATCAGGTCTTGTCAATGTGAGATATTGAAGAGAACCAACGACCTATCGATAAAGGTGAGAATCATCCCGAGGAGTTCCATCATGAATAGATAGGCGAGACCCGTAGTAATAGGGGTCAATGAAGGTTTGTAATCAACCATAGCAGCTCGAGTAAGTAGATCATAAATATACTTCTATTGAGTTAGAATAAGCTTACCAAAATGTGAGTGTACTTCTATGCCAAGAAAGTGATATAACATGCCTAGATCCTTGATAGAAAATTCTTGTTTAAGTTTGATATGATCGAAGATAGGGAAAGCACAAACATCCAAAAACTCGTAAATGAGTGTAGATTGGTGGAGTTTTGTAAAGAATTTGGTAAGGAGATTGAGATTGAAGTGTACAAGTAGGTAATCTATTGATTAAATAGACTACAGTTTCAAATGCAAAATCCCAAAACTTGATGGGAAGATGAGCATGATTTAGAAGTGTGAATCTCATATCAATTATGTGTCTATGTTTTCTTTCTGCAGATCCATTTTGTTGGGGTGTGTGGGGGCATGAAAGACAATGAGTGATCCCATTATTTTGAAGTTCAGCTTGAAAGGCTACAGATAAAAATTCTTTGGCACCCTTTGATTGAAAAATTTTAATTTTGGTGTCAAATAGATTTTCAACATGTAGTCGGAATGTACGAAAGATTTGAAGAGCCTCCGAGCGATTTTTCATAAGGAAAAACCAAAAATATTTACTATAATCATCAGTTAAATGAATATAATAAATATATCCAATAGAAGATCGGACTAGAGTAGGTCCCCAAATATCAGTATGTGCTAGCTGAAAAGGATGAGTGCTTTTATGATTAGTAAGAGGAAAAGACTTTTGAGTAATTTTACTCACGGAACAGGCATCACAAAATATAGTACTAATAGAATTACTTTCTATTGAATTTGTGGATAAAAGTTGAGATACAATAGGAAATACAGGATATCCAAGTCTATTATGCCAAATGTTGCGAGATATTTGAACACTTAGAATGCGAGGACTAACTGATGATAAGTGTGTTACACGCAGACAGTACAAACCTCCTTTATGAGCTCCCCGGAACAATTCCTGATGAGTGAGACAATCCTTTACGACAAAAAAATTAGGGTGAAACTCAAAATAACAATGATTATCTTGAGTAAATTGGAAAACAGATAATAAGTTCATGGAGATAGTGGAAACATATAATACTTTAGTTAAAATAAATCGTCTCAATGAGTTTGAAAAGAAAATTGAACCGACAGAGAGAATTTTTAGACCTGATCCGTCTCCAATAAATATTTTTTCAAGATGAGCTACATTTTCCTGTATAGATAAATGTGTTATGTCATTGGTCACATGGTTAGTGGCGCTAGAATCTATATACCAGTCAAGAGTATGAGCTCCTAGATCATTGTCGTGGGCTACGTTGACTTTAGGGGTTCTGTAGTTTGTTGGAAATTGAGGACAATAAGGAGTAATGTGGCCTGATTTTTTTATATATTTGACAAACAGAAGGATAATCCTGTTGTTGATTATTATGTGCGCTCGACTTATATGCACCGGAAACTGACCCATGATATATTATGTGCGTATTAGGCTGTTGTCGATTGTTAGTTTGTGGTTGCCATGATGCCCGATTTTTTACAATGTTATAAGAGCCCGCATGTTGAGTGACATGTTGCCTTTCATATTCTGATGATTGACTATTCATGCGAGAGCCTAACACATACTCTCGTTCTTGATTTCTAGATGTGATTCTAGGGTTTGAGAATCGCCCTTGAATCGAAGGTGAGAAATGGGGTCGATGCTCCGAAAATCACCTTGGGAAAAAAGAGTTGGTAGATCCACAATGATAGTGGTGAGTGACACCGGTGAATGACGATGTTGTGGACAAGCGAGGACTCTGAGTGGTGATGGTAAGATTCCTCTACTAATTTTGTAATTGAGCTTGGCTTCTTCAAAAGTGAGCATGGATTTGAGTTCATCTAAACTTGTTTGCTTGAGTGTAGGAGTGAGTACCATGCAAAGAGACTAATATTGTTCTCCTAACCTAGTGAGAATTCTGTTTTTTATTTCAAATTCAGGTTTATGAAGGCCAATCTGGGCATAGCTGGTGGCAAGACTGGCAATGGACATTAGGTAAACTCTCATTGTTCAATTTTCTTTAACCGTGTCATGCCATTGAGAGTCAAGAAGATTTTGATGAGCTTAGACTTGTTGAGCAAATAGAATTTCTAATTTATTTCACATATCTGCAGAATTGTGAATTCCAATTACCTGTAGATTAACTTGAGCGTCTAATGATCCTAAGATAGTAGTGAGACATAGTTTATCACAAATCTTCCAAGTCTTGTAGGATGGGTTGGGAATAAGAGTAGATTCATCATCTTTTTGAGGAGGCAAGAACTCTGGCGGTGCCAGGATGGTTCGATCGGCATATCCCATTAATTCGTAAATTTCCAAGAGTGGTATCATATTGTTGCACCATAGAAAATAGTTTGTTCCATCCATCTTAATCGGAAGTACTGGAATATTGCTTGGAAGTTGAACTGCTACAGCTGAAGAACTCATGTTGATTTTGTAGGTTCCGAAAGAAAATATGAAAGTGAGCAAGTGAGGTTGATGGTGAAATATTGATGGAGATATAGTAAGAACAGAAGAAATTTAGATAATCTTCTGATGTCAATAAGAACAGAAGGAAAATGAATCTGACCAGCGTAGCTAGGATGTAGGATCGAATTGCATTAGCAAGAATGCTTTGATACCATGAAAGAAATGAAGAAATATAGAATAGAAAGAGCGCAATACTAGAGAGATATAAGATTGTAAATTGTATTGTTTGTTACATTTACAACATCTCCTTTATATATGAAGAAAATGATACATAAACGTAAATAAATTAATGTAGAACTATTAATATACAATAAATTATAAATTAAAAACATTTAAATAACCACATTGAATCTAGTTATTAGGATTAATTAACTTATCTATAGTAATTATCATCCAATTTTATCCAATAAATTAAACATGATCTAATTGAATAAGTTTCTTTATGTCTAACTTTTTTTAAATTTTTTATTTCAAAAGTACGAAGTTGCAATAAAGTTAGACAATTAAATGGTCACACTCACATTGTTTTTTTTTAACTTATTACCATTTCCATCTAATAGTGTGGTAGCTAGCCCTTTTTTCACAAGGTTCTCATTCCTTTAGTAAGAAGTGTAATATATCGATTAATAGTTCTAAATTCAACCTTCAAATAATTTGGGTACTTAACACAAGTGAATTGTCCTTGTATAAAATTGAGTGAATATTTTTTCTCATTTTTCCAACTGCGCTATGGATTAAAATATTTTATCAAACCTTAATATTAAGCTTGAAATAATATTTAATAAGAGTATCACCACATTCTTAACTAGTACAGGTTTCATACTCAGTAATTACTTACTTGGATTCCAATTTTTTTTATTCTCTTCAATATTTTTCGTTAACTAGTTATGTTAGTTTTATTCCTAAATGATATTTATACGAGATTTATCATAAGTTTCATTTTTTTTTACCACGTTGGGTATTGGTTTGCACAATCCTCCATGGTTTAGGTTCATCCCAGTGAGACTTGCATCTAAAATTCATTTGTGGAAACTTTATTGAAGATCGGATTCCAATTTAAGAGTTTGAACTTCTCTTGATATTCTAACCCTTTGGTTTCTTTAAGCTCTTTTCATTCTTCCTTTTTGAGTATTTATTTTTTATCTCTTTAGCGATACTTATTTCTTTGTCTCATAGTAAATACCTGATTTTTCTCAAAAAATCATCACTCCTCTAGGGTAGCCATTATACATAAGGGAAATTTTCTTTTATAGCATTAGATGCCATTTCCTAACACAACTCACTTCTAAGATACTTATTTTTCTCAAGACTTTATGCATATCCTACTATTTTTCGGGTCAACAATTCTACTAATTTCATCGTATGACTCCTTCAGGAATATCTACTTACTATTTATTTTTATATTTTATTTTGTAATCTTCTACGTTAGATTATTGTGTTTCTCAATTTTTTTTTGCTCTTCTTGTACTCCTTATACAAGATTCTTACTGTAAAATATTTAAGATGATCTCCTCTATCATCTATTTCTTCGACTTTCCATGTCGATTATTCATTAATTTTCTTAAAGGTTGTGTGAAATTATTTTCAAACCCTAAGGTCGTAGATGTAGGTCATCTTAAAAGGATAATTTATCCTATGAACCTTATTTCATACTATGGAGAATTTTATAAAGTCATTTCCACCGTTAGTTTTTCCTAACGGTCGGAAAAATCACTAATAGGTTATTTAAATACACATTTAAAACCAAACATATGGCAATTATAATTATGCAAATAATTTAGTTATCTTATTAATCTCTTGTTTTACTCAATTCTTTTAATTTGTTTTATACCATTCTCATTATCATCTAAAAATACTCAATTATGCATATCAACCTCACAATTTAAAAATCAATATTGGTTACTTTTATTAATAGCATCAATTTAATCGTACCATTATTATTTGGTTGAAAAAGAAAAATAATAGTTATATTACCATTATTTGAAAATATATTCTCATAAAATACAATATTTTGTGATCTATAAACAATATGATTTTCTAAATTCAAAACTTTATAACACTTACAATCTAATAGATATCATATAAAAATACATGTTTTAGACCTAGGATTAAACTTATGTTTATTTACTGCCAACTAATGTAGACATAAAATAGACATTAATGTGAGCAAATAATTAAAAGATGATATTTTTATAGAACAATTCAAAATGTGTTATTTTTCCTAACATAAAGAGAGTGAGTCCTTTTCAATGCAAAAAAGAAAAGAGAGTGAGTACAATTAATTAGGTAAATAATACAATTACTCTAATAATTATATAATATTTTTTACTGAAACATTAATGAATGAACAATATTTAATATATGCTTATATTTTCTTTCTATGTCTAGTTGTGCTTACATGTTTCTACACATAAATGAAATATATGTATACCATTTTCATAAAAAAATTAGCAAACTTCCATTCTTGTCACATCTAACTGAATCTATACTAGTTTGAAATAAGTATTTATATTAAGCATGAAATTTTGGAAATATGCTTATTACAACTGATTTAGCTTTCAAAAGATGAAGGGACGACATTCTTATATTATCATAGTAAAAATATATATATACCTATCATAGCTATGGAGAAAAAGTCACAAAAGTATTTTAGCAAAATTGTTTTTAGTATTAAATGATAGTTTTGTTTGTTTGACCCAATGATATGTTTTTAGGGTGAAACTCGTTATCATGCAGTCAAATTCAATTGTTTACTCAACACATTCATGAGTCCCTTAGAACAATAAAATTAATAAAATCAACTAAAATATAAACATTTGCATTCTTATTTTGTCATTAATGATATTTTACATTTATTTAACAATAAAATTTAACACAAATGTTTGTATATGGAAGTGAAATAAATAGGCAAAGTTTGTGAAAAACTTTATAACATAGGGTGTATAGGATAATCTCAATAAAGCTCATGATAAAAATGTTAGATTTTATTTGCTTTATATAAAATTGACTATTTAGATTTTATTTCCGATAAAAATTATTTATACACAAGTTTTGATTTTTTAATCTATAATAACTTTGTCTGTCTATCAGATATTATCACGCCAATGGATGTATAATAATTATAAATTATATAACAGAATAAAAAATAAAAAATATTTTTTATGATAATATTACTTAATTATCTGATATATACATGAAATTGTGATAAAATAAATATTATATTAAATTTAATAAAAAATACATTATATATTTATAATAGGAATATATGGGTAAATTTAGTAAAAGTATTTGGAAATGTACAAAAAAGTTTAGGTGGAATAAAAATAACCCGAGGTGCCTTAATAAGCTATTAAAGTATTTTTTTATTCAATTTCATTCCTTACCATTCTCTATTTTTTTTCTCTTGCATTCCTTATATTAAGCAAACTTGGATATGCTTGAATATACTTTATTTTTCTAAAATATTCATATATATATATATCATATTTCAAATAACAAAAAAATTCAAGGAAAAAATATATTATTTAATAGGACTACTTCATAATAAAATAACGGTAAAAAAGGACCTAATTAACATATCTTATAATAGTATTGTCTTCCACCGCTCTCGTAGCTTTTGTTGTCCTGAGCCTTGGAGCCGAAGAATCAACTTGGGAGAGAGTAACGGAGAGAGAATAGATCGGTGGAGTTGAGCAAAAAAAATGATTGGCGGGAAAGGACAGGTGAACAGAATGGAAAAAATATTAAATAAAGAAAAATATCTCAAGTTTTTTGTAAAAAAAATACTCAGCAATTTTTTTGTAACAAAAATTCACTCATAATTTTCTTTTTTAACCATCAATAAAATTGCACGACCGATTAATTTTTGTAGGAAAAAAATTCTCCAAATAAAATTATTACAATTTCTTATAATAAAGAAATAACTCGAAATATATTTCATTTTTGTGACAGAATTGATCTAATTACATTTTTTAGTTTGTGCAAAAAAAATATAATTACGTTTTTATAAATATTTTATCATAATTTAATTATATCAAATAATATATATATATATATATGTTTTGGATTGCAACGGTTCTCATCCACCATCGAACCTATAAAACAAAAACCCTAATTTCCTGTTTTTTAAATCAGCAAACTAAATCCTTCATCGACAGAACTCGATTCTTTTTTTTTGTTGAACACAGCTCCCTATCCTCCTTGCGCTATGCGTCTCTTTGCTTTTTGAGGAACCTAAAACCCTAAATCCTTGGACGTTTCATCGCTGAAGCTCTCTGGACGCTGTGGGTCTCTTCTCCTCCCTGCACTGTTGTGCCTCCGAGAGTCCGCTCCTTTTTCACTCGAGCGGTTTCAAGCTTTTGTCTTCTCGTTCATCTATTCTACACCTCTGAGGACGGTTTATTGGGGAAATTTTGTACACCTGCGGCGACTTCACTGGGCGCACTGTCACTGCTACCGGCGTCTCATTGCTGCTCTGTCATCTTCTCTGCCTCTGGGTTTGACGGCGGTGCTGCCTTTTGCAATTTTTTAGTCGCACTTTATCGTTCTGATCATCTTTGTTCATATTTTCTGATCATTGGAATTCGTACTTGTCAGAAGGATCCACCTTCAGTTCCTGGTAGGTTGTTGCTTTAGCTATGATGCTTCTGTAATACATTTACCTCTATCTGCTTTGTTGTTTAAGTGTTGATTTTCGACTTTGAATTTAGTTAGTCTAACTTCATTCTTTTGACAGTCCACGAAATACTAATCATCTGTTGTAGATATCATGGACTTCATTGAATAAGGATGTGCTCAATATTTGAATAAAAAATGTGCTTTTTTTTCTTTGGCGTTGTTTGGGCCTTTTTAGGTTGTATCGCCTATTAAATATGCGTGCATGATGTTTTTATGATTTAATCTTGAATATTTTTTCTTATTAAAAAATTTTCTTGGATTATGACTATTTAATATACAGGAACAAGGAGGGCGAGTAAAATATGCAGCATAAAGAGCACATTTTGTCAGCTATGGAGTTTAGACAACCAGCATCACCCAAGCAAAATGGGTTTTCAGGAAAAAGTGATGTTCTCTCGTCTCAAAATACTTTAGTCAATCCTCAGCAGGGTCTGGCTGTGAAAACTCGCCATGAGATTCCTCAGGAAAAAAGGATGCAAATAACAGGAAAGAACCAAGTGGCAAGTGGTGAATCTCAGTACTTTAAGTTACAGAAGCTGAACAGTCAGCAGGCAGTGGGCCCTGTGCGAACAAATATTCAGACAAAGTGCACTAGATTCCCATTTGCTTTGTTGTTTCCTTTCATTTTGCCACAACTCAATAGCGATAGAGCAATGCAACTTCGGACTTTATATGAGAAACTGAAAGTAAGCATTTCATCTGTACACACTTGACTTGTACTTTTTTTTCTGGCAAGAGAATATTTTAATCATGGTTCTGATTCCATTTTAGAAAAATGAGATTCCCAGAGATCAATTTATTCAAATGATGGGAGGTATTGTTGGGAATGATGTGCTGAAATTGGCAGCAGCAAAAGTGGATGCACAGGTATGATCTACTTATACAGTAATCTGATATAGTAAGGGCTGAGTTTAATAACTTTAGTTAAACCACGAGGTTCTTAAAATTAGGGTTGTCATAGAGAAAGGTAAGTGAGGTGAAGGAATTGAAAGATGCTGAAGGTATAAGTTGAAAGGCTTTTTAGGGATGACATGGTTCATTACTTGATTTGGGGTTTCAATTGGAGGGAATTGCTCTTTTTTTACTTCATATTAATTGCTTTCCTCTTGATCTATAGTCACTTCTTAGGTTTAAGCTAGTAGCCAGATAAATGAAAAGTCAAATCTTGATTTCTAAGCATCTTTAGGTATTAAGGATAATCATCTTAGCTCTACAATGTAGGAAATTTAGGAATTTCCTTATGTTGCAGTCTGGGGTTCATAAGATGGAAATCCAAGTTCCAACGCCCACATCAAAGCATCATACTGAAAGTGTAGTGGAAATTCAAGGTGAGCCTCCATCCATGAATCTACCCTATCAAAGAGTTGGTGCGCAAGAAACTTCAGCTGCACCATATTTACATGAACACGTGCATCCACTGAAGGAGAAAATTGCTCCCAGATTGATAGATACTGGGCGCCCTATGAATAATCATGTAAGTGTCTTTCCTTCTATGCACACAGTTATATTTATTTGACACATTATTCAAGAAATTAACTTGTAGAGCAGTAATGCCTTCTAAAGTTTCAAAACTATGTTTGATTCTGATAGACTATGACCCATCATTTTAGGTAGTTCTTCTATTCTATACTAAGATCAGCATTAATAAATATATCTTTTCAAAAAATGTTGGAGTCAGTGCAATGGCACTCTCCTTCAAGCTGATATTAATAGTTCTGATCCTTGGTTCCCATCTTTGGGGCTGTTTGCGCCAACTCCATTTCTGATCTTTCTTCACTACCAGGTTTATGGTCTCCTCCACTTGTTATAAACTATGAGATTCTTTAAAGTAAAACATTGAATGTGAAATTTATCTTGTTATTGTTGATTTTCCTTGAATATTTTACAAACTCATATGTGGCTAATTTGGCTTGTGCTATAGCCCTGGTCAAGATTCAGTATATGTAGATTATTGGTTAGCTGCTGGCTGGGCACCCTTTTGATACTCTTCCTATCGCCTATAAACATTATTAAACAAGGACAAAAGCTGTACATTAGACAGTTCCAGCACTTTTCCCAGTAGAAACTATAGCTTGTATGGGTAAAATATCATAAAAAGGGAATTATATATTAGGCCCATTAAGTGGGAGTTAAGATAAAGAATTCTATGCTCAAAGACAATAAACCTATTTATGGAAAGAAACAGTCCACTTGGTTAAAAGGCTATGAATTAAATACTTCAGGCCATCCATAATTAAGTTTCATAAAGATGAAATAATTGCTAGATTCTTTTTTGTTTTATTAGCATTGTATTATTGCTAATTTGTGATCTTGACTTAGTGAATCCTGTGATTTTTTTTGCTCCTTCCTTCTGTGATTAGCTAGTGGTATTTATACCTTCTCTGTTAATCTATGGAAAAAGGAATGGGAATGGATACTGCATTTTAGGACACCATTATTTTAGAAATCTCTATAACACCTTCTCAACTATGTACCCTTTTCTGTTGTAATTTATCTATTTTTCTTACCTCAGCTATACACTCCGACAACTCCCTCACCAGCTGCAATGAGTAGAAGCCCATTTCAGGAGAATAATCATGTTGGCCAGAAGAAGCCACTAGATAATCCTGATTCTGCAAGCCAACCCTTGAGGTTTGCCATCTATTCACTTGTAGCATGGATTGTTAGACATGATTCATTTTCTTTAGATTTTGGTATGTTTTAAAACTAATGTTAGTTGTCACAGAAAGAAGCAGAAAACTTCAGTGCCATCTGATGATCAAAGCATTGAACAGCTCATTGATGTCACTGCTGTTAGTGGGGTAAATCTAAAGGTATGCAACTTTTAAAATTTCCAAATACTTTCTAGTGAACTTATTGGTGATTTGATATTTAAAGCGGCTATGTTCACTAATAGTTTTGGCTTTAGGAGGAAGAGGAGCGGCTACTTTCTGGGCCTAAGGAGGATTATCGTGTGTCGGAGGCCTCTCTTAGAGCTTTGCAGGAAGAGGAAAGTTTGATTTTGCAGAAGGTTCCTCTTCAGAAAAAGATGACAGAGATCAGTTATGGAACTTCTGATTTTCTAGTTGGAAGAGAGTATATTTCAATTGGAAAGTAGCCAGCAATCTTATCTTTGAAATTAGTTTTCAAAAGTTCCTCTAATCAGATGTATATCTAGCCTAATTTTGCTTTCCCAGCTAAAAAAATCAAACAAATTTCATGTTTCTAGGATGGTAATGCAAACTTTAAATAACCTCATGATCTATCCTATTATTTAGATGTGTTACCAAAAGTAGTTTTGCTTTCAAGAGCATTCATTATTTTCCTACCCTCAATATACTTGTAGAAGTTTCTTGTAGCATATAATATGTAGAAGTTATTTATGAAAACAACCATAAGTCATTTAAATTTTCTGTTTGATCATTCAACTATCCTGTTACTTAGCTTCATATTTCATTTCCTTCTCAGTGACCAAATGTGGCATGAATAATGTCGGCAAAGATGTGGAACGGTGTTTATCACAGGTAAGGTGTTCTCTCTGGGTGTTTTCTTAAAAGATTATGTTCACTATTGTGTTGTCATGCACTTGAATTTCAGGCTGTAGAGGAAAGGCTCCAGGGACTCCTATACAGTCTAATTAGATTTTCAAAGCAGGTATTGTTGACCACTTTGTTGGCCTACTAAAATAATGTTATTACATTCAGCTTTCTGAAATGTAATTTTATTTTAGAGGATTGACAATGAAAAGCACATGCACAAAATAGTCATCACTTCTGATATACGCCAGCACATAATGACACTAAATCGATTGGCTAAGGAGGAACTGGAGAAGGAGGGCGAAGCAGAAAAAGGAAGGAAAATTTGTGAGGTATGTTTCTTTCTATCTAATAAGGGACATGATTGGACCTGATTATAGGATGGGCCAGCTTGGCCTAGGCACAGCTGTGACAAGCTTGACTTGAGGTCTAGTCTTAGTTGCAACCAAAATTTGCAAATGTTTCCCTGCTTCTGGACTATACTGCAGCTAATTATATTTTGTACGCAAATACATCCATTTCTGGTGCAAAAAAAGGTTATTGTTGTACTTTAGCCTATATAATAATTATGTTATTAATAATATAAGACATAAATTGCCAATTTTTCTTTTTTTTTTTTCCTTTGGGGATTGTGTTTGATTGTATTGATGCCTTGAAAAGCATGCAGTAACGTTTAGCATGTTAATTCTTAAATACATTAGTCTTTCCCTTTGAACTACCCAACCATGATCTGGATCTATGGTTTTCCTATTTCTCCTATTTTTTAGATATTATGTTTTGCTATACTGATGGTAGTAACCTTAACTCAAAATGTTTTACTAGGCTAGCTATAAAATCAATTGTTCTATTGTACTGCAGCGTGAGATCAATGATGGGCCTGATGATAAAAAGGAGAAGGATGAAGGTCGAGGTAAATTACGCAAGGTACTATCTTGGTGACTCTCTTAGAAATCCTTATGTAAGTATTGCCTAAGCTGCTTTCAAAGTTGTATATTGTGAAATTTGCAGGCAAATAAACAGGAAGATGATAAGATGAGGACCACAAATTTTGCAGCCAGAGCTGCTGTTGGTGGAGCTGACCTTCTTTCAAAGTGGCAACTGATGGCTGAACAGGCCCAGCAGATACGGGGAGAATCACAAGTGGGCAGCAAGCCTAGTTTTCCTCTTGCTTCAGGTATGTCTAAGTTTGTCTGTGTGGTTGAATCGTGTAATGGGCATTTTCTGTTGCTATTATATGAAACTGGCCAAGTTTCTCAGTGTCATTGGACTGAAAATACACCGCACTAAAATTGTAGTTTCTGGACAAAGTTAGATTAGGACTTATCAGTTTAATAGTTAATTTATGAGTTAAATTTGATATCCCATTGGCTAAAACAGGTAAATATATGAATACAACTATAAACTTCTGTAAAACAAATTGTATATGAAACACTTTGTTCAAAACAAGCAGCAACCAGTTGAAAAACAGCAAATGTTGGTTGATCATAGTTGACCTATGTTATAGTGCCCCTATACAAGTGTTTGCTCCTTTTATTGCCAAATGATCTAATTCTTCACGTTCATTAAGTGGCTATAGGACTATCTTAATAATGACTGTTTTCACAAATGCTTATCTCAACAGGGGTTGCAAGGAGATCAGGGAGGAACCAGATGGCTGCCCCTCAGCCAGGGTTATCACGATCAATTTCTGTGAAGGACATGATTTCTGTTCTTGAGAGGGAAACTCAGATGTCCAAGTCCACACTGATATACAACTTGTATAACAGAGTGCCCTCCAATCCTGCACCTTCTAATACATGAACCTTGACTTCACTTGATTCAAGCTCTTTTCTGCAAGATGTAGAGGGGCGAACAGTTTTGGTTGCGCAGGGTACCAACAGAAGGCTCATACTTAATTTTGTCCAAGGGCTATAATCTGTAGAAATTAAACTTGAAGCATTTTGGGGGTAATAAAATGGAGTTGGAACCGTTGGGCATTCACGGTAAAAGTCATAGCTATTAGCTCGCTCAAGCTCCAGTTCCGCTGGCTTTCTTGCATATTTGCACTCACAAGTTCTACTTTGAGTTATAGTGTAAGGTAATATGTAGAATTTTTTGCTGGCTGACTGCCTCCATTGTAGTTTGTAAATTTTGGTGGGTATAATAAATATATTTATTTAAAATATTTAATTTATTATTTTAAATTAATTATATATAATTTTATCAGGTGAAAATTATATATAATTTTATTAGGTTAAAATTATATATACTTTGTATTTTTTAAACTTAATTTAAGTTAAATAAAAAATTGTATATAAATTAATATAGCGAAACTTGAGAATGAATACATTCTTTTAAAGTAAATCATATCTTTTATCTTGATAAATTTTGTTTTGTAATTATGTATGAAAAACGTAATAGAGAAAAATATAAGATTATAATTTATATTATATTTTTCAAATAAATAATTTACAATATATAACTAGAAAATTAAATATAATATATTAATGATAGTAAATAAAATATTAATTATATTTTAATAACCATCGCTTTATTTTTTTTAATAGTAAATGTTATTTATTTTTTTTAATATCATATTTATTATTTTTCATAATTTTAAGAGTTAGCCATATTATTATTCGATTTTAATCTATAATTATAAAATAATTTAAAATTAGTTAGATTTACTTATCGTTCGAATGAGTAAAAAAGTGTGAATTTATTTACATAAAAATGATTTATTGCATATTGAGCTGAACAAAAAAATTAAATTAATTAATATAATAAAAAATTGATGTATATAATAAATTTGTTAGTTATATATATAATAAAATAATAATAAAATTTTAAAAATATTTGATCTACAAAAAAAAGTTAAGTATATTGATAATTATTTAGTAAATTTATTAAATAAAATTTATAATTAATAAAAATATTGAATCAAGTAATAGAAATGTTTGATTATTATATTAGTAGTATTTGTTGGATTAAGTGAAATAAAATACATCAATTAATTTGTATAACCATCTCGGAACTTTTTTATGATTTCTTTTTTTTCAATAGATTTTTTTATAATTATTTTCCCCTTGTAATCCGTTATAATTGGGTTGAATAAAATTTAAAAAAATTTTATTTAATTTTTAAAATAGATTCTTTCTTGTTCGTATTTTGAAAATTCAAATAAAGTATTTTCTCTTGATAGGGAATTTTTATCAAATTGATAAAAAGGAAACTAAGAAATAGAAAAAAATTATAAAAGTGAAAAATATCACTAAAAAATTATGCAAAAAAAAAAGATACTTATCACTCAAACATATTTAAAGGTTGAAAATTTTCGAAAGTATATTTACCTGATTAAAGTTAATAAAATATTCTACCATAAAACTTATATATATAATATATATATATATATCATGTGATATCATAATAAACTAACTTACTGATACATTTTCACTTAATTCCTAAAATTACATTCAATATCTTATTAAATACTCATAGAATATTATGATTCATTCTTATAATACATAAATTGCAATAAAAATTATATATCGACTTATGTTAAAGCTAAATTTTTTTATATACATTATTTCACAAATAAATACATGAGATTTATTGTATAAAACACTAGTGATTTATACTAATAAAACTTTTACATGGAAAAACGTAATAATTTTATTTTTATTCAAAATTATATTTAAAGAAAATTTCATGCTTCATCACAAAAAAATAACCGTAATATTATCGAATTCGTAAAATATTTTTAAAACTAGATAATAATTATATACATATTACTTTTCTACAAAAAAATATTTTCCAATAAAAAAATTCTTATTTAACATAAAATTATAATTTATGAAAATTGGCTAATAATTAAAATATTTAACAATTTTGATCAAATTCGAAATCAATAAATTTATTTTTTATTAAAAATTATAAAATTCTTGTTGAACATTTTAACTCTACTTAATTGTACGAATTAATTAAAACATTCGACCTATATCACGATTTAAATAATTATAAATCATTTGTTTATATTTATGATTTTATTGATATATTACCTATTATTTTTAATTTTATATTTTAGTTAATTAACAATAACTTAATATATAATTAACTATAAAACCTATATTTAGAAATATCAGTCTAAATTTCTAAAATTTAGATATTGATACTAAAGTTTATATAACTTTGTAAATTAGTAATTCGAGTTTATTTTATTTACATTTTAGTTATCCAAAAGTTAATTTTACAATTCAACTCATATTTTTTAAAAATTTCTAAAATTAGTTTATACTTATTAAAATTTGCACTTTGATAAATAAACTTTGCAAAAAATATAATTAACTCTCCAAACATTTCTTAAATATATTCAACCAAAAAATAATGTAAATTCAACCTTCTAAATGTTTAGTTTAAACTCAAATATCTTTATTTCCTAAATTTATAAAATAATTCTCAAACTTTAGTTCCAAAACTTTTAAATACTTCTTAAATTAGTCATTAATCTTCCAAATCACTTTGGTCACTCTATCTTCATTTTCACAAGCTTTATTTCTCCCATTCCTACCCAAAACCCAATATTTTCCACTGTTTTGATTTCGTTCAAAGATTTCAAACAAAAACATGAAATTACACTAAAATAAGGGAGAAAGCTTACAGGAAGTTGTCGTGCGACAATAGTGAGGGCTGTAGAATATCAAAACACTTTTCTGAGTGCTATAAAGATCATAAAACATTCAATTATGATGACCATTTCGCTAGAGAAGACATTGCTCAATTGCAAGAAAAATGAATAAAAACAGAGCATCAACTTACTAAGATCAAAACTCCCACTTGATGGTAAGGGTGACGATTATGGAGGTCAGAGAGGGCTGAGTGAGTCACTTGAATGCTTGCTGGATATGAATTTCCCAGGTGGGGCAATCTCGTCACTGATAAATTATGCTCTATTTTGCAGTGAAAAATGACCAATTTACTACTTGTCAAGGCAATGTCACGTGATACCGACCTCAGGTGATATCCCTGAGTGGTAGAGGATTTTGAGAGAGGGTAGTAGGGGTGATTTCGGGCCAACCCATGGCCAATTGGGGCATTGCTGACCCTCTGAAAGTCGAGTTTCATAAAACAGAATATTCCTTTGGTGATCGGACTTTTAAAGCGAATTGCAACTCATGGTCAGGAATATCGGAAGAGTTGTGTTAAGGGGAGCTCGTGAAGGAAGTTGGTAGTTAGTGGATGTCTTGTATTTCGAGAAAATGACCAAGATCAAAGGTATTTTAATCCATTTATATGTACTGCCAAAATTGTGAAAAACAAGGCTAATATCTATGTTCGGGAAGATGATTGGTTTGGTCTGGTCCAAACTTATTGGTTCGGTCCAACATAGTTTAGTTCCACTGTTTCATATTTCGACGGTAAAATCGAATCAAGTATACAAATAATTTATCTCTCGATATTAAAATATTGGGCAATTACTGTAATATTGATAAAATTTAAAACTCGGAATATAAAATATATTAGTATTTTTTAATGAGAACATAAAAAAATAACATCCAAAAATATTTGTAATACTCTATTGATCTCCCTACTAGAAGGGTTTATTCCTTAAGAAAGCTGGTTGACATACTTTTGTTTGACAATATATTCTTTTTAAGTTTGCTTTTAAAACTGATGTTGGAGAGGGTGAAATTTTTCACTAAGTCAATATAGAGTTTTTGAAATTGAGACGACGTATAGTCGAATTAGTCTTTCCTCAAAATTTAGAGTAAAAATAATTATTACTCAAAATTTATATATATATGAGAGGTATTTAGAATATTTTTATAAGTAAGCTTTTAGCTTTTAGAATCATAGTATTTAAAATTAATTTACTATTCATTTTTATTTAAGCATATAAAATGGTTTGCAATTATTTTAAGGATCATACATTTGAAAAAATATGCATCACACATTACTTTCTATATTAGAAAAATTATCATACTGATTCTTCTTTTCAACATATATTTGAACTACTCATTATAACTTCCCTTATTTACTCTAATAGATTCTAATAGCCTTGATAACTATACTATTCATCATCATACATATTTTATCTCGTATTTTACATACACCTCAAACACAAGCTGTATCATGACAGGTTCTTGGATTAGACCATTAACAACTAATCATACCACTCTCAAGATTACTATAGTAAGGCACACCTCTATAGTATCTATAAAATATAATACTCAAAATAAAAATATGTACCATAATTTTTCATTAATTTGAAACTTTTATAGTTGAAATATAAATATTTACAAATACTCTTAAAATTCTCGAAAATAACAATCACTAATAAGTAAATATTTTCGTGACTTTTCAGAGTGGGATTTTTAACTTTGAGTGTGCAACTACTATTAAAACTTTAGTTTGACTCATTGATCCTTCTTTGACTGCCTTTAACGTCAGAGGGGCTTAGAGAGAGACTGAGATAATACCTATTGAGTGAGGTTGCTGGCAACGGTTGTTCTTTACCTTTACATAAAATGCTAACATGGAACATTTTCTTAAATATTCATCATTTGCAAAAAAAACTCTACTTTCTCATATGATCATAGTAATGTTCTTATAAGATCTCTTATAAAATATATAAACACACAATATAACCAATAATTACATTTGCTGCTATCATAGCACTCACACACATAATACAAAATATTATAAAATCTCTTATAAAACATATAAACACACAATATAGTCAATAATCACATTTGATGCTATCATAGCACTCACACACATAATACAAGATATGAACACAATTCTACACCACCAATAACAATACCACTCATTCGATGTTGATGCTCATTTATCGATCATTCGCATATGAAGGTAAGTTTTCACCGTATTCCTTGACAAATCAATATATGTGGACCCTCACCATACACCTCCCTAGGGCCTCGAGTACTCTGGGACATGTAACTCTCCCTTTTATCACTATGTTCAGACATACCACTTGGCGATCAACCCAACTCTCACTAGGTGCCTATTGATCCTAGCTGGTTCACCTCATGTGCATACACCTATCACAATAAATAATAACACATATCCAAAATTTTAAGTGTCGACTTCTCATTAGGTCATCCACGCAATCAATAATTTAACATTACCCCATCAAATTTATATTAAGTTCATACATAAAAATATCATACATTTATTTAAATCATGGGTCACTACCAGTTTTTGAAGTTAAAAGGTTAAGGCCTGTCTTTCTTTCTAAATCAAGGGTTTTGGTCCTTTTATCATAAAGTGTGGAGTTTAAGCACGATTTATAAATATTTGGGTCATAACCCACTTTTCAAAATGTTCCGCCCTAGGCCCTTTTCTCTAAATCATTGGGCTTTAGCTCAATTTTCAAAATAGATAAGTCTTAGGCATGTTTCCAAACACATGTTTCTATAAATTTGACTCGTCGTCAATAAAGCCACTCACATTTTTATTCAGGACTTGTTCATCCCAATGGGTTACCACTGAGTAAAGGAGAAGGGTCGCATTCGGTGCGTGATTGTGTCACGCACCCGTGTGTGCGACACGTGTCTCACCTATCGGTCGATTCGACACTGTTCTGCACTAATTTCTAAAGAATAATTTTGTCGATTTGGCTAATTTTGGCACTTTTTTAGCCGATTCATCCTCAATTTGACTATTTCTTGATCGGTTTAATTTCAGCCCAATTCCTTGAGTTTAATTCTATGAATTACCCTTTTATCATTTCCAGAGCCCCTTAAAAAACTTTTGAAATCTTTTGTTTGAGTCGGTTTGATCCGATTCCTTCTAGTTCTAAATATGTTATTTCTTGATCATTGAATCCCAATCAAGGAGGTCCATTAGGGTTTGTGTTTAACATTGATTTCACAATATCCCATATCCTGACTCAAACTAGCTTCCCAATCCATCCCGATTCCTTAGTTCGATTCGATCTTAAATGTCAGTTTAACTCCGATTTATGGCCCATTTGACCAACCCTTTCCTTTCATGAAAAATTGGATATTACAAGCCCTCCCATCCTTTTTAGAAGTTTTGTACTCAAAATTAAAACTCACATATCACTAAAGGCTTTCTACATATGAATCGTTCAAAAAACAATTTTTATCAGCTGTAGCAAAGAAAGGAACTTCATAGAAGTCGAAGTATGAAGAAATAGATATGCCTAGATACTTTATTCTATGGATAAATGATCTAACTGATAGCAAAAGCACCGTAAAGATCAATTGGTGAGGTTTTAGACCGATATAATAAGGACTGCTTACTTACTTATATTTATTATTATAATATAAGATAAAAGTTATGAATCCACTTATGTAATAAAGTGGATCCCCTAAGGGATTGAGCAGCGGTGTAGAATCAGATCCCAAAGATAGTAAGTCTTTTTTTCTTTATTATGAAGAAAAGTCTTTTTCTAAAATTCTATATTTCACTATGAAATCGAGATAGTTAACTTTCAGAAAATTCTAGCGAGAGTGGAAATACTTATACTTTATTCTTTTGAAGGTGGGAGAAAAGATAAAACTAAAAAAAAACTAATTAGTAATCAATATTCAAGTTTGAAACTCATATAATTAACCTCTTTTAGTTAACCCGAGCAAAATGGGATATACCTATGAGAAATCTCATTCAATTAGTAATTTTCATAGCTTTCCACTCAACAATGAGTGTTTTTCTTCCTCGTAATAAAACCCAACTTCTATGTTATTCTTACCTTTTTACTATTGTTCCATTGTACTCATGTCACTTTCCATCTTCCTCTCCATGTGTCCTTTCCTAAGGATCTAAAATTATTTACTTTTCTCACCATGTGTATCAACCTCTCTTTGTCGTTGGTAGGGGTGACTTACATCATCCTCAAGCAGTCACATGCACAAGTTCCAAGTAAAACTTCCCTTTGTGTTTACTCGTATTCCATCTGTATAAAGTTGTGTCCCCTTTTCTGATACTTTGAGTTTACCTAGCTTAGCGTCCTTAGCTCCCTTTAGGGGCACCTTTACCAGTTTTGATCTTTTTTAAATTTCTATAAACAATTCTTTTCCCATTGTAATAACACCTTAGACTTCTTTCCAAGTAGCATCTCTTATGGGATCAATTGGTGCTAGTCTGATCATTTTCCTTATAGCCATGATTTCAGTTCTACATGTAAGATTCACTAAATCATTATTTGCATGTATTTAGTATGCTATTCCACATTCCAATTGTTCATATGAACCCTCTATTAGTGCTTGCCCAAAAACGCGTACCTTATTTAATATAAACATGGGAATGATTCCATGGATCATTTCTCGATTTTGTAAATTATGTTTTATTCCTTATTTTTATTAAGCAAAATTTTAACATGTCGTGGTTTTCCATAATGCTTTTATGTGATTTTCTTGGCATATTTTGTATCATCTAGAATCATCCTTGATAATTTCATTCACTTCATTCGCATCCAATCCAGTACTATTTAAGTACTTCCCAATGTTTATTTCTATTAATTTAATTTCCTTACTCACTCCTTCCTGGGTAAATTCCTAAACTCATTTTTTGTTCTGATTCTGTTATGGTCCTTGGCCATCGACTTCAGTTTTTGACTTCTTCATTTTTACAAATTATTTCATGCTTGATTTTTTTTTATTTTTTTGCATCATGTGCTTGTACCCTTTTCAACCTCACTTTATTTCTTATTCTTTAGATATGGCATCTTTAACTCCATTCTTAGAATAAAGGTGTTCCATAACTTCTTTTCCTACCTTATCCATTCTAGCCTCCAAAAAATTCCATTTTTGTGTGTTATTATTTATGCATTCTTTTTGTAACTTATTCATCACTTGTTGATATGATTGTGACATCTTTCTATAGGGAATTATTCATATGAGTTAATTTACTTGTCATGCATTCGATAAACATGTCTTCGTGACATGTTCATTCATTTTTATATTCGATTTTTAGTGCCAATCTGTTTGTGGTTACTTCGACCATTTCTCAAGTACTATCGTTATTGGTTTTATCCCCTCAAACCACAATAATTTATCAATTTCTCTAACATCTTTCATAGGTTCCACCCATATATTATTCCTCTACGTTTGTCATATGCAAGCTGTAAGCTTTCCCTAAAGTTCAATAACATATATCCTCTTTGTGAGTCATCACTACTAGCAATCTATACCTTGGAATTTGAGGGCTTCTGATCCCATTTCTTCTCTAACTATTCTTGCATAGTTTTCTTAACTTGATGACTTTTCGAGAGGTATTCAATTTTACGCCGTTTCATTTTGGCACATTTATTGTGGTGTCTTAGTTACAAGTGGTCACTTCTCGTTACTTAGGGAAGATTTGGAGATCTATTTTTTTGTCTCTCCCAAACCTTACAACTTATTCGTCCTTACAATCCATCTCGAGCATCGTATTTCTTATTTTTATTTCACACTCTCCATGCTTTAAGCTTATCTCATAACTTCACTAGTAGGCATAGGTCTTTCTATCTATGGGTTTATCATCTATTGTAACATCGGATTTGTAAAATCCGTTCTCTTAAAATAAAAAGCTAGAAATAAGAACCAGAAAATTTCAAAAGGAAACCGTATTTCAAAGGGAATTGAAATTAGTAAAAAGAAAACTAAAATAAGAATTGAAAAATCCTAAGTGTTCAATGAAAATAAAAAAAATGATGGAAATGAATCATTAACCAAATTGGATATGAGAATCGGATCGGTTTAGGGTGAACTAGATTGAACCGATTCAAATATTCATTTTTCTAGGTGACATAAAAATACCAATTTGAGAAATTGAAGTCACCAATATGTAAAAAATGAATTTAGTTAAATTTAGAAAATGTTAATTTTGAGAAAACTGGTCGAATTGGGCATTAACCGAATAATTTTCTATTTCGGGTCACTGAACCCGGTCTGACCGAACCGGTCAATAGTCTAGTTGGTCAACAGACAGCCTTCCTAGTCATCACCCAATTAACACATGCAACCAATAAGTGTGCGATGCATGGAAAAGTGCGCCCAATCCGCCACTTGATTAGCATCTAAAAGCCTTGTCCAATCAGAGCGTGATAGGTATCCCTAGTCAACAGTCAGACGAAAGAAAAAAAACCATATAATTGGAAATTGACTGATGGGAGCTCGACACGTGTCATCAATCAACGGTCACCTGAGAAGAATCCCTATCAGCTGGGTTGACCAAAGAGAGGCTGACACGTGGCAATGGTGTCGTGTCAACGCCTGACTAAGATGTCAGAGAACGGTCAACTAATAAGAAGTTGACACGTGGCAAAGCCACGTCAAATGGCCATGACCAATAAGAGGCTCACATGTGGTAATGGCACAATACATCAGATGAGAAAACTAACAAATTTAAATTAGCCAATCAGTGGATGCTACATGTCATTGTCAACTAACAGTTAGATTTAGTCAAACACCACATCGAATAAAGTGACCAATGGGAGGTCGCCACGTGTCTGGTTAATGAGAAAAAAATGACTCGGACGCTGAGTAAGATGTCGTGTTAGCAAAGCCATCCAATCATGGTGTGTCATGTGGCAACGCGCATGTGCGAAGCTCGCATGCGCGCATATTATCGTCTTCTTTCTTCAGACAACTGAACAATGAGGGAGGCCGAACGTTGCCATAACTCCAGCGGCCAATAAATCTCTTTGACAAGGGAGTAAATCAGAGAGTTAATGGTCGACCAATGGATAGACGGATAGGAACAAAAGTGCCCAAGCTCCCTATATAAAGAGCTCCCCTTCATTCATCCTTAAAGAAGATGAACTACTCTAGTTTCTGACCATCCTTGAACTAGAGCTTTGACATCAACCCTTTTCTCCACCTCCAAATGCGAATTCGGGTTCCCTAGAACTAGAAGGAAGTACTCTACCTTGCTGCATACTCCCTTTAGCTCAAGGATCACCGAAGAAGCACCAGTGAGCCTGCACAGTACAATCGCTCCAACTGTCGAGAAGTAGTCGAAACTTTCAAGCTGAATTTCGTCTGCCTCATATTTTTTAAGGCCATGCTGACTGTAAACCCCATCCCCTTGAAATAAGGAACCAAAAAGTGAAACCATAAATTTTTTAGAGACAACCAGGATCTATGTGAACTAGAATTGGTCAAAACAGGAATTTGGAAAATCCCAAGTGGCTAATAAAGACCTAAAAATTATGAAAAATAACCATGAAGTGAATTGGATGTGAAAACTAGACCGGTTCAGGGTGAACTGGACCTGAACTAGATTGAATTATGAAGTACTAGTTCAAAAATTCATTTTTCTAGGTGGCTTAAAAACATCAACTTAGAAAATTGAGGCCACCATAAGATAAAAATGAATTTAGACAAATTTAAAAAATTTTAAATTTTATAAAATCGATCGAATCGAGCCTGAATCGACTGATTTTCAATTTTGGGTAATCGTACCCGGTCTAACTAAACCGGTCAACAGACCGCCTACTAGGTCAGTGCCTAGTAGCCTCATGTTTAGCGTCTAGAAGCGCTGACTAACCATGGAGTGACACGTGTCTCTGGTCAACGGTCTAAGGCACGTCATCGATGACTGACCACTAGCGGAGTAACACGTGTCGTAAGCCAACAGTTAATTGAAGAGAAGCCCCGTCAATTAGACTAACCAATGAGATGCCGACACGTGGCAAAGGTGCTAGGTGATTGAGATGTTGGAGAAATGGTCGACCAATCAAGGGCCGACATGTGGCAAAGCCATGTTGGTTGGCCTTAACCAACCAGAGGCTGACACGTGATAGTGGCACTATGCGTCAGGAGGGAAATCTGACGTATTTAAATCAACAAATAAGAGGTCGCCACGTGTCATGGTCAAACGACTGACCGAATGCGGTCTCAGCTACTACGTTGGAATGAGCGATCAATGAGAGGTCACCACCGATAAGTAATAGAAGCTTTCTCTCTTTAAGATAGTTTTTTGGCAAAGCTCCGTTCAAGCTCATTTCTAAGCTAAATGGGTGTTTTAAAGCTCAAAATGAACCAGGGGACATGGGAAGATGATTAGTACCATATTAGGACTCAATTGGTAGAAATTCTAGTCAAATTGATGAAATTCAAGTTTAAGGACCAAATTGCAATTTTTGGAAAGTTTGGGTAGTTAATTTCAAATTTTGAAAATTGGATGTTTTTCTCTAATTAAGGGAATTATGGTGTCCCATATGGAAATTTAAAGAAATGAGTAACCCAAATGAAAGATTTGATAATCTTAGGGACCAAATTGTAAATAAGGTATACTTAAGGACTAAAACATTAGTATTAAGAAGTTATGGGTCTTAAGTGCATGTACTTTATTGTTTGGGGCCTAATTACCCAATTAATTGTAGGAACAGATCACCTATGAGTACGTGTAAAGAAAAGACATGTCTTGGGAAACCCTCGGGACGACCAAGTATCAGACTACATGTGAGTCAGTTTTTCGGCATTAGACCCGCTTGGGTGATTAACATATTTTTGAATTGAAAACTATTTTCCAAAAATAGTATTCCCTAACTATGTAAACCTGCTTAAACTTTTTGGGAGTCATTTTTTAGTAGAAATGAAATTGTGCCAGTGGGCCCAAGGCCAATGGGCACGAGTTCAAGCCCGTTGATAATTAGTCGAGTAATGAGCCTATGAAAACTCATAAAAGTTGTAAATTGTGTGTGATAGCAACTGGGCCATGACCAAGGTTGTCAAACTCGTTGGACGGGTGGTTATTGAGCCGAAGCGAGGTCATCAAACTCGTTGGGCTGGTAGCACCAAGTTGAAGCTGGGTCAGCAAGCTCATGGGGGTCGGTAGCACCAAAGATAAAAGATCTCAACTAAAAATGATTGTGTTTGTGCTTGCATGAGATACGGAACCTTCGTGTCGCTTGATATGGGATAGTGCTAGTTCTAAGGGCTACTAGATTACTCATGGAGCATAAGGGAAGTTTGTTGTCCAGTGAGTCAAGAAGCCCTTGGAGCTTCATGCACATTGAGACCGAGGAAGCATGGGAAGAAATCTCGTCCCACTATAGCGGACACAAAGAATATCGAGATCTGGGGGTTGAGCAGTAAGGCTCACTTAGACTTGTGGTAGAAGGTGAGACATTCTATCAAGGGTGGCTGGTAAATGAGCTATGAACCATAAGTGGAGCAGTTAGGAACTGCTCTGCGAATGCGTGAATCCATTGATGATAAAAGGGCGAGTGTTTCCATGATAAACCAACACAAATAATGGTTGTAAATAAATAAACTACAAAAAACGTTTCCCTAAAGTATGTCGTGAAATTTACCCCTCATTAGTTATAGAATTCACCCCTTTCCCTAAACCCTTTTTTAGGAAAACCCTCCTATCAAAAAAAGTGAAAGCTGGAGGAGTAAGCCAGAAGTACTGTTAGGAGGTAAAGTTTTATTTAGTTATTTTATAAATTTTGTTGTGAAAAACATGTGTTCTTTTAAGCCTTTACATTCCCCGGTCTATTTGGTAGAACTACCAATTTAGTACAGGGAAGGGTGGCGGGTTGATCATGGGGCTCCAACCAAATCGGGTTGGGATATGACAACTTAAGTGGTATTAGAGCATAGTTTTCCTAACAAAGTTTTCAAAAATAAATCCCTAGAATCTTAACATACAGTAAACCTCCGTTCTGTAGATATGGCCCCTCCAAGATAAACCGAATGGACCGCGCTACCTCAACCACCCTAAGCTTGTGGAAAACCTCATTCTAAATGAAGAAACTAGCTTGGGAGTGCATGAGTGTGACTCAAACTACTACACTAGGAGTAACTCCTGAGCGAAAGGAACTCTATGAACAATTCGTCAAGATGTTTTGGAAACCAAAATTTCTACGAATAAAGAACAATTGCCCTGTAAGATGTGCAAACCCCTAAACTACCCCTTGGACATTGGTACAAACAAGGCGTCACGGGACGCTGAACATACACAAGAATGGAAACCAAAGTGGCCCTCTTTACAAGGAAAGGGCAAGTTTCAAATTTTGTAGCCATCCATATGAAGGAATAAAAGGAAGGATAAGGTCTCATAGGAAAGAGGACAATAAGCCATCGCAAAGTAAAACTTTATGATGTCTTAGATGCTAGAGGAACTACAAAAGGATATGTACGAAAGTAATTTGTTACAGGTGTGGACAACTAGGATATGTTGTGAAGAGCTGTACAATATCCTAAGAATTTATGGAAATACTTCCTAAGAGTAATAGGAATCCACAAAAGAAGATTTCCCAATGTCCAAGATGTAGAAGAAATCACAAAGGTACATACAGGGTAGTGGCATGTTTTATATGGGGACAATTAGGATATTATGCAAAGAATTATCCAATACCACCAAGGAATGTGGTACCAACACCTTGTGATGCCACACACACAAATGTGAGAGGAGCCAACCCAATGTGAAGGATACCAACAAGGGTTTATAACCACACCCAGGAAAAAACTCATCAAGATCCTAGTACATAGCGAGAACTCCCCAACCTCATGCGTAACTATCTCCTTGTAGTAGGGACAAAATTCCAAAATGTATTGTACTCCTTTCCAATAGTAAATAAATGTCCAAATTTATAAAACTTTTTCTCTTAAACCATGATATGTCTAATTAGGATTCATTGTGACTCCATAACTTAACCAAAAAAGCTCATAAATATGAGTAGAGGAAAATTCTTAGTAGAAAGGTTGTGAAAGTCAAAACTTCAGAAAAAGAAGGATTAAGGAAATCCTTAAGGCAACTAAAGGCCGAAAGAGATAATACCTTGAAGGCTAATACCAAAATAGTAGCTGATATGTTTTAAACTAAGAATAAGTAAAGCCTTTTGATACTCTTGACAAGGAAGTCAAGAAATCTTGGAGAAAAATACCTGAACTTCCCCTTAAGGAGGTAAAATTGTAAATGTAATGCAAGTGGAAATAAAGATTGAGTACAATAGTGTACTCATGAGATTCCACAAAGGAATCTAACCCCAATTAATGGGCAAATAGGAAAATGGCATCAAGGATGTCATAAAATTTCCGAGGGGTTAGATACCCATAAAGATGGAGTAAAGGAAGTTCTAAAGAAGTACATACTTCACCAAAGGAGTGATTTATCCAATTAAAGGAATAATAATGATAAGGACATGTGGACATCAAGGAGAAAAGGGTTCAGTCCTCCTCCACTCAATGTAGGTTAAGATTGGATAGCATGATATAGAGTGAAGTACACAAAATAAGATCCAATAATTAGAAATTCATTGGATAGAAAATAAATTTCAAAGGAGAAATTCAAAGGATTGGAAATGGATGATTACACCAATATAAAAGGGTGTAAGGATATGAATGAAGGAAACCTTAAAGGAGTGGTAAGAAGGTTGGACACATAGTTCCAAAGATGGAAGTCTCTACTTCAAAGTACAAGAGTAGAGAATGGGACCAACAAAAGGAACACCCCAAGATAAGTCCAAGAAATCAATAATAATGCTATGAGGGATCAAATATGAGTGAACGTAGAGTAACTGTTAAATGGTCACGAACGAGTAAGGATGGACTAAGGAACGAAAATCCTTAGGTAAGGATGTCATCAAATATGAAGAAGGGCATAAGGGAGGAAAATCCTTAGTATGCCGATAGACTAGTCGCGAAGTAATCGGGAAACCCAGTAGTTGGAACCAAGAATGACCAATAATGAGGTTGGTAAAGGATGAGTAAATAAGGAAAACCCAAACAATTATGAAAGACATGACGTCTAAGTAAATGGAATTGATATGTATGGAAGAGATGCACAAACAAGAAATGAGTGGTGGAACACTCTAACAACGTAAGAAGAAGAGCATCCGAATACCATCTAATGAAAGAAATGGTGAGGATTCGATACTGAAAAAGTCTGAATTACAAGAAATGGAGATATGCAAGGTAAGTGAGAAATGACCAAATCATGGGTGTATACATTGAATGTTTGGATAACGTTCAAGGTAGTTGAGGAACACTTCTAGATGGCAATGAGGGATGGAGTCCCATGATCCCTAAAGGATTGAAAATTAAGGAACAATTGTCAGGAGAATGTTCTCACAGTATATTATACAAAATATCTTCGAAAGATATCATGCTAAAGCATCTTATTGTGTTGATGATATATAAGTCTAAAATTACTAAGAAGGTATGACTCATGGGAAGAAGAGTCGTTTATTAAAGCATGATGATGCCAAATGGAAGACTTGGGTGGACTTGAGTTATAAGAAAGAAAGGATGACTCTAAGAAGCCATAAATGGGCAAAGTTATGATTTCAGGTCCTGGAAGGTAGGACCTTCAGATAAAAAGAATTATGATAACTGATTGATTTTCGATTTTGGGTTACCGAACCTGGTTTGACTGAACCTGTCAACGATTCAATAGTCAACGAACCACCTGTCAGGTCAACACCCAGTCAGCACACACAACCGATCCGAGCACGACATGTGGCAAATTGCTCTTAGCCAACCGCACGTTCAACATCTTGAAGCACTGACCAACCATGGAGTGACACATATCTCAAGTCAATGGTCTAAGGCACGTCATCAACGATCGACCACTAGGAGAACGACTTGTATCCTAAGTCAATGATCAATTGAAGAGAAGCCTCATTAGCTAGGTTGGCCAATGAGATGCTAACACATGGCAAATGTTCCATGTTAACAACCGACTGGGATGTCAGAGAAATGGTCGACCAATCAAGGGTCAACACATGGCAGAGCCATGTCTGATGGCTTCAACTAATGAGAGGCTAACACATGGCAGTGGAACTATGCATTAGGAGTGAAATCAGACATATTTAAACCAGCCAAACAGAGGTCGCCAGTGTCACAGTCAAATGGCTAATCGAAGCTCGCACGCACGTGCATAGTGTCATCTATAACCTTGGAAAATCTAGGAGAGAGAAAGATGGGCAAACTGCTCGGTCTCCGACGACCTAAAAAACTCATTGAACAGACCAATGATGGGCAAGATTAGGGGCCAAGTCTTTGCTGGCTGGTAGCTTTGTTAGTTGTCGAGCTCCCTATATAAAGAGCGCCTCTCCATTTGTCCTCCTAATCCCTCAAACGATCGAAGAAGTTGAAGTACTCCGTTTCCCGGTGAGACACAAACTAGAGCTCCAACGATGGCCTTTCCAACAACCTCATAAAGCTGAATTTGGGTTCTTTGAAATCGAGGAGAAGACCTCTACCTCACTGCAACCTCTTTTCCACTAGAGGATTGCTAGAGAAACACCGACGATCTTGCATAATGAACTTGCTCCCCAGTTGTCTACGACTAGAATTGGTCGAGCTGCATTTAAGCCATCCCTGGAGCAACCACAACCAAACCAAGCACTCTAAGCCTCCCCTAATGTAGTCCTGACCTTCCCTGAGTTGTTTTGATAAGTTCCCTCCATTGTCCTTTGCCGGAATTGACTATTCATAGTGTACCTTGCCCAAGAACAAAACTTAGAAATTCTCACTGCTTAGGCCATCAATTGAACCAAGGTTTGATCCAGGACTTCATGAAGAGATAAATCCCGTGGAAATGAAATCTCCGATCACCAACTCCTCACCAGTGAGTAATCGAAGCTTTCTCTCTCTAAGACAACTTTTCGATTAAGCTCCATTCAAGCTCATTTCTAAGCCAAAATGGGAGTTTTAAATCTCAAAATGAACCAGGGAGATGTGGGGAAGATTATTAGTACCATGTTAGACTCAATTGGTAGGAATTATGGTCGAATTGATAAAATTCAAGTTTAAGGACCAAATTGCAATTTTTGGAAAGTTTGGGTACTTAATTGTAATTTTTAAAAATTGGGAGTTTTTTTTATAATTAAGAGAATTATGTTGTCCCAGATGGAAATTTAAAGAAATTAGGGACCCAAATAAAAGATTTTATAATCTTAGGGACCTAATTGAAAATAAGGTATACTTAAGGACCAAAACGTAACTATTGAGAAGTTACGGGTCTTAAGTGCAAGTACCTTATTGTTTGTGGCCTAATTGCCCAATTAATTGTAGAAATGAATCACCTACACGTACGTGCAAAGAAAAGATACGTCAAGCTGGGAAACTCCCGGGACGACTTAGTATCGGAATACAGGTGAGTGGGTTTTTTTACATCAGACCCATTTGGGGTGATGAACACGTTTTTGAATTGAAAACTATTGTCCAAAAATAGTCTCCCCTGACTATGTAAACCTGCTAAAACTTTTTGGGAGTAATTTTTTAGTAGAACTAGAATTACGCTAGTGGTCCCAAGGCCAATGGGCACAGGTTCATGCCCGTTGATAATTAGTTGAGTAATGAGCCTATGAAAACTCATAAAAGTGGTAAATTGTGTGTGATAGCTACCAAGCTGCGACAAGGGTTGTCAAACTCGTTCGGTGGGTGGTTATCAAGCCAAGCTGGATCATCGAACTCATTAGGCTGGTAGCACCAAAGATAATAGGTCTTAACTAAAAAGACTTGTGTTTATGCATGCGTGAGATACATAATCATCGGGGCTCCCGATATGGGGTAGTACTAGTTCTAAGGGCTATTGGATGATCCAGGGATCATAGATTGAAAATTTGGTTATTTTATTCATTTATGATGAATGAATGCTATTAGGCCAAAGGATAATGAATAAGAACGTTCATATCGTGTAGGAATACAAAGTACTGGGAACGCCAACCAAGACAAGCTCGCGTAAAGACAAAATGTTGGTTAAGAGGAAATTCACTACATTATCGGGTGAGTGGGATTTTCACATCATACCCAGTTGGGATGATGAGCACATCAGTAATAAAAACCCGCTACTATGTGGGATTTTAACATAATACCTAGATGGTGTGATGTGAGAAAACACACGAAAAAACTACTTACTAGATGTAAGTAGATCATACCCGGTTTGTATGACTAACTTCCTAGAAGAAAGTAGAAAACACGTTCATCGATTATGAGTGGAGATGTTCTCACACCCGGTTGGAGTGATGGACAGCTGGAAAGTACATTTTTTTTAGAAGTGCTCTCCCCTGACTGTGTGCCACTATTTAAACATTTTGGGAGACCTTCTTGATGGGAGCTCGAATAGCTCAGATAGGCCAGAGGCCTCGGTTTTGGAACTTTGGGGCTAATATGCCTAATTTTGAAAATCTCGTACAGTGGGTCCAAGGCAGTTGGAATGAGCAGGAGCTCATAAACAAACATGAGATTAAGCCATGAAAACTTTAATTAATTATATGTTTGGTTATGGTACCAAGACAAGATCGACATACTTGATGGACTGATGGAAATGTGACAAGATAGATCGACGGAACAGTCGAGACAAATAGTTGCAGGTAGAGTTAAGAGTTGGGGTCGTTGGACTAATGGCACCGAAGATTAAATGGTTTATGAGGAAAACTAGTGTCTTGTGCATGCACTGAGGTTCAGGACCATTAAGACGTCCAAACGGGGTAGTGATGCGTCCTAAGTGCTACTGGATGACATGGTGGAGATAAGGGCAGATTGTCGTGCCAACATTGAGGGAAGCTCGACATTGCTTCATACGCATGAGACCGAGGTGGGGTCGGGATGTGGTCTCTGTCCTCATACGGAGTCTTTATGGGATTGAGGGTTGGATGTCGCGTACATCCACTCATTCACAGGGTAGAAGTGGACGGGCTTCTATCTTGGTGGCCGGTAAAGTCACTTCGACGCTACAAGTGGGTGCAGTGGATGTGCTGCCCTACGAATGTGTAATCCCTTCATAACGAAGGGCATGTGTTGATTGTTAAACACACCAACTGTGGTTAATGAGGAATAATTGTTTTGAAAATTGAGATTTTGAGGATGAAATGTCTTAAAAGAAAACAAGGAATCTGACACACTCCAATTCAAACTATTTTCTAAAAGTTAAGTTTCAAACACGCATTCACTGAGTCATTGAACTCACCCCCTCCCTTATACCCCTTTTCATGTAACCAAGGGAAAACCTACCCAAAGGCCTCCAATTAACTACACCTGTAAGACAGGTATGTTAAGTTTAAAATTTTATGTAGTTTTGATTAATGTAATTCCAGGAAAAATACAGGTTTAAACGACACCTTACTCCTCACAGTTTAAAGAAGGGGAAAACCCTTAATAAACTGGGAGAGTGGTGGGTTGATCACGGGGATCTGACCAAACCGGGTCAAGGCATGACATGTCTAGTATACAAGGTTGGTTGAAATAAAAAACGTAACCAGTGTGTTGAGCATGATGGACTAGAAAATTCCGACAGAGAAAAATGGGGTATGGAACCTTAAAGACTAAGGAAACTGACTCTTCCCAATGTTGAGATAAAACAATAAAACCAAGAGCTATGGGGTTGTAAGAGAGTAAACGCCTAGGACCACGAGGGTCATGCAAACCAGCCTAAGATAAGTGAGGGCATGGTGAATCATAGACATGTGAGTCGTGTGATAAGGTGTAGCCTCATGGTACATCCGAGTTTTCGCTAATGGTAGAGAACTAGAAAGAAATTCCTTCTAGCCCAAGTAGATATTGAGGCTAAGTCTAATAAGAAGGATAGGTGAGAATGAAAGAAAACAACAATGAGAATACGTGATGGAGGGATCATTTGGGTGAAATGATGAGTACTAAAGACCCGAGATAACCCAAAAATGAGACTATTGTCCTTTAAGCATATAATAGTTTTGAGGACAAAACTCCTAAAAATGAGGGGTGAAGTTGTAACACCGGAAGTTCCAATCTAGGGTTAATCCAATTTAGACTAGAAAACCATTATTGAATCAGGAATAATAACTTGAAGATAGAAGAACCAAGTAAAAACCAATTTGTAAACCGGTTCAAACCCAAGGATATGAGGAAGTGGGTAGGAGAACTAGAAATACCCTCAAATGATCCTTATGGACCATGAATCAAGGGGCGGAAAAGGGCCTGAGTGAAAACCGACCCAAATTGGAGTCAAATCGATTTACTAAAAAATGCCCCCGGTTTTCAAGGGGTCAAAATAACTCCAAAAAGGAAGGATATTGAGCCCAATCAATAGAGAATGAGAAGAATATTTTTTTTATAAAAATAGACCAGACCAAGAACCGGTCAAATTAGAGGTGAATCGACCTTAGAAGGTCCCAAAAAGATAAGTGTAAAAGAATAATGGTAAAGTGGTAATTTTCCCAACTTGGGACAATTGTGCATATAGTAGAAAATGGGACCTATGAAGGTCCTAGGGTATTTTGAGGACCCAAGAAAAGGACTTGTAAAATTATAGAGTCCAAAATGAACGGTTGTTCAACAAGTGGGTCGAGTAAATCGAGCTTGAGGGGCAAAACCATAATTTTTTAGGAAAATTTTAGTGTACCATTGAAAGAATTATTGGGTTACTTGAACTAATGCCATATATTTTACTCTTACTCTTGTAGAGAAGTACAAGAACGTCCGAGTGAGGCTCTCTGACTCAGAGACAAGAGGAAAGTATGTCAGAACAAACATGTTCCAATGGAAATGATGAGTGGGATTTTTTACTTTTCATCTAATTGGATCGATTTGCATTTACTCGCATTATATAAAATGCTGATGTGAATATATTGTGAAAATGTTTTTTGGAAAGCCTGGAAAAGTCGACACCTAGATGTCTATAGAGAATCGAAGACATAACCTTATCGATTCTAAAAAAATGAACCAAGAATCGTTAGTGGATACAATCGAGTAGGAATCAAGGGTTAAAGAAGGATGAGATCTCGACCCTTATGATGCCATAAGTAAAAAGGAAATACAGAGCCTCTACAACTATAGGAGGCGTCCCTTTTGTGGAAATGGATTCAGGACGTGTCTCGGGAAAAGAGACATAGTCCATATTAAGGGAATAAGCCTAGACTCATGTTATAGAAAGGACCACGGGTTCACGAGTCGACCAAGGAAGCAAATGCTTGTCATGTCTAAGAAATCAAGAACTTATGGGATCGAGTGAAGGTCACAAATAACATGAAGGTTAAAGACCTAAGATTGATAACTAAAGAGAGGTCCAATAACGGGACCCCATAGCAATCCATGGAGAATCACGAGATGATCCCTAAAGAAGATTGCGAATAGGGACGACCAGCAGAGGGTTAGACCTTATGAATTACCAAGGGCAATGCCCATAAATGAAAATGAGCAGGGGCTAAGAGAGGCTCATTCTAATGAACATGAAATGGAGATGGCTGAGAGAACACTGTGCTCCGAAAATGAATACAACATACGTGTCAGATACCTATATTAATCATATGGGCAAGACAATCTAGTGAGGATCAGACTCCCAAGGGATCATTGTGTGCGACAACAATTAAACCCCTAATGAACATGAAATGGAGACGGTTGAGAGAACATCGTGCTCTAAAAATGAATATGACATACATATCGGATACTTATATTAATCATATGAGCGAGATGGTCTAGTTAGGATCGGACTCCTAAGGAGTAATTGTGTGCGACAATGATTAAACCCCTAATGAACATGAAATGAAGATGGTTGAGAGAACACCGTGCTTTGAGAATGATTACGACATACGTGTCAGATACCTATATTAATCATATGAGTGAGATGATCCAGTGAGGACTGGGTCCCCAAGGGATCATTATGTGCGATAATGATAAAACCTCAAATGAACATGAATTGGAGACGATTGAGTGAAGATTGTGCTCCAAGAATGAATACGTAAGATAGGTAAAAAATTTGGAGGTAAGGCATGAGAGCCTACCCCATGAAACAATTATGAGACTCTTTCATGTTGTGTAGCTTTGGTATATAGGGACCAGATTTGTTGGGCCATGGGACACTTTGCTAGTTGAGGAGACAATCAAGTGACAGGTTGGGCTCCTAAGAAATGTTGTTGTTGTCCTATGTGTTGATTTAATGATCAAGCCAACCCTGTGATGAGGAAAATGGTCAAGTGATAGGTCGGGCTCCTGAGATTTATATGTTGTGTGGGGAGTCAGCCGAATAACATGCCATGCTCCCAAGATTTATATGATTTGAGGGGAGATGGTCGAATAGCATACTGCAATCCCGAGTATTCTATGTTATGTGCATACTTGAATTGTAATGCCCAACTGTGTGTGATTTGGGAGTCGGGTGTGTGTCATACTGAAATCCAGATAATGAGATGTTGTGTGCACCATTATGGAATTTAGGCCATGAATTCCAAGATTATGGTTGTGTGTCATGTGATTTGATTGTGAAAAAAGTATAGGAGAGGGGCGACGGAAGGACGCCTCATGAGGTTGTACCATCATCTAAGGAAAAATGGAAAGGAGTACAGGGAGATGTTTTGAAATATTTCTAGTTTTCTCGGGACAAACGGTTGATGTACGGGTACCGTCCCAGTACACCGTTGTGATGAAAAGCAGTAGAATTGAGTCGCATGTGTAAGGGAATGTGCCAACGAGTGGGAACAGTGTAGTAATAACCCTAGATATTGAGACACCCAGCTACAAGACGACACTCCAGAAGTGTTGGGTGTAGTAGAGTAGCACGTGGCTCTCACATTGCAATTTTTCCCAAATGGAAGCATCTTCCCAATGCAAGCAAAGCCTAAGGTTGACTCTTAACCTGCTCACAAAGGTGCTTTAACTTTCTTATCAGGTTGCTATTTTTCTCGAGATATTTCTATAAATTATTTTGGTGGGCTCAAATGAGAAACTTTAAAGAAAAGTTTCAAATTTTCATTGCATTTTTTAGGTTGTTTTATCGGAAGCCATGGTCCCTCTAGTTTTAAGTGTGGTGAAGGTAGCCACCATAGTAGCATCGACGGGGACATATGAGGGGTTCACGGGTCTCCGACCAATAGAATCGGGTTGGAGCATGACAGACAGTTGTTAGTAGGTCCAGTTAGGTAAATGGTGCAGGGGTGTGACACTTTGGGGAGGGTTTCCAACTTTAATAGAGGAATTTAAGGTATATGATTCTCTACATGAAAGGTAATTAAAGTGTTGAGAAGCAAATCTCATTCACAATTAGTAGGAGTTTTAATATTTTGAATGATAACTCTTGGAATTCCTTCATTCATTTAAATCTGATTTATTGGATAGGTTCTAGTGGATGACTCTAATAGCATGCATGTTCTCATACTGTCCAGTTCAGACCTTGGGTTTTAACTATGTAATGTAGGTATATGGAGGATAATTGAGCTTTAGATATGTGCATCAACCACTTATAGAGGCTCCCTTCCAAACCTAAGCTTCCAATTCATCCATCCAAGGTGGTCCAACAAGTGTGTGGTGCCCAACTATTCCGAAATAATAATAGGTTCCTTAGTAGACCCATTTGTA
The DNA here is from genome assembly GCA_030064435.1 of Trapa incisa. Lineage (NCBI taxonomy): Eukaryota > Viridiplantae > Streptophyta > Magnoliopsida > Myrtales > Lythraceae > Trapa > Trapa incisa. The sequence goes on along the minus strand of CM057775.1, from coordinate 9,704,555 downwards.
TTTCTTTTTATCTTTCGGCCATAGGTCCACTTGTATCCTTATTGGTTAAAGTCCTAATTATTTCTCTTGTTCTTGTATAATGATAATTGAATCCTTCATAGTACTTTGAAGGATCCCTCCTATTTGTATAAGGTTAATTACATTAGTTGGACTTGGTTTTATTGAGGTTGTAATGACATTCATTCTTAAAATCTAGCTTCAACTATATATATATATATATATATATATCTAATAATTATCTACTACTATAAATTTTAAATTGGACCCTTTGAGCTTAATTAGCTCGATTTGATTAAGTATCATCCAATCCATTCCATAAGTTAAATATGATCCTAAAAAAATTGAGTCCTCAATTCGAATTCCTTCTTTAATTAGTTTCATTTTCAATTCTTTTTCCATTTTGGTTTAAATTCCTTGAAATTTTCAAGTTCCAAAAAAAAGGTATTATACGGAAACTCACTCATGGTGATAGGTTTATCAAAACTATGGACCATGATGAGTAGCTACCTCCACAAGTGTCTTATAGAATTAAATGGTGACTCAATTGGTTGTCAAAGATGCCTAAATTTGTTATTGATCAAAATTCAGTAAAAATAAGGACAAACTTAAATTTCACGGCGATTAGGGTAGAGTTGGCTTACCAAGGTTGAGTGAGTGAGATTTTAGCACATCTTGGAGGTATATAGGAGGCTTGCCTAGTTGTGTTTAGCCGTTGGAGATGTCAAAATTGGCTCGAGAAAAGTTTGCTCAGTTTAGACATTTGGATAACATTATTTTTTATAACATCAATGTTTCTTCGGTAATTGTCGAGCTTGGGCAAGACTAGCAAAATGTATATTAGCTCCATAGGAATCTATAAAGCCAAGGATCACACTTGTTGAAAAAAAGGCCTTCAACAGAGTTTTGGTTTGCAACTTACTGAAAATAGGAGGTATTTGGGTTTCAAGGGAATTGAGGTGTGGAGGAATGGAGAGGGGAGTTGGCTTTTGTAGGGAGCTTGGAGAGGCTTATGGCTATAAATTCATGCCCTTGCCAAATTGTAATTGCCTAGAATCATAACTCGACATTTAATTCTTTCCTTGCCAAATTTCTATCAAATCACGACCATCTCATTCTCCCTATCCTAATTGAGTAGTATTAGTGGACGAAGGAAGAAGATGATTATATACGGTCAAGTGCATGTGTGCCTCCTCCTACACGTTGACCAGTTCGGATCGATTGGATTTTTCGATTTGACCGATCCTATGGTCAATTCATGCTCTATTTAGATAGTTTTCTAATTTCTTTTATTTTCTAAAGTTTCATAATTTTTTTTTTGTATTTTAAACCTATTGTTACCATTTTTCCCTTCTTGGATCCCCTAAAAAAAATCATGAATTGATCTGAGCCAATTCAACCCATTTTAACCTGATTTCAACTTAATTCCTCATTTAATGATCACTAATCCTTAATTTACGATCAAGGATGATCTCACCGAGTTTGTCTAACTAAAATTTTGACAACTTTCTATACACATTATTCAAACTCAGTTCGATTAAATTTTCAAATTCAGTTTAACTCTAATTTATGATGTAAATTGATTTAACGCATCTTCAAGAATAGTGTCACACTCCATATTAGATTCTTCATTACACTCCACCTAATTACACTACTATATGAGTTTTTGGATATTTATGTTTTCCATATCTCTGCACATATCAAATTTATACTTAAAGCTTATGTCTTCCTTAGGTACCCTATTTAATTTCATGGATATTGATGTCTCGATTCATCCACATGGCGTATCTTCATTAATCGAACCACACATTTAATGAGACTAACTTTTATTTTGATAAATATTTGCTCATGGATAGTACAACTCCGGGTAACTCTTATTTTCCTTCTCCTCCCCCTTCATACTTATTTGTATCTTTACCTAAACAAGAATCTCTAGTAACATACTCCAATGAGTCAGGTCCCTTTGTAGTTGCTATTAAGCCTTTAATTGAGGAACTTGCAAATGCACCCAAGGCTATTTAGGGATCACCTCCATAATATATGTTTACTATGCCCTAATATGGCAAATTATTCCCACGTCACTTCTAGACAAATCTTGTTGTCTTCATTACTTCGTCTATTCATGAACCTTGAACTTTAAAGTAAGATAAAAAAATACCATTGTTAGGTTGAAGTTATGAACTTGGAATACACAACTCTCCTAAAGAATCATACATGGGATATTGTTCTTACTTTCGTGTGTTGGTACATTATTAGATGCAAGTGGGTTTTAAAGCTCAAACAACATCTTGGTAGCTCTCTTGCACAATGTAAAGCTCATTTAGTTGCCTAATGTTTCTCATAGAAAGAAGGGGTTGACAATGATAGAAATTTCAGTGGAGTTATAAAATCGGTCACTATCCGCGTGATTTTATCTATTATTGTCTCTCATAATTAGTTTATTTGACAACCTAATATGGATAATGCATTTCTCCATAGCATCTGGTTGAAGAGATTTACACGACTCAACCATTGCGGTATATTGATATCTCACAACTACATCATGTTTTTCATATACACCAGTCCTTCTATGGACTCAAACAAGCTCATTGAACCTATTTCCTTCAATTGAGCACTTTTTTCATAGTGTTGGGTATACTACTTATGTGGCCAATACTTCCCTATTTATCTACATAACATCTCATTGTGTTATTTTTCTCTTACTATATATGGATGATATTATACTTATAGGATCTCTTACTACTCCTATAGATTCAAGCATGTCAGCACTCAAACAATATTTCTTCAAGCATATCAGCACTCATACAATATTTCTCTATTAAATATCCGAAAAATCTTCATCATTTTCTTGGCATAGAGGTAAACTCTCATGTTGACGGTATTATCCTTACTCAACACAAGTACATTTGTAATCTTCTAGTTTAAGCCTCAATGGTCAATTGCAAATATGAGTTAACTCTTGTTAGTGTAAGATCTTGTATCTCCTTACATGACGAATCTCTCATGGATAATCCTACTAATAACAAGAAAAATGTTGATTCTCTACAATACTTGACTTTGATGAGACCTGATATTTTCTATGTAATTAATTATATATATCAATATATGCATCAATCCACTAACACTCACTAGATAGTCATTAAGAGAATTCTCCAATATTTACAAGGCACAACATGTCATGTCCTTTATTTTTGGAAGACCTCTCAATCTCAACTTCATTATTTCTCTAATGTCGTATGGACTGACAATTCGGATGATCAATGTTCTATTAGTGGGTTCTTTGTATTTTTTTTTAGAAATAATATGATTTTGTGTAGTGTTAAAAAACAACATACCATTGTTCGTTCCACCAATAAAGTTGAATATAAAAGTTTGGGCAATACCACAACTGAGATTATTTGGATTCAATACTTACTTTAAGAATTAGGTATTCAACTTTCATATACACAAACATTCTAAGTGTGATAATCTATCTACTATCTATATTAGTGATAATCTGACCTTCCATACCCGAACAAAGTATATGGAGATTGACTACCATTTTGTGCACGAGCAAGTTAATTCCAAACATCTACTCATGAGATGTATCAATACCCACACTCAATTAGGAGAACTTTGTATGATTTTGACCACCCAATCATTTAGTATATATAATAAAGTCATTCATTTGGGTGTCTAAAGTCTCTTTGGGAAAATGACACATATTAATGTGTTCTTTCAAGACCTAAAAAATAATGTATATTATGTAGTTTATTAGAACACTTATTATAAGCATATATATACAAACTTTACTATTATATAAATACCTTGTATGATACTATTTAAAATATGAAATTAAAATATAAAATTTATATACTTATATAAGTATATTTATCAATTATACTAAAACAATATCATCCAGTTACTAAGTTATACCTGAAGATATCGGATGTCTGAACTTATATTTTGTTAAAAAATATGATTTTCTTATAATTAGTTATATGTATCATCTAAAACAATTTTCAATTTAATTCGTAAATGTCTCTTACATTATATATTATGTGATAGCTCAATATATAATTTGAATTATGTGATTATTAGTGTGATATGATTTAAAAATATTAATCTCAAAATGAAAACATCATTTTTTCTTGAATAATTGAATTACTTAGTTAAAATCTTATAATAATATAATGAATATATTATAATATTTATTATTTCTTGAGAGGGTTTTCCACCTAGGAATGGATCTATAATAATATTATTTGCTCAAATTTTTATAAACCACACCTAATATATTAGTTGTAGGAGGGGGGTGGTTGAAGGTTATTAGATAATTAATAATATAATTTAAAATTTTTTAGATAATATAGTCAAGTTATAAGTTTTATTTACTCTATTTTAATTGATGAAAGTGTGAGAATACTATATTATTTTTTATATATTACATGTAAATTTTAACGAGTAAAAAATTGATTATTATAAATTCTTAATAAAATTTTAAATAATTACCAAAGATACAAAATTAAATGTTATTTTAAATGAGTTAATAATTAAGTTTTAAATTAAAATAAAAAATAGTTGTCTTTTTATATAATTTACCATATAGTTCAAATACCCTAATCTCAAAAAATGGCTATGGAAAATTGTCATATCATATGTATAATTTTTTTATAGTGTTATTTTTTATTGATATAATTATATAAGTAGGATATCCTAGTGGAGATTATGAGTTGTTTTATATTTTTTGGTATTACTGATTGTAAGATTATAGTTGCTGAGAGCGAGGCGCTATCGTTCCGGAGCCGACATCCTTTGCCTTTGCTCGATTGTCGTAGCTCCAATGGAGAGACCATGGCCACCCCTTCCTCCACCACTAGGTTAGGCACGACTGCCACTTCGGCGCCAACAGGAAGACGACAACTTTCCCTGTTCGAGCTATCGGCTCACTTCTTTGATTCGTGTCACCTCATGCTGTCTCCAAGCTCTCTTGCGGTCGCTTCTCTCTCTCATCACCTCGACACCATCCTCGGTGGAGGATGGAAGTTGTGCCATCAATAACGGTGCTGCCCTCTCTAGGTGGATGTGCAACACTTCAAGGTCGAGTTCGAGTCCCTCCAGGACCAGGGTTCCCATTTTCAAGACCGACAATTCACCGGAATAATGTAGGTAAATGATGATTGAATGCTACTTTTTTCTTTTGTGGATTGAGATTTCATGTTAGTTGTCAAGCATAGCCATGGCTATTATGATGAGACTGGATTTCTTTAACAACTCATGGGCATCTGTAATTGTTATTACAATTACGGTCATACGAAGAATTTAGAGCTTTTTTTATCGGCTATTTTATATTTAATTTTTATGTAGTTGGTATGCAGAGTTGCATTGTTTGGATAAGAGTAGAATTTATGAATGGAATGGGCACCTAATCCTTTGTTCTGTGTTGTATATACTGCTGGTATGCAAACTTTTCCCCAACCTCCTCTCATTATTATTCCCTCAATTTTTTTCGAGGATAATAGAAAAAATCACCATTTTAGTGAAAATGTTGTTGTAACTTGTTCTATCTAATTGATTCTTTTTCTTTTCACTCAATTCTTGTATATATTAATTTTTTTACACTTGAGCTATTGTAAAAGAACTATTTTATTGGTTTTCAATTCCATATCCCATTTTACTCATTTTACTCATGTCCCGTTTGCGTTGCTAGCCGGGGAAGCTCCATCTGAGGATGATAGACGTCGCTTTTCTATACCGACTTGCTGGTGGAAACCGGCACTATCGGAGGCCAGCTTATGATCATTGCTATAATCTTGTATTAATGTAATTGGTATGCTTGGAAGCTATTGGCACTCATGTTGTTCATGTTGGAGCGGTTGTTGGGTTACCTTCATGTCCGATCACCATTTCCCTAAGTAAGGGAAGTGAAGCCTTGGAAAGAGACTCAATTTCACAGTTCACATTTTATACAAAAGCATATCATATAGATTTCATATTTTTTAGTTGATGTGGGATTATTGTGTTAATGTATATATATATAATTATTTCAACTGAATATGTTTATGATATTGATATCATTCTTAATACTCTAACTAAGTATAGTATTTGGATGTATGGTTGATAAGTGATTGGTTGACATCATGTATTCACTTACAATAAGTTAAGAAGCAGTTGCACTTTTAATTTTATAAAGGTTGCCCTACTCTTACCACTTCACTTATTATATGATCATCGATATATTTATTAGAAGAAGATGGTAAAATGTTAAAAATAATATTTTATATTAAGAATTACACTTCCATCCATTCACATTGAGAAAAAGAAAGTCACCCAAACCATCAATAATCATCCCCTTAGATTAGATTAATTTGGAGGCAGTTATGTCTTAATGGCAATTAATTAATTAATGGAGTCTCATCAGTTCATTGATTGATGGTGCAGCCACTATTGCCACTTAATTCAACCAAACCCACACCGGTCATTTTGCTACATTCCCAAAGCTTAAAAACTGCCACTTTTGTTTTTTTACTTTAAAACTTCAAATCATCATAACTAATCTATTTATGTCAAATAATCATTGAATAAATGTACTCTTTTACACATTTTAAATTTGAGAAGACTAAGATACTATTCTAGATTACCTACCAATATAAAGGCTCCTCTAACCATGTTTAAATCTTTGATTATTTTTTTAAACTTAGTATTAAACATTAACTTATACATAACCCCACACTAATTTCTTCAAGTTTATGTAGGTGATTCCACATTTACTTAAAAATACATCAAATCAACTAAGTAATCTTGACCCTAAAATGGTATATGATAGATTTGATTAAAAAAATCTTATTTTTACTTATTTATAGTTTATAAAAATTAGGCCATATTTGATTAAACTAATTAAATTATTAGGCAAAAAAGGCTGGATTATACCTTAATGAAAAAACATAGACTGTGCTTAAATAGGGTCGTGTCTGTCTGTTGCTTGAAGAATTATTCATTCCTGAGCTTAAGAAGCAAGCAGTAGTAACACTGGTTGATCAGCCTTCCCCCTCCTCTATTGTTTGCCTCCTCGTGTTGCTTACTAGAATCCGCAATGAGTATCAAACGTATCAGCAGGGAGTTGAAGGACCTCCAGAACGATCCTCCTGCCAATTGCAGTGCAGGTTTGCCCTGACCCTCCTTTCTCGTAATAATATAGTTTACGTCCTATGTGAAGTTATCTACTGCAGAAGAAGCAGATTTGGATGAAATGAAAGCTCTAATATCATTCAGTTGTTCAATTAGCTTTCCATGATCTATCTCTCTATGTTAAATTTGTAATATGAACCAATGATACTCGATTCAGAAAGAAGACTAGACTGCCGAATACTCATCTTTATGATTTATCCATTTCAAAGGTCCCCTTCGTAATGACATATTCAAATGGCAAGCAACAATCATTGGCCCAGAAGATAGCCCATACGCTGGTGGTGTCTTCTCACTGTCCATTCGCTTCCCTCCAGATTATCCTTTCAAGCCTCCTAAGGTGAGAACTTTTTTATGCTGATATGTTAACCAGGCGCACGTACGGTGGTGGTGCCTGATCAATTCCTCTCCTTTGCCTATATATATTTTTTTCTTTCCAATGGTTGTCTGAATTTTTCTCAATGTCTCTAACGGCAGGTTGTGTTTGACACTAAAGTTTTTCACCCCAACATCAATAGCAGCGGCCAAATCTGTCTCGACATCTTGAAGGATCAGTGGAGTCCAGTCCTTACCATTAGCCATGTAATAACTGCCTCTCTTCTATATTTTGCTAATCCAAATTGATGACCGGGAACATCATATCCCGTTCTTTTACTAGACAGTGCGACAGAGTTTTCTATGCTGAAATTTCGTTCATTTCTTAAGTGCTAATGCACCTTCCACGGCTCTTGCTTGCAGGCGTTACTGTCAATTTGCTCCCTGCTGACCGATCCTAACCCAGACGACCCTTTGGAGCCGGAGATTGCTCACTTATACCAGCATAACAGACGTAAATACGAGGAAGTTGCTCGATCATGGACCAGCATGTATGCCATGGACTAGCACCTTCGCTCTTGGCCGAATATATTTCTTGGAACTTTTTTTTTTTATTTTGCTCTTGTTGCCTTTGTATGGAACCTACCTGTGTAAACCATACTAATACTTTGCCAATCCTAATATCATATTATTGAGTTTTTACTCATGCCATATCTAAGCATTTAGCAGTGCTGCAGTGATATGCATATCTTATGAGTAATCAAGCTCGAATCCATGGGTAAAATTATCGAAATTGATATGACATTGCGTCTACCCACTTATAGGAAAGTCCGGTCTTAGCCCCCCTAACGACCCTTCGGCCAAAAACATAAAACCCTAACGGCCCAGAAGTGGATAAACTCGTAAACAAAGAATCACAAGCCTTGATAATGGTGTGACCATTTCAACCTAGTTCCGACCAGGCGTACAGCGTAAAGGGCAGCTTTAAATCCAATGAGTATCTCTGAAGTTCCCATCTCTCTTATGACCGAACAAAAGTTCTCATCATTTTCTACCAGGGTTTGCTTCTCTGTCTAGGGTTCCTCTGACAAGGACATATGATTCCACCTCTTTGGCCAATGCATCATTATTTAACAAGAAATTGAGCAATTATAGTGCCGTCTATTATCTGTAATCAAGTCATCAGCAACAAAATACCAATAATCTGATATCACTAATGATATATGCTAACAATAACAAGGATCAAGGTTAACTAGACCCCCAAATGTGAGCAAATATTCATTTGGTAGAAATGGTGAACTGCAGTTCGAGCTATTTCATTGGCATCAGATAATCCATAGCACATACCTGCTGTTTATATTACTCAACATTTATGAATATGTGACTAACTACAATAAGTTGCAGCCCAGCCCAGCCCAAGATCATCTAACCCATTCAAGCAGAGCGAGTGGGAGCTTTCCGGATGTTTCGCTTGAAGAAAATCCCAATGGCTGAACCCAACAGAGACCAACTTGTTACAACTGCAATATAAGCAAGTAACCAGATTGATTTTCTAGTCCTTCCCAAGATCTGTAGTACAGATCTTGCTACTGGAATCTTCTGCACATCTTTAACAACCTTCTTATTAGGTGTCTGCAACCAATTTTTTCCTGAATCTGGGACCATCTCAATGGGGTCTATGCAAAAATCTTTTGGGTGCTTGGAGTCCTCATCCGACACTTCTTCGAGTTTCATCAAGCAGTTGAGTGTCTCAGCACCGGGATCAAGGCCACATCTTTGTCACTCATTTGCCCGCAATGGGCTACTCGAGCTCCAAACATATATCACTCTTGAAGTGTGCTATTTAGATGATACAAGTTCGAAAAACTGAAGCGTGAAATACGTGCGAACACTTTACTACAATCGACATTTCTTAAGTGTCATCTCGTAACTTGATGTCTCAAAACCTGAGGTAATGATGGCTACATTACCACCACTTGCCAGCATATACTCTGTAAAAATGCGACTCGATTCCACCATAATCTCGTCAGATTGGTGTACTAAGACAATACTTGTACATTAACTTAGTGTCATGAGAAAAATGAAAGATTACACAAATACACTCCAATTTCGTTTTCATTTTTCCTTGGGTGATGATAAAACCTCTCAAGCGTCCATCCGTCTTACAACAAAAATATAACATATAGTACAACTGTACGTGTTTTTAAAACCTTTCACCATTATGTGAGTTTAACTCTTTTAACACTTTCTCCTACTCGGTAAGTGTTTCATATAGTACAATCGTACGTGTTTTTAAAACCTTTCACCATTTCATTTATTATGTGTGTTTAACTTTTTTAGCATATCCACTTGCCTCATGAGACATTTAGCAAAACAAACACACGCCCTTTATTATAAAGGGTACAAATGTTGGTAGGACAGTCCCAAACTGCACCTACTTGGGGATCAGTGTGACTTTGCCGCCCACCTAAATAGAAGCCCTAGACTTTTACCCTTAGTTTGAGTGGACGTGCGAGACATCCAACTCTGGGACCCAAAATTCACTTCGTGTCCTTATGGGGACGGAGATCTCATCCTCTACCCACCCCTAGTCTTGTGCACATGAAGCCCAAACGCAGTAGTTTCGAGAAGCCCAAGCACACTAGTTTCATGGAGCCTAAACACGGTAACTCCATTACTAACTGGTACAACGAGAAGCCCAAACAAAATAGTTTCTCCTTCCCTTATCGCCACCATGTCGTCCAACAATTCTTGGAACCCATCACTACCCCGCTTGGGCACCTTGATGGTCCCAAATCCATGAGTGTATGTACAAATAAAAGTTTTCATAATTTAGCCATTATATTTGGTGTTGACGATCCAACGGTCCCCAACACTCAACCCGACCTGCAGCCGTTTGTCTAGGTCGGTCCGTCGACCTGGTCCTAATGCACTATTGCTAGCCCATCGAGCATCGTCGGTCCTGACTTGGTCGTCACGAATCACAAAGTTAAATTCCATTTAAATAAGAGTTTTCTTGGCTTTTTCTATTCATATTTATTTACGGGCTTTAGCCCATGCTCAATGGCCTTGTGCCTACTGAATGTGTTTTTCAAAATTGGGCCTTGAGCCCTATCAATTTGAAACCGAGGCCCCTGGCCTATTAGACTTACTCTAACTCCCGTTAATAAAGTCTCCCAAATAGTTTAAGCAGTTGTTACACAGTCAAGGGAGAACACTTATGATAAAAATCACTTTTTATCTCATCACACCAATTGGGTGTGATGATGGATTTGTTTACAACCGGTAGGTGGTTTTCTCCGTTCCTTAAGGAAACTCATCATACCAATTGGGTATGATGTTTATTTATCCCTACTTAAAATCGAAGTAGGTTTTTTTCTTTAAAAACAGTGCTCATCATCCCAATTGGTATGATGTATAAAAGTCCTACTCATGATAGCTTTCAACTTAGAAAAGGTGATCATTATCCCAACTGAGTATGAAATGTAAATAATCCATTGACCTGTTAACTGTGACGTGTTCGTTTTCAGTTAGTTTTTAAGTCCACGCTAGCTCTTTCTCTAGCTAGTGTTTTGGTCCCAAGTGTCCCTATACAGTTTGGGTATCATTATCAGTAAGAGTTAGGCATGACAGTTTTTGTTTTCTCACATATGGGCGACTATGCCCAAATCCTTGATTTATTGCACTTAGTTCCTTAAAGTTCTTGTTTATTGACTTTAGATCCCAAATGCTAAAAATTTTCCCAAATTGAATCCCAAGGCTTTCAATATCCTTCTTGGGTTCTTAATTTACTTAATATTGCAAATGGGGCTCAAGTTTTCCAAATTTCCAATTTGGTCCCAAACTTTTCAAATATTACGATTTTGCCCCTACTTTCCAAAAATAGCCAATTAACCCCAATTCTTTTAAAAATTGACCAATTGGTCCCCCAACATCTTTCTCATTGCAAATTGACATTCAATTTTGAGAAATTGTATGGAGGTCCCTCAATTTTGCAAAATCCACAATTTTCCCCCAATTTCTTCCAACTTTTTTGACTAAATTTGATTTCTTCAAATTGACCATTCAATTGGGGTTCATTACTCTAATTGATGGCATGGATTGGTTTCTACACTGCCATACGATCAAATGGAGCTTTGAATTGTATAATTTGAGTCTGAAACGAGCTCCAACGGAGTTTCGTCAAAAAATTAGTCGTAGAGAGAGAAAGTTTCAATTACCGTTGGAGGTGCGATAGTCCAAGCCCTCAATCTGGGGAGGTAGCTCTCGTCCTTAGGATATTTCTACGATCAAGAATTGCTATAATTGAAGTCCATATGAGAGTGAATTTTATCAATGAAATTTGGCACTTTCTCTCTCTAACATTGAATTGCCATGACGGAGGAGAGCCAAATTGGCTTACCTTTCACCTCCGTGGAGGTTGTGTGAGGACCGTAGGGACGTTGAGGAAACTTGGTTTGGCTAGAGTAGGTCTGAATTTGGCCAAATTCAGCTCGACCAAAACGGGGCAGCTTCGATCTGTCAGAGTTGCTTTACTCTTTGATTCCGCTGGTGCTTCTTTGGCAATCCTCGGGTCAAAGGAAAATCCACTCATTCTTAGGGTAGAAGTGAACATGCTTCTATCTAGGTGGCCGATAAAGTCTTTCCGACGCCACAAGTGGGTACAGTGGACATGCTGGCCTACGGATGTGTGTTACCTTCATGATGAAAGGCGTGTGATGGTTGATAAACACACTTGTATTGATGGAAAATTGAGAAATGACTATGAAAACCAAAATTTTGAGAATGAGATATTTTAAAGAAAAATAAGGATTATGACATAATCCAATTTAAAAATTATTTTATTAAATCTTTATTTTTTTAAAATACCCATTCACTGAGTTTTAAAAACTTACCCATCCTTTTTATCACTGTTCAGGAAATAGAGAAATGACTAGGGATAACACCAAGCCTTACCTTCTGTCTGGTATGCTTAATTTCTCTTAAGCTTGCATTTTATTTGATAAATGTTATTCTAGGGAACAATGTTGAAATTACGCATAGCTCCTCTTGAGTTAAAGAAGGGGGAAGCCCCTATTGAACTAAGAGAGCGGCGGGTTGGTCACAGGGATCCAACCAAACCGAGTTGGGGCGTGACAACTTGAGTGGTATCAAAGCTAAGTTCCCTTAAAACATTATCAATATTATGCCCTAACATTAATCAAACCTTAACTATCATGTAGAAAGGAGAATCCCTAAGAAATTCACGGTGAAATCCAACGCTCCACCCATAACTCTAAAAAAGATACCCAACCCAAGGGAAGAGACCATTCAAAGATTCTTAAAGGGCGAGAAAAGAGTATCCAAGTACATGGTGGAAGACTACCGAAAACTAGTAGGAGCCTTATTGGAACTGGAGGGCATCATATACCCTCCTCCCTAACAAGAGGAACCGGTATCTCCTCCTAGAAGCCCAACCCCTTCTCCTCCAATCCCACAATAACCGGAGAGTAATCCAACCAAGAAAGAGGCCTGGGATAATTACTAGGATGCATATGCCACCTTCATGAAGGTCCACCAAGTACCTCTACCTACTCATCTGGCTTCAATCCCTCCTAATGGATGAAGTGGACCTATGAGTATGAGGTCAAGGTACTAAGGCGATACGGACTGGAGGCCATACATGAGATTCACCCTATAAGAGAATATGAGTGGACCCCAACTAATTTCTTAGAGCCTTTTGATCAAGAATCCCACAATCGCTCTAGGGTTAATTCTCGGCCTAGGACCCTAAGGGATTAGGGGGTAGAAAATTCATGTAATAAGCCAAGTATGGCAAGAAAATATTTCTTTAATGAATGAAAGTGAAATTTTGATAAAACTTTTGAGTTACTTAATAAAATTCAAAGCAAAAATAGTGTGATAATAAATATTAAAGTAATAGGTAGGAAATCACCTAAGGATGAAAAGATGGGTTATTTATACTTAACCTCAACCCTTAAGACCTTCCCTCATAAGTACAATAAGGAAGAGTTCATCCAAGGGAGATCTTAACTAAGAAAAGGGAAAAAGAAGTTGGAACAAAGAACTAAACATCAAAGAGTATAGACTTATGGAGACTTAAAGGAGTTAAGGAAAGACTCAAAGAATAAGAGTAAAAAAAAAACAAACAGGAGTACAATATTCCAAAGGGAACTAAAGGAATGGAAGCTGATCAGGGAGAAAGGAAGTAAGTTGTGGGAACATCAAGGATGTCAAGACTACTAGGGCCGGATAAGAAGAAAATCTAATAACAAGAAAGCCCAGGTATAACACATACTTGTAAAGAACTAAGACATAATTTCTTAGGAACTACATAAAATAAGGAGACTTGTGGAAAGTAGAGGTATGGAACCAAAAAGTAAGAAAAGTCAGAGTGACTGAACCATACAAGACCCTTAAAATATAAGTGAAGATTAAAAAGGGAGAACTTTTAAGGAACGGTAGGGAGATCAAACGTAAGAATCCCAGAATGGGAGACATTAGAAGAAGGATGAGAATAGGAAGTTGGATTGAGGAAAGAGAAAGCTCCATGTTAAGAAAATTAATTGAGGAAATGTCACAAAACTGGAGCCGAAATAAGGACCTCAGTAAGAAGTACGAGTGGCTAAGTGAGTGTCAAGGAGGTTAAGTATGATCTACTTGTAAGAAGACATGGAAACCCAAATAGGAATTTTAGATGGATTTGATTGAAGGAAATAACTCCTATTGACCAAATCGTCCGAAGGAGTAAACGAAGCTCTAATAAGAACCGAGGAGTAGTATGGAATGCACTCTAAACGAGGTAAAGGGAGGAATACCAAGGACATGAAGATACGAAAGATTTTGACACAAGATAGATGTGAGGTTCACCTCAAAGGAATAAACAAATGCTGGAGCAAGTGAGAATGAGGTGAAATAGACGAGAAGTGCTCGTAGGATCTCAAAGGGTAAAGGTAAGTGGGAGAAGATGATGCCAAGGAATGTCATTCAAGGTTGGATATTTGCAATGATAAAACTAAAAGGAAATTCTAGGAGAAAAGAAGTGTAAAATTTACTAAGAAAGGAAACATTGGAAGAACACATATGTACCAATTAAGAAGAAATGGAACCAACAAAATTGAGAAGAAAATAAGCTCTTCAAGGACATGCTACTGAAGATGAAAGGATTAAGTACAAAAAAAGGGAAGAGATCGTGAATGTACCAGGGATGAGTTAAATCCCAAGTAATGGGTAAGTAGGTAGACAACATCAAAGGGTACCATACGTATATTGATCACGAGTGAGTAAGAATGGATTAAGAAGAGAAGAGACCTTAAAAGAAAGGACGTCCGTGGAAATGAGGATGACATAAGAAAGGAAGAGTTCAGCATGTTAGAAAGTTATCGGGAAAACTCAAAGACTTGAAAGTGCATGACCTAATAAAGGAGTTTGAAAAAAAAATGAGTACGTAAGGAAACTAATACGGTCAAAAGGATGTGAGGCCAAAGAAAAGTCCCAAAGACTGTTGTGCTGTAAGGGACATGAAAGCCTAACTGTCCTAGGGAAATATAAATTAGGTAAGGACAAGTTTAAGATTTGAGCATGACAAGGTCAGACATTAAATGTAGAACAAAGTTGTAATAACCAACGAATATGAGAAGGATCAATGTAGGAGGAAAATGTGACAACACCAACATCTGTGGAAGCATGCAAGTGATGTGGGAATGTACACTGAGCTAAGAAGGTCAACCATAAAGGAAATAACCAAATGAAAGAAGGATTGAGTATTTTGGAACTCCTAATCCTGAAATCTTAAGTAAAGGATTTTGGAATGGAGAAATAGTGCTCTAGGAAAACGAAGGATGTAAATTTAAGGATATGACCTTAAGCCTTCTAGTGAGATATGTTTAACTAAAGTAATCTCCATGGAATGAGAAAGTGATATGAATGAAAATAAAATCTTAAGTTTGTGATATAAGGGATAAACGGAAACAACTGAGAAGGTTGTAGATCGATAAACTACAAAATTTATATCAATGAAATTTCATTCTAGTACAAAGGATGTGGAATAAGTTTTGGGGACAAAACTCCTAAAAGGAGAGGAGAGTTGTAAACCCCGCCCTTTGGAGTTAAGGAAAACCGGGAAAAGAACCGGTCAAACCAAGTGAGAAAAATTGAACCAGTTCACAAACCTGATCATCAAAAATGGACAATTTGGGAAATTTACAACTCCCGAGTGACCCAAAGGGTTCATAAAACCTTGGGAAAGAACATGAGGACAAATTGGGAGATAAGGACCAGACCGGTTCAGGTGAATCGGATTTGAGCTGGATTCAACCAATTTTTGAATCGTGTTAGTTTATGAACCGGAACCGACAAAGAAAGGGAAAACTAAGAAATTTATGGATCTCGAGTGTCCTAAAGAGTCACAAAATTATGAAAAAGGACTTTACAATAAATTGGAGATAAAAACCAAACTAGTTCAGGTGAACCAGATTTGAATCGGATTGAACCGGTTTGGACCGATTTGAACCACTATTGAACTAGATGCTAAATTCATTTTTCTAGCTCTTAGAAAATTCAAATTGGAGAATTGAGGCCACCATTTGATAGATAATGAATTTAGAAATTTTTAATTTTGAAAAACTCGGTTGAATTAGGCCTGAACTAGGCGGATTAAGCTTTGAACCCAATTTAGAACATTATCGTTTTCTTCCTTCAGATGACAACACTGTTCACTCGCCGAAACCAGCACTAATGAAGAGAAAACATTTCCGTTTAGTACGTTTCATGCCATCAATGACTGTTATAAAGGTGCCAAACGGACGGTCCCCGAGCTCCCTATATAAAGAGGCCCTCTCCATTCATCCTCTCCACACCTGAAAACCTCACTCTCTCTCAGTTGCTCAGTTTTCTAGTGAATCTTGAACCAAAGCTCCAATATAGGGTCTTTTCTGAGCCAAAGAAGGTGTGGTTGGGTTCCTTATACTCGAGGAGAAATTAGCTACACAGTGGTAGTCTCCAATTGCTCAAAGAGTTGCCAGAGAAGCGTCGACGTGATCGAATAGTGATGCAACTCCGACAGAAAGAAGCTACCCTATTTTTGTCGACCTAAAATCTGCCAATTCTAGCCCTCCTCTCCCAACACCTCCTCAATCCTTCTATGACCAAATTAGCGTGGAAAGGTAAGCCAATTTGGCTCCTCTCTATAATTTCTAATTGATGCTAGAGAGAGAACCGACAGATTTTCAATGACTAAATTCTCACTCAATTCGGCATCAATTGATACAATTCTTGATCCTAGGAGGAACATCAGGATGAGAGCTATCTGTCCATATCGAAAGGTCGGACGGCCGCACCCCCGATGGTATGCATTCAAAGCTTTCTCTCTCTATGTTTAGTTTTCTGGCGAAGCTTCATTTAAGCTTTTTCCAGCATTAAATCATGAGATTCAAAGTGCAATTGAATCATATGAAGATGTAGGAACTTCAATTTAACTTCAATTTCAGCAGTTAAACTCATTTGATTGGTCAATTTAATGAAATCAAATTCGGTTATGTTAGAAAGATGAAATTTAGGGAAAAATTGGGGATTTCGAAAATTCGAGGGACTAAAATGAAATTTCATAAAATTAAGTGCCAATTGGGTATGATAAAGATGTTGGAGGACCAATTGGGAAAATTTTGGAATTTTTGGGGTAACACTTACCATTTTTGTAAAGGAGGGGCAAAATGGTAATTTTGGAAAATTTGAGGACCAAATTAGGAATTTGGGAAACTTGAACCCCTTTATGTAATTTTGAATAAATTGAGGTCTCAAAGTATAATTTTGAATTTTTGGGACTCAATTTGAGGGAAAATTGGCATTTGGGACCTAAAGTAAAAGAAAAAGAACTTTAGGAACCAAATTGTAAATATTGAAAAGGTAGAAAATTTTATTCAATCATAATGAATAATGGTTATCAAGCCAAAGGATAATGAATAAAAATATTCATACCATGAAGGAACACCAGTTATCAGGAACACCAGCAAGTACAAGTTCGCGTGGAGGCAAAGAGCCAAATAAGAGGAATTCACTACACGATTGGGTGAGTGGGATATTTTATATCATACCCAGTTGGGATGATAAGCACCTCAGAAATGAAAACCAACTGATAAGTGGTATTTTAACCATCACACCTAAGAGGGGTGATGTGAAAATTTCGCGAAAAAACTACTTACCGGTTGTAAGTAGATCATACTCGGTTGGTATGATGAAACTTCCTGGCCAGAGGCCTCAATTTTGGAACTTGGGAGCTAATATGTCACACTTCGACCAGTTTGGTTGGATCCCCGTGATCAACCTGCCACTCTCCTGATTTATTAGATGGTTTCCCCTTATTATAAACCGTAAAGAGTAAGGCGTTCTTTAAACATGCACCTTTTCCTGGAATAACATAAATCAAAACTACACAATAAATTAAATTTGTCATACCTGTCTCACAAGTATCTTAATTGATGGTCTTTAATGGTAGGCTTTCCGAAGTTTCCTGAAAGGGATATAAGGGAGGGGGTGAGTACGACTACTCAGTGAATGGGTTTTTTTTAAAAACTTTTACTTTTATGAAAAAGATTTTTATTGGAGTGTGCCGGACTCCTTTCTTTAAAAAATCCTTTCAATTCAAATCTCAGTTTTTACCACCATTTCCATACTAATCACGGTGTGTCATCACCAAACACACATCCTTCATCATTAAGGTCAAACACACATTCGCAGGCCAACACGTCCACTGAACCCACTTGTGGTTTCGGAGCGACTTTATCGGCCACCCAAATAGAAGTACGTCCACTTCTACCCTAAGAATGAGTGGATGTTCACGACATCCGACCCTCAATCCCAAAATCAATTCTTCGTGTCTGTATGAGGATAGAGACCTCATCCCGTTCCTACCCCGGCCTCATGCGCTTAGTGCTACTCCAAATTTTGCATGATCACCTAGTACGACGAACTGCCCTTATACCCATCAGGTCGTCCAGTGCCCGTAGGATGCATCACTACCCCTCTTGGGCGTCTTGATGGTCTCGTAATCACAGTGCATGCACAATTAGTATTTTCTTATCATGCCATATAATCTGTGGTGCCACTGGTCCAACGACCCCGACCCTCAACTCAATGCATAATTGTTTATCTTGACTGGTCCGTCGACCTTTCATGTTGCACTACCACTAGTTGACTGAGTATGTCGGTCCTATCTTGGTACCATGGCCAAACAATTCCTTTATTTAAAGTTTTATGGCATATAAATCATGTTTGTTTATGAGCTCTTGCTTGTGCCAACTAGCCTTGGGCCCACTGTATGAGATTTTCAAAAAATCAGGCATATTAGCCCCCAAGTTCCAAAACCGAGGCCCCCGGCCTATAAGAGCTATTCGAGCTCCTATCAAGAAGGCCTTCCAAATCTTTTAAGCATTGGCACATAGTCATGGGAGAGCACTTCTAACAAAAATATATTTTCAAATGTCCATTATACCGACCGGGTATAAGGACATCTTCACTCATAACCGATGAACGGGTTTTCAACTTCCCTCAAGAAAGTATCATCATACCAATTTGGTATGATCTACTTACAACCGATAAGTAGTTTTTCCACATGCTTTTCACATCACTCCTCCAAGTTGTGATGTTTAAAATACCACTTAGTAATAGGTTTTCATTTCGAGGTACTTATCATCCCCAACTGGGTATGATATAAAATCCCACTCACAATCGTATGTGGTTTTTAACTTTAACTTGTGCTCATCATCCCAACTGGGTATGACATTAGTAACATGAATTCCACTAGACCGGTTCTTTGTATTCACGCGAGCTTGTCCTTGCTGGCATTCCCGATAGTTCATGTTCCTATATGATATGAACATGTCGGTTCATTATCCTTTGGCCTAATAGCCTTCATTCATTCCAAATGAATGAGTAAATCAAACTTTCATATATTTGCAATTAACTCACTAAAGTTATTTCTCTTTAACTTTAAGTCCCTAATATCAGTTTTTCCTCAAATTGAGTCTCGAAACATTTAAAATTTATCATAGGACCTCAATTTATTCAATTTCACAAAAAAGGGTTTAATTTCTCAAATTTCCAATTTGGTCCCCCAACTTTTCCAAAATTACCATTTTGCCCTTCCTTTACAAAAATGGTAAGTTTTTCCCCAAAAATTTTAAAATTCCACAATTGGTCCTCTAACATTATTATCATGCCCAATTGACCCTCAATTTTAGGAAATTGTATTTCGGTCCTTCAAATTTTTGAAAATCCCCAATTTCCCCCAATTCCAACTTTTTAACCCAACCGAATTTGATTTCATCAAATTAACTGATCAAACGTTTCCTATTGTTGAAATTGAGTTTCTACATGTTCATACAATTTTTTAGCTATTTGAATAAAACGTTTTCAATTGTTGAAATGGAAGTTAAAATTGAGTTTCTACATGTTCATATGCTTATTTAGCAATTTGAATCGCAAGTTTTAACGCCGGGACGAACTCAAATGGAGCTTCATCGAAAAGTGAACTATAGAGATAGAAAGCTTTGATTACTCACCGGTGAGGGCATGATGGTCCAAGCTTTTGATGGGTAGATAGCTCTCTTCACTAGTCGTTCGTATTCATGAGCCATACTGATTACAACTGCTAGGTCTATGGGGCATCCCAATACTCCCATACGGTCTCTACTGTCTAAGTTGAGACCGTCCACAAACCTCTGGCATATGTCAACTGGTCCAACTAGGTCGGGAGCAAAGGGCCTTAACACGTTGAATTTTGTTTCATACTCTGCTATGGAACTAAGCCCTTGCCGAAGCTGGGTGAACTCTTGTTTCTTCTCATTTATTAGGTGAGGTGCTAGGTACTCCTCCAAGTATCTTTCCTCAAATTGCTCCCAAGTGGGGGTGGTGGCATGTAGGTTTCAGATATTGTCCCACCACCATCTAGCACTTCCTTCCAAGAAGAATTCCATCAGGATCACCCTATCCTCTGGCAGTATCCAAACAATTTCCATCAACTTCTTAGTATTGGCTAGCCAATCCATGGCAGTCCCAGCATCCTTTTCTCCAAGGAAAGGTTTACATCCCAATTGTCGAAGAGTTTTGAGATTTCTAGAAATGTTCGTTGAAGTGTTTGGAGTAGCAGGGGGAGGGGGAGATTGCACTTCCTCTTGTTCAACCCGTGAGTTGGAGCCCGCCTCAAGAGTGAGGTTAGGTTGGGCAAATACACGGGTGAACTCCTCATACAATCTTTGATGCTCTCTACTGAGTCCAGGAGGAGTTGTTTGGGCTACTCTGGGTGTTTCTACAGGTAGGGGTGGTTGGGCGGTATTGGAGACGACAGCCTTAGTTCTCTTGGTTCCTTTATTTGGAGCCATTTCTATAAAAAAAATTTTTTAAATAGTCCTATTAGTTACTATATTTTCTATTCTTGACTATGTATTCAAGGAAATAGGCTCTGATACCACTATAGTTGTCACGCCCCGACCTGGTTTGATCGGATCCCCGTGAACAACCCGCCACTCTCCTGGTTTATTAAAGGGTTTCCCCTTTTCTAAACTGTAAAGAGTAAGGCATTCTTTGCACCTTTTTCCAGGAATAACATAAATCAAAACTGCATAGAAATTTAAAATAATCATACTTGTCTTGCATGCATTTAAATTTACAGGTCTTTAAGGACAAGCTTTTCGGGACTACCTAAAAGGGGTATAAGGGAGGGGGTGAGTACGACTACTTGGTGAATGGGTTTCAAATCTTTTGACTTTCAAGAAAAATATTTATATTGGTGTGTGCTAGACTCCTCACTTTTCAAAAATCCCTTCAATTAAAAATTTGGGTTTTTCCATTAAAAATACCTTCATCATGAAGGTTACACACATTCGCAGGCCAGCACGACCGCTGAACCCACTTGTGGCTTCAGAGCAACTTTACTGGCCACCTAGATAGAAGTACGACCACTTCCATCTTGAGAATGAGTGCATGTACGTGACATCCGACCCTCAATCCTGAAATCGATTCTTCGTGTCCATATGAGGATAGAGACCTCATCCTGTCCCCACCCTAGTCTCATGCGCTTGGTGCTACTCCAAATTTTGCACGGTCACCTGAAATGACAAACTGCCCTTATACTCACCGGGTCGTCCAGGGCCCTTAGGATGCATCACTACCCCTCATAGGCATCTCGATGATCCCGTACTCATAGTGCATGCACAAACAATGTTTTCTTATTATGCCATGTAATCTATGGTGTCAATAGTCCAATGGTCCCAACTTTCAACTCAACCTACAGCTGTTTGCCTTAACTGGTCCCGAGACTGGTCACGTCGCACTGCTACTAGTTGACTGAGAATGTCGGACCAGCCTTGGTAATATGACCATACAATTTACTTATTAAAGTTTTATGGCACATATATTATGTTCGTTTACGAGCACCTGCTTGTGCCCATTGGCCTATAACCCACTGTTCGAGATTTTCAAAAAAAAACTGGGCTTATTAGTTCCCAAATTCCAAAACCGAGGCCCCGGACCGATAAGAGCTATTCGAGCTCCCATCGAGTAGGTTTCCCAAATTGTTTAAGCATTGGCACATAGTCAGGGGAGAACAATTCTGACAAAAATATGTTTTCTCTGTTCATTATACCGACTTGATATAAGGATATCTCCGTTCATAATTGATGAACGGGTTTTCAACTTCTTTCGAGAAAGTTTAATCATACTAACCAGATATGATCTACTTATCACCGGTAAGTAGTTTTTCCGCATGGTTTTTACATCACTACTCTAAGTTGTGATGTTTAAAATACCATATAGTGGTGGGTTTTTATTTCAATGTGCTTATCATCCCCAACCAGATATGATATAAAATCCCACTCACAACTAGTAAGTGGTTTTTAACTTTTAGTTGTGCTAATCACCCCAACCGGATATGACGTTATTAAACCCACTCACCCGATCATGTAGTGAAAGTCAACTTAGTCGAGTTCCGTCCCTTGCACGCTGGACCTCAACTGGCGTTCCCGATGTCTCATTTTCCTACACAAAATGAACATAGTTTTTCATTATTCTTTGGCCTAATAGCCCTCATTCGTTCCAATGAATGAGAAAACCTAACTTTATATATATTTGCAATTAGGTCCCTAAAGTTATTTTACTTTATCTTTAAGTCCCTATTGCCGGGTTCTTCCTCAAATTGAGTCCTGAAACTTTTAAAATTTATATTAGGACCTCAATTTATTAAATTTCGCAAAAAGGGGTTTAACTTCCCAAATTTTCAATTTGGTCCCTCAATTTTCCCAAAATTATCATTTTGCCATTCCTTTACAAAAATGGTAAAATTTTCCCCAAAAATTCTAAAATTTCTCAATTGGCCCTCTAATATTCTTATCATGACCAATTTACCCTCAATTTTAGAAAATTACATTTTGGTCCTTTGAATTTACGAAAATCCCCAAATTTCCCCAATTTTTCCCCCAATTTCAACTGTTTAACACAATCGAATTTGATTTCATCAAATTGACCGATCAAACACCTCTATTCATTGAAATTGAAGTTGAAATTGTGTTTTTACATGTTCATATGATTCTAAGGAACCTTGAATCGTAGGTTTTAATGTTGTAACGAGCTCAAACAGAGCTTCGCTAGAAAATAAACTGTAGATAGAGAGAAAGCTTCGATTTCTCACCAGTGGCTCGGCGGTCTGAGTTTCCTATCTGGGCAGGTAGCTCTTCTCTAAAGGTTTTTTGTAGGATCAACAATGACATCAATTAATGTCAAATTGGATTAGAATTTCGTCATTGAAATTCGGCTGACTCTCTCTCTAACACTGATTAGAAATTATAAAGGGGAGCCAAATTGGCTTACCTTTTGGTCCTAATTCGTTCGTGGAAGGGCTGAGTACATGTCGGGAGAGCTTGGTTTGGCCTAAGTAGGGCTCGAATTGGCCGATTTCAACTCGGCCAAAACAGGGCAGCTTCGGTCTGTCGGAGCTGCTTCACTGTTCAATCACGTTGGTGCTTCTCCAGCGACTCTCAGAACGAACGGATGTCACCACCGTGTAGCTGACTTCTCCCCGATTCTAATGAACCTAACCTCGCCTTCTTTGGCTCAGAATTGACCCTATATTGGAGCTCTGGTTTGAGCTTCGTCGGAAAACTAAGCTACTGAGAGAGAGTGAGCTTTTCAGGTGTGGAGAGGACGAATGGAGAGGGGCTCTTTATATAGGGAGCTCGAGGACCTGTTGGTTGTCCGTTTGACACCTTTATAATAGGCATTGAAGACCTGAAATGTACCGAACATAAATGTTTCTTTTTTATCAGTGCTGCTTCAATTTTCTAGCGAATGGACAGTGCTGTCATCCTAAGGAAGAAGATGACATTGTTTCGAACTAGACCGGACCGGTCCGAACCGAGTTCAAGGTTTAAACCGGCCAGTTCACCCCTCATTCGATCGAGTTTTTCAAATCTAAAAATTTCTAAATTTATATAAATTCCTTTTCAATCCAATGGTGGCCTCAAATATCAAATTTGAATTATTTATGCTACCTAGAAAAATGAATTTAGGATCTAGTTCAATAGTGGTTCAAACCGGTCTGAACCGGTTTAGTTTTCATCTCCAATTCCTTCACAAGTTCATTTCCATTTCTTTTGTGACTCCTTGGGTCACTTAGGGTCCATAAGATTTCCAGTTTACTATCTCTTAATCGATTTTGGTTCATAAACTAGCTCGGTTCTTAAATTGGTTTAATCTGGTTTGGGTCCAGTTTACCTGAACCGGTCTGGTTTTTCTCTCCCACATTGTTCTAAGGTTCCTTCCCAAGGATTATAAATCACAAGGGATCCATAATCTTCTTGGTTTACCCATTCTCTATCGGTTTCGGTTCATTAATCAACTTAGTTCATAAACTGGTTCTATCCGATTCGGACCCAGTTCTCTTGAACTGCTTCGATCTATCCTCTTTATTTCATCCTAAGGTCCTTTTCCCAAGTTTATGAACCTCTTTGAGTCACACAGGAGTAAGATTTTTTTTTCAAATTTGCTAGTCCCCTAACAATCGAGCTTGTAGACCAATTCAATTTAAAGATTCAAATTTACTGGTTCTTTCCCCTGTTTTCTCATTACTAAAAGGACGGGGTTTATAACATCCCTATAACAGTATTTATTTTTATTCTTATCATCTTTTCCCAATTTCTTTATTCGGTCATTCAACCTTCAAATCCTTAAATGTCCCAATACCTACTAAGATATTAAAATTTCTTATCTTTTACTTCATTCTTCATTCCCACTAGTGTCCTCCCTCAAGATCTCTTCTCTTTCTAAATCCATACTTGTTCTTTTCAACATTCCTCCCACTATTATTCATTTTGAGTTTAGTTCATTTCTTACTTGTATGGCATCTTTTGATGTCATCATCCTACCTAAACATTAGCTGGGTTTGACTTATCACTTGATTCATTATGATTTCCTTCTCCTTGTACATGATCCTCTCTTTTCTAGCATTCTGTTCTTGAGCAGTTATTTTCTTTCTTATTCCGTTGGTTCCATTTTCTAACCTTGGTATACCCATGTCTTCCCAAGACTTCTTTCTCTAATGAGCTTCACATTCTCTTTCCCTCGGTGTTTCCTTCTAGGTCTATCATTGAAACCCTTAAATTCTAAAGTGTCTTTTTACCAATATTTTCACCAACTTACTCTTACTCTTAGAATTCATGATTACTTTATGTTGATCCTGATTCCTTTCCACTTGCCTTAGTATTTGTTTATTCCTTTGAGGTGCACCTCTCATCCCCATTGTGTCCAAACTTTTCGTACCTTTGTATCCTTAGTATTCCCTTTTTTGTCTTTGTTAGGGTATATTCTTTTACTATTCCTCATCTCTTATTAGACTTTGTCTACTCCTCCAAATAATTTGGTTCATATAAGTTATTTCCTTATATCGGATTTTCCTAAAGTTTCTATTTTGAGTTTCCAGGTCTTCCTATAGTAGATGACACTCGACCTCCCAATACTCTCACTTAGCAACTTGTACTTCTTATTGAGGACCGTATTTCTTCTCCGGTTCGCAACCTTCCCTAGATTGTTTGTCTTTACTTAAAAATTCCCCTTCCTCACCTCAACTTCCTATTTTTATCCTCCTTGTATCTTCCATTATGGGATTCCCTTTTGTTTAATCATCGTACCGCTCTTTAGGAATTTATTCCCGTAAGTCTTCTCTTGACTTAAGGGTCTTGTATGACTCATCTACTCCTATTTCTTTTCCTCTTTTAATTCATACCTTTTCCTTCCACATATCCTCTTATCCTTTGTAGTTCCCAAGGAACTATATCTTAGTTACACCTGGACCTTCCTCCATCTTTCCTTGGTGGACTTCTATACTTATTACTTTCTTCTCGATCAGCTC
Source organism: Trapa incisa (assembly GCA_030064435.1). NCBI lineage: Eukaryota > Viridiplantae > Streptophyta > Magnoliopsida > Myrtales > Lythraceae > Trapa > Trapa incisa. Next base: position 9,678,685 of record CM057775.1, on the reverse strand, counting down.
CTATTCTTTTGGTTCTCATTGGGATGTTCTACTTCTCCCGGTTTCCTTTATCCATTATCCTTAGAGCCTAGTTTTAACTTCTTTTCCAAAACTCTTTAATGGTTGCTTCCCCAATTTCTTTTTACTTAAACTTTTATTATCATATTCTTTTGTCTTATATTTTACCAAAGAACTCAAAAGTTTTAACAAACTTTTACTTTCATACCTTGAGAAAAATTTTCTTGCCATAATTTGGCTTATTACAAAAATTCTCTACCCCCTAATCCCTTGGAATCATAGAACTAGAGTTAACCCTAGAACGATCATGGGACTCTTGATCAGAAGGCTCTGAGGAACTAATTGGGGTCCATTCGCGCTCCCTAATAGAACGAATTTGATGTATGGCCTCTAATCCATACCACCTTAGTACTTCCACCTCACACTCATAAGTCCACTTCACCCATTGAGAGGGATTGAAGTAAAGTTGAATGGGTGGTGGTACTTCGTGGACCTTCATGAAGGTAGCATACGCATCCCAATAGTTATCCCAAACCTCTTTCTTGATGGGATTTCCTTTTGGTTGTTGTGGGACTAGAGGAGGAGGGTTGGACTTCTAGGAGGTGATGCTGGTTCCTCTTGTTTGAGAGGGGGTTATATGATGCCTTATAGTTCCAATAAGGCTCCTACTAGTTTCCGATAGTCTTCCACCATGTCCTTGGGCACCCTTTTCTCGCCTTTTAGAAACCTTTGTATAGCCTTCTCCCTTGGGTTGGATGTCCTTTCAAGGTTATGGGTGGAGGATTGGATTTCACCACAAATTTCTTAGGAACTCTCCTTCCTATACGATAGTTTAGAGTTGGGTTAATGTCAGGGCATAATGTTGATAATGTTTCAAGGGAACTAGACTCTAATACCACTCTAGTTGTCACGCCCCAACCTGGTTTGATTGGATCCTCGTGAACAACCCGTCACTCTCTCGGTTCAAGAGTAGTTTCCCCCTTCTTTAACTCAAGATGAGCCAAGCGTATTTTAGACCTTATTCCCTAGAAAGACATATATCAAATAAAATGTAAGCTTAAGGGAAATTAAGCATACCTAATAGAGGGTAAGGCTCGGTGTTATTCCAAGTCATTTTCTCTTTTCCTAAAAAGGGATAGAAAAGAGGGGTGAGTTTCTACAACTCGGTAAATGGGTGTTTCTAAAAAAATGGAGTAAAAGAAAAAAAATGTTTTCAAGTTTGAATCGTGCCATACTCCTTAATTTCCTTTAGATTTTCTCTACTTTAAAAATCTCAGTTTTCAAAAGAACATCCTTTACCATGAAGGTCAATAACATAGTCGCAGGCCAGTACGTCCATTGAACCCACTTGTGGCATCTGAGCGACTTTACTGGCCACCTATATAGAAGCACATCCACTTCTACCCTAAGAATGAGTGGATGTTCACGACATCCAACCCTCAATCTCGTAATAATTCTCCGTGTCCGTATGAGGACAAAGACCTCATCCCGACCCCACCCCGATCTCGTGCGCTTGAAGCTATTTCAAGCTTTGCAAGGTCACCTAGTCCGACGAATTGCCCTTATAACCACCAGGTCATCAAGGGCCCTAGGACACATCACTACCCCTATTGGGCATCTTGCAGGTCACATACACACAGTGCATGCACAATTAGTATTTTCACATCATGCCATATAAACTGTGGTGCCGCTGGTCCAATGGCACCGACCCTTAACTTAACCTGCAGTTATTTGTCTTGACTAGTCCGAAGACCGGTCATGTTGCACTGATGCTAACTGACTGAGTATGTCGGTCATGTCTTAGTACCATGGCCAAACAATTCATTTATTTAAAGTTTTATAACATATATCTCATGTTTGTTTACGAGCTCTTGCTCGTGCCAATTGGCCTATGACCCACTGTTCGAGATTTTAAAAATTGGGCATAATAGCCCTCAAGTTCCAAAACTGAGGCCTTTGGCCTAAGAGAGCTATCCAAGCTCCCGTAAAAAATGTCTCCCAAATTGTTTAAGCAGTGGCACATAGTTAGGGGAGAGCACTTCCGACAAAAATAATTTTTCAACTATCCATCATACCAACCAGGTATGATCTACTTACAATCTGTAAGTAGTTTTCCACATCATTTTCACATCACTCCTCTAAGTTGTGATGCTTAAAATACCACTAAGTAGTGGGTTTTCATTTCGATTTACTTATCATCCGCAACCGGGTATGATATAAAATCTCACTAACCTGATCGTGCAATGAAATTCTTCTTAGTCGATTTCCATCCCTAGCAAGCTTAACTTTAGATGGCATCCTCGATATCTCGTGTTCCTACACAAAATGAACATTTTTATCCATTATCATTTGACTTGATCACCTCATTTAGTATAAATGACTAAATTCACAACTTTCCCAATATTTACAATTTGGTCCCTAAAGTTATTTGTCCTTTTACTTTAGGCCCCAATTTTATAAAATTGCATTTTGGTCCTTCGAATTTTCGAAAATCAACAATTTCCTTGAATTTTTCCCTAATTTCAACTCTCTAATACAACCGAATTTGATTTTATCAAATTGACCAATCAAACACTTCTAATTGTTGAAATTGAAGTTGAAATTGAGTTTTTACATGTTCATACGATTCCATAGCACTTTGAATCGTAAGTTTTAACACTAGAACGAGCTCAAATGGAGCTTTGCCGGAAAATAGACTCTAGAGAGAGAAAGCTTCAATTGCTCACCGGTGAGGGCGCAACGGTCTGAGCTTTCTATCTAGGCAGGTAGCTCTCCTCCTGAGGTTCCTCATAGGATCAAGAATAACATCAATTGATGCCGAATTGGATTAGAATTATGTTATTGAAATTCTACCAACTCTCTCTAACACTGGTCGGAAATTGTAGAGGGGAGCCGAATTAGCTTACATTTTAGTCCTAATTCAGCCGTGGGAGGGTTGAGGAAGTGTCAGGAGAGCTTGATTTGGCCTGAGGGGGCTCGAGATGCCCGATTTTAGCTTGGCTGAAACAAGACAGCTTCGGTCCACTAGAGCTGCTTTACTGTTCGATCACATCGGCACTTCTCCGGCGACTCTCGAAGCGAATGGATATCACCGCCATGTAACTGACTTCCCTCGGTTCTGAGGAACCTGACCTCACCTTCTTTGGCTAAAAAATGACCCTATATCGGAGCTCTGGTTCAAGCTTCACTGGAAAACTAAGCAGCTGAGAGAGTGTGAGCTTTTTAGGTGTGAAGAGGATGAATGGAGAGGGGCTCTTTATATAGGGAGCTCGAGGACTCGTCGGTCGTCCATTTGGCACCTTTATGATAGACATTGATAGCTTGAAATATACTGAATGGAAATGTTTCATCTTTGTCGGCGCTGCATTGATTTTCTGGCGAGTGAATAGTGTTGTCATCTAAAGGAAGAAGATAACATTGTTCTGAACCGGACTGGACCGATCCGAACAGGGTTCAAAGCTTAAACTGACCTGTTCACCCCCAATTCTATCGAATTTTTCAAACTTAAAATTTCTAAATTTATGTAAATTCATTTTCTATCCAATGGTGGCCTCAAATCTCAAATTTGAATTTTTTAAGCCAACTAGAAAAATGAATTTTGCATCTGGTTCAATAGTGGTTCAAACCGGTCCAAACCAGTTTAATCTGGTTCGGGTCCAGTTCACCTAAACTAGTTTGGTTTTCATCTCCAGTTTATCCTAAAGTGCTTTTTCATGACTTTTATTACTCCTTAGGTCACTTAGAGTCCATATTTGTTTATGGTTTCCCTTTTCTCTATTGTCTCATGTTTAGGAACCAGCTTGGTTCTTAATCCAATTTAATCTGGTTCAAGTCCGGTTCACCTAAACAAATCCGGTTTTTCTCTCCCACTTTTTCTAAGGCTCATTCCCAAGGTTTATAAATCTTTTTGGGTCACATGTGAGTTGAAATTGGGGTTTACATTCACAACCCTCATACGACCTCAACTGAGCTGAAAGGTAAGCCAATTCGACCCTCCTTAGTCGTTGTAGGTCAGAGTTAGAGAGAGAAACTATAAAATTTCACTAACGAAATTCTCCCTCAATTTTTGGTCAATTGTAGAAATTCTTGATACTAGAAGGTACCTCAGGAAGAGAGCTACCTTTCCAGATAGAGAGATCGGACCGCCGCACCTCAAATGATAAAATTTGAAGTTTTTTCTCTCTACACTTAGTTTTTCGGTGAAGCTCCGTTTGAGCTCAATTAAGACCCAAATGACGCAATTCAAATTTCAATTGAATCATGTGGAAGTGTAGGAACTGATCCATACCTTCAATTAGAGTAATTAACCTCAATTGAATGGTCAATTTGATTAAATCAAATTCAGCCAATTTGAAAGGGAGAAATTAGGAAAATTTTAGGGAAATTTGGGGATTTCTTAAAATTGAGGGACCAAATTGCAATTTCCAAAAATTGAGGGCCAATTGGCAATGAAAAAGATGTTGGAGGACCAATTGGTTGATTTTTTTAAAATAATTGGAGTCAAATTGCCATTTTTGTAAAAATAGGGGCAAAATGGTAATTTTTGAAAAGTTGGTGACCAAATTGGAAATTTGGAAAAATTGAGCCCCTTAAACAAATTTGAGTAAATTGTGGACCCAAAGTGAATTTTTGGAAGTTTCGGGACTCAATTTGGGGAAAAGTTAGCATTAGGAACCTAAAGTCAAGGAAAATGAGCTTTAGGAACCTAAGTACAATTAATTGGAAATTTTTAGCCTAATCATTCATACGTGAGAAACAAAGGCTGTTATGCCAAAGATTAATAGATAAGGATATCCAAATCGTGTAGGAACATGAGGAACCAGAATGCCAGTAAGGATAAGCTAGTGTGGAAGCAAAAACCGACTGTAGAAGTATAAACTTCAGTTATCGGGTGAGTGGGTTTATTCACATCATACTCGGTTGGGATGATGAACACCTCAGAAATGAAAGACCATTTATATGTGGGATTTTAACATCACACCCGGTTGAAGTGATGTGAGAACTAAGCGGAAAAACTAATTATTGATTGTAAGTAGAGAGATCATACCCGGTTGGTATGATGGACTTTCTAGAAGAAAGAAGAAAATCCGCTTGTCGATTATAAGCGGAGATGTCATCACACTCGGTTGGTGTGATGAATGGAAAGATGATTTTTGTTAGAAGTGTTCTCCCCTGACTATGTGCCAATACTTAAAAATTTGGGAAACCTTTTTTACGAGAGCTAGAATAGCTCAGATAGGCCAGAGGCCTCCATTTTTGGAACTTGTGGAGCTAAAATGCCCAATTTTGGAAAATCACGTATAGTGGGGCCCAAGGCCAGTTGGCATGAGCAGGAGCTCGTAAACAAACATGATATGTTAACGCCATGAAAATTTATAATGAATGGATTATTTGATTTCGCCGTTGTACCAAGATAGTACTAGCATACTTGATGGACTAGAGGTAATGCGTCAGGGCCAGATCGACGAACCAACCTAGACAAACAGTTGCAGGTCGAGTTGAGGTTCGAGGTCGTTGGACCAATGGCACCAAAGATAAATGACTTTGTGAAAAAAATATTATTTTTGCATGCACTTGAGGCCCAGGACCATAAAGACGCCTAAGAGGGGTAGTTATGTGTCCTAAGGGCTACTAGATGACATGGTGGAGATAAGGGCAATTTGGCGTGCCTATAGTTAGGGAAACTCGACGTAGCTTCATGCGCATGAGACCGGGGTAGGGTCGGGATGAGATCTCCATCATCATATGGACATGAAGTATTTTTGGGTCTAAGGGTTGAACATCAGAGATGTTCACTCAGACTCCGGGTAGAAGTCAGGGACTTCTATCAGGGTGGATGGTAAAGACACTCAGATCCATAAGTCGATGCAGTCGATATAACTGCATCTCGCGATTATGTTTGTGTACCCTTCCTGATAAAGGGCGTGTGTTATTTGTGAAACACACCTAATATGGAACTGGGAAAGAGGTTTTGAGAACCTTTAAAAGGATTTGAGAATCCTTGGAAAAGAATTGGCAAACCATGGAAAAAGGTTTTGAAAACCGAAACTTGAAGAAAAGTATTCTTAAATGAAACAATGAGTTTGGCATAGTTCGATTAAAGTTGTTTTTGCGAAAACCCTCACCCAACACCCATTCATTGAGTTGTCGAACTCACCCCCTTCCTTTACCCCTTTTCAAGTAATCAAGGGAAAACAAACCCAAAGATTTTTCTGTAGCCGAACCTGTGAGACAAGTATGTGAGATTTAATAAATTTAGTTTTTTTATTAATGTTATTACAGAAAAGATACAGGTGAAAAGATGTCTTACTCCTCGCGGTTTAGAGAAGGGGAAACTCTTAATAAACTGTGTGAGTGGTGGGTTGCTCACGATGGTCCGACCAAACCGAATCAGGGCGTGACAGTATAGATTGACAATTCATATGATAAATGTTCTATCAGTGGGTTCTTTGTATTTTTTGGAAATAATATCATTTTGTTTAGTGCTAAAAAGTAACACACCATTGCTCATTCCACTAATAAAGTTGAATATAAAAGTTCGGGCAATATCACAACTGAAATTATTTGGATTCAATCCTTACTTCAAGAATTAGATATTTAACTTTCATATACACCATCATTCTAAGTGTGATAATCCATCTACCATCTATATCAATGATAATCCGGTCTTCCATGTTTGAACAAAATATATGGAGATTGACTACTATTTTGTGCACGAGCAAGTTAATTACAAACATCTACTCATAAAATGTATAATACCCACACTTAATTAGCAGACCTTTTCACTAAATGACTCTTTTCTTATCGATTCAACATTTTTTGTGATCCAAGCTCAATGTTTGAATTTGCTTATTTCACTTACTAGAGTAATAATAATCATTTACTATATGTAATAAAGTCATCCTTTGATGGCACATCACATTAATATGGCGATCTTTCAAGACCTAATAAATAATGTATATTATATAATTTATTAGAACACTTATTATAAGTATTCATATACAAACTTTACTCTTATATAAATATCTTGTATGATACTATTTAAAATATGAATTAAAGTATAAAATTCATATAATTTTATAAGTATATTTATCAATTATGCTAAAAGTAACGTGCTCTAGTGACTCCACTTATAAATGGAGAGATAAGATTTGTGAGCTTATATGTTTTTAAATAATATAATTTTCTTATGGTTGGTTGTGTATATCATCCGTAAGTAAACTTCAATTTAATTGGTAAATGTCTTTTACACCATATATTTTATGTATTATCTTCCTATATAATATTCTATATATGGATTATGTAACTATTGATTTGATATAGTTTAGAAATACTGATCACTGACAATATAATTTTTTTTAATGATTGAATTACTCGATTAAAATTTTATTATGATAGAATTAATATACTATAATGTTTATTATTTCTTTACTTTGAGTATTTTTTACTATCTATATCTATGTCTGGAATGGATTTATATTAATAATTTTTTATGTAAGTTTTATAAATCACACCTAATAAATTAGTAGTAAGCGGGGTTGTTGAATGTTATTGCATAATTAATAATACAATTTGAAAATTTTTAGATAATATAGTTAAATTATAAGTTTTATTTAATTGTAATTGATGAAAATGTGAGAATATTATATTATTTTTTTTATATATTACATGTAAATTTTAACAAGTAAAAAATTGATTATTATTATTATTATTTTAATAAAATTTTAAATAATTATCTAATGAGATACAAAATTAAATGTTATTTTAAATGAGTTAATAATTAAATTTTGAATTAAAATAAAAAAATAGTTGTGTCTTTTTATATAATTTACCATATAGTTCAAATAGTCAAAAAATGGCTATCCAAAATGATCGTATCATTATTGGTATAAATTTTTTAGTGTTATATTTTTATTAATATAATGATATAATTATATAGGTAGGATATCATAGTGGAGATTATGAGCTGTTTTTATATTTTTTGGTATTACTGATTGTAAGATTATAGTTGCTGAGAGCGCAGTCCTTCCGGAGCCAACATCCTTTGCCTTTGCTCGATTGTCGTTGAGTCGTAGCCCCAATCGAGAGACCATGGCCACCGACCCTTCCTCCACCACTGGGTTAGGCGCGACTGCCACTTCGGCGCCATCGGAAAGACGGCAACTTTCCCTGTTCGAGCTATCGGCTGACTTCTTTGATTCCTGTCACCTCCTGCTGTCTCCAAGCTCTCTTGCAGTCGCTTCTCTCTCTCATCACCTCGACACCATCCTCGCCTCCAGTTCCCAAAACCTAGCAGAGGCCAACGTGGAGGATGGAAGTTGTGCCACCAATAACGGTGCTGCCCTCTCTAGGTGGACGTGCAACACTTGCAAGGTCGAGTTCGAGTCCCTCCAGGACCAGCGTTCCCATTTCAAGACCGACATGCACCGGATTAATGTAGGTGAATGATTATTGAATGCTACTGGTAGAAACGCCTTTTCTTTTGTGGATTGAGATTTCATGTTAGTTGTCAGGCATAGCCATCGCTATTATGATGAGATTGGATTTCTTTAATAACTTATGTGTATTAACAGTACCTGTAATTGTTATTGCAATTACAACCATATGAAGAATTCCGAGTTTTTTTATCAGCTATTTTATATTTAATTTTTATGTGGTTGGTATGCAGAGTTGCATTGTCTGGATAAGAGTAGAATTTCATGAATGGAATGGGCACCTAATCCTTTGATTCTAACATTTGTCAGGTTTAACTTGGAAGATCTGTGTTGTATATTCTATTGGTGTGCAAGCTTTTCCCCAACCTCCTCTCATAATTATTTCCTCGTTTTTTTCAAGTATAACAGAAAAAAATCACCATTTTCACTTTAATGTTGTTGTCATTTGTTCTATCTAATTGATTCCTTCCCTTTTCATTCAATTCTTGTATATATTAATTTTTTTACACTTGAGCTGTTGTAAAAGAACTATTTTATTGGTTTTCAATTCCATGTCCCATTTTACTCATGTTACTCCCTGAAATATTGCCCAATAAGCTCAACAAATATTTAAAAATTCTAACAATTTTTAGAATGAAAATAATTATGAAATTATATATGATGAAGCATAGCAGAAGTAGAATTCTAAGTGAATTATTATGTTCATATGCGGTCATAGGTAAAGTTGAGCATAGCGGGAAAAGAGATTGTGGAGGAGGATGACTTTGATGAGTTGACATCTGATTCTTTCAAAGATTATGATATATCAAGCATATCGGGCTCAGAAGATGAAGCTGATAAAGGAAATTCTGCTCAAAATGATGCATATAGGAGAAGTATTGAAGCTTTTAAACAAAAAATATTTGTACAACTTAACAGTGGAGAGAGAGTCTCAATCTGGAAGTCATTGCTTCTCAAGGAGTCCGAAGATGTATTCTATGATGACAATTGCACCAATGAAGTAATCGATAGGATGAAAGATTTAATTACAGAGCCTAGGGATGGTACTCATTTGAGGGTCGTGCTTCTTGCAAGTGGAGGTCACTTTGCTGGATGTGTCTTTGATGGTAGCAAAGTGGTCACTCATAAAACATTCCACAGGTTCATCTCTGATACAAGCATATGGTTCCTGTAACTCATTTTCTGATGTCTTAATATTTACCGCTTCATGAGGCATGCAATGAGTTCTGCACTACCTTTTGGTTTCTCCTGTCATAATACTGATTCTTAAGATGTGCCCTTTGTTAGTGTCAAATTGAAACTTGTCATTGCAAACAAAGGCCTCATGATTGCATACATCTTGTGTCTTGCTCTTTTGTGCTCAAATGCATATTCTTTTACATAAGGATTGTACAAATATTTTTGAATGAATATAACTTCTGCACATTTGCAGTCCTTGAGAAAGTTATTTTATAATTTATCATTGTTTCATGAGTTTGTTCAGTGTAGAGGTTCCCTTAAAATTCAATCTACTTTCAACGGTGTGGGACATACTATTTATGAAGTATGATGCCAGCCATTTTGCTTATGTGAACCTTCTTTTAGTTGTTATATCTGTCTTCTCTATAGGATTTTTACAAATTTTTTCTTTGGAATGCAGATATGTTGTGAGGGCCAAGGCAGGTAAGAAGCAGTCACTTAAGGATGCAACTGGTAGATTTGCTCATTCTGCTGGAGCTTCACTTCGTCGTTACAATGAGCTTAGTTTAAAGAAGGTACTATTGCTAGGCATCCTAGTAGACAATTGTTTTGTTTAGTAATGTCGTATCTTAAGGAAGAAAATTGTCATGATGTATTTCTGGAGATGCAAGTTCTTGAGTTATTAGCAAATTATTTTCCCTAATGACACAAAATCAAAAACAATAGAGGAAGCATGAAGACTGTTATTTTCTCATTCAATTTGGGATCTCATGACATTTCCTCCTTTTTTCGGTATAAGGCGGGCTTTGCTCCCTGATCATTGTGCTCTTTGAATTTGCTGTGGTTGTAATGAATTGCCAATAGGAAAGCTGTTTCTATCCCATTCATCTTTAAGCTATCTCTTGCTTTTATATTCTTATGAAATATATGCCCTTGATTATCTAATTTACTTATCCTAATCTCATTCGATTAAATTTCAGGATATCCAAGATCTACTTGCTGGTTGGAAATCTTATTTTGACGTTGCTCGTTGTGTTTTCATCCACGCACCTTCAAATAATAGACAGCTTCTTTTTGATGGGGATAAACCGAGTTTTAGCCATGGACATTTCTTCATAAAAAACATCCCTTTGAATGTTCGAAGACCTACTTTCAAAGAAGTCAAAAGAATATACTGTCAGTTAACTCAACTCACTTATGAACCATATGAACCAGCGGATATTCCATTAACTGACAGAGATGACTCGCTCGCATGCCATGGCAAAGAGGAGCTAATTAACATAGTGGATTGTGTGGAAATCAATGAGGCTTCTTCTAGTGCTCAAAATATTGAGAATGTGATTCCAAATGACCCTGAAAATTATGGTCCTAGAGGGAAAGCAACAGCCCTACATGAAGCCTCAGTGTCAGGAAATGCAGCTCTTGTCTTGGAACTCCTGGAGAAGGGTCTTGACCCTTGTGTTAAAGATGAAAGAGGCCGAACACCTTACATGCTATCTAATGAGAAAGAAGTGCGGAATACATTTAGACGGTTTATGGCATTGAATCTGGAGAAGTGGGACTGGAATGCTGCGAACGTGCCTAGTGCATTGACTAAAGAGATGGAGGAGTCTCAAGCTGCTAAGCAGGTTAGGTTTATGTTTCTTGTAGATGAATTCTGATTTCTGAGTTCCATGCCTTTATTGGCAGTTGTGCTATGGAACTCTGTACCATGGATATAATAATAGAAATTAATTAATATAATGTTAAGAGGAAATGTCATCATGTTTTGTAGTTGTGTTTTCTGAAAGTGATTATTAGTTGAAGCTGACAGTCGTGTAAATCATTTTTTCCTGTGTTTGAAATGTTAGATTGCTATTATTACGGTTTGTTGATTTATTTAGTGCTTAAGATGAGGGGAAGCTAGTCTAATCACTGAAATGCAGAAAAGAGAACTTCTATGAGATTTACTTGACCTGGTAAATTTGGTAAAAAATGTTCAGAAGCAAAATGAGTATTTACAAAAAGCTGATTGTCATAATAATATGATGTAAATAATTAAATTGTTTAATAAGCAATAACCATTAATATGAAGAAAACTTTTCTAGATGGTAAAATGTTCAAGTCTTAAATTATATGCTGAAGTTAATTATTTAAAAAATAAACAGATATAATTATTTGAAAATAAATTGAAAGACCAAATTGTCAACCAATTGGTAGATAGGTGGTTGAAATTTGGGATTGTAGAATAAGTTCAAGAGATGGAGCACCAATCAAGATCATTCTGTATTTTAGGTTGTGGAGTTTTAACTTAGTTCTTGCAACACATTTAATGTGGTGTGAATCTGAACTCACATTCACTCTCCATATCCTTTTACAAACCAAAATTAGATCTTTTGACCAACCCAGTCTTCTTCCTTTGTAAGACATGACATCGGTTGCAATATTGCTTAATGGGACTGTACTAATTGAACACTTTCTACTGAAAGGAAATCTCTCTAGTTGGGAAGCAATCTTTTAGAGTAAAGGAGTAGAACAAATGCATTCTGAGCATGTCTATTTTCTTGAAACCCTCTTCTTCTACCTTTGCTGCCCCATGTTCATATTAGATTGTTCAAATTCCTAATAATAGTAGTATTTTTGTTTCAGGCAGAGAAAGATGCAAAGAAGAAAGCCAGGGCAAAGGAGCTGAAAAAATTACGTAGAGCAAAAGAAAAGAAAGCACAGGTTTGTTATTGTGTTGAAATCTAATTTTTATCTCATCATGTGGCAACACATAATACCTGTATGCATTCCAGCTTCTGTACTTGGAATGATATGACCTTGAAAATAATGTATTTGAATTGTGCTTGTTACTATTAACTGATATCTGAGTCTGATATTGGGTGATCCACCACAGTCACTGATTCATAAATTTTAATTTTGTTATTTACTGTTCATTCTACTGCTCCCAAAATCAAGTTTTATGCATGTAATTGTACAGGCTGAGGTAGCTGCTTCTCAACATGTTGCAGCAATATCTGGAGGGACATCTCTGTCAGTTAAGGGACAGTCTCAATGGAGCAGTACTCTTCCTAAGATGTCCAAAGAGGTTAGGTCTTCCCTTTTATATTTCAAACACAATTTACTGGACCTGAGATTTGTTATGTTTAGGGTCTAAAACTATTAAATTTCTTTTTCCTTTCCCAGGGTGGGGGTGGGGAGGGGGGAGTGTTGCAATCTTATAGTACTTCTGGGATCCCTATCCCTCTTATGAAGTGCAATTCATATTTTCGTCTTTTTAAACCGGATTGTTGGAACCTCTAATTGCGAATCAAATTGATGCCATATATTTTTGGCTATCCATTCTTATTAGGTTTCTGATGAAATATGCCATCGACAAGTAATGGGTGCATCCCTTTGTTGCAACTTTTCCCAGCAAAGACTTGAAGCAATTTTTTATGAAACTTGTTGTAGGCTATGAATGATCTTTGTCAATTTTCTCTTTTACCAGGAAAATCTGAGAGCAGCACAGGCTGCTGAGAGGGAAAAACGAGCTGCAGCTGCTGAGAGGAGACTGGCTGCAGCTCGGAGCATTGCTCAAGCCAATGAGAATGGGGGCATTACTTCAGAGCAAGTAACACGGCCCAGCGATGGCACAAGTTGCTCCTTCTGCAGTGACTCATTAGCGGGTAAGGTCCCATTTCATCGCTACAACTACAAGTACTGCAGCACCACCTGTATGCATTTGCATCGGGAAGTTCTCGAGGAGGGGTAGTAAATTGTTTTTGGTTTTCTTCATTTTTTTAAAATTATACAGAAAAGGATTGTAATGGAAATTTATCTTAAAATTTCATTGGTATTGGATGTGTTCTTACGAGGACCAGGGTTAAATATGAGCAAATTCCCAGTATTAATTCAGAGTATTATGATCAATAACCAAATGTGATAGTCCAATTACTTTAGTTATATCAGAGTTTTTTTTCCCCAGAAAATACTTCTTACTGATTGAAAACCTGGTTTACGACATCATTGTTCATCCCCACACCCTCGGGTGAGTGTTATCCCGATGAAAAATGACAAAATTGGCAAGGTAATTAGGTACTGAAGTAGTAGAAGAACAACTTGAGCCTTGATCTATTTTATATTTAGGTGTTATCGCACAAGAATTACCACTACGACTAATTAAGCTTATGCTTAGGTTAATGCTAGTTGCTCCTTTGATCTCCTCTGTATACGGCCGTAGCTACCACCGGCCCTAATCATTTTTTTGGGTTTGTTTCCCGTATAACTCTCTTCCATTTGTAGTTCTTTGCCAAGGGTCCTTGGACTAGTGCTGCTGCTTTTGCTTTAAGGTGATGGCTAGCAATTCCCCCTACTTCGTTTGAATTCGATTCTTTCTATAGAAATATACTAATGTATATGTACAAAAATTAATTAATTATTTAACTTTTTTTTAATTTAATGTAGTGATTTGTCAATATAATTATAGATAATTTATAAAAAAATTTTATTATTTTTAAATTATAGTAAATAGTGGGTAAGATTCATTCAAATTAAAATATAATTTTAGCTCAATTTTATTATTATTTAAATTTTAATCCTTTCAATATAGCTTATTATTTGGTTTTACAATGCGTATGTGCAATAAAATTTCAACCGGTAGTAGAGTGTACAATATCACATTAATTTTTATAGTGCTACTTGAGAGTTGATTCCATACTTATTTTTCGTAGGTAGATTTAACTAATCTCTATTGTGATTTTAATCATTATTAACATTTGCATTTTCTCCAATTGAACCCATGATTCTACTTGTAGTAGACCTCCTACAAATAGATCTTAACAAGTTGTGAAAATCTATAATTTATTATTTTTTCTCATCTTTTTCCTGTTTTAGATTATATAATCAAGATTCAATCCATTTAATTAAGGACAAATCAATAAACTCTTCAATTCTTACTCCACACTATGCAAATCACACTAATTTAGTCTATGTACATTTAACTAGTAAATGATAGATAATTTCAATTTCACAACATATGGAACATGTTTAGAATATATATATATATATATATATATATTCTTAAAAACAAGTTGTAATGAAAAGGCAAAATATTCGACATTACTCTCGAAAGTTACTAATTTTAGTAATCCAATTTATATATTAAAGTGTTGTCCATATTTTTTTTACTTATAACTAAAGAGTAGTAAGCAACTTATATACACTCACCATGTTTTTAGTATAACATGAAAGTATAGCAGATCTTACCCTGATATTACCGGTCCATTATTAAGGTGATATCAACTTGTCATCTCGATAAGGAGAAATGAGAAATTGTAATGATTACTTACTTTTCCCCTAGTATAAGATATATTTCGATTCTATCTAACTGTAATGTACATGTATTTTTATCAATAATGGTATTTATTCAGTTTTGGTTAACTTTTTTGTCACTTATTTGATACTACAAATGTATGTTGCCTTTACTGGGTTTGATTGTACCTAGTTACTCGAGTTAATTTGAACCTAATTTGTTGGGATAACAATCAACTAAGTAGAATTGAAAGGATTGGACCTAGTTACTCTAGTTCTTAGTTAAGTACTACCAATTTTCCATTGGAACCATTATACTAGTTTTTAAAATATGGCATTTGACACATTTCTCTTTTCAAAATTATGGCATTTTACCCATATTCAAATAAAAGATCTAACCAACTCTTATTTATCACGAGCCTTGCCCATATACTACATCACGAGCATTGTGTTCATACACCTTTCACGTTAAAGTTCTAAAATCATAATTAATGCTCACAATAAAAATATATATCCTAAAAATAGTTTTAGTAGTTTTAGACATGTGATTATATTTCTATAAAATAATTTTATAAGAAAATCATATTATTTAAATTTATAAATAATTTTGCGTTATCGATTTGAGAAATTATACTTATTAAAGAGTTTCCTGAATTTTTATACTACTCTAGCATGATAATATATGTTTTTTTCTTATTTATCATAAATTGTTTAATAAATATTATTCAAACCTTAATTCAGGCATTTATTATACTATAACCTAAAATTTTTAAAATTATTAACTTGTCCTTATTTTCTATTTCTTTAATTAAATATATTTTTATTAAATAGGAAAATACTTTTTAAATTTTATATCTTCACTATCTAGTACAAGAAAAATATAGGGTCGATCAATAAAGCTTAAAATTAACTTGATACTCTAATTATACTTTTAAGAATATTTTTATAATTTTAGCATCTTAAATTTATTTATCCTCCCAAACACACATGGTCATTATCTTTTTGGGTAAACACATAATAGTTTGTAATTTCAAGAAAATGCATGGATATTTTAGTATTTTTATTACTTGGGCATTTGCTCTAAAATCCCATCAGGCTGAGGGCAATCTCGTCTTTCTACCCATTCTTCTATCAGGATCCTCAAGCTTGATGTCATTTGTCCCCACGATTCCTCTCGGTGAACCTCTCTGTCCAGATAGCTTGTAGGTTTGCCTTCAATGCGACCGAGCTTCCGATCACCAGCCTCAACCCAGTCCATGCCTCCTGGTAAGCTCTTCTCTTGACTTCAATTTTCTGATGAGTCTGTCCAATGGTTCCTTGTTGGCATGTCTCCATCCTTATTTGAAACCCGCATTTTGCTCATTAGCTCAGGATTGGTATAGTTCTTGGTAGAGCTTCGAATGTCCCTTGATCATATGGTTTTTGGACATACTTAGTTGCATAAGGTTTTTAATCTTCCTGCTATAGGTCCATCGACGTATTGAGTTCTTGAGACAAAAAGGCTCCCAATATACAGCTACAAGTACTTGAGAAGTTTAATGAATGTGGGTTCACATTATGGTCCTCATAACCCACGTCTTCAAGCTGAATGAAGTTTTAGTTTAATGGGTTCATCCTTTATTTTGAACTCTTCTCTAGGGCCATAGTTTTAAATTGAGTTTTTTTAATTAGTCTTATTATAATTAGGCCTCAAGGCCTCTTCTTATTTCATAACATATATTTCCTTTATTTTGAGAACAAATAATGGCACAGTACTTTTCGTATCCAACCCATTCTCTTGTGCTTACTTATATTTGTATTTTAATGTATTCTAGTTTATTTAATTTACATTTGTAAATTTTCAGTCTGAGCTATAATGATTGTTTAATATAAGATTTTGTTAAATATATTCATATATATCCATGCATATATATATATATTTAAATATTTATTTATAAAATATTTAATTAACTTAATCCTACAAATTTAACTTAGAAACTTCAAATCAGTTATCCCAACCTAATTGGTTACCAACAAATAATTCAATTAGATTAATTCTAATTAATATTAGATTATTAATCAAATCAATTGAGTTTCAAATTAACTCTAATTATGATTAAATTTTTCATTAAAAATTTCTGATTTAAAAAATCTCGGTGTTAATTCATGTGTCAACTTTGGAGTTTTGACTTTAATTTCAAGATTGTATCCCTTCTTAGGTACATTTATCGGAACTTAGTTTATGGGCAATTGAGGTATCTCATCTTCAAGACATTCTCGTAAAGTTTTTTTTTTTTGGTATTTTCCTATAAGGGTTTTCGTGTGATGAGTTTTTAACTATGTAGAGATTTATGTAGCATATTACTTCTGGCGTTTTCAAAATATTTTTAAAAATTTCAGGTTCCAAAAACTTGGGTTCTGATACCACTTATGTTTACATGCCCCAATAATGGGTAAATTCACTATCATAGTCTCATCAAGATTAAGGCTCATAATAGAGTTACAAACCTTACTAGAATACTTGCAAAATATTTATGAAAAAATATGTTAGAACATAATATTATGCTAAATATGAATCTATAGAAGGAAGGGATAAAGGATATACTAGGCTAGTAAGTCGACTTATAAGGTTATCTTTGTCATTTTTTCTACCTGAAAGGGTCTTAACAGAGAAGGGTGAATCCATAACTTAGTGAGTAAGTTTAAATAGCATGTGACATCATCTTCAAATTCAAAATATACTTTAAATAAGTTTGTAGGAAAATATGATATTTTTTGGAAAGATTAATTCAAGGAAAAATAATCTTAATATTAGGTTATTGGGTCTAGTTATACAATCATCATATCTAATTCAATATTAAAGGAACATGGTTGCATAACATAATTCCCTTCTATTCCACTTGTGGATTAGAGCGAATTTACTAATCACCTTGCTATAATGATACATACTTGATCACATGTCTATACAGACTAAGCTGTCCTCGACAGACCGTTTGGGGGAAGTGGGCACCATTGTTTGCCCCTAGACATACTGAATGAATTGTCTGCTTTTGGAGGACTATACATTTCTCCTGCATGAGGTTTGATTGCATCAGTGATATCTTCCCTTATTCATGCTTTACTCCCCAATAGTTGTCAGGATCATCCCTACCCTATATCAAGCATCTTATGATCTTGTTTACAATCAAACACAAATAAGGTATTTTATACTTAAATTTATCATCTTTGTATTATCATCCCTTCGGCATGAAACTCGTTTCATAGCTCGATAGTAAATTTTTGGGCATGGCTCATTACTCAAAAACTTTTCTATAAGTTTTATTTTTAAGACTAAGCTCGCTACAATAATATATGTATTATTTATGGGAGAAGGCCTCATTTGAGTTTTCAAATGTGGTCTTTGACCTATTATCACGAGTTTTTAAAACACAGCTCTAGGCCCACTTCTTTTGAAAATATTGTCCTTAGGCCCAATTCTCAATAAACATGGATCTAACCCACTTTAATCGACTATGGACTTATCCCATTTCCTACATCACTGAATGGATCTAGATCCTAATAATGAAAAGTGTTTTTAGAAATATCTGTTTTCAAAAGATAGAATCTAAGCAGGTTAATGTTATCATTAGAAATACATTTTGAAAAGATTTTCAATATAGTTAATGCTATCATGATGAATATATTCCAAAAGGTTTTTCATGTAGGGTGCATCCTATCACGTATTATGAGTAATATTGCATTATCACCCCAATCGGACTCGATGCCAGAAATTCCACTCAGGCATGTTTGATGACTTATTCATCCCAGAGAGATTTTTTATCCTTCGTGCATTTCCTTGCATGTGTACGTAGGTGGATGATTATGACAATAAATCAGATAATTATCTCTTATCACATAAGGTAAGTGCAATTAAGACCATATACATTCCTTTATTTGCATATACGTCCCTAAGTTTACCAATTTCAGTTCACTTTAAACCATGGTTTTCTTTCAAAATTTTTCTGTTTTCATTTCCTGCTTTCTTATTTTAAGAGAACATGGTTTACAAGTTTATCGTAGGTAATTCAAGATGATTATCAGTTATGTACCTGAACTTATCTACTAAATTCCCACTTTTCCTATCTTGTTTGGTATTTGATGATTCAGTGTCCTACTAACCTTGAATGGTCTATTAGGCTTGAGATCCTAACTTATTTGATATACTTATACAATGCTTTCTAGGTTCCCTTTGATTACATCTTCTCTATTCTCATTAGTAATCCCTTGACATGATCTTAGAGATTTGCCTTGAGTTTCTCATTCTCTTATTGATCATGCACTGCTAAGGCTACCCTTTAAATCCCACCTTTATTTGTTCTCCAAACTTGATTTCAAATCTCCATACACTCATGATTACACATATCATTTCAACTCTAATCTTTTTACCATAAGGGATAGTTCATCACCCATATTTATTACCCTTTTTAGTCGCTTATTGCTCAATATTTCATAACACGTAAAGTTTTAACGAATACCCCATATTCGTGGTTCCTTTTGATCTCATGGTTCCACATTTGGTAGCCTTCCTCATACAATTTTGTCCCTTTCATATTATATGCATTCTTAGAGGCGTTTTATACCATTCTCTTAATTCTCATATCAATTTACAAATTTTCCTCTAACATGGTTTATAACTCAAAGATAGTCATTCTTCGAGTGGTTAACTTGTCTTGTCAATTCAAGATCATTCTTCCATATCTCGTATTCTTAGTATGGGTGGAATGTCACACCCCGACCTGGTTCAGTCAAAATCCTATGATCAACCAGCCACCCTTCCCCGTGCTAATTTAGTATTTCTACCAAATAGACCGAGTTAGGTAAATGTCATGCCCTGACCCGATTTGGTCGGATCCTCGTGAACAACCCGCTACTCTCCCAGTTTATCAAGGGCTTTCCCCTTTTAAAAATCGCAAGGAGTAAGACGTTCTTTTTACCTATATCTTTCCTAGAATAACATTAAACAAAATCGAATATCTTAAATCTTACATACCATGTCTTAAGGTTCGACTATAGAGAAGTCTTTAAGGTTGGTTTCCCTTGGTTACCTGAAAGAGGTAAAAAGGGATGGGTGAGTTCTACAACTCAGTGAATAGGCGTTGGGAGTGAGTTTTCATAAACAAAATAACTTTAATCGAAGTGTGCCAAACTCCTTATTTTCTTTGAGAATGCTCTTTCCTCAAATTCCAATTTTCAAAATCCTTTTCCTCATTTTTCCACATTAGGTGTGTTTAATAGTCAACACATGCCCTTCATCAGAAAGGGATCACACATTTGCAGGGCAGCCCATCCACTGCACCCACTTGTGGCTCGGAGCGACTTTACCAGCCACCAATATAGAAGTCGGTCCACTTCTACCCTGGGTTTGAGTAGATGTTCGCGACATCCAACCCTCAAAACCAAAAATAATTCCATGCCTATACGAGGACAAAGACCTTATTCTGATCCCATCCTGGTCTCATGTGCTTGAAGTTACGCCAAGCTTCCCTGACTGCTAGCATGACAAATTGCCCTTATCTCCACCAGGTCATCCAGTAGCCCTTAGGATGCATCACTACCCCTCTTGGGCATCTTGATGGTCCTAAATCTCAAGTGCATGCAAAAATAATAGTTTTTTCACAAATCCATTTATCTTTGGTGTCACTGGTCCAACGACCTCGACCCTTAACTCGACCTGCAGCTGTTTGTCTAGGTCGGTCCATCAACCTAGCCTTGACACACTGCCGCCAGTCCATTGAGTATGTCAATCCTGTCTTGGTACCATGGCGAAATCACATAATCCATTCATTAAGAATTTTCATGGCTTTAATATCTCATGTTTGTTTATGAGCTCCTGCTTGTGCCAATTGGCCTTAGGCCTACTATTCGTGATTTTCCAAAAATGGGTATTTAGCCCTATAAGTTCCAAAACTAAGGCCTTTGGCCTATATGAGCTGTTCTAACTCTTATCAAGAATGTCTTCCAAAAATTTTAAGCATTGACACACAGTCAGGGGAGAACATTTCTAACAAAATCATCTTTTAATTCATCACACTAACTCGTTGTGATGATATCTTCACTTACAACCGACAAACAGGTTTTCTTCTTCCTTCAAGTAAGTCTATCATACCAACTGGGTATGATTTGCTCTATTACAACTGGTAAGTAGTTTTTCACTTAGTTCTCACATCACTCCAACCAGGTGTGATGTTAAAATCCCACATATAAGTGGTTTTTCATTTCTGAGGTGCTTATCATCCCAACTGGGTATGATGTGAATAAACCCACTCACCGGTTAACCGTGACGTGTTCTTCCTTTATTGATTTTCCAAGTTGACGCTAGCTTACTCTTGATGGCCTTCCGATCACACTTGTCTCTACACAAATTGAGCAGCCTTTTCACTTAAGCTTTGACATAAAAGCCTAGGCTCACAATTTATCGATAAATTGCATTTTGGTTCCTAAAGTTGATTTTTCTTGACTTTAGGTCCCTAATGCAAACCTTTGTCCAATTTGACTCCCAAAGTTTCCAAAATTCCCTTTGAGTCCACATTTTACTTTAGGTCCCCAAATTTTCAAAAATTACCATTTTGCCCCTACTTTCCAAAAAATGGCAATTTGACCCCAAATATTCCAAAAATTGACCAATTGGTCCTTTAACATCTTTTCCATGGCCAATTGGCCCTCAATTTTGGGAAATTGTAATTTGGTCCCTCAATTTTACGAAATATCCAAAATTTCCCCCAATTCCTCCC
Organism: Trapa incisa; assembly: GCA_030064435.1. Lineage (NCBI taxonomy): Eukaryota > Viridiplantae > Streptophyta > Magnoliopsida > Myrtales > Lythraceae > Trapa > Trapa incisa. The sequence goes on along the minus strand of CM057775.1, from coordinate 9,657,051 downwards.
TTTCAAACTGACCAAATTTGATTTCATCAAATTGACCATTTAATTGGGGTTAATTGCTCCAATTGAAGGCATGGATCAGTTCCTACACTTTCATACAATTCAATTGAGCTTTGAACCGCACCAAAAAAACTCTGCGTAGAGATAGAAAGCTTCGAAAGCTTACCGTCGAAGGTGCTGCAGTCCGAGCTTTCTATCTGGGCAGGTAGCTCTCGTCCTTAGATTACTCCTAAGATCAATAATTGATATAATTCATATTAAATCGAGGGAGAATTCAGTTAGTGTAGTTTTCACAATTTGTCTCTCTAACGTTGATCGGAAATGATAGAGGGGCCTGAATTGGCATACCTTCCAGCTCTATTATGGTCGTGTGAGGGTTGGGGAAGTGTCAGGAAGGCTTGGTATGGCCTGAGGAGGGCTGAATTTGGCCAATTTCAGCTTGGCCAAAACAGGGCAGCTTCGGTCCGTTGGAGCTACTTTATTATTTGATTCCGCAGGTGCTTCTCCGACGGTCCTCAGATCGAGTGGAGGTTGCTATTAGATAGCTGACTTCCCTCGGAGTCTAAAGAACCCGACCTCGCCTTCTGAGGTTGAACAAGTAGGAGCTATGGTTCGAGCTTCATCAGAAAATGAAGTTGTTGAGAGAGAATGGAGTTTTCAGGTGTGAGGAGAATGAATGGATAGGAGCTCTTTATATAGGGAGCTTAGGGACTCTTTGCCCGATCGTTTAGCATCTTAGATGCGCTCATTCATGACCTGAAATGCCCTGAACGGAGGTGATTCATCTTTGCTGACTCTTTTTTTTTCGTTGAATGAATAGTGTCATCATCTAAAGGAAGAAGACGACACTGTTTCGAACTGAACCATACCGGTCTGACTGGATTCAATGTTTAAATCGATTGGTTCAGGCCCGATTCGACCGAGTTTTTTAAAATTAAAAAATTTTAAATTCATTCTTATCCAATGGTGGCTTCAATCCCCCAATTTGAAAATTTTAAGCTACCTAGAAAATGAATTTAGCAATCGGTTCAATGATGGTTCAAACTGATCCAAACCCCCTTAGGTCTAGTTCACCTGAATTGGTCTATTTTTCTTGTCCAATTTGTCCCAAAGTCCCTTTGCATGATTTTTATGGCTTTTTAGGTCACTCAGGATTTGAAAAATTCTCATTTTCCCCCTTTCTCTATCAGTTAAGGTTCATGAACTGACTCGGTTTTCTATTTGAAAATGGCTGGTTCTTTTCCTAGTTTTCTTATTTATAAAAGGACGAGGTTTATAGTAAAGGCGTAGAAGCACACATGTTTTCCATAACAAAATTTACAAATCATTCAAATAATGGTTTACCTGTTCGCAGTACCTTTGGCTTGCTCTCCTAGCTTCTACTCCTCTTGACGAGACGTTTTTCCTAAAAAGGGATTAATGGGAGGGGGTGAGTTTCTACAACTCAATGAGCGGGGGTTGGAAAGTGAGTTTTCAAACAAATAGTTTATCAAAGCATTTTATACTTTTAGTTCATTGTAATATGAGTTCATCTCTTCCTTAACGCCTCCCCTTGCTCGGGAGGCATTTTAGCATTTTATACCACTTAATAGTGGGTTTTCATACCGAGGTACTTATCATTCCCAACCGGGAATGATATAAAATTTCCACTCACAACTGGTAAGTGGTTTCTAAATTTTAAGTGGTGCTCATCATCCCAACCGGATATGTTGTTAGTAAACCTACTCACCCGTTAACGCAATGAATTCTACTTGACTGGTTCTCTGTATTCACGCGAGCTCATCCATTCTGGCATTCTCGGTATTTCGCATTCCTACACGATATGAACATCCTTGTTCATTATTACTCGACATAACAGCCTTCAGAAAACCCAAACTTTTAGTTATTTGCAATTAGGTCCCTAAAGTTATTTCTCTTTAACTTTAATTCCCTAATGTCGGTTTTCCCTCAAATTGAGTCCCGTAACTTTTAAAAGTTATCTTGGGACCTCAATTTATTCAATTTCACCAAAAAGGGGTTTAATTTCCCAAATTTTCAATTTCATCCTCCAATTTTTCCTAAGTTACCATTTTGCCCTTCCTTTACAAAAATGGTAAGTTTTGCCCCAAAAATTTCAAAATTCCTCAATTGATCCTCCAACATTATTTTCATGCCCAATTGACCCTCAATTTTATAAAATTGCATTTTGGCCCTTTGAATTTCGAAAATCCCCAAATTTTCCCCAATTTCAACTCTTTAACACTACCGAATTTGATTTCATCAAATTGACCAATCACACACTTCTAATCATTGAAATTGGAGTTGAAATTGAGTTTCTGCATGTTGATACAATCCTAAGAAACTTTGAATCATGGATTTTAACGCTGGAACAAGCTCAAACGGAGCTTTGTCGATAAACATACTACAGAGAGAGAAAGATTCGATTTCTCACCGGTGAGGGCACGACGGTTCGAGCTTTCAATCTAGGGAGATAGCTCTCATCTTGAGGTTTATCCTAGAATCAAGAATCACATGAATTGATGTCGAATTGAGTTAGAATTTTGTTATTGAAATTCTACCAGGTCTATCTCTAACACCAGCAGAAAATTGTAGAGTGGAGCCAAATTGGCTTACATTTCAGTTTTAATTCTGCGATGGGAGGGCAGAGGAAGTGTTGGGAAGGCTTGATTTGGCCTAGGTAGGGCTCGAAATGGCCAATTTCATCTTAGCCAAAACAGGGCAGCTTTGGTCCGTAGGAGTTGTTTCACTATTCCATCATGTCGGCGCTTCTCTTGTGATTCTCGGATTGACTAGAGTTTGCTATCAAATAGCTGACTTCTCTCCAGTTCTAAAGAGCCTGACCTCTCCTTCCAAGGTTAAGAAAAATTTTCAAGTCGAAGCTCTAGTTTAAGCTTTACTAGGAAATAGAGCAGTAGAGAAAGAGAGAGAGAATTGTTCGGGTGTGAGGAGAATGAATGGGGATGACCTCTTTATATAGGTGTAAAGCCGTATATTAAATGAGAGAGATTTATTACTAGTATTAATATTTCCATAAATTATTAGTATTAATTCCAAGAATTTAATTTTGGTATTAAATTATTTGTATTAATTACAATAATTAAATATATATATTAATTTATGATTATTTATGATAATCCTTACTTTCGTATAAAAAGTTTTAACCGAAATTTTGAGTTACAAAAAAAATCATACTTCCCACACTACTCTCGGGCAAGCACGCTTAACTTCAAAGTTCTTATGGATTCTTGTTCACCTGAACCAATTTGGTTTTTCTCTTCTAATTTGCATTAAATTTCTTTTCCAAGGTTTAATGAACCCTTTGGATCACCCGAAAGTTGTAAATTTCCAAATTGCTTGTTCCCAAATGATCGGGTTTGTAAACCGGCTAGGTTTTCTTACTTGGGTTGACCGGTTCTTTCCCGATTTTCCTTAACTCAAAAGTGTGGGGTTTACAGTTTCCCTCATCATTTCAAGCTTTGAATTGCTTCATTTGGCTTAGAAATGAGCTCAAATGAAGCTTCGCCGGAAAACTAAGTCTAGAGAGATAAAGCTTCGGTATCTTACTGACGAGGGTCCGACGACCGGAGCTCTTGCTTTCTCTGAATTGCTCTCCTCTCGGGGATACTTCCTAGATCAAACCATGCCTCACTTGGTGGCCAACTTAGCTTAGGGAAGGTTGGGGGGACCTCTAGGTGTGGTCTAGGGAGCTTGGTTTGGCTAGAATTGGTCTGGGGAGGGCTCGAATGGAGCTCAAGTTGCTCAGGTTGTAGACCGCGGAGGAGGAGTGGTACTATGCGAGCTTCTCGACAATTCTCTGCTAGTCCTCGAGCTGAAGGGATGGTGTAACTGGGCAGAGGACTTCCTTCCAATTCTAAAGACACCTAATGCAACTTCAAAAGTTGAGAAAAGTCCCAATGTCGGAGCTCTGGCTTGCTGCTCGCTAGAAAACTAAGTACTACACCTTCTTCGCTCAATTGTGGGATGCTGAGAATGAATGGAGGAGTCCTCTTTATATAGGAAGCTCAACAACTGACCAGGCTACTGGCCGCCGGCGGTCATACCGGAGCTTTTAGAAATTTGGGAATTTTTGTGCAATTGACATAAATTGAGGGTCAATTGAGGATCCAAATGAAAATAGAGATTTAATTACAATTGAAATGATTTTGGGGAATTTAATTGTAATTAAAAGTGAATAAATACTTTATTTATAATTTTAAATAAGTTTATATTAAATAAAAATATTTGGGGATAAAATTGCAAAATAAAGTAAGTTGTGGAAATTATGGCAAATAACTTGGAATTTATTTGTCGAGAAAATAAATTTAGGGACTTATGTGCAATTAAAGAAAATACAAGAGTTAAAATCTCAAACGGAGCTTCGCTGAAAAACTGGATTTAGAAAGAGAAATCTTCGAAAGATTACCATCGGGGGTGTAGCGGTCTGAGTTTCAATTTGGGCAGATAGCTCTTGTCCTGAGGTTTCTCCTAGGATCAAGAATTGCATCAATTGATGTTAAATTGAGTGAGAATTTTATCATTGAAGTTCTGTTGATTCTCTCTCTAGCACCGATCAGAAATTACGGAGTGGAGCCAAATTGGCTTACCTTTCAGCTATATTTCAGCTATAGGAGGACTATGAAGGTGTTGAGAGGGCTTGGTTTGGCTTGAGAAGGGCTCGAATTAACCGATTTCAGCTCGGCTGAAATAAAGCAGCTTCAATCTGCTAGAGCTGCTTCACTGTTCGATCACGCCAGCGCTTCTCTAGCGACCCTTGGAGCAAATGGAGACTACAGGCATGTAGTTGACTTCTCCTCGAATCCAAAGAATCTGACCACACCTTCTTTGGCTTAGAATAGACCCTATATCAGAGCTCTAGTTCAAGTTTCATAAAAAATTGGAGCAGTTGAGAGAGAATGGAGTTTTTCAGTTGTGGAGAGGATGAATGAGGAGGAGACTCTTTATATAGGAAGCTCAAAGACTTCTTGTTTATTCGATTGGCACCTTAATAGCGATCATTCATTACCTGAAACTCCCTGGCCGGAGACTTTTCATCTTCACTAGTGCTGCTCAGTTTTTTAGTGAGTGAACAGTGCTGTCATCTAAAGGAAGAAGACGACACTATTTCGAACTGGACCGGATCAGTTCGAACCAAGTTCAATGCTTAAACCGGCCAGTTCAGGCCCGATTTGACTGAGTTTTTTAAAATTAAATTTTTTTTAAATTTATCTAAATTCATTATCTATCAAATGGTGGCCTCAATTCTTTAATTTAAATTTTCTTAGCCACCTAGAAAAATGAATTTAGAAACCGATTCAATAGTGGTTCAAATTAGTTCAATCCGGTTCACCTGAACCGGTTTGGTTTTCACCTCCAATTCATCCTAAAGTCCTTTCTCGTAACTTTTGTGACTCTTTAGGTCACTTGGTATCCATAAATTTCCTGGTTTGCCCTTTCTCTATTGGTTGGGGTTCGTGAACCTATTCGATTTTCTCACTCGGGTTGATCGGTTCTTTCCCTAGTTTCCTTGTCTTTAAGGGATGAGGTTTACAACTCTCCCCTCCTTTTAGGAGTTTTATCCCTAAAACTTAATTAGCAACCTTTTCATCTGGAACAATTTCCTTTGATGTCAACTTGGTGTTTGATTGACATGCTAACTCTTCACTTGTCCTTTCAGTTATCCCTCTTTATATCATTCACTTAAGGAATTTCTTTTTCTTTATATTATTTACTCCCTCCATGGTGGTTATCATAACTAGTATGAGCCCTTAGTCCAAATTTATATCCTTTGGTTCACATCTTCCTTTGCTTAGGGCAAGATTCTTCCTCTTGAAAGTTCTTGCTTAGTATTTTAGGATTGGGAGATAAAAAAATGCCAAATCATTCCTGTATCTAGTTTTTCTCTTTATCGTTGAAACCTTAGCTTAGTATCCTTTCAAGCACTATGTACTTGCTTCCACAGGTTTTGGTGTTATCACATTTTCATCCTATATTGACCTTTTCCTCATTTTTTTATTACAACTTTGGTCCAAATATAATGTTTGACCTTGTCATGCTTAACTATCCGACTCTTCCTTACTCGAGTCATATTTCCTTGGGATTGTTGGGCTTACATGTCCCTTACAGCACGACATACTCTAGAACCTGCCATTGACCATTTAAAATTTTAGAACACTTCCATAATGACTATTCTCAACCTTCCAACCTTTCAGGAATAGTATAACTTCGTATGGTAGTATATTCTCGACTACCATTACCGTTATTTAATCACCCATCTTGCCTTTGATGTCATGTCCTACATAACTGTGTTAGTTTCCCTCACCTACTCATCCTTCGTTATTGGGTTTTCTGATTCCAATTATTGAGTTTTTCCCATGACTTACTGACACGCAAGGATTCTTCCCTTCTTATGCACTTCCTCATTTCTAGTGGTGTCCTTTCCTCAAGGACTTTCCTTTTTCTTAATCCATTCTTACTCACTCATGATCAGTTTCATGACTCTTTATGCCGAGTTATTCTCTTTCGGTCTATATGTCGATAACTTTGTTTAGGGAAGTTCCCTTCTTACGGATTTTGTTCTCTACTATGTCCCTCACAGTAGAGGCTTCCACTTTGGGAGCTACATGCCCCACCTTCTTACCATTCCTTGAAGGTTTCTTTCTCCCTTTCTTCACACTCTTTTCTATATTGGGTATTTGCTCGCTTTTAATCCTCCATTGTCTTAAAATTTCCATTTCTTCCCTCATTCCTTATTTAAGGGACTTTCGGTTATTGGTATTATTTAGTGTACTCCACCTAATGCTTAGCCGTCCTTACTTTAGGCTACATCAAGTGAGCGTAGACCACAACTAGTCTTGATGTCAGTGTTCATTTACTTTAGTCACCTCTTAACTGGATGACTTATGCCTCCAAGATTTCTTAAATATACTATATTCCCTTTTTATGGGCAGTTCACCCCTTTCTTACTCGTGTTGGGCATTTTTCTTGGCAAGTATTATTCTAAATCCTTGTGGTGTGGGACAGTCTTTCACTTTATGTGTCATTTCCTGTATACCTTGTAATAGGTCGTCTCCTTGCCCAGTTGTTACTCCAAGAGTTCTCCAAGCTCCTTACCTTGATGATTTTCTTTTCATGCCTTCTTTGCCCCGTAATTTACTTGATTCATTCCTTTATTTAGGATGGAAATCTCCTTGGTCTCCGTGATATCTAGGGTAATACGAGTTTGTTTGCTTACTTTTTTGGGGCAATCTTCCTATAGCTAAGGTGCAAGGTCACATCATTTTTTAGAGACAGTTTTTAGAAACTTGGAGTTCTTTATTAGTGGGGAAGTAGTATAATATGTTAGGGTGTCACACCCCGACCCAGTTTGGTTGGATCCCTGTGATCAACCCACCACTCTCCCGGTTTATTAAAGGGTTTTCCCTTATTATAGACCTTAAAGAGTAAGGTATCCTTTAAACCTGCACCTTTTCTAGGAATAACATAAACAAAACTGCATAATATTTAATTTTATTATACCTATCTGATAGGCATCTTAATTGATGGTCTTTAAGGGTAGGCTTTCTGGGATTTCCTGAAAAAGATATAAGGAAGGGGGTGAGTACGACTACTCAGTGAATGGGTTTTCAAAAACTTTTAACTTTAGGAAAAAGATTTGTATTGGAGTGTGCCAGACTCCTTTTTTTCAGAAATCCTTTTAATTCAACTCTCGATTTTTACCACCATTTCCATATTAATCACAGTGTGCCATCACCCAACACACATGATTCATCGTTAAACACACATTCGTAGGTCAGTACAACCACTGAACCCACTTGTGGCTTCGGAGCGACTTTATAGGCCACCCAGATAGAAGTACGTTCACTTCTACCCAGAGAATGAGTGGATGTTTGCGACATCTGACCCTCAATCCCAAAATTGATTCTTCGTGTTCATATGACGACAAAGACCTCATCCTGTCCTCAACCCGGTCTCATGCGCTTGGTGCTACTCCAAATTTCGCACGGTCACCTGGTACGATGAACTGCCCTTATACCCACCAGGTTGTCTAGTGCCCTTAGGATGCATCACTACCTCTCTTGGACATCTTGATGGTCTCATAATCACAGTGCATGCACAAACATTATTTTCTTATCAAGCCATGTAATCTGTGGTGCCATTAGTACAACAGCCTCGACTTTCAGCTCAACCTGCAACTGTTTTTCTTGACTGGTCCGGAGACTAGTCATGTTGCAATACTGCTAGTTAACCGAGTGTGTCGTTCCTGTCTTGGTACCATGACCAAACAATTCATTTATTAAAGTTTTATGGCACAAATCTCATGTTTTTTTACGAGCTCCTGCTCGTGCCCACTAGCCTATGGCCCACTGTTCGTGATTTTTTAAACTAGGCATAATAGCCCTCAAGTTTCAAAATCGAGGCCCCCCGGCCTATAAGAGTTTATTCGAGCTCCCGTCAACAAGGTATCCCAAATAGTTTAAGCATTGGCACACAGTCAAGGGAGAGCACTTCCGACAAAATCTATTTTTAACTATCCATTATACCGATCGGGTATAAGGACATCTCCGCTCATAATCGATGAACGGGTTTTCAACTTCCTTCGAGGAATTTTCATCATACCAACCAGGTATAATCTACTTACAATCAGTAAGTAGTTTTTCCGCATGATTTTCACATCACTCCTCTATGTTGTGATGTTTAAAATACGACTTGATAGTGGGTGTTCATTTCGAGGTACTCATCATTCCCAACCAGGTATGATATAAAATCCCACTCACAACCGGTAAGTGGTTTTTAACTTTAAGTTTTGCTAATCATCCCAACTAGGTATGGCGTTAATAAACCCACTCACACGTTAATTTAGTGAATTTCACTAGACCAATTCTTTGTATTCACGCGAGCTTGTCATTGCTGGCGTTCCCGGTACTTCATGTTCCTACATGATATGAACATCTCGGTTCATTATCCATCGGCCTAATAGCCTTCATTCATTACAAATGAATAAGAAAGTCAAATTTTCATTTATTTGCAATTAGGTCCCTAAAGTTATTTCTCTTTAACTTTAAGTCCCTAAAGTCGGTTTTTCCTCAAATTGAGTCCTGAAACTTTTAAAATTTATCATAGGACCTCAATTTATTCCATTTCACAAAAAGTGGTTTAAATTCCCAAATTTCCAATTTGGTCCCCCAACTTTTCCAAAATTACCATTTTTCTCTTCCTTTACAAAAATCGTAAATTTTACCCCAAAAATTCTAAAATTTCTCAATTGGCCCTCTAACATTTTTATCATGCCCAATTGACTCTCAATTTTAAGAAATTGCATTTCGGTCCCTCGAATTTTTAAAAATCCCTAATTTCCCCTAATTTTCACCCAATTCCAACTCTTTAACATAGCTGAATTTGATTTTATCAAATTGACCGATCAAACACCACTAATTGTTGAAATTGAAGTTGAATTTGAGTTTATCCACGTTCATACGATTCCATAGAACTTTCAATCGCGAGTTTCAACGTCGGAACGGGCTCAAATGGAGCTTTGCTAGAAAATAGACCGTAGAAAGAGAAAGCTTCGATTACTCACCGGTGAGGGCACGACGGTTTGAGCATTCAATCTGGGAAGATAGCTTTTATCCTGAGGTTCATCCTAGAATCAAGAATCACATCAATTAATGCCTAATTGAGTTAGAATTTGATCATCGAAATTCTGTCGGTTCTCTCTCTAGCACCAGCTGAAAATTACAGAGGGGAGCCGAATTGGCTTAACTTTTAGTCCTAATTTGGCCGTGGGAGGGCTAAGGAAGTATTGGGAGGGCTTGGTTTGGCCTGAGGAGGGCTCGAAATGGCCAATTTCAACTTGAATAAAATAGGGCAGCTTCGGCCCGCCAGAGCTGCTTCACTATTCCATCACGCCGACGCTTCTCCGGCAACCCTCGGAGCAAGCGGAGACTACAAGCATGTAATTGACTTCCCCCTAGTTCTAAAGAACCCGACCTCACCTTGTTTGGCTAAAAAAAGTGCCCATGTCAGAGCTCTAGTTCAAGCTTCAGCAGAAAATGGAGCAGTTGAGAGAGAATGGAGTTTTCAGGTGTGGAGAGGATGAATGTGGAGGGGCTCTTTATATCAGAAGCTCGGGGACTTCTTGGCCATCCAATATACACCTTTATGACAGGCACTAATGGCTAGAAATGTATTGAACGGAGACGTTTCCTCTTCGCCAGCACTGCTTCAATTTTTCGGCGAGTGAACAGTGTTGTCAACTAGAGGAAGAAGATGACACTCATCCGAACCGAGTTCGAAGCTTAAACCGGCCAGTTCACCCCTCATTCGATCGAGTTTTTCAAATGTAAAAATTTCTCAATCCATTTTCTATCCAATGGTGGCCTCAAATCTCAAATTTGAATTATTTAAGCCACCTATAAATATGAATTTATGATTCGGTTCAATAGTGGTTTAAACTGGTCCGAACCAGTTCAGATCCGGTTCACCTGAACCAGTTTGATTTTCATCCCCAATTCCTTCACAAGTCCATTTCCATGACTTTTGTGACTTTTTAGGTCACTTAGTCCATAAAATTGCCGTTTTATGATCTCTTTATCGATTTCGGTTCATAAACTGGCTCGGTCCTTAAACCGGTTTAATTCGGTTCGGGTCCGGTTCACCCGAACCGATATGGTTTTTCCCTCCCACTTTGTTCTAATGTTCATTCCCAAGGTTTATAAATTTCTTTGGATCACAAGGGATCCATAATTTCTTGGTTTACCCATTCTTTATCGATTCCGATTCATGAATCAACTCGGTTTATAAACCAGTTTTATCTAGTTGGATCCGGTTCATCTAAACCTGTTTGGTTTTTGTCTTCCAATTTGTCCTAAGGTTCTTTTCCATGGTTTTATGAATCCTTTGATTCTCCCGAGAGTTGTAAATTTCCAAATTGCCCATTTCTTGGTAATCGGGTTTGTTAACCGGTTCAGTTTTCTCACTCGGTTTAACTGTTTCTTTTCTTGGTTTTCCTTAGCTCAAAAGGGCGGGGTTTACATGGGTTCTTATCCCTATTACAAAAAGTTGTTACGAAATAGATGGGGAGCCACAGGGTTTTTGACAAGCGTCCTCCTTGGTAAGGTTATAAGCACTTGATGGCGTTCTTGGCCTTAGGTTTGGCTGCCATCGTACTGAGGATTGTGACCTCAACAGGTCTTGGCACCATCCTTCTGGATACTTCCCACTAATGTCTCTTGGTTCTTTGGGACTTCTCGGGTATTTTAGGGTGACCTTCCTACTGGGACAGAGTGTTGGGTGGTGTTGGTAACGCGAATCCTGGTTTTCTTGGTTACTCTCCTAGGAGCCATCTAAAAATTTTAAAATTTCTCTTAGTTACTATGTTATATAGTCTTGATAATATATTCGAGGAAACGGGCTTTGATACCACTCAAGTTGTCACACCCCGACCCAATTTGGTCAGATCCCCGTGATCAACCCACCATTCTCCTGATTTACTAAGGGTTACCACTTCTTTTAAACCATGAGTAAGGCATCCTTTAAACTTGCACCTTTCCTGGAATATCATAAATCAAAACTAAGTAAAATTTTAAACTTTTCATACCTGCCTCACAGGTGTATTAACTTGTGGTCTTTGGGTAGGCTTTCCCTAGGTTACCTAAAAGGGATATAAGGGAGGGGTTGAGTTCAACAACTCAGTGAATGAGTGTTTAAAGTATGACTTTCATAAAATAGTTTGAATTGGAGTGTTCTAGACTCCTTATTTTTCCTTTAAAACCTTTCATTCTCAAATCTCAATTTTTCATAGCCATTTCTCATCACAATGGTGTGTTTATCAACCAACACATGCCCTTCATCATAAAGGGAACACACATTCACAGGCCAGCATGTCCATTGTACCTACTTGTGGCATCAGAGCGATTTTACTGGCCCCCTAGATAGAAGCACATCCACTTCTACCCTAAGAATGAGTGGATGTACATGACATCTGACCCTCAATCCCATAAATAAAACTTCGTGTCCATATGAGGACAAAGACCTCATTCCAATCCCACTCTGGTCTCATGCACATGAAGCTACGTCAAGCTTCCAAGACTACTAGCACGTCTAACTACCCTAATCTCCACCATGTCATCCAGTAGCCCTAGGACACATCACTACCCCTCTTGGGCATCTTGAAGGTCTTGTAACTCACTGCATGCACAAATCAATAATTTTTCACATAAGCCATATAATCTATGGTGCCACTGGTCCAATAGCTCTGACCCTCAACTCGACCTGCACTTGTTTGTCTCGACTGGTCCGTAGACCTATCAAGTCACATTGTTGCCCGTCCATTAAGTATGTCGGTCCTGTCTTGGTACCATGGCCAAACAAATCTTTTATTTAAATTTTTCTGACTTAAACTCATGTTTGTATACGAGCTCCTGCCCGTGCCAATTGGCCTAGGGCCCACTATACAAGATTTTTCAAAGTCAGACATATTAGCCCCCAAGTTCCAAAATCGAGGCCTCTGGTTTATCTAAGCTATTCTAGCTCCCGTAAAAAAGGTCTTCCAAAAGGTTTATGCAGTGGCACACAGTCAGGGGAGAGCACTTCCGATAAAAATAAACTTTTAGCCGTCCATCACACCAATCGTGTATGAGGACATCTCCACTTATGACCGATAAGCGGGTTTTCTACTTCCTTCTAGGAAGTTTTATCATACCAACTGAGTATGATCTACTTACAACCGGTAAATAGTTTTTTTGCATAGTTTCCACATCACTCCTCTCAAGTGTGATAGTTAAAATACCACTAAGTAATAGGTTCTCATTTCCGAGGCGCTTATCATCCCCACTCATTCGATAGTGCAGTGAATTTCCTCTTAACCAGATTGTTGCCATCACGCAAACTTGTCTTAGCTGGCATTCCTTGTAATTCATGTTCCTACACGATATGAACATCATTGTTCATTATCCTTTGGCTTAATAGCCTTCATTCATCACAAGTGAATGAAATAACCAAAATTTTCATTTATTTACAATTAGGTCCCTAATGTTATTTTTCTTTAACCTTAGGTCCCTAATACCGATTTTCCCCCAAATTGAGACTCAAAACTCTAGAATTCACCATAGGACCTCAATTTATTCAAAACCACAAAAAGGGGTTCAAGTTTCCCAAATTTCCAACTTTGTCCCTATTTTTTCCAAAATTACCATTTTGCCCCTACTTTAAAAAAATGGTAAGTTTTGCCCCAAAAATTCTAAAAATTGCCCAATTGGTCCTCATACATCTTTATCATGCCCAATTGACCCTCAATTTTATGAAATTGCACTTTAGTCTCTTGAATTTTTTAAATCCCCAAATTTCCCCCAATTTCAACTTTCTAACTCAGCCAAATTTGATTTTATCAAATTGATCGATCAAATTAGTTTAATGGTTGAAATTGAAGTTATATTAGAGTTCCTACACATTCATATGATTCAATTGCACTTTGAATTGCATGATTTAATGTAGGAATGAGCTCAAATGGAGCTTCGATGGAAAACGGGACTTTGAGAGAGAAAGCTTCGAAAGCTTATCGTCAGGGTTGCGGTGGTTCGAGCTTTCAATCTGGGCAGATAGCTCTTGTCCTGAGGTTCTTCCTAGGATTAACAATTGCATCAATTGATGCCAAATTGAGTGAGAATTTAGGCATTCAAAATCTGGCGGTTCTCTCTCTAGAACCAATCGAAATTTATAGAGGGTAGCCAAATTAGCTTACCTTTTCACTCTAATTCAGCTATAGCAAGGCTGTGGAGGTGTTGGGGGGCTTGGTTTGGCATGAGAAGCGCTTGAATTAGCTTATTTAAGCTCGGTCAAAACAGGGCAGCTTTGGTCTGCCAGAGTTGCTTCACTATTCTATCATGCCGACGTTTCTCCAGCAACTCTCATAGCAAATGGAGACTACAGGTGTGTAGTTGACTTCTCCCTGAATCCAAAGAACCCAACCACACCTTCTTTATCTTAGAAAAATACCCAAGTTTAAGCTCTAGTTTGAGCTTCACCAGAAAATAGAGCAGTAGGGAGAGAGTGGAGTTTTTAGGTGTGAGAAGAATAATTGAGGAGGGGCTCTTTATATAGGAAGCTCGGGGAGTTCTTGGCCATCTGATTGGTGCCTTAATGGCAGTCATTCAATGCTTGAAACTCCCTGGCCAAAGACTTTTTATCTTCGCCGATGCTGTTCGATTTTCTGGCAAGTGAATAGTGCTGTCATCTAAAGGAAGAAGACGACACTGTTCCAAACTAGGTTCAATGCTTAAACTGAACGGTTCAGACCTGATTCAACCGAGTTTTTCAAAATTAAAAATGTGTGAATTCATCTAAATTTATTATCTATTAAATGATGGACTCAATTCTTCAATTTAAATTTTTTAAGCTACCTAGAAAAATAAATTTAGAAACCAGTTCAATAGTGGTTCAAACCAGTTCAATCTGGTTCAGGTCTGGTTCACTTGAATCAGTTTGGTTTTCACCTCCAATTCATCCTATAGTCTTTTTGTAAACCTCGCCCTTTTGAGTTAAGGAAAACCAGGAAAAGAACCCGTCAAACCGAGTAAAAAACTAAACTGGTTCACGTACACGATCAATTGGGAACGGGCAATTTGGAAATTTACAACTCCCGGGGTGATCCAAAGGGTTCATAAAACCTTGGAAGAAAACCTTAGGACAAATAGGAAGAGAAAAACCAGACCAGTTTAGATGAACTGGATCCAATTGAATTGAACCAGTTTATGAACCGAGTCGGTTCATGAACTGAAAGTGACAAAGAAAGGGAAAACAGGGAAATTTATGGATCCCTTATGACCTGAAGAGATTCATAAACCTTGGGAAGGAACCTTAGAACAAAGTGGGAGAGATAAACCAGACTAGTTCGGTTGAATTGAACTCGAACCGGATTAAACCAGTTTAAGAACTGAGCTGGTTTATGAACCAGAACCAATAGAGAGAAGGTAAACTAGGAAATTTGTGGACCCTAACTGACCTAAGGAGTCACAAAATTCATGGAAATGGACTTGTGAAGGAATTAGAGATGAAAACCGAACTGGTTCAGGTGAATAAGATCCGAACCGGTTTGAACCACTATTGAACCATATCCTAAATTCATTTTTCTAGGTTGCTTAAATAATTTAAATTTGAGATTTGAGGCCACTATTGGATAAAAAATGAATGTAGATGAATTTAGAAATTTTTATATTTGAAAAACTCGGTCAAATCAGGGGTGAACCGACCGGTTTAATCTTCGAACCCAGTTCGGAACAGTGTCGTCTTCTTCCTTCAGATGACAACATTGTTCACTCTCCATAAAATTGAAACAACACCGGTGAAGAAGAAACATCTTCGTTTAATACGTTTTTGGCCATCAATGCCTGTCATAAAGGCACCAATCGGACGGCCAAGGAGTCCTCAAGCTTCCTATATAAAGACCCCCTCCCCATTCATTCTCACCACACCTAAAAAGCTCACTCTCTCTTAGTTGCTTAATTTTTTGGTGAAGCTCGAACCAGAGCTCCAATATAGGGTCTTTTCTGAGCCAAAGAAGGTGAGGTCGAGTTCTTTAGAACCGGGGAGAAGTCAGCTACACGCATGTAGTCTTTGTTTGCTCCAAGGGTTGCTGGAGAAACACCAACGTGATGCAACAGTGAAGTAGCTCCAACGGACCGATGCCGCCCTATTTTAGCCGAGTTGAAATCGGCCATTTCGAACCCTCCTCAGGCCAAACCAAGCCCTCCCAATACTTTTTCAGCCCTTCCACGACCGAATTAGGACTGAAAGGTAAGCCAATTTGGCTCCCCTATGCATTTTCTGGTAGGTGCTAGAGATAGAACTTGCAGAATTTTGAAGATGAAATTCTAACTCAATTTGGCATCAATTGATGCAATTCTTGATTCTAGGTTGAACCTTAGGACAAGAGCTACCTGCTCAGATAGAAAGCTCGGACTACCGTGCCCTCAGAGGTGAGTAATCGAAGCTTTCTCTCTCTACAATTCATTTTCTGGCAAAGCTCTGTTTGAGCTACTTTTGACGTTAAAACTTGCGATTCAAATTGCTAAAGAATCGTATGAACATGTAGAAACTCGATTTCAACTTCAATTTCAAAATTGGAAACATTTGATCAGTCAATTTGGTGAAATCAAATTCGGATGTGTTAAAAAGTTGCAATTGGGAGGAAAAATTAGGGATTTTCAAAAATTTGAAGGAACGAAATGCAATTTCCTAAAATTGAGGGCCAATTGAGGAATTTTAGAATTTTTGGGGTAAAATTTACCATTTTTGTAATGGAAGGTCAAAATGGTAATTTTGGAAAAGTTGGGGACCAAATTGAAAATTTGGGAAATTAAACCCCTTTTTGAGAAATAGAATAAATTGAGGTCCTATGATAAATTTTAAAAGTTTTGGGACTCAATTTGAGGAAAAACCGACATTAGGCACCTAAAGTTAAAGAGAAATAACTTTAGGGACCTAATTGCAAATAAATAAAAGTTTGGTTTTTTCATTCATTTGGAATGAATGAAGGCTATTAGGACGAGTGATAATGAACCGAGATGTTCATATCATGTAGGAACACAAGATAACAAGAATGCCAACAAGGACAAGCTCACGTGAATATAAAGAACCGGTCTAGTGGAATTTACTGCATTAACGGGTGAGTGGGTTTACTAATTTCATACCCGGTGGGAATGATGAGCACAAGTTAAAGTTAAAAACCACTTATCGGTTGGGAGTGGGATTTTATATTATACTCGGTTGGGGATGATAAGTACCTCGAAATGAAAACCCAATATTTAGTGGTATTTTAAACATCACAACTTGGATGAATGATGTGAAAAATATGAGAAAAAACTACTTACCAATTGTAAGTAGATCATGCTCGGTTGGTATGATGAAACTCCCTCGAAGGAAGCTGAAAACCCGTTCATCGGTTATGAGCAAAGATGTCATTATACCTGGTCGGTATGATGGACAACTGAAAACAAATTTTTGTCGGAAGTACTCTCCCCTGACTGTGTGCCAATACTTAAACAATTTAGGAGACCTTCTTGACAGGAGTTCGAATAGCTCTTATAGGTTGGGGGCCTCGGTTTTGGAACTTGGGGGCTAATATACCCGATTTTGAAAATCTCGTACAGTTGGCCCAAGGCCAGTTGGCACGAACAGGAGCTCGTAAACAAACACGAGTTATATGCCATAAAACTTTAAATAAAGGAATTGTTTGGCCATGGTACCAAGACATGACCGACATACTCAGTCAACTAGTGGCTGTGCGACATGCCAAGTCGACAAATCAGTCAAGACAAACAACTACGGGTTGAGTTGAGGGTCGGGGTCATTAGACTAGTGGCACCACATATTATATGGTATGATAAGAAAATACTGATTGTGCATGCACTGTGATTACGGGACCATCAAGACGCCCAAGAGGGGTAGTGATGCATCCTAAGGGCATTGGACGACCTGGTGGGTATAAGGGCAGATTGTTGTACCAGGTGACCTTGCGAAATTTGGAGTAGCACTAAACGCATTAGACCGGGATGGTGACGGGATGAGGTTTTTGTCCTCATACAGACATGAAGAATTGATTTTGAGATTGAGGGTCGGATGTCACAAACATCAACTCATTCTCAGAGTAGAAGTGGACGTACTTCTATGTGGGTGGCCGGTAAAGTTGCTCCGAAGCCGCAAGTGGGTTTAGTGGACGGGCTGACCTACGAATGTGTGTTTGACCTTCATGATGAAGGATATATGTTGGGTGATGATACACCATGATTAATAAGGAAATGGTGATAAAAACCGAGATTTGAAATGAAAGGTTTTGAAAGAAAGGAGTCTAGCACACTCTAATGCAAATCTTTTTCATGAAAGTAAAAGTATTGAAAAACCCATTCACTGAGTAGTCGTACCCACCCCTCGTTTATATCCCTTTTCAGGAAATTTCGGAAAGCTTACCCTTAAAGACCATCAACTAAGACACCTGTGAGGTAGGTATGACAAAATTTAAAATATTATGCAGTTTTGATTTATGTTATTCTAGGAAAAGATGCAGGTTTAAAGGACGCCTTACTCTTTATAGTTTATAAGAAGGGGAAACCCTTTAATAAACCGGGAGAGTGGCGGGTTGATCACGAGGATCCGGCCAAACCGGGATGGGGTGTGACAACTAGAGTGGTATCAGAGCTTCTTTCCTCAAACACATAATCAAGACTAGAAAATATAGTAACTAATAGGGGTTATCCTAAAATTTTCAGATGGCTCCCAGGAGAGAAACCATGAAAACTAGGAATGGCTCTACTCAACACCCTATCTTCATAGGAAGACAACCCTAGAAGCTTCTCAAATGCCTGAAGCATGGCAGTAATCTCAAAAGACCAAATGGGGAAGTATACCAGAGAATGGTGCCAGGACCTATTGATGACACAACTCTAATTATAAAGGAAGCCAAGTGTGAAGCCATAAACGCTAGTAAATGGGCATATAACCTTACCTAAGAGGACATTTATCAAGAATCTCGTAGTTCCCTAGTTATTTGGTGATCATTTTCTATAATAGGGCCAAAACACCCAATATACTGTACTCCTCTATTAATGAAGTACTCCAAATTCCAAAAAAAAACCCTTTCCTTCAAACGATGTGATCTTCAAGGAAGATGGCCCAAAAGAAAGTGACCAAATAAGCTTGTACTACCATAAAAACTAAGGAGAATTTTGGGGTAACTAAACAAGGAACAACCTATTATAAAGTACAAAGGAAATAGGACATGAAATAAAAAACTGTCCAACACCACTAGGATTTAGAACAATACTTTACAAGAATAAACACCCCATAACTATAGGAAATTTGAAAGGATACCATCCCAAGGAACACAAACTCCCACTTGTAATTTCAACCACAGACAGGAGGAAACTTTTTGAGATCACAACAAAGTGGCAGGAAGGAAAAAGGGCTGAAAGTAGGACATCGATAAAAACCATAAACAAAACAAAAAGTAGCTAATGATAACTTTCCCTTAAAGAAGAAATTTCCAAGAATTTAGGAGAAAAGGAGAGAATGCACCCACAAGAGAAGACATCCCGAGCAGTTGACGACAAATGGGATGTCTTGGGATTTCAAGTACGACTTCAAATGGGAAAAGTAGAAAAGTCAAATTATAGATTCAGAGCAACATAGCAGAAGTAAGCAAACCGTGACAACAAAATAGTAAAAGAAAATAAATGATAGCCTAAGGAAAATCGGGAGGTAGAAAGGACTACACCCTAAAAAGGTCAGTGAGATGGGTGTTAAGGATAGGAGTACTCGAGAAACAATTGCCCGAAGAAACTTAAACCAAAGGAATGGTGGAGGCAAGGCAGTTAACGGACTAATACACAGAAAAACCATAATTTGAGTTCTAATAAGGAAGAGAGGGGAAGAAAGGCCAAATACTTGGGAAAAGAAGGATGAAAGAAATCCTTAAAAGGACCAAAGGCCAAATTAATGACTAAACTCAAACCAAGAAAAGAATAGGCAAGCCTCTCACACAATTGTTAAGAAATCTTGAAATAAGGAAGATTTGAATGCTCCATAAAGAAATACACTATGAAAGTAAACTTTGGAGGGATGCATATGACTAACTACCCTTGAAGGAATTATGGATGGGCGGATGGACATGATGTGGAGTGCAAGGAACCAACCCTTAATTAGGAAATGTTTCAAAGGAAGGAAGTATCGTGATGACCTAGTGTGACCTGTTTGGAGAGAGCTGGAGAACCAAATAATAAATTCAGGAGAACCAAGTAGAAAGAAGAAACAAGTAACAACGGGACGGCCAAAGAGAATAAACAAAACCCTAAGAAAGGCTGAGATGTAGTAAAGACTACACTCTATGAAGGACAATATGATGGGCATGAAGGACGAGGGATACAGTTGCCCAGATGATTGGACCAGAGAAATGTAGAGAAAGAGACAGTTAAAGAACTAGTCATCGAGAGAACCATGGATTTAAACCACGACAAAGAAGGGAGAAGTGAAAAAGCCAAAACATTGGAAAGAAGAACGAAGGGAAATCCTTAAAGAAATTGATGGTAAAAAACCGGATTTATAGTTTAAAGTCTTGAGATAGTTAAGTGAGCCTCATGAAGGATGAACAAGAGATTTTGAAACAAGAAGGATGTGAACCCTCCTTAAATGGAAATAAATTAAAGGGTTAGCATCAAAAGATGTTGTGACAAGTATAAATGAGTGGACAACCCATACTAAGGTAATAAAGGAAAGAATGTTGTGACATGTTGGGAAAGTAAGTCCTCCAAATAAGATATGGCTAAGAAGGAATAACCACAATTGATAAGACAGATCATAGTCCACACACGCATATGAAGCCTAAAGAGTGAAGGACTGATCATAGTGTGGAATGCACGGAATAAAACCAATAATCAGAAGTATCCCATGTAAGGAATAAGGGATAAAACAAAAGTTGTGGATAGAGAAGGATCCAAAGCAAAGAGATGCCCTAACATAGATAGGGGTGCGTAGAAAGGGAGAAAGAAACTTTCAAGGAATGGTAAGACGGTCGAGCATGTAGCTACTAGAACAAAAGTCTCTACCTTAAAGGACATATTAGAGAATGAAATCATAAAAAGGGAACTCCCCAAACAAAACACAAGACCGAAAAGGGTCAAATGGGAATAATGTATTATGAAATGATTACAAACAAGTAAATGTGGATTAAGGCCAAAGAAAATCCTTGAGTAAATGATGTTATTGGGAATGAGGATGGACCTAAGAAAGGATGAATCCCAGCATGTCAGTAAAACATCTAGATATCAAATAATTGGAACTGGAAAGACTCAATAAGAAAGTTGAAAAATGACGAGTGGGTAAGGAGAAATGACACGGTTTTATAAGTTGATGTGGACAACGGTAAAGGTAGTCGAGAAATACTACCAAAAGAAAATACGGATGATGTTATACAATCCCTGAGAGGTTGAAAAGTTAGGAATAATCTTAAAGGAGGTGTTCTAGAAATCTAATGGACATAGAGACAATATCTAGAAAACATTATATTGTAAAGGGCAGGTAGACCCAACAGTCTCGAGGAAAATATGATTCAAAATAAGAAAGAGTCAGTTAGTAAAAATGACAGTGTCAAACCTAAAATTTGGACTAAATTGAAATGAGCAACAACTAAAGGAGGACGAAAAGGTGATGACAAAGAAATCCGTGAAAACATGTACATAACGCTCTAAAGGACATCGAGCTAAGGGTTGCAATGACCAAGAGGTTAACTAGACACGAGAATGGTTTGGTATCTTGGAACTCCCAATTTTGAGTACGGGACCTCAAAGGGGAAAATGTTGCTCTAAGCGAAGAGAGATGTGAATCCAAGGATATACCCTTAAGTAAGGTATATCTAGTTATAAAAAAAACTCCATGAAGGGAGTAATCGATATAAAGGAAAAGAAATTCCTTAGGTGAAGGATGTAAAAAGGGCTAGTTGGAAGAACAAGAGAAGAGTTTACATGTTAAGCAAACACCAAATAGATATCAAAGGAAATGATTCCTCATGCAAGGTTTCCAATTAAGTTTAGGGGACAAAACTCCCAAAAGAAGGGGAGAGCTGTAAACCCTGCCCTTTTGAGTTAAGGAAAACCGGGAAAAGAACCGGTCAAACTAAGTAAGAAAATCAAACTAGTTCACGTACCCGATCAATTGGGAATGGGCAATTTGGAAATTTACAACTCCTGGGTGATCCAAAGGGTTCATAAAACCTTGGAAAAGAACCTTAGGACAAATTGGAAGAGAAAAACCAGACCGGTTTAGATAAGCCGGATCCGATTGGATTGAACTGGTTTATGAACCGAGTCGGTTCATGAATCGGAACTGATAGAGAAAGGGCAAACATGGAAATCTATCAATTCCTTGTGGCCCAAAGAGATTTATAAACCTTGGGAAGGAACCTTAGAACAAAGTAGGAGAGAAAAACTAGTCTGGTTCGGGTGAACTGGACACGAACCAAATTAAACTGGTTTAAGAACCATGCCGGTTTATGAACCGGAACAGATAGAGAGAAGGTAAACTGGGAAATTTATGGACCATAAGTGACCTAAGGAGTCACAAAAGTCATAGAAATGGACTTGTGAAGGAATTGGAGAAGAAAACCAAATCGATTCAAGTGAACCGGATCCGAACCGGTTTTGACCGGTTTAAACCACTATTGAATCGGATCCTAAATTTATTTTTCTAGGTGGATTAAATAATTCAAATTTGAGATTTGAGGCCACCATTGGATAGAAAATGAATTTAGATAAATTTAGAAATTTTTATATTTGAAAAACTCGATCGAATGAGGGGTGAACCAGCCTGTTTAAGCTTCGAACTCGGTTCGTACTGGTCCGGAACAATGTCGTCTTCTTCCTTCAAATAATAGCACTGTTCACTCACCAAAAAATCAAAGCAGCGCCGATGAAGAAGAAACATCTCCGTTTAATACATTTCTGGCCATCAATGCTTGTCATAAAGGCACCAATCGGACGGCCAAGTAGTCCTCAAGCTTCCTATATAAAGACCCCCTCCCCATTCATACTCACCACAACTGAAAAGCTCCCTCTCTCTTAGTTGCTTAGTTTTTCGGTGAAGCTCGAACCAGAGCTCCAATATAGGGCCTTTTTTGAGTCAAAGAAGGCGAGGTCAAGTTCTTTAGAACCAGAGAGAAGTCAGCTACACGCCTGTAGTCTTCGTTTGCTCCGAGGGTCGCCAGAGAAACGCCGGCGTGATGGAACAGTGAAGCAGTTCCGGCAGACCGAAGCTGCCCTATTTTGGCCGAATTGAAATCGGCCATTTTGAGCCCTCCTTGGGCCAAACCAAGCCCTTCCAACACTTCCTCAACCCTTCCACGACTAAATTAGGACTGAAAGATAAGCAAATTTGGCTCCACTCTACAATTTTCGGCAGGTGCTAGAGAGAGAACTAATAGAATTTCGATGATGAAATTCTAACTCAATTTGACATCAATTGATGCGATTCTTGATTCTAGGATAAACCTTAGGACGAGAGCTATCTGCCCATATAGAAAGCTCGGACCGTCGTGCCCTCACCGATGAGTAATCGAAGCTTTCTCTCTCTATAGTTTATTTTCAAGCGAAGCTCCATTTGAGCTCGTTCCAACATTAAAACTTGCGATTCAAATTGCTAAAGAATCATATGAACTTGTAGAAACTCAATTTCATCTTCAATTTCAACAATTGGAAATGTTTGATCGGTCAATTTGTTGAAATCAAATTCGGTTTTGTTAAGAAGTTGGAATTGGGGGACAAATTTAGGAAATTGGGGGTTTTCAAAAATTCGAAGGACCGAAATGCAATTTCCCAAAATTGAGGGCCAATTTGGCATGATAAAAATGTTAGAGGGCCAATTGAGAAATTTTAGAATTTTTGGGGTAAAATTTACCATTTTTGTAAAGGAAGGGCAAAATGGTAATTTTGGAAAAGTTGGGGGACCAAATTGGAAATTTCGGAAATTAAACCTCTTTTTGTGAAATGGAATAAGTTGAGATCCTATGATAAATTTGAAAAGTTTCGGGACTCAATTTGAGGATAAATTGGCATTAGGGGCCTAAAGTGAAAGAGAAATAACTTTAGGGACCTAATTGTAAATAAATAAAAGTTTAGTTTTCTCATTCATTTGGAATGAATGAAGGCTATTAGGCTTAGTGATAATGAATTGAGATGTTCATATCGTGTCGGAACACGAGGTACCAGGAATGGCAGCAAGGACAAGCTTGCGTGAATACAAAGAACCAGTCTAGTGGTATTTTAAACATCACAACTTGGAGGAGTGATGTGAAAAACATGCGGAAAAAACTACTTACCGGTTGTAAGTAGATCATACCCGGTTGGTATGATGAAACTCCCTCGAAGGAAGTTGAAAACCCGTTCATCGGTTATGAGCGGAGATGTCCTTGTACCCGGTTGGTATGATAGACAGTTGAAAACATATTTTTGTTGGAAGTGCTCTCCCCTGACTGTGTGCCAATGCTTAAATAATTTGGTAGACTTTCTTGACGGGAGCTCGAATAGCTCTTATAGGCAGGGGGCCTCGGTTTTTGGAACTTAGGGGGCTAATATGCCCGACTTTGAAAATCTCGTATTGTGGGCCCAAGGCCAGTTGGCACGAGTAGGAGCTCGTAAACAAACATGAGTTATATGCCATAAAACTTTAAATAAAGGAATTGTTTGGCCATGGTACCAAGACAGGACCGACATACTCAGTCAACTAGTGGCAGTGCGACAAGACAGGTCGACGGACCAGTCAAGACAAACAACTACGGGTTGAGTTGAGGGTTGGGGTCGTTGGACTAGTGGCACCACATATTATATGGCATGATAAGAAAACACTGATTGTGCATGCACTGTGATAACAGGACCATCAATACGCCCAAGAGGGGTAGTGATGCATCCTAAGGGCACTGGACAACCTGGTGGGTATAAGGGCAGATCGTCGTACCAGGTGACCTTACGAAATTTGGAATAGCACTAAGCGCATTAGGGGATGAGGTCTCTGTCCTCATACGGACACAAAGATTTGATTTCGGGATTGAGGGTCAGATGTCATGAACATCCACTTATTCTCAGGGTAGAAGTAGACGTACTTCTATGTGGGTGGCCGATAAATTCGCTCCGAAGCCACAAGTGGGTTCAATGGACGGGCTGGCCTGCGAATGTGTGTTTGACCTTCATGATGAAGGATGTGTGTTGGTTGATAACACATCGTGATTAATAAGGAAATGGTGATAAAAATCAAGATTTGAAATGAAAGGTTTTGAAAGAAAGGAGTGTGGCACACTCCAATGCAAATCTTTTTCATGAAAGTAAAAGTATTGAAAAAACCATCCACTGAGTAGTTGTACTCACCCCCTCTCTTATATCCCTTTTTAGGAAATTTTGGAAAGCCTACCCTTAAATACCATCAACAAAGATGATTTTGAGGCAGGTATGAAAAAATTTAAAATATTATGCAGTTTTGATTTATGTTATTCCAGGAAAAGGTGCAGGTTTAAAGGACGCCTTACTCTTTACAGTTTATAATAAGGGGAATCCCTTTAATAAACCGGGCGAGTGGCAGGTTGATCACAGGGATCCGACCAAACTGGGTCGGGGCGTGACACCTCTCTCATGACTTTTGTGACTATTTAGGTCACTCGGGATTCATAAACTTCCTGGTTTAGACTTTCTCTATCAGTTGGGATTCATGAACCAATTTGGTTTTCTCACCTAGGTTGATTGGTTCTTTCCTCTGTTTCCTTGTCTTTAAGGGATGGAGTATACATCCATGTTTTTTGGGACACCTAGAATACATACGGGTACCATCGCAGTACACCTCTATGACTAGAAGATGGCGGGATGAGTCATAAGTTTAGGGACCATAGGTCGGCGAGAAGTGGTAATGTGGCTATGACTCGGGTGCTAAGAACACCATCAGTGAGTGTAGAGAAGGTTCGCAACACCTTCACTATAGTCCCTGTTTGGTACTGTCCAACGAGGCAGTGCATTCTGGGGTGCTTTATATTTCCTATGTGTAGCTTGAGACCACTTGTGTGCAGCCTAAGTGCCCAAGGTGTGCGGGAGAGTGGCATGAGTTCCGCCCGGACCCCGAGATGCTATGGCACCAAACTAGAAAAGCAACAAATGTGAAGTGTCGGGGGATGGGGATGAGAGTCGTAGCACCTACCACACTCTAGTCCCTCATCTGGGATTGGTCAAATGGCGATCCATTCCTGGTGGATTTTTTTCTTATGTGTTTTGGGCTATGAGCACACTTATTTTCTTGATTTCCTAAGTTACCGGGCTGGGGCACAGGTTGAGATAACTCGGGAGTGTCGCCCAAGCGAAGGCCATATGATTGTGCGGGACCACGTCCCTTGTTTGAATTGTGTGAATAAGATGTGGGAATGACCTGTAAAGAAGAAACTGAGAATACCTTGGTCGTAAGATAGAAGCGGGTCGGATGACTCGAGACTATGTCTCAAAGGGGAAGAAGTAAACCACGGGACTCAAATGGGGATATGAGCAATTAGACTAGATCTTGTATCCTATGTTGTTTATGGGAAAGGTCTAAGTCGTAAGCCATGTAGTGGCACGACGACAGCATCCCACTCACTGAGTTGTGAGCTCATCCCCTCCCCTAAACCATGTTGCAGGCAAACCTAAGTGCTTGAGGAAGGAATGAGAAGCTTACACTCGAGGCACCCTATTGCTCAGATATCTCCATGACATGCACACAAAGTACTAATCATTTTTCAATTATTCAAAGGGTTTGAAATGATAAACGAGAAATTCGAAGTCATGTGCATTTCTTATATAAAAATTTGAAATTTCTACTGCTTTTCAAAAGGGAGTTAAGGGACTAAGTCTAGGTTATGTTATTCTTACTTTGTTGAAAGATCCCGCCTTTGTAACATCGAGGGAATTGGTGGGAGGTTTCATAGGTCCTCAGCCATGTGTTTTGGGCTAGGGCATGACACCTCTTTGGGTGAGAAAGCTTCTGATCCCACATTTTTCATATCAATGCTTGTTTCAACATTAGGCCCTATTTGGAATCTTAGGTGTAATAGGTGTCGTGCAGCAAGGGCCATGGTGGGAGTTGTCTAGGGGTCGGGATTCGTATAGTCATGAGCATGATGTCCCAATTGTCCACACCAATAACATGCCATGTCTTGGCAAACCCCTTTGTGTAGAAATCTACACCTCCGTCATCATGGTGTTTCATTCTTCATGCTATTGTTACTTCCTGTTCCACTCATGTGGGAAAACAATGCACTACTTGAGGGTCATTTGCTCATAAAGGACCCCTTCCCTCTCATCCGAGAGAAGTGGCTAGGTGTATTCAATGGGTGACTTTGTAGTGATTGCATGACTATCCTATTGTACTTACATGGTGGAGTGTATGGTACTTAACTCTCCTTCCTCTTTCCACTCCCCTCTATAGAGCCTTGGGTGGACATGAGAAATTGCTCACACTTATAAGTTGAATTTATTACAACAGCTTTATTCTCGGGTCACCCCACACTTTCCATGCAACATTAAATCTTTGGAGATATCCCGTCTAGAAAATCTCTGACATATGTATGTGGGGTTTGATAAGTTTGGTGTGAATAGTTTGAGAGCGTTAAACAAATTTTCATATGGTGTTCTAGGGGGTACTTCTACCTTGGCGAAGTTGAAGAAATCCTTATTTCTTCCTATTAATCATATATGTCAACATATACTCCTCTAAGTATCTTGCCTCAAACTTCGTTCACTTCGGTGGGGAGGAAGACATGGCCCATATATTTAGACACCATCTATCGATGTTTTCCTCTAGGAAAAACTCGGTTACCATCACCCTCTCTACCAATGGTACATTCACGATAACCATCAGTGTTTTGTGCTTCTTAGACAATCCATGGTTACTACAACATCTTTCTTACCTAATATAGTCTTACAATTCAGTTACCTTAGGACTTACAAATTCCCAAGAATGTTGAAATCATGGACATTCTGGTTCTAGGGTAGAAGTACCCCCTTGGATGGTGTGACCTTTTGCACCTTCGCCTCATATGGCTCAACACGAAGCGATACTTTAGCTGGTCTAGGGTTCACCCCCATGATATTCCATGATGTTTAAGTAGACCTAAATATAATTTGGAGTCATAACAGGCGCCTGAGAATTTCTAGTACTATATCCCCTTACCTCATTTTTCCAATTTTCCTTGATCTAGCCCCCCAAGCAACTCATAAGTATGCTCCACCAAGAGTTCTCAAGTATGCTCAACTGAGGAAATACTTAACCTTCTAGGTATCATGTTTACAAAAAAAAAGTTTTATTTCTCATTAGTAATTTATGTACATAATTCCCATCAAAAAGTTTTTAATGTAATAAATAAAAATATTATTGGTGTTATTCATGTTTTCCCAACTTTCTCATATCCTTTTCAAAAATGACATGTTTTGAAAATTGGTCATTGATACCACTAAAGTTGCCATGCCCCGACCCAATTTTAGAGATGAGGCTTAATAACAACCCATCATGTCCACTCGATACTATAATGGTGGGTACCTTCACCAAGGTAGTACCAACATGACAAAGTCTCAAATTAAAAATAATTCACAATTTACAATGAAAATTTAAACTTTCTTTCATAAGGAGTGTGCCTAAACAATTTGTACAAAAATTACCTAGAATACAACAACTAATAAGAATATAAAGGAAACCTTTATATGCATGCTTCGAGATGTATACCTCAAAGATTCACAAATGATGTAGGTGATGTCTAGCTCTATAAGCTTCTACGAACCTCTACTCTCACTGAAAATTATTTAGGCGAGGAGAGTGAGCTCATCACTTAGTGAATGAGGTTACTGACTTCAAGTCACTACATGTTTTTTTATCCCAGACTTCACCCAAAATTTTTATAGACGAAGAATTCTTTCAAAATTCTTATATCATGTTGTTTTCGTAATTTTTCAACCCAAGGGTTCTCAGCTTAGGGTTTCACGTTCTAGTTTATCTAGGTATAGCTCCACTTCACATGCACAACAATAATCAAATATATATATATATAACAAATATGGCCCATCCATGCCTCCAAAAGCCATGCATAGGTGCAATCATGTCTATGAGAGTTTGTGAGTCATGTGCATGCACACACTCATCACCACAAAGGGTTTGTTCTTTCATAGGTATGTTGGCACATCCTGGGTCCATGATGATATCCCACCAACTCCTGGCCATGTGTAAACCCTACTCCTTCATAGTAAAAAAGACAACCGGAAATGAGAACTAGAAAAAGTTTCTTGAGAAAACCATTGTTCAAGTAAACCCAAATTGGAAAAGGGGCAAAACGAGAAATTTGAAAATGTCCAGTGTTCAATTTAGATCCAAATAAGAGAGAAAGGGATCATGGATCAAATTAGATGTGAAAATCGGACCAGTTCAAGGTGAATCGAACTCAAACCGCATTGAACAAGGTTGAACCCTAAATAACTAGTTCAAAGATTCATTTTTCAATGTGACTTAAAAATTAATTTGGTAAATTGAAGTCATCACTAGGTAGAAAAAAATTTAGATTAATTTAGAAAATTTTTAGATTTTAGAAAACAAGTCAAATCTGGCTAAAACTAGCTGATTTTTTATTTCGGGTCACCAAACCCGATCCGACCAAACCGGCCAATCATCCAGCCGGTCAACAGACCACCTCCCAGGTTAGTGCCCAATTAGCGCGCAATGTATGGCAAAGCATGCCCCGTTAGCCACTCGATCCACACCTAGAAGTGCTAACCAATCAGATCATGACACGTGTACTCAATCAATGCAAAGATAGAAAATCCACGTCACCGACGACTGCCAATAGGAGAGCGACATGTGTCATCAGTCAATAGTCAACTAAGGAGAAGCCTCGTTAGCCAAGCTGGCTAATGAGGAGCTAACACGTGGCAAAGATGTTATGTCAGTGGTCGACTAGGACATCAGAGAAAAAGTTACCAATTAGAGGTTGATACATGGTAGAGCCACGTTAGATAACCCAACCAATCAAAGGCTAACACTGGCACTGGCACAGTGCACAGCCAATTAGAGGATAGCCCATGCCAGTAAGCAGCCATGTTGGAATGAGTGACCAATGGGAGGTTGCCATGTGGCCAGTTAATGAGTCAAAAGAAAGACTCTAGCGTAGAGTGGGAAGTCACATTAGCAAAGCCAACAAAACATAGTGCACCACATGGTAGCTCGCACGTGCACGCACAATGTTATCTTCAACCTTGGAACACTGTGGAATAAGGATGACAGGCTATTGCTCGGTCTTTGACATTTAAAAATCCCTCTAATATGACTGTGAACAAGAGAGATTGAGGATGAGGGATGGACGAACGGGTAGCCCTGTTAGTTGTCGAGCTCCCTAAATAAAGAGCTTATCCCCATCCACCCTCATCATCCCTCAAACGACTAAAGAAGAAGAAGAAGAAGTACTCTATTTCCTGGTGAATCATGAACTAAAGCTCCGACATGAGCCTTTCCAGCAACCTCCGATGGCAAGTTAGGTTCCCTAGAACAGGAAAGAAATCATGTCATGACCCAACCCGGTTTTGTAGAGACTCTATGAACAACCCACCACTCTCTCGAATCTTGAAGAGAGGCTCCTCTGGGAGATCAAGAGAGTTAGGCATAGTACCAGTCATGTTTTCCCTAGACAACATTAAACAAAATTGAAGCTTTATATTGGTGTACCTGGGTTGGGATCTAGGGAGGAAAAATCGGTGTAGTCGCGTTCCTTTCTAAAAATGTTTAGAGAGAAGGGGTGAGTTCAATAACTCAGTGAGTGGGAAAAATCTTTTATGATGGTTCAATTTAGCAATTTCAATTATTTGATATTTCAGTAATTTCTTCTTGGGTTTTTCGAATTCACATCAACAACTGCTGGCATGCCTTGACCCTCTTCGGTTGGATCCCTGTGATAAACTCGTTACTCTCCCGGTTTACCAAGGGTTTCCCCTTATTTATAAACTATGAAGAGTAAGGCATCCTTCAAACCTATACCTTTCTTGGAACATATAAATCAAAACTGCATAAAATTTTAAACATTTAGTAACTGTCTCACAAATGTATTGGTTGAAGGTTCTTTGGGGTAGGCTTTCCGGGATTTCCTAAAAAGGGATATAAGGGAAGGGTGGGTACAACGAATCAGTGAATGGGTTTTCAAAATTAAATTTTAAGGAAAATAATTTGTTTGGAGTGTGCCAGAATCCTTATTTCCTTTTAATTTTCTCCACTTAAAAATCTCGATTTAAAAAAAACATCCTTCTTCAGGAAGGTCAATCAAACAATTGCATGCTAGTACGTCCACTGAACCCACTTGTGGCGTCAAAGCGACTTTACCAACCACCTAAATAGAAGTATGTCCACTTCTACCCTGAGAATGAGTGGATGTTTACGACATCTGAACCTCAATCCCATAACAATTCTCCGTGTCCGTATGAGGATAGAGACATCATCCAATCCCCACCCCGGTCTCGTACGCTTGAAGCTACTCCAAGCTTCACAAGGTCACCTGGTCAGACGAATTACCCTTATACCCACCAAGTCGTCTAAAGCCCTAGAACATATCACTATCCCTCTAGGGCAACTTAAAGGTCTTGTAAACATACTACATGCACAATCAGTATATTCACATCATGCCATATAATTTGTGGTGCCACTGGTCCAACAGCCCCGACCCTCAACTTAACCTGCAACTGTTTGTCTTGACTATTCCAGAGACCTATCATGCCGCATTGCCACTAGTTGATTGAATATGTCAGTCATGTCTAGGTACCATGGCTAAACAATTCATTTATTTAATGTTTTATGTCATAAGACTCATGTTTTTTTACGAGCTCCCGCTCGTGCCAACTGGCCTATGGCACACTATTCGAGATTTTCAAAATCGGGCATATTAGCCGCCAAGTTCCAAAACCGAGGCCTCCGGCCTATCAGAGCTATTCGAGCTCCTGTCGAGAAGGTCTCCCAAATCGTTTAAGTAGGGACACACAGTCAGAGGAGAGCACTTTCGACAAAATTATATTTGCAACTATCCATCATAACAGTAGAGTATGAGGATATCTCCGCTCATAACCGATGAACAGGTTTTCCACTTCCTCCGAGGAAGTTTCGTCATACTAATCGGGTATGATCTACTTACAATCAGAAAGTATGATCTACTTAGTGATGTTTAAAACACCACTAAGTAGTGGGTTTTCATTTTTGAGTTACTTATCATCCCAATCAGTTATGATATATAAATCTCACTCACCCAATTGTGTAGTGAAATTCCTATTAGTCGGCTTCTTTTCCTTACTTGAACTCGTCTCAGCTAGCATTCTTGGTACTTCGTGTTCCTACACGATATAAACATTGTTGTTCAATATTCTTTGGCCTAACAGCCCTCATTCATCCCAATTGAATGAGAAAATCAAACTATTACATTATTTGCAATTAGTTCCCAAAAATTACGTTTCTTTAACTTTAAGTTCCTAATGCCGATTTTCCATCAAATTGAGTCCCAAAACCTTTAAAATCCCTCTTGGGACTTCAATTTACCCAATTTCATAAAAAGGGGTTCAAGTTTTCCAAATTCCAAATTTGGCCCCCAAATTTTTCCAAAATTACCATTTTGCCCTTCCATTACAAAAATGGTAAGTTTCACCCCAAAAATTATAAAATTTCTCAATTGGCCCTCTAAAATTCTTATCATGCCCAATTTCCCTCAATTTTATAAAATTTCATTTTGGTTCTAATTTTTGAAAATCCCCAATTTCAACTCCCTAAAAAAGTCGAATTTGATTTCATTAAATTAACCGATCAAACACTTCAAATTGTTGAAATTGAGTTTCTACATCTTCATACGATTTCATAGCACTTTGAATTATAAGTTTTAATGTCAAAATGATCTCAAACAGAGCTTCGTCGAAAAACAAACTATAGAGAGAGAAAGCTTCAATTGCTCACCGGTGAGGGTGTGACGATCTAAGCTTTCTATCGAGGCAGATAGCTCTCCTCCGGAGGTTGTTCCTAGGATCAAGAATGACATCAATTAATGTCAAATTGGATTAGAATTCTGTCATCGAAATTTTGCCAGTTCTCTCTCTAGCACCGGTCGAAAATTACAGATGGTAGCCGAATTGACTTACCTTTCAGTCCTAATTCGACCGTGGGAGGGCTAAGGAAGTGTTGGGAGAGCTTGGTTTGGCCTAAGGAGGGCTCAAATTGGCCGATTTCAACTCAGCCAAAACAAGGTAGCTTCAATCCGTTGGAGCTACTTCACTGGTTCATCATGTCGGCGTTTATCCAGCAACTCTCAAAGTAAATGGAGACTACATGTGTGTAGCTGACTTCTCTCCAGTTCTAAGCAACCCGACCTTGCCTTCTTTGCTCAGAAATGACCCAATATTGGAGCTTTGGTTCGAGCTTCACTAGAAAACTAAGCAACTAAGAGAGAATGGAGTTTTCAAGTGTGGAGAGGATGAATGAGGAGGGGGACTTTATATAGGAAGCTCGGGGACTTCTTGGTCGTCCAATTGGTGCCTTAATGGCGGCCATTCATTGTCTGAAACACCCTGGCCGGTGACTTTTCAGCTTCATCGGCGCTACGCGATTTTTCGACAAGTGAACAGTGCTATCATCTAAAGGAAGAAGATGACACTGTTCCGAACCAGACCAGACTAGCCTATACCAGGTTCAAAGCTTAAACCGGTTGGTTCACCCCTGATTTGACTGAATTTTTCAAATCTAAAAATTTCTAAATTCATTTTCTATCCAATGGTGGTCTCAAATCTTAAATTTGAATTTTTTTAAGCTATCTAGAAAAATGAATTTAGAATCTAGTTCAATAGTGGTTCAAATTGTTCCAAATAGGTTCAATCTGGTTCAGATCTGGTTCACCTGAACTGGTTTGGTTTTCATCCCCTATTCATCCTAAAGTCATCCTTAATGACTTATATGACTCTTTAGGTCACTCGGTATCCATAAATTCCTTGGTTTACCCTCTCTCTATCAATTTTGGTTCATAAACCGTCTTAATCTGGTTCACCTGAACCGGTCTACTTTTTCTCTCCCAATTTGTCCTAAGGTTCTATTCCAAGATTTATGAACCATTTTGAGTCACTTGGGAGTTGTAAATTCTCAAATTTCCATTTCATGATAATCAAGTTTGTAGACCGACTCGGTTTTAAATTTGAAATTGATCGGTTATTTCCCCGTTTTTCTCATTATCAAAGGATAGGGTCTACAACTGCCCTCCTATCATATGAGGGATCACACATTCGCAGTACGGTCCTTGACCGTGTCACTTGTGGACTAGAGCACCTTTACCATCCACCCTGATAGAGGTGCACTGCCTCTACCCGAAGTTTGAGTGGACATCAATAGTTTGACACTCAAACCTCGATCACTTGACCATGTCTGCTTAGTGGGACGAGACATCATTTCCCCTACTACCTCGGTTTCCATGCGCATGAAGCTACTTTACTCCATACAAACTAAAAAATGAAACCGCCCTTATGCACTCTAGGTCGTCCATCAGTCCTTGGGCTCCATCACCACCTCATGCCAGGTGTCCTAATGGCCTGAACATCATAGTTCATGCATAATCAACAATCTTTTTAAATTATAGCCTTTATCTTTGGCCCTCTAGCACAACGGTATGTTGGCTTGGCTTTGACCCACGCATACTTGCCCAACAAGTTCGATGACCTAGCTTCAGCAGAGTAGCAGTTTGGCCCAACAAGCTCGGCATCTCAACTTGGCTTGATGGGTATCATGCAAGGTTCCCATTATTCAGGTTTTTTAGCATCATAAATCACAAATCTATTTTGGACAGGTCCATGCCCATATTCATCGGCCTTGGGCCCATTGGCATCTCAAGCCTAAACCCGGAATTAGCTCCCAAATATTATAAGCAAAGTCACCTAATCAGGGGAGGTTAATTTAGAGAAAATAGTTCTCAAAACTGAACTATCATTCTAACCGAAATTGACGTTATAGTGGTTCCCCACTCACCCGAGAATCTCTGTGGGGTCATCCTGACTAAGTCTGGCCTCGCGGTCTGTTTCCGGAAGGCAGCGCTCGAGAAGTTTGCTCCAACATGGCATGAATATCCTTGTTAGGGTATTAAGCTAAGGGACCGCATTTCGTTGAGCATTTGTGTATAGACACTCATAATTTGCCTTAATTACACTTTGGCCCCTAAGGCTTGTGCCTTTACCTTTAAGTCCTTAATTACCGCTTTTTCTTCAATTCAATCCCTAGGTTTTTCAATTATCCTTTCTAGTCCTTCTTTTTATCACAATTTCCCCTGGCCCCTCAATTTTCTAAAATTGCCATTTATGCTAAAAAATTTCCAAAATTGCAATTTGACCCCAAATTCTCAAATTTTTACAAATTGATCCTCCATTTGATCCAATTAGCCCAATTAACCTTCAATTGGAATGGAATTTCATGAAAAGACCCTCAATTTTATCAATTTTCCATTTGGTCCCCAAATTTTGAAAAATCACCAATTTGCCTAAACTTTTCAAATTTTGCATTTTAGTTCCTAAATTACCATTTCGTTCAATTGACACCCAAAACTTGGTTAATTGCCCTCATTCCCGATTTGAATCACCTTCCCTGTGTTTTTCTCATCATTTCAAGTTTTGAACCGCATAATTTGGCTTAGAAATGAGCTCAAATGGAGCTTCACCGGAAAATATAGTAGAGAGAGAGAGAGCTATGATATCTTACCGATGAAGGTCCAGTCATCGGAGCTTGGGCTACCACCTTGTTGCTCTCGTTGTGGGGATCCTCCCTGGATCAAACCGCACTTCAATTGATGACCTAAGCAGCGTGAATTTTAGGGGGAGGTTGGGACACCTCTAGGTGGAGCGTAGGGGGTCTGGCTTAGCCACAATTGGCTGTGAAAAAATTCGAACAAGGTTGTAGAAGGTCGGCTGTTTTTTGGCCGAGGAGTGGCAGCACTATTTGAGCTTCCTCGCTCCTCCTTGGTGGCTCTCAAGCTATACGAAAGATGTGGTTAGGTAGAGAACTTCCTCTTGATTCCGAAGACACCAATTGTGGCTTCGGAGACTAAGAAAAATCCCGTCATCGGAGATTGGTTTCACAGCTCACTGGAAAGTGCACTCATCTTCTTCTTTGCTCGATTATGGGACTTTCATAACAAATGAGGGGGTGCTCTTTATATAGGGAGCTCAACAACTGTTTAGGCTACCCACTGGCGTAAGACTTGGCCTCCGACTTGGCCCTCAGTGGCCTAACTGGAGAGTTTTTCAAGTCACTGGAGACTCTAGCTTTTCCGAAGACTTTCTCTCCTCCCTTCTCTTTGTCAATGTCTGAAGATTGAAGACGATGACGTAGTGGTCGTGCCACGTTGTGGGTTGTGATTGGTCAGTTTTTCTAACATGGAGTGTTAGCATGGCTATCGTATTAGCCATTGACCATTGACAATTGTTTGTTGTCTGTTGACCGGTTCATTTACCAGTCCGGTCCAACTGGGTTCGCTTTCCAAAATTCGTAAATTAGACGGTTCGGACTCGATTTGACCATTTTTCTAAAATTTAAAATTTTCTAAATTAATCTAAATTTATTTTTTTATCTAATGGTGGTCTTAATTTCCTAAATTGACATTTTTAAGCTACTTAAAAAAATGAATTTGTGAACCGGTTCACTATGGATCATGTTGGTTCGGTCCGGTTTGGATCTGGTTCATCCCTAACCAGTCTGGTTCTAACCCCAATTCCACTTCCCTGTTCTTCCTTGAAATTTTTTTAATTTTTAGTCACTTGGGATTTTCCAATTTCCCACACTATCTATTTTTTGTTCATTAATCGGCTCATTTCTTTGTACATAACTCTATACCGGATTTTTTCCTAGTTTTCTTTAATCCCAAAGGACAGGTTTTACAACTCTCCTCTCCTTTTTAGGAGTTTTATCCTCAAAATTGTTACATGTCAAATAATTGCGGGTATCTACCCCTTATAGTTGACTCGACCTCCCACATTTCTTCCTCCACTTGACCATTTTGCCTAAGTATCTTAACCATGGGAATGCTCTTGTTTCAGAGGTTTTTCTCTCATCAGTCAAGGATCCAGATGGGTTCCACTTTGTAGGTCAGGTCTTCCTTGATTTATGACGAGGGTTCGTCTAGTATGTGGCTACGGTCAAGCTCGTACTTTTACAGTAATGACACGTGAAATGCATCATGGATCCTCTGTAGGTCTGGGGGCAACTCCAATTTGTATGCTACATTTCCAACCCTCTAAACTATGGTGTATGGATCAATGTATCTTGGTTACAACTTCCCTTTTTGTTGGAACCTGAGTATCCCCTTCCAAGGTGACACTTTTAGGAATACTCAGTCCCCAACCTTGAACTCCAGGTCCTTTCTCCAGTGGTCGGCATAACTTTTTTGCCGATCCTGCGCCATCTTGAGTCAGCTCCTTATTATCTAGATCTTCTCCAATGTATCCTCTATTACCTCAACTTTCTCGAGTTTTCTTTCTCCTACTTCCTCCCAAAACAAGGGCGTGCGACAGGGTTGCCCGTAGAGTGCCTCATAGGGTGCCATCTGGATGCTGGCCTAGTAGCTGTTGTTATATGCAAATTCCATGAGACACGGGTAATCCTCCCAATTCCTTTTCATTGTCAGAACACATGCCCGAAGCATGTCTTCTAGAGTTTGGATGGTCCGTTCTAACTGTCCATCTATCTAAGGGTGAAAAGTTGTGCTCATGTGAAGTCTAGTCCCTAGGGTAGCTTGTAGGATGAGCCAAAACCGAGAGGTGAACCTTGGGTTGCTTCCGACACTATGTTGCTTACAAGAACCCCATGGAGTCGTACAATCTCCCCCACATACTGGGTGGTGAGCTTTTCTATCTGGTCCGTTACCTGGATGGGTAGGAAATGTGCGAACTTGGTATGTCGATCCACGATAACCCATATGGAATCCCGACCCCTCCTTGTTACGAACAGCCCGGTCACGAAATCCATGGTGATGTGCTCCCATTTACATTATGGAATCGGGAGAGGCTGTAGTAGTCTAGAAGGTTTCTGGTGTTCAGCCTTGATTTGCTGACATGATAGGCATCTAGCCACGTAATCCGCAATGTCCATCTTCATTCCCTTCCACCAATATCCTTGTTTTAGGGTGCAGTACATCTTAGTACTATCCGAATGCATAGCGTACATCGAGTTGTGGGCTTCTTCCAATATCCCTCTTTTTAGTTCCTGGTGGTTCCGTACCCAAACCCTTCCTTTGAAGGTCATTACTCCATCGCTCCTAACCTCAATGTCTGGTGTTAGGCCGACCCCATTCTGTTCCCAATGGGGATGGAACTCCTCGTCTTTCTATTGTATAGCATGTATTTGGTCCACAAGGTCGGGTCGCACTACTAGGTTGGCCACTAGGTTACCCTGGCCCTCGTCCACGTGGAGGTCCACTCTTAAGCTGCACAGTTGGCTTAATAAGGGTAGATAGCTAGTATGTAAACCCCGCCCTTTTGAGCTAAGGAAAACCGGGAAGAGAACCAGTCAAACCAAGTGAGAAAACCGAACCGGTTCACAAATTCGATAAATTGTGAATGGCCATTTAGGAATTTACAACTCTCGGGTGATCCAAATGGTTCATAATACTATGGAAAATAACCTTAGGACAAGTTGGAAGAGAAAAACCAGATTAGTTTGGATGAACCAGATCCAACTGAATTGAACCGGTTTATGAAGGGAGTTGGTTCGTGAACCAAAACCGATAGAGATCGGGCAAATCAGAGAAATTCAACTCCATTGTACTCCCAAGAAATTCATAATCCTTGTGAAGAAACCTTAGAACAAAGTGGGAGAGAAACACTAGACCGGTTCGGGTGAACCGGACCCAAACCGGATTAAATCGAATTAAGAATCGAGCCGGTTTATGAACCAGAATTGATAAACAGATGATAAACTGGGAATCTTATGGACCCTAAGTGACCTAAGGAGTAAAAAAAAGTCAGGGGAATGGACTTGTGAAGCAATTGGGAATGAAAATAATACCGATTCAAGTGAATCGAATCAGAACCGGCTCGGACCAGTTTGAACCACTATTGAACTGAATCCTAAATTCATTTTTATAGGTGGCTTAAATAATTCAAATTGTAGATTTGAGGCCACCATTGGATAGAGAATGAATTTAGAAATTTTTATATTTGAAAAACTCAGTCGAATGAGGGGTGAACAGGCCAGTTTAAGCTTTGAACCCAATTCATACCAATTCGGTCTGGTTCGGAATAGTGTCATCTTCTTCCCCAGGATGATAGCACTGTTCACTCGCCAGGAAAATCAAGAAACGTCAGCGAAGAAGAAACGCTTCCGTTTGGGGTATTTCAGGTCTTCAATGTCAATTATAACGGTTCCAAACGGACAGCCAACGGGTCCCCAAACTCCCTATAATGGGGAGAAGTCAGCTACACCTTTGTAGTCTCCATTCACTCCGAGGGTCACCGGCGAGACGCCGGCATGATGAAACAGTGAACCAGCTCCAATGGACTGAAGCTGCCCTATTTTGGTCGAGTTGAAATCGGCCATTTTGAGCCCTCCTCAGGCCAAACCAAGCATTCCCAACACTTACTCAACCCTTCTCAGGCCAAACCAAGCATTCCCAACACTTACTTAGCCCTCCCACGGCCGAATTAGGACTGAAACGTAAGTCAATTCGACTCCGCTCGACAATTTCCAGCCGGTGCTAGAGAGAGAACTGACAGAATTTCAATGATGAAATTCTAACTCAATTTGGCATCAATGGATGTGATTCTTGATTCTAGGATGAACCTCAGGATGAGAGCTATATGCCCAAATCGAAAGCTCGGACCGTCATGCCCTCACCGGTGAGTAATAGAAGCTTTCTCTCTCTATAGTCTATTTTCCGGCGAAGTTCCGTTTGAGCTCGTTCCGGCATTAAAACTCACGATTCAAAGTTCTATGGATTTGTATGAACATGGAGAAACTCAATTTCAACATCAATTTCAACAATGAGAGGTGTTTGATTGGTCAATTTGATTAAATCAAATACGGTTGTGTTAAGAAGTTGAAATTGGGGGAAAAATTGGGGATTTTTTAAATTCAAAGGACCAAAATGCAATTTTATGAAATTGAGGGTCAATTGGGCATGAAAATAATGTTGGAGGACCAATTGAGGAAATTTGTAATTTTGGGGGCAAAACTTACCATTTTTGTAAAGGAAGGGCAAAATGGTAATTTTGGAAAAGTTGGGGGACCAAATTGGAAATTTGGGAAATTAATTCCCTTTTTGTGAAATGGAATAAATTGAGGTCCTTTCTAGAAATTTCGGGACTCA
Organism: Trapa incisa; assembly: GCA_030064435.1. NCBI lineage: Eukaryota > Viridiplantae > Streptophyta > Magnoliopsida > Myrtales > Lythraceae > Trapa > Trapa incisa. The sequence goes on along the minus strand of CM057775.1, from coordinate 9,617,180 downwards.
ATTTGAGAAAAAAATCGGCATTAGGGACTTAATGGCAAATAAATGAAAGTTTGACTTTCTCATTCATTTGGAATGAATGAACGCTATTAGGCTAAAGGATAATGAACCGAGATGTTCACATCGTGTAGAAACACGAAGTACCGGGAACGCCAGCAAGGACAAGCTTGCATGAATACAAAGAACATGTCTAGTAGAATTCACGGCATTAACGGGTGAGTGGGTTTACTAACATCATACCCAATTGGAATGATGAGCACAACTTAAAGTTAAAAACCATTTACCGGTTGTGAGTGGGATTTTATATCATACCCGGTTAGGGATGATAAGCACATCGAAATAAAAATCCACTACTATGTGGTATTTTAAACATCACAACTTATAGTAGTGATGTGAAAACCATGTGGAAAACCTACTTACCGGTGGTAAGTAGATCATACCCGATTGGTATGATGAAACTTTCTCGAAGGAAGTTGAAATCCCGTTCATCGGTTATGGATGGAGATGTCCTTATACCGGTTGGTATAATGGACAGAGTAAACCTATTTTGTCAGAAGTGTTCTCCCTTGACTATGTGCCAATACTTAAACTATTTCGGAAACTTTCTTGTCGAGAGCTCGAATAGCTCTTATAGGCCGAGGGCCTCGGTTTTGGAACTTGGGGGCTAAATGCCCAATTTTGAAAAACTCGTATAGTGGGCCCAAGGCCAGTTGGCATGAGCAGGAGCTCGTAAACAAACATAATATGTGTTATAAAACTTAATAAGTGAATTGTTTGGCCATTGTACCAAGATAGGACCAACATGCTCAGTCAACTAGCGGTAGTGCGACATGATAGGTCGACGAACTAGTCAAGGCAAACAACTGCGGGTTGAGTTGAGAGTCAGGGTTGTTGGACCAATGGCACCACATATTATATGGCATAATGAGAAAACATTGTTTGTGATTGCACTATGAGTGCGGGATCATCAAGACGCCATGAGGGGTAGCGATGTGTCATAAGGGCCCTGGACGACCCGGTGGGTATAAGGGCAGATCGTCGTTCCAGGTGTCTGTACGAAATTTGGAGTAGCACCAAGTGCATGAGACCAAGGTGGGGATGGGATGAGGTCTCTGTCCTCATACAGACACAAAGAAGTGATTTTGGGATTGTGGGTCGAATGTTGTGTACATCCACTCATTCCTAGGGTAGAAGTGGTTGTGCTTCTATCCGGGTGGCAGGTAAATTCGCTCCGAAGACACTAGTGGGTTCTGTAGTCATACTGACCTGCAAATGTATGTAACCTCCATGATGAAGGATGTGTGTTGGGTGATGACACACCGTGGTTAAAAAGAAATGGTGATAAACCTGAGATTTAAAATGAAATGGTTTTGAAAGAAAGGAGTTTGGCACACTCCAATAATAAATGTTTTCTTAAAAGTAGACCTTTGAAAACTCATTCACTAAGTAGTCATACTCACCCCCTCCCTTATATCCCTTTTAGGAAATCCCTGAAAGCCTACCCTTAAAGACCATCAACTAAGATGCCTATAAGACAGGTATGTAAAGTTTAAAATTTTCATGCAGTTTTGATTATGATATTCCAAGAAATGGTGCATGTTTAAAAGATTCCTTACTCTTTACGGTTTATAATAAAGGGAAACCCTTTAATAAACCAGGAGAGTGGTGGTTGATCACGGGGATCCGACCAAACCAGGTCGGGGCATGACATAGTACTTACGGAGGCCACTCCCGTGTGGTACTTGTGGCTGAGTGCATCTTCCACCACATTTGCCTTACCGATGTGGTACTCAATCATGAGGTCATAGTCCTTTACTAGCTCTAGTCACCTCCACTGCCTTAGGTTGTGCTCCTTCTAGGTTAGGAAGTATTTTAGGCTCTTATGATTGGTGTAAATGCGACACTTTACTCCGTACAAATAGTGATGTCATATCTTGAGGGCGAACACTATTACTACTAGTTCGAGGTTGTGGGTGGGGTAATTTTTCATGGGGCTTTAGATGTCGTGATGCGTAGGCAATAACCTTCCCATGTTGCATCAGGACACATCCAAACCCTTGTCAGGATGCATCGCTATATACCGTGTATTCCCCAGCGTCTGCGTCGGGTAAGGCCAGTATTGGAGCCGTCGTTAATCGAGACTTGAGCTCTTGGAAGGATTCTTCACACTTGGCATCCCATTTATAGTCCATTCCCTTCCTCATGAGACGAGTTAAGGGGGCTGCGATCCTAGAGAAGACCTCTATAAACTTCCGATAGCATCTGGCGAGGCCGAGGAAGCTACGGATCTCAGTTAGATTGGTAGGGGTTTTCCAATTTGAGATGGTCACTATTTTGGTCGAATCCACCTTAACAAATCTTTGGACACTATATGTCCAAGGAAGCCCATTTCTTGAAGTCAGAACTCACACTTAGAGAATTTGGCTTACAACTTGTTTTCTCGTAGGGTACTTTGGGTTATCTCCAGGTATGCCCGGTGCTCCTCTTCGATTCGGGAGTATATGAGGATATCGTCTATAAACACGATCATGAACTTGTCCAAATATGGCTGGAACACCCAATTCTTCAGGTCCATGAAGGCCACAGGTGCATTTGCCAGCCTAAAGGGCATTACCTTGAACTCGTAATGCTTGTATTGTGATCAGAAAGCGGTTTTCGGTACCTCTTCCTGAATCTTCAGTTGGTGATATCCTGACTGTAGGTCAATATTGGAGAAGTAGGCTATCTCTTTGAGTTGATCAAATAAGTCATCTATCCTAGGGAGAGGGTAATTATTCTTAATCGTTACCTGATTCAATTTCCGGTAATCGATATAGAGCTGCATACTTTCGTCTTTCTTCTTGATGAACAACACCAGTGCACCCCATGGGGACTGGCTTGTGTGTATAACTCTTTCTCTAGGACTTCATCCAATTGGTCCTTCAACTTCTTGAGTTCGGTAGGTGCCATATGGTAGGGTGCTTGAGATATGGAGTGGGTTCCTGGCACCACCTCAATTACAAACTCTAATTGGCAATCTGGGGATAGACCAAGTAGTTCCTCCAGGAAAACTTTTGGCTAACGGTTGACTATCGGGATTTCTTCTAGTCCTTTGTCAAGCCAGTCCTTGCTCATGATCTGTGCAAGGAATACCTTACAACCTTTCCGCAATAAGCAATGTGCTTCTATATAGGATATCAGGTATATTACGGCTCTTCCCTTGTCACCTTCAAATACAGCCTCTTCCTTCCCAAGAGCATGGAAGGTTATCCTCTTATTTCTATAGTCCACATGGGCTTGATGTGTGCTTAGCCAGTCCATCCCCAAGATGACTTCTACTTTTTGTAGCGGAAGAGGAATCAGGTCGGCTTTTATGGTGATCCTTCCTATCTGTACTTCGCAGGCCTTAAAGTAGGTGTGTCGCTCTAGTGTTTCGCCCAGAGATGTGAGGATGTGGAGGGGTGGCAGGAGTGGGGAGGTTTTCCTTAGAAGTTCAGGGACTAGGGCTTCCTTGAGGAAAGATCGTTCCACACTCGAGTCAAAGGGGGTGTATCATTCCTTTCCAAACACTTGTACGAAACCTGAGTGGGAATTAATGGAACTTTTAAGGGAACTCATTTTATTAAATCAAAATGGGACTACAAGACTCTGACTACAAACTCGACTTTACAAAGAGGGGTGGGACGTATCAACTACCATGCTAGGGTCCTTCTAGGCTTCTTCCTAGGTCAGGTTGTAGAGCCTGGCTGGGACTCTTGTGGGGGCTTCTGTCACGCCCCAACCCAGTTTGGTCGGATCCCCGTGATCAACCCACCACTCTCCCGGTTTATTAAAGGGTTTCCCCTTATTATCAACTATAAAGAGTAGGACATCATTTAACCTGTACCTTTTCTTGGAATAACATAAATCAAAACTGCATAATAATTTAGATTTTTCATACCTGTCACACAGGTATCATAGTTGATAGTCTTTAATGGTAGGCTTTCTGAAATTTACTAAAAGTGATATAAGGGAGGGGTGAGTACAACTACTCAGCGAATGGGTTTTCAAAAACTTTTTAACTTTAGGAAAAAGATAAATTTTGGAGTGTGCTAGACTCATTTCTTTCAAAACCATTTCATTTGAAATCTCAGGTTTTATCACCATTTCCTTATTTAATCACGGTGTCTCATCACCCAACACGCATCCTTCATCATAAAGGTTAAACACACATTTACAGGTCAGCACGACCACTGAACCCACTTGTGGCTTCGAAGCAACTTTACTGGCAATCGGATAGAAGTACGTCAACTTCTACCCTGAGAATGAGTGGATGTTCGCGACATCCAACCCTCAATCCTGAAATCGATTCTTCATGTCCATATGAGGATAGAGACCTCATCTTGTCCCCATCCCGGTCTCATGCGCTTGGTGCTACTCCAAATTTTGCACGGTAACCTGGTACAACGAACTACCCTTATACCCACAAGGTCGTCCAATGCTCTTAGAACGCATCACTACCCCAATTGGGCGTCTTGATGGTCCCATAATCATAGTGCATGCACACACAATATTTTCTTATCAAGCCATGTAATCTGTGGTGCCATTAGTCCAACAGCCCCAACCTTCAACTCACCTGCAGCTGTTTGTCTTGACTGGTCCGGAGACGAGTCATGTCGCACTCCTGCTAGTTAACAAATTGTATCAGTCATGTCTTGGTACCATGACCAAACAATTCATTTATTAAAGTTTTGTGGCACATATCTCACATTTGTTTATGAGCTCCTACTCGTGCCCACTGGCCTATGGCCCACCGTTCGACATTTTTAAAACCGGGCATAATAGCCCCCAAGTTTCAAAACCGAGCCCCCCCCTCCGGCCTATAAGGGCTTATTCGAGCTCCCGTCAAAAAGGTCTCCCAAATAGTTTAAGCATTGGCACACAGTCAGGGGAGAGCACTTTCGACAAAATATATTTTTAACTGTCCATTATATCGATCGGGTATAAGGACATCTCCACTCATAACCGATGAACGGGTTTTCAACTTCCTTCGAGTAAGTTTCGTCATACCAGCCGAGTATGATCTACTTACAATCGATAAATAGTTTTTCCGCATGATTTTCACATCACTCATCTAAGTTGTGATGTTTAAAATACCACTTGAGAGTGGGTTTTCATTTCGAGTTACTTATCAACCCAACCGGGTATGATATAAAATCTCACTCACAACTGGTAAGTGGTTTTTATCTTTAAGTTGTCCTCATCATCCCAACCAAGTATGACGTTAGTAAAGCCACTCACCCATTAATGCAGTGAATTCCACTAGACCGATTCTTTATATTCACGCCAGCATGTCCTTGCTGGCGTTCCCGGTACTTCGTGTTCCTACACGATATGAACATCTCGGTTCATTCTCCTTCGACCTAATAGTCTTCATTCATTCCAAATGAATGAGAAAGTCAATTTTTCATTTAATTGCAATTAGGTCCCTAAAGTTATTTCTCTTTAACTTTAAGTCCCTAATGCCGATTTTTCCTCAAATTGAGTACCGAAACTTTTAAAATTTATCATAGGACCTCAATTTATTCTATTTCACAAAAAGGGGTTTAAATTTCCAATTTGGTCCCCCAACTTTTCCAAAATTACCATTTTTCCCTTCCTTTACAAAAATGGTAAATTTTACCCCAAAAATTCTAAAATTTATCAATTGGCCCTCTAATACTTTTATCATGCCCCATTGATCCTCAATTTTAGGAAATTCCATTTCGGTCAATCAAATTTTTGAAAATCCCTAATTTTTCCCCCAATTCCAACTATTTAACATAATTGAATTTGATTTCATTAAATTGACCGATCAAACACCACTAATTTAGAAATTGAAGTTGAAATTGAGTTTTTCCATGTTCATACGATTCCATAGAACTTTGAATCGCGAGTTTCAACGTTGGAACGAGCTCAAACGGAGCTTCGTCGAAAAATAGACTGTAGACAGAGAAAGCTTCAATTACTCACCAGTGAGGGCACGGCGGTCCGAGCTTTCAATCTGGGTAGATAGCTCTCATCCTGAGGTTTATCATAGAATCAAGAATCACATCAATTGATGTCGAATTGAGTTAGAATTTTATCATCGAAATTCTACCGATTCTCTCTCTAGCACATGGCGAAAATTGCAGAAGGGAGCCGAATTGGCTTACCTTTCAGTCCCAATTCGGCCATGGGAGGGCTAAGGAAGTGTTGGTAGGGCTTGGTTTGGACTGATTAGGGCACAAAATGGCCAATTTTAACTCAGTCAAAATAGGGCAGCTTCTGTCCGTCGGAGTTGCTTCACTGTTCCATCATGTCGTCCCTTATTCTTTATTTGAGGAACTTATAAATCTTATTTCATGTACTTCATACTAGGCTCAGTTGTCCACTCTTTAGGCTTTATTATACGTGTGTGGATTACGGCCGGTTTTACCAATTGCGGTTATTCCTTCTTAGCCACATCTTATTTTGGGGAACTTACTTTTCCAACATTTCTCGAACATTCTTTCCTTTATTACCTTAGTATGGGTTGTCCACCCATTCATACTTGTCACAGCATCTTTTGAGGCCAACCCATTAAATTATTTCTGTTTAAGGATGGTTCACATCCTCCTTGTTTCAAAATCTCTTGTCCGTCCTTCGTGAGGCTCAATTAACCATCTTAAGACTATAAATCCGATTTTTGGCCCTTGATTTCTTTAAGGATTTTCCTTCGTTCTTCTTTCCCAATGTTTTGGCCTTTTCACTTCTCACTTCTCTGTTGTGGTTTAAATCCATGGTTCTCTCAAAGACTAGTTCTTTAACTATCTCTTTCTCCTTATTTTTTCTGGTCCAATCGTCTGGCCAGCTGTATCACTCGTTCTTCATGCCCATCCTATTGTCCTTCATAGAGTGTAGTCTTTACTACATCTCATCCTTTCTTAGGGTTTTGTTCATTCTCATTGGTTGTCTGCCGTTACTAGTTTCCTCTTTCTACTTGATTCTCCTAGAATTTTTACTTGGTTCTCCTATTCTCTCCAAACAGGTCACACTAGGCCATCATGATACTTCCTTGGAAACATTTCCTAATTAAGGGTTGGATCCATGCACTCCACATTGTGTCCATCCGCCCATCAATAACCGATGAACGGGTTTTCAACTTTCTTCGAGGAAGTTTCATCATACCAACCAGGTATGATCTACTTACAATCGGTAAGTAGTTTTTCCGCATGATTTTCACATCACTCCTCTAAGTTGTGATGTTTAAAATACCACTTGATAGTGGTTTTCATTTTGAGATACTTATCATCCCCAACTGGGTATGATATAAAATCCCACTCACAACTAGTAAGTGGTTTTAAATTTTAAGTTGTGCTCATCATCCCAACCGGTTATGACATTAGTAAACCCACTCACCCGTTAATGTAGTGAATTCCACTAGACCGATTCTTTGTATTCACACGAGCTTGTCCTTGTTGGCGTTCCCAGTAGTTCATGTTCCTACACGATATGAGAATCTTAGTTTATTATCCTTCCGCCTAATAGTCATCATTCATTCCAAATGAATAAAAAAGTCAAATTTTCATTTATTTGCAATTAAATCCCTAAATTTATTTCTCTTTAAGTCCCTAATGCTGATTTTTCCTCAAATTGAGTCCCGAAACTTTTAAAATTTATCATAGAACCTCAATTTATTCCATTTCACAAAAAGGGGTTTAAATTTCCAAATTTCCAATTTGGTCCCCCAACTTTTCCAAAATTACCATTTTTACTAACTGACTCTTCCTTATTTTGAGCCATGTTTTCCTCGGGACTGTTGGGTTTACCTACCCCTTACAGCATGACATTTTCTAGATCTTGTCTCTATGTCCCTTAGATTTCTAGAACACCTCCTTTAGGATTATTCCTAACTTCCCAACCTCTCGGTGGTTGTATAACTTCATCCCTCTTTTCTTTTGGTAGTATTCCTCGACTACCTTTATCTTTGTCCACATCAACTTACAAAACTGTATCATTTCTCCTTACCCACTCGTCCTTTTTCAACTTTCATATTGAGTCTTTTCAGTTCCAATTATTTGATTTCTAGATGTTTTACTGACATGTTGGGATTCATCCTTTCTTAGGTCCATCCTCAATCCCAATAACATCCTTTACTCAAGGATTTCCTTTGGCCTTAATCTACTCTTACTTGTTCGTAATCATTTCATGATTCATTATTTTTGTTTGACCCTTTTTCAGTCTATTGCTTGTTCGGGGAGTTCCCTTTTTACGATTTCATTCTCCAATATGTCCTTCAAGATAAAGACTTTCGTTCTAGGAGCTAAATGCTCAACCTTCTTACCATTCCTTGAAGGTTTCTTCCTCTAGAGCAAACGGAGACTACAAACGTGTAGCTGACTTCCCCTCAGTTCTAAAGAACCCGACCTCACCTTGCTTGGCTCAAAAAACTGCCCATGTAGGAGCTCTGGTTCGAGCTTGACCGGAAAATGGAGCAATTGAGAGAGAATGGAGTTTTCAGGTGTGGAGAGGATGAATAGGGAGGGGCTCTTTATATTGGAAGCTCACGAAGTTTATGTCCGTCCGATTGGCACCTTTATGACAGGCATTGATGTCCTGAAACATATTGAACGGAGACATTTCCTCTTCGTTGACGCTGTTTCGATTTTCTGGCTAGTGAATAGTGCTGTCATTTGGAGGGAGAAGATGATACTGTTCCTAACCGGACTGGATCGGTCCGAACAGGGTTCAAAGTTTAAACTGGCCGGCTCACCCCTCATTAGACCAAGTTTTTCAAATTTAAAAATTTTTAAATTTATCTAAATTCATTTTCTATACAACGGTGGCTTCAAATCTCAAATTTTAATTATTTAAACGACTTAGAAAAATAAATTTAGGACCTGATTCAATAGTGGTTCAAACCGATTCACCTAAACCGGTTTGGTTTTCATCTCCAAAATTTTCACAAGTCCATTTCAATGACTTTTGTGACTCCTTAGGTCACTTAGGGTCCATAAAATTTCTAGTTTACAATCTCTTTATCTATTTCGATTCATAAACCAACTCGGTGCTTAAACCGGTTCAATCCGGTTTGGGTCTAATTCGCCCGAACAAGTCTAGTTTTTCTCTCCCACTTTGTTCTAAGGTTCCTTACCAAAGGTTTATAAATTTCTTTGGGTCACAAGGGATCCATAAATTTCCCTATTTACCCTTTCTCTATCAGTTCCAATTCATGAGCCGACTCGGTTCATAAACCGGTTCAATCCAATTGGATCCGGTTCATCTAAATCGGTCTAGTTTTTCTCTTCCAATTTGTCCTAAGGTTCTTTTCCAAGGTTTTATTAACCCTTTGGATCACCTGAGAGTTGTAAATTTAAAAATTTCCCTATTCCTAATAATCGGGTTTATGAACCGGTTCGGTTTTCTCACTCAGTTTGACCAGTTCTTTTCCCGGTTTTCCTTAACTAGAAAGGGTGGGGTTTATAACTCTCCCCTCCTTTTAGGAGTTTTATCCCCAAAACTTAATTAGCAACTTTGCATGAGGAATCATTTCCTTTGATATCCATTTGGTGTTTGCTTAACATGCAAACTCTCTCTTGTTCTTCCAACTAGCCCTTTTTACATCCTTCACTTAAGGAATTTCTTTTCCTTTATATCATTTACTCCCTTCATTGAGTTTATCATAACTAGATATACCTTACTTAAGGGTATATCCTTGGCTTCACATCTCTCTTTACTTAGAGCAACATTTTTCCTTTCGAGGCTTCCTTCCTTGGTAGAATTCTTTCCCTTTCTCCTAACATTCCTTTTTACATTTGCTCTAGGGGATTTCAACTCTTAAATGACATCCCTAAATGTCGTCTTCTCCCGTTTACCTTTACTCCTCAAATCTTGTAGTCACATCTTTTATACACTATATGCATCCTCATTCATACCCAATATATGTCTATTTCTTTAGTGAGCGAACAATTTTTCCTTGTTTCAAGATTTCTTGACAATTATGTGAGAGGCTTACCTATTCCTTTCTTAGCAAGAGTTTAGTCGTTAATTGGCCTTTGGTCCTTTTAAGGATCTCTTTCATCCTTCTTTTCCTGAGTATTTGGCCTTTCTGCCCCTTCCTTCTTTATTGGAACTCAAATTATGGTTTTTTTTCCGTGTATTAGTTCATTAACTGCCTTGCCTCCACCATTCCTTTGGTCTAAGTTTCTTCGGGCAGTTCCTTCTCAAGTACTTTTGACCTTTTTAGGGTGTAGTCCCTTCTACCTCCCGGTCTTCCTTAGGCTGTCATTTATTTTCCTTGACTATTTTGTTGTCATGGTTTGCTTACTTCTGCTATGTTTCTCCGAATCTCCAATTTGACTACTTTTTCCAAAGGAAGTCATACTTGAATTCCCAAGACATCTCATTTGACATCAAACACTCGGCTTGTCTTCTCTTGTGGATGCTCTCCCTCCTTTTCTCCTAAATTATTGGAAATTTCTTCTTTAACGAGAGAGTTCTCTTCAGCTACCTTTTGTTCTATTTATGGTTTTATCGAGGTCTAACCTTCAGCCCTTTGTCCTTCTTGCCACTTTGCTTGCTATCTCGAAGAGCTTCCTCCTGTCTTGTGGTTGAAATTACAAGTGGGAGTCGTGTTCCTTGGAATGGTATCCTTTTGGATTTCCTATAGTTGTGGGGTGTTTATTCTTGGAAAATATTGTTTTAAATCCTAGTGGTGTAGGATAGTCCTTCATTCCATGTCATTTTTCCTTTGTACTTTATAATAGGTTGTTCCTTGTTTAGTTACCCAAAATCCTCCTACACTCCTTACCATGACGGTTTTCTTGTCATGCTTTCCTTGCATAATAATCGCCTTGATTTATTCCTTTATCCTTGTGTCTGGATACATTGAGAGTTTTTCTTTTAGGGTCTTCTTTGTCATTTGATCACTCTAAGGGTCCTCCAAGATTTCTCGATTCTCTAATTCAATTTTCTTAACTCGGATGGAATTCTCCTTAGTTTCTATGGTAGTACATGCTTATTTGGTCACTTTCTTTGGGGCCATTACATCCTTTGAGGAACAAGATTTATAGGAATTTAGAGTACTTCATTAATAGAGAAGTACAGTATGTTGGGTATTTTGGCTCTATTATAGAAAATTATCACAAAATAACTAGGGAGCTATGGGATTCTTCATAATCATCCTCCTATGTAAGGTTATAAGCCCTTTGTTGGTGTTTTATGGCTTCATGCTTGGCCCCCTTCATACTTTGAGCTGTGATCTCAATAGGCCCTAGCATAATTCTCTTGGATACTTCCTCATTTGGCTTTTGAGACTTCTACCATACCTCAGGCATTGGGAAGCTTCTAGGGTCGTCTTCCTACCAAGACAAGGTATTGGATAGAGTCATCCCTAGTTTTCTTGGTTCGCCTAGGAGCCATCTATAAATTTTAGGATAATCCTATTAGTTACTATATTTTCTAGTCTTGATTATGTATTCGAGGAAACAGGCTTTGGTACCACTCTAGTTGTCACACCCCGACCCGGTTTGGTCGGATCTCGGTGATCAACCCACCACTCTCCCGGTTTATTAAAGGGTTTCCCCTTATTATCAACCGTAAAGAGTACGGCATCCTTTAACCTGCACCTTTTCCTGGAATAACATAAATCAAAACTGTATAATAATTTAAATTTTTCATACCTGTCTCCCATGCGTCTTAGTTGATGGTCTTTAAGGGTAGACTTTCCAAAATTTCCTAAAAGGGATATAAGGGAGGGGGTGAGTACGACTACTCAGTGAATGGGTTTTCAAAAACTTTTTAACTTTAGGAAAAAAATAAATTTTGGAGTGTGTTAGACTCCTTTCTTTCAAAACCATTTAATTTGAAATATCGGGTTTTATCATCATTTCCTTATTTAATTAATATGTCATCACCCAACACACATCCTTCATCATGAAGGTTAAACACACATTTGTAGGTCAGTACGATCACTGAACCCACTTGTGGCTTCGAAGCGACTTTACCAGCCACCCAGATAGAAGTACGTCCACTTCTATCCTGAGAATGAGTGAATGTTTGCAACATCTAACCCTCAATCCTAAAATCGATTCTTCGTGTCCATATGAGGACAAAGACCTCATCTCGTCCCCACCCCAGTCTCATGCGCTTGCTGCTACTCCAAATTTCTCATGGTCACCTGATACGACGAACTGCCCTTAAACCATCGTCCAGTGCCCTTAGGACGCATCACAACCCCTCTTGGGCATCTTGATGGTCTCGTAATCACAGTGCATCCACAAACAATATTTTCTTATCAAGCCATGTAATCTACGGTGCCATTAGTCCAACGACCCCAACCTTCAGCTCAACTTGCAGATGTTTATTTTGACTGATCCGAAGACTAGTCATGTCGCACTACTGCTAGTTAATCAAGTGTGCCGGTCCTATTTTTGTACCATGACCAAACAATTCATTTATTAAAGTTTTATGGCACATATCTCATATTTGTTTATGAGCTCCTGCTCATGTCCACCAGCCTATAGCCCACTATTTGAAATTTTTAAAACCAGGAATAATAGCCCCCAAGTTTCAAAACCGAGGCCCCCCAACCTATAACAGCTTATTGCAGAGGGAAGCTGAATTGGCTTACCTTCTAGTCCTAATTCAACCGTGGAAGGGCTGAGGAAGTGTTGGGAGGGCTTGGTTTGGCCTAAGGAAGGCTCATAATGTCCAATTTCAACTCGGCCAAAATATGGCAACTTCGATCCACTAGAGTTGTTTCACTATTCCATCACGCCAGCACTTCTCCGGCGACACTCAGAGCAAACGAAGACTACAGGCGCGTAGTGACTCCCCCCCCCCCCCCCCCCCCCCCCCCCAGTTCTAAAGAATCCGACCTCGCCTTGTTTGGCTTAGAAAAGTGCCCATGTAAGAGCTCTAGTTTGAGGTTCACCGGAAAAATGGAGCAGTTGAGAGAGAATGGATTTTTTAGGTATGGAGAGGATGAATGGGGAGGAGCTCTTTATATAGGAAGCTCGGGGACTTATTGGCCATCCGATTGGCACCTTTATGATAGGCATTGATGATCGGAAACATATTGAACAAAGACATTTCCTCTTTACCGGTACGTACTGCTTCGACTTTCCGACAAGTGAACAATGATGTCATCTGGAGGAAGAAGATGACACTATTCCAAATTGGACCGGACCGTTTCGAACCGGGTTTGAAGCTTAAACCGACCAGTTCACCCCTCATTTGACCGAGTTTTTCAAATCTAAAAATTTCTAAATTTATTTTCTATCCAATGGTGGCCTCAAATCTCAAATTTGAATTATTTAAGCCACCTAGAAAAATGAATTTAGGATTCGGTTCAATAGTGGTTTAAACCGGTCCGAACCAATTCGGATTTGGTTCAATAGTGGTTCAAACTGGTCCTAACCGGTTCGGATCCGGTTTACCTGAACCAGTTTGGTTTTCATCCCCAATTCCTTCACAAGTCCATTTTCATGACTTTTGTGACTTCTTAGGTCACTTAGGGTCCATAAAATTCTTGATTTACCATCTCTTTATCGATTTTAGTTCATAAATTGACTCGGTCCTTAAACCGGTTCGGGTCCGGTTCACCCGAACCGATCTGGTTTTTCTCTACCACTTTGTTCTAATATTCCTTCCCAAGGTTTATAAATCTCTTTGTATCACAAGGAATCCATAAATTTCTTGGTTTAGCCATTCTCTATCAGTTTCGGTTCATGAATCAACTCGGTTCATAAACCGATTTTATCCAGTTGGATCTGGTTCATCTAAACCGGTCTAGTTTTTCTCTTCCAATTTTCCCTAAGGTTCTTTTCCATGGTTTTATGAACCCTTTGATTCACTCAAGAGTTGTAAATTTCCAAATTGCCCATTTCCTAGTAATCGGGTTTGTGAACCGGTTCGGTTTTCTCACTCGATTTAACCGGTTCTTTTCCTAGTTTTCCTTAGCTCAAAAGGGCAGGGTTTACAATTAAGATTATGTTAGAGCTCAATTGGGAAGAATTAAGGCCAAATTGACAAAAGTCAAAGTTTGATAACAAAATTGTAAATTTTGGAAGTTTAGGGACTTGGTTGAAAATTTTGAAAAATTAGGGATTTTCTTTAATTAAGAGAATTAAGGTACCCAATTGAAAATTTAAGGAAATTAGGGACCCAAATGAAAGATTTGATAATCATAGGGTCCTAATTGAAAATAAGGTATACTTAAGGACTAAAATGTAATTATTTGAAAGTTACGACTCTTAAGTGTAAATGCATTATTGTTTGGTTCATAATTGCCCAATTCATTATAGGAACTAATTACCTACAAACTCGTGCAAAGGAAAGGCACGTCAAGCTTGGAAATTCGTCTAGGACGAACAAGTCACTAAATACGGTAAATGGGATTTTCGGCATCATGACCGTTTGGGGTGATGAACCTACTTCAGTTAGAAAACTATTTTCCAGAAATATTATCCCCTGAATGTGTGAAACTACTCAATCCTTTTGGGAGATATTTATGATGAGAGCATGAAGCATGTGTACTTAGAGCTGCTCTAGTGGGCCTAAGGCCTCGGTTTTGAAATAAATATGGCCTAAGACCAAGTTTTAGAAAACTCGTGAAGTAGGCCCAAGACCAATGGGAACAAGCTTAAAGTCGTAGACAAACTTATATTTATGAGCCTATGAAAAACCTTCATAAATGGATTAATTGTGTGATGTAGCTGCCAAGCTGAAGCTAGGTCGTCGAAATCATTGGGTTGGTAGCACCAAAGATCACGGTCTTAATTAAAAAGACTTTTACTAATGCATGTTGAGATACAAAACCATCGAGGCGTCTGGTATGGGTAGTATTGGTTCTAAGAGCTATTATACAACCTAAAAAGTATAAGGAAAGCTTTTTCGTTAGTAAGTTAAGAAGTTTTAGGAGCTTCATGTGCATTGAGAACAAGGAAGAAGTGGGAGAGGTCTCATCCCACTATAACATATACGAAGGCTCGATTTAAGTATAGGGGATGGGCAGTAAAGCATGCTCAAACTTGTGGTCGAAGGTGTAATCTTCTACTAGAATGATTGGTAAAATCACTATAGACCACAAGTGAAATAGTAAAAAACTACTTTAATGAAAAAGGGTGTGGGCTTGATTTCAAACCAACTATATAAGGGAGAAATGTAGAAACTTCCATTACGAACCAATTCAGAATTCAGTTTTATTTTCTCAACTTAATTCGTTTTTCAATCTCGTTTTAATTCTGATTTCTTATCTAATTAAGTTGAATTGATTTTTTTTAAATGGTATCGTTATATTTTCCATCTAATTAGTTAAATTTTTATTTTTAGAAAAGTGCACTATTAAAATAATATTTATAGATAGTACAACCTAGAACCACAATTTTAAAATCATTATTTTATATGAAGTATTATATGAATTATATTTTACGAATCTAGTTTATTTTGTGGGTCGTGTATGAGATGTAACAGTATCGACTTCTCAAGTACATGCCAAAAATCCACTAAATAATATGTATAATGATTACTAATGATATAGGTGGAGATATGTGGATATTCATTGGTTAACTAACTAAAAGAAATCAAATAGAGAAAGGAATGATAATCAATCTAAACAAATTTCGATCATCTAGATTGTTGTATGACTCGACATATATAAGGACAATAATAGCTAGTTATTCTCGTGATTGGAACCTAACTCTAATAAATATGTATTATTATTCTTGTATAATATGTATTAATATATTATTTTTTCTTGAATACGACGGATTCAAATCAATTAAAAATTTTGCAAAATAGGGATAAACATAATTATACTCTTTTTTATTTGTAATTGAATTTATAAAATCTATTTATTTTAATGAGTGTGAAAATTATATTTGAGTAAAAAAAGTACTAATATTTTCAACGATGGTTTTGAGGTTGCCTAAATACCAATACGAGTTATACGTGTACTTCATAATGATTATGGAGTAAAATTTTTAAATAATAAGAGATTTTGAGTAATTTGGAGAGTAAAAATAATTTATTTTTTAATAAAAAGATATTAAATTTATGGTATGTTTAGATTAAGTGGTTAATATGAATTTATAGATAAAATGTTTGGAGGGTAAGTGAAATGATTAATTTGAAGTTTATTTTTAATAATTTATCATTTGAAGGTAAAGTAAATGTAACGATTATTAATAAAAAAATTAAAAATATAAATTTATTATTTTAATTAAATTAAATAATTTATTAGCTATTATATATAATTAAATTATATTTAAAATATTTTATACAATAATTTGTTTTATATAAAATATGTATTATATATTTATGTTATATAATTTTATATAAAATATTATTAATATATAAATCTATTTAAAGTATATAAAAATAAAAATAAATAATATAATATAAACCATAAAGAATGACATTAAATTAATTTAAGTAATAAATAAAATAATTTATTCCTAGTATTGTTTTTTACTATAAATAAAAGGTTTAGTAATTTAGAATGGTTGAATTATTTATAATTAATTTTCTTTTCCTCAAAATCACTCCATTTTTTTTACTAAATATGTGATTTATCCCCTAACAGACTACTTCCCTCCAAATTATTACAAATTACTCGATACAAATATAACAATAATAATAAATCTATTATTAAGAATAAGTTTATATAATTTTACATTTTGGATGAAAAGTTACTGTAAAAATTATGTTTTTGTTTATTTTTGGATGGAAATATCTTTATTCTAAATGCATGTATGACACACCGAAAAAAATATCTAGGTAAAATCTCTCTATATTATACAGCATTTAGATTGTACATTATATATCCCGTAGAAAAAAATCGCATATGAATTAAATTGATGGCAATCAATGTATTGCTAGTCAGCATAGTTATAAGAAAAAAATCAAAGTTGTCGACTTCATACATGGGTGACAATTACCACTTGTGCACATATTTTATCAGAACCTATCTACTGTTTTCGTTGGAAACTCGGATGCAGCACTGTCACGAGCAATACTTTAGAGCTGGAAGAATCCTACAACGTCATCACCATCATGTCTGCCGACATGTAAGCCCAAACGAGTCATTAACCATTTTCTTCTAAAGAAAGTTAGCTGGAATATATAAAATAAAAACAAAATCCAATATCTATCTGTTTTAAAAATATGCGAGGACCAGGGAGCAAGCACCTCTCCTCTTCCGCCTGTCCCACCACCTCATCCCACTCAAAATATTTTTTTTTCTTTTTTTTATCCAGAGCGAGTTTTTTAATTAATTATCTATATAATTGAAAGTCCGAAAGGACCCTAGTCTCGGAGTCCTAGTTTGGTTACTTTTACTAGACGGCAGGGGTATAAACGTAAAACTGTAGATGCATAATGATGAATGGATGAGGGAAAATGCCTTAAATCCCTTGACTTAATATCTAAAATATTAATATGGTAAAAAATATTAAAAATTTTAATGATAAATTTTAACTTGTGGAATAAATTTTTTATATATTACTTGAATATTATATTATTTAAATATTATTAATATATATAAAAGAATATTCAAATAAAAAGAAAATGAATGTGAAGTCATCACGGAGATGAAGATGAACGGACAGCAACACGTCCTGATCGCTCACTTTTCATTTTCCGTTTCAATTTTAATCCTGTGGAGCTGACGGAGTAAGTAGGCTTGCAATTATGGCCATGACACCGCACTAAAATCTTTCTCTCTCCATTCGTGAACTTTGGATCCTTCCTTCCTTGGGGGTCGAATAACCAGTAATCTATCTTGGAATCTCTCTTTGCTTGATATCGACTCTCTCTCTCTTTGTTCCCCTCCTGTGCTTTCACTGTAAGTGTCCCCGTTTGCCGTTTCTTGTTCTAGGTGTGTGTCGTGCGTGGTGATTGTGGGTGATTGGCGATGCATTGCCTGCTCATAATTTTCATTTCTCTCTGGTCTTTCGTGTTTTCCCGTGAAATTTGATACGCTTAAGCGTGATTCGGATGATAATTTCCATGTTTATGAAAGTATATAGCTTGATTCATCGTTTATGCACATTTATGGCGGTCCTTTAGGGTGAGTAGGCGTCAAGTCTTCGGATTGGTTTGATTTCAAAGGTCACTTTCTTTCACAGGTCGAAGAGATGGGCCTGATTTCTGGTATTTTCATGGGGACTGTCATTGGTGTGGCGCTGATGGCGGGTTGGAGTCGCATGATGAGATACAGGAGCAACAAGCGCATAGCCAAGGTAATTAAATTGTGAACATTCCGTTATCTTGTCTATTGACCGCTCAGTTGTCTTACTGGTTTGTTATCCATTTAATACTAGCAATTTCTAGTCAGAATTTTTTGTCTTTTTTCTGTACATGAGTTATCCACTGATTACTCTTGGGAAAAAGTTTGTGGATATTTAGTCATGGATACTGTTTTTGGGTAATCAATATCTAAATACTCACTGAATTGTTGCCTCTTTACGGGATGTCCTTTATCTCATATTTCCCGCCTCCTATATAATGAGATACTACAGAAGTATCAAATATGGCCCGATCGCTCTGCTGTCTTGTCATTTTGCTACTAGTGGGACAAGGTCTCCTCTTTCACTAAATTTCTTCTAAAAAATTCGGATAAAGAAGCAGATAGTGTAGTAGTTTATATTTTCTTCAAGTGCAAAGACAATTCAATTGCAACCTCCTGTAAGTAAAATGGTAGCAAGTAAATATCTCTACACCACTTACATTGAGTAGGCTCATATAAATTTCAGTTGAAAGGCAGAACTTTGTTGGCTGAAAATGCATGTTGTGTGTCAGATACTATTAGAATTGGTTTTTAATATTTGAGTCATTATTTTCTTCTGAATGTACTTGTTAGTCAATCTTGATTATCAGTTCCCTTCACCCTACTTGTTGGATTTGATCTTGCACAGGCAGCTGATATCAAACTACTTGGATCTCTTAATAGAGAGGATCTAAAGAAGATCTGTGGGGATAACTATCCTGAGTGGATATCTTTTCCTGTTTTTGAGCAGGTTAGACATGTTTCTCCATATGAATGAATTAGGAAAACATTACTGCTTTAATTTATGACCTTCGAAATATTTCCCTTTCAAGAGAGAATGATAATATCTCCTGCTTGAAAAGTTTCCTAGTTGAATTTTGTTTAGTGTGCAATGTTACTGTTGACTGTCCTTATTGGGAGAACTTTTTGTTCATAAGAGGTAAACATTGTGCTTTTGTTAGACAAATATGCTTGTAACTTGATTAAATGGAACAGGGGACTAAATAAATCAGTGTTCTATGCAACTTGTTCATAAGGATAAGTAGAACTTAGGTGAAAAAAGGGTGATGTCATGCTATTGATATTGCAAAAATTATAATGTCAACTAATAGCTTTATCCCTCAGCTCTGAAAAGTTCATGTTTATCTTGCCCAAAGTTTGGTCACTGACAGGAAAAAAACAGTAAACAAAAGTGACTTTATTTAGTGGAACATGGGACTAAATAAATTATGCATCTATTTTTCAATCATTCTTTGGGAACTGCTCTTAATTGGTCTTAATGAGTTATACTTTCTGGAAGGAAGAATATAGGATGGATGGAATATTTCAAATGTCACCTACATATTTAATAGGATTTAAGAATCCTATCATTTTTATTAGTCTTGTGTTTATGCCCTTTGTTTGTGGTTAATGGGTTCACCATGCCAGACACTATGAATAAAAGAAATTGCTTTGGAAGATTTTTACTAACAGTTTTTTGGTTATTTATGATATACATCTATTATATCTATGTCGCTATTGTGGGTGTATTTTCATCTACTTCAGTCAACCAATTATCCGATTGGTACCTTTTCATGATCTTATTTGTCTTGTTCAATTTGATTGCCTTTTCAGTATTTCAATTTGATGTTTATATTTTCCCGAACAGGTGAAATGGATGAACAAGCAACTCAGCAAATTATGGCCTTATGTTGCAAGTGTAATTACTTTCTCTGTTCATATTATCTGCCATCTAGTTAATTCACTATCAGCAATATGTGCGTCCTTATTCTTTCAAGTGATGGCTATTTTGAATTTGGTCTAGAGAGGCTACTAAGATGACTACAAAGATAATAAGGAAAAAGATGTTTGTGTGAGGAAAACAATTTCACTTCTCAAAGAGAAGTGTCTAACTGCTCCTGGATATATGTGGTCATTCAAAGCTATCCTTTAATTTGGTCTTCATCCATTCAGGGCTTTTACAGGTGAATTTATACCAATAAAAATGTTACACTGTTTTTCCCATATCACTGGATGTTCTACTTATGGGTTTGGTGTTTTCTAGAAGAATTAATCCACTATGTATTTGCATAATAGTAGGTTTCTTTAGTTGATAACTGTTGGTGCTATATCAAAGAAATGCTCCTATAAAGCAGCATTGGTAGCTGCAGATTGGTACAGCATGAAGTGTAACAGTTAAAAATAGGACCTTTTTCTTCAATCAAAATTGACTTGGGTTCTTGATAAATTTGATGTTCTTCATGCTCCTTCATTACCACTTTATCCTGTTCCACCAGTATTGTATTTGGTAAAAATAGCTGGAGCTAAACTGAATTACATCTGGAATGAGAAATCTCATGAGGCTGGTGTAGTGAATAACCCAAAAAATAAATTGATTTTTCATATGACATGACTTAACTCTCTCACTTTCCTAAATTGAATTACATGTATTTGTTCTCAGGCAGCAACATTGGTTATCAGAGAATCTGTTGAACCACTACTAGAAGAATACCGCCCCCCTGGAATTACTTCTTTGAAATTTAGCAAGTTGTCTCTTGGAACTGTGGCACCCAAAATTGAAGGTCTGAAAATAATGGATATTGCCATCCCCTTCCCTTTTCTGTGTTCATCCACTTTTTTTAGTTAGGTTAGTTTCTGATGGTTCAAATTCTCTATACTTGGCTAAGTTTTGGGCCTACTAAGTGCAGTCCACTTCTGGCCCAGCAGTAGTAATTCATGACCAGAGGTTATCACAGGTCTTTAGCATTGTTGACAAGATTTTAAACTATTCACATATCTTTGTTTATGGTTTTTCTGGGGCACCTTATAGTTTGCACGTAATCCTCCATATTAGGGGTTTGCATAATGAAATGATTTAAAATTCTCTTGATAAATGGCGTGTGTTGACTTGTGTCCATTGGGGATGCTCTTCATTATATAATCTCTCTTTCATATAGATTTTATAAGATCTATGAGACAATTACTTAGAAGTACATTTTGTGCAACAACCCTTAATTGATAATGCTGAACATTATTGTTCTGTAATAATCATGCTTTTTTGAATGCATGGTTTTCATTTTATGTTATTGTGCCATTGCCATATATTGGTTCGAGGATTAATTCTATTTAAGTCATAGATTTTGCTTCATTCTGCCCAACATGTTGAAGTTAGCATGTTATTGTGATGGTGTTGCCAATGCTTTTTAGGTTTAACGCAGTTCACTTTAACATTCTTGACCTTTTGTTATGCTATTCCTATCAATGTATGTTGTATGATGTTCATTCCCTACATCAGCATCCTTATGATAAGTTACATATTTATAACCTGTCTTTGACTTCAGTGACTTAATTTTGCATTTTCCTCTTTAAATTATTTGTACTGTTGGGGGTACTCTTCCCAATCCTATAATTTTCTGAATTTAGGGTTTCCATTACAACTTTGTGATGCTTGGGTGGTTTGCATGTATTGTTGAAGATGTATTGAATCTCCTTCAATATTTTTTTCTTTTTTATAATGTAGGCATTCGTGTTCAGAGTCTTAAAAAGGGTCAAATTACAATGGATATTGATTTTCGTTGGGGAGGTGATCCAAGCATTATTTTAGGTGTAGAAGCTGCCATGGTTGCCTCAATACCAATCCAGGTTGGTATATATCAGCATTAGGTGGTCCTATATTATTAAGAATTCTGTCTTGATCCTAACCTCCAAATTTCTTTTGAAACATATATTTACATTTACCACATATTTTCTAACAGTTGAAGGATCTTCAAGTTTTTACGGTTATCCGAGTTATTTTCCAACTTTCTGAAGAAATTCCTTGTATCTCTGCTGTTGTTGTTGCGTTGCTTGCAGAGGTAAGTATGGTCTGAATATTCCAACCTTGCTAGGATTTTATATTAAGCTGTCTGTAGT
Source organism: Trapa incisa (assembly GCA_030064435.1). Classification (NCBI taxonomy): domain Eukaryota; kingdom Viridiplantae; phylum Streptophyta; class Magnoliopsida; order Myrtales; family Lythraceae; genus Trapa; species Trapa incisa. The sequence continues at coordinate 9,595,066 of CM057775.1, read as the reverse complement.
ATTACTCTGTAATGAGCACCACAAAACTTTGATTCTAGCTTCCATCTTGTTTTTGTTAAATCTATCAATTGTGATACCTGTGATTCTGAAATTTGTCTTCTATTGCTGTTATATATTGCATTGTTTGGTTAATTTTTAGGACTTGTTATAGGTCATCCATGTATGAAGATATATCTAAGATGTTATTATATTTTTACTGATTATTTTTTGTTTATCATTTCTCAGCCCAAGCCTAGGATTGATTACACTCTTAAAGCTGTTGGTGGAAGCCTTACTGCTATTCCTGGACTTTCAGACATGATTGATGTAATTTTCATCACAGTTTGCTTTTTATGATATTTTCGTCAATTACTTTTAAGGATGATAAGTATATTATGTCATTTTTATTGTTTAATCACTCATGATCTGTATTACTTGAATTGGCAGGATACTGTGCATACTATTGTCACAGACATGCTTCAATGGCCTCATAGAATTGTTGTTCCAATCGGTGGTACTAGTGTGGATCTAAGGTGCATCCATAAAACTGAACAGATTACCATTAATTTGGTTATTTGAGCATTTGGACCCTAAAAAGTCATTCATAAGCTCTTTGATAATTTGTGTTAATTGCTTTAACTAGTTTCAGGATACATAGCGACTGCTGAAACTGTTGTTTTTCTTTTTCTTTAATCTTGTTCATCATTTTTTGATATTATAATCCTCAGGTAGCCCCTTATTATGTTCTAATATGCTTTTCAGTTTTACCTTGTTATTATTCTTGGAGCAAACTTGTAACTTTCACATTAAAATAAATTTTAATAGCATATGTTATGCCTTATTGCCCCTCTGATGCAGTGAATTGGAGCTTAAGCCTCAAGGAAAACTGACTGTGACAGTGGTGAAGGCAAATGACCTAAAAAACATGGAAATAATCGGAAAATCTGATCCATATGTGGTTGTGCATATCCGCCCGCTATTTAAGGTTAAGACAAAGGTGATAGAGAACAACTTGAATCCTCTGTGGGATCAGACATTTGAATTAATTGCAGAAGACAAGGAGACACAGTCACTTATTGTTGAGGTCTGGATATTACAATTTTTCTACTGTTTTTTCCCTTGTTAACCAAGTTTACATTGTTACTGCAATTTCACTGCACTCTTAAATTCCTATGCCCCATTGATTTTATGCAAATTCTTAGTAGTTATCCATTGATAGATAGATGTATCTCTTGCTTTAACCACCAAGGATGATGACCTACTACTGCAAATCTCCTAGCTCAAATCATTTATCACACTAGTGTTAACCTTTGGTGGAAATGTTCTCTTTGAACCTAGGCTTAACTTCCTGCACCATACTAGGTTTTGGTGGTGGATCTAGTGCTAAGTGCTGGTTCAAGCCTGAGTATTTCCTAGAAAATTGGCTGAACTGCAACTACTACTTTTTCTCTTAATCATCAAAATACCACTTGATTTAAGAAAGAAATAGTTTATTGTGTATTGAAAAGATTTTCTTATTATTTAAGATATTTTTTACTAATGATATATGTAATAAACATATGATCTTTTGTTTATTTATTCAATGAGTGTCTGTATAATTATTACAAAATAATTTTCATTGGAGAAGTATCAACAAATAAATGTAGAAGACCAGAATATATTACTTATTTGGACCTCATATTGTTTGGTTTATGAGTGTATCTGAATTTCATGAATCGAAATGTACTTCCACTTTATATGTAGCCATTTCTGCCTTGGCATTGAGACAGTAAAATATTAAATGATTTGGTGTTTTCCTATTGCTCTTCCTCATTTAGTGATCTTTTTTGGAAATTATTAAGTGATCGGGTCCGAAAGTATTCTCCTCTTGATGTATTTCTGATTTCTCCCTCTCTTGTTTCGTTTAGATCCATTGATTTTTAAGATGATTAATGATGTATTGCATCTATATGTTGAGCATTAAGCTATTCTATGAACAGGTCTTTGACCAGGACATTGGACAAGATAAGCAGTTAGGCATTGCCAAGTTGCCTTTGATTGATCTTGAAGCTGAAACTTCAAAAGAGATTGAGCTGAGATTGCTCCCAGCACTGGACATGCTGAAAATAAAAGACAAGAAGGACAGGGGCACTGTAACCATTAAGGTAGTTGCCACATGGTTAGCTTTACTGTTCATAATGATCTGCATAATATATTCTATGCCTGTGGTTATTTTGCAGAATGGCACATGTATTGTTTTGTTCCGTGGCCTACTTTTCAGTCTGTCTTATATGTTTGTTCTGAATTTTTAGGCTTTAAACATGAGTTGATATTTTGCTGCTGGATATTTTCATGACATTTCCAAGCTCATCTATCATTAACGGAAACATCACAACGTTTTTCGAGTGATAAAGAAAGTTCCTGATGAGTGTATAGATAGTTGAAGTTTTCAGGATTGAAATAGTAATGCTAGAGACAGGCCCGGGGAAAAATAATGATGTTATTGAAAGGTATAAGAAAACAAAATAATGCTTCCTATACTTATCACGAATATTTTGGTGGATGTTGTAAGATAATTTTTTATTCTTTTATTTTTTGTTAGTACAACTATGTATGTTTCTCCTATTTACCTCCATTAATTCCATGAGTTGCATCTTAGACTTGTAGTTCCTCCAACCTATAAAAGTGTTGGCACATTCTGTTTTTCAGTGGAATTTTACAGTTCATATTTACAAGAAACCAGGATTCTTGCTAGCTATCACTATATTAATGCCTATTAAGACACGCAGGTTCTGTATCACCAATTTGACAAGGAAGAGCAATTGGCAGCGCTGGAGGAAGAGAAGATGATCTTGGAGGAGAGGAAGAAACTTAAGGAAGCTGGAGTCATTGGAAGCACAATGGATGCTCTTGATGGGGCTGCATCCCTGGTTGGTTCTGGTGTTGGTATGGTGGGCACAGGCTTAGGAGCTGGTGTTGGCCTTGTTGGAACTGGGATTGGTGCTGGGGTTGGCTTTGTCGGGACTGGCCTTGGTGCTGTCGGAAGTGGATTGAGCAAGGCCGGGAAGTTCATGGGCAGGAGCATCACGGGCCAGTCCAGCAACCACAAGAAGAGCAGCAGTGGGACAGCCACGCCAGTAAACATTCCAGAAAATGGTGGAGCAAAGCCCCTCTAGTATGCTGTTCAATATCCTATCTATTCACGTGGGTCCCACTAGTTCCCGTCTCATATCTCGTGCAACTGATGTATGGGAGGTGTTGGGGATCGTGACCTTGCCTGGTATGTACGTGTGAATATATGCTTTGATGACTACTCTTTAAGTTGGGTGTTTTCCTTTTGCTACAGTAGTCTTAACTGTTCAATTAGGTGCATTTATTTCTTTCATCTTCAGTCTCCCTTCTCGGTTATTTAGGTCTGTTCAATCATACAAGGTACCAAAAGGCCATATTGTGTGCGTTGTTGTGGAAATGCTGATTTTTAATTACTTTTTTCTTACTGGGCTCGATGCATTTCCTGCGCTCGTGGATGGAGACAGATAGGATGGCAGTGCAAAACTGTAGGACTTTGTATTGGATCAATGATTGAGCTGGGACCCTTTTTCATTTGCTTGCTGAAACATTGGTCATAATCTCATAAGACTACATGAAGGACAATCAGAAGTGTCACCTTTTTCTTTTGTTTTGGTTATAATAGGAGTACGTAGGCCTAGCAATGATACTGAAAATAGGGGAATGAAATATCACGTTTGGAGTCAAAACTAACTACCTAGGATAATTATCGAGCCCTTGTTGAGTCTTCCATTTTCACCATTTTCTTGACACTTAATCCTGTATGAATTTTTCTAGTCTATCCCTCACTAATTTGCTTAGAGGGGATAAGATGCCCATCGAACCAAAAGCATGTAATCAACTATAGCAACAGAAGCCTAAACCAGATTCAATGGAGAGAATATATGATGAGAGGGATGAGAAAATTGTTTAACTCTTGTTAGAATGAATTAAATGAATGCATCAACTATATTCAACCTATTTTGTAAAAATATTTAAGGGTGTCTCGCGCTCCTTGTTTGGATAATTGAATAAGCTGTGGAATACACTAGCTAAGTTATATGTACATTGGATGGCAATGGAGATTGGAGTCAGTCGGTCCAAGGGGCTTCAACCAGAACCTGACCCAGTATATTATCATACAGATACATACTTGATCCGGACCCATGACTTGCAACCCGAGAGGGAGGATATGAACTCGGACAAGCTGCAAGTGCAATATTTAAATTGAATGATATATTTCAGTAGCTAATTCTTTAACGACTAAGTGATTCAACCTACCATGGTATTGTTGCATTGGACTAACAATAGTACATGAATCTGTTGTGGGTTGTTAAATAAAAGTTCCATCAACAAATTTGATTTTTTTTCTACGGCGACATAGTCATAACCATAAGCATGATTTCACACCATAAGAAATATTCGAAACTTGACTTCAAACTTGAGTAATCATGATTGTACTATGATAAGGGTCTGAAGTTGAACACGTGTTAAGTGGTTTTCTCTCCCTTAGGATAGTTGAAATAATTCAATGAAATTGATGAATTTACAACTTGTGATTGACTAATAATAATTTTAGGAAGTGATGAATTTTACGACATGTTATCAATAAAACTATCCTGACCGTATTTTCCCACCTTTTTTTTGCACTATAGAACCTGTTTCATTCAATCAGTACAAAGGCATGCAAACATTGCATGCCTTTGAATAACCTTGATCTTCCCTAACTAGGAAAGAAGCAATAAACATGGGTACAATATTAAAAAAAACTAATTAATTTTCCATTTTCTTTAAAGCTGTTGGCAATAGTACCAATACATGCATTAGTATCTCTAGTTATAAAGAACATCTATATGTACTCAAACTGAATATACAAGCTATGAATGTCTGGGTATAGTACCCAATTCACATCCAACTCCTCAACTTCGGCTTATTGAAGGACATGTGCCAACAGCTTTGAGTTGACCTCCACAGGTATTTATTCTAACCTTTTGGTTCTAAGGAAAAATTGCATCTAACATTGGAGCCCCTACTACTTGCAAACATGGAGAAAGAAATTAATCAACCATCATAATTCACTTTTATTATATCTCCAACTCACATTTTATTTGGGACTCCCACTTTTGTAGCTCACAAGTAGTATTGATGTACTAAATATTGATATACTAAATGTAGTATTTTCTTAATTATAGTGTCTAACGTAGGGGGTAAAGAACAGTAAAAATTAGTTGAATTCCTATTTTTCCCGATCATCAAACTAACTAGTATGTAAAATCAGACTTCAACTATAATTTCAATCATATTGACGGTGCTTAATTGCTCCATATAGGTAAAAACAACAAACTCAGCTCATATTTCACAAGTAGAAATTTATAATTGACCTAATAATACAAGAATAGCCTCGGCTCTTGTAACGATATGATGTGTCGGATACACTTTAAATTTCATATCTTTATTTGCTAGTAAAAAATAGATTATACTCAATCATGTCTCTCACTCATATAGAATATATTTAATAATAATTTATTTCAAATTATTAAATAACCGATTTTAAATCTTATTTAATTTTTTGAACCCGATTCAATATTCTAATAACTGATTTAACTCTCATTTTTTATTCAATTGATATATATTGAATTTTTTAAATAATAGTGTTATAAGAGAAAATTATCTCCCAACTTTAATGTTAATATTTAATATCTAATTCAATAAAGTAGTAAAGTATCGCGTATTACTACTATAGATGGAGTCAATGAGTCATTTTCTTGGCCATTGCTCTTTCTAGTTTCAGCGTAATTGACATGAGTGTTTTATGTAGGACACTTACTCTCATAACGTCCATATTAGTAGAATTTGAAGCACATTACTAATTTGTTTGGGAGAATTCTACCTCTACCTCTTACTCTTGTGCCTCTCTAAATCCTCCTTGAGTGGTACCCTTATAACCTATGCCTATTCCAATTCGAAACGGATGTACTACTTTTTTTTATTCAACATTTGAAATTTGTTACGCATTTTGGTGACTCCTACCTTGTAGCTCTTCTATGGTCAGTGGATACTTTTCAAGAATGCCTTGCTTGGCTTCTCTATTATAATCAAACCGAAGAGTCATTGATCTAAGTATTTTTTTTTCAATCAATGTCCTCTCCATAATCTTTCATCTGATTCACAATATTCAATATTCTACATAAATAATTGACTATCATTTTCCTTCTTTCATGTTTATAATTTAGAACTCTTTTCTTAAAACTTGTATTTGGTATAATCGAACTCTAGAAATGACTGGTATCTCAATTTTATTGTATTCTATACATCCCTTAATATATTTTTAGTGAAAATATATCATAATAATTTTGTCAATAGTACAAAAACAATACAATTATTATTTGCTTTTCTTTATTTTGTAATTCATTTGTTTCACTTTCATTCTTACTGCCTAAAATTTCTTATTTGATTAGATGTCATAAATCTCTTACTCGTAAATAGTTTTCCATAATTATCATCCCATAATCATATTAACTATCAAATTTATGAATGGTTAAGTTTAGTAGTGTAATTATCTTTATACTCATGTTTACACCAAGTGATTTTTAATGACTTGTAGAAGATAGTTTAAAATTATTGGATTTCTTGACACCAAAATTCTTGCAAGTTGTGAGGCCCAAATCACTTCTAGCTTTGATGAGCTTGTTTTATAACAAGGTAAATCACTTTACTTCTTTAAACTTTTCCCAACTTGTCCAGTGTTTGCTCTTTACTCATTCCAGTTCGGGTGACGAACTTCATGATTCAAAGGTTCGTCAAGTGTTGTCCATCCAGCCGATTTCTCTCTATCACAAATAACATGTTCTTTATTTCAATCAATGATAACTAATACTATGCATTGCTCTTATTCTAGGTCTTTTATAGTCCTAAATTGCAATTAAAATTAAAATTTCTAGAAATATCCCAAATTAACTTTCTATTTTAAATGTTGAGTGAATTTGTTGATGATTTTTATAATAATAAGGATCTCATTCGTATTATCCAATTTATAGAGAATCATACGTCACTTTTGGCATAAAGTAATGACATGAACGAAATCATAATGAAATTTAAAGAGTATTTATCACTAATCATACTATCATCATAGATAGAGTTCAATTTCTCGAATGGAGACAACTCTACTAATGGTTGATGAAAAGTATTTTGCACAGATTTAATTAGTGTTCAATTGTTTATAACATACTAAAGGGACAATATTGTAAATCTCATTCTTGTGAGTTGTTACATTTCTCCTCCAATATCTATTTTCTCCAGCACATTTCTTGCTCCATCACCGTTGTTCTGCCCTGCTTTCAGGCATAGGAAGGCTTCGCTGACCCATCGTGCTCCTGGATCGACTTTGTGAAGGCATTGAGGGTTTTCATGTCGGCTCTGTAATGCTTCTGCGTGAACTCGAGCAGCGCCGACCATGTGAAATCAGGGTAGTTTCTCCTCGAAGGATTATCAGCTCCGGCATGGAGAAGTACACTCGGCGGGGCCACCGTCTTTTCCTTGCTGGGGCAGACGAAGAAGGCCAGAGACTTCCTCACGGTCGTGCAGTTCACCACTACCCTGTGTAGGCAACTCTTGTAGATTCCATTGGATAGCGCCTGCAGTGGTTATCATTGATCAATCAAATCAATATCCATCGACGATATTTATAAGTCATACCGAACTTCTAACATTTATTTTGTCATATTGTTCTATAAAAGAGAGTACTAACGGGGCATATCATAAAAGTGTCCCCGATGTTAACAACGAAGGCTTCGGGATCAGGCCTGATACAGTGCCACTTTCCATCGACGAACACCTGCAGGCCCCCCACTAGGTCCTGGTGCAATATGGTCAGGGAAGTCGGGTCGCAGTGAGGCCCTGTCCCTAGAGTCAGGTCAGGTCAGGACGCTGGCATGGCGGATAATAGTTCAACCGCATGATCGAATCATTGCCCCGGAAGAACTCCTTGAAGTGCCTTCGGCCGACTCCGAGGCTCATCCCCAGGAGCTCCATTACTCCCAGTGAGAGCTTGCTCATGGCTTCACAGTATTCCTGGTACACCTTCCTATATACAGTAGTGCAAAAACACGGGAGAATGATATTTTTCACTTGGTATCTTTGAATTTTATGGCTTTTGAGTAATCTTTACCCGGACTTTTCGAATTCTTTGCCCAGAACATTCGTGAAGTACTCCTCCACGCAGGTAGACGAACCGCCATGGATGTCCACTGGGAGGTATCTGAATGAAAGAGTCTCCTTCCATGGCAGCTTTGAGGTGAACCTTCCAGTGAAGCTGCTGGCATATCCACAAAGCTCGCCGGCCTTCCTCTGAGCCTTCTGCTTCTCAGAGAGTGCCATCCCGAAGAAACCGTCCATGTGCTCGTGGGCCTCCCTTATGAGCCCACGGTCGATCCCGTGGTTGACCACCATGAAGGACCCGTGCTTCTTGCACGCATAATGGACCACGAAGATAGTCTCAGAGATGGAAGAGGGATCGCCTGAAAGAAAGCTGGTTAGATCGATGAGGGGGACTGCTAGCTCCGGTAAGCCGCCGCATGGCCGCTCGTGGTGAGGCCATATGAAGGGCGGGGGGACATCAGGCTGGAACTGGAGGACTATGGAATCAAAAAATAAGTTCTGATGTTGGCTTTCAAGCTTGTAGTTAGAGTCTTCCATTGTTGATCAAGGGATTACGAGGAGAGTGTATGGGAGGGCTCGGGATGGAGGGAGAAACAAGAGATATGGTGGATGAGAACGGAAGTCTTAGAGGAGGCACCTCATTATATAAGAATCCAAAGAAGAATAAGTAGTATTATTTTTTTATTATAATGCTTGTAAAATTTAGCCCTAAGAAAACAGAAGTGCAATCCCAAATAAAAATAGTAATTGTAACTAAATGCTATAAATTTGATATTAATAATAATAATTTTTTACTATATAAAAAATTTATGGAAATATATAAATTAAAAAAAGGTAGTCAAGCCAGTATATTAAAAGAGTAGGTAGAAGTTTCAGTATGATCTTACAGCTCTAACTTATTACATTTACGCATCAAATCAATCAGAATCAGTAGAACTTAAGCGCCACTCGAGGGAGAAATTCGTCAAATAGGACAAGAGTATCTCGAGGAAAGCTAATGGAAGAGAATAAAAAGACTTTTGCTTTTCAATGAGGTGACAGCTCTTGGGATATGACGCCTAGGATGGGATAGATCGGGATACACTTCTATACTAGCTGAGAATATTATTTTTTTATTATAATATGTATTTAAAATCATTATAAAATAAGTAATTAGTAAATATAAAATATATAAAATAAATTAAATATATAACTATTTAATTATTAAAAATATTATATCAATATATTATATTCCTATTCATATTAAAATATTAATGGGTGGTGGTAGTGGTAGTGTGAGAGGTCATATAGAATTTTTTTTTAGTATCAAAATATGACATTTATGAATACATTTACTTCTGGTTGGTCCTAATTTGAGTCATATTGCCTACTAAAAATTGAAAAAAAAAGTCTCGAATTTGTTCTCTCGAATTTTTCCCTATATTTGTTAGAACTTAATAAAACTAGACGCCATTTTGAGAGAATTTGTCCTCGGTTTATTTAATGAATAATGGGAGTAAATATTCTGATAAATTTGACATAAAACAATAAAATTTTCCCAATTTTCTGATTTGATGATAAAGAACTGCTTTCAGAATTTGTGAAATTTTCGAGAAATCTATTTTCACAAACCTAGAGCTTGCAGAATAATGTCTAAGGAAAGTCATAGTTAGTTTAAGTCATTCCAGGCAGGAGATCTATGGAAACTCTTGTTGATTTTTTTTTATAATAGTACATTACTCAAATAAACAATTTGTGGGATGATTACATTTACATCATAGCTCATTTATATAAAACAGATAAATTGTAGCATATACTAATATATATCAACATCAAATATTAAAATGAATCTTTCAAATATCAATGAGACATTGAATTGTCTATTCATATATTACATACATATAAAACATCAAAATATTATTTATAGTTTTTTTTACACAAACAACTCGTCTTATAATCTCAATGAAAAGTTGAACACAATAGTAAATTTATTATTTATTTTCCTATTTACTCTAAATTTATTATATAGCATGAATAGATAAGTGGAGCTACTTCTATACTCTCAAGAGATATATCAAACTATTATAAAAAAAAGTGATAGAGCTATCATGATGGTTCAACGATTAACATCTTCATATTTTTGCAAAAATTTGTGAGTACATCTCACATTTATCCTCATTTAGTTGCATTTATTCTATCATAGTTGCATATCATACTCATACTATAATTTTATAATTTTCAACTTTTAGTGGGGAGTTGTACTTCACCTTGTCCCCCTCTATCATCATGCATATTTTCCCTCCAATACTGAGCTATACGATCTACTTATGCAAATTCATAGTAGGTCTCGAGTGAATTATTATAGTATAATTTAATCACATCTTGGGAGGGTCGCACCAATTAATCATATATTTGCTTTGAATTACTCCCTCATGACTTATTTTCTAAAAGATAAATATACTCACTTGGGGCATGCATAGTATATCTTATTACTATGTCGGATGGTGAATTACGCCTTTCAAACAAACCATTATTCCTAACTTTCCAAATTACTATGTCCCATCGTGAATACCAGTATTCCTAACTTTCCAAATTATCCAACATGTATAAGATATGTTACTAAGCAAATAATACATGTGTTTCCTATCAATACTGTCATTTACTATATAATTATGTAGTAACACTACTAATGATGAAACATACTTTACATGGATATCACAAAAAACATATTATAACGGTCAAGTCAATGAACAATGGAAGAGCATGTAATGAACAATTTCAGTTTTTCCACATACAATAATTAATGTTCATATCATCTAAATTAGAGCTAATAGGTAGCACATTCGAGCAAATTCTTCAAATAGAAATTTTAACTCTCCACACACACTTGATTTGTCATATACCAATCCAAATCATTCTATAATTTCTATAAGAAGAGAAATGTACTTGAGTTTGTTAACTCTGTTTGTTATGAAGAATGTCAAATAATTTTTACTACTCTTTTACGACTAAATTAGTTTGTTATTCATGGCTACTATTTGTATGAAAATATTCCTAATAGCATATTCCTCTTAAGCTAATAATTTCTAGCTTCCACTGCTGGGTTCGTCGATCCATGAAAGAAGAAACAATAAGGAAATTCCATCCATGAAATTTATGGTTGACTACCTCGTGCTCAGTTTGTGATGGAACCCACTGGTTACCCCATAACCATATGTGGGTCGCATTTCTATCTTACCATATAAGTCTCTCTTGCAAGTGTTATTTTCCCATGCATAAGTTCCTCCATAGCTATGGTAGCCTATTCCCTATAACGACATATAAGAAATCAATATGTTGAAAGTAACTATGTTTTAAAACTTTAACACAAAAAGAATTTAGATTCAATAAAATTCTCAAAATTGTCTCATTAATAGAGCAATGTTAAAGTTGGTAGGTCTTTAAAGCTCAACCCCCATTGCTCTTTGATTAGCTAACTTAACTTGGAATAAAAACTAAAATTGAGATTTGGAAATAAAACGGGATTATAAATTAATTGGGAACATAAATTTGGAGAATGGATAAGGGCATGAATTTCGCTCAAAGAACCTCATTCGACCCAAAATCAAGGATTAGAAAATGATCAATTGAAAACTAGTTTAAATTGGAATCAAACTGACATGGGACATACAACCTTTAATTTTTAGGAGCAGTTATATAAATATAAAAATTGAAATTCTTGAGTTCAATTAATATGGATTTAACAAAAAGTTTTTAGAAAAATAAATCTGACCAAGAATGGATGGAATTGGAGGTGAACTAGCTAGAAAATAACAAAAAATGATTGAATTGACTCGTAGCAATAAAACTACTAATTTTTAGAACGAGTTCTATAATAAAATAGATATTCTTGAGCTTAATTTATAAAAAAATTGACAAAGAATATTTTAAAAAATAAATCGAGTAAAAAACCAGTCGAATTAGAGGTGAATCGGTCAAGAAACGATTGAAATAGACTGGAGTGGTTAATTTATTCATTGGAAACCGATTTACAACAGTGCAAATCAGTCAGTGTGTACATCAAGCGCACAACATATGCCACATGCCCAGGGCACTTAGCACACCCAGTGTGTACATCATTGAGCACTTCACTAAGTCATTTTCACCTCTTTATTGACCATCTAGGGGCTTCATTTTACCAAATTACCATATGTTACTCCTATTTGGCAAAAAATACCGTTTTGGCCTTTTCTCTTAAAACTTTCCCTCTTTGGATCTTAGACTTTTTCAAATCTTCTATTTGGGTCACCCAAGTTTCCTTGAATCCCATTTAGGTCCTTGATGACCAATTTAAACATTTCAAGACACACTTTCTTGAAATTACCAAAATGCCACTAAGTTTTAGTAAAATTACACTTTTACCCTTCTTCTTTAAAACTTAGGTTTTGGGGTTTCTCAACTCTTTAAATTTCTCATATGAGTCCCCAAACTCTTTTAAACCACATTTAGGTCCTTAGATTTTCCAATGGTTGCCTTTTAGCTATGCAAAACCTTATTTTTGCATTTAGGTCAATAACTTTACATTATATGTAAAAAGTTCCCTAATCCTTTAAAAATAGGCAACCCCAACCCCTAACCTTCTCCAAACTTTCCTATCAGCCCCAAAACTCTATTATGCCCCTTAGGAAAATCCCATAACAATCCCAATTACATTTGGGTCCCTAACTTTCAAATATTTACATTTTGGCTCCCGACCTTAGACCCAAAATTAAACTAACTCCAAAAATTACCAAACTAAGTGGGGAGGTCTCTCTTGCCCCCCTCTAGGTCATCGTAAGACTGGTTTGGCCGGGGTCAGTTGGAGGTACTTTGATATGACATGATCATAAGCTTACAAGCAAGCATAATGAAGTCGAGTCGGAGTTGAGATCTCATTGGAGATGGCACGTCGACCATTAAGGCTGGTGGGGTTAGAAAGTTGACTCTCTCATGATCCACTATAACCTTGAATGACCTTAAATGGCGGTATGTAGCTCTTGAAATCCATATTTTAGTAAGCTCGGCTCTCAGACCCATGACTCGAAACTTTGATGATTTAATTTATTCTCAAATCTGACTCAAATCGGGCAATATCAAAAACTATGGAAAGCTGGATTCAAGGAACTCACCTAATTTTTCTTAGCTTGCAAGGGTCGTCGTGGACATCAGAATTAGCCATGAAAACAACTACTTTATTTTGGGTTAGTAGAGATCGAGTAATGTGCCATCTCGCTGGTGACGTCAAAGGAATAGTCAAGGGTCGAGAGGGGTGGCGATGGAAAGATGATGTCATGCCCCGACCTGGTGTGGTCGGATCCCCATGATCAACCCACCACTCTCTCGATTTATTAAAGGGTTTCCCCTTATTATAAACCGTAAATAGTAAGGCGTCCTTTAACCTACACCTTTTCCTGGAATAACATAAATCAAAACTGTATAATAATTTAGATTTATCATACCTGTCTTACAGGCGTCTTAGTTGATGGTCTTTAAGGGTAAGCTTTCCGAAATCTCCTGAAATGGATATAAGGGAGGGGGTGAGTACGACTACTCAGTGAATGGGTTTTCAAAACTTTTTATCTTTAGGAAAAAGATACATTTTGGAGTGTGCCAAACTCCTTTACTTTCAAAACCATTTCATTTGAAATTTCATGTTTTATCACCATTTCCTTATTTAATCACGGTGTGTCATTACCCAACACACATCCTTCATCATGAAGGTTAAACACACATTCGCAAGTCAGTACATCCACTAAACCCACTTGTGGCTTCGGAGCGACTTTACCAGCCACCCAGATAGAAGTACGTCCACTTCTACCTTGAGAATGAGTGGATGTTCGCGACATCCAACCCTCAATCCCAAAATCAATTCTTTGTGTCCGTATGAGGACAGAGACCTCATCCAGTCCCCACCCTGATCTCATGCGCTTGGTGCTACTCCAAATTTTGCTTGGTCACCTAGTACGACGAACTGCCCTTATACTCACCAGGTTGTCCAGTGCCTTTAGGATGCATCACTACCCATCATGGGCGTCTTGATAACCCCGTAATCATAATGCATGCACAATCAATATTTTCTCATTATGCCATATAATATGTGGTGCCACTGATCCAACAGCCCCAACTCTCATCTCAACCCGCAGTTATTTGTCTTGATTGGTCCATCGACCGGTCATGTCGCACTACCGCTAGTTAACTGAGTATGTCAGTCCTATCTTGGTACCATGGCCAAACAATTCCTTTATTTAAAGTTTTATGACATATAATTCATGTTTGTTTAAAGCTCCTGCTCATGCCAACTGGCCTTGGGTCCACTGTATAAGATTTTCAAAATCGGGCATATTAGCCCCCAAGTTCCAAAACCAAGGCCCCCGGCCTATAAGAGCTATTCGAGCTCACGTCAAGAAAGTCTCCCAAATAGTTTAAGCATTGACACACAGTCAGGGGAGAGCACATCTGACAAAATATATTTTCAACTGTCAATTATACCGACCGGGTATAAGGACATGTCCGCTCATAACCGATGAACGAGTTTTCAACTTCCTTCGATGAAGTTTCAACTACCAACCGGGTATGATTTACTTACAACCGGTAAGTAGTTTTTTCGTATGGTTTTCACATCACTCTTCTAAGTTGTGATGTTTAAAATACCACATAATAGTGTGTTTTCATTATGATATGCTTATAATTCCCAACCGGGATATAAAAATTCCACTCACAACTGGTAAGTGGTTTTTAACTTTAAGTTATGCTTATCATCCCAACCGGGTATGACGTTAGTAAACCTATTCACCCGTTAATGTCGTAAATTCCACTAGACCGATTCTTTGTATTCACGCGAGCTTGTCCTTACTGGCGTTCTTGGTACTTCGTGTTCCTACACAATATGAACATCTCGGTTCATTATTCTTCGGCCTAATAGCCTTCATTCATTCTAAATGAATGAGAAAGTCAAGTTTTCATTTATTTGCAATTAGGTCCCTAAAGTTATTTCTCTTAAACTTTAAGTCCCTAATGCCAGTTTTTCCTTAAATTGAGTCCCGAAACTTTTAAATTTATCAAAGAACCTCAATTTATTCCATTTCACAAAAAGGGGTTTAAATTTCCAAATTTCCAATTTGGTCCCCCAACTTTTCCAAAATTACCATTTTGCCCTTCCTTTACAAAAATGGTAAATTTTAACCCAAAAATTCTAAAATTTCTCAATTGGCCCTCTAGCATTTTTATCATGCCCAATTGACCCTCAATTTTAGAAAATTGCATTTTGGTCCCTCGAATTTTCAAAATTACCTAATTGCCCTAATTTTCCCCCAATTACAACTCTTTAACACAACTGAATTTGTTTTCATCACATTGACCGATCAAACACCTCTAATTGTTGAAATTGAAGTTGAAATTGAGTTTCTCCATGTTCATACAATTCCATAGAACTTTGAATCACAAGTTTTAACGCTGTAATGAGCTCAAACGGAGCTTCGCCGTGAAATAGACTGTAGAGAGAGAAAGTTTTGATTACTCACCGGTGAGGGCACGATGGTTCGAGCTTTCGATTTGGGTAGATAGCTCTCGTCCTGAAGTTCATCCTAGAATTAAGAAGCACATCAATTGATGCCGAATTGAGTTAGAATTTCATCATTGAAATTCTACCGATTCTCTTTCTAGCACGGATTGGAAGTTGCACAGGGGAGCCGAATTGGCTTACCTTTCAGTCCTAATTCGGTCATGGGAGGGCTAAGGAAGTGTTGGGAGGGCTTGGTTTGGCCTGAGGATGGCTCAAAATGGATGATTTCAACTCGGCCAAAACAGGGCAGCTTCGGTCTGCCGGAGCTGCTTCACTGTTCCATCACGCCAGCGCTTCTTCGGCGACCCTCAGAGCAAACGGAGACTACATGCGTGTAGCTGACTTCTCCCCGGTTCTAAAGAACCCAAACTCATCTTCTTTGGCTCAGAAAAGACCCTATATCAGAGTTCTGTTTGAGCTTCACCAGAAAACTATGCAACTGAGAGAGAGTGAGCTTTTCAAGTGTGAAGAGGATGAATGGAGAGGGGGTCTTTATATAGGAAGCTCGGGGACTTCTTGGCCGTCTAATTGGCACCTTTATGATAGGGATTTATGGCTAGAAATGTATTGAACAGAGATGTTTGTTGTCATTTGGAGGAAGAAGATGACACTGTTCCGAACCATACCGGACCCATCCGAACCGGGTTCGAAGCTTAAACCGGCCGGTTCATCCCTCATTCAACTGAGTTTTTCAAATCTAAAAATTTCTAAATTCATCTAAATTCATTTTCTATCAAATGGTGGCCTCAAATCATCAATTTGAATTATTTAGGCCACATAGAAACATGAATTTAGGATTTGGTTCAATAGTGGTTCAAACTGGTCCAAACTAGTTCGAATCCGGTTCACTTGAACCGGTTTGGTTTTCATCCCCAATTCCTTCACAAGCCCATTTCCATGACTTTTGTGACTTCGTAGGTCACTTATGGTTCATAAAATTCTCGGTTTACCATCTCTTTATTGATTTCAGTTCATAAACTGACTCGGTCCTTAAACCGGTTTAATCCAGTTTGGGTATGGTTCACCCAAACGAATCTAGTTTTTCTCTCCCACTTTATTCTAAGGTTTCTTCCCAAGGTTTATAAATCTCTTTGGGTCATAAGGGATCCATAAATTTCCCTATTTGCCCTTTCTCTATCGATTCCGGTTCATGAACTAACTCGGTTCATAAACCGGTTCAATCCAATTGGATCCAGTTCATCTAAACTGGTCTAGTTTTTCTCTTCTAATTTGTCATAATGTTCTTTTCCAAGGTGAACCCTTTGGATCACCTGAGAGTTGTAAATTTCTAAATTGCCCATTTCCTGATAATCGGGTTTGTGAACCGATTCAGTTTTCTCACTTGATTTAACCAGTTCTTTTCCTGGTTTTCCTTAGCTCAAAAGGGCGGGGTTTACATATGAGGTCGTTAGCTTTCCAAGGATACCAAGAACGTCATCGGAGGTGGTTGGACATCGGAGATATTCTATCTAGTATGGAGATCGCCAAAAAAAAGTAGCAACGTGTGGTTGGGAGAGAATTATGATCTCATTCCAGTGAGGGAGCGACCCCATTTTATATGGAGGTGATTTAGACCTCTATGACAATCTAAGCATAGGCTTCTTTATTAATTTTATAGCATGAGGCTCGGGAATTGATTAATTTCCTCTAATAGTGGATTTGAATTGTTGGGTAAAAACAAGGGAACCAAACTTGAACTAGATTAAATCGGACTGAACTGAATGATTGAGGTCATAACCAGACTGAATTAAGGTGAACCAAACTTGAACTAGATTAAATCGGACTGAACTGAGAGAAACTGGTCCGAAGATTCCTTTTTCAAGATGACTAAAAAGGGAAAATTAGTAATTTGAGTACACCACCATTTGAAAAATGAATTTAGAAAATTTTAATTATTAGAGAATTGGTTGAATCGGTAGGCAAATTTAAGTTTTCAGATCAACGAACCCAATTCAATTGAAGCGATCAACAATCCAACCGGGTCAACGAACCGAAATACCAAGTGTCACATCAACATGTGTGACTAATCAGTGAGTAACGCATGGTAAGTGCAACTCGTTAGCCGCTAGGCCAACACTTGGAAGTGTTAACCAAACGGAGAGCGACATGTGGTAGTCGCCAATGGTCAAATTAAGAATTCCACGTTAGTCAGACTAATCAATCAAAGAGTAGCATGTGGCAGTCATCAACAGTCAATTAAAAGAATTTCACGTCAACCTGGTTGATCAAGTAGAGAGCGACACATGGAAACTATGTCAGGTTAGTAAATAGCTAAGACGTTTGAGGAAACTGAATAATCAATGGACAACGTGTGGCAAAGCCATGTCAGAAACCCACAACCAATCCTAAGAGGATAATAATATAGGTCGTCAGATTGGAAACCATACTTATTTAAATCAACCACTCAAAGGATACCACGTGCCGAAGTGTTAACGACCGTTTAATGTTTAGATTCGATCAATTGCCTTCAGATTAATTGACCAATAAGAGGTCACCACGTGTCAAGTCAAACAGTTAAAGAGTGACCTGGATACTGAGTTAGACACCATGTTAACAACCCTAGCCAATCACGGTGCGCCGCGTGGTAGCTTGCACACATACACATAGTATTGTCTTCAACTTTTAGACAACCTGAGTGGAAGAGGAAAGGGAAGATTACATTTAAGCCTTCCGTTCTGGTGAGTAATAATTTGCTCCAACAATGACATTATTATGGGAATTAAGGGTTGGAAGATGGTGGAATTGATAGAGTCGGAAGTACTCGAGCTTCTTATATGAAGAGCCCCTTATCTCTCATCTTATACATACCTCAATTTCTCAAATAGTTCGAACTACTCCATTTCTCGATCACTTGCAAACTAGATATTCGACTTAGGTACTTTTCTCCACATTAGAATGTGATTTTAAGTTTCCAAGAATCCTAAAGAAGTTCTTTACCCGATAGCAGTCCCTCTATAGACCCCGCCCTTTTGAGCTAAGGAAAATCGGGAAGAGAACCGGTCAAACTGAGTGAGAAAACTGAACCGGTTCACAAACCCGATCAATTGTGAATGGGCAATTTAGGAATTTACAACTCCTGGGTGATCCAAAGGGTTCATAATACTATGGAAAAAAACCTTAGGATGAATTGGAAGAGGAAAACTAGACCAGTTTGGATGAACCGGGTCCAACAGGATTGAATCGGTTTATGAACCAAAATTGATAGAGATCAGGCAAAATAGAGGAATTCAACTCCATTGTACTCCAAAGAAATTTAAATCTTGGGAAGGAACCTTAGAATAAAGTGAGAGAGAAAAACCAGGCTGGTTCGGGTGAACCAGACCCGAACCGAGCCGATTTATCAACCGAAATTGATAAAGAGATGATAAATCAGGAATCCTATGGACCTTAAGTGACCTATGGAGTCACAAAAGTCATGGAAATGGACTCGTGAAGGAATTAGGGATGAAAACTAAACCAGTTCAGGTGAATCAGATTCGAATCGGTTTGGACCAGTTTGAACCACTATTGAACTGAATCCTAAATTCATTTTTCTAGGTGGCTTAAATAATTAAAATTGGAGATTTGAGGACATCGTTGGATAGAGAATGAATTTAGAAATTTTTATATTTGAAAAACTCGGTCGAATGGGGGTGAACCGACCGGTTTAAGCTTTGAACCCGGTTTGGACCGGTCCGGTTCGGTTCAGAACAGTGTCATCTTCTTTCTTAGGATGGCATCACTGTTCACTCGCCTAAAAATTGAAGCAGCGCTGACAAAGAAGAAAATTTTCCATTCGGTACGTTTTCGGTTATAAATGACTGTTATAAAGGTGCCAACGGGTCCCCGAGCTCCCTATATAAAGAGCCCCTCCCCATTAATCCTCTCCACACCTGAAAACTCCATTCTCTCTCAACTGCTCCATTTTTTGATGAAGCTCGAACTAGAGCTCTGATATGGGGTCTCTTCTGAGCCAAATGAGGTGAGGTCAGGTTCTTTAGAACCGGGGAGAAGTCAACTACACGCTTGTAGTCTCCGTTTGCTCCGAGGGTCGCCAGAGAAATGTTGGCGTGATGAAATAGTGAAGTAGCTCCGACAGACCGAAGCTGCCCTGTTTCGACCGAGTTGAAATCGGCCATTACGAGCCCTCCTCAAGCCAAAACAAGCCCTCCCACCACTTCCTCGGCCCTCCCACGACCGAATTAGGACTGAAATGTAAGCTAATTCGACTCCATTTTTGCAATTTCTGACCGGTGCTAGAGAGAGAATTGGCAGAATTTCAATGATGAAATTCTAAGATTCTTGATTCTAGAATGAACCTTAGGATGAGAGCTATCTGTCCAGATCAAAAGCTCGCACCGTCTTGCCCTCACCGGTGAGTAATCGAAGCTTTCTCTCTCTATAGTCTATTTTCTGGCGAAGCTCTGTTTGAGTTCGTTCAGCGTTAAAACTCATTATTCAAAGTTGTATGGAATCGTATGAACATGGAGAAACTTAATTTCAACAATTAGAGGTGTTTGATTGGTCAATTTGATGAAATCAAATTCAGCTGTGTTAAAGAGTTGGAATTGGGGGAAAAATTGGGGATTTTTGAAAATTCAAGGGACCAAAATGTAATTTCCTAAAGCTGAGGGTCAATTAGGCATGATAAAAATGTTAGAGGGCCAATTGAGGAATTTTAGAATTTTTGGGGTGAAACTTACCATTTTTGTAAAGGAAGGGCAAAATGGTAATTTAGGAAAAGTTGGGGGACCAAATTGGATATTAGGAAATCTAAACCCCTTTTTGTGAAATGGAATAAATTGAGGTTCTATGATAAATTTTAAAAGTTTCGGGACTCAATTTGAGGAAAAACCGGCATTAGGGACTTAAAGTTAAAGAGAAATAACTTTAGGGACCTAATTGCAAATAAATGTAAGTTTGACTTTCTCATTCATTTGGAATGAATGAAGGCTATTAGGCCAAAGGATAATGAACTGAGATGTTCATATCGTGTAGGAACACGAAGTACCGGGAACACCAGCAAGGACAAGCTCGAGTGAATACAAAGAACCGGTCTAGTGGAATTCACGGTATTAAAGGGTGAGTGGGTTTAATAACGTCATACCTGGTTGGGATGATAAGCACAACTTAAAGTTAAAAATCACTTACTAGTTGTGAGTGGAATTTTATATCATACTCGATTAGGGATGATAAGCACATCGAATTAAAAACTCACTGCTGCATGGTATTTTAAACATCACGACTTAGAGTAGTGATGTAGAAACCATACGGAAAAACTACTTACCGGTTGTAAGTAGATCATACCCGGTTGGTATGATGAAAATTCCTTGAAGGAAGTTGAAAACCCGTTCATCGGTTATGAACGGAGATGTCCTTATATTAGACCGGTATAATGGATAGTGAAAACTTATTTTAGTTGGAAGTGTTATCCCCTGACTGTGTGCTAATGCTTAAACAATTTGGGAGACCTTCTCGACGGGAGCTCGAATAGCTCTTATAGGCCGGGGGCCTCGGTTTTTGGAACTTGGGGGCTATTATGCTCGGTTTTTAAAATTCTCGAATAGTGGGCCATAGGCCAATGGGCACGAGCAGGAGCTCGTAAATGAACATAATATATGTGCCATAAATCTTTAATGAGAGAATTGTATGGTCATGGTACTAAGGCTGGTCCGACATCCTCAGTCAATTAGCAGCAGTGCAACATGACCTATCTTTGGACCAGTTAAGATAAACAGCTGCAGGTTGAGTTGAAAGTCGGGACTGTTGGACTAATGACACCATAGATTATATGGCATAATAAGAAAACATTGTTTGTGCATGCACTATAAGTACAGAATCATCAAGACGCCCATGAGGGGTAGTGATGCGTCCTAAGGGCCCTAGATGGCTCGATGAATATAAGGGCAGTTTGTCGTTCCAGGTGACCGAGCGAAATTTGGAGTAGCACCACGCGCATGAAACCAGGGTGGGGACGGGATGAGGTCTCTATCCTCATAACAGACACGCAGAATTTATTCCAGGAATGAGGGTCAGATGCCGCGAACATCCACTCATTCTCAGGGTAGAAGTGGACGTACTTCTATCCGGGTGGTCGGTAAAGTCGCTCCGAAGCTACAAGTGGGTTCAGTGGACGTACTAACTTGCGAATGTGTGTTTAACTTTCATGATGTAGGATGTGTGTTGGGTGATGACACACTATGATTAAATAAGGAAATGATGATAAAACCCGATATTTTGAATGAAGGGATTTTTGAAAGAGAGTAGTCTGGCACACTTCAATAATAAATATTTTTTTAAAAGTTCAAACTTTTGAAAACCCATTCATTGAGTAGTTGTACTCACCTCCTCCCTTATATCCCTTTCAGAAGATTTTGGAAAGCTTACCTTTAAAGACCATCAACTAAGAGGCCTATAAGACATGTATGTAAAATTTAAAATTTCATGCAGTTTTGATTATGCTATTCCAGGAAATGATACAGGTTTAAAGGACGCTTTACTCTTTATGATTTATAATAAGGGGAAACCCTTTAATAAACTGGGAGAGTGGCAGGTTGATCACGGGGATCCGACCAAATAGGGTCGGGGCGTGACACTCTCTTTAGCCCGAGGGTGGCTAGAGATGCTTTGGAAAGCTCGAACAGTGCCTCGACCTCAACCACTAACTACACCCAAATCACTTTGAGCTGAAATCGAGCTACCCATGACAACCAATGATCGAGCCAAGACTCACAAATCATGCTTAGTCGAGCCCACATCTTTCCTGCACTTTTATGGTAAGTCCCTACCGTCATCGTTCACTGAAATTTCTGAATTTAAGTACAATTTTACTGAATTTCTATCTACCTGAACTCTGATAGCTCAAACCACCAGTTAAGGTGCCACTTAATCCTAGAAGGATCTCATAGATGAGAGTTAGTTTCTCATACTAAGAGCTTCGAGCGTCGTGCCCATATCAGTAAAAAAATTGAAGCTTTCTCTAAAAATGTTTTCCACCAAAGCTCAATTTTCCATCATTTCTAGGCCAAATTGGATTATTCAAATTTTAGAATGATAAAAAATAAGGAAGACTATCAGTACCATGATAGGACTAAATTAATAACGTTTAAGATATGTTTTATGGAGAACAAAGTTTCAGGGACTAAATTATAATTTTTGGGAAGTTTGAGTACTAAATAAAAAATATTGATAAGTTAAGGACCCGAATGGAAATAAGGAGAAGGTTAAGGACTTGAAGGAAATATCTAAGAAACTTAAGAACCTAATTAGAAATAAGGTATAACTTAGGAATTTATACGTAAATAATGAAAAATATAGGGTATTAAGTGTGATTACTTTATGTGATAGAACTTAATTGTTCGATTTATTATAGCAACCATTCACCTACAAGTATGTGTAAGGAAAGGCACCAAGGATCGAAAATTACCCAAGATGAACAAGTCATGAAACATGAGTGAGTGGGATTTCTAGCATCGAGTTAATTTAGGTCGATGATGTGTATTACTTGTACCTCATGATAGCATTAGCTGCTTAAAAACCCTTCAATGGAATATATTTCCTCTTGATAGCATGAACTACGCTAAAAATATTTTCGGAATATATTCTTGATAAAAACATGAATCCTGCTTATAAATTTACATTTGGAAATAGATAGTTGTGAAAACTATTTTCGGGAAATGGGTCGAGCTCATGGTCGATAGAATTGGGATAGATCCATATTTTTTTAAAAGTGGGCCCAAGGCTAGCAATTTCAAAAGAAGTGGATCTAAGGCCATGTTTTAGAAAATACTCGTGAAAGTGAGCCAAATCTTTTGTGAATTGTGAGCCAAATCTTTTGTGAATTGTGAGCCAAATCTCGATAATAAAACATTTAACAAGTGGTTTTATTTTAAATGTGTAAACCCCGCACATTTGAGTTAAGTAAAACTGGGAAAAGAACTGGTCAAACCGAGTAAGAAAACCAAGCCGGTTTACATTTGAGAACATGCAATATGGAAATTTACAACTTTCGGGTGATCTAAAGGGTTCATTAAACCTTGGAAAAGAAATTTAAGAAACTTTACAAAATAAAAACCAAATTGGTTAAGGTGAACTAGATTTTATAAGAACTTCAAAGTTAAACGTGCTTGCTTGATAGTAGTGTGAGGATGGGTGACGGAAGTATGAATTTTTTTTGTAACCCGAAATTTCGGTCAAAAATTTTTATGTACGCCTTATCATAATTAACCATAAATTAATATATATATTTAATTAATGTAATTAATACCAATAATTTAATACCTAAATTAAATTATTGGAATTAATACAAATAATTTAATACCGAAATTAAATTATTGGAATTAATACCAATAATTTATGGCAATATTAATACTAGTAATAAATCTCGCCCATTTAATACACGGGTTTTACGCCTATATAAAGAGATCATCCCTATTTCATTCTCCTCACATCTGAACACCTTTTTCTCTCTACTGCTCCATTTCCCGGTGAAGCTTAAACCAGAGCTTCGACTTCAACATTTTTCTTAACCTCAAAAGGAGAGGTCGGACTCTTTAGCATCATGGAGAAAATAGTTATTTGGTACCAAACTCCAGTCAATTCGAGAATCGTTGGAGAAGCCCCGACATGATGGAATAGTGAAGCAGCTCCAGCGAACCGAAGTTGCCCTATTTTAGCCAAACTGAAATCAGCCATTTCAAGCCCTCCTCAAGCCAAACCAAGCCTTCCCAACACTTCCTCAGCCCTCCCACGGTCGAATTAGGACCGAAAGGTAAGCCAATTCGGCTCCCCTTTATAATTTTCGATCGGTGCTAGAGAGAGAGTCGACTGAATTTCAATGACAAAATTCTAATCCAATTTTGCATCAATTGATGCAATTCTTGATTCTAGGATGAACCTCAAGACAAGACCTATCTGCTCAGATCAAAAGCTCGGACTGCCGTGCCTTCACCGGTGAGAAATCGAAACTTTCTCTCTCTACAGTCTGTTTTCCGGCGAAGCTCCGTTTGAGCTCGTTCCAGCGTTAAAATCTACGATTCAAAGTTTCTTAGAATTGTATGAACATGCAGGAACTCAATTTCAACTCCAATTTCAATAATTAGAAGTGTTTGATCGGTCAATTTGATGAAATCAAATTCGGTAGTGTTGAAGAGTTGAAATTGGTGGAAATTTTTGGGGATTTTCGAAATTCAAAGGGCCAAAATACAATTTTATGAAATTGAGGGTCAATTGGGCATGAAAATAATGTTGGAGGACCAATTGAGGAATTTTGGAATTTTTGGGGCAAAACTTACCATTTTTGTAAAAGAAGGGCAAAATGGTAATTTTGGAAAAATTGGGTGACCAAATTGGAAATATGGGAAATTAAACCCCTTTTTGGTGAAATTGAATAAATTGAGGTCCCAAGATAAATTTTAAAAGTTACGTGACTCAATTTGAGAAAAAACCGACATTAGGAACTTAAAGTTAATGAGAAATAACTTTAGGGACCTAATTGCAAATAACTAAAAATTTGGGTTTTCTCATTCATTGGAAATGAATGAAGGTTGTTATGCCGAGTAATAATGAAAAAGGTTGTTCATATCGTGTAGGAACACGAAGTACTGGGAATGCCAGCAAGGACAAGCTCGCGTGAATACCAAGAACCGGTCTAGTGGAATTCACGCCATTAACGGGTGAGGGGGTTTACTAACATCATACCCGGTTGGGATGATGAGCACAACTTAAAGATAAAAACCACTTACCGGTTGGGAGTGAAAATTTTATATCATACCTATTAGGGGATGATAAGTAACTCAGTATAAAAACCCACTGTTTAGTGGTATTTTAATCATCACCACTTAGAGAAAGTGATGTGAAAATTATGTAAAAAAAACTACTTACCGGTTGTAAGTAGATCATACCCGGTTGGTATGATGAGACTTCCTTGAAGGAAGTTGAAAACTCGTTCATCGGTTATGAACAGAGATGTCCTTATACCGGTTGGTATAATGGACAATGAAACCCTATTTTGTCAGAAGTGTTCTCCCCTGACTGTGTGCCAATGCTTAAACTATTTGGGAGACCTTCTTGACGGGAGCTCGAATAGCTCTTATAGTCCGGGGGCCTCGATTTTGGAACTTGAGGGCTAGAATGCCCAGTTTTTTTTTTTAAATCTCGTAAAGTTGGCCCAAGGCCAATTTGCACGAGCAAGAGCTCGTAAACGAATATGATATATGTGCCATAAAACTTAATAAGTGAATTGTTTGGCCATGGTACCAAGATAGGACCGCATGCTCAGTCAACTAGCAGTAGTGCGACATGACAGGTCGACGGACTAGTCAAGACAAACAGCTGCGAGTTGAGTTGAGAGTTGGGGTCGTTGGACCAGTGGCACCACAAATTACATGGCAATATAAGAAAACATTGTTTGTGCATGCACTGTGAGTACGAGATCATGAAGATGCCCATGAGGGGTAGTGATGCGTCCTAAGGGCACTGGACGACCTGGTGGCTATAAGGGCAATTCGTCGTTCTAGGTGTTTGTGCGAAATCTGGAGTAGCACTAAGCGCATGAGACCGGGGTGGGGACAGAATGAGGTCTCTGTCCTCATACAGACACGAAGAAGTGATTTTAGGATTGTGGGTCGGATGTCACGTGCATCCACTCATTCCCAAGGTAGAAGTGGTTGTATTTCTATCCGGGTGGCAGGAAAAATCGCTCCGAAGCCACTAGCGGGTTCAGTAGTGATACTGACTTGCGAATGTGTGTAACCTTCATGATGAAGGATGTGTGTTGGGTGATTATACACTGGTAACTAAGAAATAATGGAAAAACCCAAAATTTTAAATGAATGAATTTTTTTGAAAGAAAGGAGTCTGGCACACTCCATATAAATATTTTTTTTAAAAGTTAAAAGTAGACTTTTGAAAACCCATACACTAAGTAGTCGTACTCACCCCCTCCCTTATATCCCTTTCTGGAAATCTCGGAAAGCCTACCTTGAAAGACCATCAACTAAGATGTCTGTAAGACAGGTATGTAAAGTTTAAAATTTCATGCAGTTTTGATTATGCTATTTCAGGAAATGGTGCAGGTTTAAAGGACGCCTTACTCTTTACGGATTATAATAAGGGCAAACCCTTTAATAAACCGGGAGAGTGGCGGGTTGTTCACGGGGATCCGACCAAACCGGGTCGGGGCGTGACAAAATGAGTCATGCCTAGTAATTACTAATGAGCTAGAAGCAAGTTTCATCTTGTAGGGTTGATAGTACAAAGATGATGATCATAAGCTAAGACACCTTACTTGTGTTTGATCATAAGACGAGATCATGAGATGCCTAGTATGGATTTGTAATGATGTTGAGGACTATTGGACAACAAAACTAGATTAATGAAAGATAAAGTTTGTCTAGTATGTAGATGACTTGAGTTATGTGTGCATTAAACCTGGTGAAGGAAAAATATTCCATCCTTAATAGTAGACAACCCAATCGATATGTCTATAGTAGGACAATGGTGCTCACACAGACGGTCTAACATGGATACATTGATCCATACAAACGTGTGGTCGAGGTTGTAGACTTGTACTAGGGTGGTTAGTAAAGTCACTACAAATCACAAGTGGAAGAGATGCGATTTATGTTGTGTAAATGCGTGATCCTTCCATTATTGAATGAATGTGTGATATGTGATTGACTAGTACAAGCCCATGAATTGAAACTTAACTCATTTCTATGATTAAACTCTGTAAAATATTTCATAAAATATCTCTTATAAATATTTAGAATATATATTGAATCGTAATGTCATAATTTCACTCAATCCTACTCATTTAGTTATTAACTTACCACTCCGTTATCCCTTTCAATCAGTAGAATAATAAAGAGAATCCTAGAAGCCAACCTACTAGCATGGTATGGTTTTTACCTTTGTAAATTTATATTTAGTATATATTATGTTTTGACATGTATTTTCATAAAAAAAATTGGAAAGAATACTAATAAAATGGTGATATTTTAAGTTTTACATATGTCGAAACTACGATACTAATGTACCAAATATTGTAATATCAGAAGATGTGGCGGATTGTTTATAGTTTTCAACCAAGTAAACCTAGTCGAACATGATACTTGTTGTCAGTTTTCACACTTACTAAACTTTAAGCTCAGTAGAAAAAAAACGAAAATGTGGCGAATTGTTTACATTAAAAGTATGGTGATATTTCTATATTTTAACACAAATCATCAACTAAACAAAATAAACAAAAGCTAACCCATCTGAAGTCTATAACTTTCCTCACGTCGCCTCACTTTTGAATGATCATCAACAATTATGTGTCAAAAGAAACATGGACAAATCATAATTGTATATTCACCATCAATTATAATTGATATTTAGTTAATAACACCTAATCTTGTTGCAAACATCTTATTTGGAAGTGTTACAATTTGATCATTTATTAACTTTCCTTAATATCAAAATTGGACATTAAGTGCTAAAAATTTAAATGTAAAACTTAAATACCAAAAGCTATAGATGACATATTAAGGGGATGCGTTCCTATATTTTTAAAATTAAATTTTGTGTTTTATATATTTAAAAAAGTAAATAATAAAAAATCCTAATGGATGAGACGAAAATATTACTTTTTTTCAAACTTTATGATTAAAAATATCATTTTCAACCATTTATAATTAAAAAATTGCATTCCAAAATATATGACTAAAGTGCCAAAAATTCATATATAATATATATGTTCTAATCTTATAATTTTATGGGATGTCTCCTAACATAATACCCTATATTTAACACTTATTGGCGGACCAAAATTACATTGACAGCCATGTCTTATCATTTTTTTTCTTTTTTGGGTGGAAAATATCGCTAGACATTTATATTGGACGAAGATGGAGCTGATATGATCATCACCTATAGCAAGTGCGTTCTAATTGGAATCTTTTTTTTGTCGTTTGGTTATATTTCTAGCATGTTGCGTGGTTCCACTTTCTCCACTGTCTCTCTTACTTCACCCATCTCCCTACAAAAGTTGTTCGTTCGCACGTACCCAATATCTTTCCGAGCTTTCTAGCAAAAAAAAAAAAGAATGACATTTCGATCAACGGGGATGGGACTTTGGTGCAGTTTGTCTTACCTTGGCCATGAAATAAGGAGATACATCCTAAGTTCGAGTTTCACTAGTTTGTTCTAACCCAAAAAATAGGATCTTTAGTGTGGTATCATATAAGGATGGATCTAGGGGAGGCATCATCCCTTGCTAAATAAAAAAAAACATTATTTTTTTTATGTATATGTCACTTATTTTTTTATCTTTTTTATGTATTATATTATGTGACTAAGTTCAACATAATTGCATTATATCTTATGTGCTTCCTATTTTTCATATTTGTGACATCACTATCCTATGATTCAAAACGATTACTTAATCATATATTTTTATTATTTTTTACGCTTTAGTTTTACATGTTTCAATATGAGAATTGAAGTCCTATCTCAAGATTTTATAGCATGTTGGTGACATTAAAATAAGATTCTAATATTCTATTAACTCAAAAAAATTAAAATAAGTTAAATTTATAGAATATATAGCGTAAATATCCCAATATAATAGTCTTGTCTTGAGTTTCAACAACTTACATGAATGTCATGAATATCATGCATTATTGATTCCATATGTTCCACCCATTAATGATCCATTCCTCTTTATTCCCTTATATAATTGTTGATGGATTCCTCATGAAACTAATTAAACAAGGAAGATGAGAACCCTGTTCTTGTACTTTTCTCAAGTCTTGTTTCATCATTTTTTGAGAATAAATTTGACACATCCCAAGAGAACCATATTAGATTTAGGAATGGCTCAGGCATGACAAGAAAAATCAGTGGCCCATCTGCGGTTTGTATTTCCCTAGTGACAACATCTTTCCCACGTTGTTAATACCAAGCGCATATAGAGAAAATTAGAATAAAAATACATACATCATCTAGTCTAAAGAAGAAATAAGGGATGAATACTTAAAAGTTTGGAAAAAGGCTCACTTAGGTTTTAATATTTAAAAAAAAATCTTTTTCCAGTCATAAAATTTAGGATGTTATCATGTTTAAAATCTTTTTTAGAGATAAATTATTTTTTTTAATATTAACTTTTAAAATATACAAAATTGTAACACCAAATAAGCTACTATCAACCATTACGTGCCATGGCAAAAAAAAAAAAAAACATTAGTGCCCATTGATTTCACGGACCAATTATTGCATGATATCTAATGGGTGTAGTGTGATCTCTTTCTTACAATTCTAAAGAATTTTTGTGGATATTTACACTCCAAATTTGGGAGATTTACAATTTTTTTTGTAATTTTTGCTACTTGGTTTTCATATATTTGAATATGGTTTTTAGTCATATATGTTTGAAAAACTATTACCTTCATTTACTCCTTATGAACACAACTTTTTAAAATGTATGTTTTGGATCTTATCTATAAAAATGTATATTTTTATTAGATATGTAAAATTAAAATATTTATTTTAAAAATATAAGTGTAATTTCTTCAAATATATACATGTATGAAAAATTATTTTTAAAAATATAAATTCTACTATAAAAATTCAAAAATATATTATAGCTAATCTCGTACCAAAAAATTCTATGTAGACATATTTTTTTTAGTTGAATTATCTATCTTCAAAAACTAGCTTTATATATTTATTATTTTTTCCAAAACCCCACATGTTTTTATAGCTCTTCCAATCTTTATATCATGTTTAATATCATATTTAAATCTTATGTTAATTATCTTTAATAACATGTTGTACTCATACATTAAAACAAATGACATTCACATGTCAAAGCTAGGAGACAAATATTTAGAATTGAAATAAACATGAATTTGAACAAATGCGTAGGATTTTAGGGTGCCCATCTTTATAATTACTATAGACATGTTAAATTTACTATAAAATATTTAGCCTTCTCATAGTCTAACTCAAGATCTTAGAACTATAATGAGATATCAAATAATCTCATATTACTAAAAAAACAACGAACTTGGAATTTATATATACATACAAAGCGTTCATTTATTGAGTTTATAACCCAAGAACCAAATAAATTTATATTTAAACTCAAACCACCCACTTGGTCAATAGATGGCTCACGACAGATAAGATAATGACTTTGTGATCGAAGAAAAAGAAATGAAACTTAATGAAAGAGAACAAATTACGGCTTCTATTTGCCGAAAGAAAAAGAAAGAACAAAGACAGAGACAATAAATCAACATCTTTCCTCGGATTATATTCTTGTTTTAATATAATAATTTTATCATAAGATGCTATGATAATTTAAAATATTATTATATGGTAAAAAAGTGATGTACTCATCTATTATAGAATTTTACATAATAATAGATTTATTTGACTTATTGAACCGATTTTACTCGCCTTACAAGTAGTGGCTAAATGGTTTGTGTAAGCCATGTTATTAAGTGGAAAGCTCTTCCATTAGTGATGAATACTGTATTTTTTTATCATTGTAGAGTTTGTTATCGCCTATTTTTAACGGAGATATGGCAATTTGATGTCTCTTTATAATGCTAAAAGGTTCTTAAATTTTATTCCACTTCTCGTCTACTTTTAAGTATCAACATGGCAAATTGATATCTTTTTATTATGTTCCCGATCTATAGAGATTAGATCCATTGATTATGGTGTCTGCTCATATAGGACGGGTCATTGACTAGTGGTAATTAATTAGACATTTTAAATTTAAAGATAATATATGGAAATAACAATAATTCATCGTGTGCAAGAATGGAGGGGTAGGCCATCTCTTTCGATAATTCATGTATAGATGATAAATATATCCCTACTAGACATATCTCAAATACGGATACATGACCAAAGTGTTTGGTCCTTACATATACACACTATAGATAAAATTTTCGAATTCTAAATCCAAAATATAAAAGTATAAAATGTTTATAAATATGATTATTAATAAGTAATTAAATAAATTATATATAAACTCATATATCTATATATTAATGATAATATAAAAATAAATAATAAGAGAAAACACATATAAAATAACCTAATTAAGATTATATAATATATACATATATTATAATATTTTACCATTTTTTTCTCAATATTAGTATATTTATTACTTACTCCAAACTCGTATGTAGTTCATAAATATTGAGATTATATCAAATAAGTGAGTGGATGATAAATGTTTGGTGAGTAGATTATATATTTGAGAATCAATGCCAATAAAACGAATATTAATAATACTACAACTGATTTGTTCACGGATAAATTGATAGGCGATCTCAATGTATTTGTTGCGAGAATGAAAAACAAGATTCGTCGTTAGGTAGATAGCTGATAAATTATCACACCAGAGTTTAGGAGAATTGGAAAGTGGTAGATTAAGTTTTTGGAGAAAAATCGGATCCAAATAAGTTCAATTGTTGTATTACCAAAATTCTTATATTCGGCTTATTTACTAGAACGCGCGACAGTGCCTTACTTCTTATAACTCCAGTAAATAAGATTGCGAAAAGGAAAAATAGCATATTCACCGATAGAACAACGATTATGAGAATTCTCAACTCAATCGATATCAGAGAAAGAATGTAGAGTTATAGTGGAGTGACACCAAATGGTAATACTAAGATAAATAGTTTATGTTAGCAGATTATGCGTTTGAGAGCAATCCAATGAATATCGGTGGGTTGATGCATAAATTGACATGCCTAATACACGGTGTAGGAAAGGTCAAGACGAGTGATGGTGAGATAATGAAGGGAACCTACAATCTGACGATATTGTGTGGGATCCGAAAGAGGTATAACATCCTTGAGTGAGAGTCGTGATCTAGAAGCAATAATCATATATACAGACTTAAAATTATCCATAATAGATTTATATAACAAATCTTGAATGTACTTAGATTGAGTTAGATAAATACTATGAGCATTATTGTAGAATTTAATACTAAGGAAATGATGGAGGTATCCTAGCTCTTTGATGGAAAATTAACGTTGTAGAGCATGTAGAGTGGAGTTAGGAGGGGCACTGAGAGATATAGTCATAATGGTATCATCAACATAGATAAGTAAAATATAATAAATGTGGATGTATAATAGATGAAAAGAGAGATATCTACAATAAAACCATGAAATCTCAATTGAGTGAGGAAAGAGTTAAGGTGCATAAACTAAGCGTGGCGTGCCTACTTGAGACCATAAAGAGATTTATGAAGTCGATAGATATAATGAGGAAAAAGAGAGTCAATGGAACATGGTGATTATTGCATGTAGACTTCTTGAGCAAGATGGACTTGAATAAATACATTATTGACATCTAATTGACGAATAGGCCAATAAAGTGAAACATCAATAGAAAGAACCACTTGAATGGTAACCGACTTAATAACATGTCTAAAGTTCTCATCATAATCAAGTACATGTTGCTGGTAAAATCCTTTGACAATGAGACGAGCAATTGAACCATTAGGATTTTTTTTATTTTGTAGACCTACTTGAAACCGACAATGGGTCGACCAGGAGGTACATTAATCAAATACCATGTGTGATTGTGGAGAAGGAAAGATAATTCTTCTTGCATGACATGCATCTAAGGGGCATGACGACAAACTTGTGCATAAGTGCGAGGTTCTTGTGGAGTGACAAGAAATACAGAAGGGTCAATAGTAAAATATCATGGAGGCAGAGAGCTATCTTACGAGCAAGTGACCATACAGGAGGCGCCACAATAGGGTGTTGGTTGGTAGGAAAGATAACTAGAGAAAGAGTGTCAATGTGTAGTGAGAGAAGGGAGAGGTGCTATATCTGAGTTTAAAACTAGAGTCAGGATGAGATAGAGGACTAGGAGGAGAACGTTAGAGCGCTTCATGGAAGCGGAGGGAGGCGTACTGTCTATTGAGAAGGGAAATACTGTTTCGTTAAAAATAATAGTGCGACAAATGAAGATGCGATTAGTACGAGTATACAAAATGTGTACACGTAATAATGAGAAAGATAGCCAAGAAAAGTACAAGGAACAGATTGGGGCTAAAGTTTGTGAGACAAGTAGGGACAAAGGTAGGGAAAATATAGGCACCCAAACACACACAGATTTATAATTAAGAGTGGTATGATGAAGTACCTTATAAGGAGAACAAAACCGCATGGACTGAGTAGGAAGGCATTTAATTAGATAAACAAATGTATCAAAGGTAAAATCCTAAAAGTTTGATAGAGCATGAGAATAAATTAAGAAAGTGAGTTTCATGTTAACAATATGATGATTTTTTCACTTAACTGATCCATTTTGTAGGGGCATGTGTGGGCATGAGAGACAATGACGAATGTCGGCAAGCTGAAATTTAGACTGAAAGGAGGCAAAAATAACTTTCTTGGCACTATCTAATTGGAGAAATTTAATTTTGCAGTCGAGCAAATTTTCAACTTGTAAATGAAATACTTAAAAAACAAATAAAATATGTGAATACTTTTTCATGAAAAATAACTATAAGAACTTACTATATTTATCAAGGAAATGATCATAGTAAATATGACTTATGTGGGATATAACATGAGTGGGTTCCCATATATCTGTATGAATTAGCTCAATAGAATTAGTGTTGACATGATGAGATAAATGTAAATAATGATGAGAGATTTTTCCACAAGAATATGAATTACATATTGATAAAGATGAGATAGCTTTAATTGATAAATGTTTAGAAAACACACTAATGCCATTAGGAAAACTGAGATTTCCTAAATGCTGATGCTATAATAAAATACGTTTAGTACGACTTACATAATCAACTAGAGATAAGGTAAAACAATTACGACTTGTATGAAAACAATACAATCATCCCTTGTGACTTTGGTGCAATAGCTATTGGTAAGAAACAAAATTTTTGATAAGGAAGTGAGTATGGTGAAATTCAAAATAGCAAATATTATTTTTGGTAAATTTGGAGGTATATAGTAAATTAAGGGAAAGTTGAGGAAAATAGTAGATATTGTTGAGATAAAATGGATGAGTAAAAGATCTAAAATAAGTAGATAGGAAGGTTAAAATAGGTAAAATTTTCCATCACCAATTAGTTGATTCTTAGTGTCTCATTCTCATGAATAGATATATGAGATAAATTATTAGTGATATGAGTGGTGGCTACTCAATCAACATACCATTTAAGATAATCCCGATTACCTTTATTGCTATAAGTAGAGAGAACAACGAGTAATTAGAGAGAGAGTTTTAAATTTATAGGGAAATACAATAATAAGTTGAATGTTCATTTTTAACATAAAGTTGACAGATGGGCTCAAGAGGCAGAGAAGTGGGTCGAATGGTCTATTGTCCTGCGATGCCAAAGGAAGTGTGTTGATTAAAACTCGTATTACGTGAATTAAATTATTGACGTGAGCTCAATCTATAATATCTTGGGGTAGATCTAGACTCATAATGATAGTGAGGCCTAAACCAATTTGAAGTCGCCATCGCTCCACATGTGAATTGTCATTTGTGTCTATTATTTGATTAGGTTTGA
The DNA here is from genome assembly GCA_030064435.1 of Trapa incisa. NCBI lineage: Eukaryota > Viridiplantae > Streptophyta > Magnoliopsida > Myrtales > Lythraceae > Trapa > Trapa incisa. The sequence continues at coordinate 9,559,793 of CM057775.1, read as the reverse complement.
GAGAAAATCCAGGGTGAGATGTGGAGGAACGATCAAAGTGTCCAGGGTGCGCGGTGACAAGAGTGGGGAGAAGGCTAGGGAGAGGGACGGTAGTGTTGTAGCCATATTTTTTAACACACCGACTTATATTGGCTTGTTTGATTCCGAGCCTACATGCCAACTGTGTGGATTAATGGGCCACATGGCCAACCATTGTCCATCATACAAGCTCAAGCCCTTCACACCTCAGGCTCACCCCTCTTACAATTCGGAGAGCACCCCCCATTAACTCGATTGGTATATTGATTCCGGTGCTACCACACATATCACTAACACCTTATCTCACATGTCTATTCAGGACGATCCTACCCTTCCTGAGTATCTAATGATCGAGGATGGGACATGTTTACCAATTTTATCCTCTGGTTCTGTTTATCTTCACCCTCCACCTTATAAATTTCTTCTCAATCGTATTTATTATGTTCTCTAGATTTCCTTAAATCTTCTCTCTTTCTCTCAATTTACTCGAGATAACCCATGTTATTTTGAATTTTATTCTACATATTTTCTTATAAAAAATCTATTCTCTCATCAGGAGTTGCTGTGAGGGAGTCGTAAGGACGGACTCTACTATATTCACACAAATCGTACATCTTCTCCTGTTTTTCCTGCTACTTATGTCAGTCATATTGCGTCTGTTTCTATTTGGTATCAATGTTTGGGACATCCTGCTTTTCCCATTTTTAGTAATGTGCTTTCTAAACATCTCTCTATGAAAAATATATCCTCGTTGCCATTATGTGAATCTTATTCTTGTGATAAAATTATTCAGCAACCATTTCCTCTCACCCATCATAAGAGTCTCACTCGACTTGAGCTAATTCATACCGATATATGGGGACCCACTCCCATTCTCTCTCACACGGGTCATACTATGTACACTTTCTTGATGATTATAGTAAGTTTTCTTGGTTTTACATTCTGAAGTACTGTTCTAACATTATCTCTATTTTTTGAGCATTTTGTTTGCAAGTTGAAAATCAACTTAATTTCAAAATCAAATACTTACAATCTAATGGGGCTAAAGAATTTGTCCAAATCTTTCCAGTTAGAATTGCAGGCTGCAGAAATCTCTCACCATATCTCATGTCCTCATACGCCTCAACAAAATGGTTCTGCTGAGCATAAGCATCGCCACATAGTCGACATGGGCCTTACTCTCCTAAGTCATTCTCATGCTCCTGTTAAATACTGGGATTTTGCCTTTGAGATAGCTGTATATCTCATCAACCGTCTTCCTACTCGTTCTCTTGGGTTTCGTTTACCTATTCATGTCCTCACCCATACTCTTCCTCATTATAAATCTCTTCGTGTTTTTGGTTGTCTTTGTTTTCCATACCTTCATCCTTATCTTTCACACAAATTATAACCCCACTCTTCGCCTTGTATTTTTCTCGGATATCCCTCTAATTATGTAGGTTACCGAGTTCTTGATCCTCGAACTGGTCGCATTTTTATTTCTCATACCATCCACTTTAATGAGTCTATCTTCCCCTTCTCTCATGATCGTCCGCCCCCAACTACCCCCATCCAGCACTCTATCACTACTCTCTCAATTCCCTCCCCTATCCCAACACCGTCATTGGACTCAGGTATGGTTCCTCATTCTCCTTTGAATATACATGAGACTTCTTCACAGGCCTCTCCTACGGGTTCGCCTACTCCTCCTCTGTCGGTTCCCCGCATGGTCACTCGCTCTTAGGATGGCTCTCTTCCTCCCCAACACTTTACTATCAACCCCTCCTTGTTTGTGGCACATGAACCTCACACCTTTGCTCAAGCTCATCATGACCCTCTTTGGATGGACACCATGAAAGCTAAACTCTCTGCACTTCTTCACAAACATACATGGGATTTGGTTCCAACCCCTCTTGTTCATCCTATTATTGGCCATAAATGGGCTTATAAGATTAAGGAAAATCCTGATGGTACCATTTCTCGACATAAGGCTCAACTCATTGCCAAAGGTTTCTCCCAACAACCGGGTCTGGATTATAATGCCACCTTCAGCCCAATCATCAAATTTGCCACCATTCGAGTCATCCTCTCCATTGTAGTCTTTTCAAATTGGCTTATCGGTTAATTAGACGTAAATAATGCTTTTCAGCATGGTCACCTTACCGAGAAAGTCTACATGTTTCAACCACCCGAGTTCTCTGACCCTGTTTATCCTCCTCATGTGTGTCGACTTCGGCGATCACTCTATGGACTCAAACAAGCTCCTCATGCCTAGTTCCTCCGCCTCAGCTCATTTCTTCAAACTCTGGGTTTTTTGTGGGTCCATTGCTGATAGCTCTCTCTTCATTTATCACACTTGTAAACCCCACACATTTGAGTTAAGGAAAATTGGGAAAAGAACCGGTCAAACCGAATAAAAAAACCAAACTGGTTTACATTGGGAATAAGCAATATGAAAATTTACAACTTTCGGTTGATCCAAAGTATTTATTAAACATTGGAAAAGAAACTTAAGACAAACTAGAAAATAAAAACCAAATTGGTTCAGGTGAACTAGATTTCATAAGAACTTCAAAGTTAAGCGTGCTTACTTGAGAGTAGTGTGAGGATGGGTGACCTCCGAACGTATGGCTTATCATAAATAGCCATTAATTAATATTTATTTAATTATTGGAATTAATACCAATAATTTAATACCTAAATTAAATTATTGGAATTAATATAAATAATTTAATACCGAAATTAAATTATTGGAATTAATACCAATAATTTATGGCAATATTAATACTAGTAATAAATCTCGCTCATTTAATACACGGGTTTTACAACTATATAAAGAGGTCATCCCCATTTCATTCTCCTCACACCTGAACACTTTTCTCTCTCTCTCTCTCTCTCTCTATTGCTCCATTTCTCGGTAAAGCTCGAACTAGAGCTTCGACTTGAACAAAGGTTGGGCTCTTTAGAACCAGGGAGAAGACAGCTATCTGATAGCAAACTCCAGTCAATCCGAGAATCGTTGGAGAAGCGCCGACATGATGGAATAGTGAAGCAACTCTGGCGGACCGAAGCTGCCCTATTTCGGCCAAGCTAAAATCGGCCATTTCAAGCCCTCCTCAGGCCAAACCAAGCCCTCCCAACACTTCCTCAGCCTTTCCACGGCCGAATTAGGACTGAAAGGTAAGCCAATTCGGCTCCCCTTTATAATTTTCGATCGGTGCTAAAGAGAGAGTCGACCGAATTTCAATGACGAAATTCTAATCCAATTCCACATCAATTGATACAATACTTGATTTTAGGATGAACCTCAGGACGAGACCTATCTACCCAGATCGAAAGCTCGGACTGTCGTGCCTTCACCGGTGAGTAATCGAAGCTTTCTCTCTCTACAGTTTTTTTTCCAGCAAAACTCCGTTTGAGCTCGTTCCGACGTTAAAATCTGCGATTCAAAGTTTCTTAGAATCGTATGAACATACAGGAACTCAATTTCAACTCCAATTTCAATAATTAGAAGTGTTTGATTGGTCAATTTGATGAAATCAAATTTGGTAGTTTTGGAGAGTCGAAATTGGGAGACATGAAGAAGTGATTTCGGGATTGTGGGTAGGATGTCACGTACATCCATTCATTCGCAGGATAGAAGTGGTCGTACTTCTATCCAGGTGACAGGAAAAGTTGCTCCGAAGCCACTAGCGGGTTCAGTAGTGATACTGACTTGCGAATGTGTGTAACCTTCATGATGAAGGATGCGTGTTGGGTGATGACACACCGTGGTAACTAAGAAATAATGGAAAAATCCAAATTTTTAAATGATGGGATTTTTGAAAACAAAGGAGTCTGGCACACTCCATATAAATGTTTTTCTTAAAAGTCAAAAGCTTTTAAAAACCCATTCACTGAATAGTCGTACTCACCCCCTCCCTTATATCCCTTTCAGGAAATCTCGGATAGCCTCCCCTTAAAGACCGTCAACTAAGATGCCTGTAAAACAGGTATGTAAAGTTTTAAATTTCATACAGTTTTGATTATGCTATTCCAGGAAAAAGGTGCAAGTTAAAGGACGCCTTACTCTTTACGGTTTACGATAAGGGGAAACCCTTTAATAAACCGGGAGAGTGGCGGGTTGATCACGGGGATCCGACCAAACCGGGTCGGGGCGCGACAGCACTGCTCGTTTTGTTATATTTCTGGTTGTCTATGTTGATAATCTTCTCATCACTGGCTCGCCCACTGCTCCTATCAAGTCCATTATTTGTGCTCTTCAGGCTGAATTTTCTATCAAGGATTTAGGTTAGCTGCATTGTTTCCTTGGCATTGAAGTCAAGCAATCCTCTCAAGGTATTCACCTTACACAAACCAAATATATACATGATCTTCTCTCTAAAGCTTCCATGACTACCTGTCGGCCCGTCTCAACTCCCATTAACTCTGGCCCTCGTTTGTCTACTCTTACGGGCACTTTACACTCTGATCCAACTCAATATAATCAAATTGTGGGTTCTCTTCAATATCTCACTCTTACACAACCTGATATCACTTATGCTATTCACCAAGCATGTCAGTTTATGCACCAACTCACAAATGTTCATTGGACTAGTGTCGAGCGTATCCTTCGCTGTCTCCAAGGTACTACCCACATTGGCTTAACTTTTTAGCATCACTCACCTCATGTTCTGCATTATTTTTCTGATACCGATTGGGCCGACAACCCTAATGATCATCGCTCTGTTGGTGGATTTGCCATTTTTCTAGGTCGTAATATGATCTCATGGAGCTCCCGTAAGCAACACACTGTTGCTCGCTCTAGCACTGAAGCTGAATATAAAAACATTGATAATGCTGCTACAGAGATTATCTAGCTGCGCTCCCTACTTCATGAACTTCATCAACCTCTCTCTAGCCTCTTATATTGTGGTGTGATAATCTCTCAGCCATTTATCTCACAAACAACCCTATTTTTTATGCCCGCACCAAATATATTGAAAATAATTATCACTTTGTTCATGAACAAGTTAGCAATGGGCATCTTCGTGTTTGTTTTATTGGTATCGATTCTCAATTGGCAAAGGTTTGTTTACTTCTCGCTTCTACTTTTTACAGTCCAAGCTCAATCTCCGAGATTTTCCCTTGAGCTTGCGGGAGAGTAAAAGCCAACTCAGCATATCTACATATGCAACCACCACACCATCTCAAGTATAACAGCACCTACAAGCCAACTCAATATATCTGCAGGAATTTGTTATCAACAGTGATTGCATAATAAAAGTCAAATTAATATATATGTAGAAATTTATTATTAGCAGTAGTTACCTCTATTTATTGCATATTCTTTTTTCATTTTGTATGTAAAAGTTGTATATAAATTATCATACAAGTAAAAAATGAACACACACAAATTATCCACTTACTCTTCCTTTCTTTTACAAATAATTAAAAAAAATAGAGATTAGGAATCACATGTTATATATTTGTACATCCCTGATAAATAGAGTAGTTGTGATGCAATGATTCTAATAATATATAAAAATTTAAAATAATGTAAAATAAAATATTGAAATATAATATCGATAGGTTATATGCATAAACCATAATAATAAACTATTTATTAATAAATAACTAAATTAATTATATATAAATGTAACTATTTATAAAGTAATGTTAATATAAAAATAAATAATACGAAAAATTATATATTATATAATATTGACAAGTTAAAATTATATTATAATTATTTAAAATAATATTATAATAATATTTTTTCTCAAAATTAACATGATTATTCATTTGAAAAAAAATTATATTCAAAAGTTTTATTTTTTTAGTGCGTTAATTTGACTTGAACTTAATTAGTCAAAGCTTTTAATATAATAAAACCATTTTAACAAGGGACGGGAATGTGACAATAGCTACCGGTCAAGTCTCAATAGGTTGGTCCTATTTTCAAGAATCTTGCTGAGGAGCCATTAGATATGAGAAGTGATGCACTCATTTGGGACCCTGTTCGTAGCATGGGCTAATTGACCCACGATCCAACCTCCATAATACGGGCATGCAACCCAAGTTCATTGTAGCCAAATAAGATTATATCCCAAAAATCTACATATAATATGCTATTTCCTAACTAGTACCCTAAGGGAACTACTACCATATATACATTATGTTAGGTACGTAGAAGCATAACTCAAGTATCAATATAGAATAAATTATATTTGAGGTGTCTATACTAATATGATTTACACTGAATCCGAACTAGATTAAAACAATTTGGACCCGTTTGATCCACTATTGAAACATATGCTAAATTAATTTTTCTAAGTGGCTTAGAAAATTCCAATTTGAGAATTGAGGCCATCATTTGATAGATAATGAATTTAGAAATTTTTAATTTTGAAAAACTCGGTCGAATCAGGCTTGAGCCGGCCGGTTTAAGCTTTAAACTCAATTTGGACCGGTCCATAACGGTTTAGAACAGTGTCGTCTTCTTCCTTCACATGACAGCATAGTTCACTCTTCGGAAAATCGAAGTAGTGCCGATGAGTATGTTTCAGGCCATAAATGGCTATTATAAAGGTACCAAACAGACAGCTGACAAATTCCTGAGCTCCTTATATAAAGAGCCCCTCTTCATCCATCCTCTCCACACTTGAAAACTACACTCTTTCTCAACTACTCAATTTTGGGGGAAATTTTGGGGATTTAAAAAATTCGAGGGACTAAAATGCAATTTTATAAAATTGAGGACCAACTGAGCATGATAAGAGTGTTAGAGGACCAATTGAGCAAGTTTTAGAATATTCTAGTTAAAACTTACTATTTTTGTTAAGGAAAGGGCAAAATGGTAATTTTGGGAAAATTAGGGGCCAAATTGGGAATTTGGGAAACTAAAGTAAAGGAAAAATAACTTTTGGAAGTTAGATATTTTAGTCATTCATAATGAATAAAGGCTATCAAGCCAAATGATAATGAACAAAAATATTCATTTCGTGTAGGAACACGAGATATTAGGAACGCCAGTTGAGATTAAGCTCGCAAGGGACAAAAACCGACTTAGAGGAAATACACTACACGATCGGGTGAGTGGGAATTTAATATCATACTCGGTTGGGATGATAAGCCTCTCAAAAATGAAAACTCACTGCTAAAGTGGTATTTTAATCATCACTATGAGAGGAGTGATGTGGAAATTTCACGGAAAAACTACTTATAGATTGTAAGTAGATCATACCCAGTTGGTATGATTAAACTTCTTGGAAGGAAGTGGAAAACTCACCTATCGATTATAGGCGGAGACGTCCTCATACCTGGTTGGTATAAAGGACAATTAAAATATTTATTTTATCGAAAATGCTCTCCCTTGACTGTGTGCCACTGATTAAAATTTTTGGGAGACTTTTTTTACGGGAGCTCGAATAGCTCATATAGGTTGGAGGCCTCAGTTTTGGAACTTGGGGGCTAATATGCCCAATTTTAAAAATCTCTAATAGTGGGCCCTAGGCCAGTTGGCATCAGTAGAATCTTATAAACAAACGTAATTATTAAGCCATGAAAACTAAGTAAATGAATTATATGGCCATGGTATGAAGACATGACCGACATACTTGATGGACTAGCGGTAGTGCGACATGACAGGTATTTGGACTAGTCAAGACAAACAACTGCAGATCAAGTTGAAGTTCGGGGCCGTCGAACCTATGGCACCACAAATTATATGGCTTATGCGAAAAACTATTGATTTGTGCATGCACTGTGTTACGAGACCTTTAAGACTTCCAAGAGGGGTAGTGATGCGTCCCAGGGCTCTGGACGACCTAGTATATATAAGGGCAGTTCATCGTACTAGAAGTCTTGTGAAGCTCAACGTAGCATCAAGCGCATGAGATCGAGGTAGGGACAGGATGAGGTCTCTGTCCTTATACAGACATGGAGATTCGTTATGGGTTTGAGGGTCGGATGTCGCGAACATCCACTCATTCTCACGGTAGAAATTGACGTGTTTCTATTTAGGTGGTCGGTAAAGTCGCTCCGACGCCACAAGTGGATACAATGGACAGGCTAGCCTACGATTGTGTGCTCCTTCATGATAAAGGATGTGTGTTGGTTTATAAATACACTATTGAGATGAGAAATGCTATGAAAAACCAAAATTTTGAAAATAAAAAATTTTAAAGCAAATAAGGAGTATTGCACACTCCAATTAAAATTTTTTTTATTAAGATTATATTTTTAAAATACCCATTCACTGAGTTGTAGAAACTCACCCACCCTTTTTATCCATTTCCAGGAAATAGCGAAAATAACTAGGAATAATACCAAGCCTTATCCTCTGTGAGGTATGCTTAATTTCTCTTAAACTTGCATTTTATTTGATATATGCTTTTCTAGGGAACAAGGTTGTAAGTACGCTTGACTCCTCTTGAGTTAAAGAAAGAGGAAACTCCTTTTGAATCAGGAGAGCGGCTGGTTGTTCACGGGTATCCGACCAAACCGGGTCGGGGCATGACAACTTAAGTGGTATCAGAGCCAAGTTCCCTTGAAACATTATCAATATTATGCCCTGAAACTAATTTGACCTTAAACTATCGTGTAGGAAGGAGAGTTCCTAGGAAATTCACGATAAAATCCAATCATCCACCCATAACCCTAAATAAGACACCCAACCCAAGGGAGGAAGTCGTACAAAGGTTCCTAAATGGTGAGAAACAAGTAGCCAAGGACATGGTGGACGACTACCAGAAACTGGTATGAGCCTTATTGGAATCGGAAGGCATTATATAACCTCCTCCTAGACAAGAAGAACCAGTATCTTCTCCTAGAAACCCAACCCCTCCTCCTTCAGTCCCACAACAACCGAAGGGGAACCCCACCAAGAAGGAGGCCTAGGATAATTACTAGGATGCATAAGCCACCTTCATGAAGGTCCACCAAGTACCTCCACCTACTTAACCTGGCTTCAATCCCTCTCAATTGGTGAAGTGGACCTATGAGTGTGAGGTTGAGGTACTAAGGTGGTATGGATTGGAGGTCATACATGAAATTCGTCCTATTAGAGAATACAAATGGACCCCAACCAATTCCTCAAAACCTTATGATCAAGAGCCTCACAACCGTTCTAGGGTTAATTCTAGTCCGATGACCCCAAGGGATTAGGGGGCAGAAAATTTCTGTAATAAGCCAAGTATGGCCAAAAAATATTTCTTGAATGAATGAAAGTCAAATTTCTGTTAAAAACTCCTAAGTTCTGTGATAAATTCAAAATAAAAAGAGTATGATAATAAAAAAATATATGAGTAAAAAGTTGTAAATCACCTAAGGAAGAAAAGATGGGTTATTGTTAACCTCAACCCTTAAGACTTACCCTCAGAAGCACGATAAGGAAGAATTCATCTAAGGGAGATCTTAAGAAAAAGGAAAAAGAAGTTGGAATAAAGGGAATCAATCATCAAAGAGTACAAATTCATGGAGAGTCCAAGTAGTTAAAGATAGGCTCAAAGAAAGAAGAGTGAGGAAAAACAAGGAGTATAACATTCTAAAGGGAACCAAAAGTATGGAAGCTGGATGAAAAGAAAAAGAATTAAGTATGGGAGAACACCATGGATATCAAGACCACCAAGGAAAGATGGGAAGAAAGTAGAATAACAAGAAGGCCCAAGTATAACAATTACTTGTAAAGAACTAAGACACGGTTCTTTAGGAACTCCATAAGATAGGGAAACTTGTGGAAAGTAGAGGTATAGACCAAAAGAGGAAGAAAAGCAGGAGTGGATGAACCATATAAGATCCTTAAGTTTAAGTGAAGATTAAACAGGGAGAATTTCTAAAGAACGGTAGGGTGGTCAAGCAAGAGAATTCTAGAATATGAGACACTAGGAGGATGAGAGTAGAAAGTTGGATTGAGGAAGGAGAAAGCTCCAGGTTAAGAGAAACAACTGGGGAAGTGTCACAAAAGGTCGAACAAAATAAGGACCTCAGTGAGATATACAAATAAATAAATGAGTGTTTGGGAAAGTTAAGTACGACATACTTGCAGGTAGACATGAAAACCCAAATAGGAATTCTAGATAGACCCAATTGAAGGAAATAAACTCATATTGACCAAATCGTCCGGAAGAAATAAACGAAGCTTTCATAAGAACTGGGGAGTAGAAGGGAATACACCCTAATCGAGACAAGGGAGGAATACTAAGGATACGAAGATACGAAAGATTTTGATACAAGAAGGGTGAGAGGTTCACCTCAAAGGAATAACTAAGTTTTGAGAGCAAATGAGAATAAGATAAGTTAAATGAAAAGCACTTGTAGGATCTCAAGAGTAAAGGTAAGCTGGTGAAGATAGTGTCTAGGAGGGACATTTGAGATTGAGTATTCACAATAGTAAAGGTTAGAAGTAAATTCTAGGAGAAAAGAAGTGTAAAACTTACCTAGAAAGGAAACCGTGGAAGGATATGATTACTAGTTAAGAAGAAATGGAACCGACAAAAAAAATTAGAAAGAAGACAATCTCCTAAAGGATAAGCTACTAGAAATGAAAAGATCAAGTGTAAGAGGGAAAGAAATCGTGAAGATCCAAGAGATAAGACAAACCCAAGTAATGCGTAAGTAGGAAGACGACATCAAAAGACGTCATACAAGTAAGAAAAGGACTGACCAAAATAAAGGATCGTGAAATGATCACAATGTGATTAAAAATGGATTTAAAAGGGAAGAGACTTAAAAAGGTAAGGACGCCAGTGGGAATGAGGAATGAAATAAGAAAGGAAGAGCTTTGGTATGTCAGTAAGTATGGAGAAGCTCAAGGACTTGAAGGTGGAATGACCAAATAAAGAAGTTTGAAAAAGACAAGTAAACAAGGACCTCAATATAATTATAGGGATGTGAAGTCAAAGACAAGTTCTAAAGAATATCATGCGGTAAGGGACATGTAAATTTAACTATCCCGGGGAAAATTTGACTTAGGCAAAGAAGGATCTATGATTAAGGCATAAAGAAGTCAAGCATAAAGGTGATAACCAAAGAATGAAGAAAGGACCAAAACAGGATAAAAAGGTGATAAACGCCAAAATCAGTGGGAGAAAATGACTGGAACTCATAGACCTGAAATCTTAGGTAAAAGAGTTTGGAATGGAGAAATTGTGCCTTGGGAAAGGAAGAATGTAACTAAAGGAAATTATTCTAAGTCTTCTAGGAAGATATGCTTAGCTAAAGTAAGTTCCATGGAATGAGGAAAGGATGAGAATGAGATGAGAATTGTAGGTATGTGATGTAAGAGATGAACGAAAATAATCGAGAAGGTTGTAAGACGCTAAACTAGAAAATTTATATAACAATGAAAGTTTATTCTAGTATGCAAAAAGTGTGAAATAAGTTTTGGGGACAAAACCCCTAAAAGGAGGGGAGAGTTGTAAACCTCGCTCTTTAGAGTTAAGAAAAAATCGGGAAAAGAACCGGTTAAACCGAGTGAGAAAACTAAACCGGTTCACAAACCTGATTATCAGGGAACAGGCAAATTGGAGAATTTACAAATTCTGAGTGACCCAAAAGGGTTCATAAACCTTGGGAAAGAACCTTAGGACAAATTGGGAGAGAAAAACCAAACCGATTTGAGTGAATCAGATTTGAACCAGATTGAACCAGTTTATGAATCGAGCTAGTTTATGAACCGGAACTGATAGAGAGAGAGGGCAAACCGGGAAATTTATGGATCTCAAGTGACCTAAAGAGTCACATAAGTCATGAAAAAGGACATTAGAATGAATGGGGGATGAAAACCAAACCAGTTCAGGTGAACCAGATCCAAACTGAATTGAACCAGTTTGAACTACTATTGAACCGGATGCTAAATTAATTTTTCTTGGTGGCTTAGAAAATTCCAATTTGAGAATTGAGGCCACCATTTGATAGATAATGAATTTAGAAATTTTTAATTTTGAAAAAATCGATTGAATCGGGCCTAAATCGGCCGATTTAAACTTTGAATCCAGTTATGACCGATCCGGTTCAAAATAGTGTTATCTTCTTCCTTCAGATGACGACATTGTTCACTCGCCGAAAAATTGAAGTAGTGCCAGTTAAGAGGAAACATTTCTGTTCAGTATATTTTAGACCATCAATGACAATGTAAAGATGCCAAACGAATGACTGGCTTGTAAACCTCGCTCATTGGAGTTAAGGAAAATTGAGAAAAGAACCGGTCAAACCAAGTGAGAGACACTGAACTGGTTCACTATCCCGATAATTTGAGAATGGGCAATTTGGAAATTTACAACTCTCGGGTGAACCAAAGGGTTTCTAAAATATTGGAGAAGAATTTTAGGACAAATTTGAAGAGAAAAAATGGACTAGTTTAGATGAACTGGATCCAATTGGATTGAACCAGTTTATGAACCGAGTCGGTTTATGAACCGAGTCAGTTCATGAACCGGAACTGATAGAGAAAGGGCATACTGGGAAACTTATGAATCCCAAGTGACCTAAAGTGTCACAAAAGTCAAGAAAAAGGACTTTAGGATGAATTGGAGATGAAAACCTAACCGATTCAGGTGAACTGGATACGAACCGGATTCAACCGGTTTGGATTGGTTTCAACCACTATTCAACCGAATTCTAAATTCATTTTTCTAGGAGGCTTAAAAAATTCAAATATGATATTTGAGGCCACCATTGGATAAAAAATGAATTTTAAAATTTTAAAATTTAAAATATTCGGTCGAATTGGGGGTGAACCGACCAGTTTAAGCTTTGAACCAAGTTCAAACCGGTCTGGTCCGGTTCAGAACAGTGTCATCTTCTACCTTCAGGTGACAACATTGTTCCTTTGCCGGAAAATTATGCAGCATTGACGAAGCTAAAAAGTCTCCGACCAGGGATTTTCAAGCAATGAATGACTGCCATTAAGGCGTCAATCAGACGGTCAGGAAGTCCCCAAGCCTCCTATATAAAGAGCCCCTCCTCATTCATCCTCTCCACACCTAAAAACTCCATTCTCTCTCAACTGCTCCAATTTCCAGTGAAGCTCCAACCAGAGCTCCAACTTGGGCATTTTTCTGAGCCAAACAAGGCGAGGTTCGGTTCTTTAGAACCGGGGAGAAGTCAGCTACACGTCTGTAGTCTCCATTTGTTTTGAGAGTCGTCGGAGAAACGTCGGTGTGATAGAATAGTGAAGCAGCTCTAGTGGACCGAAGTTGCCCTATTTTGGCCAAGCTAAAATCAGCCAATTTAGGCCCTCATCAAGCTAAACTGAGCCCTCTCAACACATCCATAGACCTTCTATAGCTGAATTAGAGCTGAAAGGTAAGCCAATTCAGCTCCCCTCTGTAATTTCTTACCGGTGCTAGAGATAGAACCGGCAGAAGTTTGATGATGAAATTCTCACTCAATTCGGCATCAATTGATGCAATTATTAATTCTAGGAGAAACCTCAGGACACAAACTATCTGCCCAAATCGAAAGCTCGAAAAGCCACGCCCCCAATGGTAAGCTTTCGAAGATTTATCTCTCTAAGTTCAGTTTTTCTGCGAAGATCTATTTGAGCACATACCGGCACGAAATTGTGTGATTCAAAGTGAAATTTAATCATATGAAGGTGTAGGAATTCCAATTTAACTTCAATTTTAACAATTAAACTCATTTGATCTGTCAATTTGATAAAATCAAATTCGGGAGAGTTAGAAGGTTGAAATTGGGGGAAATTTGGGAATTTCAAAAAATAGTGGGACTCAAGTGCAATTTCATAAAATTGAGTACCAATTGGCCATGATAAAGATGTTGAAGGACCAATTGAGCAATTTTATAATTTTTGGGGTAAAACTTACTATTTTTGCAAAGGAAGGGCAAAATTGTAATTTTGGAAAATTTGGGGCCAAATTGGGAATTTGAGCAACTTGAACCCCTTTTATGAAATTGAGTAAATTGAGGTCCCAAGGGGAATTTTAAAACTTTCGGAACTCAATTTGGGGAAAAACCGGCAATTGAGGCATAAAGTAAAAGGAAAAAATAACTTTAGGGACTAATTTGTAAATATTTAAAAATTTGAAAATTTAGTCATTCATCCTGAATGAAGGTGATCAAGCCAAACGATAATGAACAACAATGTTCATTTCTTGTAGGAACACGAGACATCAAGAACGCCAGCTGAGGTTAAGCTCACAAGGTAGGAAAACCAAATAAGTGGAATTTCACTGTAGATCGGCTGAGTGGGATTTTTATATCATACCCGATTGGGATGATAAGTACCTCGGAAATGAAAACTCACTACTAAGTGGTATTTTAAACATCACAACTTAGAGGAGTGATGTGAAAATGACGCGAAAAAACTACTTACCAGTTGTAAGTAGATCATACCCAGTTGGTATGATGAAACTTCCTCGAAGGAAGTGGAAGACTCGTTCATCGGTTATGAATGGAGATGTTATCATACTCGGTTGGTATGATGGACAGTTGAAAATATATTTTTGTCAGAAGTGCTCTCCCCTAACTGTGTGCCACTGCTTAAACCATTTGGGAGGCCTTCATTATGGGAGCTCGAATAGCTCTGTTAGGCTGGAGGCCTCGGTTTTGGAACTTGGGGGCTATTATGCCAAATTTTAAAAATCTCGAACAGTGGGCCCTGGGCTAGTTGCCATGAGTAGAAGCTCATAAACAAACATGAATTATATTCCATGAAAACTTGAGTAATTGAATTGTTTGGCCATGGTACAAAGATAGGACCGGCATACTCAGTCAACTAGTGATAGTGTGACATGACAGGTCTCCGGACTTGTCAAGACAAACAGCTGCAGGTTAAGTTGAGGGTCAAGGCCGTTGGACCAGTGGCACCAAAAATTATATGGCATGATGTGAAAATATTGGTTGTGCATGCACTATGTTTACGGGACCTTCAAGACATCCAAGTGGGGTAGTGATGTGTCCTAGGGCCGTGGATGACTTAGTGGATGTAAGGGCAGTTACTCATACCAGGAAGTCTTGCGAAGCTCAACGTAGCTTCTAGCGCATGAGACTGGAGTGGGGTCGGGATGAGGTCTCTATCCTCAAATGAACACAGAGATTTGTTACAGGATTGAGGGTCGAATGTCGCGAACATCCACTCAATCTCAGGGTAGAAGTGGATGTGCTTCTATCTAGGTGGCTGGTAAAGTCACTCCGACGCCACAAGTGAGTTTAGTGGATGTACTGGTCTGCAATTGTGTGTTTAACCTTTATGATGAAGGATGTGTGTTGGGTGATGACACACTATGGTTATTGAGAAATGGTGATAAAGACTGAAATTTGAAATAAAAGGTTTTTAAAAGAGAATAAGGAGTTTGACACACTCTAAATCAACCATTTTTTCCTAAAAGTTAAATTTTGATAACCCATTCATTGAGTCATTGTACTCACCCCCTCCCTTATATCCCTTTCAGGTGAAGTTAGGGAAAACCTACCCAAAGATCCCAAATAACTACACCTGCAAGACAAGTATGTAAAAGTTCAAAAATTTTATGCAGTTTTGATTTACGGTATTTCAAGAAAGCTATAGGCATAAAGGAAGCCTTACTCCTCACAGTTTAAAGAAGGGGAAAACTCTTAATAAACCAGGAGAGTAATAGTTTACTCATGGGGATCCGACCAAACTGGGTTGCGGCATGACACGATGAGTCCCCGAGCTCCCTATATAAAGAGCCCTTCGCCATTCATCCTCTCCGCACTTGAAAACCTCACTCTTTCTCAGCTACTCAGTTTTTTGGCGTAGCTCAAACCAGAGCTCTAATATAGGGCATTTTCTGAGCCAAAGAAGGCATGGTCAAGTTCCTTAGAACTGGGGAGAAGTTAGCTACATGGTGATAGTCTCCATTCACTCTGAGGGTCACTAGAGAAGCGTCGGTGTGATTAAATAGTGAAGCAGCTCCGACGGACCGAAGCTGCCCTATTTTTTTTTGTTAAAATCGGCCAATTTGAGCCCTCCTTAGGCCAAACCAAGCTCTCTAAACACTTCCTCAGCCCTCTTATGGCTGAATTAGAACTGAAAGGTAAGCCAATTCGACTCCCCTCTATAATATCCAACTAATGCTAGAGAGAGAACCGGTAGAATTTTGAGGATAAAATTCTCACCCAATTCGACATCAATTGATGCAATTCTTGATCCTATAAGCAACTTCAGGAGGAGAGTTATCTACCTAGATTAAAAGCTCGGGCCGTCGTGCCCCCGATGGTAAGCATTTAAAGCTTTCTCTCTCTACGTTCTTCTTTCTGGCGAAGATCCGTTTGAGCTCATTCCAGCGTCAAAACTTGTGTTTCAAAGTGCAATTGAATTGTATAAAGATGTAGAAACTCTAATTTAACTACAATTTTAACAATTAAATTTGTTTGATTGATCAATTTGATGAAATCAAATTCAGCTGTGTTGTAAAGTTGAAATTGGGGGAAATTTTGGGGATTTCGAAAATTCAAGGGACAAAAATGCAATTTTATAAAAATGAGGACCAATTGGACTTGATAATTTCATTTCTTGTAAGAACATGAGATATCAGGAATGCCAGCTGAGATTAAGCTCGCAAAGGACGGAGCCGACTTAGAGGAAATACATTGCACGATTGAATGAGTGGAAATTTAATATCATACCTGGTTGGGATGATAAGCACCTCGAAAATGAAAACTCACTACTAAAGTGGTATTTTAATCATCACTCTGAGAGGAGTGATGTGAAAATTTCATGGAAAAACTACTTACAGGTTGTAAGTAGACCATACCCAGTTGGTATGATGAAACTTCCTAGAAGGAAGTGGAAAGCCCGCTTACGGTTATAGGCAGAGACGTCCTCATACCTGATTGGTATGATGGACAGTTGAAAAGTTTATTTTGTCGGAAATGCTCTCCTCTAACTGTGTGTTGGTGCTTAAAAGTTTTTTGGGAGACTTTCTTGATAGGAGCTTGAATAGCTCATATAGGTCAAAGGCCTCGGTTTTGGAACTTGGAGGCTAATATGCTCGATTTTGAAAATCTCGAATAGTGGGCTCTAAGCTAGTTGGCACGAGCAGGAGCTCATAAACAAACATGATTATTAAGCCATGAAAACTAAGTAAATGATTTGTTTGGCCATGGTACCGAGATAGGGTCGACATACTTGATGGACTAGCGGTAGTTCGACATGACAAGTCTTCGAACTAGTCAAGGCAAACAGCTGTAGGTCGAGTTAAGGGTCGGGGTCGTTGGACTAGTGGCACCACAGATTATATGGCATAATGTGAAAATATTGATTGTGCATGCACTGTATTTATGTGACCTTCAAGACATCCAAGAGGAGTAGTGATGCGTCACAGAGCTTTGGATGAGATTCGTCGTACCATAAGTCTTGCGAAGCTCGACGTAGCTTCAAGCGCATGAGATTGGGGTGAGGACAGGATGAGGTCTCTATCCTCATATGGACACGGAGATTCGTTACGAGATTGAGGGTTGGATGTCGCGAACATCCACTTATTCTCAGGGTATAAGTGGATGTGCTTCTATCTAGGTGGCTGATAAAGTCGCTCTGACACCACAAGTGGATATAGTGGAAGGGCTGGCCTGTGATTGTGTGCTCCTTCATGATGAACGACGTGTGTTGGTTGATAAATATACTATTAAGATGAGAAATGACTATGAAAAACTAAAATTATGAAAAATGAGAAATTTTAAAGAAAATAAGGAGTTTGACACATTCCAATTTAAAAAACTATTTATTGAAATTATATTTTTAAAATACCCATTCACTGAATTGTAGAAACTCACCCACCATTTTTATCCATTTTCAAGAAATAGCACAAATAACTAGGGATAGCACCAAGTATTACCCACTATTAGATATGCTTAATTTCTCTTAATCTTGCATTTTACTTGATATATGTTTTTCCAGGGAACAAAGTTGTAAGTACGCATGGCTCCTCTTGAGTTAAAAAAGGAGGAAACTCCTCTTGAATTAGGAGAGCAGCAGGTTGTTCATGGGGATCCGACCAAGCCGGGTCAGGGCGTGACAGTTTGTCTGGGAGCACTATTTGTTGAGTGGTTATTTATTTGTCATTGGAATTAGGCTTGTCCTTAACACAATCAACAAATTCTGAGTCAAATGCTTTATTTTCTTGCCCAACTTTGTCTTTCTCCTTCTGCTTTAAGTTCTTTTCAAAATTAGAATTCTCTGTTACACTCTGTTTGTCTTCCCCATTTTGCTCATTTTCTTATGATGAATCATGTTCTATTGCACTTAATGCACCATCACTTTGCAATTTTCCTCTATTTCGTCCGACCCGAGGGAAAAATCTTGACTTCACCATCAATTTTATCTTGCAGTCATTACTTTAGTCGTTGCTTTCATCTCTTTCAAATATATTCTCCCAACTCAATATCATCTCAGATCTCTTACAACCAAAAGTTATCATATTCTCGAATTAATCAGATATTAAGATCTCGGTTTTCTAACAACTTCTCCATCACCATGTCTATGTTTTATGCATCTCCCAACTCAATATCATCTCAGATCTCTTACAACCAAAAGTTATCATATTCTCGAATTAATCGGATATTAAGATCTCGGTTTTCTAACAACTTCTCCATCACCATGTCTATGTTTTGTGCATCTCCCAACTCAATATCATCTCATATCTCTTACAACCAAAAGTTATCATATTCTCGAATTAATCGGATATTAAGATCTCGATTTTCTAACAACTTCTCCATCATCATGTCTATGTTTTGTGCATCTCCATCCACAAAATGTTATTTTTATAATTGAATCACCTTAATTGACCTCCTACATTGACCATTAGCCTATTCTCAAGTACCATTAGATCTCGTCGATTTTTCTTGATCTAACTAGCATTTATCATTCCTCCAATGTTATTTTCCATTTTCTACCTTTCAATCTTGTCCCCACAAGAGTGGATATTTTAGCATTTCACATTCCTTCAATGTCATTTTCCTTTTTCTACCCTTCAATCTTGTCCCCACTAGAGTGGATGTCTTAGAATTTCTCATTCATCTAATGTCATTGTTCTTTATCTACCCTTCAATCTATCCCCACTAGAGTGGATGTCTTAGTTTTCCCATATCGTTCTCACTCTTCATCTCTATTGAACTTGCACTCATTCAAACAAACACTACATCACTCTCTGTAGCACTCTCATCCCATATTTTTATTAATCATAAAGTCTATTTGGCACATTTACCAAACAACTAGCAATATGCTTCTTACATTTCTTTTGAAGATCAAATTTCTTTCAATGCTTTATGATGGTCTTATTACAGATATAACCCACAAATCTAGTATACACATCAATCTATCCTTCGACTAATTAGTCTAATTTTGGGTTTCTCATTTGCTCATGTTTTCTTGTGCAGTTCTATCACACAGTGTTTTTAGTAACCCGAAATTTCGGTCAAAAATTTTTCTGTAATTGTATTATAAGATTAAAATTCAATTGATATAATTGGAATAAATTTGATTTAAAATAATATGAAAAGTGTTGTTTTGACCGAAATAAACAACTCGATGGAATGGATAGGGTAAATACCTAGTAAATTCCTTTAAGAGAAAATAATAAAATAATTATGTGAATTTGGTTTTAGTATGAAATTAATTTGTATTAGTCTTATGCCCCTACCATAAATACCTATAAATTAATACCTATATTCAATTATTGAAATTAATACCCATAAATTAATACATATATTTAATTATTGGAACTAATACTCATAAATTAATACCTACATTCAATTATTGGAATTAATACCCATAAATATCCATCAATTTCCCAATTTAATGAGAATAATTGGCAAAATTAATACCCATAATGTAGTAATAAATCATCCTAATTTAATAAACAATTTTACATTATATAAAGAGCTACTTCCCATTCATCTTCCTCACACCTGAAAACTCCTCTCTCTCTCTCTTTCTACAGCTCCATTTTTTGGTGAAGCTCAAACCAGAGCTCCGACTTGGGCATTTTTCTCAACCTCAGAAGGCGAGGTCGGGCTCTTTAGACTTTAGGGGAAGTTAGCTATCTAATAGCAACCTGGGATCACTGTAGAAGCGTCGGCGTACTCAAATAGTGAAGCAACTCTAGCAGACCAAAGCTACCCTATTTCGGCCGAGCTAAAATCGGTCGACTTTAGCCTTCCTCTGGCCAAACCAAGCTCTCCCAACATCCCCACAACCCTCATACAACCTCAACGATGCTTAAAGGTCAATTATAGGAATTCTTCATCCTAGAAGGTACTTTAGGAAGAGGGCTACCTTTCTAAATAGAAAGCTCGGACCTTCGACAGGACAAGTGTGATCAAAATGCCAGCAAGAGAAAGCTCGTGTCAACTTGGAAAACCAATCGATGATGAACACGTCATGGTTAACAGGTGAGTGGGAATCTTATACATCATACCAGTTGGTATGATGAGCACTTCTATTTAAGGAAAACCTACTTACCAGTTGTGAGTGGGCTAATTTACACTTCATACCCGGTTGGGATGATGAGCACCTTTTATAAATTGGAACCCACCGTGAGTGGGCTTATTTACATCATACCCAGTTGGGGTGATGAGCACTTTTATCAAAAGAAAACCTACTTACTGGTTATGAGTGGGCTAATTTACACTTCATACCTGGTTGGGATGATGAGCACCTTTTCTAAATTGAAAGCCACCATGATTTGGCTTATTTACATCATACCCGATTGAGGTGATGAGCACTTTTATCTAAAGAAAACCTACTTACCAATTGTAAGTAGAGAGATCATACCCGGTTGGTATGATGGACTTCCTAAAAGGAAGGAAAAAACCCATTTGTCAATTGTAAGCGGAGATGTCATCACACCCGGTTGGTGTGATGAATGGAAAGATTATTTCGTCAGAAGTGCTCTCCCCAGACCGTGTGTCAATGCTTAAATATTTTGGGAGACCTTTTTGACAAGAGCTAGAATAGCTTAGATAGGCCAGAGGCCTCGGTTTTTTAACTTGTGGGGCTAAATGCTCAATTTTGGAAAATCACATGCAGTGGACCCAAGGCCAGTGGGCATGAGTAGAAACTCATAAACAAACATGAATAGGAAGAGCCATGAAAACACTCATTAAAAGTGGAATTAACTGTGTGATTTGCCACGGTACCAAGTCATGACTGACAAGGCTCGATGGGCTAGCGGTAGTACGTCATGACTAGGTTGACGGACCATTCAAATAAACAACTGCATGCTGGATTGAGTGTTGGGATTGTTAGACCATCGTCACCAAAGAGAATGGTTAAGAAAATGAAAACTATTGTTTGTGCATGCACTTATGGTGTGGGACCATCAAGACGCCCTAGGAGGTAGTGATGGATCCTAAGGGCTGTTAGACGACTTGGTGGCAATAAGGGAAGGAGAAGCAACTAAGTTTAGGTTTCTCATTGTACCAATTAGTCATGGAGTTTCTGTGTTTGGACTCCACGGAGTTTCTGTCTTTGGACTCCACGGAGTTACTGTGTTTGTACTCCACGAAGCTAGTGTGTTTGGGGCTTCCTAAAGCTACTGTGTTTTAGCTTCATGCAGCCAAAATCGGGATAAAGTCTCTATCCTCATACAGACACAAAGTATTTTGGGTCTAAGGGTAGGACGTTGAAGACGTTCACTCAGACTTTGGGAAGAAGTCGGGGACTTCTATCAAGATGGATGGTAAAGACGCTCTGATCCACAAGTGGGTGCAGTCGTCATAATTGCATCTTGCAATTGTGTGTGTACCCTTCCTGATTAAGAACGTGTGTTGCTTGCTAAACATACCTAATGAGGAAATGAGAAAAACGTTAAGAAAACCTTGGAAAGGATTTGAGAATCCATGGAAAAATAAATGGTAAAAACCTTGGAATAACGTTTGGAAAAGAAATTTAAATCCTTTTGAAAGGAAATGACACCCTTGGTAGGGTAAAGGTTTTGAAAACCAAACTTTGAGAAAAAAACCTTCTTTTTAAAGAAGTGATAACTTTTATGTGGCTATTTGTAAAACTCACTCCCAACACCCGCTCACTGAGTTGTAGAACTCACCCCCTCCCTTTTACCCCTTTCAAGTAACCAAGGGACAAAACAAACTTAAAGACCTCCCTATATGGGAACTATAAAGACAAGTATATCTATTTTTCAATTTTGTATAATGTTATTCTAGGAAATACAGGAAAAAGAACGTCTTACAACTTGTGGTTTAGAAAAGGGCAAAACCCTTCATGAACCAAAGGGAGTGGCGGGTTGCTCACGGGGATCCAACCAAACCAGATCGGGACTTAACAAGTTCAAAATGCAACAAATCACTCTTATGTCAACATCTTGACACTTCTTCACTTTTTGCTCATTCGAGTGAGCAAATCCTACCAGTTTCAAATTATTTTTTGACTTCAAATTAAGATCCAATCTCAATATCACTACCACTCTAGAGATTGTGAGGGAATAATAGAGATAATATTGAAGAAAATGATAGCAAATGAATAGATAGTAGTTACAATGGAGAAAATGAAGCGATAGTGGTTACAATATCATTAATGTATCATATTTAATTTTCTATATATATTGTACACTATCTATGTCACGCCACAACCCGGTTTGGTCAGATCCACGTGATTAACCCGCCGCTCCCTTGGTTTAAGAGAGGGTTCCCCCTTTCATTAAGGAAGAGGAGTCAGGCGTAATTCAATCTTGTTCCCTGGAATAACATAAATCAATAACAATGCAAGAAAAAAAAATTTTAAGCATACCTGACAAAAGGTAGGTACGAGTGTTATCCTCAGTCATTTTCCTTAAATCCTGAAAATGAATAGAAAAGGAGGGTGAGTTTCTACAACTTAGTGAATTGGTGTTTGAAAAAGAGATCTTATAAAATAGTTTTTAATTGGAATATGTCAAACTCCTTATCAAAAACTTTCCTCATTATCCACAATCAATGTGTTTAATAATCAACACATCCCCTTCATCATGCAGGGATCACATATTCGCAAGGCAGCCCGTCCACTGAACCCACTTGTGGCGTCGGAGCGACATTACCGGCCACCTAAATAGAAGCCCGTCCACTTCTACCCTGGGAATGAGTGGATGTTCACAACATCTGACCCTTAAACCCAAAATTAACTCTATGTCCGTATGAGGACAGAGATCTCATCCTGACCCCACCTCGACCTCCTACTAATGAAGCCACGTCGAGCTTCCCTGACTGCTGGTAGTACAAACTACCATTATCTCCATCATGTCACCTAGTATCCCCTAGGATGCATCACTACCCCACTTGGGCATTTTGATGGTCTAGAACCTCAAGTGCATGCACAAACAAAAGTTTTCCACAAAGCCATTTATCTTTGGTGCCACTAGTCAAACAGCCCCGACCATCAACTCGACCTACACCTGTTTGTCTAGACCGGTCCATCGACTTGGTCCTGTCGCACTGCCGCCAATCTATCAAGTATTTCAGTCATGTATTGGTACTGTGGCCAAATCTCATAAATCAATCATTATGAATTTTCATGGCTTATAATCTTGTTTATTTATGAGCTCCTGCTCGTGCCAACTGGCCTTGGGCCCACGGTACGTGATTTTCCAAAATTGGGCATTTTAGCCTCCAAGTTCCAAAACCGAGGCCTCTCGCCTATCTGAGCTATTCCAATTCTCATCAAGAAGGTCTCCAAAAGGTTTTAAGCTATGGCACACAGTCAAGCTAGAACACTTCTAACAAAATAAATTTTTCCATCCATCACACCAACCGAGTGTGATGACATCTCCGCTTACAACCAATATGCGGGTTTTCTACTTCCTTCCAAGAAGTCCATCGTACCAACCGAGTATGATCTACTTACAACCAGTAATTAGTTTTTCCACGTAGTTCTCACATCACCCCAACTAGGTGTGATGTAAACCCCGCACTTTTGAGTTAAGGAAAACCGGGAAAAGAACCGATTAAACTAAATAAGAAAACTGAGCCACTTTACATTTGGGAATAAGCAATATGAAAATTTACAACTTTTGGGTGATCCAAATGGTTCATTAAACCTTGGAAAAGAAACTTAAGATAAACTAGAAAATAAAAACCAAATTGGTTCAGGTGAACTAGATTCCATAAAAACTTTAAAGTTAAGCGTGCATGCCCGAGAGTAGTGTGAGGATGGGTGACATTTCAAGCTGAAATCGGCCATTTCAACCCCTACTCAGGCCAAACCAAGCCATCCCAACACTTCCTCAGCCTTTCCATGGTTGAATTAGGACCGAAAGGTAAGTCGATTCGGCTCCCATTTACAATTTTTTATTGGTGCTACAGAGAGAGTCGACCGAATTTCAATGACAAACTTCTAATCCAATTCCGCACCAATTGATGTGATTCTTGATTCTAGGATGAACCTCAAGACAAGAGCTATTTGCCCAGATCGAAAGCTTGAATCGTCGTGCCTTCACCAGTGAGTAATCGAAGCTTTCTCTCTTTATAGTTCATTTTCCGGCGAAGCTCCGTTTGAGCTCGTCCCGACATTAGAACTTGCGATTCACATTTCTAAAGAATCTTATGAACATGTAGAAACTTAATTTCAACAATTGGAAACGTTTGATGGGTCAATTTGATCAAATCAAATTCGGCTATGTTAAGAAGTTGGAATTGGGAAAAAAATTGGGGATTTTCGAAATTCAAAGGACCAAAATGAAATTTTATGAAATTGAGGGTCAATTGGGCATGAAAATAATGTTGGAGGACCAATTGAGGAATTTTGAAATTTTTGGCGCCAAATTTACCATTATTGTAAAGGAAGGGCAAAATGGTGATTTTGGAAAACTTGGGGGACCAAATTGGAAATTTGGGAAATTAAACCCCTTTTTGTAAAATGGAATAAATTGAGGTCCTATAATAAATTTTAGAAGTTTCGGGACTCAATTTGAGGAAAAACTGGCATTTGGGACTTAATGTTAAAGAGAAATAACTTTAGAAACCTAATTGCAAATAAATGAAAGTTTGACTTTCTCATTCATTTGGAATGAATGAAGGCGATTAGGTCAAAGGATAATGAAAAAAGATGTTCATATCATGTAGGAACACGAAGTACCAGAACGCCAGCAAGGACAAGCTCGCGTGAATACCATGAACCGGTCTAGTGGAATTCACAGCATTAACGAGTGAGTGGGTTTACTAACATCATAATCGGTTGGGATGATGAGCACAACTTAAAGATAAAAACCACATACCGGTTGTGAGTGGAAATATTATATAATACCCAGTAGGAGATGATAAGTACCTCGGTATAAACACCCACTGTTTAGTGGTATTTTAATCATCACCACTTAGAGAAAGTGATGTGAAAATCATGCGGAAAAACTACTTACCGGTTGTAAGTAGATCATACACGGTTGGTATGATAAGACTTCCTCGAAGGAAGTTGAACGGAGATGTCCTTATACCGGTTGGTATAATGGACAGTGAAAACCTATTTTGTTGGAAGTGTTCTCCCTTGACTGTATGTCAATGCTTAAACTATTTGGGAGACCTTCTTGACAGGAGCTTGAATAGCTCTTACAGGCCGGGGGCCTCAACTTTGGAACTTGAGGGCCAGAATGCCCAGTTTTTTTAAAAATCTCGTACAGTGGGCCCAAGGCCAGTTGGCACGAGCAGGAGCTCGTAAACGAACATTATATCTGTGCCATAAAACTTAATAAGTGAATTGTTTGGCCATGGTACCAATATAGGACCAAGATGCTCAGTCAACTAGCGGCAGTGCGACATAACAGGTCGACGGACCAGTCAAGACAAACAATTGCGGGTTGAGTTGATAGTCGGGGCCGTTGGACCAGTGGCACCACATATTACATGGCTTGATGAGAAAACATTGTTTGTGCTTGCACTATGAGTACGGGATCATCAAGACGCCCATGAGGGGAAGTGATGTGATGTGTCCTAAGGGCCCTGGACGACCCGGTGAGTATAAGGGCAAATCATCGTTCCAGGTGTCTGTGCAAAATTTGGAGTAGCACCAAGCGCATCAGATCAGGGTGGGAATAGGATGAGGTCTCTGTCCTCATACGGACACGAAGAAGTGATTTCAGTATTGTGGGTCAGATGTCGTGTACATCCACTTATTCCCAGGGTAGAAGTGGTTGTACTTCTATCCGGGTGGTAGGAAAAGTCACTCCAAAGCCACTAGCAGGTTCAGTAGTGATACTGATTTGCGAATGTGTGTAACCTTCATGATAAAGGATGTGTGTTGGGTGATGACACACTGGTAACTAAGAAATATTGAAAAAACCCAAATTTTTAAATGAAGGGATTTTTTAAAAAAAAGGAGTATGGCATACTCCATATAAATGTTTTTCTTAAAAGGTAAAAGTAGACCTTTAAAAACCCATTCACTGAGTAGTCGTACTCACCCCCTCCCTTATATCCCTTTTAGGAAATCCCAGAAAGCCTCCCCTTAAAGACTGTCAACTAAGATGCCTGTAAGACAGGTATGTAAAGTTTTAAATTTCATGCAGTTTTGATGATGCTATTCCAGGAAAAAGGTGCAGGTTAAAGGACGCCTTACTCTTTACGGTTTACAATAAGGGGAAACCTTTTAATAAACCGGGAGAGTGGCGAGTTGATCACAGGGATCCGACCAAACCGGGTCGGGGCGTGACATGTGATGTTACAAATTCACATAGTAGTGGTTTTTCATTTACGAGGTACTCATCATCCCAACCAGGTATGATTTGAATAACTCACTCACCCGATATTCGGAGTGTATTCCTTCTTAATAGGCTTCTTGTCTCCACGCGAGCTTATCCTTACTGACGTTTCGGTCCTTCATTCCAATTCAATTTGGGAATCATTGTTTATTAACATTTGACATAATAGCCTTCATTCTTCATGTATGAACAAAATGCCCAAACTTTTTTATTATTTGCATTTAGGTCACTAAAGTTCTTTTTCATTAACTTAATGCTAACTTTTCCCCAAATTGAGTCCTGAAATGTCTAAAATTCATTTTGGGTCCGCAATTTATTCAAAATCACTTAAAGGGTTCAAGTTTTCCAAATTCTTAATTTGGTGCCCAACTTTTCAAAAATTACCATTTTGCCCCAACTTTACAAAAATAGCAATTTAACCCCAATTATTTTCAAAAATTGACCAATTGGTCCTCCAACAATCTTTTCATTGCTAATTGTCCCTCAATTTTAGGAAATTTTACTTTGGTCCCTCAATTTTATGAAATCCCCAATTTTCCCCTTTCAAATTAATCGAATTTAATTTCATCAAATTGACCACTTAATCGAGGTTAATTGTTGAAATTGATGGTATAATTGAGTTCCTACACATCCATACAATTAAATTGAGCTTTGAAATGCATGAATTGAGGCCGAAACGAACTCACACAGAGCTTTGCCGAAAAATTGTGCATAGAGAGAGAAAGTTTCGAAAGCTTACCATCGGAGGTGCAGCGGTCCGAGCTTTCGACCGGGGCAGGAAGCTCTCATCCTGACGTTCTCCTAAGATCAAGAATTTCAACAATTTATGTCAAATTAAGTGAAAATTTGGTCAATAAAGTTTCACCATTTCTCTCTCTAACACTAACTAGAAATTAGACAAGTGAGCCAAATTGGCTTACCTTTCAGCTCTAATTCGGTCGTATGAGGGTTGTGGGAGTGTTGGGAGAGCTTGGTTTGGCCTCAGGATAGCTCAATTTGGCAATTTTCAGCTCGGCTAAAATAGGGCAGCTTCGGTGTTAACCCTGCTCATTGGAATTATAGAAAACCGGGAAAAGACCTGTCAAATCGAGTGAGAAAAATCGAACCGATTCACAAACCCGATTATTAGGAAATGGGAAAATTGGAGAATTTACAACTCCCTAGTGACTCAAAATGGTCCATAAACCTTGGAAAATAAACTTAGGACAAATTGGGATAGAAAAACCAGACCAGTTCGGGTGAACCGGATCTAAACCAGATTAAACCAGTTTATTAACCGAGCCGATTTATGAACATGAATCGATAGAGAGAGGGCAAACCAGGAAAATTATGGATCCCAAGTGACCTAAAGAGTCACATAAGCCATTAAAAGGGACTTTAGGATGAATGGGGGATGAAAACCAAACTGGTTCGGGTGACCGGATCCGAACCAGTTTGAACCACTATTGAACTGAAATCTAAATTCATTTTTCAATGTGGCTTAAAAATTTCAAATTTGAGACTTGAGGCCATCATTGGATAGAAAATGAATTTAGATGAATTTAGATAAATTAAGAAATTTTTAGATTTGAAAAATTCGGTCGAATTGGGGGTGAACCGGCCGGTTTAAGCTTTGAACCCGGTTCGGAACAATGGCGTCTTCTTCCTTCAAATGACAGCACTGTTCACTCGTCGGAAAATCGCGCAGCACCGAAGAAGTTGAAAAGTCTCCGGCCAGGGTGTTTCAAGCAATGAATGACCGCCATTAATGTGCCAACTAGATGGCCAAGAAGTCCCCGAGCTTCCTATATAACGAGCCCCTCCTCATTCATCCTCTCCACACCTGAAAACTCCATTCTCTTTCAATTGCTCCAATTTCCAGGGAAGCTCCAACCAGAGCTCTGACTTGGGCACTTTTTTGAGCAAAACAAGGAGAGGTTGGGTTCTTTAGAACTGGGAAGAATTCAGTTACATGCCTATAGTCTCCATTTGCTATGAGGGTCACCGAAGAAGCGTCGGCGTGATAGAACAGTGAAGCACCTCCGGTGGACCGAAGCTACCCACTCTAATTTTCAACCGGTGCTAGAGAGAGAACTGGCATAACTTTGACAATGAAATTCTCACTCAATTCGACTTCAATTAACGCAATTCTTGATCCTAGGAGGAACCTTAGGACACAAGCTATCTTCCCAGATTGAAAGCTCGGACCGCCGCATCCCTGACGATAAGCTTTCGAAACCTTCTCTCTCTAAGTCCAGTTTTTCAGTGAAGCTTCTTTTGAGCTCATTTCAGTGCCAAATCGTGTGATTCAAAGTGCAATTGAATCATATGAAGGTGTAGAAACCCCAATTTAACTTCATTTCAACAATCAAACTCATTTGATCGGTCAATTTGATGAAATCAAATTCGGCAGGGTTAGAAGGTTCAAATTGGGGGAAATTTGGGAATTTCAAAAATTAGATTGACTAAAGTGCAATTTCATGAAATTGAGGACCAATTGGGCATGATAAAGATGTTGAGGACCAATTGAGCAATTTTATAATTTTTGGGGTAAAACATACCATTTTTATAAAGGAATGGCAAAATGGTAATTTTAGAAAGTTTGGGGGGACCAAATGGGAAATTTGGGAAATTAAACCCCTTTTTGTGAATTTGAATAAATTGAGGTTCTAAGATAAATTTTAAAAGTTTTGGGACTCACTTTGGGAAAAAATTGGCATTAGGGAGTTGAAGTTAAAGAAAGATAACTTTAGGGACTTAATTACAAATAAAGGAAAAGTTGGTTTTCTCATTTATTTGGGTTGAATGAGTGCTATTAGGCCAAAGAATAATTTACAAGAATATTCATGTCGTGTAGGAACATGAAGTACCGAGAACGTCAGCTAAGATGAGTTCGAATAAGGACAACAAGCTAACTAAGAGAAATTTCACTGCACTATCGGGTCAGTGAGATTTTTATATCATACTTGGTTGGGATGATAAGCACCTCGATAATGAAAACCCACTGCTAAGTGGTATTTTATACATCACACCTGATAGGAGTGATGTGAAAATCACGCGAAAAAACTATTTACCGACGATAAGTAGAACATACCCAGTTCATATGATGAAACTTTCTCGAAAGAAGTGGAAACCTGTTCATTGGTTATGAGGGGAGATATCCTCATACTCGATTGGTATGATGGACAGTTAAAAATATATTTTTGTCGGAAGTGCTCTGCACTGATTGTGTGCCACTACTTAAACAATTTGGAAGATCTTCTCGACGGGAGCTCGAATATCTCTGTTAGGCCGGAGGTCTCGGTTTTGGAACTTGGGGGTATTATGCCCACTTTTGAAAATCTCGAATAGTGGGCCCAAGGCCGGTTGGCATGAGGAGGAGCTCATAAACATACATCATTTATATGCCATGAAAACTTAAGTAATTGAATTATTTGGCCATGGTACCAAGACAGGACAGACATACTCAGTCAACTAGCAGTAGTGCGACATGACAAGTCTCCAGACTAATCAATACAAACAGCTATAGATTGACTTGAGGGTCGGGGTCGTTGGACCATTGGCACCATAGATTACATGTCATCATGTGAAAAATGTTGATTGTGCATGCACTGTGTTTACAGGACCTTCAAGATGCTCAAGATGGGTAGTGATACGTCCTAGGGCCCTAGATCACCTAGTGGATAAAAGGGCAGTTAGTCGTACCAGAAGCCTTGCAAAGCTCGACATAGCTTCAAGTGCATGAGACCAAGGTGGGGTTGGGATGAGGTCTTTGTCCTCATACAGACATGGAGAATTATTACAGGATGGAGGGTCGGATGTCACGAACATCTACTCATTCTCAGGGTAGAAGTGGATGTGCTTCTTTCTAGGTGGCCAGTAAAGTCTCTACGATGCCACAAGTAGGTTCAGTGGACATACTGGCCTGCGATTGTGTGTTTGTCCTTCATGATGAAGGATGTGTGTTGGGTGATGACACACCGTGGTTAATAAGAAATGGTGATAAAAACTAAAAATTGAAATGAAATGTTTTTAAAAGAAAATAAGGAGTCTAGCACACACCAAATCAAACATTTTTCCTAAAAATTAAATTTAAAAAAAATATTCACTGAGTCGTTGTACTCACCCCCTCCCTTATATCCCTTTTAGTAAATCCTGGAAAGCCTACCCCAAGGACCATCAACTAATACGCATGTGAGATAGATATGATCAGTTTAAAATTTTATGCAGTTGTAATGTATGTTATTCATAGAAAGGTGCAGGTTTAATGGGCGTGTTACTCTTCACAGTTTATAATCAAGGGGGCAACCCCTAATAAATTAGGAGAGTGGTGGGTTGATCACGGTGATCTGACTAAATCAGGTCAGGCGTGATAACTTGAGTGGTATCAAAACCTATTTCCTCGAATACATAATCAAGACTAGAAAAGATAGTAACTAATATGAATCATTTTAAAATTATCAGATAGCTCCTAAGAGAGGAACCAAGAAAACAAGGACTGGTGTTACCAACACCACTCAACTCTCTGTCCCCGTAGGGAGATCACCATAAAATACCCGAGAAGTCCCAAAGAACCAAACATTGGTGGGAGGTATCTAGAAGGATGGTGCCAAGATCTATTAAGGTCAAATTCTAAGTACAAAGGAAGCCAAGCCTAAGGCCAAGAATGCCATCAAAGGCATATAACCTTTCTAAAAAGGACTCTTGTCAGGAACCCAATAGCTTCCCATCTGTTTCATAGGTGCTTTTTGTAATGGGGCTAAAACCCCAAACTATTATACTACCTCTCCAATAATAAAGAATTCCAACTTACTAAAAACTATGTCTCTCAAAAATCATGTGACCTTGCGCCTCAAGTTGTAAGAAGATTGTCCAAGAAAGGTAAACAAGCCAACCTACGTTACCCTAGACATCACAGAGATTCCCATCCCAGATAAAGGAATAAATTAAGGGAATTATTAAGAGAACACTGGTGTCACAGCCCAACCCGGTTTAGCCAGATCCCCGTGAGCAACCTGCCACTCTTCTCGGTTTACTAAGGGTTTTCCCTTTTTTTTTAAACTCAGGAGGAGTAAGGCATTCTTTAAACATGTACCTTTCTTGTAATATATAATTCAAAACTGCATAAAAATTTTAACTTACATACTTGTCTTGCAGGTGTGACTAACAGGAGATCTTTGGGTAGGTTTTACTTGGTTACCTGAAAAGGGATATAAGGGAGGGGTGAGTTCAACGACTCAATGATTAGGTGTTTAAAGTTTGTCTTTTAGGGAAAATATTTAAATTGGAGTGTGTCATACTCCTTATTTTAAAATTTCTCATTTTCAAAATCTCAGTTTCATCGTCATTACTCACTCCTCAACCATAACCGGTGTGTTTATTCAACTAACACACACCCTTCATCATGAAGGGAACACACATGATTAAAACTTTGTGTCCGTATAAGGACAGAGACCATATCTTGGTCTCGTGCACATGAAACTCAAACATAGAAGCTTCAGGAATTCCAAAACACAGCAACCTCGCGGAGTCCAAACATAGAAACTCTGTGGAGTACAAACACAGAACTCCATGACTAACTGGTATGACAAGAAACATAAACACCATAGCTTCTTTTTTCCCTTGTCACCACCATGTCATCCAACAGCCCTTAGGACACATCACTACCTCTCTTGGGCATCTTAATGGTCCCAAACCTCAAGTGCATGCATAAACAAAGTTTTCCTCAAAATCCATTTAATTTGGTGACGCTGGTCCAATGGTACCAACCCTCAACTCGACCTGCAGTAATTTATTTTGACTGGTCCGTCGACCTGTCATGTCGCACTGTTGCTAGTCTATCGAGTATGTCGGTCCTATCTCGGTACCATGACCAAACAATTCATTTACTTAAGTTTTCATGGCTTAGAATCATGTTTTTTTACGAGCTCCTACTCATGCCAATTGGCCTATGGCCCACTGTTTGAGATTTTCAAAATCGGGCATATTAGCCCCCAAGTTCCAAAATCGAGGCCTCTGGCCTAACAGAGCTTTTCAAGCTCCTGTCAATAAGGTCTCCCAAAATTTTTAAGCAATGGCACACAGTCAAGGGAGAGCACTGTCGACATAATAAACTTTTTAACTGTCAATCATACCAATCGAGTATGAGGACATCTCTGCTCATAACCGATGAACGGGTTTTCCACTTCCTTCAAAAAATTTTCATCATACCAATCGCGTATGAGCTACTTACACTAGTAAGTAGTTTTTCCACATAATTTTCACATCACTCCTCTCGAGTGTGATGTTTAAATTACCACTTAGTAGTGGATTTTCATTTCTGAGGTGCTTATCATCCCAACCGGGTATGATATAAAAATCTCACTCACAACCAGTAAGTGGTTTTTAACTTTAAGTTGTGCTCATCATCCCAACTGGGTATGACGTTAGTAAGCCCACTCATTGGCTAATGAAGTAAATTCCTCTTGATTGGTTCTTTGTATTCACGCGAGCTTGTCCTTGCTGGCATTCCCGGTACTTCGTGTTCCTACATGATATGAACATCCTTGTTCATTATCCCCCGGCCTAATAGCCTTCATTCATTCCAAATGAATGAAAAAACTAAACTTTTTATTTATTTACAATTAGGTCCCTAAAGTTATTTTTCTTTAACTTTAAGTCCATAATGCCAGTTTTTCCTCAAATTGAGACTAAAAACTTTTAAAATTCACCTTAGAACCTAAATTTATTCAATTTCACAAAAAGGGGTTCAATTTCCCAAATTTCCAATTTGGTCCCCCAACTTTTCCTAATTTACCAATTTGCCCCTACTTTACAAAAAAGGTAAGTTTTGCCCCAAATTTTCTAAAAATTGCCCAATTTGTCCTCTAACATCTTTATCATTCCCAATTGGTCCTCAATTTTATGAAATTGCGCCTTAGTCCCTCTAATTTTTTAAATTCCCAAATTTCCCCAATTTTCCCCCAATTTCAACCTTCTAACTATGCTGAATTTGATTTCATCAAATTAATTGGTCAAATGAGTTTAATTGTTGAAATAGAAATTAAATTAGAGTTTCTACATTTTCATACAATTCAATTGCACTTTAAATTGCACTATTTGGTGTCGGAATGAGCTCAAACGGAGCTTTGTCGAAAAATTGGACTTAGAGAGAAAAAGCTTCGAAAGCTTACCGTCGAGGGCGCGGCGGTCCGAGTGAGAATTTTATCATCAAAGTTCTGCAGTTCTCACTTTAGCACTGGTCAAAAATAAAAGAGGAAAGCCAAATTGGCTTACCTATTAGCTCTAATTCACTTGTAGAAGGGTTATAGAGGTGTTGGGAAGGCTTGATTTGGCCTGAGTAGGGCTCGAATTGAACGATTTCAGCTTGGTCAAAATAGGGCAGCTTTGGCTCGCTAGAGCTGCTTCACTATTCGATCACGTCGATGCTTCTTCGGTGACCCTCAAAGCAAACGGAGACTATAGGCGTGTAGCTGACTTCTCCCTAGTTTTAAAGAACTTGACCTCACCTTTTTTGGCTTAGAAAAGTACCCAAGTCGGAGCTCTAGTTCGAGCTTCACCGAAAAATGGAGTAGTTGAGAGAGAATGGAGTTTTCATGTGTAGAGAGGATGAATGAGGAGGGGCTCTTTATATAGGAAGCTCAAGGACTTCTTGGTCGTCCAATTGCGCCTTAATTTGAAAGAAGAAGATGACACTCTTCCGAACTGAATCGATTTGAACCAGGTTCAAAGCTTAAACCAATAAGTTCACCCCCGATTCGACCAAAATTTTCTAAATTCATTTTCTATGTATTGGTAACCTAAAATCTCAAATTTTAATTTTTTAAGCCACCTAGAAAAATGAATTTAGCATCCGGTTCAATAGTGGTTCAAACCGGTCCAAACCAGTTCAATCTGATTCACCTAAACCGGTTTGGTTTTCATCCCCCATTCATCCTAAAGTCCTTTTTCATGGCTTATGTGACTCTCTAGGTCACTTGGGATCCAAAAATGTTCCCAATTTTTCCTCTCTCTATCGGTTCTGGTTCATAAACTGGCTTGGTTCAAAAATTGGTTCAATCCGGTTCGAATCTGGTTCACCCGAACCGATCTAGTTTTTCTCTCCTAATTTGTCCTAAGGTTCTTTTCCAAGGTTTATGAACCATTTTCAATCATCTAAGAGTTGTAAATTCTCCACTTTGCACGTTTCCTAATAATCAGGTTTGTGAACTGGTCCGGGTTTCTCAATCGGTTTGACTGGTTCTTTTCTCGGTTTTCCTTAACTCCAAAGAGCAGGATTTACAACTGGAGTAACAACTGGACAAGAAAATGACTTATTACAAGCTGTAAGGGAAAAAGGACATGATGTGAAGAAATGACCCACACCATAAGGATTTAGAATAATACTTTCCAAGGATAGCAACCCATAGTTATTTGAAAGGATACCATCCATAGAAACAAGACTCCTGCTCGGAATTTTAACCATGTCAAGGAGGAAGCTCTTCAATATCCTAGCGTAGTGGCGGGAACGGCTGAAGGTAGGACCTCGATAAACTGAAAAAAGAACAAAGAATTGCTGAAGAGAATTCTCCCTTAAATTTCCAGCCATCTAGGAGCAAGGAAGTAAGTGCCTCCGCAAGACAAGACAAACCGAGCATATGACGACAAATGGGATGTCACGGAATGATAAGCGCGACCTGCTTTAAGAAAAAGCAGAGAAGTCAGATTGGAGTTGCAGACCAACATAGCATAAGTAAGCAAATCGAAACAAATAGTCAAGGAGAATAAAAGATGTCCTAAGGAGGACCGGGAGGTAGTAAGGACTACACCCTAACAAGGGAAATGGAATGGCCATAAAGGACAAGAAGACTCGAAGGACAACTGCCTCAAGATAATTAGACAACATGAATAGTAAGGGCAGGACAGGTAACGAACCAACCCTCGTGAGGGTCATTGATTAAATTCTAGTAAATAAAGGAAAGGTGGAAAGGCCAGATATTTGGAAAAGAAGGATGGAAGAAATCCTTAAAGAGATCAATAGCCAAGACCAAATTGATGACCAAACTCAAAGCCAGGAGAAGATTAAGTAAGTCTCGCACAAAGAGGTCTTGAGACAAACCATGTCTGAACCTTTCCCAAGTAAGAAAACTTGCACAAGATACAAGCAAAATTAGGAGAATGGTACAAGGACGTGCCGATAAATTTCCTGGAAAGTGTGCATGGGAAGGACGACATCAAAGGATGTCATTTAATGATTTGATACTTCCAAAGAACCAATGAAAAAGAAATTTTGGGAGAAAGGGAAAGAATCCTACCAAGGAAGGAAGTCCCAAAAAGGAATATGTATCCCAACTAAGAGGAAAAAGGAACCAACCGAAATAGAAAGAAAGATAACCTCACAAATGAAATGCTAGTTAAGACAAAAAGATTAAGTACCAAGGAAAAGTACTCATGAAGGCCTAAGAAGTAAATTAAACCCAAGGAGCAGGTAAGTCCAAAAATATCATCAAAAGATGATGTACAACTAAGAAAGAGAGGACTGCCCAAAAAAAGGAGAATGGAATAAAATACATCTAAGAAATCTTGGAGAGGTAAGTTCCCTAGTTAAGAAGTGACTAGAGTAAATGACCACTGATATCAAGGCTAGTTATGGTCCATGCCCAAATGATTGGAACTGGAAAGATCCAATAAGGAAGTTGCAAAAGGATGAGTGGGTAAAGCAAACCAACATGGTTATATAAGTTGATTGGAAAACGGTAAAAGTAGTCAAGGAATACTACTAAAGAAAAGAGGAATAAAGTTATAAGATCCCTAAAAAGTTATAAGTTGCAAACAACTCTCAAGGAGGTGTTCTAGAAATATAATGGATATAGAGACAAGATTTAGAAAATGTCATGCTGTAAGGAGGATGTAAGCCCAACAGTTCTGAGGAAAACATGACTCAAAATAAGCAAGAGTCAGTTAGTAAGCATGACAAGGTCAAACATAAAATTTGGACTGAAATTGAATTGAACAATGGATGAAGTAAGAGTCAAAATATGACGAAAATAGTGATAACAAGGAAACCCATGAAAATAAGTATGTAACACTCCAAAGAATATTGAGCTAAGGGTTTCCACGACCAAGAGGTTATTTAGACACGGGAATGGTATGATGGAACTCCCAATCCTGAGTATAGGACCTCAAAAGGAAAAATGTTGCTCTAAGCAAATAAAGATGTGAATCTAAGGATATACCCTTGAGTAAGGTATGTCTAGATATGATAAACTCTATGGAGGGAATAAATAATATAAAGGAAAAGAAATTTCTTAAGTAAATGATATAAAAAGGGCTAATTGAAAGAACTAGAAGAGAGTTTACATATTAAGTAAACACCAAATGGACATCAAAGGAAATTGTTTCTCGTGTAAAGGTTGCTAATTAACTTTTGGGGACAAAAATCCTAAAAGGAGGGGAAAGTTGTAAACCCCGCTCTTTGGAGTTAAGGAAAACCCAGAAAAGAACCGGTCAAACCGAGTGAGAAAAACCAAACCGTTTCACAAACCCGATTATTAGGAAACAGGCAAATTGGAGAATTTACAACTCCCCAGTGACATAAAATGGTTCATAAACCTTGGAAAAGAACCTTAGGACAAATTGGGAGAGAAAAACCATACCGGTTCTGGTGAACCAGATCCGAACCGAATTGAATCGGTTTGGCTCGGTTTGAACCACTATTGAACCGGATGCTAAATTCATTTTTCTAGTTAGCTTAAAAAATTTTAAATTTGAGATTTAAGGCCATCATTTGATAGAAAATGAATTTAGAAATTTTTAGATTTGAAAATTTTGTTCGAATTGGGGGTGAACCAGCTGGTTTAAGCTTTGAACTCGGCTCAGACTTGTCCAATCCGGTTCGAAATAGTGTCGTCTTCTTCCTTCAGATGACACCACTGTTCACTTGCCGAAAAATAATGCAGAGCCGGTGAAGCTGAAAACTCTCCACCCATGGAGTTTCAGGGAAATAATGACTGCCAATAAAGTGCCAATCGGATGGCCAAGAAGTCCCTGAGCTTCCTATATAAAGAGCCCCTCCTCATTCATCCTCTCTACACCTAAAAACTCCATTCTCTCACAACTGCTCCAATTTCCGGCAAAGCTCAAACCAGAGCTCTGACTTGGGCACTTTTTTTAGCCAAACAAGGTGAGGTTGGGTTCTTTAGAACGAGGGAGAAGTCAGCTACACGCCTGTAATCTCCATTTGCTCTGAGGGTCGCCGGAGAAGCGCCGGTGTGATAGAACAGTGAAGCAGCTCTGGCGAATCGAAGCTGTCCTATTTTGGCCGAGTAGAAATTAGCCAATTTGAGCCCTCCTTAGGCTAAACGGAGCCCTCTCAACACCTCCACATCCCTCCTACAGCTGAATTAGAGCTAAAAGGTAAGTCAATTCGGCTCCCCTCTATAATTTCAGACCGGTGCTAGGGAGAGAACCCGCAGAACTTTGATGATGAAATTCTCACTCAATTTGGCATCAATTGATGCAATTCCTAATCCTAGGAGGAACCTTAGGACACGAGCTATCTACCCAAATCGAAAGCTCAGACCACCGCATCCCTGACGGTAAGCTTTCGAATCTATCTCTCTCTAAGTCCAATTATCAGGCGAAGCTCCGTTTTAGCTCATTCCAACAACAAATCGTGCAATTGAATCGTATGAAGGTGTAGGAACTCCAATTTAACTTCAATTTCAACAATTAAACTCATTTGATTAGTTAATTTGATAAAATCAAATTCGACAGAGTTAAAAGGTTGAAATTGGGAGAAATTTGGGAATTTCAAAAATTAGAGGGTCTAAAGTGTAATTTCATAAAATTAAGGACCAATTGGGCAATTTTTGTAATTTTTGGGGCAAAAACTAACCATTTTTATAAATAAGGGGCAAAATGGTAATTTTGGAAAAGTTGGGGGGCCAAATTGGAAATTTGGGAAATTAAACCTCTTTTTTGTGAATTTGAATAAATTGAGGTCCAAGATCAATGTTAAAAGTTTTAAAACCCAATTTGAGGGAAAATCGGATTTATGGACTTAAAGTTAAAGAAAGATAACTTTAGGAACCTAATTGTAAATAAAGGAAAAGTTAGTTTTCTCATTCATTTGGGATGAATGATGGCTCTTACGCCAAAGAATAATGAACAAGAATGTTTATATCGTGTAGGAACATGAAGTACCGAGAACGCCAGCTAAGACGAGTTCGAGTAAGGACAACAAGTCGGCTAAGAAGAATTTTACAACACTATCGGGTGAATGGGATTTTTATATCATACCCGGTTGGGATGATAAGCACCTCGATAATGATAACCCACTGCTAAGTGGTATTTTAAACATCATACCTAAGAAGAGTGAGGTGAAAATCACGCAAAAAAAACTACTTACCGATGATAAGTAGATCATACCCGGTTGGTATGATAAAACTTTATCGAAAGAAGTGGAAAACTCGTTTATTAGTTATGAGCGGAGATGTCCTCATACTCGGTTGGTATGATGCACAGTTGAAAATATTTTTTGTTGGAAGTGCTCTCCCCTAATTGTGTGCCACTGCTTAAATAATTTGGGAGATTTTCTTGACGGGAGCTCGAATAGCTCTATTAGGCCGGAGGTCTCGGTTTTGGAACTTGGGGGTTATTATGCCCAATTTTAAAAATCTCGAATAGTGTGCCCTAGGCCAGTTGGTATGAGCAGGACCTCGTAAACAAACATGATTTATATGCCTTGAAAACTTAATTAATTAAATTTTTTGGACATGGTACCAAGATAGGACCGACATACTCAGTCAACTAGCGGCAGTGCGACATGATAGGTCTCCGAACTAGTCAACACAAATTGCTAAAAGTTGAGTTCATGGTTGGGGCCGTTGGGCCAGTGACACCACAGATTATATGGCATCATATGAAAAATGTTGATTGTGCATGCACTATGTTTACGAGACCTTCAAGATGCCCAAGAGGGGTAGTGATGCGTCCTAGGGCCCTAGATAACCTAGTGGATATAATGGCAGTTAGTCGTACCAGAAGCCTTATGAAGCTCGACATAGCTTCAAGCGCATGAGACTGGTGTGATTTCAAGATGAGGTCTCTAACCTCATACGGGCATGAAGAATTGTTATGGGATTGAGGGTCAGATGTCACGAACATCCACTCATTCTCAGGATAGAAGTGGACGTGCTTCTATCTAGGTAGCCGGTAAAGTCGCTCCGACACCACAAGTGGGTTCAGTGGACGTACTGGCCTGCAATTGTGTGTTTGACATTCATGATGAAGGATGTGTGTTTGGTGATGACACACCATGGTTAATAAGAAATGGTGATAAAACCCGAAATTTGAAATGAAAGGTTTTTAAAAGAAAATAAGGAATCTGGCACACTACAAATCAAACATTTTTCCTAAAAATTAAATTTAAGAAAAATTATTCACTAAGTCGTTATACTCACCCCCTCCCTTATATCTCTTTTAGGAAATCCCAAAAAGCCTACTCCAAGGACCATCAACTAATATGCATGTGAGACAGGTATGATCAATTTAAAATTTTATGCAGTTTTCATTTATGTTATTCCAGGAAAG
This sequence comes from Trapa incisa, assembly GCA_030064435.1. Lineage (NCBI taxonomy): Eukaryota > Viridiplantae > Streptophyta > Magnoliopsida > Myrtales > Lythraceae > Trapa > Trapa incisa. The sequence continues at coordinate 9,519,603 of CM057775.1, read as the reverse complement.
GTGCAGGTTTAAAGGATGCCTTACTCTTCACGGTTTATAAAAAAAAAAGGGGGGCAACCCATAATAAACCGAGAGAGTGGCGGGTTGATCATGGGGATCCAACCAAATCAGGTTAGGGCATGACATTCGGTCTGCTGGAGCTGCTTCACTGTTCGATTACGTCGGCGATCCTCTGATGGAATGGTGACCACCGTCGGGTAGCTGACTTCTCCCCGAGTCTCAACAACCCGACATCGCCTTCTTTTGCTCAGAAAAACCCCTATGTTGGAGCTCTGGTTCAAGCTTCATCGGATATTTGAGTAGTTGAGAGAGAGTTGAGTTTTCAAGTGTGAGGAAAATGAATGGAGAGGAGCTCTTTATATTGGGAGCTCAGGGACTCTCCTATCATCCGTTTGGCACCTTAATGGTGCTCATTGATGGCCTGAAACATCTTGAACGGAAACATTTCAATTTCGCCGGCATTGTTCATTTTTTCGGCTGGTGAACAATACTATCATCTGAAGGAAGAAGATGACACTATTTCGTACCGGACTGAACCGTTGTGAATCAGGTTCAATGCTTAAACTAGCTAGTTCAAGCCCTATTCGACCAAGTTTTTCAAAATTAAAATTTTCTAAATTTATCTAAATCCATTATCTATCCAATGGTAGCTTCAATTATCAAATTTAAATATTTTAAGCCATCTAGAAAAATGACTTTAGCATCTGTTTCAAACCGGTTAAGATCTGGTTCACCTAAACCAGTCTAATTTTCTCTCACAAATTGTCCTAAAGTTCCTTTCCATGGTTTTTATGACTCTTTTGGTCACTTGGGATGTGTAAATTTCTCATATTGCTCGTTCTCTAATGGTTGGGGTTCGTGAACCAGTTCAATTTTGTAAACCCTACCCTTTTGAGCTAAGGAAAATCTGGAAAAGAACCAGTCAAACTGAGTGTGAAAAACCGAACCGGTTCACAAAACTGATCATTTTGGAACAAGCAATTAGGAAATTTATAACTTCTGAGTGATCCAAAGGGTTCATTAAACCTTTGAAAAGAAACTTAAGATAAATTAAAAGAGAAAAATCAAATTGGTTCAGGTGAACGAGATCACATAAGAACTCTAAAGTTAAGCGTGCTTGCCCAAGAATCACTCGAGAAGCGCCAACATGATGGAATAGTGAAGCAGCTCCGACGGACCGAAGTTGTCCTATTTCGGCCAAGCTGAAATCGGCCATTTCGAGGCCTACTCAAGCCGAACCCAACCCTCCCAACACTTACTCAACCCTTCCACGGCCGAATTAGGACCAAAAGGTAAGCCAATTCGGCTCCCCTTTACAATTTTCGATCAAAGTTAGAGAGAGATTCGATCAAATTTCAATGACAAAATTCTAATCCAATTCGGCATCAATTGATGCGATTCTTGATTCTAGGATGAACCTCAGGACAAGAGCTATCTGCCCAAATTGAAAGCTCGTTATGTCTTGCCATCACTGGTGAGTAATCAAATCTTTCTCTCTCAACAGTCTGTTTTCCGGCGAAGCTCCGTTTGAGCTCGTTCCAACGTTAAAACTCACGATTCAAAGTTCTATGGAATCGTATGAACATGGAGAAACTCAATTTCAACTTCAATTTCAACAATTAGAGGTGTTTGATCAATCAATTTGATGAAATCGAATTCAGTTGTGTTAAAAAGTTAGAATTGGGGGAAAATTAGGGGAAATTGGGGATTTTCGAAATTCAAAGAACCAAAATTCAATTTTATGAAATTGAGGGTCAATCGTGCATGGAAATAATGTTGAAGAACCAATTGAGGAATTTTGAAATTTTTGGGGCAAAACTTACCATTTTTGTAAAGGAAGGGCAAAATGGTAATTTTGGAAAACTTAGGGGACCAAATTGGAAATTTGAGAAATTAATCCCCTTTTTGTGAAAGGGAATAAATTGAGTCCCTTGATAAATTTTAAAAGTTTCGGGACTCAATTTGAGGAAAAATTGGCATTAGGGACTTAAAGTTTAAGAGAAATAACTTTAGGGACCTAATTGCAAATAAATGAAAGTTTGACTTTCTCATTCATTTGGAATGAATGAAGGCGATTAGGCCAAAGGATAATGAACCGAGATGTTCATATCGTGTAGGAACACGAAGTACCGGGAACACCAGCAAGGACAAGCTCGTGTGAATACCATAAACCGGTCTAGTGGAATTTACGACATTAACGGGTGAGTGGGTTTACTAACATCATACCCCGTTGGGATGATGAATACAACTTAAAGATAAAAACCACTTACCGGTTGTGAGTGGAAATTTTATATCATACCCGGTAGGGGATGATAAGTACCTCGGTATAAAAACCCACTGTTTAGTGGTATTTTAATCATCACCACTTAGAGAAAGTGATGTGAAAATCATGCAAAAAAAATACTTACCAGTTGTAAGTAGATTATACCCGTTTGGTATGATGAGACTTACTCGAAGGAAGTTGAAAACTCGTTCATCGGTTATGAACGGAGTTGTGCTTATACCCAGGCGATATAATTAATAGAGAAAACATATGTTTTGTTAGAAGTACTCTCCCCTGACTGTGTGCCAATGCTTAAACAATTTGGGAGACCTTGATGGGAGCTCAAATAGCTCTGATAGGCCGAGGGCCTCGATTTTGGAACTTTGGGGCTAAATGCCCGATTTTGAAAATCTCGTACAGTGGGCCCAAGGACAGTTGGCATGAGCAGGAGCTCGTAAACAAACATGATATATGTGCCATAAAACTTAATAAGTTAATTGTTTGGCCATGGTACCAAGATAGGACCAACATACTCAGTCAACTAGCGGCAGTGCGACATGATAAGTTGATGAACCAATCAAGACAAACAACTGCGAGTTGAGTTGAGAGTCGGGGCCATTGGACTAGTGGCACCATAGATTACATGGCAATATGAGAAAACATTGTTTGTGCATGCACTATGAGTACGAGATCATCAAGACGCCCATGAGAGGTAGCGATGCGTCCTAAGGGCCCTGGACAACCTGGTGAGTATAATGGCAGATCGTCGTTCTAGGTGTCTGTGCAAAATTTGGAGTAGCACCAAGCGCATGAGACTGGGGTGGGGACAGGATGAGGTCTCTGTCCTCATACAAACATGAAGAAGTAATTTTGGGATTGTGGGTCAGATGTCACGTACATCCACTCATTCCTAGGATAGAAGTAGTCGTGCTTCTATCCGGGTGGCAGGAAAAGTCACTCCGAAGCCACTAGCGGGTTCAGTAGTGATACTGACTTGTGAATGTGTGTAACCTTCATGATAAAGGATGTGTGTTGGGTGATGACACATCGTGGTTAAATAAGGAAATGGTGATAAAACCCAAATTTTTAAATGAAGGGATTTTTGAAAAAAAAAAGAGTCTAGCATACTCCATATAAATATTTTTTTCTTAAAAGTTAAAAGTATACCTTTGAAAACTCATTCACTGAGTAGTTGTACTCACCCCCTCCCTTATATCCCTTTCAATAAATCTCGGAAAGCCTACTCTTAAAGACCATCAACTAAGACGCCTATAAGACAGATATGTAAAGTTTAAAATTTTCATGTAGTTTTGATTATGCTATTCCAGGAAAAGATGCAGGTTAATGGATGTCTTACTCTTTACGGTTTACAATAAGGGGAAACTCTTTAATAAACCGGGAGAGTGGTGGGTTGATCACGGGGATCCGACCAAACCGGGTTGGGGCATGACAGGTTTTCTCACTTTAGTTGACCGGTTCTTTCCACGATTTTCTTATCTTCAAGGGACAAGGTTTACAATCTATCTTGAATATATGAGATAAATTGTAATTATATATTTTTTCTATGAATTTATTCAGAAGTAAATAATACCAAAATATCCAAAAGTAGTTGATTTTTAATTTTAATATTTGTTATTAGATTTATTAGACATAAATCTTTATTTTTGTGACATTATTATATAAATCATTATCATAAGTCCTTTTTCTTATCAATTGTGTATCGTCTCACTTGCCTGTACTTTTTATACACTAAAATTAAGATAAATAATACCAAAGATCCAAAAGTACTTGACTTTTAATTTTGATATTTTTTATTAGGTTTGTTAGACATAAACCTTTATTTTTGTGAGATTATTGTACAAATCATTAAAGGCTAAATGAAGCAAAATCTTTTTAAATAATTTTTTTAATGTAAAAAATTAATATTTATTTAATACCTAAAGATAAGTAAAGTACTAAACTAGTAGATGGGTGGAATATTATCAATATATTTTTTCTGTAAAATAACAAGATCGACATGCTATCATATAGGAGTCACACATCCTGATACAAGTAGAATATGTTGAAATGAACAAGTCCTAATTAAAATAGTGAGCAGAATTTTTTTACTTGGTGTATACCATTTGTATATTTTTAACGCTTTTATAAAATTAATAAATATATGTGTATGTGCTTATAAAAAGTAGAGAAAAATCATAACGATGCATGATCACATAAGAAAGAGAATTAACGATATTGTTTATTGAAAAGAATGGCTAAAAAACCCATGAGAATGAAAATTGTGAAATAATACTATATGAATCAAGGGCACGAAATCTCTAAATAAAATGAGTAATAGAGTCGGTCAATAGAGAACTGAACTTTAAGAAATTGAGATCTATTATACTTGTTGCTTGCATGTTTACTTGGTGTATACCATTTGTGGAAGAATGGAATATCCTCAATACATCTAACGAGATAGTGTCAATGCCTATGGTAGATTGGAAGCAACGAATAAGAGAATATTGAATTATGTTTCCAAATTACCCGGAACACCTATGACCAATGAATGGGGAGTCCTATTATACTTCTACGGTTAGGAGTTGTGGGACATTGCAGTAAGTGTATGGAGGAGTAACTAAAAGTTAGTGGGATATTGTCATGGACCGCAAGGTGTGTCATCATCCATATGAGAGAACGAACCCTTATGGTGTCGATTGTACGTGTGCACGCGACTCACAAATACTCATAAATCTAATTGCACTTATTTGTGGTTTTGAGGGCACACTTAGGTTATGTTTACTTTGTGTATACATATATACTTGATTGTTGTTGTGCAGGGTGAGTTAAAACTCTAGCTGAATTAACGAGAATGTAAAACCATAAGGCGAGAACCTAAGGGTCGGGAAATTATGAAAAATAATATGGTATAAGAATTATAAAATAATTCTTCATACATAGAAATTTTGAGTGAAGTCTCATGTCGAAGCCATATAATGGTCCGATATTAGTAACGCCATTCACTGAATTACGAGTTCACTTCAATAATTTCAGGTAAAAATAGAAATTTATGGAAATTTATAAAATTAAACATCATATACATTATTTAAGTTTTTGATATATATATCTCGAAGAAGTACGAATAAGATGATTTTTTTTATATTTTTATATGTTTTTATATTTTAAGTGGTTTTTGTATAAATTTTTTAGGTAAAATGTAAACCCCGCACATTTGAGTTAAGGAAAACCGGGAAAAGAACCGGTCAAACCGAATAAGAAAACCAAGCCGGTTTAAATTTGGGAATAAGCAATATGAAAATTTACAACTTTCAGGTGATACAAAGGGTTCATTAAATCTTGGAAAATAAACTTAAGACAAACTAGAAAACAAAAACCAAATTGGTTCAGGTGAACTAGATTCTATAAGAACTTAAAAGTTAAGCGTGATTTTTTTGTAACACGAAATTTCGTTCAAAAATTTTTATGTGAACGTACGGCTTATCATAAATAGCCATAAATTAATATATATTTAATTATTATAATTAATACCAATAATTTAATACCTATATTAAATTATTGAAATTAATACCGAAATTAAATTATTAGAATTAATACCGAAATTAAATTATTAGAATTAATACCAATAATTTATGACAATATTAATACTAGTAATAAATCTCCATACACGGGTTTTACGGCTATATAAAGAGGTTATCCCCATTTCATTCTCCTCACACCTGAACATTTCTCTCTCTCTCTACTGCTCCATTTCCCGGTGAAACTTAAACCAGAGCTTCAACTTCAACATTTTTCTTAACCTCGAAAGGAGAGGTCGGGCTCTTTAGAACCGGGAATAAGACAGCAATCTGATAGCAAACTCCAGTCAATCCGAGAATCGTTGGAGAAGCACCGGCATGATGAAATAGTGAAGCAGCTCCGGCAGACCGAAGCTGCCCTATTTCGGCCAAGCTGAAATCGGCCATTTCAAGCCCTCCTCAGGCCAAACCAAGCCCTCCCAACACTTCCTCAACCTTTCCACGGCCGAATTAGGACCGAAAGGTAAGCCAATTCAACTCCCCTTTGCAATTTTTGATCAGTGCTAGAGAGAGGATCGACCGAATTTCAATGACGAAATTATAATCCAATTCTGTATCAATTGATGCGATTCTTGATTCTAGGATGAACCTCAGGATGAGAGCTATCTACCTAGATTGAAAGCTCGGATCGTCGTGCCTTCATCGGTGAGTAATCGAAGCTTTCTCTCTCTATAGTTCATTTTTCGGCGAATCTCCGTTTGAGCTCGTCCCGGCGTTAAAACTTGCGATTCACATTTCTAAAGAATCGTATGAACATGTAGAAACTCAAATTCAACTTCAATTTCAACAATTGGAAATGTTTGATGGGTCAATTTGATAAAATCAAATTCGGCTATGTTAAGAAGTTGGAATTTGGGGAAAATTGGTGATTTTCAAAATTCAAAGGATCAAAATGAAATTTTATGAAATTGAGGGTCAATTGGGCATGAAAATAATGTTGGAGGACCAATTGAGGAATTTTGAAAATTTTGGGGCAAAATTTACCATTTTTGTAAAGGAAGGGCAAAATGGTAATTTTAGAAAAATTGGGGGACCAAATTGGAAATTTAGGAAATGAAACCCCTTTTTGTGAAATGGAATAAATTGAGGTCCTATGATAAATTTTAGAAGTTTCGAGACTTAATTTAAGGAAAAACCGGCATTTGGGACTTAAAGTTAAAGAGAAATAACTTTAGGGACCTAATTGCAAATAAATGAAAGTTTGACTTTCTCATTCATTTGGAATGAATGAAGGCGATTAGGCCAAAGGATAATGAACCAAGATGTTCATATCGTGTAGGAACACGAAGTACCGGGAACACCAGCAAGGACAAGCTCGTGTGAATACCATAAACCGGTCTAGTGGAATTTACGACATTAACGGGTGAGTGGGTTTACTAACATCATACCCAGTTGGGATGATGAATACAACTTAAAGATAAAAACCACTTACCGGTTGTGAGTGGAAATTTTATATCATACCCGGTAGGGGATGATAAGTACCTCGGTATAAAAACCCACTGTTTAGTGGTATTTTAATCATCACCACTTAGAGAAAGTGATGTGAAAATTATGCGAAAAAAACTACTTATCGGTTGTAAGTAGATCATACCCGGTTGGTATAATGAGACTTCCTCGAAAGAAGTTGAAAACTCGTTCATCAGTTATGAACGGAGATGTCCTTATACGGGTTGGTATAATGGACAATGAAAACCTATTTTGTCTGAAGTATTCTCCCCTAACTGTGTGCCAATGCTTAAACTATTTGGGAGACCTTCTTGACGGGAGCTCGAATAGCTCTTATAGGCCGGGGGCATCGATTTTGGAACTTGAAGGCTAGAATGCCCAGTTTTTTTTGAAAATCTCGTACATTGGACCCAAGGCTAGTTGGCACAAGCAGGAGCTCGTAAACGAATATGATATATGTGCCATAAAACTTAATAAGTGCATTGTTTGGCCATGGTACCAAGATAGGACCGGCATGCTCAGTCAACTAGCAGCAGTGCGACATGACAGGTCGACGGACTAGTAAAGACAAACAGCTGCGGGTTGAGTTGAGAGTCGGGGCTGTTGGACCAGTGGCACCACAGATTACATGGCAATATAAGAAAACATTATTTGTGCATGCACAGTGAGTACGGGATCATCAAGACGCCCATGAGGGGTAGTGATGCGTCCTAAGGGCACTGGACGACCTAGTGGCTATAAGGGCAGTTCGTCGTTCTAGGTGTCTGTGCGAAATCTGGAGTAGCACCAAGCGCATGAGATTGAGGTGGGGACAGGATGAGGTCTCTGTCCTCATACGGACACGGAGAAGTGATTTCAGGATTGTGGGTCGGATGTCACGTGCATCCACTCATTCCCAAGGTAGAAGTGGTTGTACTTCTATCCAGGCGGCAGGAAAAGTCGCTCCAAAGCCACTAGCGGGTTCAGTAGTGATACTGACTTGCGAATGTGTGTAACCTTCATGATGAAGGATGTGTGTTGGGTGATGACATACCGGTAATTAAGAAATAATAGAAAAACCCAAATTTTTAAATGAATGGATTTTTTAAAAGAAAGGAGTCTGGCACACTCCATATAAATGTTTTTCTTAAAAGTTAAAAGTAAACCTTTAAAAACTCATTCACTGAGTAGTCGTACTCACCCTTTCCCTTATATCCCTTTCAGAAAATCCCGAAAAGCCTACCTTTAAAAACTGCCAACTAAGATGCCTATAAGACAGATATGTAAAGTTTTTAAATTTTATTAAGTTTTAATTATGCTATTACAAGAAAAAGGTGCAGGTTAAAAGATGCCTTACTATTTACGGTTTACAATAAGGGGGAAATCCTTTAATAAACTGGGAGAGTGGCGGGTTGATCACGGGAATCCGACCAAACCGGATCGGGACGTGACATAAACTAATTATAAAATAAAGTTTAAATTTTTACTGTAAATTATAAATTAGTTTTATTTTAAGTTTTAGAATTGTCGTTATTATCTTAGGGAAATTATTTACCATTTTAAAATTAAGTATATATAGCAGATTATTATTATATCTCAATCTTAAAATTAGATCAAAATAATAATACGTACGCTACTCTCATTTCTAACATGGCGGTGAATGGCTTATCAGGCTTTTGTTATTCCTACACTACTAGTTCGGGAATGTACTGCACCACAATATTATTATACAAATGAGATCGATAATACATTTAATCTAATAAAACGTGTAATTTGAGGAGTTTTGTCCGAAACAAAAATGTGGTGGTTCATGAAGTATGTGAGCGTACCATTGAAGGAGAAGCCCTTGTGGTGGTTCATGTGATAGAATTGGCACAATCCTTTGGCATGATATTTTAATTGAGACATATGCTAAAACAATAGCGAATGAACTGGCACAACCGTCTGACCAAGATAATTGGTGTATTCAAACACATTCATAAATTTCATAAGCTAGAAAATAGAAAAATAAAGGCTATGGTTCAAGTGATAGTGAGTGAGTTGATAAAGAGTTGTGCTAATCTTATTTGATACATATAAAAGTACAGTTGCTGTCAAGATATTGTACCTGGGTGAGTCTCTCCGCCAAACGATTAACCATTCTATTCTTTTTTTTAATTAATAAAATGATGTTATTGTGCCAAAAAAATGCTTGCAAGTCCTAAAATTGGCCTAATAGGTAATGTTTCCATTCCTTCCTAAATGTCATCGTAAAATGGAGAAATAATTTGATATATTGTAATTATTTTGTAACTAATTAAATGGTACATAAATTGTATTATTAAGATTAGGATTGATATAATTTTGATTTTCTGATTTAGCTTAACAAAAATATATTTTCATCCTTCTATTAAATGAATATACTTTTTATTTTTATTAGTATTTTTGTACACGGCTAAGATAACTAATATTTCTTTAAATGTTTTCTCCTTTAAAAAAGTGGGCTTGCTCCTCTCAGTCGAGCTATTTCACTTATTACCCATTAAGGGAAGGTTCCCGGTCTTTGGGACCAACCCAAATTATTAAGGAATAGGACTTCACAGGATGAACATACTAAATTTTGGACTCAACTTGCTCGGCCATGGGTGTTAAATGGCCCATTGAAAAATATTAGGACTGATGTGTACCATGATCAGCAACCCTGATATTGAAATACCGGCCTGCCCCCTCCTTTGCCAGATCTATATTACAAATTATGTCTATTTATTTTCCTAAAGAGTTTAAAGATTGTGAAGGAACACAACCTTCTTTCCCATGGATAATAGCCATGCTGATCTGATCCTGTGTACAAGGGTCCCCCCATGGTGCAACCACAAGGAGCTAAAATTCTCATATTTAAGTGACTTGCAAATTTCTATAGTAAACTTATTTGGCAGGGTAGGGGTGTCTGGTAAACTTATCTTCAATCTCATATCTTGGCATTTTACCATAAATCCTCAAGCTGCCTTCCATTTAAGTGTAACCGAAAAAGTCTTCCATTAAATTGGCAATACATGGAAGGGTCCTATATGATCATCTGCATAAATGGCCACTAGACATCATCCTCTTCAATCAATTAAATCCATCACCCGCGTTTTCCATGACAGGTTCCCTCCCCTTTTCATCGTCTTCTCCCTCTCTTTCCAATTCAAAGGTCCCACTATAATATAGCCACCCACTTAAGAAAGATTACGATCATCCACACCCACCATTATTTATAATATATTGACACTGAAATCTAATAAATTTTAACTAAATTCCTCACATTTTATTATAATAAAAATATATTATTTTTAACCAATTTTCGAGTTTTTCTCTTACTCAATTGGCCAAATCCGAGAATTACGGATTTTCAGAGGTAAGAAAACCATTTTCATTGGAGGATCCAGATCCCTAACCACCTATCTATAACCAAATTTATGATGGAGCAGCAGCATCCTTTGCGAACAGCTATAGTGGACCTTGTCTTGTCTAGTCATTATTGCAAGCAGATGTGCTGCTTTCTTCCCGATCATGCAATGGATGATTAAGGATCTTCAAATAATGTTAGCAACTCACTCCCTTTTTGGATATTATACTGACTCAACTCAACACTGTCCTATTTGTTACCATTCACCATTAGATCGCCAAACGGAAACATACGGTAAAGAAAGAAGGCGAAAATATATATTATTTTATTATAAATTAGTCATATCAATATAATATTTTTTTCTTTGAATTTTTTATCGGATTTCATTTTGGGTTAGACAACTAGTATGTAATTATTCAACAAATATGTACCACTGAAATCTTCTTAATATAATATTATAAATTATGGTACAATAATTATTCTTTTGGGGTAAAGTTCAGACCTAACCTATGAAAAAATAATACCATTACATTCTGTGATATCGGACATAACAAAATATATTTTTAAATCTTCTTATAGTTTGGTTTTGTTTGGTTATGTGTACATGTGGGCTCCTCCTAGTGATTTGGATGCCCAAATTGGTCAGTCAAATTTTAATTGGCATGCCTATCTTTTGTTCTTAACCACGTTTTATAATAAATAATCATCACTCTGCTCCACACCTACCCACCATTTAATATAATTATGTCATTGGTCCTCATATCTTATTGAAAAAACCTGGTGATTTCTTCGTAACATTGAACAAATAATTATTTCACTCTTAAATTGTAGTTTAAATTATGACTTAAATATATATATATTATTAGATATATTATTTATAATATATAATAATATTTTTAAATTAGTTGATATAAAATTATTAACTTTTGTAAATATTTATAATCATCAATATTCCCCTTAAATATCTAAAAAGTATCACGCTTTTAGGTAAAAGAAAGAACAAAAACTTTGCAAGTCTTTTCTCATCGCATTATTCCGTCCTCCCGAGTCTCCTAGCGCTTTTAAAATGGAGATCTGAGATGACATTTACTTTCTTAGTACTTACTATTGAATGGGGATTTGATGGTACCTTTTATTTAATATCAAGATTTTATAATGTTGTAGCAAGTTAGATTTTTATACATTTTTATTCGTCTTTATCATATTTCTCTGATATTTAATTATTAAAAAAATTGTTGTAGCAAATTAAAAAAAAATTACGTTGCACTTGGAAGAATTAGACCCCTAAATTGTCTTTCACTTTTAAAAGTTGAAACAGTGGAATATCCCATCATCCACGGAAATGGCCACTCCTAGTCATCGTCCCATCAACCAAATGAATTCAGCCCCACATTTTCCTGGTAATTTCCCCTCCTCATCGTCTTCTGCACCTCCTTCCAATTGAGAGGTACCCATCATAATATATGCCACCCACTCCTTGACGATTATGATGGGTATATTATTATTATTATTATTATTATTATTATTATTATTATTATTTTAGCAATTTCAAATTAATATATTTCAAAAATATATATTATTAATTAATAAGTTCACACTACTCTTACATAACAATTAAAATTATAATGAATTCAATTGGTATAATAAAATTTATGTATACCTTATCTCCTATTTTTGGTATAATTTATTTTATATATATATATTTATTTATTTATTTTTATTTTAATTCAAAAGTAATAAGTATAAGAATTATATTTATTTAAATTAAGACATAAGTGCGAGTATTATTAATAAAAATATATATAATAAAACCATTACTTTAAATAAAATTTCAACCACTTCAGTTTAAATATTTGAAATATTATATATTTCACCTATCAACTACCGTTATGTCTAATTGATTTTATCTACTGCCGAGTTAACTTGATACATCATGGGATAAATTCCTACATCATAAGCCTTGCCCACTCTTGCAAATAGAATATGGGTTATCTTGTAAGAATGTAGATGCACTGCAACATCTAGATTAAATTATGTGCGTGAGTGGTCCAACTTGCAATGTCTAAAGAAGACTACGATGATGTGGGTATCATTTTCATTGGAGGATCTAGATCCCTAACCACCTATCTATAGCCAAATTTATGATGGAGCAGCAGCATCCTTTTTCACATGTATGCGGGACAGCTATGGTGGAACTTTTCTTGTCTAGTCATTATTGCAAGCACTTCTTTCTTCCTGATCATGCAATGGATGTTTAAATTTTGGCAAGTGGTCATCATTGTGATGCTTTTAAGTTTTGTAGAGAATCTCCCATTCATTTACTAAACCTCATTATTCCTTAAATCATGAATCCATTCTAAGTAACAAAAAAAAACAGCTAGTATTATTTCATACTCTGTTTTTTTTATCTATGGTTTGGAGAGTAACTCTCTCTATGACAACATGTTAACATGAATGGTCCCTGTCACCTCGGAGCCGCACAGGGGACAACCACGGCGGGCGGACCCGCAGGCCGTGCACAGACACATGTGCCGACACGGCTGCAGCAACACGTACGCCTCCTTCTCTCCACAGCCTCTGCATATGCTCTTCGGAAATCCTCTTCTATCCCCGCCTTCCATAGTTTCAGCCTTCTTTTCCACCTCTGCCGCCTCTTCTCTGCCGCCACAGCTGCTGCTCCCGCAGAAAGATTCGGCTGAATCCTTCTCCACCGCCACAGCTGCTGCTAGGCAGCCTGTCCGGCGATCCTCGGCCGCTTGGGCTACCGACAGGACCTGTTGGAGGTTGCTCCGGAGCGTGTTCGAGACCGCTTCACTGGTATGCGCGAGGCGACGCAGCAGCTGGTTCTCCACAGAGAGGGTCTTTATCCTCTCATGCAGGGATAGATTCAGCTTCGCTAGCCTCCGCATCTCTTCATCTTTTTCCGATATCTTACTTACGAATCGCCGCTGAATTGTTGCCTGTAATTCTTCGGACTGCCGTCTGGCCTTCTCTTCTATCCCCAGCCTCATGGCATTGATCTGTTTATTTCAAGAAGTACTGTAAGAGCAAATATTCAACGGAAAATTCCATAACTGTAATCACGCTAAACATTTATAAAAGCAATAGTTTAATATTAAAAATTTAAACTGTTAACTATTATTAAATAGTACATACAAACCCGTAGTATATTCCCAAACTTTCAGGGTGGGATCATATACTCAAACACTTGTATACATAAAAATATAAATGTGTAGCTTGACACACTAAATGACAACTTTAGATACCTAACTTCGAGAATTGATGACCAAAATAGCATCATCCGTCCATTTATGCCGTCCACGTCATCAAATTTTATCGTATAGCATCAAAAGGTGTCCCGGACCAAAAATGTTAGGCCTTAGAATGACACGACACGTATACCATTATGATAATGTCAGGTACTCAATTGTAAAATCGCTAAAATTTCAGGTATTCTGCTAGAATTAAGTCAACTTAATAGTTGATGTGAAGTCCTCCTTTCGGACTAAATCTCCAAGTTAGGTGAATTCTCTGAATTTAGTGCAGAAGAGGACGTTGACGTACATGTTGGGCGATTAGCCGGTCTAGCCCAGACTGCTGCTGGTCAACGACAGATAGTAGCCGAGTCTTCGACCTAGGCGTCATGGCAGCGCCGCCGTATGGGTCATCAATCGGCTCCCTCGACCGCTTCCTCGGAGATCCGACCGCACCGTTGTCGAATGTGCTGAGCCCACTGTAGAAGGATTTCACCGGCGGATTCCTGTCCCAAGCCGCAGCTGTTTGGTAGAACGCCGGGAAGATCATCTCGCGGATATTCATGGCATCGAAATCTGCATCTGACCCACCCCTGAAATCCAACCCACAAGCAATTATAGCTCTTGTATCACTTAAAAATTGGAGTACAGAGATCGCTCCGGTGATGTCAGTAAATAGTCGAGCGTACTAACGTCGAAATATGGCTACCTGGTGCTTGAGATGGGCTGCAGTGGGCAAGTAAAAAGGTGACTGAGAGATGGAGGTTCGACTGTCATGGATGTTTTCTTCTTTACTATGCCATAAAGAGTGTTTAGGGAGTGCTTGTACCGTGCATAGGGAAGATATATATATAGAGAGAGAGAGAGAGACAGAAAGTGGGGGGCCGAACGAGGAAGTATAGTGCTGGGGTTTTTTTTTTTTTTGCAATTATAGGTGAAGAATTTTATAAATAATCGCTGATAACTATGAAAGAGTGTACTGTGCATGGAATGTAATATGAATTATTTAGATTTAATTAATAAAACTAAATCATTATAATATTTAGGTTGAAGGTTAGAATCTTATTAATAATAAAATAAAATTTAATTTACTTTTAGGTAAAAAAAAATTTCGTCGGCCAGTTTTTGTACTAGGGAAAAAGCTCCTCTTCAGTTTCCTTCCACTGTGACAGAGGGTCAAGTCATGTCACGTGCCACCGAGACAAAGGGCGGTGGAGTATATGACCATAGTGACCGGCGGTACTCACACTTGTGGGACCCGCGTCAGGATGGTAAACAGATTCAGAACCCTCACCATGTTTTTCTTTATTATTTTTCCGATTTTTTTTCATTTTCATTTCTTTTCTAAAAAACTGTCCCTAATACATGCCATGGGAAGGTACGATAAAAAGTGAATCTTTCATCATAATTTGTCCTTATTTCTGTTAAAAGATTAACCAGTAGCCATATTTTGGGTTATTGAGAAATAACTGTTTATTCAGTTCATTTTTTAACTAAAGTTTATATCTCATGTCATGATTGTATTTCATACTTATAAATTATTTAAATTTTTTTAAAAAATATTTATATATTTAATATTTAACCAAAAATTTCATTTTCTATATTTTTATATCTTTGAAAAAATATTTCAAAATAAACATATATTTAATATTTTAAATAATAATAATATTTTATTTTATAAAAATTATTATATAACCACTATAATTATATTTTTTTAATTTTAATATTCATAAATAATATATTCTTATCATTATCCCTTTTCCCATCATTTACTATCTCTTATTCAACATATTTGGTGCTTATTTGTTCTCTATTGTTTTCTCTCCTAAAAAACTCTCGTTAATTACTATTAGGCTCTTATACTATTTTTTGTATTGAGTGTTTTTTAGTTATTTAGACAGTCAAATGTTAAGAGTGTTAGGAGGGGAAATAAAGTTATTGATTTAAAGTTATTAAAAAATTTTAATAATATAATTTTTGTTGTTTGTACAGAGTTTAAATGAGGTTAATTATTATTAATAAAAAAAATTATAAAGAAAACTTTACTTTTTTAATTAAATTAAATAATTTATTAACTATTATATATAATTAAATTAAATTAAATATATTTTATATAATAAATTTATATATATAATATTTGTATTATATATTTATATTATATAATTTTATATAAAATATTATTAATATATAAATTTATTTAAAGTATATAATAATAAAATAATAATATAAATATTAAATAAAAGTATTAAAATAATTTAAATAATAAATTATACAATATATCCAAATAATTAGGTATTGTATTTTAGTGTTAATGTAGTGGATTTTGAAGTACTCTCTATTTTTTTTTTCAAACGAGTGAATACTCCAATTTTTCAAATTCATTCCCCTACAAATCACTACATATCAATCTCAGATCTCAGAATGACAAAGGTGATGAGAGCAGCAAGTTGGAGGGTGGGAAGGGAGGGCAGGACGATTTGGAATGTGATACTCTGGTTCCATTTTGTATATCAAGAAGTACTGTTTTTGCATATTAAATATTACTTTTTTTTTTATATAAATGATTGCTAATTTTCAAAATTTTAAGCGGTTTTAGCTTCATATATGAATTTTCTTAAACAATTTGAACACATTATATTTTTTACTAATGAAATAAATTATTGAACGGATAAAATTTTATTATATTATTATTCTATATAAAATCTAAAAATATTGTAAGCTTAGGAGGTGATCTCCACTTCATGTATGAGTTTCTCTTTATATGTTATGTTAATTGAAAAAAATATTAAATTGAGAAAATTTTATTTTTATAACATAAATTATAATAGTTTTAAATGGAAAAACTCATAAAATCATTTTTTTCAATGGAAGAAAGTCATTATATATATATATATTCTGATTTTGGTATTTTTTAATTTATCTTCTTAACTACCCATCTCCTTAATTTTTTTGGTGATCCTCTCATTTAATTCAAATTCTATCCTCTCATTTTATAGCTGTAAATGAGTATTTTTGATATAAAATTTAGGACATATTTTTGTAAAAAATCATTAAATTATAATTTCTCAAATATATGATATTATAGCCATTGATTAATAATATAGTTTATTTTGTTTAATCATTTATACATCCATACAATTTTAACTTTAATTATAAAAAAATATTTTTTCATTTAATAATATGAAAAAATATAGCTATAAATATATCTATTAGGTTAATTGACATATATTCAAATTTGATTGATATATATATATATATATATATTATTTTATTATAAATTAGTCATATCAATATAATATTTTTTCTTTGAATTTTTTATCGGAATTCATTTTTGGTCAAACAACTAATATGTCATTATTCAACAAATATGTACCACAGGAATCTTCTTAATATAATATTATAAATTAGGGTACAGTAATTATTCTTTTTGGGTAAAATTCAGAGCTAGCCCATGAAAAAATAATACCATTACATTCTGTAATATCGGACATAACAAAAGATCTTTTTAAATCTTCTCATAATTTGATTGTGTTTGGTTATGTGTGCATGTGGGCTCCTCGAGTGATTTGGATGCTCAAATTGGTCATCCAAATTTTAATAGACATGTCCCATCTTTTGTTCTTAACCATATTTTGTAATAAATAGTCATCACTTGTTTTGCTCCACACCTACCCACCCACCATTAAATATAACCATTTCATTGGGTCCTCATATCTTATACTCCTGTGTAGCCCCGAATTGAAAACACCTTGTGATTTTTTTCATAACCTTGAACAAATAATTATTTCACTCTTAAGTTGTAGTTTAAATTATGACTTAAATATATATATTTTATTATTTATATAATATATATTATATATTAATATTTTAAAATTAGTTGATATGGAATTATTAACTTTTATAAATATTTATAATCATCAATATTCCCCTTAAATATCTAAAAAGTTTCACATTTTTAGGTAAAAGAAAGAACAAAACTTTGCAAATCTTTTCAAATCACATCATTCCTTCCTCCCAAGTCTCCTAGCACTTTTAAAATGGAGATCTCTTTGGAGATGCCATCTACTTTCCTAGGACTTGATTTGATGGTACGTTTTACTTAATATCAAAATTTTATAATGTAGTAGAAAGTTAGATTTTTGATACATTTTTATTTGTCTTTATCATATTTATTTGATGGTACGTTTTACTTAATATCAAAATTTTATAATGTAGTAGAAAGTTAGATTTTTGATACATTTTTATTTGTCTTTATCATATTTCCCTGACATTTAATAATTTAAAAAAAAAATTACGTTTGCACTTGGAAGAATTAGAACCATAAATTGTCTTTCACTTTTAAAAGTTGAAACAGTGGAATATTCCATCATCCACTGAAATGGTCACTCCTAGTCATCGTCCCATCAACCAAATGAATTCAGCCCCACATTTTCCTGGTAATTTCCCCTCCTTCTCATGGTCTTCTGCACCTCCTTCCAATTGAGAGGTACCCATCATAATATATGCCACCCACTCCTTGACGATTATGATGGGTATATTATTATTATTATTATTATTATTATTATTATTTTAGCAATTTTAAATTAATATATTTTAATAAAAAAATATTATTAATTAATAAGTTACACATAACAATTAAAATTATGATGAATTCAATTGGTATAATAAAATTTATGTATACCTTATCCTCCTATTTTTGGTATCATTTATTTTTTTATTTATCTATTTATTTCTATTTTAATTCAAAAGTAATAACATAATTGAGTGTATAAGAATTATGTTCATCTAAATTAAGTCTTTATAAATAAAAAATATATATTTTAAAACAATTACTTTAAATAAAATTTCAACAATGGTTGAATTTAAATATTTGAAATATTATATATTTCACCTATCAACTACAGTAATATCTAATTGATTTTATCTACTACCGAGTTAACTTGATATGGGGATAAATTCCTACGTCATAAACCTTGCTCACTCTTGCAAATAGAATATGGGTTATCTTGTAAGAATGCAGATGCACTACAACATCTATCTTGTACGCCTGTGGGTGGTCCAACTCGCAATGTGTAAAGAACACATTGCGAGTGGGTATCATAATTTTCACATGTATGTGAACAGCCTTATTTACCTTTTGTCTAGTTTTATTTCTTGCCTGGTCTCATAATTATTGTGTAGAAACCTAACTTTTTTGGATGAAGCAATCAATAAATTAAGGATATTTAGTACGTTCTTGTCACTTCCTTTTGGAAGGTACACTGAGTTATGTTCACTCTCTCTGCATTCACCACTTGATTACCAAATAGAAATATGCAATAAAGAAAGAGAGAATAAGGTCTACTTTTGCAAGATGGTCCACTATGCTTCTTGAAATGTCTGATCATCTACATGTGCAGAAAGCTTGAAATGTCGACATATAGATATATCACGATATTTAACCCTCCTGGTTGTATATGGAATCGAGAAGATAACAATGACGTTAACATTTGATATTGAGAGAGGAAGTATTAGAATAAGGAAATGTCATACTGTATAACTCTGTCGTGCATATTTTTTTTAGGATATATATATATATATATATATATATATATATAGAAGTGAATAACCAAACCTACAATAAAATTCAAAGATAATGTTATAGGTGGTGAATCTAGACTTTATGAAATATTGTAAAATTATAAAATATTGGTATTTTATTAATTATATATAATACCTTAAATAGAAATAAATTAAACATTTTATATATTTATAATATTTTATAATATTTTCCATTTCATTAGATCTAACTCGACAAATGTACCAACTGTCAATTAAAATGCGGTATCCACTCATCCGATTTGAAAAGTTGATATGAACGGATAAATAATTTGTAATTTGTTGAGTATGTGATAACAAAAAAATGAGAATAATATTAGATAAATATGATGTGTTTATAAAGTGATAATATTACATTATATAATTTTTAATTGAAAATAAATATAATATTTATTAAAATATATTATTATAAGTTTCTCCATCATTTAATAGAATAATTTTTTTGAGTTTGAGTGACAATTTCAATAGAGTAAAATTATCTCAAAAGTTAGTTTTAATTGGAACCTATATTAAACATATATTTGAAATAAACTATAATATACTCTAAAAAGTTTTAAAAAATGCACCCATTTATAAAATCTCATTTTTAGGTTAATGTTTAATCGTTGTATCGGATTGGACGAACCCAAATTTTGGGTTTAGATTTGGGTCCAATCACACTAATCTAAATTCACATATGTGTGGGTTCGAATTAGAAATTGACCAAAAATTCGAGTTTGTACGAATTCAAATCTTCTATACTTGTGTTGAATTCGAGTTGTAAGAAACCCAACCCGTCCCGAGTTTTTGACAATCCTAGATCACACTATCAAAATACTCCAAAATAGGAGCACCTAGTTTTAAGTTTAAATAAGTTTAGGGTTAAATTTATGAAGTAAATTGTAATTCACTCATTGCTATTACGATGTATAAAACAACATGAGTTTATTATGTGGGGATACCAATATTGACTTACCATATTGTTATTGTAGAGACGATCCTAGTTTTAAGTGGCCAGTTGTACCATTGGAATACAATAGTATTAAAAGCCCACAATGAAAATTCTATTAGGTAGTTTAAGGGGTGTAATGCAATACCATCTCATAGTACAAAATAGTACTCTTATCCTACTTACAAAAGTTTAATTATTTTTCTTATTAACTACTATTTTTAACGTAATATTTATGAAAATAATTTTGTACATAAAAACTATTTTTATCGGAAGTCTTGTTTACTCTGTTTCCGAACCTTTGATTATATAAATCTTTTATTTAATTTTTTTTAATGTTATTTAGGTTTTTAAAATTTTCTAAATTTTTTTTTAGTGTTATTTAGTCTTAGCCTTCCCAAATATCACTTTTGGGTGCACACACTTCTTTATTTACATTGTAGTACATGAACTTTTTTTTATTACATTTAGTAACTTAATCATTCCAAGCATACCAACCTATTTTTAAAACTTCATCAATCTTTTTAAATAGTCCTAAAACTTTATTTAACCCTTAAAAAGGCCGCACAAAAAACTTATTCAAAATTGGGTACTCTAACTTTTTATTATTTATATTTTAGTGTTCGACCTTTGCTCCCTAACAAAAACATGCTAAAAAATTTCCAAACATATATATGAGGCCCCTATCCTTCATCTAGGTCATCTTAGACTCAATTGATTGGCTGAAATAAGGACAATCAAAATTAATTTTAAACTGATAACTTAATGAATAGGAGTAAGGTCAAGGCTGGGAACCCATTACAGACAATGCTTTAGTTAGTGGTACTAGTAGTAAAGATGACTTACCAAAGAGTCAATGCCAACTTGAAACACCTCAAATGGAGGTTTAAGCCACTTGCAATTTCTGTTTTACGAAACTCTCTTGTTACTGAAGCAAACTCAAATTTCTCTTATTTAATTCGACCTCCATACTTATCTAAATCGTATGAGGTCGATGGTGTTCAGTAGCCGAGGCCATGAGAAATCTACTGAATTATTTTTGACCTTTGTTGACGGTCAAGACCATCATAATTGACTCCTGAAATAGATATTTTATTTTTGACCAGAGTGGATCTGATACTATTTAATCTCGTCGGTGATAATAGAGGGAACATCGATGGTCCGAGAGTGGTAACATTGAAAAGCTGACTCTTATAGATTTCTAGAGACATCAAGAACGTTAAAGTTGAAATCTTTGCCAATGCTCTCACTTGAAAACAAAGATATTTGGATTTATGTGAGAATTATTATTAAAAACTAACAAGAGAACATCTAAGATTTATATGGCTTGATTCTAAATTTGTGTGACTATCTAACTATAGTTCACTTGTTTCACTTAATAGTATGTGACTATTTAAATAAATTAATTTCTCATTCAGTAGGTTTTGGATTGTGAGCCGAGGAAGTTTAGGTTTTTAACTATAGTTCACTTGTTACCCTTATGTCTTTACTATGTATTTTTATCTCACTTAAACTCCTATTTTCTTAAAATTATTCTTTGGCCATTAAATTTTCTTTAATAACCATTTAACCCTTATATTCTTTTAAAATTATATTTAGATCCCTAACTTCTTTCTACTAATTTGGTCCTTAAATTTCTTTGTTCTTTTCATCTAGTCCTTAAGATTCTTCTAATTACAATCTAGTCCTTTAAATCCTTCCAATTATATTTTACCCCAAACTCTCTTCTAATTACTATTACACCCCTAAATTTTACTTTATTTTCAACTAATTCCCTAACCTTCCTAAATTTATCACTTTTGGTCCTTTGGTTCCTAATATTCTTTCTTAGGTCTCTAAAGTGCATAAAATTATTGTTTAGACATATACTTTATTTAAATTACCATTTTACTCATATATTTAATAAAAATATATTTTGGTCCCTAATCTTTTTAACATATCTATTCATATCCATAAAGTTTTTAGTTTATTTCTTTAGGTCCTTCGAGATCTCCTAATTCCTGCTCGGGTCCCCAATCTTACTAAAATTACGTAATCGCCCCAAACTATACTATATTTATATCTTAGTAACTAAACTTTTCTTCATAGTAAAACATGCTAATATTTTTGACAAATATTTTGATACTTAACCTCAATAGGTTCACTAGGTTCCTACAATCCTATCTTGGCCTACCACACCTAAAATAGTGCTATTTTCGGTCGTTTTGGGCCTCTCTCTAAAAAGTTACACAAAGTCGGGTTTCAGTTTATACTTCGCTAGAGAGAGAGAGCGGTGAGGACTGGCGTCGGTGGGGTTGTAAAACTTATTTCTCCCTCAGCTTAGGATCACCTTGATCCGCTTGGAGGTGGTTGGAGTCGCCTGAAATCCATGATTTATTAAGGGTTGTTAGAAATAGAACATCACTAAAATTATTTTGGTTAAATGCGGCCACAAGGCTTACCTATTGCCTGGAAGACCGATGCAGTTCATTTGTTGGGTTGAGAGGAGGTCGTGGAAATTTTAAGGTGATTTTAGACCGTCTTGGGAAGGTGGATTTTGTCCTTGAAAAGAGGCGGCTTCTTTCTATCTCTTAGGGTCAGATACTATGCAAGCTTTGTGATGTCGATATAGTGGCCGTCATTGCAGGTCTCCGATGTGGGGTGGAAGCATACCTCTGTACAAGTTAGTGACACCAAATTATCAAAGGTTAGTGGTATAAAGGGGTAAATTTTGGTCTCAAAAGACTATGGAAATAGAGAGCTATCAAAGAGTTTCTTTCTAGTTTTAGATGAAAATTCAAATATTCGAAGCCATGGATTTCAAATTAATCTTATGAAGAGTTAGACTGATGTGTTGTCATCTCAATGAAAATTTTTATTTTGTGAGATTTGTTCTAAAACTAATCACTCTGAGAGATTCTATTTGTTGTGTTGTAGATGAAATTTTGAGAAAGGTGGGTGAATGTGTACGAATTAGGGTTACCAAGTTAGGTCATGGACCCTCTAGTCGGGCAGAGGAGACGATGTGCATGCAATGCATATGTGCCCCTCCGCCCATGCATGCGCGTGAGCCACACGACTGTGCTGGATCAATTTTCGGAAATTAAAACACATAGTTATGCCAATTTTGGACTTATCTTGGCTAGTTCACCCCCAATTCGACTAGTTCTTGACCTATTTTATTTTTCTTTAAATGCTTTGATCATTTTCTAGTATTTGGGGCCAAGAATCTCTATTTTTATATCTTTGAGATTCTTTGAAAAATCCTAGCGTCTCAAGGCTCGATCCAGTTCGATCCCGTTTCAAATTGGTTCTTGCTCAATCTCTTTCTAATCCTCGATTCATTTTTGAAAAAGTTGAGTGAAGGTAATTCTAGGGTACTTATCTCACTTCCTCACATTGGACTTGAACCACTTCTAATTCTGGTTCAATTGTTTTACTCCAATTTGGGTTGTATTCTTGACCCCAATTCAGTTGAGTTAAATATTACTTTTTAGGGATCCTAGTGTTACAACTTTTCCACTCCTTTTAATTGTTTTTCCTCAAAATATTTCTATCTTAGGGGAAACAATAATTCTAGTTCCCCTCGCGATGATCATGTTAGTCATTCCCCTACATTCCATCATCACCCGGTTGTCCTGCCACAACGTATCTCTCATTAGATTTGTTTTATCCATGGTTCAATTTGCATATTCTCCGAGTCCATTTCCTTGCTTGCACTTTCCCCACATATCCTTAGGTCTAGTCCATCTTTTCCTTCAGTATGACCCATAAATGTTTTGCTGCTCCTCTACATACCCATTGTCATACACGACCTGATTTCCAAGGTTAGGATCCAATAACAACTTGCCACGTCCTCTCGATACTAAAATGGTGGGTCCATTCACCAAAGTAGTACTGATAGGGTCGAGACTCAAAATAAAAACTAGTAATTTTTTTCAGTATAAATTAAATTTTTTTCATAAAATTTACTTCACAAGTTCATATACATTTAAAACACTAGGAAAACATATTATACCAAATGGAAAGTCTTCCTCCACTTCTCTTCAATAATCTCTACCATGATATTGACCTTGGTCAAAGCTACTCCCCAATTCATGAGAAATGAAACCCGTCCTTCAGACCAAGTAAACCGGGGAAAAAACCGGTGGTTTTGAGAACACCAAGCCAAAAAAGGAACAAAACAAATGATAAAAAAGGGTCAAAATGGGAAATTGGAAAATCCCAATTAACCAAAAGTTCACATAAATCATGGGGAAGAACCACAAAGTAAATTGGATGGGAGAACCGGACCCGAACCAAATTGAACCGGTTCAATGATTCATTTTTCTAGTTGGCTTAAAAATATTAATTTTGGAAATTGAGGACACCAATAGATAGAAAATGAATTTATAAATTTTTAAATTTTAGAAAACCGGTTGAATCGAGCCTGAACCAACCAATTTTTGAATTAGGGTCACCGAACCCGGTCGAACCGGACCAGTCAACGGTCCATCTAGTCAACAAACTGGAGTCAATGATCAACGAAGCCTAGTCAACAGCCACACAATCACAAGCAACCAATGGAAGGTTGCCACGATGCCGGTCAACGGTCTGCGGATGGCTGGTCAGCCTGGCACGCAGACACGGACAACTAATGGGAGACTGCCACGTGTCCAATCAATTGGTCAACAACGGACACAACAGATGAGTTGGAATGCCACGTCAGAAAAATTGACCAATCACAGTGTGTCACGTGGCACACTTGCCACATCATCATCTTCAACCTCGGGTCGCTGATAGAGAGAACATAGAGGAGAGAGAGAGAGAGCGAAGGAAGGAGAGTCTCCAACGACTCAGAAATCACTTTGATCAAGTCTTCGACGGCTGAGTCAGAGCCGAGTTCTACACCGACCTGTAGCCCAGTCAGTTGCTGAGCTCCGTATATAAAGAACACCCCTCCATTCATTCTCAGCATCCCACAATCTACCAAAGAAGGAGAAGTACTCAGTTTTTTGGTGAGCAGCAAACTAGAGCTCCGACATCGGGGCTTTTCTCCACCTCTTAAGCTACATTCGATGTCATTAGTACTAGGACGAAGTCCTCTACCCAACTGCATCCTCCCTTCAGCCTAAGGACCACCGTAGAAGAGCAAGGAAGCTCAAACAGTAACTTTGCTCCTCAGCTGTCAGTAGCCCGAACTGCTCAAGCTCAAGTCTAGCCATCCCTAGGACAATTCTAGCCAAACCAAGCCCTCCATACTCTACCTAGAGGTGCCCTGACCTTCCCCCGAGCTAATATGGTAAGCCCCTCCGCCGAAAAATATTGTTCATGGTGCATTTCTGTGAAAATTGAAACTGAGAAATTCACACTGCTCAGGCCACCAATTGAGGCATGGTTTGATCCAGGGAGGATCCCTGGGAGGAGATCAATTTAGAGAAAGCAAGAGTTCCAGTCGCTGGACCCTCACTAGTAAGATATTGAAGCTTTCTCTCTCTAGATTGGATTTTCCGGTGAAGCTCCATTTGAGCTCATTTTCCAACCAAATTGAACAGTTCAAAGTTCAAAATGACAAGGAAGACATAGAAAAGACGGTTCAGATAACAAATTGAGACAATTAACCAAGTTTTGGGGATGAATTGAATGAAATTGAGATTCGGGGACCAAATTGCAATTTTGAGAAAATTGGCCAATTTGGGGATTTTTGGAAAATTGGGGTCCGAATTGCAATTTAAGGAAATTTGGGGCATTTTCATGAAACTAACTTCCAATTGGGCCCAATTGGGCAATTGGATGAAATGGAGGGCCAATTGGTAATTTTTGAAAGTTCAAGGACCAATTAGTATTTTTTGGGAAGTTAAGAACCAATTGGAAATTTTGGGAAAATTGAGGACTAATTGGTAATTTTGGAAAATTTAAGGACTTGCGAGGAAAATTGGAAGTACTAGGAACTTAAGTAAAAATAAGTTGAGTACTAGGGACCTAAAGTCAAAATTTATGAACTTTAGAGATATAATCGCAATAAGGCATAAATCAATGACCTATATGCAAATATATGAAATTAAGAGGTCTTTTATGCCAAACCATCCTAATGCAAATACTCGAACCATGTAGGCACGAATCATACGAGTATGGGTGCCAAGGAGCATATTGAAGATTGGAAATACAGCTGGGATGAATCCATCACAACATTGAGTGAGTGGGATTTTCAGCATCATACCTAGTTGGGGGTGATGAGAACCGTTTTTAAGTTTGAAAAATTATTTTTCCAGGAATGGTCTCTTCTAACTGCGTGAAACTGCTTAAACATTTTGGAAGACGTTCCTGATGGGAGCTAGAATCGCTCTGATAGGCTTGAAGCGTCGAATTTGAAAATGATAGGGCTAAAGGCATAGTTTTGGAAAACTCATGAAGTGGGCCCAAGGTGAGTGTGCATGGGTTGGACTCGTAGATAAACATGAATTATAAGAACCATGAAAACTCTAAGAAAAATTGGAATTGTTGTGTTGTTTGCCCTTGGGCCAAGACAGGACTGACACGGCTCAATAGACTAGTGGTAGTGCGCCCAGACCTGATCGATGGGCCAGTCAAGGCAAACAACTGTAGGCAAGGTTGAGTGTCGGGGCAGTTGGACCATTGACACCAGTTAATGGATCAAAACTATTGTATGCATGCATGAGGAATCCAAGAGCATCTAGATGTCCGAGAGGGTTAGTCGATGGGTCCCAAGGGCTGCTGGATGACCTGAATGCAATAAGGATGGGTTTGTCGTGTGAGTAAGTTATGAAGCTCGCATAGCTTCCTGCGCACTAAGACTGAGGCTAGAGGAGAAATGAGGTCTCGAGACCGATGTCGGAGGGAAAATTAGGTCTCATGCCACAAAGCAGCATGATGAAATACTGAGACTGAGGCCAGAGGGGAAATGAGGTCTCGAGACGAAGGTCGGAGGGGAATGAGGTCTCGTCTCACCAAGTGGACATGATGAGGGTTGGACTATTGATGTCCACTCAAACTCATGTGGACAGTAAAGGCACTCCGATCCACAAGTGGAATAGTCGGGGACTATTATGCGATCGTGTGATCCCTTTCTATGATACAAAGGGCATGTGAATGTTTGTTGAAACCCCTCCCAAGCAAGGGGAATAACTCAAGAATAGATGAATTCATATTATAACAAACTAAAAGTATAAAACATTTTGATCAACTGATTGTTTGAAAACTCACCTTCCAAACCCACCTCACTAAGTTGTAGAAACTCACCCCTCCCATTAAACCTTTTTTAGGAGAACTACCTCCCCATGATGAGCAGAGGCTAGAGGAGAAAGCCAAAGGTACCATATGCATGTAACTTTTATTTAGAAGTTTTGTAAACTTTGTTATGGAAAAAAGGTACTTTGATGCCTTTACCTTACTCGGTTTATCTGGTATAAATACTAAATTAGTACGAGGAAGGGTGGTAGGTTGATCACAAGACTCTGACTGAATCGGGTTGGGACATGACATGAGATATTCCATTCCTACACTTGTGTGGCTAGAACAAAGTTCGGGCTAGAGGGAGTCACAAATCTCATGAATTTTTAAGTGTACTAAATAATTCTAAATTGAGTAGTTCTTATGTCCATTTAATAGGAAATTGAATGCAGAATTTTTAGGTATTTTTATTTTTTTAAGAATTTATTGGAAAATGAGTGAACCAAACCAAAAAGCGTTGAACTAACTGCAAAATTTACAGGAAACTAGTCCTCTATAGTGCAGACTGGTCAACATATGACACTAGGCACACGACCACACACATGCATGTCATCTTCCTTGCCTTAGTCGTGACCTGAATTTGCCCAAAAAACCTGACAAACCCCGCATACAACCTGAATTTGACCACTTGGAGAAATTAATTCATGCATAGAGCCACATGCTATGGATTAAAGAAAGAAGACTATGGACGTGTAGGCACATATGTTTAGAACATCTCCATATAAGGGATGCATCTCCCGATGGTAAAAAATCACTCAACATTCACTCTAAGTATTGATTGCTCACAACTTTGGAGACCTAAATACTAGATAGCATAGCTCCTCAATCCTACCATCTCCAACAACGATCTTGGTATCCTTGGAAAGCTGAGGAAGTTAGATTTCCATTGTTATCATTCTCAGCCCTCAACTTTACCTCTAGAGTCATCAACGAGATCACACAATGCATAAACTCTAGTGACTGGAAACATAGCACTTGTTTTAGAGGCCAATTTGGACGGCCACTACTATGCCCCGACCCGGTTTGGTCAGATCCCTGTGATCAACCTGCCACACTCCTAGTTTATTAAAGGGTTTCCCCTTATTATATATTGTAAAGAGTACGACATCCTTTAAACCTGCACCTTTCCTGGAATAACATAAATCAAAACTGCATAAAATTTTAAATTTATCATACATGTCTCACAGGCGTATTAGTTAATGGTCTTTGAGGGTAGGCTTTCTGGAATTTCCTGAAAGGAATAAAAGGGAGTGGGTGAGTACAACTACGCGGTGAATGGGTTTTCAAAATTTTAATTTTTAAAAAGATCTATTTGGAGTGTGCCTATCACGCCCCTACTAACTTTGGTCGGATCCCCATGATCAACCCGCCACTCTCCCGGTTTATTAAAGGGTTTCCACTTATTATAAACTGTAAAGAGTAAGGCATCCTTTAAACCTGCACCTTTTCCTAGAATAAAATAAATCAAAACGGCATAATATTTTAAATTTATCATACCTGTCTCACATGCATCTTAGTTGATGGTATTTAAGGGTAGGTTTTCCAGAATTTCCTAAAAGGGATATAAGGGAGGGGGGTGAGTACAACAAATTAGTGAATGAGTTTTCAAAATTTTTAACTTTTAGAAAAAAGATTTGTATTGGAGTGTGCTAGACTCCATTTTTTTTTCAAAAATCCTTTCATTTCAAATCTCAGTTTTTGCCACCATTTCTTATTAATCACGGTGTGTCATCACCCAACACACATACTTTATTATGAAGGTTAAACACACATTCGCAGGCCAATATGTCCACTGAACCCACTTGTGGCATCAGAGCGACTTTACCGGCCACCTAGATAGAAACACGTCCACTTCTACCCTGAGACTGAGTGGATGTACGTGAAATCTAACCCTCAATCCTGAAATCAATTCTCCATGTCCGTATGAGGACAGAGACCTCATCCTGTCTTCAACTCGGTCTCACGTGCTTGGTGCTACTCCAAATTTTGCACGGTCACCTGGTACGACGAACTGCCCTTATACTCACTAGGTCGTCCAGAGCCCTTAAGACACATCATGTAAACCCCGCATTTTTGAGTTAAGGAAAATCAGGAAAAGAACTGGTCAAACCGAGTAAGAAAACCGAGCCGGTTTACAAACCCGATCATATGGGAAGAAGCAATTTGGAAATTTACAACTTCCGGTGATCCAGAGGGTTCATTAAACCTAGGAAAAGAAAATTAAGACAAAATAAAAGAGAAAAACCAAATTGTTTTAGGTGACCTAGAATCCATAAGAACTATGAAGTTAAGTGTGCTTACTCAAGAGTAGTGTGGGGATGGGTGACCTCTTGGGAATTATGATTTTTTTGTAACCCAAAATTTTTGTCAAAAAGTTTTATGCGAACATACGCCTGGCCATAAATTAATATATATTTAATTATTATAATTAATACAAATAATTTAATACCTAAATTAAATTATTGGAATTAATACAAATAATTTAATACCGAAATTAAATTATTGGAATTAATACCAATAATTTATGTCAATATTAATACTAGTAATAAATCTCTCCCATTTAATACACGATTTTACACCTATATAAAGAGGTCATCCCTATTCAAGTTTTGACTTAAACATTTTTCTTAACCTCAGAAGGAGAGGTCGAGCTCTTTAGAATTGAGGAGAAGACAACTATCTAATAGCAAACTCCAGTCAATCCGAGAATCGCTGGAGAAGTGCCGTCACGATGGAACAGTGAAGCAGCTCCGGCGGACCGAAGCTGCCCTATTTCGGCAAAGCTGAAATCAGCCATTTTGAGCCCTCCTCAAACCAAACCAAGCCCTCCCTACACTTCCTCAACCCTACCACAGCCGAATTAGGACTGAATGGTATGCCAATTCGGTTCCCCTCTGCAATTTCCAGCCGGCGCTAGAGAGAGAACCGATAGAATTTCAATGATGAAATTCTAACTCAATTCAGTATCAATTGATGCGATTCTTGATTCTAGGATGATCCTCAAGATGAGAGCTATCTACCCATTATTTAGTGGTATTTTAAACATCACTACTTAGAGGAAGTGATGTGAAAATCATGCGGAAAAACTACTTACCGGTTGTAAGTAGATCATACCCGGTTGGTATGATGAGACTTCCTTAAAGGAAGTTGAAAACCCGTTCATCGGTTATGAACGGAGATGTCCTTATATCGGGTGGTATAATGGATTGAGAAAACATTTGTTTTGTCAAAAGTACTCTCCCCTGACTGTGTGCCAATGCTTAAACAATTTGGGAGACCTTCTCGACGGGGGCTCGAATAGCTCTTATAGGCCGGAGCTCGAATAGCTCTGACATGCGCTAGGTGCTACTCCAGATTTCGCACAGACACTTGGAATGACGAACTGCCCTTATAGTCACCAGGTCGTCCAGTGCCCTTAGGACACATCACTACCCCACATGGGTGTCTTGATGATTCCGTACTCACAGTGCATGCACAAACAATGTTTTCTTATATTGCCATGTAATCTATGGTGCCACTAGTCCAACGGCCCTGACTCTTAACTCAACCCGCAGCTATTTGTCTTAACTAGTCCGTCGACCTGTCATGTAGCACTGTCGCTAGTTGACTGAGAATGCCGGTCCTATCTTGGTACCATGGCCAAACAATTCACTTATTAAGTTTTATTGCATATATTTCATGTTCGTTTTTGAGCTGCTACTCGTGCCAATTGGCCTTGGGCCCACTGTACGAGATTTTCAAAATTGGGCATTTAGCCTCCAAGTTCCAAAACTGAGGCCCCCGGCCTATCAGAGCTATTTGAGCTCCCGTCAAGAAGGTCTCCCAAATTATTTAAGCATTGGCACACAGTTAGGGGAGAGCACTTCTGATAAAACATATGTTTTCTCTATCCATTATACCGCCCGGTATAAGGACACCTCCGTTCATAACCGATGAATGGGTTTTCAACTTCCTTCAAGGAAGTCTCATCATACCAACCGGTTATGATCTACTTACAACTGGTAAGTAGTTCTTCCGCATGATTTTCACATCACTTCCTTTAAGTAGTGATGTTTAAAATATCACTTAATAGTGGATTTTCATACCGAGTTACTTATCATTGCCCAACCGGGTATGATATAAAATTTTCACTCACAACCAGTAAGTGGTTTTTAATTTTAAGTTGTGCTCATCATCCCAACTGGGTATGATGTTAGTAAACCCACTCACCCGTTAACGCAGTGAATTCCACTTGACCGGTTCTTTGTATTCATGCGAGCTCATCCATGCTAGCGTTCCTACATGATATGAACATCCTTGTTCATTATTACTCGACATAACAGCCTTCATTCATTTCCAATAAATGAGAAAACCCAAACTTTTAGTTATTTGCAATTAGGTCCCTAAAGTTATTTTTCTTTAACTTTAAGTCCCAAATCTCAATTTTTCCTCAAATTGAGTCCCATAACTTTTAAAATTTATCTTGGGACTTCAATTTATTCAATTTCACTAAAAAGGGGTTTAATTTCCCAAATTTCCAATTTGGTTCCCCAATTTTTCCAAAATTACCATTTTACCCTTCCTTTACAAAAATGGTATGTTTTGCCCCAAAAATTCAAAAATTCCTCAATTGATCCTACAACATTATTTTAATGCCCAATTGACCCTCAATTTCATAAAATTGCATTTTGGCCATTTGAATTTTGAAAATCCCCAATTTTTTCCCAATTTCAACTCTTTAACACTACCAAATTTGATTTCATCAAATTGATCGATCAAACACTTCTATTTGTTGAAATTGGAGTTGAAATTGAGTTTCTGCATGTTCATGTGATTCGAAGAAACTTTGAATCGCAGATTTTAACGCTGGAACGAGCTCAAACAGAGCTTTGCTAGAAAATAGACTGGAGAGAGAGAAAGCTTCGATTTCTCATCGGTGGAGGCACGACAGTCTGAGCTTTTAATCTAGGCAGATAGCTCTAATCTTGAGGTTCATCCTAGAATCAAGAATCGCATCAATTGATGCCGAATTGAGTTAGAATTTTATTATTGAAATTCTTCCAGTTCTCTCTCTAGCACCGACCGGAAATTGCAGAGGGAAGCCGAATTGGTTTACCTTTCAGTCGTAATTCGGCCGTGGGAGGGCTGAGGAAGTGTTGGGAAGTCTTGGTTTTGCTTGAGGAGGGTTGAAGTGGCCGATTTCAGCTTGGCTAAAATAGGGCAGCTTCGGTCCACTAGAGCTGCTTCACTATTCCATCATGCTGGCGCTTCTCCAACGATTCTCGGATTGACTGGAGTTTGCTACCAGATAGCTGTCTTCTCCCCGGTTCTAAAGAGCCCGACCTTTGTTCAAGTCGAAGCTCTAGTTTGAGCTTCACCGGGAAATGGAGTAGTAGAGAGAGAGAGAGAGAGAGGGAGAGAAGTGTTCGGGTGTAAGGAGAGTGAATGAGGGTGACCTCTTTATATAGGTGTAAAACCGTGTATTAAAAGGGAGAGATTTATTACTAGTATTAATATTGCCATAAATTATTGGTATTAATTCTAATATTTTAATTTGGGTATTAAATTATTGGTATTAATTCTAATAATTAAATATATATTAATTTATGGTTATAGCATAAAAATTCAAAATTTCGGGTTACAAAAAATTTCATACTTCCCAGGAGGCCACCCATACTCACACTACTCTTGGGCAAGCACAATTAACTTTAAAGTTATTATACAACCTAGTTCACTTGAACTAATTTGGTTTTTGTTTTCTAATTTGTCTTAAGTTTCTTTTCCAAGGTTTAATGAACTCTTTAGATCACCCGAGAGTTGTAAATTCCCAACTTGCCCATTCAGAAATGATTGGGTTTGTGAACCGGTTCTGAATCCTAACTTGGTTTGACCGGTTCTTTTCCTGGTTTTTCTTAGCTCAAAAGGGAGGGTTTTACAACTCTCCCCTCCTTTTAGGAGTTTTATCCCCAAAACTTAGTTAACATCCTTGCATGAGCAATCATTTCCTTTGATGCACCTTTGGTGTTTGCTTAAGATACAAACTTTTCTCTCGTCCTTGAAATTAGTCCCTTTTACAACCTTCACTTAAGAAATTCCTTTTCCTTAATATTATTTACTCCCTCCATGGAGTTTTTCATAACTAGACATATCTTACCTCAGGGTATGTTGTTAGATTTTATCTCTCTCTTTGCTTAGAGCAACATTCTTTCCCTTGAGGTCCTGTACTCAAGATTAGGAATTCCAAGATAACTAACCATTTCCGTGTCTAGTTAACCGCTTGATCATTGAAACCCTTAGCTCGTCGTCCTATAGAGCATTTCGTACTTATTTCCAAGGATTTCTTTATCACCACTTTTTCTTTCCATTTCGACTCTTTGTCCATTCGTTGTCTATTATAACTTCGGTCCAAATTGTTATATTTGACCTCGTCATGCTTATTAGCAGACTCTTCCTTACTTTGAATCATATTCTCCTCGGGTTGTTGGGCTTACATGCTCTTATAGCATGGCATTTTCTAGCACCCATCTCTATCCATTTGATTTTTAGAACATCTCCTGAAGTGTCTCTCTTAGCTTTTAGATCTTTCAGGGATCGTATAACTTCATTCCTCTTTTCTTTTGATAGTATTCCTCAACTATCTTTTTTTTTTACCATGATTAACTCCACTTACTCAATTGTGTGGGTTCTCCTTACCCACTTGGTCCTTTTCGACTTCCTTATTGAGTATTTCTGGTTTCCAATTAATTAAAATTGAGATCCTACATCTTTATACGATTCAATAGCACTTTGAATCACAAGTTTTGACGCCAGAATGAGCTCAAACGGAGTTTCGCCGAAAAATAGACTATAGAGAGAGCAAGCTTTGATTTCTCACTGGTGAGGGCGCGGTGATCTCAGCTTTCTATCTGGGCAGATAGCTCTCATCCTGAGGTTCATCCAAGAATCAAGAATTGCATTAATTGATCCCGAATTGAGTTAGAATTTCATCATCGAAGTTCTACCGATTCTCTCTCTAGCACCGGTCAGAAATTTCAGAGGGAACCGAATTGGCTCATCTTTTAGTCCTTATTCGGCCGTGGGAGGGCTAAGGAAGTGTTGGGAAGGCTTGGTTTGGCCTGAGGAGGGCTCAAATTGGCCAATTTCAATTCGACTGGTATAGGGCAGCTTCGGTCCGCCAGAGCTGCTTCACTGTTCCATCACGCCGATGCTCCTCTGGTGACCCTCAGAGCAAATGAAGACTACTAGCGTATAGCTGACTTCTCCCCGATTCTAAAGAACCTCAGTGCTCTAGTTTGAGCTTTGCTGGAAAACTAAGTAGTTGAGAGAGAGCGAGCTTTTTAGGTGTGGAGATGATGAATGGAGTGGGGGTATTTATATAGGAAGCTCGGGGACTCCTTAACCATCCGATTGGTACCTTGATGGTGGTCATTCATTTTCTGAAACTCCTTAGCCAGAGACTTTTTAGCTTTTCTGGCGCTGCGTGATTTTTTGGTGAGTGAACAATGCTGTCATCTGAAGGAAGAAGACGACACTGTTCCGAACTGGATTGAACCAGTCCAAACCAAGTTTAAAGCTTAAATTGGTCGGTTCAACCCCCTCCACCCCCCCCATTCGACTAAGGTTTTCAAATCTAAAAATTTCTAAATTCATCTAAATTCATTTTGTATCCAATGGTGGCCTCAAATCTCAAATTTTAATTTTTTAAACACCTAGAAAAATGAATTTATAATTCGGTTCAATAGTGGTCCAAACCGGTTCAACTCGGTTTGAATTCGGTTCACCTGAACCGGTTTGGTTTTCATCTCTAATTCACCCTAAAGTCATTTTTATGACTTTTATGATTCCTTAGGTCACTTAGGGTCCATAAATTTCTCGGCTTACCATCTCTCTATTAGTTCTAGTTCATAAACCGACTTAGTTCTTAAATTGGTTTAATCCGATTCACCTGAACTGGTCTGGTTTTTCTCTCCCACTTTGTTCTGTGGTTCCTTCCCAAGATTTATAAATCTCTTTGGGTCACAAGGGAGTTGAAATTTCTCTAATTTGCCCATTCCCCAATAAATGGGTTTGTGAACTAGTTCGGTGTTTCTCACTTGGTCTGACTGGTTCTTTTCTTAGTTTTCCTTAACTCAAAAGGGTGGGGTTTACAACTCTCCCCTCCATTTAGGAGTTTTGTCCCCAAAACTTAATTAGCAACCTTACATGAGGAACCAATTCCTTTGGTGTCCATTTGGTATTTACTTAACATTCAAACTCTTATCTTGTTCTTTCAATTTACCCTTTCTACATCATTCATTGAAGTAATTTCTCTTCCTTTATATTATTTACTCCCTCCATGGAGTTTATCATACCTAGACATATCTTACTTAAGGGTATATCCTTAGATTCACATCTTTCTTTACTTAGAGCAACATTTTTTTTCTTTAGAGGTCCCGTACCCAGGATTGGGAATTCCAAGATACCTAACCATTCCCGCGTCTAATTAACCTCTTGGTTATTGAAACTCTTAGCTCGATGTCCTTTAGAACAGTACATACCTATTTTCACGGGTTTCCTTATTATCACCTTTTCATCCTATTTTGACTCTTCCTTCGTCTGTTGTTTGTTACAATTTCGGTCCAAATCTTATATTTGTCCTTGTCATGCTTGCTAACTGACTCTTCCTTATTTTGAGTCCTGTTCTTCTCGAGACTATTGGGTTTACATACTTCCTTACTACATGACATTTTCTAGACCTTGTCTCTATGCCCATTATATTTCTAGAACACCTCCGTTAGGTTTATTCCCAATTTTTTTCCAACCTCTCAGGGGTTGTATAACTTCATCACTCTTTTTTTCTAGTAGTATTTCTCAACTACCTTCACCGTTATCAAACCAACTTACACAACTGTGTTGGTTTTCCTTACCCATTCGTCCTTTCTCAATTCCCTTATTGAGTCTTTCCGATTCTAATGATTGGGTTTTCCAATTATTTACTAACAAGCTGGGATTCCTTCCTTATTAAGTCCTTGGCATTCTTTATTCAAGGATTTTTCCTTTTCCCTTAATCCACCTTTACTTACTCGTGATCATTTCATGATTCTTCGTTCTTACAATAATCGTTTTCGATTTATGTGTCGATTCCTTTGCTTGGGAAGGTTCCCTTCTTCCGATTTTGTTGTCTACTATGTTCCCCACAATAGAGATTTCCATCTTAGGAGTTACATGCTCAATCTTCTTATCATTCCTTGTAGGGTTCTTTGCACCCCTATCTATGTTAGGGCATTTGACTACTTTGGATCCTTCTCTATTCACAACTTCTGTTTCATCCCTTATTCTTTACTTGGGATACCTCCGATTATTGGTTTTATTCCATGAATTCCACACTATGCTCAATCGTCCACTCTTTAGGCTTCATATGTACGTGTGGACTATGACTCGTCTTATCAATTGTGGTAATTTCTCCTTGGCCACATCTTATTTGGATGGCTTACTTTTCCAACATTTTCTTGGATGTTCTTCTTTATTTCCGTATTATGGGTATTCCACACATTCTTACTTGTCACAATATCTTTTGATAGTAAATTCCTATTCCCCGTTCCTTTTAACCTATTTCCTTGGGTCATCCTAGTATGCTTTCTTGGTTCTTTCACCTCAGCTTGTGCTTCATTTGTAAGTTTATCTCTTTGTCCCTTTCACTTGGTTCCATTATCTCTTAGTTGGGATACATACGCCTTTCCATGGTTTCCTTCCTCGGTAGGACTCTTCCCTTTTTCCTTGGTTCTAGGGAATATCTACCTTTAAAAGGCATCCTTTGTTGTCGTCCTCTTCTGTTTATCCTTGCTCTTGAAATTTTATGGGTATACCTTGGGTACTCTATCCTCATCCCCACTCATACCACAATACACGTCTATTTCTTTTAGGGAGAGTTTAAATTTTCCTTGTTTCAAGATTTTTTGACCATTATGTGAA
The DNA here is from genome assembly GCA_030064435.1 of Trapa incisa. NCBI lineage: Eukaryota > Viridiplantae > Streptophyta > Magnoliopsida > Myrtales > Lythraceae > Trapa > Trapa incisa. Next base: position 9,482,054 of record CM057775.1, on the reverse strand, counting down.
AGGCTTACCTACTCCTTTCTTGTATTGAATTCCCTCGTTAATTTGGTCATTGGTCCTTTTAAAGATTTCTTTCATACTTCTTTTCTCAAATATTTGGCCTTTCCACCTCTTCATTCTTTGTTGGAGTTTACTCTATGGCCTTCACGAGATTTATCTAAGTCTCTTGAGGTAGTTGTCTCTCGAATCTTCTTGTCCTTAATGATCCTTCCAGTGCCCTTTTTAGGGTGCATTCCTTACTACTTCCTGGTCCTCCTTAGGGCATCGTTCATTCTCTTTGATTATCTTGTTATTATGGTTTTCTTACTTCTGCTATGTTGGTTTGAGACTCCAATTTTGACTTCTCTACTTTTTCCAAAAGAAGTTGTACTTGCAATCTCATGACATCCCATTTATCATCAATTGTTAGGCTTGTCTTCTCTTGTGGATTTACTCCTTTCTTTATTCCTAAATTGTTGGAATTTCTTCTTTAAGAAAGGATTCTCTTTAGCTACCTTTTTGTTCGGTTTGTGGTTTTATTGAGGTTCTACCTTTAGCCTTTTTTTTCCTTCCTGCCACTTCACTATGATCTAAGAGCTTACTCTTGTCTGTGGTTGAAACTATAAGCTGGAGTCGCCTTTCTTGGGATGGTGTCCTTTTGGATTTCCTATAGCTGCGACGGCGTCTTTCTTGAAAAGTATTGTTTTAAATTCTAGTGGTGTGGGACAGTTCTTCATTTCATGTCCTATTTCCTTTGTACCTTGTAATTGGTTGTTCCTTGCTTAGTTACCCCAAGAGTTCTCCTGGACTCCTTACCATGACAGTTTTCTTGTCATGCCTTCTTTGTCTAATAATATCCTTGATTCATTCCTTTATCATTGATCTCTATGGTGTCTAGGGAATCACAATTTTGTTTGGTTACTTTTCTTGGGGCCATCTTCCTAACCAGATTACATTCTTTGAGAGACAAGGTTTCTTGGAATTGGGAGTACTTCATTAATAGAAGAGTACAATAAGTGGGGGGTTTTTGCCCTATTACAAAAAGTGGTCATAAAATAAATAGGGAGCTACGCAATTCTTGATAAGCATCCTCCTAGGTAAAGTTATACACCATTTGCTGATGTTTATAGCTTTACGCTTGGCTTCCTTTGTACTTAGAGTAGTGCCATCAATATGTCCTAGCACCATTTTCTTGGATACTTCCCCATTTGGTCTTTTGAGATTCCTACCATGCCTTAGGCTTTTGGAAGCTTCTAGGGTTTTGTTCCTACGAGGACAGAGTATTGAGTAGAGTCATTGTTAGTTTTCTTGGTTTCTCTCCTGGGAGCCATCTGAAAATTTTAAGATCAATCCTATTATTTACTATATTTTCTAGTCTTGATTATGTATTTGAGGAAACATGCTCTGATAGCACTCTAGTTGTCATGCTCCAACTCGGTTTGGTTGGATCCCCATGATCAACCTGCCACTCTCTCAGTTTATTAAAGGGTTTCCCCATATTATAAACCGAAAAGAGTAAGGCGTCCTTTAAACCTGCACCTTTTCCTGAAATAACATAAATTAAAACTGTATAATATTTTAAATTTATCATACCTATCTCACAGGCATCTTAGTTGATAGTCTTTAAGTGGAGGCTTTTTGAAATTTCCTAAAAGGGATATAAGGGAGGGGGTGAGTACAACGACTCAGTGAATGGGTTTTCAACATTTTTAACTTTTAGGAAAAAGATTTGTATTGAAGTGTGCCAAACTCCTTTCTTTCAAAAATCCTATCATTTCAAATCTCAATTTTTGCCACCATTTCTTATTAATCATGGTGTGTCATCACCCAAGACACATGCTTTATCATGAAGATTAAACACACATTCGCAGGCCAGTACATCTACTAAACTCACTTGTGGTGTCGGAGCGACTTTACCAGCCACCTAGATAGATGCATGTCCTCTTCTACCCTAAGAATGAGTGGATGTATGTGAAATTCGACCCTCAATCCCAATATCAATTCTCCGTGTCCGTATGAAAATAGAGACCTCATCCCATCCCCACCCCGGTCTCATGCGCTTGGTGCTACTCCAAGTTTTGCATGTTCACCTGGTACGACGAATTGCCCTTATACTCATCAGGTCATCTAGGGCCCTTAGGTCACATCACTACCTCTCTTGGGCATCTTGATGGTCCCGTAATCACAGTGCATGTACAATCAGTATTTTCACTTTATGCCATATAATATGTGGTGCCACTGGTCCAATGGCCCCGACCTTTAACTCAACTTGCAGATGTATGTCTTGACTAGTCCGGAGACCTGTCATGTTGCAATGCCACTAGTTGACTGAATATGTCGGTCCTGTCTTGGTACCATGGCCAAACAATTCATTTATTAAAGTTTTATGGCACATATCTCATGTTTGTTTATGAGCTCCTGCTCATGCCCACTGGCCTATGGCCCACTTGTTTGAGATTTTCAAAATGGGGCGGCTTTGGTCTACCGGAGCTGCTTCACTGTTCTATCACATTGACGCTTCTCCGATGACCCTTGGAGTAAACGGAGACTGCAGACGTGTAGTTGAATTCTCCCCGATTGTAAAGAACCTGACGATGCCTTGTTTGGCTTAGAAAAGTGCCCAAGTTAGAGCTCTGGTTCGAGCTTCACTGGAAAATGGAGCAATTGAGAGAGAATGGAGTTTTCAGGTGTGAAGAGAATGAATGGGGGGGGGGGTGTTTATATAGAAAGCTCAAGGACTTCTTGGCCGTCTGATTGGCACCTTAATGGCGGTCATTCATTGCCTGAAACTCCCTCGCTGGAGAGTTTTCAGCTTCACCGACACTGCGCGATTTTTCGCGAGTGAAAAGTGCTGTTATCTGAAGGAAGAAGATGACACTGTTCCGAACTAGACCAGACCAGTCCGAATTGGGTTTAATGCTTAAATCGGCTGGTTCACCCCTAATTCGACCGAATTTTTCAAATCTAAAAATTTCTAAATTCATTTTGTATCTAATGGTGGCCTTAAATCTCATATTTAAAATTTTTAAGCCACTAGAAAAATGAATTTAGAATTCGATTCTATAGTGGTTCAAACCGATCCAAACCAGTTCAATCCGGTTTACTGAAACTAGTTTGGTTTTTATCTCCAATTCATTTTCAAGTCCATTTCTATTACTTTTGGGACTCTTTGGGTCACTTGGAATCCATAAATTTCTCGATTTTCTGTTTCTCTATCGGTTCTGGTTCATGAACCAACTTGGTTCATAAACTGGTTCAATCCAGTTGGATCCGATTCATCTAAACCGGTCTGGTTTTTCTATTCCAATTTGTTTGAAGGTTATTTTTCATGGTTTTTTTTAAACCTTTTGGATCACCTGAGAGTTGTAAATTTACAAATTGCCCGTTCCCAAATGATCTAGTTTGTGGATCAGTTCGGTTTTCTTACTCGGTTTGACCAGTTCTTTTTCTCGGTTTTCCTTAACTAAAAAGGGTGGGGTTTACAGCCACAATGACCCTCTCAAGCTAAGAAAAATTTAGTGAGTCCTCACACTCCAAGCTTTCCTTAGCCACTGACATTGCCCGATTTGACTAATTTTTTAGCGAGAATTAAATATTTTAAGTTCAAAAACTCGAGTTTAGTGGTTGAGCTAACTAAAATTAACCATGCAAAAGCTATATACCACAAATCAAGGTGATTATGTGGGCGTAAACTCTTAAGGAAGTCAACTTCCCAACCACGTTGGCCTCGACGACTGACGTGCTGTCTCCGGTGAGTTCCTGACTTTGAACTAACTGTTACTCATTTTTGTTTAAGCTTTTGATCAATCCTGATTGGAGCAATGCAGGCCGATTCCAACCAAACCAAGCTTATGAAGGACTAGAGGGAGGCCAGGGAACCTTGACACTTAGTTTGGTAATTTTTAGATATATTTTAGTTATGTGTCAAAGGTTAGGAGCTAACATGCAAATAATCCAAAGTTAGGGAACCTATTTGAGAATGAGCTCTCTATGGAGTCTTTCTAAGAGGTTAAATAAAGTGTAGGGACCGATTGGGAAGTTTGATAAAGTTTTGAGACTAGGTTACAATACTTTTGAATGTATAGGGACCTATTTTCAATTAAGGGAAAGTTAAGGGCTAAAGTGCAAATTGGAGTGTTTGGGTTGCCAAAAGGTAACGTTTGGGTTTTCTAAGGATGTAAAGATAATTAAAGAAAGTTTGGAGACTTGCATGTGAAAAATAAAGGGAAATGGAGTCCCAAAAGATAAGTGTAAAGAAGAGAGACAAAAGAGTAATTTTGCCAAAACTTAGGGGTCTTTCGACAATTAATGAGAAATGAGGCTCGGACTTGCTCCACTGTCTATTTGGAACCAAAATGGGTCTTAAGAAAATTTGGGGATCCAATTGAAAGATTTAAGAAAGTCTAAGGTTCGAAAATATGAAGTATAAAATATAGGGGCAAAGGGTAATTTTGTCTAAGTTATGAACCAAATGGTAATTTGGGGATAATTGGACACCTAGGGGTAACTAAAAGAAATATAGGCACCCCAATAAGTGCTAAGTGGAAAAATAATTACTTTAAGCCTGGGGGAATTAACCTTCTAGTTCTGATGAATGGTATTAACGAAATCTCTATATATTTGATCCCATATTGCTAGAACACAAAGGATCGCTCAAGGGGAAGCGATGAATGGGATTAACGAAATCTCACACAGAATGAACCAATTTTGTGACACAAGGTGAGTGGGAATATTGACGACATGTTCGGTTGGACCGACTGGAGCACGTACATGATATATGTATTGTTGTGTGAAAATAATATTTGTCTAACTTAAAAACTCATATAAGAATTTAAAACGAATGAATGCATGCCCACTTAAGCAAAGATGATTGTAAAGGATGAAATAGTCATAAGATCGATGCATGCTGAGTAGTTAAGGTCCATTGGGACCAGAATTTGTGGGTCATTGGCCATTTGTTTGATTGAGGAGACGGTCGAGTGATGGACCGAACTCGTATGAATTGTTTTGCTATTTTATGTGCTAGTTGAAATGTCAAGGCATTGATTATACCGTGTGACCTTGGTATAGTGTTATAAGCCAAACCTATGTAATGTGGGGAGGTGGTTGAATGATGGGCATGGCTCCCGAGTATGTTCACACCAAGTACTGTGTTAACTATTATGCTTTGTGTGTGATTGGGGAATCTGATGTGTGCAAAATTGAACTCCTAGTAATAAGATACCATGGGCACCATTACCATTTCTAGGCCATGAGTGACATGAATTGAAATTGTGCTTTGTGATTTGATTGAAATAACAATATTAGAGGTGGGGGTGACAAAAGGATGCCTGGTCTGGCTGTACGGTCACTTAAGGGAAAATAGAAATGAGTTCATGGAAATAATGATGTGAATACTTCCTATTTTCTCGGGACACCCGGATGACGAATGGGTAACATCCCAAAATATTGATGCGATTAGACAATGGTAGAATTGAGTCACATGTGTTAAGTGCATGTGCTGGCAAGTAGAGGCAGTGTAACCATGATCCCGGGTGTTGAGACTCACAACTGTGAGACGACACTTGAGAAGTGTCGATTGTGGACGAGTGACATGTGACTCCCACACTCCAGTTTTATCCGAATGTGGTTGTATTACTATGAAATCCCTCTCCGCGGAACAAGGAAATAGGGAAAGAACCGATGGTTTTGTGAAAATTGAGTCAATTAATGAACTAGAAATAGCAAATAAAGGTTAAAAATGGGAAATTGGAAAATCCCAATTGACCAAAAATTCATAAAAATCATGGGCAAGAACAAGAAGTTAATTGAATGGCAGAATCGGACAGGTTCAGGGTGAACTGGACCCGAACTTGACTGAACCAGATTGAACCATAGTGAATCGGTTCAATGATTCAGTTTTATAGGTGGCTTAAAATGGTCAATTTGGGAAATTAAGGCTACCATTAGATAGAAAATAAATTTAGAAAATTTTAAATTTTAGAAAATCGGTTGAATTGGGCCTGAATCGGTCAATTTTCGAATTTGGTCATAGAAAGACAGTTGGAGTGGATCGATCAATGGTCTAGCTGGGTAACATAGTGGACCGATCAATGAACCTTACCAGTCAATGAATCAGATTGGTTAACGGTCCAACTGATCAACAGACCAGACTGGTCAACAGTGCCTAGTCAGCAGCTACGCAAGCATGAGCAGCCAATGGGAGCCTACTACATGCCTGATCAATGGTTAGTGGACGATCGGTCAGCCTGCCACGTAGACACGAGCAGGCAATGGGAGGCTACCATGTGTCCAGTCAACTGATCAACGACCATCGTGGCGGTTAAGTTGGAATGCCACATAAGAAAAATTGACCAATCAAAGTGCATCATGTGGCACACCTACCATGTCATCATCTTCAACCTCAATAAGATGACAAAAAGGAAAGAGAGTGATGGAAGGGGGAGTCTCCAACGACTCAAAAATTGCTCCAGTCAGGTTGCTGGTGAGCGGGGTAGGGGTTGAGTCTCACACCGGCCAGTAGCCTAAACAGCTGCCGAGCTCCCTATATAAAGAACACCCCTCAATTTGTTCTCAATATCCCACAATTGAGCGAAGAAGGTGAAGTGCTCTATTTTTCGACGAGTAGAAAACCTAAGCTCCAACATGGGGTTTTTTTCTCCACCTTTGAAGCTGCATTCAATGTCATTACAACAAGGAGGATGTCCTCTATCCAACTACGCCCTCCCTTCAGACTGAGAACCGTCGTAGAGGAGCGAGGAAGCTAAAAAAGTGCCGCTGCTCCTTGGCTGTTAGCAGCCCGAGCTGCTCGAGCTCAAGTCGAGCCATCCCCATGCCAATTCTAGCCAAACTAGGCCCTCCCAATCTCCACCTAGAGGTGCCCCAACCTTCCCCTAAGCTAAGATGGTAACCCCCTCCACTGCCCCTTTACTGAAAAACACTATTCAAAGAGCATTTCTGCAAAAATTTAAACTGAGAAATTTGCATTGCTCAAGCTACCAATTAAGGCCCGATTTGATCCAGGGAGGATCCTTGCGAGGAGAGCAATTCAGAGAAAGTAAGAGCTCTGGTCGCGGTACCCTCACCATAAGATATTAAAGCTTTCTCTCTCTAGATTGAATATTTTGGCAAAGCTCTGTTTGAGCTCATTTTCAAGCCAAATCAAGCAGTTCAAAGCTTGAAATAATGAGGAAAACATAGAGAAGATAATTTAGATCATGAACGAGGGCAATTGAATGAGTTTTAGGGGTTAATTGAAGAAAATTGTGATTTAGGGACCAAAGTGCAATTTTTGAGAAATTGGGCAATTTGAGAATTTTTGGAAAATTGGGGGCCAAATTGTGATTTAAGAAAAATTGGGGCATTTTATGAAATTAACTTCCAATTGGGGTCCAATTGGGCAATTAGATGAAATGGAGGGTAAATTGGCAAATTTTGAAAATTCAAGGACCAATTGGAAAATTTTGGAAAATTGAGAACCAATTGGTATTTTTGGAAAAGCTAAGGACCCATGAGGAATAATTGGAACTCCTAGGGACTTAACTAAGATTTAATGAGGATTAGGGAAGCAGATGTAAAGTATAAACTTTGAGGGACCTAACTACAATTAAGGCATAGTCTAAGGACCTATGCGCAAATACCTAAAAGTATGAGGTCCATTTTGTCAATTCTCATGATATGGATGCTCAAACCTTGTAGAAGCGAATTGTTCAAGTACCAGTGTAAAGGAGCGCACCACGAATCAAGATTTTCCTAGGACGACCACGTCACTATTTTCGAGTGAGTGGGATTTTCAGCATCATACCCTGTTGGGGATGCTGAGAACCACTTTTAAGTTTGAAAATTATTTTCCAGGAATAGTGTCCCTTGACTGTGTAAAACTGCTTAAAAATTTTGGGAGACGTTTTTGATGGGAGCTAGAATTCCTCTAATAGGCTTGAGGCCTGGAATTTGAAAATAATAGGGCTGAAGGCTCAGTTTTGGAAAACTCGTGATGTGGGCCCAAGGCTAGTGTGCACAGTTTGGAACCCGTACACAAATATGATTATAAGAACCATGAAAAATCTCACCAAACTAGAATTGTTGTGTGACTTGTCACATGGCCAAGACAGGACTAACAAGTATCAATGGGCTAGTGGTAGTGCGTTAGAACCAGGTCGACGGGCCGATCAAGGCAAACATCTGCAGGCCAGGTCGAGTGTTGGGGCCATTGGACCTTTGGCACCAAAGATCATGATTAATGATTCAAAACTATTGTTATGCATGCATGAGAATCCGGGAGCATCTAGACGCCCGAGAGGGGTAGTTGATGGGTCTTAAGGGTTTTTGGATGACCTAGATGCAATAAGGGTAGGTTTGTCATGCCAGTTAGTTATCAAGCTTTCATAGCTTCTTGTGAACTAAGATCGAGGAAAGAGGGGAAATGTAAACCCCATCCCTTAAAGACAAGGAAACCAGGGAAAGAACCAGTCAACACGGGTGAGAAAATCGAACCGGTTCACAAACTCTAGCCGATAGAGAAAGGCAAACTGAGAAATTTATGGATCCCAAGTGACCTAAAGGGTCACAAAAGTAATGAAAAAGGACTTTAGGGTGGATTGGAGATGAAGATCAAACCGGCTTAGGTGAACCGGATCCAAACCGGATTGAAACAATTTGGATTGGTTTGAACTAATATTGAATCGAATGCTAAATTCATTTTTTTAGGTGCCTTAAAAATTAAAATTGGAGAATTGAGACCACCATTTGATAGAGAATGAATTTAGAAATTTTTAATTTTGAAAAACTCGGTCAAATTGGGCCTGAACCAACTGGTTTAAGCTTTGAACCCGGTTCGTACTGGTCTGGTCTGGTTTGGAATAGTGTCATCTTCTTCCTTCAGATGATAACACTGTTCACTTGCTGGAAAATTGAGCAATGCTAATGAAAATGAAAAGTTTATGGCTAGGGAGTTTCAGGCAATGAATGATTGCTATTAAGGTGCCAATCGGACGACCAAGAAGTGCCCGAGCTTCCTATATAAAGAGCCCCTCCTCATTCATCCTTCTCACTCCTGAAAATTCCACTCTCTCCCTATTGCTCCATTTTTCGGTGAAGCTCGAACCAAAGCTTCGACTTGGGCTTTTTTTTGAGCCAAAGAAGGCATGGTCGAGTTCTTTGGATTCGGGGAGAAGTCAACTACACGCTTGTTGTCACCATTTGCTTCGAGGGTCACTGGAGAAATACTGACATGATAGAATAGTGAAGCAGCTCCGGTGAACTGTAGCTGCCATGTTTCGGTCGTGCTGAAATCAGCCAATTCAAGCAATTCTTAGGCCTAACCATGCCCTCGAAACACCTACACAACCCTCCTACAACTGAGTTAGAGCAGAAAGGTAAGCTAATTTTGCCCCACTTTGTATTTTCTGATTAGTGCTAGAGAGAGAACCAACAGAACTTCACTGACCAAATTCTCTCTCAATTCGACATCAATTGTTGCAATTCTTGATACTAGGAGAAACCTTAGGACAAGATCTTTCTGCCCAGATTGAAAGCTCGGACTGCCGTGCCCCCAACGGTAAACTTTCGAAGCTTTCTCTCTCTAAGTTCAGTTTTTCAGCGAAACTCCGTTTGAGCTTGTTCCAGTGTCAAATTGTGCGATTTAAAGTGCAATTGAATCATATGAAGATGTAGGAACTCTAATCTAACTTCAATTTCAACAATTAAACTCATTTGATCGGTTAATTTGATGAAATCAAATTCAGCTGAGTTAGAACGTTGAAATTGGTGGAAAAAATGGGGATTTTAAAAATTTGATGGACTAAAGTGCAATTTCATAAAATTGAGGGCCAATTGAGCATGATAAAGATGTTGGAGGACTAATTGGGCAAATTTTGGAATTTTTGGGGGAAAACTTACCATTTTTGTAAAGTAGGGGCAATATGATAATTTTGGAAAAGTTGGGGGACCAAATTGGAAATTTGGGAAACTAGAACCCCTTTTTATGATTTTGAATAAATTGAGGTCCTAAGGTGAAATTAGATGTCTCAGGATTCAATTTGGAGGAAAATTGGCATTAGGGACCTAAAGTTAAAGAAAAAGAACTTTAGGGACCTGATTGCATTAAATAAAAAAATTTGAGTATTTTATTTATTCGTGGTGGATGTAGGCTAAAATGACCAAAGGATAATGAATAAGGATATTCATATCGTATAGTAACATGAAGTACCGGGAACGCCTACAAGTACAAGCTCGTGTTGAGGCAAAGAGCCAAATAAGAGGAATTCAATGCACGATCGGGTGAGTGAGATTTAATATCATATCCAATTGGGATGATAAGCACATCGAAAATGAAAACTCACTACTAAATGGTATTTTAACCATAACACCTGAGAGGAGTGATGTGGAAATTACGTGAAAAAACTATTTATCGTTTATAAGTAGATCGTAACTGGTTAGTATGATGAACTAACTTGAAGGAAGTAGAAAACACGCTTATCGATTATAAGCGGAGTTGTCATCACACCCGATTGGTATGATGGACATATGAATAGTGTATTTTATTAGAAGTTCTCTCCTCTCATTGTGTGCCACTGGTTAAAACTTTTGGGAGACCTTTTGACAGGAGCTCAAATAGCTCAGATAGGCCGGAGCCTCAATTTTATAACTTGTGGGCTAATATGCCTGATTTTGAAAATCTCGAACAGTGGGCCCTAGGCCAGTGTGCACGAGGAGGAGCTTGTAAACAATATGATTTTAAGCCATGTAAACTTAAATGAATGAATTGATTATCCATGGTACCAAGACATGACAGACATATTCGATGGACTGGAGGCAGTGCGACATGACATGTCTATGGACCAGTCGAGACAAATAGCTGTAGGTCGAGTTGAGAGTCGGGACCGTTGGACCAGTGGCACCATAGATTATATGGCTTATGTGGAAAATTATTTATTTGTGCATGCACTAAGTTATGTGACCTTCAAGATGCCCAAGAGGGGTAGTGATGCTTCCTAGGGTTACTGAACGACATGGTGGAGATAAGGGCAGTTAGTCATGCCAGCAGTCTTGAAAGCTCGATGTAGCTTCATGCACATGAGATGAGGTGGGAATGGGATGAAGTCTCTGTTCTCATATGGACAAGGAGTGTTGTTTACGGGATTGAGGGTTGGATGTCGCGTACTTTCACACATTCTTAGGGTAGAAGTGGATGTGCTTCTATCTAGGTGCCTGGTAAAGTCGCTCCGATGCCACAAGTGAGTGCAGTGGATGTGGTGCCCTACGAATGTGTGTTCCTTTCATGATGAAGGGCATGTGTTGAGTGATAAACACACCATTGATGAGAAATGGCTATGTAAATCGAGATTTGAGGATGAAATGTTTTAAAGGAAAATAAGGAGTCTAGAACACACCAATTCAAACTATTCTTTTTGAAAATCAAGTCTTAAACCCCATTCATAGAGTTGTCAAACTCAGTCCCTCCCTTATACCCATGTTCTAGTAATCATGGGAAAACCTACCCATGGACTTCTAGTTAACTACACCTGCAAGACAGGTATGGAAAGTTTATATTTCATGTAGTTTTTATTAATGTTATTCCAGGAAAGGTACAAGTTTAAAGGACGCCTTACTCCTCACGGTTTAAGGAAGGGGAAACCCTTAATAAATTGGGAGAGTGACAAATTGATCATGGGGATCTAACCAAACTAGGTTGGGGCATGATTGGAAATGAGGTCTCATCCCACAAAGCGAACATGATGATGCACTAAGCCCAAGGCCGGAGGGGAAATGAGGTCTCGTCACTCAAAGCAGACATGATTAAGGTTTGAGGGTCAGGTGAGCAAGGTCTACTCAAACTCAGGAGGTAGAAGTGTATGACTTCTATTCGGATGGACGGTAAAGATGCACCAAACCACAAGTGAAACGGTCAGGGACCGTTCTGCGAACATGTGATCCCTTTCTATGATAGAAAAGGCGTGTGATTGTTTGCTGAAGCACCTCCCAAGCAAGGGGAATTGTTAAAGAAGAAATGAACTAATATTAAAATAAACTAAAAGTATAAAAAGTTTGATAATCGAATTGTTTTGAAAACTAAATTCCCAACCCTCGCTTATTAAGTTGTAGAAACTCACTCCCTCCCCTTAAACCTTTTTAAGGAGAAATACCCCGCCAAGAAGAGAAGAAACTAGGGTAGAAATGCAAAGGTACCACAAATAGGTAAACCACTATTAAGATGATTTGTAAACTTTCTTTTGGAAAACAGGTGTAGTTCGACGCCTTTAACTTTCTTGGTCTATTTGGTGCAAATACTAAATTATTACACGAGGAATGGTGGCGGGTTGATCATAGAACTCTAACCAAATCGGGTCAGAGCATGACCACTTAAGTGGGATCAAAGACAGGTTTTCAAAAAAAAAATTCAAAACTAAAAACCTTAGAACCCTTACCCACGATAAATTTCTATCAAATAGATTTGACCACTTTTAGAGAAACCGAACAAACCCACACTGTCTCGGCAACCCTAGGACTGGGAAGAAATCCTGCCCCACACAAGGGAATTAGCTTGGGAGCTCAAGAGTCTAGGAGGACCCAACCCACGAGACCAAGGACGTCTCTTGAGGCATTGAAACTTTATGAAGAATTCGTCAATGTATTCGGGGAACCTTGCTTCGCGCTTAGGAAGGGGAACCGTTCCATAGGAAGTACTCACCCAAGGATGGTGAAACTTAGAGGCCCCCAGTAACCAACAAGAAAACTCCCCAAAACCCGTGGTGGAGAAGAAGCTATAACGGTTCACACAAGGAAGTAACTTGCTACAATTGTGGACAGAGGGGACACTACGCACAAAAGTGCCCAAAACCACTAAGGAATATGGCACCCACTCCTGGGAGGACTACCTCCATAGGTGGGGAAGGACTTGAAGAAAGGAAGAGAAATGAAAAGAGAGTAGAGGAAGTTTCTCCACCATGTAAATGCTGATGGATCCACAAAGGAGCCAGTGTTGGGATAACTTGTTATAGGTATAGGGGAATAGGACACAGAATGAGGAAATGTCTCACACCACAAAGATTGATGGCAATACCTCCCTGACTACTGGAGTCCGAGGAGATGGAGAACAGGAGGCCACCCCAGGAGCCACGACTCCAAATGAGGATTTCAAACTCACCCAGAGAGAGTTCCTCAAAATTCTAGCATAGAGCTTCCCAACCTTTTTGTTAACCATCTCCCTTAGAGGGAAGAGGTCCCCAAATGTACTGTATTATGTTTCCAATAAACGTCTGTTGCTCAAATCATAATGCGTCCAAATCAAAATCTCATGCCTCAAAACAAATTAGGAGTACGAAGGACATGTTTAAACTTAGGAAGGACAAATAACACTTTTGAATCCCCTAGACAAGGAGGTCAAGGTACTTCCAGCCTCCACAAAAGAGGCAAGTCTATGTAAGAGGGAATGTAGGACCATGTATAGCACTAAACCCAAAGAACAGGTGGACGAGGAGACAACAGCAAGAGAGACGATGACCCAATTGGGATGGGTAAGGTAACCATAACCAAGAAACAAAGGATGGAATTTTCAAAGGGAGAGGAATCTTGGAAAAGTATGCCCACTAACTAAGAAACGATGAACATCAAGACTAGTTTCCATCCACTCCCACTTAAGGGAACATAGGATCAGACGACAAGGCAAAATCTAGAGTGCACAAGACAAGGGCCGAGATTAGAAATTCCTCGGTCGGAAACATGAAATTAGGGATAGCAAGGCGTAATTTGCTTTGGAAAGTAGAGGAGTCAAGTAGGATTACAAATGAACCTAGAAAAAGTAGGCCACTAGTTGCTATGGGATGGTAAAAGGAGGATAACGACACCCTAAGAAGGATCGGAAAGCAATGACGACTATACCCTAAAAAGTGCAATGGGATGGGTGTCAAGGACGAGAGGCAACTATCTCAAGGCAATTGGACATGAAGAGCGCTAGGAACGAGGCGGTTAAAAGAACTGCTCCTCGTGAGAATCATGGATTTAAACCCTGATGGAGGAGGGAGAAGTGAAAAGGGTCAAACCTCGGAAAAAGAAGCACAAAAGAAATCCTTAGTGCAATCAATAGTCGGAAGAGATTGGTGACCACCCTCGAGCCACCGTAAGGTGATCAAGAGACATCGGCACAAAGAAGATGTGGACTTTCCCCAAAACAAATAAACCCATAATAATTACAAGTTGGAATAAGGAAATGGTACAAAGGATGGGTAAGAAAGAAAGGACATGCATCAAAGGATGTCACAAAATTGATTAAAGGTCTGATACCCTCAACAACGAATGCAAAGGGAAGTGTTCCTACAACCCTAGGAGCAAAGCGAAGTCCAAGGAATGGGTAGATGGAGGATAACCCTAGATGATGCCGTAACAAGTGGGAATGGGTGGAATACCCATAATAAGGAAATATGAGGAAGGATATATGAGAAACCTTGGAGAGTGCGCCTTTCAACTAAGGAGTGATTAAGGGAAACCTTCAAGAAAGGATGAGAAGGATGAACATGCAACTCAAAGGATGGACCTAAGAAAAGAAGTCCTTGAGTATGGACACCATTGGACCTGAGGAAGGGCTAAAAGGAAGAAAGCCACCAGTATGTCAATAAGTCGAGGAGTGGATGAGAAACCCGATAGTTAGAAACAGAGAAGCCAAATAAAAAAAAGTGGTATAAGAATGGAAAGGACCAATATAGGATAAGAAGGGGATAACACCGAAACCCGTGAAAATAAGTACAAAATGCCCAGTTGGACACCAAGCTAAGGATTTAACCAGCCACAGAGTAAATAAACCCAGGGACGGTCGGACATTTTGAAACTGCCAATTCCGGACAAAACCTCTTGGAGGAAAGGTATTGCCCCAAATGAATGGGAAGCATGGGATCTTGGAAATAACTTGGACATGGGGGGTAAGACCAGTCAAAGGAACTAAGTACAAGGGAGTGAATGTATGAGCGAAAAGGGCAACCAAAGTGGTAGGGTACCAAATTGAACCCCAAGTTGACTGCAAGAGGATTCATTCTTGATATAAAGGATGAATGACTAAGATTTAGGGATAAAACTCCTAAAAGAAGGGGAGAGTTGTGAAACCCGTCTCCTCGGAACAAGGAAATTGGGGAAAGAACTGACGATTTTGAGAAAAATGAGTCAATTAATGAACTAAAAATAGTAAATAAAGGTTAAAAATGGAAAATTGGAATATCCCAAGTGACCAAAAATTCATAAAATCATGGGGAAGAACCATAAAGCGAATTAGATGAGAGAACCAGACTGGTTCATGGTGACCCAGACCCACGTACTAAATCGGATTGGACCATAGTGAACCGGTTCAATGATTCATTTTTCCAGGTGGCTTAAAAATGTCAATTTAGGAAATTGAGGCCACCATTAAATAGAAAATGAATTTAGATAAATTTGAAAAATTTTAAATTTCATAAAACTGTTCGAATCTGGTATGAACCAACCGATTTTTGAATTCGGGTCATTGAACCCGTTCAGACCAGACCAGTCAACGGTCAAGTTGATCTACGAACTAGACCAGTCAACAGTACAACTGGTCAATAGTCTAGTGCAGTCAACGGTCAACAGTGCCTAGTGAGCAGCCATGCAATCATGGGCAACAAATGGGAGGCCGCCACGTGTCCGATCAACGGATGACTAGTCAGCCTGCCACGCAGACACGAGCAGCCAATGTGAGGCTGCCACGTGTCTAGTCAACGACCGATGCGGTAGCTGAGTTGGAATGCCACTTCAGAAAAACTAACCAATCACAATACACCAAGTGGCACATCCCCCCCCACGTCATCATCTTCAACCTTAGTTTGCTTATAGAAAGGAGAGAGAGCGAGGGAAGGGGGGGGGGTCTCTTGTGACTCAAAATTTGCTTTGGTTAGGTCATTGGAAAGAGGGGTGAGGGTCGAGTCTCACGCTGGCCAGTAGCTTGAACAGTTGCCAAGCTCCCTATATAAAGAGCACCCCTCCATTCATTCTCAACATCCCATAATTGAGTGAAGAAGGTGAGGTGCTCTATTTTCTGGTGAGCAGCAAACTAGAGCTCTGACATCGAGGTTTTCTTCACCTTTGAAGTTGCATTCAATGTCATTAGAACTATGAGGAAGTCCTCTACCCAACTACATCCTCCCTTAAGCCTAATGTTCATTGTAGAGGAGTGAGGAAGCTCAAATAGTGGTGCCGCTCCTCGGTTGTCAGTAGCCTGAGCTATTTGAGCTCAAGTCGAGTCGTCCCTAAGGCAATTCTAGTCTAACCAAGCCCCCCAAACTCCACCTAGAGGTGCCTCATCCTTCCACCAAGCTAAGATAGTAAGCCCCTCCGCCGCTGCTTCGTTGAAAAACACTATTCTTAGAGCATTTTTGCAAACACTTGAATTGATAAATTCACACCGCTTAGGCCACCAATTGAGGTGTGATTTGATCCAGGGAGGATCCTCGGGAGGACAGCCATTCAGAGAAAGTAAGAGCTCTGGTTGCCGTACCCTCACTAGTAAAATATCGAAACTTTCTCTCTCTAGACTAAAATTTCCAGCAAAGCTCCATTTGAGCTCATTTCCAAGCCAAATTGAGCGGTTCAAAGCTTGAAATGATGAGGAAAACATAGGGAAGATGATTTAGATCACTAACAGGGGAAATTAATTAAGAGTTAGGGGTCAATTAAATGAAATTGTGATTTGGGGACCAAAGTGCTATTTTTGAGATATTGGGCAATTTGGGGATTTTTGGAAAATTGGGGACCGAATTATAATTTAAGGAAAATTGGGGCATTTTCATGAGATTAACATCCAACTGGGGCCCAATTGGGCAATTGGATGAAATGGTGGGCAAATTGGCAATTTTTGAAAGTTCAAGGACCAATTCACAATTTTAGGAAAATTGAATACCAATTGGTAATTTTAGGAAAATTGAGGACCAATTGGTAATTTTGGAAAAGTTAAAGACCCTTGTGGAATAATTGGAAGTCCTAGGGACTTAACTGAAATTTAACGAGGATTAGGGACCTAGATATAAAGTATAAACTTTAAGTGACCTAACTATAATTAAGGCATAATGTAAGGACATATGCGTAAATACCTAAAAGTATGAGGTCTATTATGTCTATTCTCCTGATATGGATGCTCGAACCATCTAGGAGTAGATTGTTCAAGTACTAGTGCGAATGAGCGCACCACAAATCAAGACTTCCCCAAGACGACCACAACATTGTTGTCAGGTGAGTGGAATTTTCAGCATAATACCCGGTTGGGGGTGATGAGAACTGCTTTTAAGTTTGAAAATCATTTTCTAGGAATGGTCTCCCGTGACTACTTGAAACTGTTTAAGCATTTTGGGAGACATTCCTAATGGGAGCTAGAATTGCTCTAATAGTCTCGAGGCCTCAAATTTGAAAATAATAGGGCCAAAGGCCACATTTTTGTAAAACTCATGAAGTGGGCCTAAGGCCAGTATGCACGGGTTGGAACCCGTAGACAAATATGATTATATAAACTATGAAAAATCTCACAAAATTGGAATTGTAAACCTCGTCCCATAAAGACAAGGAAACCGATGAAAGAACTAGTCAACTTGGGTGAGAAAACCAAAGCGGTTCACGAACCCCAACCGTTAGAGAAATGACAAAACGAGAAATTTATAAATCCTGAGTGACCTAAAGAGTTATAAAAGTCATGGAAAAGGACTTTGGGATGAATTGAAAGTGAAAACCAGACCGTTTCAGGTGAACTGGACCTGAATCATATTGAACCAGTTATAACCACTATTAAATTGATTTCTAAATTTATTTTTCTAGGTGGCTTAGAAAATTCAAATTGGAGAATTGAAGCCACCATTGGATAGAGAATAAATTTATATTAATTTAGAAAATTTTAATTATCGGTCTAATTGGGCTTGAACTGACCGATTTAAGCTTTGAACCCGATTCGGACCGGTGCATAATAGTGTCATCTTCTTCCTTCAGATGACATCACTATTCACTCACTGTAAAATCAAGCAGCATTGGTGAAGATGAAAAGTCTCCATTTATGGAGTTTCAGGACATGAATAATCACCATAAAGGCACCAATCGGGTGACCAACCTCGAGCTTCCTATATAAAGAGCTCCTCCTCACACCTAAAAACTTCTCTCTCTCTTCTGCTCCAATTTTCGGTGTTCTCAAACCAGAGCTCTGACTTGGGCCTTTTTTTGAGCCAAAGAAAGTGAGGTCGAGCTCCTTAGACTCGGGGAGAAGTCAGCTACCCAATGGTGGTCACCATTTGGGCCGAGGATCGCTAAAGAAGCGCTGGCATAATCAAACAGTGAAGCAGCTCTGTTGGACCGAAGCTGTCCTGTTTCGACAGAGCTAAAAATTACCAAATTGATCCCTCCTCAGGCCAAACCAAGCTCTCCCAACACTTCCACAGTCCTCATATGATCGAATTAGAATGGAAAGGTAAGTTAATTTGGCCCTCCTCTATACTTTTTTATTAGTGTTAGAGAGAGAACCGACGAAACTTTACTGACCAAATTCTCCCTCAATTTGACATGAATTGTTGTAATTCTTGAACCTTGGAGGTACCTCAGGATGAGAGCTATCTGCTCGATCGAAAGATCGGACCGTTGCTGTCACGCCCCGACCCGGTTTGGTCGGATCCCGATGATTAACTTGCCACTCTCCTAGTTTATTAAGGGTTGCCCCTTGTTTGTAAACTATGAAGAGTAAGGCGTCTTTTAAACTTGCAACTTTCCTGGAATAGCATAAATCAAAACTGCTTTAAAGTTTAAATTAATCATACCTGTCTTACAAGTGTAACTAACAGGAGGTCTTCGGTTAGTTTTCCTTGGTCTACTCTAAAGGGATATAAGGGAGGGGGTGAGTACAACTACTTAGTGAACGAGTTTTCAAAATTTAACTTTTAGGAAAAAGATTTGTATTGGAGTGTGACAGACTCCTTATTTCCTTCAAAAAATCCTTTTATTTCAATTCACTATTTTCATCACCATTTCTTATTAATCACGATGTGTCATCACCCAACACACATTCTTCATCATGAAGGTCAATCACATAATCGCAGGCTAGCCCGTTCACTAAACCCACTTGTGGCAACGGAGCGACTTTATCGACCACCTAGATAGAAGCACATCCACTTCTACCTTGAGAATGAGTGGATGTACGTGACATCCGACCCTCAATCTAGAAATCAATTCTCCGTGTACGTATGAGGATAGAGACCTCATCCTGACCCCACCACAATCTCATGCGCTTGAAGCTACGTCAAGCTTTGCAATGTCACCTGGTCCGACGATCTGCCCTTATACCCACCAGGTCGTCTAGGGCCCTAGAACACATCACTACCTCTCTTAGGCAACTTGTAGGTCCCGTAATCATAGTGCATGCAAAATTAGTATTTTCTTATCATGCCATATAATCTCTGGTGCCACTAGTATAATGGCCTCAACCCTCAACTCAATCTGTAGTTGTTTGTCTTGATTGGTCCGTCAACCTATCATGTCGCACTACCAATAGTTGAATAAGTATGTCAGTCTTATCTTGGTACCATGGCGAAAAAATTCATATACTTAAAGTTGTATGACATATAACTCATGTTTGTTTACGAGCTCCTGCTTGTGCCAACTGGCCTTGGGCCCACTGTACGAGATTTTCAAAATTAGGCATATAAGCCCCCAAGTTTCAAAACCGAGGACTCTGGCCTATCTGAGCATTTCGAGCTCCCATAAAAAAGCCTCCCAAAACGTTTAAGTAGTGGCACATAGGCAGGGGAGAGCACTTTCGACAAAATAATCTTTTAATTTGTCCATCACACCAACCGGGTGTGAGGTCATATCTGCTTATAACCGATAAGCAGGTTTTCTCCTTCTTTTTAGGAAGTTTATCATACCATCCGGGTATGACATCTTTACAACTAGTAAGTAGTTTTTTCGCGTACTTTCCACATCACTCCTCTTAGGTGTGATGGTTAAAATACCACTTAGTAGTAGTTTTTCATTTTCGAGGTGCTTATCATCCCAACCGGGTATGATATAAAAATCCCATCCACCCGTTAATGTAGTGAATTCCACTCGACCGGTTCTTTGTATTCACGCGAGTTTGTCCTTGTTGGCGTTCCTAGTACTTCGTATTCCTACATGGTATGAACATCCTTGTTCATTATCCCTCAGCCTAATAGCCTTAATTCATTCCAAATGAATGAGAAAACAAACTTTATATTATTTGCAATTAGGTTCCTAAAGTTATTTTTCTTTAACTTTAAGTTCCTCATGCCGGTTTTTCCTCAAATTAAGTCCTGAAACTTTTGAAATTTATCTTAGGAACTCAATTTATTCAAATTCACAAAAAGGGCTTTAATTTCCCAAATTTCCAATTTGGTCCCCCAACTTTTCCAAAATTACCATTTTGCCCTTTCTTTACAAAAATGGTAAGTTACACCCCAAAAATTCTAAAATTCCTCAATTAGTCCTATAACATTCTTATCATGCCCAATTGACAATTAATTTTATAAAATTGCATCTTGGTCCTTAAAATTTTTAAAAATCCTCAATTCCCCCCACAATTTCAACTTCCTAACACAGCCGAATTTGATTTTATCAAATTAACTGATTAAACACTTCTAATTGTTGAAATTGAAGTTAAAATCAAGTTTCTACCTCTTCATATGATTCAATGGCACTTTGAATCACAAGTTTTGACGATGGGACAAGCTCAAATGGAGCTTCGCTGGAAAATAGACTATAGAGAGAGAAAGCTTCAATTGCTCACCATCGGGGGCACAATGGTCCGAGCTTTTGATCTAGGTAGATAACTCTCATCCTGAGGTTCATCCAAGAATCAAGAATTGCATCAATTGATGCAGAATTGAGTTATAATTTCATCATCAAAATTCTACCAGTTCTCTCTCTAACACCTGTCGAAAATTTCAGCGGGGAGCCAAATTGGTGTATCTTCTAGTCCTAATTCGCCCCTGGGAGGGATGAGGAAGTATTGGGAGGGCTTGGTATGGCATGAGGAGGGCTCAAATTTGCCAATTTCAGCTCGGCCGAAACTGGGCAGCTTCAGTCCGTCGGAGCTACTTCACTGTTCCATCACGCCGGCACTTCTCTAATGACCCTTGGAGTAAACGAAGACTACAGGCGTGTAGTTGACTTCTCCCCAGTTCTAAGGAACTCGACCTTGCCTTGTTGGTCTTAGAAAAGTGCCCAAGTCGGAGCTCTGGTTCGAGATTCACCATAAAATGGAGCAGTTGAGAGAGAATGGAGTTTTCAGGTGTGGAGAGGATGAATGGGGAGGGGGTCTTTATATAGGAAGCTCGGGGACTTCTTGGCCATTTGATTGGTACCTTAATGGCAATCATTCAATGTTTAAAACTCCCTATTTGGAGACTTTTCAGCTTCATTGGCACTGCATGATTTTTCGGTGAGTGAATAGTGTTGTCATATGAAGGAAGAAGGTGACACTGTTCCGAACTGGACTGGACTGGGATGAACCGGGTTTAAAGCTTAAACCGGCTGGTTCACCCCCATTCGACCAAAATTTTCAAATCTAAAAATTTCTAAATTAATATAAATTTATTTTCTTTCAAATGGTGGCCTCAAATCTCAAATTTGAATTTTTAAGTTACCTAGGAAAATGAATTTAGAATCTGGTTCAATAGTTGTTCAAATTAGTCTAAACCGGTTCAATCCGATTTGGATCTAGTTCACCTAAACTGGTTTGGTTTTCATCTCCAATTCATTCTCAAGTCCATTTCCATGAGTTTTGGGACTCTTTAGGTCACTCGGGATCCATAAATTTCCTGGTTTGCCCTTTCTCTATCGGTTCCTATTCATGAACCAACTCGGTCCATGAACTAGTTTGATCTAGTTGGATCCGGTTCATCTAAACCGATCTGGTTTTTCTCTTCCAATCTGTCCTAAGGTTCTTTTCCAAGGTTTTATGAACCCTTTGTATCACCCGGGAGTTGTAAATTTCGAAATTGCCCGTTCCCAAATGATCGGGTTTATGAACCGGTTCGGTTTTCTCACTCGATTTGACCCATTCTTTTCTCAATTTTCCTTAACTCAAAAGGGCAGGGTTTATAGCCGCACCCCAAACTGTAAGCTTTTGAAGCTTTCTCTCTCTATATTCAGTTTTCCGATGAAGCTCCGTTTATGCTCAATTCATACCCAAATGACATGATTCAAAGCTCTATTGAATCGTGTGAAAGTGTAGGAACTGATCCATACCTTCAATTGGATAAATAAACCCCAATTGAATGATCAATTTGATGAAATCAAATTCAGCCAGCTTGAAAGGGGGAAAATTGGGGATTTCATAAAATTGAGGGACCAAAGTGAAATTTTCCAAAATTGAGGGTCAAGTGGCCATGGAAAAGATGTTGGAGGACCAATTGGTCAATTTTTTGAATTTATTGGTGTCAAATTGCCATTTTTGTAAAGTAGGGGAAAAATGGTAATCTTTGAAAAGTTGGGGACCAAATTGGAAAATTGTAAATTTGAACCCCTTAAGTGATTTTGAATAAATTGAGGACCCAAAGTTAATTTTAGAAGTTTCGGGACACAATTTGTGGAAATGTTTGCATTAGGGACCTAAAGTTAAGGAAAAAGAATTTTAGGGTCCTAAATGTAAATAATTGAAAAGTTTGGGCATTTTGCTCATACGTGAGGAATTAGGTTTATTATGCCAAATGTTTATAAACAAGGATGTCCAAATCAGGTAGGAGCACAAAGGACCGAAAACGCCAGCAAGGATAAGCTCGCGTGGAGGCAAAAGCTGATCAAGAGGAATACACTACACTTATCGGGTGAGTGAGATTTTTACATCATATCCGGTTGGGATGATGAGTAACTAGAAATAAAACTACTACTATGGGGAATTTTAACATCACACCTGGTTGGGGTGACGTGAGAAATGTAGAAAAACTACTTAACGGTTAAGACTATCAACTAAGATGCATGTAAGACAGGTATGTAAAGTTTAAAATTTCATGTAGTTTTAATTATGCTATTCCAAGAAAAGGTGCAGGATAAAGGATGCCTTACTCTTTACGGTTTACAATAAGGGGAAACTCTTTAATAAATTGGGAGAGTGACTGGTTGATCACGAGGATCTGATCAAACCGGGTCGGGGCGTGACACATCAACTACCCCTCTTGGGCATCTAGATGCTCCTGTATTCTCATGCATGCCTAACAATAGTTTTAAAACATTAACCGTGATCTTTGGTGCCAACGGTCCAGCGACCCCCACACTCAACCTAGCATGTAGATGTTTGCCTTGATTGGTTCGTCGACCTAGTCCTAGTGCACTGCCACTAGCCAATCGAGCCTTGTTAGTCCTGTCTTGTCCCCGTGGCAAGTCAAACAACAATTCTTGTCATGCCTTTTAACTTTTTAGAAAAAAATATTTATATGGAGTGTGCCAAACTCCTTTCTTTTTCAAAAATCCCTTCATTTAAAGATTTAGGTTTTTCCATCATTTCTTAGTTGCCACGGTGTCTTATCACCCAACACACATCATTCTTCATGAAGGTTACACACATTCGCAAGTCAGTATCAGTACTGAATCCGCTAGTGGCTACGGACGGACTTTTCCAGCCACCCGGATAGAAGCACGACCACTTTTACCCTAGGAATGAGTGGATGTATGTGACATCCGACCCACAATCCCAAAATTTTCTTCTTTGTGTCCGTATGAGGACAGAGACCTCATCTCGTCCCCACCACAGTCTCATGCGCTTGGTGCTACTCCAAATTTCGCACAGACACCTGGAACGATGAACTGCCCTTATAGCCACCAGGTTGTCCAGTGCCCTTAGGATGCATCACTACCCCTCATGGGCGTCTTGATGATCCCATACTCATAGTGCATACACAAATAATATTTTCTCATATTGCCATGTAATCTACGGTGCCACTGGTCCAACGGCCATGACTCTCAACTCAACCCGCAGTTGTTTATCTTGACTGGTCTGTCAACCTATCTTGTCGCACTGCCACTAATTGACTGAGCATGTCGGTCCTATCTTGGTACCATGGCCAAACAATTCACTTATTAAGTTTTATGGCACATATATCATGTTCGTTTATGAGCTCCTGCTTGTGCTAACTGGCCTTGGGCCCACTGTACGTGGTTTTCACAATTGGGCATTTAGCCCCCAAGTTCCAAAACCGAGGCCCCTGGCCTATTAGAGCTATTCGAGCTCCCGTCAAGAAGGTCTCCCAAATTGTTTAAGCATTGGCTCATAGTTAGGGGAGAGCACTCCCAACAAAACATATGTTTTCTCTATCCATTATATCGCCCGAGTATAAGGACACCTTCGTTCATAACCGATGAACCGGTTTTCAACTTCCTTCGAGGAAGTCTCATCATACCAACCGGGTATGATCTACTTACAACCGGTAAATAGTTTTTTTTCTGCATGATTTTCACATCACTTCGTCTAAGTAGTGACATTTAAAATACCACTAAATAGTGGGTTTTCATACTGAGGTAGTTATCAATCCCAACCGGGTATGATATAAAATTTTCACTCACAACCGATAAGTGGTTTTAAATTTTAAGTTGTGCTCATCATCCCAACTGGGTATGATGTTAGTAAATCCACTCACTCGATAGTGCTGTGAAATTCCACTTAGTTAGGTTCCGTCCTTAGCGAGCTGGACGTCGACTGGCATTCTCGATGTCTCGTTCTCCTACATGAAATGAACATAATTGTTCATTATTCTTTGGCCTAGTAGCCCTCATTTGTTCTAATTGAATGAGAAAACCCAACTTTACATATATTTGTAATTAGGTCCCTAAAGTTATTTTTCTTTAACTTTAAGTCCCTATTGTCGGGTTTTTTTCCCTAAATTCGAGTCCCAAAAATTTTAAAATTTATCTTAGGATCTCACATCATTTGATTTCACACAAAGGGGTTTAATTTCCCAAATTTCCAATTTGGTCTTTCAATTTTCCCAAAATTACCATTTTGCCCCAAAAATTCCAAAATTTCTCAATTGGCTCTCTAATATTCTTATCATGACCAATTGACCCTCAATTTTAGAAAATTACATTTTGGTCCTTCGAGTTTTCGAAAATCCCCAAATTTCCCCCCAATTTCAACTCTTCAACACTGCCGACTTTGATTTTATTAAATTGACCGATCAATCACCTCTAATTGTTGAAATTGGAGTTGGAATTGAGTTCCTACATGTTCACACGATTCTAATAAACTTTAAATCATAGATTTTAACGGTGGAACGTGCTCGAATGGGGCTTCGCCGGAAAAAAGACTGTAGAGAGAGAAAGCTTCGATTGCTCACTAGTGAGGGTGCGACGGTCGGAGTTCTCTATCTAGGCAGGTAGCTCACCTCCAGATGTTCTTCTTAGGATCAAGAATGACAACAATTGATGTCGAATTGGATTAGAATTTCTTAATCGAAATTCGACCGACTCTCTCTCTAACAACGATCTGAAATTGTAAGGGGGAGCCGAATTGGCTTACCTTTCAGTCCTAATTCGGCCGTGGAAGGGCTGAGGTGGTGTCAGAAGAGCTTGGTCTGGCCTGAGGAGGGCTCGAATTGGCTGATTTCAACTCGGCTGAAATAGGGTAACTTCGGTCCGTCGGAGCTGGTTCATTGTTTTATCACGTCGATGCTTCTCCGGCGACTCTCGGGATGAACTGATGCTACCACTATGGAGCCGACTTCTCCCCGATTCCAATGAACTCGATCTCTCCTTCTTTGGCTCATGATTGACCCTATATCGGAGCTCTGGTTTGAGCTTCACCAAAAAACTAAGCAATAGAGAGAGAGAGAGGGAGCTTTTCAGGTGTTGAGAGGACGAATGGAGGGGGCTCTTTATATAGAGAGATTGGGGACCAGCATAATGGCACTGTTATGACAGAAATTGATGACCTGAAATGTACCAAACGGAGGTGTTTCTTCTTCACCAGCATTTCTTTAGTTTCTCGGCGTGTGAACAGTGCTATCATCCTAAGGAAGAAGATGACACTATTTTGAACCGGACCGGACCGGTCTGAACCAAGTTCAAAGTTTAAACCAGCCGGTTCATCCCTTGTTCAGCCGAGTTTTTCCAATCTAAATTTTTTTAAATTCATTCTCTATCCAATGGTGGCCTCAAATCTCCAATTTGAATTATTTAAGCTACCTAGAAAAATGAATTTAGGATTTGGTTGATTAGTAGTTCAAACCAGTCCGAACAGGTTCGGATCCAGTTCATCTGAACCAATTTGGTTTTCATCCCCAATTCCTTCACAAGTCCATTTCCATATCTTTTGTGACTCCTTGGATTACTTAGGGTCCATAAGATTCTCGGTTTACCATCTCTTTATCGCTTCCGGTTTATAAACCGACTTAATCCTTAAACTGATTTGATTCAGTTCGGGTCTGGTTCACCCGAACCGATCTGGTTTTTCTCTCCCACTTTGTTCTAAGGTTTATAAATTTCTTTGGGGCACAAGGGAGTTGAATTTCTCTATTTTTCCCATTTTCTATCGTTTTTGGTTCATGAACTGACTCGGTTCAATCCAGTTGGATTCGGTTGATCTAAACCGGTCTGGTATTTCTCTTCCAATTCATCCTAAGGTTCTTTTCCATGGTATTATGAACTCTTTGGATCACCTGAGAGTTGTAAATTCCCAAATTGCATGTTCACAAATAATCGGGTTTGTGAACTGGTTTGGTTTTCTCACTTGGTTTGACCGGTTCTCTTCCTGGTTTTCCTTAGCTCAAATGGGCAGGGCTTACACGATGGGTCTCGAGGGCTATTGGACGATCTGAATGCAATATGGGTGGGTTTTTTATGTTCGTTAGTCATGAAGCTTTGATAGCTTCCAACACACTAAGACTGAGGCCGAAGGGGAAATGAGGTCTCGTCCTACAAAGCGGACATGATGAAGCACTGAGATTGAGGTGAGAGTGGAAGTGAGGTCCCGTCCCGCAAAGCGGGCATGATTATGGTTTGAGGGTCAGACGAGCAAGGTCCACTCAAACTCAGGAGGTTTGAGGGTCAGACTATTGATGTCCACTCAAACTTAGAAGGTTTGGGGGTCGGAGTATTGATGTTCACTCAAACTCAGGGTAAAAGTCTAGGATTTCTATTTGGGTGTACGGTAAAGATTCATCGAACCACAAGTGGAACTATAAACCCTGTTACTTTAAGGATAAGAGAAATAGGAAAAGAACCAGATGATTTAAAAGAGAAAACTAAGCCATTTAATGAACCTAAACCTATAAAAAAAAAGGGGTAAAATAGGAAATTGGAAAATTCCAAGTGACTCTAAGAGTTATAAAAATCATGGGGAAGAACCATGTAACAAATTGAGAAAGAAAATTAGATCAATTCAAGGTGAACCAGACCTAAACCAGACTTAAATCAGATTGAACCAGTTTGAACTACACTTGGACTGGTTTCTAAATTCATTTTTCTTGGTGGCTTAAAATGATCGAATTGGGAAATTGAAGCCACCATTGGATGGGAAATGAATTTAGATAAATTTAGAAATTTTTATATTTGAGAAAATTAGTCGAATCTAGCCTGAACTGGCTGATTTTTGCCCTTGAACCCGGTCAGACTGGATTGGTCCAGTTTGGAACAGTGTCATCCCCTTCCTAAGGATGACAACACTATTCATCGGTTTAAAAACTTTCCTTCTCCGGTGAAGGAATATTCCCTCTAATTTGGGCATTTTCTAAAGAGTATAAGCTCGACCAATATGAAAACTTATTTGGTAAAGTGTCCTCGGGAGCTAAAGAGCTCCCCTCCATTCATCCTCCACACACCTCAAATCACCTTTCTCTCTCAAGTGCTCCATTGTTTGGTGAAGCTCAAACCATAGCTTCAACTTGGGCACATTTCTTAGCCTTAGAAGGCAAGGTTGGGTCCTACAAACTCCGGGGGAAATCCGCTACCAGAGAGAAATCTCCCTTCGACTCGAAGAGCATCGGAGCAGTGCCGGAGGAATGAAACAGTGAAGCAGCTTCGACGGATCGAAGCTGCCTTATTTTGGCCGAGCTTAATTTGGCAAAATTCAGACCCCCTTTGGCCAAACCAAGCCTCCCCAACATCCCCACGGCCCTCATACGACCTCCACAGAGGTAAAAGATAAGCAATTTTGGCCCTCCTCCATCGTTGCAGATCGGTGTTAGAGAGAGAAAGTATCAATTTCAATAATAAAATTCACCCTCGTATGGACTTCAATTGTAGCAATTCTTGATACTACAAGGATCCTAATGACGAGAGTTGCCTCCCTAAATCGAGAGCTCAGACCGCCGCACCTCCAACGGTAAGCTTTAAAAGCTTTCTCTCTCTACGAACAGTTTTTCGGCGAAGCTTTGTTTGTGCTTCTTTTGGACTGAAATTCTACAATTCAAAGCACCATTTGATCATATGGAAGTTTAGGAACCGATCCATTCCATCAATTGGAGCAATTAACCCCAATTGAACGACCAATTTCAAGAAATCAAATTCGGTTAGTAAAGGGGGAAGAAATTGGGGATTACGAAAAATTAAGGAACCTCCATGCAATTTCTCAAAATTGAAGGTCAATTGGCAATGAGAAAGATGTTGGGGGACCAATTGGTCAATTTTCGAAAGATTTGGGGCCA
This sequence comes from Trapa incisa, assembly GCA_030064435.1. Lineage (NCBI taxonomy): Eukaryota > Viridiplantae > Streptophyta > Magnoliopsida > Myrtales > Lythraceae > Trapa > Trapa incisa. The sequence continues at coordinate 9,453,462 of CM057775.1, read as the reverse complement.
AATGGCTATTTTTGGAAAGTAGAGGCAAAACCGTAATTTTTAGAAAATTGGGGAACAAATTGAAAATTTGGAAAACTTGAGCCCCTTACAAAATTTTGAATAAATTGATAATCCAAAGAGGATATTGAAAACCTTGGGATTCAATTTGGGAGAAAATTTAGCATAAGGGGCGTAAAAGTCAAGAAATATGAACTTTAGGGACCTAAGTGAAATAAACCATGAACTTTGGGCGTAGTCGCTCATACGTGAGAAAACGAAGGATGTCATGCCGAATCCTTATTGATAATGATACCCAAATCGTGTAGGGACACGTGAGACTGAAATGCATGCAAGAAAAAGCTAGCGTGGACTGGAAACTGACTCGGGATGAATATGTCACACTCAACAGGTGACTGGAATTTTTATACATCATACCGGTTGGGATGATGAGCACTATTTTTAACGAATAAAACCTACTCACCAGTTGTGAGTAAGAACGGATAAACATCTTACCCGGTTGGTATGATGAGTTTTCTTAGGGAAAGGAGAAACACACCTACTGGTTGTAAGTGAAGTTATCATCACACCCGGTTGGTGTGATGAGATAAAAAGTAATTTTGTCAGAAGTGTTCTCCCTTGACTATGTGACAACTACTTAAACTATTTGGGAGACCTTCCTAATGGGAGCTAGGGCTCCGGTTTTTGAACTCATAGGGCTCAATGCCTAGTTTTGGAAAAACACGTGTAGTGGGCTCAAGTCTAGTGGGAATGGGATGGAGCCCATAAACAAACAAGATTAGGAAGAGCCATGAAAATTCTTAATTAAAATGGAAATGGATTGTGTGAATCGCCATGGTACCAAGTTAGTACTGACAATTCTCGATGGGCTGGTGGCTGTGCGTCATGGCTAGGTCGACGGACCGACCTTGACAAATAGCTGCAGGTCGGGTTGAGCATTGGGGCCATTGGACCGTCGACACCAAAGAGAATGGCTAATTATATGAAAACTCTTGTTTGTGCAAGCACTTAAGGTACGAGACCATCAAGATGCCCTAGGGGTAGTGATGGATCCCAAGGGCTATTGGATGATATGGGGGGCGATAAGTGCAAATTGTTGTGCTAGTTAGTCATGAAGCTTTGGGAGCTTCTTGTGCATGAGATTGGGGTGGGGACAGGATGAGGTCTCTGTCCTCATATGAACACGAAGTGGCATTTAGGTCTGAGGGTCTAACATCTAGGACATCCACTCAGACTTAAGGTAGAAGTCTGGGACTTCTATCTTGGTGGACAACAAAGTCGTGCTGATATCCAAGTAGGTGCAATCTAGGACTGCCCTACGAATGTGTGTACCCTTCCTGATGAAGGGCATGTGTTTGTTTGCTAAACTTCTCCCGAGGTAAGGGGATGGGATAAGACAGCTAAACACACCTAATAAGGAAATGGAAAATGGTTTTGAGATTTGAGTTTGAAAAATCCTTGGAGAAAGGAATGGTAAACCTTGGGAATGGTTTGGCAAATAAACTAAACATATTTTTGAAACTCACTCCCAAGACCCGCTCATTAAGTTGTAGAACCTCACCCCCTCCCTTTACCCCTTTTTAGGAAAAAGAGGAAGACCAACCCCAAATACCTCAAAACCCTCTATCAATTGGGATGTAAGCCGTTCCTAGGAGAGATGGATGCTAGAGCTAATATGGACTGGCCGACCATTATGAAGAAACTCATGGGGATAGTCAGGATTCCACTAGAGGATATGGTGATCCTGATAGAGTTTTTCTAGGTAGCCAATGCAAAAAGGTGGTGGGATAACGTCGTAAGCCTGCATACCACCACCTTGACCTAGGAACAATTTGGGGAGAGGTATATGGAAGAATACATGGCCCTGTATCTGATCAACAAGTAGAAGCAAGACTTCTTCTTACTCCAACAAGGGCTTAACTTTATCTCGGAGTATGAAACCAAGTTTAACGAGTTAAGACCCTTTGCCCTCAACCTAGCCGCACTTGCAATTATTTGCCAACGATTAGTGGATGGTCTGAATATGGACATACAAGATCAGATGGGAGTGCTAGGACGTACCACGAATGTGGGCGTGTTGTGCAAATACGATGCCATCGGATGGAGCAGGCCAATCGAAAGGGAGATAAAGGCCAAAGTCGCCACGGGGGACGGAAGGAGCAAAGTGGCCCGAAGTGGGGAAACATGGTGGGTTTCCAAAGGAGGAAGGAAGCACACCTACCTCAAAGGGAGGTGATCCCCACCATGCTACAGAGGAGCCCTCACTATTCTATATGCCATAGGTACCACAAGGGGGCATTCTCATCTAGCTTGGGATGTGGATAAGTAGGGCACTTTGCAAGGGAATGCCCCACTCTTAGGGAGAATAAGCAACGAAACACACTTGGACCACCCCAAGGGAACCATAGGACTCTAAGGTAGGACACCACCACCACGACAAGTATTACGCCCAGACTCGGTTTGGTTGGATCCCTGTGATCAACCCACTGCTCCCTTGATTGAAAAGAGTTTCCCCTTCTTTTAACCAAGAGGAGCTAGACGTAATTTCAAATCTTGTTCCCTATAATAGCATAAATCAATCAAATGCAAGCATAAAAAGAACTTTAAGGATATCTGACGGAGGGTACATCTTCACGTTTTCTTTCATTATATCTCCTTACTCTTGAAAAAGGTTAAAAGGGAGGGGGTGAGTTCTACATTTCAGTGAGCAGGTGCTGGGAATGAGTTTTTCAAGATAGCTTTATTTTATCTAAAACATGCCAAAGTTCGGTTTTCAAAACCTTTTTCCATTTCCATCTTAGGTGTGTTTAGCTATTTTTAGCCCATCCCCTTATCGCAGGAGGCGTTTTGCAAACAAACACAAGCCCTTCATTAGGAAGGGTACACACATTCGCAGGTGCAACCTGTCCACTACACCCACTTGTGGATCGGAGCATATTTAAAGTCCACCAAGATAGAAGCCCATCCACTTCTACGATGGGCCTGAATGGAATGTCCTAGACGTCCAACCCTTAGACCCGAATGCCACTTCGTATCCGTATGAGGATGGATACCTCATCCTGCCCCCACCCCAGTCTCATCCGCAAGAAGCTCCTAGAGCTTCATGACTAACTAACACGACAAATTATCTTTATCGCCTCCCATGTCATCCAATAGCCCTTGGGACCCATCACTACCACTAGGGTGTCGTGATGGTTCCATACCATAAGTGCATGCACAAACAAGAGTTTTCCACATATAGCCATTATCTTTGGTGCTGACAGTTCAACGGCGCCGACGCTCTACCCGACTTGTAGCTATTTGTCTAGGCCGGTCTGTCGATCTAGCCCTAAAGCACTATTGCTAGTCCATTGAGTATTGCCGGTCCTAACTTGTACCGTGGTGAAATCACATAATCAATTTCATTATAAATTTTCATAGCTCTTCATAATCAATTTTGTTTATGAGCTCCTATGCGCGCCTAGTGGCCTTGGGCCCACTGCACATGTTTTTCCAAAACCGAGCATTTAGCCCTATGAGATAAAAAACTGAGGCCCCTAGGCTATCATTGTTGTGCTAGCTCCCACCAAGAAGGTCTCCCAAATGTTTTAAGCATTGGCACACAGTTAGGGGAGAACACTTCTTACACAAGTTTATTTTCAACTCATCATACCAACCGGGTGTGATGACATTTTCGCTTACAACTGGTAGGCGGGTTTTCTCCTTTCCTCAAGGAAACTCATTATACAAACTAGGTATGATTATCTCTACTTACAACCTATAAGTAGGTTTTATCTGTTAAAGCTAGTGCTCATCATCCCAACTGGTATGATATGTAAATTAGTCAACTCACCCGATAACCGTGATGTGTTCGTCCCTAGTCAATTTTCGAAGTCGACGCTAGCTTTTCCTTGCTAGCGTTCTAGTCTCTTGTGTCCCTACATGATTTGAGCATCCTTATCAATTAAGATTGGTTATGACAGCTATCGTTTTCTCACATATGAGAGACTAGGCTTGAAATTATCGGTTTATTGCACTTAAGTCCCTAAAGTTAATTTTCTTTAACTTTAGGTCCCTAATGCTAACTTTTCCCCAAATGGATTCCCAAGATTTCCAAAATCCTCTTAGGATACTCAATTTACTCAAAATTGTGTAAGGGGCTCAATTTTTTCCAAATTTCCAATTTGGTCCCCAACTTTTCAAAAATTACAAATTTGCCCCTACTTTCCAAAAATGGCAAGTTGGTCCCAATTATTCCAAAAGTTGACCAATTGGTCACCAACATCTTTCTCATCACCAATTAGCATTCAATTAGGAAATTGCAATGAGGTCCCTCAATTTTTCGAAATCCCCAATCCTCCCCCAAAAAAATTTCCCTAATTTCTCCCCTTCAAACTTACCGAATTTGATTTCTTCAAATTGGACATTCAATCGAGGTTAATTGTTCCAATTGAAGGTATGGATCAGTTCCTACACTTCCATATGATTAAATTAAGCTTTGAATTGCTTGATTTGAGTTCGAAACGAGCTCAAACAGAGCTTCGCCAAAAAATTGTTCATAGAAAGAGAAAACTTCAAAAGCTTATCGTCGGAGGTGCGATTGTCTGAGCTCTTGATCTGGGGAGGAAGCTCTTGTCCTGAGGTTTCTTCTAAGATCAAGAATTACTACAATTGATGTTCGAATGAGGGTGAATTTGGTTAGTGAAATTCGATAATTTCTCTCTAACACTGATCTGTAACGATGGAGGAGGGCTAAATTGGCTTACCTTTATGCTCTGTTGAGGCCGTGTGACGGTAATGGGGGTGTCGGGGAAGCTTGGTTTGGTTAGAGGAGGGCTGAATTTGGGCGAATTTAGCTCAGCCAAAATAGGGCAGCTTTGGTCCTTCGTAGCTACTTCACTGATTGATTTTGCTGGAGCTTTTCCAGCGGTCCTCGGGTTGAAAAGTGGTTGCTGTCAGGTAGCTAACTTTCCCTAGATTCTATTGGACCTGACCTTGCCTTCTAAGATTGTGAAAATGCCCTAAGTCAGAGCTCTAGTTCGAGTTTCACTGAAAAATGAAGCAATTGAGAGAAAATGAAGATTTGATGTGTGTGTAGAATGAATGGAGAGGATCTCTTTATATAGGGAGCTCGAGGACCCTCTACTCGACCACTCTCCATTTTGGTCAAGCTTATCCTCACCCAAAAATGGCCTGATCAGAGCGGTTACACCTTCGCTGGAGAAGGAAGTTTTCTACATTAATGAATAGTGTTGTTATCCTAAGGAAGAAGATGACCCTTTTCTAAATCGGACCGGACCAGACCGTCTCAATTAGGTTTAATGATGAAAATTAACCGATTCAAACATGATTCGACTAGTTTTCTCAAAATTAAAATTTTTTAAATTAAGCTAAAATCATTTTCTATCTAATGGTGGCTTCAATTCCCTATTTTAAGCCACCAAAAAAATTGAATTTTGAAACCGGTTCAAGTATGATTCAAACCGGTTCACCTTGAACCGGTCTAATTTTCTCTTCCCATTTGTTCCAAGGTTCTTTTCCATGATTTTTATGACTCTTTGAGCCACTTGGGATTTGTAATTTCCCATTTTACCCTTTCTCTAGCGGTTATTATTCGTGAACCGGCTCAATTTTCTCTTTTGAATTGACTGTTTTTTTTCCTGGTTTTCTTATCTTTAAAGGACATGGTTTATAACTCTCCCCTCCTTTTAGGGGTTTTTCCTCAAAACTAAGCCATCAATCCTTTGCATCGGGAGAAATTTTCCCTTGATGTCCTCCTAGGGTTTGTTTAAGATGTTGCTACTTTGGTGGTCCCTTCACCTCGCCCCTTTTAAACCACGTGAGAAAGAAATTCTTTTCCTTTCACTACTTATTCACTCCTTGGAGTTTATCATCATTAGGCATGTCTTACCCACTAATTCAAAGGCACATCCTTTGTTCCACTTCTTACTTTGCTTAGGGTAAAACTCTTCTTTTTAAGGATTCTTATCCATGTCATTGGGTTGGATGTTCCATAAACGTTCGATCTTCCCCATTTCTATTTATTTCCTTGGTCGCTGATACACTTTAGCTCAGCATCCCTTTGGACTCTTCGTCCTTAACCCCGTGGGTTTTAATGTGATTCCCTTTTTACCTTATTTTGGTCCTTCCTTCATCTTTTGTTTATTACTACTCCGGTCCAAGTCTATAGGTCTAACCTCTTCATGCTTAACAAACGGACTCTTTCATATTTGAGTCACATTTTTCTAGGACTGTACAGCTTGACATGTTCTAGAATTGCCTTTGTCGATTATTGTCCTAGACTATTTTCTCGATAAGGGTTCATGTCTTTCCAACCATTTAGGAGTCGTGTGGCTTCTTTCCTTCTTGTTACCAAGTTGTGTTCCCTAAGTGCCTTTGGCGTTATCTAATTGTCCCTTACCAACTTCCTTATTGGCTTTTCCCCAATTCCAACAATCAAGATTCTGATGACCTAGTGACACGTTGGAATTCTTCCCTTTTTGTACCCTTCCTCATTTCCAATGGCGCCCTTTAATCAATGACTTTCCCTTTCCTCCATTCACTCTTACTCACAAGTGACCATTTCACGATTATTTATTCTGAGTTAATCCCTTTCGGTCTTCGTGTTGATTACTTTGTTTGGGGAGTTCCCTTTTTACGGTTCATTCTACACTATATCCTTCTAAGTAGAGACTTTCACCTTGGTAGTTACATGTTCAATCTTCTAACTATTCCTTGATGGTTTCCTTTCTTTATCTTCTTACACCCTTTCTATATTTGGATATTTGTTCGCTTTCAATCCTCCATTGTCTTATAATCTCCATTTCATCCCTTATTCCCTATACGAGGAATTTCCGATTATTGAGTCTTATTTTGTGTACTCCACATTATGCCCATTCGTCTAGTCTTTAGGATCCATTAGGCGAGCATGGACCATGACCATTCTTGATGTCGATGGTTGTTTCTCTTAATCACTTCTCAATTGGAGGGCTTACTTCTCCAAGGTTTCTCAGATGTTCTTTCCTCTATTTCCTGGTTATGGGTAGTACACCCCTTTCTTACTTGTACAACATCTTTTGATGCCATCTTCCTACTTACCCGTTCCATAGGTTTAACTTACTCTTTAGGTTTGGGTATACTTCCCTTATATTTGGTCCTTTATACAAAATTACATTCCTTTTTGCGATTTTACCTTCTATTCCACCTTGGTTGGGTTCATTTCTCCTTCGTTTGGGGGTATGTATGCCTTTCTAGGGCTCCCTTCCTTGGTAGGCTTCCTCCTCCTTTCCCAGATTTCCTCTTTCCTTCCTCTTCTTGGGTATCTATCATTAGGTTACTCTCATGACATCCTTTGATGCCCTCCTCTCCTGCTTACCCTTATTTTGGGGAATCTTGCAGGCATGTTATTTGTACCCTATAATCAATTTGACTTGCATCTCAGTACCCATCTTATCTCTTTTAGGGAGGCATTCATATCCTCCTTGTTTCAATGCCTCTTGATCACCTTGCTAGAGGATTACTTGACTCTTCTCATGGTTTGAGTTAGTCGTTAATCCATTTTCTCCCATTTATTCTTTAAGGATTTCCTTCATGCTTATTTTTTACGTTGGGCCTATTCACTTCTCCCTTTTTTTGCTAGGGTTTAAATCCATGTTTCTCCCGAGGGTCCGTTTGTTAACTTCATCATCTCTACTATTTTTCTTGTCCATCTATCTAGGGGCATCTATCTCTAGGATTCACTCGTTCTTGATGTCTATCCTATCGCCCTTTATAGGGTGTAGTCGATACTGTTTCTTGATCCTTTATAGGACATCTTTTATTCCCCTTGATCATTCCATTGTTACTAGTTGCTTCCTACTTGGCCACTCTTCTTTTTCCCAAAGCAAGTCACACTTGCAATTCTGAGATATCCTTAACCACTTATGCCCACTTTTTGAGGTTCCCTTATATCACGCCCCAACCCAGTTTGGTCGGATCCCTATGATCAACCCGCCACTCTCACGGTTTTTTAAGAGTTTCCCTTTTTCTAAACCGCGAGGAGTAAGATGTCCTTTCACCTGTATCTTTCCTGGAATAGCATTAAACAAAATTGAATTCATTAAATCTTACATACCTATCTTTCAGGTTCGGGTACAGGGAAGTGTTTTAGGTTTGTTTTCCCTTAGTTACTTGAAAAGGGGTAAAGGGAGGGGGTGAGTTTGACAACTCAGTGAATTGGTGTTAGGAGAGAGTTTTCATAACTAAGACATCTTTAATTAGAGTGCGCCAAACTCCTTATTTCCTTTATGAATGTTCTTTTCTCCAATTCCAGTTTATAAAATCTTTTTTCCTCATTTTCACATCAGGTGTGTTTAACATTTAACACACACCCTTCATTAGGAAGGGATCACACATTCACAGGGCAGCCCGTCCACTGCACCCACTTGTGGATCATAGCAACTTTACTAGCCACCATGATAGAAGCCCATCCACTTCTACCCTGAGTCTGAGTGGATGTTCATGACATCTGACCCTCAAATCCGAAATCAATTTCATGTTTGTATGAGGACAAAGACCTCATCCTGACCCTACCCCAATCTCATAAGCATGAAGCTACATCGAGATTCCCTGATTGCTGGCACGACAAACTGCCATTATCTCCACCAGGTCGTCCAGTAGTCCTTAGGATGCATCACTAACCCTCTTGGCGTCTTAATGGTCTGGTACCTCAAGTGCATGCACAAACAATAGTTATTCCACAATGCCATTTATCTTTGGTGCCATTGGTCCAACGTCCCCAACCCTCAACTCGACTTGAAGCTATTTGTCTAGGTCGGTCTGTCGACCTAGCCCTGACGCACTGCTGCTAGTCCATTGAGTATGTTGGTCATGTCTTGGTACTATGGTGAAATCACATAATCCATTCATTAAGAATTTTCATGGTATTAATATATAATGTTTGTTTATGAGCTCCTACTCATGCCAACTGGCCTTGGGCCCACTATATGTGATTTTCCAAAATCGGGCATTTAGCCCCACAAGTTCCAAAACCGAGGCCTCTAGACTATCTGAGCTGTTCTAGCTCCCGTGAGAAGGTCTCCCAAACATTTTAAGCATTGGCAAATAGTTAAGGGAGAACACTTATGACAAAAATCATCTTTCAATTCATCACACCAATCGGGTGTGATGATATCTCTGCTTACAATCAGCAAGCGGATTTTCTTCTACCCTCAAGGAATTCCCTTACACCGACCGAGTATGATTTTCTCTACTTACAACCGGTAAGTAGTTTTCTACTTAGTTCTCACATCACCCGACTGGGTGTGATGTTAAAATCCCACATATAAGGGGTTTTTCATTTCTGAGGTGCTCATCATCCCAACCGGGTATAATGTTAATGAACCCACTCACCCGTTAACCGTGACATGTTCGTCCTTGGTTGGTTTTTCCAAGATAACGAGAGCTTTTTCTTGCTGGCGTTTCGATCACAATTGTCCCTACACGAATTGGAAAGCCTTTTTACTTACGGTTTGGCATAAAAGCCTAGGCTCACAATTTATCGATAAATTGCATTTAGGTCCCTAAAGTATATTTTTCTTAACTTTAGGTCCCAAATGCAAACCTTTGCCCAATTTGACTCCCAAAATTTCCAAAATTCCCTTTGACTCCTCATTTTACTCAAAATTGTATAAACGGCTCAAGTTTCATAAATTTCCAATTTGGACCCCAACTTTTCAAAAATTACCATTTTGCCCCTACATTCCAAAATATGGCAATTTGACCCCAATTGTTCCAAAAATCAACCAATTAGTCCTCCAACATCTTTTCCATGGCCAATTGGCCCTCAATTTTGGGAAATTGTAAAATGGTCCGTCAATTTTACAAAATTGCCAAATTTCCCCCTTTTAAACTGGCCAAATTTGATTTCATCATATTGACCATTTAATCAGGGTTAATTGCTTCAATTGAAGGTATGGATCAATTCCTACACTTTCATATAATTCAATTGAGCTTTGAATCACATCATTTGGGTCTGAATTGAGCTCAAAAGGAGCTTCGTCGGAAAACTATGAATAGAGAGAGAAAGCTTCAAAAACTTACCGTTAGAGGTGTGGCGGTCCAAACTCTCTATCTAGGCAGGTAGCTCTCTTCTTGAGTTACCTTCTAGGATCCAGAATTCCTATAATTGACCCTAAATCAAGGGAGAATTTCATTAATGAAATTCTATAGTTTTTCTCTCTAACTCCGACTTGCAACGACTGAGAAGGGCCGAATTGGCTTACCTTTAAGCTCAGTTGTGGTCGTATGATGGTTGTGGGGATGTTAGGAGAGCTTGGTTTGGCAAGAGGAGGGCTAAATTTGGCCGAATTCAACTCGGCCGAAATAGGGCAGCTTCTGTCCATCGAAGCTGCTTCACTATTTTATTCCGTCGGCGCTTCTTCGACGGTCCTCATATCGAATGGTGGTTGTTATCAAATAGTTAACTTCCTCTTGGGTCTAAAGAACTCGAACTCACCTTTAGAGGTTGAGAAAATTACTCAAGTCGGAGCTTTGGTTCAAGCTTCACCAAAACAGTGAGCAGTTGAGAGAGATTGGAGTTTTTAGGTGTGAGGAGGATGAATGGAGAGGAGCTCTTTTTATAGGGAGCTCAAAGACTCTTTGCCTGACCATTGGCATCTTTATGGCACTCATTCATGACCTGAAATGCCTTGAACAGAGGCGATTCATCTTCATCGGCACTGTCCGTTCTTCCTTTGAATGAATAGTGTCATCATCTAAAGGAAGAAGACGACACTGTTCCGAACTAGACCGGACCGGTCCGAATAGACATCAATGCTTAAACTAGCCGGTTCAAGCCCGATTCGACCGAGTTTTTTAATATTAAAAAATTCTAAATTCATTCTCTATCCAATGGTGGCTTCAATTCCCCAATTTCAATATTTTAAGCCACCTAGAAAAATGAATTTAGCTACCAGTTCAATGATGGTTCAAACTGGTTTAGGTTCAGTTTACCCAAACTGGTTTGATTTTCATTTCCAATTTGCCCAAAGTCCTTTTCCATGACTTTTATGACTATTTAGGTCACTCGGGATTCGTAAATTTCCCTTTTTGCCCTTTCTTTATCGGTTAATATTCATAATCCGAGTTGGTTTTTCCTTTGGAAAAGACCAGTTTTTTCCCAGTTTTCATATTATAAAAGGACGGAGTTTACAACTCTCCCCTCCTTTTAGGGTTTTGTCCCCAAAAAAATTACATGTCAAATTACTGAGGGTACCCATCCCTCATAATGCTCTCGATTTCCCATGTCTCCTCTTACACGAGTCTGTTCTGCCAAAGAACCTTGACCATAGGAATTCTATTGTTACTCAAATTCTTGTGCCTCTGGTCGATGATTCGCATCAGTTCTGCCTGATAGGTTAGGTTCTCTTCTAGCTCTGGTGGAGGTCGGTCTAAGACATGGCTAGGATTAGATTGGTAATTCCAGAGTACCAAGATATGGAATACATCATGTATTCTTTGTAAGTCCAGAGGCAGTTCTAGTTTATATGCCACCAGTCTTATCCTTTGGACTATTGTATAAGGACCGATGTACCTTGGTTTCAACTTCCCCCGTTGTTGAAACCTATGTATTCCCTTCTATGGAGATACTTTTAGGAACACTTGGTCTCCTAAATCAAATTCGAGATCTCTTCTCTGATGGTTTGCATAACTCTTTTGCCTGTCCCAAGTGACCTTAAGTCGACTCCTTATTATCTTAATCTTTTTGGTGGCATCCTCTATTAGTTCGACCCTTTCTAGCTTCCTTTCTCCCTCTTCTTCCCAAAATATAGGTGTATGACATGGTCATCCATAAAGTTCCTCATAAGGAGCCATTTAAATACTAGCCTGATAACAGTTATCGAATGCAAACTCCATTAGACACAAGTATTCCTCCAAACCCTTATCCATGGTGAGTACACATGCCCTTAGCATGTCTTCCAGGGTTTGGATCATTCACTCAAACTATCCATTGGTCTGAAGATGAAATGTTGTACTCATGTGGAACTTGGTTCCCAAGGTACTTTGCAAACTAGGCCAGAACCTTGAGGTAAATCTAGGGTCTCTATCTGACACTATACTCACCAGGACGCCATTGAGTCGCACTATATCCTTCATGTATAGGACGACCAGATGTTCCACTGAATTCATCACTCTTATAGGTAGAAAATTGCTGGACTTGGTCAATATGTCCACAATGGCCCAAATTGTGTCTCGTTCTTTCCTAGTCACAAGTAGTCATATGACAAAGTCCATAGTGATGTGCTTCCATTTCCATTCTGGGATTGGTAAGGATTGTAGCAGTCCTAATGGTTTATGATTCTCAGCTTTAATTTATTGACATGACAAGCATTGGGTTACATATTCCACAATATCCCTCTTCATCCCTTTCCACTAATAACCTTATTTGAGGCTGCAGTACATCTTAGTATTGGTAGGATGCATCGCATAAACAGAGTCATGTGCCTCTTCTAGAATTAATCTCTTCAGTTCCTTATCTTTAGGTACACACACTTTACCCTTGTAGGTTAGTACTCTGTTGCCTCGAAGGCCATAATTCGGTTTTGTCCCTCTATTGATCGGGTCCAAATAGGGTTAGAGTTCCTTATACACATTTTGTTGGACCTTAATTAGCTCTATTAGGTTGGATCTCACCACCACGTTAGCCAACAAGCATTTCTCCCTCTTTGTCCATCTAAAGGTCCATCTCCATTCTTCCCAATTGTTGAAACAAGGGTATGTAGCTTGTTTTTATCTACGCCGCCTTGGTTTGGCACTTGCGACTTAGGGAATTTGCCACTATATTGGCCTTCTCGGGATGATACTCTATCACAAGGTCATAATCTTTAACCAATTCCAACCATCTTCTTTGGCGGAGGTTCAACTCCTTTTGAGGAATTCTTGGGTGCCTTCCAATCAGATATAGCTTCCACCTTTGCTGAGACTACCTTGACTCCATCCTTGGACCCTATGTGCCATAAGAACCCTACCTCCTACAACCAGTACTCACACTTGGAGAATTTTGCATCTAAGCAGTTTTCCCGTAGTATCTCCAAGGTGATCGCCAGATGTTCTTTGTGCTCCAACCTAGTTCGTGAGTATATAAGAATTTCGTCTATAAATACTATCACAAACCTGTTCATATGTGGCTGGAACACTCAGTTCGTTAAATTCATGAAGGCTGCAGGGGCATTTGTCAAGCCAAAAGGCATCGCCCTAAACTCATAATGTCCATATAGGAACCGAAACGCGGTCTTAGAAATATCTTCTTCTTGGATCCTAAGTTGGTGGTATCCTAACCAAAAGTCTATCTTGGAAAAGTAGGCTGCTCCTTTTACTTGGTCAAATAGGTCATCGATCTGTGGAAGTGGATACTTGTTCTTTATGGTGACTTGGTTCAAATTCCTATAATCTACGCACAGTCTCATGCTCCCATCCTTTTTCTTTACAAATAATACCGGTGCACCCCCATGGAGATTGGCTAGAGCATATGATGTAAACCCCACCCCTTAAAGGTAAGAAAACAAGGGAAAGAACTGCTCAACCCAAGGGAGAAAACCAAATCGGTTCATGAACCCCAATCATTAGAGAACGGACAAATTGGGAAATTTACAAATTTTGAGTGACCCAAAGAGTCATAAAAACCATGGAAAAGGACTTTGGGATGAATTGGAATAGAAAACCAGACCGATTAAGGTGAATTGGATCTGAACCGGTTTAAACAATCATTGCACTAATTTGTAAATTCATTTTTCTAGGTGGCTTAAAATATTCAAGTTGGGGAATTGAAGCCACCATCGGATCGAGAATGCATTTAGAAAATTTTAATTTTGAAAAACTCGGTCGAATTGGGCTTGAACTGGCTGCTTTAAGCATTGAACCCGGTTCAGACCGGTTAGGTCCTCTCCATTCATTCTCCTCATAACTGAAAAGTCCATTCTCTTGCTACTGCACCAATTTTTGGTGAAGCTCGAACCAGAGCTCTGACTTGGGCATTTTTCTCAACCTCAGAAGGTGAGGTCGGGTTCTTTATACTCTAGGGGAAGTCAACTATCTGATAGCAATCTACATTTGGTCCGAGGATCACCGGAGAAGCACCGACGTAATAAATAGTGAAGTAGCTTTGGCGAACCAAAGGTGCCTTGTTTCAACCGAGCTAAAAATGACAGAATTCATCCCTCCAACCAAACCAAGCCCTTCCAACATCCCCACAGCACTTAGATGACCTCAACTGAGCTGAAAGGTAAGCCAATTCAGCCCTTCGGAGTCGTTGCATGTTGGAGTTAGAGAGAGAAACTACAGTATTTCACTGACAAAATTCTCCCTCAATTTGAGGTCAATTGTAGGAATTCTTAATCCTAGAAGATACCTCGAAAAGAGAGATATCTTCACCAATAGAAAGATCGGACTGCCGCACTCCCGGCAATAAGTTTTCGAAGCTTTCTTTCTTTACGCTCTATTTTTCGGTGAAGCTCTGTTTGAGCTCAATTCAGACCCAAATGGCATGATTCAAAGCTTAGTTGAATCGTATGAAAGTGTAGAATATGATCCATACCTTTAATTGGAGCAATTAACCCTAATTGAATGGTTAATTTTATGAAATCAAATTTGGTAAGGTTGAAAGGGGAAATGGGTGGAAACGTTTGGGGAAATTTGGGGATTTTGTAAAATTGAGGGACCAAATTGCAATTTCCCAAAATTGTGGGCATATTGGCCATGAAAAGTATGTTGGATACTAATTGGTCAATTTTTAAAAATAATTGGGGTCAAATTGCCATTTTTGTAAAGTAGGGAAAAATGGTAATTTTTGAAAAGTTAGGTACCAAATTGGAAATTTGGAAAACTTGATCCCCTTAAATGATTTTGAGTAAATTGAGGACCCAAAGTGAATTTTTGGAAGTTTCGGGACTCAATTTGGGGAAAAGTTAGAATTAGGGACCTAAAGTCAAGGAAAAAGAACTTTAGGGACCTAAATGCAATTAATTAAAAAATTTTGGCTTAGTTGTTTATATATGAGGAATGAAGGCTATCATGTCAAATATTAATAGTTAAGGATGTCCAAATCGTATAGAAAAAAAAAAGAAAGACCGAAATGCCAGCAAGGATAAGCTAGCATAGAGGCAAAAGAACCGACTAAGAGGGAATATACTACGATTATAAGATGAGTGGGTTAATTTACACTTCATACCCGATTGGGATGATGAGCACTTTTTCTAAATTAGAAACCACCGGGAGTGAGTTTATTCACATCATACCCGGTGGGGATGATGAGTACCTTAGAAATGAAAAACCACTTATGTGTGGAATTTTTAACATCATATCTGGTTGGAGTGATGTGAGAACAATACGGAAAAACTACTTACCGATTATAAGTAGAGAGGTCATACTCGATTGGTATGATGGACTTCTTGGAAGGAAGGAAAAAATTTGCTTGCCAGTTGTAAGTGGAGATATCATCACACTTAGATGGTGTGATGAATGAAAAATTATTTTGTCAGAAGTGTTCTCCCCTGACTATGTGCGAATGCTTAAAAATTTTGGTAGACCTTTTTGACGAGAGCTAGAATAGCTTAGATAGGCTAGGTGCCACGGTTTTGGAACTTGAGGGTTAAAATGCCCTATATTGGAAAATAACGTATAGTGGGCCCAAGGCCAGTTGGCCCGAGCAGGAGCTCATAAACAAACATGATGTTTAAGCCATTAAAATTATTAATGAATGAATTATGTGATTTCGCCATGGTACCAAGAGAGGACCGACACACTCGATGGACTGGTAATAGTATGACAGGACCAAGTTGACGGATCGGTCTAGATAAACACTTGCAGGTCGAGTTGAGGGTCAGGGTCGTTGGACCAGTGGCACCAAAGATAAATTACTTTGTAGAAATCTTTTTTTTTTGTGGATGCACTTGAGGTTTAGAACCATCAAGATGCCTAAGAGAGGTAGTGATGCATCATAGGGGCTACTATATGACATGGTGGAGATAAGGGCAGTTTGTCGTGCTAGTAGTCGGGGAAGCACAACGTAGGTTCATCCACATGAGACCGGGGTGGGGTCATGATGAGATCTCTATACTCATACGGACACGTAGTTGATTTCGGGTTTGAGGGTCAGATGTCGCGAACATCCACTCATACCTAGGGTAGAAGTGGACGGGCTTCTATCTAGGTGGCTAGTAAAGTTGATCTGATGCCACATGTGGGTGCAGTGGTGAGTTGTCCTGCGAATGTGTGATTCCCTTCCTGATGAAGGGCGTGTGTTGATTGTTAAACCCACCTGATGTGGAAATGAGGAAAATGGTTTGAAAAAATGGGAATTTAAGAAAACAAAGTTCTTAAAGGAAATAAGGAGACTGACACACTCCGATTAAAAATGTTTTAAATTATGAAAACTCTCTCCCAACACCCATTCACTAAGTTGTTGAACTCACCCCCTCCCTTTACCCTTTTCAGGTAACCAAGGGAAAACCCACTTAAAGACTTTTCGATAGATAAATCTGCAAGACAAATATGTAAGGTTAATGTATTTAATTTTGATTAATGTTATTCCATCAAAGATACTGGTGAAAAGGATGCCTTACTCCTCACGGTTTAGAGAAGGGGAAAACCATTAATAAACTAGGAGAGTGGCAGGTTGCTCATGGGAATATGACCAAACTAGGTCGGAGCATGACATATGAAGTCCTTGTCTAATAGTTTGTCTAGTTGCTCCTTCAATTCCTTTAGTTGTACTAGAGCCATGCGATAAGGGGTTGTGATATGACGCTTGTTCATGGGATAATCTCTTTGATGAACACCAATTGTCGGCTTGGAGGTAATCCAGGTAATTCTTTTGGGAATACATCTGGGTAGTGTTCAACTACTAGAATACCTTTGAGTCCCTTCTCTTCAGACTTCTCAATGATGATCACTGTCAGAAAAGCCTTACAACCTTTCTGTATCATCTTTTGGGCTTTTATGTGGGACACCATTTGTACTTCACCCTTCCTCCGGTCTCCTTGGAATTTTAGTACGAGTGTCTTGAGAGTGTGAAAGGTTACTATCTTCCTTCCACAGTCCATCCTTGCTTGATGGGTACTTAACTAATCCATTCCCAAGATTATTTCTACTTCTCTTAGAGGTAATGGGCTCAAATCTGCTTCTAGTTTGATTCCTCCAATCTTTATCTCACACCCCTTCAACTATTTGTCCCTATTTAACCCTTCTCCTAAGGGTGTGAGGATGTTGAGTCTTTGTCCTAGATAGGTGAGTTCTAGGGGTAGACTTGGGATTAAATCTTCGTTGATGAAGGATCTTTCTGCTCCTGAGTCGAAGAGGGCATAGACCTTTCTTCCCCACAAGTGTACGTATCCTAATTGTAGAAACTCATAATTTTAGAAGAAAAATTCCTTTATTGAATGAAATTCAAATTACAAGTTTATCTAAATCTTAGTTGGGTGGGTTTTGGGAAGTACCTACTAAGGTACTAGGGTCTTTCCTAGCCTCTTCCTGGGTGAGGTTGTATACTCTAGATGGTACCCTGGTTGTGGCATCCTATTGAGGAGTCCTTGGATTCCCTTGGGGTGGTCTAAGCGTATTCCATTGCTTGTTCTCCCTAAGAGTGGGGCATTCCTTCGTACAGTGCCCCACTTGCCCACATGCGAAATAGGACAAGCAAGCTCCTTTGTGGTACCTTTGGCACTTAGGACAGTAAGAGTTTCCTTGCGGTAGGGTGGGGATCACTCTTCTGGGAGGTGGGGGCACGCCATTCCTCTTTTGGAACCCTACCCTATTTCCCCATCTTAGACCATTTTGCTCCTTTCGTCCTCCATGACAACCTTGGTCATTGTCCTCCTATGGGTTGACTGTTCCATTCGGTGGTGTCGGGTTTGTTCCAGTCGCTCACACTCGTGAGCCATACTGATCACTACCGCCAGATTCGTGGGACGTCCTAATACTTCTATACGATCACGTATGTCCATATTGAGACCGTCCATGAATCGCTAGAATATATTTGCCGGTCCAGCCAAATCATGGGCAAAGGGTCTTAGCTCGTTGAATTTAGTTTCGTACTCCGCTATAGAGTTAATCCCTTGTCGGAGTCGAAGGAAATCCTACTTTTTCTCGTTAATCAAATGAGGAGCCAGGTACTCCTCCGTGTACCTCTCCTCAAACTGTTCCCAAGTGAGTGTGGAGGTATGCAAGCTCTAGATATTATCCCACCGTCTCTTGGCACTACCCTCCAGGAAAAATTCTGCAGGATCACCATGTCCTCTGGTGATATCCTGACTATCCACATCAGCTTCTTGATGTTAGCCAGCCAGTCCATGGCGGCTCCAGCATTCTTCTCTCTAAGGAAAGGCTTACACCCCAATTGATGGAGACTCTTGAGGTATTTGGGGATGCCAACTAGAGGAGAATGGTTAACTTGAGGGGGATGAGATTGTACTTCTTCCAGTTCAGCTTGAGAGTTGGTGCCTACCTTAGGGATGAGGTTAGGTCGTCCAAATACACAAGTGAATTCATCGTACAATCTCTGGTGTTCCGAGATTAATCTAGGTGGGGTTGTCTGGGCTCCTCGGGGAGTTTCCACAAGAAGGGGTGGTTGGGCAATGTTAGAGACTGTGACACTTATTCTCTTGGTTTCTCTCTTGGGAGCCATCTGAAATTTTAAGATTTATTCCTATTAGTTACTATGTTATATAGTCTTTATAATGTATTCGAGGAACCTGGCTCTAATACCACTCAAGTTGTCATGCCCCGACTCGGTTTGATCGCATCCCCATGATCAACCCGCCACTCTCATGGTTTATTAAGAGTTTCCCCTTTTCTAAAACACAAGGAGTAAGGCGTTCTTTCACTTGTATCTTTCCTGGAATAACATTAAACAAAACTGAATACATTAAATCTTACATACATGTCTTTTAGGTTCAGCTACAGGGAAGTCTTTTAGGTTTGTTTGCCCTTGGTTACCTGAGTAACCAAGGGAGGAGGTGAGTTCGACAACTTAGTGAATGGGTGTTGGGAGAGAGTTTTCATAACCAAGACATCTTTAATCGGAGTGTGCCAAACACCTTATTTCCTTTAATATTGTTATTTTCTCAAATTCCAGATTTTAAAATTCTTTTTCCTCATTTCTACATCAGGTGTGTTTAACATTCAACACACGCCCTTCATCAGTAAGGGATCACACATTCGTAGGACAGTCCATCCACTACACCCACTTGTGACTCAGAGCGACTTTACTGGCCACAAAGATAGAAGCCCATCCACTTGTATCCTTGGTCTAAGCGGATATTCATGACATTCGATACTTAAACCTGAAATCAACTCCATATCTGTATGAGGACAAAGACCTCATCCTGACCCTACCCCTATCTTATGTGCATGAAGCTATGTCGAGCTTCCTTGACATCTAGCACGACAAACTACTCTTATCTCTACAAGATCGTCCAATAGCCCTTAGGATGAATCACTACCTCTCTTGGGTGTCTTAATGGTCTTGTACCTCAAGTGAATGCACAAACAATAGTTTTTCCACAAAGCCATTTATCTTTGGTGCCACTAATCCAACAACCTGGACCCTCAACACGACCTTCAGCTATTTTCTAGGTCGGTCCGTCGACCTGGTCCTGACGCACTACCGCCAGTCCATCGAGTATGTCGGTCCTGTCTTGGTACCATGGAGAAATCATGTAATCCATTCATTAAGAGTTTTCATGGCTTTAATATATCATGTTTTTTTATGAGCTCCTACTCGTGCCAATTGGCCTTGGACCTACTATACGTGATTTTCCAAAATCGGACATTTAGCTCTAAAACTTCCAAAATCGAGGCCTTTGGCCTATCTGAGTTATTCTAGCTCCCGTCAATAAGGTCTTCCAAAACTTTTAAGCATTCAAACATAGTCAGGGGAGAACACTTCTGACGAAAATTATCTTTTAATTTATCACACCAACCGGGAGTGATGATATCTCTACTTACAACCGACAAGCCAGTTTTCTTCTTCCCTCAAGTAAGTCATTCATACCAACCTGGTATGGTTTTCTCTATTTACAACCGGTAAGTAGTTTTCCGCTTAGTTCTTACATCACTCCGACCGGGTATGATGTTAAAATTCCACATAGAATTAGTTTTGCATTTTCAAGGTGCTTATAATCCCAACCGGGTATGATATGAATAAACTCACTCACCTATTAACCGTAATGTGTTCGTCCTTAGTTGATTTTTCCATGTTGACACGAGCTTTCTCTTGTTGGCATTTTGATCAAACTTGTCCTTACATGAATTGGGCAACCTTTTCACTTAAATTTTGGCAAAAAAGCCTAAACTCACAATTTATCAATAAATTTCATTTAGGTCCCTAAAGTTTATTTTTCTTAACTTTAGGTCCCAAATGCAAACCTTCACCCAATTTGACTCCCAAAATTTCCAAAATTTCCTTTGAGTCCTCATTTTACTTAAAATTGTATAAGGGACTCAAGTTTCCCAAATTTCCAATTTGCTCCCCAACTTTTTAAAAATTACTATTTTACCCATACTTTTGAAAAAAAATGTCAATTTGACCCTAATTGTTCAAAAAATTGACCAATTGTTCCTCCAACATCTTTTCCATGGCTAATTGGCCCTCCATTTTGGGAAATTATAAAATGGTCCATCAATTTTATGAAATCCTCAAATTTCCCCCAACTTTTCCCCAATTTCCCCCTTTCAAACTGGCCGAATTTGATTTCATCTAATTGGCCATTCAATCGGGATTAATTGCTTCAATTGAAGGTATGAATTAATTCCATACAATTCGATTGAGCTTTGAACCGCGTCATTTGGGTCCAAATTGAGCTAAAATAGAGATTCGCCAGAAAACTTTGCATAGAGAGAGAAAACTTAAAAAGCTTACCGTTGGAGGTGCGGTGGTCCAAACTCTCAATTTGGGTAGGTAGCTCTCTTCTAGGATCAAGAATTCCTACAATTAACATCGAATCGAGGGAAAATTTTGTCAATAAAATTCTGTAATTTTCTCTCTAACTCTGACTTGCAACGATTGAGTAGGGCTGAATTGGCTTACCTTTAAGATCAGTTTAGGTCGTTTGAGGGCTATGGGGATGTTAGGAGATGTTGGTTTGGCTGGAGGAGGGCTAAATTTGGATAAATTTAAATCGGCCGAAACAGGGCAACTTTTATCCGTCGGAGCTACTTCACTGTTTGTTTCCGCCGATGCTTCTTTGGAAATCCTCGGATCGATGCTTCAATGATGGTTCAAACCAGTTAAATCCAGTTTAGGTCTGATTCACTTGAACCAGTTTGGTTTTCTTTTCCAATTTGTCCCAAAGTCCTTTTCCAATTTATCCCAAAGTCCTTTTCCATGACTTTTATGACTCTTTAGGTCACTCGGCATTTGTAAATTTCCCTTTTTTCCCTTTCTCTATCGGTTAAGGTTCATTGACCGACTCAATTTTTTCTCTTTGGAAACGACCAGTTCTTTTCCCAGATTTCTTATTATAAAAGGATGAGGTTTACACTTTATTTTGGGTTATGCCTCATATGATCAGTTCCTTATCCTTCCTTCGAGTAGATCCTGATTATGGGTTTGTTCCTTGCACTCCACATTATGTCCATCTGTCCATCGATGGTCCCTTCGAGGGCCCTTAATCGTATGCATCCTTCTAGAGTTCCCTTTCCTAGAACGTTTCTTATCCTCTTCACTCTTGCCATGTCATACCCTAGAATTGCTGGAGGGCGTTTTTCGCGTTTGCCCTTTCTGAGGGGTTTTAGGTGTACTTCCCTTGTACCTTACCTCTATTCTTTGTTGTCTTTCATGCGACTTGTTCTTCTTAGAGGCAACTCAATTCCTTTTTGTTTATGGAAACTTCCTTCCTAGTATTTTGTCTTTTCTTGTTGCCTTGTTTCCTAGTTCTTGTGGGGGACTATCTAGGTTGGCTATCTTAGGGTTAGTATTAACTAGAGGTGACCTACAGTCTTTCTTCCCAAGTAGCCTTCTCTCCACTTACTACTCCGGGTCCTGATCTCCAATTTATTAGTTGTACTTGTCATTAATAAGGAGACTAACTTTTAAATGAGAAGAAAAAAAATGGTCTTTATTCATTCAATGAGGTAGTTTCTTGCTGCACTCGACTTATTATAGGAATTTCTCACTACTTCCTAGTCCCTTGGAGTCATAGGCCAGGAGTTAGCCTCCAAATTATTTCAGGATTTGTGGTCCGAGGGTTCAAATGAACTGGTTGATGTCCATCCGTACTCCCGTCGGGCTTTCCTGCTAGGATGGACTTCATGGAACACCTCGAGTCCGTACCTCCTTAGCACCTCCTCTTTGCACTCATAGGTCCACTTAATCGATTGGGAAGGGTTAAAGTTATAATAAGCCGGTGGAGGGGTGCCTAGTGGACTTTCATAAAGGTTGCATGGGCATCCTAGTAGTTATCCCAAGCTTCCTTCCTAGTTGGAGTCCTTTTTGGTTGGCGCAGAATTGGAGGGGGTGTTGGGCTCCTTGAAGGAGGGGCAGGTTCTTCCTGCCTTGGAGGACGATACATTATGTTGTCTCGCTCTAACAATGCTCCAACAAGTTTCCTATATTCCTCGACCATATCTTTAGGTACTATCTTCTTGACTTCCACAAACCTTTGAACAACTATCTCTCTAGAGGTATAAGTCTTTTTCACAATTTTGTGCGTGGGCTTTTTTTGCACGACGAAATTCCTAGGGACTCTTCTTCGTACAAGGTAATACAATTTTCATTAGTGTTAGGGCATAATATTGATAATGCATTCAAGGGAACATGGTTCTAATACCACTTAAGTTGTCACGCCCTGACCCGGTTTGGTTGGATCCCCTTGATCAACCCGTCGCTCCCTTGGTTAAGAGAGGTTTCCCCTTCTTTTAATCAAGAAGAGCCAGGCGAAATTTCAAGCCTTGTTTCCTGGAATAACATAAATCAATCAAATGCAAGCTTATCACCTTTCCGCGTGAGGCATTTAGCAAACAAACACACGCTCTTCATCAAGAATTGTACACACATTTGTAGGTGTAGCCTATCCACTGCACCCACTTGTGGATCGTAGTGTCTTTTTTGTCTACCAAGATAGAACCCGTCCACCTCTACCTTGGGTCTGAGTGGAACATCCCAAACATCCGACCCTTAAACTCAAATACCACTTCGTGTCCGTATGAGGATGGAGACCTCATCCTTTCCCACTTCGGTCTCATGCACAAGAAGCTCCCAAAGCTTCATGATTGATTGGCACGATAAACTGCCCTTATCGCCCCCATGTTGTCCAATGGCCCTTGGGACTCATCACTACCCCCTAGGGCATCTTGATGGTCCCGTACCATAAGTGCATGCTCAAACAAGAGTTTTCTACATATAGCCATTATCTTTGGTGCCAACAGTCCAACGACCCCGACGCTTAACCCGACCTGTAGCTATTTGTTTAGGTCAGTCCGTCGACTTGGCCTTGATGCATTGCCGCCAATCCATCCAGTACTATCGACCCTGACTTGTACCATAGTGAAATCACACAATCAATTTCAGTATAAATTTAAATTTCTCTTCATAATCAATTTTTTTATGAGCTCCTACTTGTGCCCACTAGCTTTGGGCCCACTACACGCATTTTTACAAAATTGGGCATTTAGCCCTATGAGTTCAAAAAATTGAGGCCCCTGGTCTATATGAGCCGTGCTAACTCCCATCAAGAAGGTCTTCCAAATGTTTTAAGCATTATCACACAGTCATGGGAGAACACTTTTGACAAAAGTATATTTTCAACTCATCATACAAACCAAGTGTGATGACAACTCCGCTTACAACCAATGGGAGGGTTTTTTCCTTTCCTCAAGGAAACTCATCATACCAACTGGGTATGATTATCTCTACTTATAACCAATAAGTAGGTTTTATTCATTAAAGATAGTGCTCACCATCCCAACTGGTATGATGTGTAAATTAGTCCACTCACTTGATGACCGTGACGTGTTCGTCCCCAATCGATTTTCCAAGTCCACGCTAGCTTTTCCTTGTTGGTGTTCCAGTTTCTCATGTCCCTACATGATTTGGGCATCCTTATCAATTAAGATTTGGCATGAAAACCATCTTTTTCTCACGTATGAGCAGCTAGGCTTGGAATTATCGGTTTATTGCACTTAGGTCCCTAAGTTTATTTTCTTTAACTTTAGGTTCCTAATGCTAACTTTTCCCCCAAATGAGTCCTAAGGTTTCCAAAATCCTCTTATGATCCTTCATTTACTCAAAATTGTGTAAGGGATCAAAATTTTCCAAATTTTCAATTTGGTCCATAACTTTCAAAAATTTCAATTTTACCCCTACTTTCCAAAAATGGAAATTTAACCCCAATTGTTTTGAACATTGACCAATTGGTCCCTTAACATCTTTCTCATGGCCAATTGACCTTCTATTTGGAAAATTGCAAAGAGGTCCCTCAATTTTTTGAAATCCCCAATTTCCTTCCAAAATTTTACCCAATTTCTCCCCTTCAAACTGACCAAATTTAATTTCTTCAAATTGGACATTCAATCGGGGTTAATTGTTTTAATTGAAGGTATGGATATGTTCATACACTTCCATACGATTCAATTGAGCTTTGAATTGCATGATTTGAGTCTGAAACGATCTCAAACAGGACTTCGTCGGAAAACTGTTCGTAGAGAGAGAAATCTTACTGTTGGAGGTGCGGTGGTCCAAGCTCTCAATTTAAGGAGGTAGCTCTCATCTTGAGATTTCTTCTAGGATCAAGAATTGCTACAATTGAAGTCCAAATGAGGGTGAATTTGGTTAGTGAAATTTTACACTTTCTCTCTCTAACACCAATTTGTAATGATGGAGTAGGGCCGAATTGGCTTACCTTTCAACTCTATTGAGGCTGTTTAGGGCCGTGGGGGTGTCAGGGAGGCTTTGTTTGGCTATAGAAGGGCTGAATTTGGCCAAATTCAGCTCGACCAAAATAGGGTAGCTTCAGTCTTTCGAAGCTACTTCTCTGATTGATTCCACCGGTGCTTCTCTATAGTCCTTGGGTCGAAAGTAGGTTGCTATCAGGTAGTTGACTTCCCCTGGAGTCTTAGGACCCAGCCTTGCCTTCTGAGGTTGAGAAAAAGGCCTAAGTTGGAGCTCTGGTTCGAGCTTCACCGAAAAAAAGGAGTAATTGAGAGAGAGTGGCGATTTGAGGTGTGTGGAGGATGAATGGAAAAAAGATCTTTATATAGGGAGCTCGGGAACCCTCTGCCCGACCACTTTCCATTTTGGTCGAACTTATCCAAAGAAGGAAGTTTTCTACATTAATGAACAGTGTTGTTGTCCGGAGGAAGAAGATGACACTATTCCGAACTAGATCAGTCTGGTTTGACTGGGTTTAATGGTGAAAATCGTCCGGTTCAGGCCCAATTTGAATGGTTTTCTCAAAATTAAAATTTTTTAAATTAATCTAAATTTATTTTCTATCTAATGGTGTCTTCAATCTCCCAATTTAGACATTTTAAGCCACCATGAAAAATGAATTTAAAAATTGAACTAGTCTGGTTTTCTTTTCCCATTTGTCCCAAGTCTCTTTTCCATGATTTTTATGACTCTTTAAGTCACTTGGGATTTGTAATTTCCCATTTTACCCTTTCTCTATCAGTTATGATTCGTGAACTGGCTCGGTTTTCTCTTTTGAATTGATCAGTTATTTTCCTGATTTTCTTATCTTTAAAGGACGGGATCTACAACAAGGGTACTAGTTAGGGTATACAACCTCACCCAAGAGGAGGCTAGGAAAGACCCTAGTACTGTATCAGATACTTCCCAAACCCTAACTAACCAAAATTAGACAAAAACCTGTAATTCGATCCTACTTAATAAAGAAATTCAAACTTTTCTTTCTCTAAAAATGTGCATTTCTTCTATTAGGTTACATACAATTATGGAGAAGAAAAGTTTACACTCTCTTTGATTTATGAGCAGAGAGATCCTTTATCAAGGAAGATCCAGTTCTAGGTCTTCCACTAGAATTTACCTCCATGGAATAAAGTTTCAACATACTCACACCCTTAGGAAAAGGCCTAAATAGGGACAAACAATTAAAGAGATGTGAGATTATGATTGGAGGAGTAAAATTGGAAATAAATTTGATCCCATTACCTCTAAAAGAGGTAGAAATAATACTAGGAATGGATTGGTTAAGTACCCACCAAGCCAAATTGGACTGTGGGAAGAAAGTAATAACTTTCCACAGTCCTAAAATACTCGAACTGTGTTTTCAAGAAGACATGATGTAAACCTCATCCCTTAAAGATAAGAAAAATCGGGGAAAGAACCGGTCAACTCAAGAGAAAAAATTGAACTGGTTCGTGAACCTTAACCGATAAGGAAAGGGCAAAATGGGAAATTGAAAAATACCAAGTGACTCAAAGGGTCATAAAAATGATGGAAAATGACCTTGGGACAAATTGGAAGAGAAATCCAAACTGGTTTAGGTGAACAAGACCTGAACCAGATTGAACCAATTTGAATCGGTTTGAACCATCGTTGAATCAGTTGCTAAATTCATATTTTCAGGTATTTTAAAATATTCAAACTAGGGAATTAAAGCCACCATTGGATAGAGAATAAATTTTGATGAATTTAAAAATTTTTAATTTCGAGAAAATTGGTCGAATCGAGCCTAAATCGACCGGTTTAAGCATTGAACCTGGTCGGACCGGTTCGATCCGGTTTGGAATAGTGTCATCGTCTTCCTTCCAATGACAACACTATTCATTCAATGCAAAAAATGGTAACTTTGACAAGGAAAAAACGGCTACGATCAGGTCGTTTCCGGACGAGGATGAGCTCGACCAAAAAGGAAAGTTGTCGGGCAGAGGGTCCCCGAGCTCCCTATATAAAGAGCTACTTTCCATTCATACTCCTCACACCTGAAATCTCCAGTCTCTCTCAAATTCTTCATTTTCCGGTGAAAGCTCAAACCAGAGCTCTGACTTGGGCAGTTTTCTTAGCCTTAGAAGGCGAGGTCAGGTTCTTTAGACTTCGGGGGAAGTCAGCTACCTAACAGCAACTTCCATTCAACCCGAGGACCATCGGAGAAGCACCCGCGAAATAAAACAGTGAAGTAGCTCCGAATGACCAAAGCTGCCCTATATTGGCTGAGCTGAAATCAGCCAAATTCAGCCCTCCTCCGACTAAACCAAACCCTCCTGACACCTCCATGGCCCTCACACAACTGCAACAGAGTTGAAAGGTAAGCCAATTCGGCCCCCTTCTGTCATTTCTGGTTGACGTTAGCGAGAAAAACTACAAAATTTCACTAACAAAATTCTCACTCGATTCGAGGTCAATTATAGAAATTCTTGATCGTAGAAGGTACCTAAGGAAGAGAGCTACCTTCCTTGATAGAGAGCTCGGACCTCCGCAACTCCGACGATAAGCTTTTGAAGCTTTCTCACTCTACGCCCAGTTTTCCAGAGAAGCTACGTTTGAGCTCGTTTCAGCCTCAATTCATGTGAATCAAAGCTCAATTGAATTGTATGGAAGTGTAGAAACTAATTTACACCTCCAATTAAAGTAATTAACCTCGAATGAATGGTCAATTTGAAAAAAAAATTAAATTTGGCCAGTTTGAAAGGGGGAAATTTGGTGAAATTGTTTTTGGAAAATTTTGGGGAAAAGTGGGGATTTCATAATATTGAGGGACTTCTTTGCAATTTCCTGAAATTAAGGGCCAATTGGCCATGAAAAAGATGTTGGAGGACCAATTGGTCAATTTTTGAAACATTTGGGGGTAAAATTGCCATTTTTAGAAAGTAGGGGCAAAATGGTAATTTTTGAAAAGTTGTTAACCAAATTAGAAATTTGGAAATTTTGAGCCCCTTAAACAATTTTGAGTAAATTGAGTAGCCAAAGAGAAATTTTGGAAGTTTTAGGACTCAAATAGGGCAAAAATTAGCATTAGGGACCTAAAGTTATGAGAAATGAATTTTAGGTACCAAAGTGCAACTAACTAGTAATTTTGAGCCTAGTTGCTCATATGTGAGAAACAAAGGCTGCTATGCAAAACTTTAATAAATAAGGGTACCCAAATTATGTAGGAACATGAGAGACTGGAATGCTAGCAAGGATAAGCTAGCGTGGAGGCAAAAACCGACTGGAGATGAATACACCATAATTATCAGGTGAGTGGACTTATTTACATCATACCCGGTTGGGATGATGAGCACTTTGGAAACGAAAAACCACTTGTAAGTGGAATTTTGACATCACGCCCGATTGGAGTGATAATCGAACAAAGCTAAAACCTACTTACCAACTGTAAGTAGATGAAATCATACACGGATGGTATGATGGACTTCCATGAAGAAAGGTGAACTCACTTGTCGGATGTAAGCGGAGGTATCATCACATCCGATTGGTGAGATGAATTAAATAAATACATTTTTGTTAGAAGTGTTCTCCCCTAATTGTGTACCAATGCTTAAACTCTTTGGGAGACCTTCTTGATGGGAGCTATAACAGCTCATATAGGCCCAAGACCTTGGTTTTTGAACTTGTGGGGCTAAATGCTTGGTTTTGGAAAATCACGTGCATTGAGGGCATGAGTAGGAGCTTGTAAACAAACTTGAATTAAAAAATCCATGAAAACTCTAATGAAATTGATGTGTGATTTCACCATGGTACCAAGTTAGGATCAACAGTACTCGATGGACTGGCAGTAGTGCGTCAAGGCCAGGTCAACGGAGCGACATAGACAAATAGCTATAGGTCGAGTTTAGGGTTGGGACTTTTGGACCAGTGGCATCAAAGATAAATGGCTATGTGAAAACTATTGTTTTGTGCATGCACTTGAGGTATAGGCCCATCAAGATGCCCAAGAGGGGTAGTGATGCATCCTAAGGGCTACTGGACGACATGGTTGATATAAGGGTAGTTTGTTGTGCCAGTAGTCAGGAAGTTCAGAGTACATGGAGTGATGAGGTCTTTGTCCTCTTACAGACATGGAGTGATATTCGGGTCTGAGGGTTGGATATCGAGAACATCCGCTCAAACCTAGGGTAGAAGTGGACGTACTTCAATCTTAGCGGTTGCTAAAGATGCTCTGGGCCACAAGTGATTGTAGTGGACGGGTTGCACCTACGAATGTGTGTTTCCTTCCTAATGAAAGGCATGTGTTGTCTATTCAACACACCTAAAGTGGAATGAAGAAAAAGGTTTTGAAAACTGAAACATGAGGAAAACTTTCTTCTAAAGAAAAGAACAACCTTGGCACAATATTGTTAAAACTATTTTGGAAAATTCACTTCCAACCCCCCACTCACTAAGTTGTAGAACTCACCCCCTTTTTTATATCCCTTTTCAAGAGTAGAAAAAAAACATAACTAAGGAAAATACCAGGATCTACCCTCTATCATGTATGCTTAAAAGTTCTTTTAAACTTGAATTTTTATTGATTTATGCTATTTCAGGGAACAAGGTTTAAATTATGCCAAGCTCCTCCTGATTAAAGAAAGGGGGAAATCTCTCTTAAACCAAGGGAGCGACGGGTTGATCATGGGGATCCGAACAAACCGAGTTGGGGTATGACAACTTGAGTGGTATTAGAGCAATGTTCCCTTGAAAGCATTATCAATACTATGCCCTAACACTAACGAAAACTTAATTACTCTGTTAGGAAGAAGAGTTCATAGGAAGTTCACTGTGCAAACAAAACCACCACACAAAATCATGAATAAGACGTGTAAACCTCGCCCCTTCAAGATAAGAAAATCGGGGAAAGAACCGGTCAACCCTAGAGAGAGAACCGAACTAGTTCATGAACCCCAACCATTAGAGAATAGGCAAATTGGTAAATTTACAATTCCCGAGTGACCTAAAGAGTTATAAAAGTCATGGAAAAGGACTTTGGGATGAATTGGAAGAGAAAACCCTACCGGTTTAGGTGAATTGGACCTGAACCTGATTGAACCAACATTGAACGGGTTTCTAAATTTATTTTTCTTGGTAGCTTAAAATATTCAAATTGGAGAATTGAAGCCACATTGGATAGACAATGAATTTAGATGAATTTAGAAATTTTTAATTTTGAAAAACTTGGTCGAATTAGGCCTTAACTGGCCGTTTTAAGCATTGATCCCTGTTCAGTTCGGTCTGTTCCGCTTCGGAACAGTGTCATCTTCTTCCTTCAGATGACAACACTGTTCACTTGGTAGAAGAACGAACAACATCGATGATTGAATCATCTCCATTCAGGGCATTTCAGACCATGCATGATCACCATAAAGATGCCAAATGGATGGCCAGAGAGTCCCCGAACTCCCTATATAAAGAGCTCATCCCCATTCATCCTCCACCACTCTCTCTCAACTGCTCCATTTTTCGGTGAAGCTCGAACCAGAGCTCCGACTTGGGTAGTTTTATCAACCTGAGAAGGTGAGGTCGAGTTCTTTAGACTACGGGGAAAGTCAGCTATCTGACAACAACCTCTGTTCAATCCGAGGACCGCTAGAGAAGCACTGACATAATCAAACAGTGAAGCAGCTTCGACCGACTGAAGCTGCCCTATTTTGGCCAAGCTGAAAATGACCGAATTCATTCCTCCTCATGCCAAGCCAAGCTCTCCCAACATCCCCACAACCCTTAGACAATCTCAACTGAGCTGAAAGGTAAGTCAATTCGACCCTCCTTAATCGTTGCAAGTCGGGGTTAAAGAGAGAAACTGTAGAATTTCACTTATGAAAAATTCTCCCACAATTTGAGGTCAATTGTCAGAATTCTTGATCCCAGACTATACTTCAGGTAGAGAGATATCTTTCTCGATAGAAAGATTGGACCGCTGCACCTCCAACAATAAGCTTTTGAAGCTTTCTTTCTCTACGCTCTATTTTCCGGCAAAGCTCCGTCTGTGCTTAATTCGGACCCAAATGGCACGGTTCAAAGCTCAATTGAATCGTATGGAAGTGTAGGAACTGATCCATACCTTCAATTGGAGCAATTAACCCTGATTGAATGGTCAATTTGATGAAATCAAATTCGGCTAGTTTGAAAGGGGGAAAATTTTGGGGAAATTTGGGGATTTCATAAAATTGAGTGACCAAATTGTAATTTCTAAAAATTGGTCATGAAAAGATGTTGAAGGATCAGTTGGTCAATTTTTTAAAATAATTGGGGTCAAATTTCCATTTTTGAAAAGTAGGGGCAACATGGTAATTTTTGAAAAGTTGGGGACCAAATTGGAAATTTAGAAAACTTGAACCCCTTTAATGATTTTGATTAAATTGAGGACCCAAAGTGAATTTTTAGAAGTTTCAGGACTCAATATTGTGGAAAAGTTAGCATTAGGGACCTAAAATCAAGGGAAAAGAACTTTAGGGATATAAATGCAATTAATTTAAAATTTTGGGTTTAGTCATTCATACCTGAGGAACAAAGGTTGTTATGCCCAATATTAATAGATAAGAATGTCCAAATCGTGCAGGAGCATGAGGGAGCAAAACACCAGCAAGAGAAGCTCGTGTTGACTTGGAAAACCAAACGAGGACGAACACATTACGGTTAACGGGTGAGTGGGTTTTATCACATCATATCCAGTTGGGATGATGAGCACTTTGGAAATGAAAAACCACTTCTATGTGGAATTTTAACATCACACCTGGTAGGAGTGATGTGAGAACTATGCAAAAAAACTACTTACCGGTTGTAAGTAGAGAGATCATACCCGGTTGGTATGATGGACTTCTTGGAAGGAAGGAGAAAACTTGCTTGTCGGTTATAAGCAAAGACGTCATTACACTTGGTTGGAGTGATGAATGGAAAATTATTTTGTCAGAAGAATTCTCCCATGACTGTGTGCCAATGCTTAAAAAATTAGGCAGACCTTTTTTACGAGAGCTATAACTTCTTTGATAGGCTAGGGGCCTCAGTTTTGGAACTTGACGGCTAAAATGCCCAATTTTGGAAAATCACGTACAGTGGGCCCCCAAGCTAGTTGGCACAAGTAGGAGCTTGTAAATAAACTTGTGATATTTATGCCATGAAAATTCTAAATAAATGGAATGTGTGATTTTGCGATGGTACCAAGACATGACCGACATACTCGATGAATTGGCCGCAGTGCATTAGGGCCAAGTTGATGGACTGACCTAGACAAACAACTGTAGGTCGAGTTGAGGGTTGGGGCCGTTGGACTAGTGGCACCAAAGATAAATGGCATTATGGAAAAATTATTGTTTGTGCATGCACTTGAGGTTCAGGACCATCAAGACGCCCAAGAGGGGTAGTGATGCAACCTAAGGGCTACTGGATGACATGGTGGAGATAAGGGCAGTTTGTTGTGCCAACAATTAGGGATGCTCGATGTAGCTTCATGCGCACAAGACCGAGGTAAGGTCCGGATGAGGTATTTGTCCTCATATGGACATGGAGTTGATTTTTCGGTTTGAGGGTCAGATATCACGAACATCCACTCATACCCTGGGTAGAAGTTGATGGGTTTCTATCTAGGTGGCTGGTAAAGTCACTCCAATGCCATAAGTGGGTGCAGTGGATGGATTTCTATTTAGGTGTCCGGTAAAGTCGCACTGACATCACAAGTGGGTGCAATGGACGGGCTGCCCTGCGAATGTGTGATTCCCTTCCTAATGAAGGGCGTGTGTTGAATGTTAAACACACTTGATGTGGAACTGAGGAAAATGGTTTGAAAATACGGGAATTTGAGGAAATAATATTTTTAAAAGGAAATAAGGAGTCTGACACACTCCGAATAAAGATGTTTTAAATTATGAAAAATCTCTCTACCAATACCCATTCACTGATTTGTTGAACTCACCCCTTCCCTTTACCCTGTTTTAGGTAACCAAGGGAAAACCCACTTACGAACTTTCTAATAGATGATCCTGCAAGACAGGTATGTAAGGTTAGTGTAATTAGTTTTTATTAATGTTATTCCAAGAAAGATACAGGTGAAAAGGATGTCTTACTCCTCACAGTTTAGAGAAGGGAAAACTCTTAATAAACCGGGAGAGTGGCGGATTGTTTCACATGGATCTGACCAAACCAGGTCGGGGCATGCCAACTTGAGTGGTATTAGAGCTAGGTTCCTCGAATACATTATCAAGACTATATAACTTAGTAATTAATAGGGATAATTTTTAAAATTTTTAGATGGCTCCCAACAGAGGAATCAAAAAGACTAGGACTAGCGTCACCAACACCACCCAACACTCTGTCCCCATAGGAAGATCACCCTAAAAAGCCCTTCAATACCCGAGAAATCCCAATGAACCAAAAGACGTTAGTGGGAAGTATCTAGGAGGATGGTGCCAGGACATATTTAGGTCACAATCCTAAGTACGAAGGGTGCCAAGCCTAAGGCCAAGAACACCATCAAGGGCTTATATCCTTACCAAGGAGGACGCTTGTCAAGAACCCCATAGCTCTCCATCTATTTCGTAACCACTTTTTGTAATGGGGCTAAGACCCCAACATATTGTACTACTTCTCCACTAATAAAGAACTCCAAGTTCCTAAAACCATATCTCTAAAAAATGATGTGACTTTACGCCTCAGTCGTAGGAAGATTGCCCAAGAAAAGTAACCAAACAAACCCGCATTACCTAGACACCACAGAGACCAAGGAGATTCCCATCCCAAATAAAGGAATGAATCAAGGGAATTAATGGGCAAAGAAGGCACGACAAGAACACCATCAAGGTAATTAAGGAGTCTAAGAGAATTTTTGGAGTAACAATTGGGCAAAGAAACGATCTATTACAAGGTGTAAGGGAAATAGGACATGAAGTGAAGGACTATCCCACACCACAAGGATTTAGAACAATACTTTCCAAGAAAAACGCCCCTACAGCTATAGGAATACGAAAGTATACCATCCTAAGAAACATGACTCCTGCTCGGAATTTCAACCACATCTAGGAGGAAGCTCTTAAAGATCCTAGCGTAGTGGCAGGAAGGAAAAAAAAAGGACTGAAAGTAGGACCTCGATAAACCACAAACAGAACAAAGGGTAGCTGAAGAGAATTCTTCCTTAAGAAGAAATTTCCAGCCATTTAGGGGTAAAGAAGGTAGCGCCTCCACAAGAGAAGACAAGTCAAGCATTTGACGAAAAAATGGAATGTCTCAAGATGGCAAGTACGACTCACTTTGGAAAAAGCAGTGAAGCCAAATAGGAGTTTCGGACCAACATAACAGAATGAAGCAAGTCGTAACAACAAGATAGTCAAGGAGAATAAACAACACCCTAAGAAAGACCGAGAAGTAGAAAGGACTACACCCTAAAAAGGGCTAGCAAGATGGACATTAAGTACAAGAAGACTGGAGAAACAACTGCCCTTAGATAATTAAACCAAGAGAACAGTAGGGACAAGGCAGTTAACAAACTGATACTCGTGAAGTTCATAATTTAAGCTCTAACAAAGAAGGGAGAGGTGGAAAGGCCAAATATTTGGAAAAAGAAAGATGAAGGAAATCCTTAAAAAGACCAATGGCCAAATTAACAACCAAACTCAAGCCATGAGAGGGGTAGGCAAGCCTCTCACATGATGACCAAGAGATCTTGAATCAAGGAGGATTTAAGCACTTCCTAAAAGAAATAGATATGTACTTGGGTACAAGTGGGGATGTGGATAGAGTACAAAAGATGTGCCCACAAGATTTCAAGAGAAAGGGTAAACAGGAGATGGCGACATCAAAGGATATCATTTAAGGGTAGATATTCCCTAGGACAAATGAAAAAGGAATTCCGGGAGAAAAAGGGAAGAGTCCTACCAAGGAAAGAAACCCTGGAAAGGCATTTGTATCCCAACTGAGAGGTAATGGAACCAAGTGAAGATGGATAAGGAGATGAAATTGCGAATGAAGCACATGCTGAGGTGAAAGAACCAAGGGAAGCATACTAGGAGGATCCAAGGAATAAGTTAAACCCAAGGAACGAGTAAGTAGGAAGTTAACATCAAAAGATGCTATGATAAGTAAGAATGAGTGGACTACCCATAATAAGAAAATAAAGGAATGAACGTCCGAGAAATGTTGGGAAAGTAAGCCCTCCAAATAAGAAGTGGTTAAGGGGTAACAACCACAAATAGTAAGACGGATCGTAGTCCACACGCGCATAATACAGCCAAAAGAGTGGGCGTCTGGGCTTAGGGTGGAGTACACGAAATAAGACCAATAATAAAAAAATTCCTTAGATAAGGAATAAGGGATGAAATGAAATTTTAAGACGAGGAAGGATTCAAAATGGGCAAATGCCTCAACAAAGAAGGTGGTGTAAGGAAATGAAGGAAGAAATATTCGAGGAATGGTAAGAAGGTTGAGCTTGTAGCTCGTAAGGTTAAAATCTCTACTTTGAGGGACACAGTAGAGAATGAAACTGTAAGAAGGGAACTACCCAAAAAAAGCAATCGACACATAGACTAAAGGGGATCAACTCAAAATAATGAATCGTGAAATGGTCACGAGCTAGTAAGAGAGGATTAAGGAAAAGGAAATTCCTTGAATAAAAGACACCACTAAACAAGAGCAAGGACATAAGAAGGGAAAAATCGTCACATGTTGGTAAGTCATCAGGAAACCCAATGATTGGAATCGGAAAGACCCAATAAAGAAGTTGGGAAAGGACGAGTAGGTAAGAGAAATCGACACGGTTATGTGAGACATGACGTCAAAGGCAAGATGGATGAGTGTATAATGGTAAAGGTAGTTGAGGAATACTATCAAATGAAAGAGAGATGACATTATACGATCCCTGAAAGGTTGGAAAGTTGAGAATGACTAGTGTTCTAGAAATCTAATGGACAGAGACAGGTTCTAGAAAGTGTCATGCTGTAAGGGAAATGTAAGCCCAACTATCCCAAGGAAAATATGACTCAAAGTAAGGAAGAGTTAGTTAGTAAGCATTACAAGGTCAAACATAAAATTTAGACTGAAGTTGTAATAAACAACGGATGGAGGAAGGGTCGGAATAAGATAAACAGGTGATAACACTGAAACCCATGAAAAACAAGTATGTAATGCTCGAAAGAACATCGAGCTAAGGGTTTTAACGATCAAGAGAATTACTAGACACATGAACGATTGGGCATCTTGGAACTCCCAATCCTGAAATCTTGAGTAAGAACCTCAAGGGGAAAAATCTTGCCATAAGCAAAGGAAGATGTGAATCTAGGGATATACCTTTGGAATCGCGTGCAAGACACACTAGTTATGATAAAATCCATTAACAATGTAAAGGAAAAAAATTTCTTAAATGTGTGATTTAAAGTGGGCTAAGTGAAAGAATGATCGAAGTGTTAACATGCCCAAGTTGACATTAAGGGAAGTTTATCCCGTAGTGAAAAAATGTTGATTAAGTTTTGGGGACAAAACTCCTAAAAGGAGGGGAGAGTTGTAAACTCCGCCCCTTCAGGATAAGAAAACTAGGGAAAGAGAGAGAACCAGTCAACACAAGAGAGAGAACCGAACCAGTTCATGAACCCTAACCGTTAGAGAAATGGAAAATTGGTAAATTTACAAATCCCAATTGACCTAAAGAGTTGTAAAAGTCATGGAAAAAGACTTTGGGATGAATTAGAAGAGAAAACTAGACCAATTCAGGTGAACTGGACTGAACTGAATTGAATCTGTCTGAACCAATATTGAATTATTTTCTAAATTAATTTTTCTAGTTTGCTTAAAATATTCAAATTGGGGAATTGAAACCACCATTGGATAGAGAATGAATTTAGAAATTTTTAATTTTGAAAAACTCGGTCTAATTGGGCTTAAACGGGCCGATTTAAGCCTGGAACTAGGTTCAGACCGGTTCAGACTGGTTCGGAATAGTGTCGTGTTCTTCTTTCAGATGACACCACTGTTCACTCACTAGAAGAATGAACAGTGTTGACGAAGTTGAATCATCTCCGTTGAGGGCATTTCAGGCCATGAATGATCGCCATAAAGATTCCAAACAAACGTCCAAAGAGTCCCCGAGCTCCCTATATAAAGAGCTACTCCCCATTCAACCTCCTCACACTTGAAAACTCCACTATCTCTCAACTGGTTCATTTTCCAGTGAAGCTCGAACAAAGCTCCGACTTGGATAGTTTTTTCAACTTGAAAAGGTGAGGTTGGGTTCTTTAGACTATGGGGAAAGTCAGCTATTTGATAGCATCCTTCATTCGATCTAAGGACCGTCGGAGAAGTACTAGCGTAATCAAATAGAGAAGCAACTCCAACGGATTGAAGCTGCCCTATTTTAGCCAAGCTAAAAATGGTCAAATTCAGTCCTCCTCATGCCAAACAAGCTCTCCCAACATCCCCATAGCCCTTAGACGACCTCAACTGAGTTGAAAGGTAAGTCAATTCGGCCCTCCATAGTCGTTGTAGATCGGAGTTAGAGAGAGAAACTGTAGAATTTCACCAATGAAACTCTCCCTCAATTCAAGGTCAATTGTAGGAATTCTTGATCCTAAAACTAAGGAAGAGAGCTATCTTCTCTAATGGAGAGATCGGACCGTCGCACCTTTGGCGGTAAGCTTTCGAAGCTTTCTCTCTCTATGCTCTATTTTCCAACGAAACTCCATTTGAACTCAATTCAGACCCAAATGGCATGGTTCAAAGCTCAATTGAATTGTATGGAAGTGTAGAAACTCATCCATACCTTAAATTGGAGCAATTAACTCTGATTGAGTGGTCAATTTGATGAAATCAAATTCAGCCAGTTTGAAAGGGGGAAAATTGGGGGAAATTTTGGGGAAATTTGGGGATTTTGTAACATTGAGGGAAAATTTGCAATTTCCCAAAATTGAGGGTCAATTGGCCATGAAAAGGATGTTGGAGGAGCAATTGATCAATTTTTTAAAATAATTGGGTTCAAATTGCCATTTTTGTAAAGTAGGGGCAAAATGATAATTTTTTTGAAAAGTTGGGGACCAAATTGGAAATTTGGAAAACCTATACTTCTTAAAAGATTTTTATTAAATTGAGGACCCAAAGTGAATTTTTGGAAGTTTCGAGACTCAATCTGGGGAAAAGTTAGCATTAGGGACCTAAAGTCAAGGAAAAAGAAATTTAGGGACCTAAATGCAATTAATTGAAAATTTTGGTATTAGTCATTAATACTTGAGGAACAAAGGTTGTTATGCCAAATATTAATAGATAAAAATGTCCAAATCAATTTGGGAAATTGAGGCAAACATTAGATAGAAAATGAATTTAGATTAATTTTTAAATTTCAGAAAACTGATTGAATTGTGCCTGAACCAGCCAATTTTTGAATTCGGGTCACCGAAACTAGTCAGACCGAACCAGTCAACGAACCAGACCGGTCGACGGTCCAACTGGTCAATGGTCAATGGTGCCCAATCAACAGCCACACAAGCACGACAACTAATGGGAGGCTGTCACATGTCCGATCAACATTTAGCGAATGATCGGTCAACCTTCCACGCAGACACGATCAGCCAATGAGAGGCTGTCGCACAGACACGAGCAGCCAATGGGAGGCTACTATGTGTCCAGTCAACCGGTCAATGGCTGATGCAGTGACTGAGTTGGAATGCCACGTGGCACACCTGCCACATCATCATCTTCAACCTTAATCCGCTAATAGAAAGGAGAGGGAGCGAGGGAAGTGGGAGTCTCCGGCGACTCAGAAATTGCTCCGGTCAGGTCGCCAATGAGTGGGGTGGGGGCCGAGTCTTATGCAAGCTAGTAACCTAAATAGCTGCCCAGCTCCCTATATAAAGAGCATTCATTCATTCATTACCAGTATCCCACAATTGAGCGAAGAAGGTGAACTGCTGAGTTTTTTGACATGTAGCAAACTAGAGCTCTGGCATCGGAGCTTTTCTACACCTCTGAAGTTGCATTTAGTGTCATTAGAATTGGGAGGGGGACTCATTAGAACCGGGAGGAAGTCCCCTACTTAGCTGCACCTTCCCTTCGGCCCGAGGACCACTATATGAGTATGAGGAAGCTCAAATAGTGATGCCGCTCCTCGGCAATCAGTAGCCCGAGCTGCTCAAGCTGAAGTCGAGCCATCTCTAGGCCAATTCCAGCCAAACAAGCCCCCCAAACTCCACCTAGAAGTACCCCGACCTTCCCTTGAACTAAGATGGCAAGCCTTTCTACTGCCCCTTCACCGAAAAACACCGTTCACAGTACATTTATGTGAAAATTTAAAATAAGAAATTCACATTGCTTAGACCACCAATTGAGGTGCGGTTTGATCTAGGGAGGATCCACAGAAGGAGAGCAATATAGAGAAAGTAAGATATCGAAGCTTTCTCTCTCTAGACTGAATTTTCCAGCGAAGCTTCGTTTGAGCTCATTTTTTAGACAAATGTAGTGGTTCAAAACTTGAAATGATGAGGAAAACGTGGGAAAGCTGATGCATATCACAAATGGGGGCAATTAACTGAGTTTTTTGGATTAATTGAACGAAATTGTGATTCAGGGACCAAATTGAAATATTTGAGAAATTGGGCAATTTGGGGATTTTTGGAAACTTGGGGGCTAAATTGTAATTTATGGAAAATTGGGGCATTTTCATGAAATTAACTTCCAATTGGGGCTCAATTGGGCAATCGAATGAAATGGAGGGCCAATTGGCAATTTTTGAAAATTCAAGGACCAAGTGGCAATTTTTGGGAAATTAAGGACCAATTGGCAATTTTGGGAAAATTGGGGACCAATTGGAAATTTTGGAAAAGTTAAGGACCCATGAAGAATAATTGGAAGTCCTAGGGCTTAACTAAGATTTAATGAAGATTAGAGACCAAAATATAAAGTTATAAACTCTAAGGGGCCTAACTACAATTAAGACATAGTGTAAGGACTTATACGTAAATACCTAAAAGTATCAGGTCCCTTAGGTCAATTTCCTAACATGGATACTCAAACCATGTAGGAGATGGTTGCTCAAATACCGATGCAAAGGAATGCTCCACACATCGAGATTTCCCTAGGATGGCCACGTCATTGTTGTCGGGTGAGTGGGATTTTCAACGTCATGCCCGGTTGGGTGTGATAAGAATCGCTTTTAAATTTGAAAATTAATTTTATAGGAATAGTCTCCCCTGACTGCGTGAAACTATTTAAACATTTTAGGAAACATTTTTTATGGGAGCTATAATTGCTCCAACAGGTCAGAGGCCTAGGATTTGAGAATGATAGAGCCGAAGGCCCAGTTTTGGAAGACTCGTGAAGTGGGCCCAAGGCCAATGTGCACGGGTTGGAATCCATAGACAAACATGATTATAAGAACCATGAAAAATCACATAAAATTGGAAATGTTGTGTGACTTGCCACGGGGCCAAGATAGGATTGACAAGGCTCAAAGGGTTAGTGGCAATGCACTAGGACTAGGTCGTCGGACTAGTCTAGGCAAACAGCTGTAGGCAAGGTCGAGTGTCGGGGTTGTTGGACCGTTGACACCAAAGATCATGGTTAATGATTCAAAACTATTATTATGCATGCATGAGTATCAAGAAGCATCTAGAGGCCCGAGAGGGGTAGTCGATGGATCCCAAGGGCTGCTGGACGACCTAGATGCAATAAGAGAAATTTTGTTGTGTTGGTTAGTCATGAAGCTTTGACAACTTCCTACACACTCAGATCGAGGCCAGAGGGGAAATGAGTTCCCATCCCACAAAGTAGATATAATGAATCACTAAGACCAAGGTCGGAGGGGAAATGAGGTCTCGTCCCACCAAGCGGGCATGATTAGGGTTTAAGGGTCAAACAATTGATGTCCACTCAAACTTAGTAGGTTTGAGGGTTAAACAATTGATGTCCACTCAAACTTAGTAGGTTTGAGGGTTAAACAATTGATGTCCACTCAAACTTAGGGTAGAAGTCTGGGACTTCTATTTGTGTGGACGGTAAAGACGCACCGAACCACAAGTCAAACAGTCAAGGACAATTTTGCGAACGTGTGATCCCTTTCTATAATAGAAAGGGTGTGTGATTGTTTGCTGAAGTACCTCCCGAGCAAGGGGAAGTGTTAAAGAAGAGATGAACTCATATTACAATAAACTAAAAGTATAAAACATCTTGATAAACTAACTTTTTTTTTGAAAACTCACTAAGTTGTACAAACTCACCCCTTCCCCTTAAATATTTTTCAAGAGAAACACCTTGCCACGAAGAGCAAAAGCTAGGGGAGAAAATCAAAGGTACCGCAACAGGTAAACCATTGTTTAGATGTTTTGTAAACTTTGTTATGGAAAACATGTATACTTCGATGCTTTTACCTTACTCGGTCTATTTGGTAGAAATACTAAATTAGTACGAGGAAGGGTGGCGGGTTGATCAGAGGACTCCGACTAAACCAGGTCGGGGCATGACACAAGAGACACCAAAATGTACGTGACATTAAAAGAAGGGTGCTAGTGGTCAAGTATAAAGAGTGAGATCACACAATACATGGCTTAGTGTCTCTCCTGTCAATAAATAAAGGTCGAGCACCAAAACCTGACAAGAATCCTTCAAACACTCCCCATTCTCTAATGAAATGCGAGAAGATTACAATGGATTTCGTGATGGGATTACCTCCGTTAGTTCGAGTACACGATGCAATCTTAGTCATAGTGGACCGACTTGCCCATCAAAGTGACAGACCCCATAGAAAAGCTATACAAACTATAGTAGAAATTGTATGCCTGCATGGGGTCCCTAATCTATAGTGTCAGATTGAGATTTGAGGTTCACTTCTAAATTTTGGTCAAGTCTACAAAGGTCACTCAAAACGAAGTTACACATGAGCATAGTGTTCCATCCCTAGATGGATAGGTAATCCGAGAGGACTATACAAACTCTAGAGGACATGCTCTGGGCATGCCTCCTGAACTTTGGGAAAAGGTGCGAAGAATGCCTATACCTCATGGAGTTTGCATACAATAATTAGTACTAAGCCAACATTGAGATGGCTTTGTATGAAGCGCTATAGGGAATAAGATGTCAAACTCCATTATATTAGGATGAAGTGGGAGAACGCAAGTTGGAGTAAATTGAGATGATAGAGGATGCAACATAAAAGATTTGTATGATCTGAGATCTACTCAAAGAAGCTTAGGATCGGCAGAAGATCTAGGCTAATAACTAACATCGGGAGCTAGGCTTTGAGGTAGGGGATTAAGTGTTTTTGAGTCGCCATGGAAGGAGGTCATGAGATTTTAGAATCGAGGATAGTTGAACCCAAGTTATATTGGGCCTACCCATCAAGAGAATTGGATCAATGGCATATAAGATTCAACTACTTCCAGAACTATATTGGATCCCAACATCTTTCATGTGTCAGTACTAAAAAAGTATGATTCGAATCCTAGACATGTGTTAGACCAAGCTCCTCTAGAGTTGGAAGAAACTTTGTCATACCCGGTTGAACTTGTGCGCTTGCTTGACCGCTGGGAAAAGAGCTTTTGGAAAAAGAAGATTTTGATGGTGAAGGTCTTGTGGTGAAGTGATCAGATAGAGGTACATACATGGGAAGCCGAGGCAAGGATAAAATAAAAATATCCAAGATTGTTCATACTCTCCCTTGACTCGAAAATGTAAAGGAGGAAATTTTGTAATAATATTAAGTAATAAAAGTTCAACTAGTTTTGGGCACAAAACTCCTAAAAATGAGTGTATGGCTATAACACGGGGAAATACCAATTCAATAATCAGGCTAAATTGAACTTGGAAAGGGGATCCAACTAGGAAAGTAAAACTAAACTGGAAAGTGGAATCAAACCAAAATAAGAGAAGGGGTCGATGGTGAAGCCAAGAATGGTGAAAAGGGGACCTAAGGGATCCTTATGAATGTCTCAAAACCCGAGGTCAAGGATTGGGAAGAAATTAGGAGAAAATTGGCTTCAACCGAGTTCGGGCTATGGGGAGTCACAAAATCCCCCAAATTTTTAAGGATGCTAGACAAATCTAAATTAAGTGGTTCTTGTGTTCATTCAATAGG
The DNA here is from genome assembly GCA_030064435.1 of Trapa incisa. Taxonomy (NCBI): domain Eukaryota; kingdom Viridiplantae; phylum Streptophyta; class Magnoliopsida; order Myrtales; family Lythraceae; genus Trapa; species Trapa incisa. The sequence continues at coordinate 9,410,545 of CM057775.1, read as the reverse complement.
ATATTGAATATAGAATTTTTAGGTATTTTTATTTTTCCAAGAATCAGTAGAAAAATGGGTGAACCTTGCCAAAAACTGCTGAAATAGCCGAATAATTTACCGGAAACTGGTTTGCTACAATGCATATCGATAGGTGTATGACATCGAGTGCATGCACCCATAGCTATACATGTGTCTGTAGTCTTCCTCGACCAAGTCCCGACCCGAATTCACCCAAAAAACTCAATGAACCCCACAGACAACCTGAATATGACCACTTGGGAAAATTAATTCATGCACAGAGCAACATGTAATAAATTAAGCAATGAAGGTTATGGGTGTGTATCCACGTAAGTATAGAACATGTCCATATAAGGCATCCATGTCCCCATGGTTGGAAATCACTCAAAATGAACTCTAAATCTCAACTGCTCCTAACTCCGGTAGCATGACTACCAGAGAGCGTAACTCCTCTGTGTAACCACCTCCAATGACAATCTTGGTACCCAATGGATAGCTTATGAAGTGAACTTTTCATCGCCACCTTTCACAGCCCTCAACTTCGCCTCTACAGTCACCGACGGGATCACATAGAGCATGAACTTTGTTTACTAGAAACAGAGCACTTCTTTCATATACCAATTTGAATTACCATGATGCCCTCTCGAGCTGAGAAAAATTCAACAAATTCCTCACTCTCCAAACTTTCCATAGTCATCAACATTGCCTAATTTGAGTGAGTTTTAAGAGAGAATTAAATATTTAAATTTTAGAATCTCGGGTTTAGTGGTTGAGCTAACTAAAATGGATCATGTATGTGCTACATACCACCAATCAAAGCGATTCAAGTGGACATGAACTCCTAAGGAAGTCAGCTTCTCAATTGCACTAACATCGACAACCAACGTGCCATCTTTAGTGACTTCTTGACTTTGACTCAACTATTCCCCATTTTTTTAAGCTTTTTATCAAGCCTAGTTAGAACAATGGAGGTCGATTCCTAAAAAACCAATTAAAATGGGACTTAAGGAAACTTATGGGACCCAATTAAAATACTTGAGAAAGTCTATGGTCCAAAAAAGTTTAAAATATAGGGGCAAAATAGTAATTTTGCCCAAGTTATGGACCAAAGGGTAATTTGGGGAAAGTTTGACCCCTATGGGGTAAATAAAGGAAATATGGGCACCCCAATAAGTTTTAAGTGGAAAAAAATTACTTTAAGCCTTGAAGAATTAACGTTAGAGAAGGTTAGGAAAAATAGGTCGGTTTACCGACTAATGAGTCGGGTAACATAGCTCATGAGGGCTAAACTATAAAATAGTATTAAGAATCACACTAAGTTAAAGCTAAGAAGGGTCAGAAGTGGAACTGATCCCATATTGCTAAAAATTGTAGATAACGCAAAGGATCGCTCGAGGGGAAGCAAAGAGCAGGATTTAAGAAATCTCTCGCGAAATGAACAAATTATGTGCCATGAGGTGAGTGAGAATATTGACGGCTTGTCTGATTGTACTGACAAGAGAACATACATGATGCATGTATTGTTGTGTGAAGACTCGGGTATAAAGCTATAAGTCAATCTTATGTAATGTGGGGAGACGATCGAATGATGGGCGGGCTCTCGGGTATTTTTTTTTTTTTTTGCTCAAAGTACTATTTTATTAATTTATCAAATTAGATATAATATTCGTACAATAAAAAGATGAAAATAAGATAAGTCTATCATTTTCAATAATAAATCTAATATTATTAGGTACATGAGTATTCAAACCGCTTAAACCCCTATTCTTCCTGTAGAAACATGCTAGTGCATCTTCAAAGGAGATACTTAATCATTTAACTAGTATCACTTTACCCTCTAAAAACCTCATATAATGCAATGATTTATCTGCACAATAAAAAACATTCTCCACGAAAATTAATATTGGAAATCTCGATGTAGCAGCATTACAGAATGGTATCAAGATTTATCGGGTGTAGTTATTATGCAAAATGATGCAGAAAGCGACGAATCGACCAAAGAAGATGTTACTCCCGGGTCAGGTTTTCGCCCGACCCCTAAGGATCGTACTACTCCGAGTTTTCTTACAATTGCTTTGATATCATTAAAGAAATGATAAAAAAAATAGAAAATAATAATTTATCTTCTACATTAAAAGTATTTAGTGTACAATATATATATATATATATATATAATTAAATATCCACAAATTAATGATATTATAACAATTATTTTTTCATTTGCACTAATATTACGGCCATATCTTTATTTACTATTTTTTATTTAATATTATCAGTATCACTATTTAATTTATTTAATAAATAAATATAATAGGTCATATGGTTGGCTCGCACGATTGAAAGTAAGCTCTTCTGACTTCGTAAAATTTGGTAAAAGTTTTGAATTGTGAGCTTTGATACAGTTGACCCTCGTCTAACTCATCAATTATCATATTGTATGACGAAATTAAATCCTTTGCAAGGTAATGTAATGCTAAGTTTTAATTTGCTTGTCACTTTATTACATTATTCTTTATCACCCAACATAAAAGAAATCACTATGATCATTTCATCCTTATTCTACAATCGCCATTGAGGCACTCCGATCTTTTCATGATAAGGTGTGCATCCCTTGGTTCATCTCAGTGTGGATAGAGCTCCTTCAGAAACTGCCCGAATGTTGTATTAGTGGTGCTGTAGCCTCCATCAAGCACCAAGTTCAATCCGCTCACGTACTTGGACTCCTCGCTCACAAGGTAGAGAGCCGCATCCGCTACATCTTCGGCCTTCAGCACAGCGCCTCTCAGATTCGACATGCTGCGGAGCTTTTCCTCGGCCACTTCCACGCCCACACCACCGTAATCTTTCAGCAGCATGGGGGTGGCAACACCGAAGGGAGAGATACAGTTCACCCTGATCCCATACTGCCCCATCTCTACCCCGAGGTTTTTGGTCAGCCCCACAAGGGCGTGCTTGGACGCACAGTACGTATGCGGTACGGTACCGTGGATCACGGAAGTACAGCTCGACATGATCAAGATAGAACCCTTCTTGGCAGGGATCATGACCCGAGCTGCTTGTCTAGCCATGAGGAATGCGCTGTACACATTAGTGTCGAAAACATTCCTAAAGTTTTTGTAGTCAGTATCCATGATCCTTAGATCGTAATTGCCCGTGATGCCTACGTTGCTGAACATCACGTCAAGCTTGCCATATTTCTCAATGACAGCATCCACAGCGTTCTGGGCATCCGCGTCACTTGTGACATCACAGTGAATGTAGGTAGCCGTCTGGTTCGGGTTCGATTGAATGTCCTTGCAAATGGAAAGACCGACTTCGTCCTGAATATCGAAGATCACCACCTTCGCTCCATCCTTAGCGAACAGTCTAGCCGAGGCCTCGCCGATGCCACTAGCTCCACCAGTGATGATAACCACCTTACCCTCCAACCTGCACGTACAAATTCAAAGTTGGCATTTTGCATTAGATTTTATCCTTGTGGTCAGATGTTAATATAATCTGAGCTTCCCGTATTTCACAGATTATATATTCATTAAATCTTCTCAATGTATTTTTTTTTTGCGTCTCCACTATTACAAATTGAATGTCATATATAAGAAAGCGATATATGCATAAAAACAAGTGCTAATGCATATGCGTCTATATGTATATGTACCTTCTGGCAGTGAGCGCATGAGAAGATTCAGCTCCCGGCATCGTCTCTTGTATCTGTTATAGCTGGTGATATATAGCAGATTAGGGTTTCAATTTCTGTAAGAGGAGGAGACCGTTTGCTTGGTTCTGTGATTTCGTTAGCCATGAATGGCTCTTGTTTATATAGCTAGGAGAGCTGGAGGGGAAGGAATACAAGTCAAATGGCTTGCCTTGCATCGTTCCTCCTTTTGTGTGTGACAAGCTGATTGGTTTGATGTTTTCCAAGATTTTTTTTCAGTTTTGACTGCTACAAATATATAATAATTAATGCATATGTGGTGAAATGTTGACCATACAAGTCAAAAGTTTGAAACTGCTGAATTCTAGAGTGGCCACCACCGCTGAGCACCTAAGCCCGAAGACAAATCAGCCTTGTGAATTTTGATATATTTATCTATAATGACGAAACTTACAGAAATAATAAATCTATGGAAAATAATTTTAATCTTCAAATTATGACTTGTAATTATATTTTAGAGGATTTATTAAAATTGAATCAATTACTATAATTTTAATTTTATAACTAATAAAAATAATTTTCAAATATCAATTTATTTTTATTTATTATGTTCATTAATACTAGACGTGAAATAACAACATGTTTCTCTAAAGTTCCATTTTTTAAGTACAATTATATTTATATGTGGTGGACACGGTTGTGGACGGTCCACACACATGGTAACACCATTGGATTCCTTTAGGAACCTGCAATAATTTAGTATTTTAAGCATTCTAATGAGTCTACATATTCATATATTCAAACATATGTATATATATATACCAAATTTTAGGGGTGCACGGATTTTGGACAAATAAGGTAGTCAAGTTTGGTACATGTTTGAATGTACGTGATGGTGACAATTGTTTAGATATAATGGTTGGGATGAGCAACATTTTATACTAAATTGACTATTCTCCCTTCAACTTGTGACATTCAACTCTTGCATGATGCTACTTGTGCTGCTCATCTCCATTTCATTGGGGTTATGTTTGTACACCAACCATCAAATACTTTGCCTAATGGGCACCTCTTCTTTCTTCTTTTCCTTGTAATGTTTTCTTTAACTTTTACATTTTAATATTGGGGTTGTCTTAAATAGATAAAATAAATTTTATGATAAGTAATCACAATTATTAAATAAATTTAAAATATAAAATCTTAAAAAATAAATATAATTAATATTCGGTCAAAAATATTATTTTTATTGATAAATAAATTAATAAATTTTATAACTTATATTCTCATCCATTTAAGAAGGTAACGATATAATATTAATAAATTAATAATATGTCAAATATTTTAACAATTTATAGTCCAATATACTCTAAAGATATATTTACTTAACAATAATAACTCTAAAAATCAAGTAATAAATAATTAGTTTATATAATTATTATGACCAATAAACCTATTTATTTTCCATACTATTTATATAGCGACCGGATGGAGATAAACTTATTTATTTTTCTATTAGGTCGAACAACAAGCTTAATAATTTTCTATTACATCATTATAACAAAAAATATAATTAATTTTCTAAATTTGTTTAAATTTATTTTGTACTCAATTTTAACTTTAATTTCCTAGATTTATATTTTTATTTCATCTATAAAAATAAAATTTTGAATCGTTTCAATTTGGTTCATCCATAACCGATCCAGTTTTTACATCCTATTTAGTTCATGATTCATTTACCTGGTTCTTTGATCCTTATTAATCATTTAATATTTTCCAATTTCCCATTTTTACTTTTTTTTTTAAGTTTTGACTCATTTTAACCCATGATTTATTTTCAAAAATTTATGATTCCCTATTCCGCATTACTTGTCTTTGGAAAACGGGATTTACACTTGATCATAGAGTACCACCCAAGAAAGGTGAATGTGATAGATGATGCCTTAAGCCGAAAGCACAAAATGAGTCTACCTGTAAACCCCGCACTTTTGAGTTAAGGAAACTGAGGAAAGAACTGGTCAAACCGAGTGAGAAAATCGAACTGATTAACAAACCCGATTAATAGGAAACGGATAATTTGAGAAATTTACAACTCCCGAGTGATCCAAAGGGTTCATAAAATCTTGGAAAAGAACCTTAGGACAAATTTGAAGAGAAAAACCAGACCAGTTCAGATGTACCAAATCCAATTGGATTAAATAGATTTATGAACCGAATCCAATTGGATTGAACCGGTTCATGAACCAAGTCGGTTCATGAACCGGAACCAATAGAGAATGGGTAAATCGGGAAATGTATGGATCCCGACTGACCCAAAGTGTCCCAAAAGTCATGTAAATGGACTTGAGAATGAATTGGAGATGAAAACGAAACCGATTGAGGTGAACTGGATTGAACCGATTTGGATCTGTTTGAACCACTATTGAATCGGATGCTAAATTCATTTTTCTATGTAGCTTAAAAAATTCAAATTTAAGATTTGAGGCCACCATTGGATAGAAAATAAATTTATATGGATTTAAAAAATTTTAGATTTGAAAAATTCGATCGAATTGGAGGTGAATCGGCCAGTTTAAGCTTTAAACCTGATTCGTACCGGTCTGGTTTGAAATAGTGTCGTCTTCTTCCTTTAGATGACAGCACTGTTAACTTGCCAAAAAATTGTGCAGCACCGACGAAGCTAAAAAGTCTCGGTCACAAAGCTTTAGACAATGAATGGCCGCCATTAAGGCGCTAATCGGATGACCAAGAAGTCCTCGAGCTTCCTATATAAAGAGCCCCTCCTCATTCAGCCTCTCCACACCTGAAAACTCCATTCTCTCTCAGCTACTCCCACTTCCGGCGAATCTCGAACCAGAGCTCCAACTTGGGCACTTTTCTAAGCCAAACAAGGCAAGGTCGGGTTCTTTAGAACCGAGGAGAAGTCAGCTACATGCCTATAGTCCCCATTTGCTCTGAGAGTCGCCGGAGAATTGTTGGCGTGATCAAACAATGAATCAGCTCCAACGGACCAAAGATGCCCTGTTTCAGCCGAGCTAAAATCGGCTAATTTGAGCCCTTCTCAGGCCAAACCAAGCCCTCCCAACACCTCAACAGCCCTCTTATAGCTAAATTAGAGTTGAAAGGTAAGCCAATTCGGCTCCCCTCTGTAATTTCTAACCGGTGCTAGAGAGAGAACTAATAGAACTTCGACGATAAAATTCTCACTCAATTCGAAATCAATTGATGCAATTCTTGATTCTAGGATGAACCTCAGGATGAGAGCTACCGGCCTAAATCAAAAGCTCGGACTGTCGTGCCCCCGACGGTAAGCTTTCGAAGCTTTCTCTCTCTAAGTTCAATTTTCTAGCGGAGCTCCATTTGAGCTCATTCTGACACCAAATCATGTGATTAAAAGTGCAATTGAATTGTATGAAGCTGTAGGAACTCTAATGTAACTTCAATTTCAACAATTAAACTCATTTGATTGATAAATTTGATAAAATCAAATTCGGCAAAGTTAGAATGTTGAAAGTGGGGGAAAAATTGGGTGAAATTTGGGAGTTTTGAAAATTAGAGGGACTAAAGTGTAATTTCATAAAATTGATGACCAATTGGGCATGATAAAGAAGTTGGAGGACCAATTGGGCAATTTTTTGGAATTTTTTGGGCAAAACTTACCTTTTTTTGTAAAGTAGGGGGAAAATGGTAATTTTGGAAAAGTTGGGGGACCAAATTGGAAATTTGGGAAATTAAACCCCTTTCATGAAATTGAATAAATTGAGGTTCCAAGATGAATTTTAAAAGTTTCATGACTCAATTTGAGGAAAAACTGGCTTTAGGGACTTAAAATTAAAGAAAAATAACTTTAGGGATCTAATTACAAATAAATAAAAAGTTTAGTTTTCTCGTTCATTTATAATGAATGAAGGCTATTAGGTCGAGTGATAATGAACAAGGATGTTCACATCATTTAGGAACACGAAGTACCAGGAATGCCAACAAGGACAAGCTCGCATGAATACAAAGAACCGGTCTAGTAGAATTCACTGCATTAACGGGTGAGTGAGATTTTTCTATCATACCCGGTTGGGATGATAAGTACCTCGGAAATGAAAACTCACTACTTAGTGGTATTTTAAACATCACAATTTAAAGGAGTGGTGTGAAAATGACACGGAAAAACTACTTAGTAGTTATAATTAGATCATACAAGGTTGGTATGATGAAACTTACTTAGAGGAAGTGGAAAACCCGTTTCATCGGTTATGAGCAGAGATATCCTCATACTTGGTTGGTATGATGGATAGTTGAACATATATTTTTGTCATAAGTGCTCTCTCCTGACTGTGTGTCACTGCTTAAATTATTTGGGAGACCTTCTTGACGGGAGCTCGAATAGCTCTAATAGGCCGGATGCCTCAGTTTTGGAACTTGGGGCTATTATGCCCAAATTTTTGAAAATTTCGAACAGTGGGCCATGGGGCACGAGTAGGAGCTCGTAAACAAACATGAATTATATGCCATGAAAACTTGAATAATTGAAGTATTTGGCCATAGTACCAAGACAGGACCGACATACCTAGTCAACTAATGGTAGTGCAACTTGATAGGTCTCCGAACTAGTCAAGACAAATAGCTGCTGGTTGAGTTGAGGCTTGGGGCCGTTGGACTAGTGGCACCACAAATTATATGGCATGATGTGCACATATTGATTGTGCATGCACTATGTTTACGGGACCTTCAAGATGCCCAAGAGGGGTAGTGATGTGTCCTAGGGCCTTGGACAACCTGGTGGGTATAAGGGCAGTTCGTTGTACTAGGTGACCTTGTGAAGCTCAGAGTAACTTCAAGTGCACGAGACCGTGGTGAGACAGAATGAGGTCTCTACCCTCATACATACATGAAGAATTGTTATAGGATTGAGGGTTGGATGTCACGAACATCCACTCATTCTCAGGGTAGAAGTGGATGTGCTTCTATCTAGCTGGCCGATAAAGTCGCTCCAATGCCACAAGTGAGTTCAGTGGACATACTAGCCTCTGACTGTGTGATTGACCTTTATGATGAAGGATGTGTATTGGGTGATGGCACACTGTGGTAATAAGAAATGGGTATAAAAATCGAAGATGAGAATGAAATATTTTTAAAAGTAAATAAGGAGTCTGGCACACTCCGTTTCAAACATTTTCCTAAAAGTCAAATTTTGAAAACTCATTCATTAAGTCATTGTACTCTCCCCTCCCTTATATCCCTTTCAGGTAAACCAAGAAAAACCTACCCAAGACCTCCTATTAGTTACACCTATAGGATAGGTATGTAAAGTTAAAATTTTATGCAAGTTTTGATTTATGTTATTTCAAGAAAGTTACAGGTTTAAAGGACGCCTTACTCCTACGAGGTTAAAGAAGGGGAAAGCCTTAATAAAGTAGGGGAATGGCAGGTTGATCATGGGGATTCGACCAAACTAGGTCAGGGTATGACAACTTGAGTGGTATCAGAGCCTGTTTCCTCAAACACATAATCAAAACTAGAAAATATAGTAACTAATAGGATTGATCTTAAAATTTTTAGATGGCTTCTAGGAGAGAAACCAAGAAAACTAGTAATGACTCTACTCAATACCCTATCCTCGTAGGAAGACAACCTTAGAAACTTCCTAAGGCATGGTAGTAGTCTCAAAAGACCAAATGGGGAAGTATCCGGGAGGATGGTGCTAGGACCTATTGAGGTCACAACTCTTAGTACGAAGGAAGCCAAGCATGAAGCCATAAATGCCAGCAAAGGGCGTATAACCTTACCTAGGAGGATGCTTATCAAGAATCTCGTAGCTCCCCTATTTATTTTGTGACCACTTTCTGTAACATGGCTAAGACCCCCAACATATTGTACTACTCTATTAATGAAGTACTCCCAATTCCTAAAAACCTTGTCTCTTAAAGGACATAACCTTGCTAGAAAGATGGCTTCAAGAAAAGTAACCAAACAAAACTGCGATTCTCTAGACACCACGGAGATCAAGGATAAAGGAATGAATCAAGGAGATTATTAGGCAAAGAAGTCATGACAAGAAAATCGTCATGGTAAGGAGTCTAGAAGAACTCTTGGAGTAACAACTAGGCAAGGAAACAACCTATTACAAGGTACATGAAGTGAAGGATTGTCCCACACCACTAAGATTTGGAACAAAACTTTCCAAGAATGATGCCCTCACAACTATGAGAAATTCGAAAGGATACCCTCCCAAGAAACACAACTCCAGCTCGTAATTCCAACTACAGATAGGAGAAAGCTCTTCAAGATCTTAGCGAAGTGGCAGGAAAGAAAAAGGGCTAAAGGTAGGACCTCAATAAAAATCACAAACAAAACAAAAGGTAGTTGAAGAGAATTCTCCCTTAAAGAAGAAATCTCCAACAATTTAGGAGCAAAGAAGGGAGTGCATCCACAAGAGAAAACAAGCCGAGCATTTGACAGCAAATGGGATGTCTTGAGATTGCAAGTACAACTTCCTTTGGAAAAAAAAGTAGAGAAATCAAATTGGAGTTTCGGACCAACATAGCAGAAGTAAGCAAACCGTAACAACAAGATAGTCAAGGAGAATGAATGATGCTCTAAGGAGGACCAGGAAGTAGTAAGGAATACACCCTAAAAAGGGCAATGGAAGGGTCATTAAGGACAAGAAGACTCGAGAGGCAACTGCCTCAAGAGAATTAGATGAGGTGAATAGTAGAGGCAAGACAGGTAATGGCCTAACCCTCATGAGGGACATAGATTAAGCTCTAGTAAAGAAAGGAAAGATGGAAAGGCCAAACATTTAGAAAAGAAGGATAGAGGAAATCCTTAAGGAGATCAATAGCCAAAACCAAATTGACGACCAAACTCAAAGCCAGAAAAAGATTAAGTAGGTCTTGCACAAAGAGGTCCTGAACCAAATCATATCTGAACTTTTCCCAAGTAAGAAAACTTATGCAGGATACAAGTAGAATTAAGGAAATAAGTTAACAAGTAGATAGGAAGTTAGCATAAGAAGATGCTGTGACAAGTAAGAATGAGTGGACTATCCATAATAAGGTAATGAAGGAAAGAACGTTAGAGAAACGTTGGGAAAGTAAATCCTCCAAATTAGATGTAGTTAAGGAGGAATAACCACAATTGGTAAGACAGGTCATAGTCCACACGCGCATATGAACCTTCAAGAGTGGATGACTGAGCATAGTGTGGAATGCACGGAATAAAATCGATAATCGAAAGTATCTCAAGTAAGGAATAAGGGGTGAAATAGAAGTTGTGGATAGAGAATGATCCAAAGCGAACAAATGCCCTAACATCGATACGGGTGCAAAGAAAGGGAGAAATAACCCTACAAGGAATGATAAGAAAGTTGATCATGTAACTGCTAAGATGGAAATCTCTATTGTGAGGAACATAGTAGAGAAAGAAATCGGAAGAAGGGAACCTTCCCAAGAAAAGGAATCGACACATGGATCAAAAGTGATTATTTTATAATGAAGAATCATGAAATGATTACAAGTAATTAAAAGTGGATTAAGGAATAAGGAAAAATCCTTGGATAAAGAATGCCAAGGACTTAAGAAGGAAAGAATCCCAACTTATCAGTAAACTATTGGGAAACCAAATCATTGGAACCGGAAAGATTCAATAAGGAAGTTGAGAAAGGACAAGTGGGTAAGGAGAACCAACACAATTTTATAAGTTGATTGGATAATAGTAAAGGTAGTCGATGAATACTACCAAAAGAAAAGAGGGATGAAATTATACAATCCCTGAGAGGTTGGAAAGTTGGGAATAACCCTAAAGAAGGTGTTTTAGAAATCTAATGGACATAGAGACAAGATCTAGAAAATGTCATGCTGTAAGGGGCATGTAAACCCAACAATCCCGAGGAAAACATTACTCAAAATAAGGAAGAGTCCGTTAGTGACATGACAAGGTCTAACATAAAATTTGGACTGAAATTGTAATGAACAACGGATGAAGGAAGAGTCAAAATAGGACAAAAATGTGATAACAAGGAAACCCGTGAAAACAAGTATGTAATGCTCTAAAGAACACCGAGCTAAGGGTTTCAATGACAAAGAGGTTAACTAGACACGAGAATGATTAGGTATCTTGGAAGTCCCGATCCTGAGTATAGAACCTAAAAGGGAAAAATGTTACTCTGAGCAAAGAAAGATGAGAATCTAAGGATACCCTTAAGTAAGGTATGTCTAGTTATGATAAACACCATGGAGGGAGTAAACAATATAAAGGAAAAGAAATTCCTTAAGTGAATGATATAAATTGAAAGAATAAGAGAAGAGTTTGCATGTTAAGCAAACACAAAATGGACATCGAAGGAAATGGTTCCTCATGCAAGGTTGCTAATTAAGTTTTGGGTATAAAACTTCTAAAAGGAGGGGAGAGTTGTAAACCCCGCCCTTTTGAGTAAAGGAAACTGGGAAAAGAACCGATCAAATCGAGTGAGAAAATCGAACCGATTCACAAACCCGATTATCATGAAATGGGCAATTTGGGAAATTTACAACTCCCGAGTGATCCAAAGGGTTCATAAAATCTTGGAAAAGAACCTTAGGACAAATTTGAAGAGAAAAACCAGACTGTTTTAGATGAACCGGATCCAATTGCATTGAATCAGTTTATTAACTAAGTTAGTTCATGAACTAGAATCGATAGAGAATAGGCAAATCGGGAAATGTATAGATCTCGAGTGACTCAAAAAGTCCCAAAAGTCATGGAAATGGACTTGAGAATGAATTGGAGATGAAAACCAAACTGGTTTAGGTAAACCAAATCCAAACCGGATTGAATCAGTTTGGACAACTTTGAACCACTATCGAACCGAATGCTAAATTTATTTTTCTAGGTTGCTTAAAAAATTCAAATTTGAGATTTGACACCACCCCTCATGGGCTTCTTGATGATCTTGTATTCATAGTGCATGCAGAATCAATGTTTTCTCATATTGCCATGTAATCTGTGGTGCCACTGGTCTAACGGCCCCGACTCTCAACTCAACCCGCAGTTGTTTGTCTTGACTGGTCTGTTGACCTGTCATGTCGCACTACCGCTAGTCGACTGAGTATGTCGGTCCTATCTTGGTACCATGGCCAAACAATTCCTTTATTTAAAGTTTTATGGCATATAATTCATGTTTGTTTACGAGCTTCTGCTCGTGCCAACTGGCTTTGGGTCCACTGTACAGGATTTTCAAAATCGGGCATATTAGCCCCCAAGTTCCAAAACTGAGGCCCCCGACCTATTAGAGTTATTCAAGCTCCTGTCAAGAAGGTCTCCCAAATAGTTTAAGCATTGGCACACAGTCAGGGGAGAGCACTTCCAACAAAATTATATTTTCAACTGTCCATTATACCGATTGGGTATAAGGACATCTCTGCTCATAACCGATGAACGGGTTTTCAACTTCCTTCGAGGAAGTTTCATCATACCAACCGGGTATGATCTACTTACAACCAGTAAATAGTTTTTTCGTATGGTTTTCACATCACTCTTCTAAGTTGTGATGTTTCAAATACCACATAGTAGTGGGTTTTCATTCCGATGTGCTTATCTTCCCCAACCGGGTATGACGTTAGTAAACCCACTCACCCGTTAATGTTGTAAATTCCACTAGACTGGTTCTTTGTATTCACGCGAACTCGTCCATGCTGGCGTCCCCAGTATTTCACGTTCCTACACGATATGAATATCCTTGTTCATTATTACTCGAACTAATGGCTTCAGAGTGGCTTTTCATACCTCTCGGATAGAAGCACGACCACTTCTACCCTAGGAATGAGTGGATGTACGCAACATCCGACCCTCAATCTCGACATCATTTCTTCGTGTCCATATAAGGACAAAGACCTCATCCCGTCCCCACCCACGTCTCATGCACTTGGTGCTACTCCAAATTTCGCACAGACATGTGGAACGACAAACGACCCTTATAGCCACCAGGTCATCCAGTGATCTTAGGACGCATCACTACCCCTCATGGGCGTCTTAATGGTCTCGTACTCACAGTGCATGCACAAACACTATTTTCTCATATTGCCATGTAATTTGTGGTGTCACTAGTCCAACGGCCCCGACTCTCAACTCAACCCACAGTTGTTTGACTTGGCTGGTCCGTCGACCTGTCATGTCACACTGTCGCTAGTTGACTGAGCATGTCGGTCCTATCTTGGTACTATGGCCAAACAATTCACTTATTAAGTTTTATGGCACATATATCATGTTCGTTTATGAGCTCCTGATCATGCCAACTGGCCTTGAGCTGAATTGGCTTACCTTTCAGTCCTAATTCGGCCGTGGGAGGGCTGAGGAAGTGTTGGGTGGGCTTGGTTTCGTCTGAGGAGGGCTCGAAATGGCCAATTTCAGCTTGGCCAAAATAGGGCAACTTCAGTCTGCCGGAGCTGCTTCAATGTTCCATCATGTCGATGCTTCTCTAGCGATTCTCGGATTGCCATTCACAATTTATCAGGTTTGTGAACCGGTTTGGTTTTCTCACTTGGTTTAACCGGTTCGTTTCCCAGGTTTCCTTAGCTCAAAAGTGTGGGGTTTACAACTCTCCCCTCCTTTTAGGAGTTTTGTCCGCAAAACTTAATTATCAGCCTCGTATGAGAAATCATTTCATTTGATGCCCCTTTGGTGTTTGCTTAACATGTAAACTCTTATCTCGTTCTTTCAATGAGCCCTTTTTACAACCTTCACTTAAGGAATTCCTTTTTCCTTTATATTATTTACTCTCTCCATGGAATTTGACAAAACTAGACATACCTTACTTCAGGGTATGTTCATAGATTTTATCTCTTTCTTTGCTTAGAGCAACATTCTTCCCCTTGATGTTCTGTACTCAAGATTGGAAATTCCAAGATAACAAACCATTTCTATGTCCAATTAACCACTTGGTCATTGAAACCCTTAGCTCGACAACCTTTAGAGCATTACGTACCTATTTTCATGGATTTCTTTATAATCACTTTTTCATCTCATTTCGACTCTTCCTTCATTTGTTGCTCATTACAAATCAATCCAAATTATGTTTGACTTTGTCATGCTTATGAACTGATTCTTCCTTATTCTGAGTCATGTTTTCATCGGGCTTGTTTGGGTTTTTCTTGTCCCTTACAACATGACGTTTTCTAGATCTTGTCTCTATATCTATTAGATCTCCAAAACACCTCTTTTAGGGTTATTCCTTATTTTTCAACCTCTCAGGAATTGTATAACTTCATCCCTCCTTTCTTCTGGTAGTATTCCTCGACTACCTTTATTGTTATTAACTCAAGTTACACAACTGTGTCGGTTCTCCTTACCCACTCATCCCTTTTCGACTTCCTTATTGAGTATTTTCGGTTCCAATTAATTAAATTTCTAGATGTGTTGCCGACATGCTAGGTTTCGTCCTTTCTTAGGTCAATCATCATTACCAATGATATCCTTTACTCAAGGGTTTTCCTTTGGCCTTAATCACCTCTTACTTGTTCGTAACCATTTCACAATTCTTTATACTGAGTTAATTTCTTTCAGTCTACATGTTGTTTGCTTGGTTTGGGGAGTTTCCCTTTTTACGGTTTCATTCTCTACTATTTCCTTCAAGTAGAGACTTTCACCTTAGGAGTTACATGTTCCACCTTCTTACCATTTCTTAAAGGTTTCCTTTCTTCATCTCCTCACACCCTTTCCATATTGGGGCATTTGCCCACTTTCACTCCTCCATTGTCTTAAATTTTTTGTTTCATCCCTTATTGGGCCCACTATACGAGATTTTCAAAATCGGGCATATTAGCCCCCAGTTCCAAAACCAAGGCCCCTAGCCTATCAGAGCTATTCGAGCTCCCGTCAAGAAGGTCTCCCAAATAGTATAAGCATTGTTGGCACACAGTTAGGGGAGAGCACTTCTGACAAAATATATTTTCAACTATCCATTATACCTATCGGGTATAAGGACATCTCTGCTCATAACCGATTAACAGGTTTTCAAATTCCTTCGAGTAATTTTCATCATACCAATCGGGTATGATCTACTTACAACTGGTAAGTCATTTTTTCGTAGAGTTTTCACATCACTCTTCTAAGTTGTGATGTTTAAAATACCACATAATAGTGGGTTTTCATTCCAACATTCTTATCATTCCAAACTGGGTATGATATAAAATATCACTCACAACTGGTAAGTAGTTTTTAACTTTAAGTTGTAATCATCATCCCAATCGGGTATGATGTTAGTAAACCCACTCACCCGTTAATGTCATGAATTCCACTTAGACCGGTTCTTTGTATTCACGTGAGCTTGTCCTTGCTGGAATTCCCGGTACTTCGTGTTCCTACACGATATGAACATCTCGATTCATTATCCTTCGGCCTAATAGCCTTCATTCATTTCAAATGAATGAGAAAGTCAAACTTTCATTTATTTGCAATTAGGTCCCTAAAGTTATTTCTCTTAAACTTTAAGTCCCTAATGCCGATTTTTCCTCAAATTGAGTCTTGAAACTTTTAAAATTTATCAAGGGACCTCAATTTATTCCATTTCACAAAAAGGGAATTAATTTCCCAAATTTCCAATTTGGTCCCCCAACTTTTCCAAAATTACCATTTTGCGCTTCCTTTACAAAAATGGTAAATTTCACCCCAAAAATTCTAAAATTCCACAATTGGCCCTCTAACATTTTTATCATACCCAATTGACCATCAATTTTAGGAAATTGCATTTCGGTCCTTCGAATCTTCGAAAATCCCCAATTTTTCCCTAATTCCAACTTTTTAACACAGCCGAATTTGATTTCATCAAATTGACCGATCAAACGTTTCCAATTGTTGAAATTGAGTTTCTACATGTTTATACGATTCTTTAGCAATGTGAATCGCAAGTTTTAAAGTCGGGACGAGCTCAAACGGAGCTTCGCCGGAAAATGAACTATAGAGAGAGAAAGCTTCGATTACTCATCGGTGAAGCCACAACGGTCCGAGCTTTCAATCTTGGCAGATAGCTCTCATTTTGAGGTTAATCCTAGAATCAAGAATTGTATCAATTGATGTCAAATTGAGTTAGAATTTCATCATTGAAATTCTATCGGTTCTCTCTAGCACCGACCGAAAATTGTAGAGAGTAGCGGAATTGGCTTATCTTTCCGTCCCAATTCGGCTATGGGAGTGTTGAGGAAGTGTTGGAAGGGCTTGGTTTGGCCTAAGGAGGGCTCGAAATGGTCGACCTCTCTCCGGTTCTAAAGAGCTCGACCTCTCCTTCATGCCGAAAATTGCAGAGAGGGCTCCATCATGCCGGCGCTTCTCCAGCGATTCTCGGATTGACTGGAGTTTGCTATTAGATAGCTGACTTCTCTCCGGTTCTAAAGAGCTCGACCTCTCCTTCATGCCAAAAATTGCAGAGAGGGCTCCATCATGCCGGCGCTTCTCCAGCGATTCTCGGATTGACTGGAGTTTGCTATTAGATAGCTGACTTCTCTCCAGTTCTAAAGAGCCCGACCTCTCCTTCCGAGATTAAGAAAAATGTTCAAGTCGAAACTCTATTCGAGCTTTACCGAGAAATGGGGCAGTAGAGAGAGAGAGAAGTGTTCAAGTGTGAAGAGAATGAATGGGGATGAGCTCTTTATATAGGTGTAAAATCGTGTATTAAATGGGAGAGATTTATTACTAGTATTAATATTGCCATAAATTATTGGAATTAATTCCAATAATTTAATTTAGGTATTAAATTATTTGTATTAATTCCAATCATTTAAATTAGGTATTAAATTATTGATATTAGTTACAATAATTATATATATATATATATTAATTTATGGCTATTTATGATAAAGGGGTACGTACACATAGAAATTTCCTCATACTACTCTCAAGCAAGCATGCTTAACTTTAAAGTTCTTAGGGGATCTCATTCACCTGAACCAATTTGGTTTTTATTTTCTAATTTGTCTTAAGTTTCTTTTCCAAGGTTTAATGAACCCTTTGGATCTCCCAAAAGTTGTAAATTTCCAAATTGTTTGTTCCTAAATGATGGGGTTTGTAAACCGACTCAGTTTTCTTACTAGATTTGACCGATTCTTTTCCCGGTTTACCTTAACTCAAAAGTACCTGTTTATGAATATGAATATAGGAATTCTCCTTACAAATTTATGCTGCAAAAGAGACTGTTATATATCTTTAATAAAATATTTATATAAATAAATATAATATGTTAAAATATTATGAAAATAATATAACAGTTCTTTGGATTTATTTTTCTTAATTTATACATTTTTTCTTTTAACTTCAAAATTATTCATTATATATTATTGACCAAAGACATCGACTCCAGCATAAGTTTGCTCCGATTATGGAATAAATCAATCATCCTATTTTATTGAACCAAAATGGTGATATTATTACTCTATCGATCAATAATTTCAATTTTGAGGAAGTAAAATTATAATTCAATAATAATGGTTTCAATTTTTTTAAATGAACTATTAGAAAATATATTTATTCTGATTGTAAAGTTGATCCTTCTAACCTTTATATTTATAGACGTGTATTTCGAACCTATAAATATGAGTCTACTTGTAATTTCTACAAGTTTACTTGATTTGGGGGAAGTTCAAATCCTTCTTGTGATGAGGTCTCTTGATCGCCTTACGAGAGGCTCATCTAATCCTTCTCATGGCTCGAGGGTGCTCTCCAATCTCTTTGACCATTGATTACTCTAAGAATTTCCTCCATCCTTCTTTTTTCAATGTTTGCCCTTTTCACTTCTCCCTCCTCCTTTGGGGTTTAAATCCATGATTCTTACGAGAGGCAGTTCGTTTAACCACCTCATTCCTACTACTCTTCTTGTCCAATCGTCTTGAGACAGTTGTCTCTCAAGCTTACTAGTCCTTGTCGCCTATCCCATCACCCCTTTTAGGGGTGTGGTCATCACTACCTTCTAGTCCTTCTTAGGGTGTCGTTATCCTCCCTTGACCATCCCATAGTTACTAGCGACCTACTTTCGCTAGGTTCATTTGTAACCTTACTTGACTCCTCTTCTTCTCATAAACAAACTTGAGTAAAGAAAGCCATGAAAATTTATAAAGAAATTGTTGTGTGATTTTACCATGGCACCGAGTCAGGACCGACAATACTCAATGGACTAGCGGCAGTGCATCAGCACCAGGTCGACGGACCGGCCTAGACAAACAGCTGTAGGTTAAGTTGAGAGTCGGGGTCGTTGTACCATTGGCACCAAAGATAATTGCCATATGTGAAAATTGTTGTTTGTGCATGAAGCTACGTCGAGCTTCCCTGATTGCTGACACGACAATCTACCCTTATCTCCACCATGTCGTCCAGTAGTCCCTAGGACGCATCACTACCCCTCTTGGGTGTCTTGAAGGTCCCATACCTTAGTGCATGCACAAAACAATAGTTATCATTGCTGGCGTTCTTGTTACTTCGTGTTCCTACACGATATGAACATCTTTGTTCATTATCCCCTGGCCTAATAGCCTTCATTCATCATTAATGGATGAATACTTAAACTTTTTAATTAATTGCAATTAGGTCCCTAAGTTTTTTTCTTTAACTTTAGGTCCCTAATATTGATTTTCCTCCAAATTGAGTCCCGAAACTTCTAAAATTTACCTTGGGACCTCAATTTATTCAAAATCACAAAAATGGGTTTAAGTTTCCCAAATTTCTAATTTAGTCCCCAACTTTTCAAAAATTACCATTTTGCCTATACTTTACAAAAATGGTAAGTATCACTCCAAAAATTGACCAATTGGTCCTCCAAATCTTTTTCATGCCCAATTGACCCTCAATTGTATAAAATTGCACTTTAGTCCCTCGAATTTTTGAAATCTCCAACTTTCCCCCAATTTCAACCTTCCAACTTAGTTGAATTTGATTTCATCAAATTAACTGATCAAATGAGTTTAATTGTTGAAATTGAAGTTAGATTCAAGTTCCTACACATCCATACGATTCAATTACACTTTTAATCGCACGATTTGACGTTAGAATGAGCTCAAACGGAGATCACCAGGAAATTAAATGTAGAGAGAGAAAGTTTTGAAAGCTTACTGTCGGGGGCGCGGCGGTCCAAGATTTCAATCTGGGCAGATAACTATTGTCCTAAGGTTCTTCCTAGGATTAAGAATCACCTCAATTCATATCGAATTGAGGGAGAATTTGGTCAGTAAAGATCTACTAGTTCTCTCTCTAGCACCGATCGAAATTTATAGAGGGAATCCAATTTGGCTTACCTTTTCACTCTAATTCAGTTGTAGAAGGTCTCTAGAGGTATTGGAAGGGCTTGGTTTGGCCTGAAGAGGGCTTGAATTGGACATTTTCAGCTCGGCCAAAATAGGGCAACTTCGGTCCACCGGAGCTGCTTCACTATTCTATCATGTCGGCGTTTCTTCGACAATCCTCGAAGCAAATGGAGACTACATGCATGTAGCTAACTTCTTCTCGAAACCAAAGAACCCAACCACTCATTCTTTAGCTCAGAAAAATGCCCAAGTCGGAGCTCTGGTTCAAGCTTCACCGGAAAATGGAGTAGTAGGGAAAGAGTGGAGTTTTCAGGTGTGAGGAGGATGAATGAGGAGGGGCTCTTTATATAGGAAGCTCGGGAGCATCTTGGTCGTCCAATTGGCACCTTAATGGTAGTCATTCATTGCCTGAAATTCCCTGGCTAGAGACTTTTCATCTTCGTCGGCACTGCTCGATTTTCCGACGAGTGAACGGTGTTGTCATCTAAAGGAAGAAGACGACACTATTTCGAACCGGACCGGACCGGTCCGAACTAGGTTCAAAGCTTAAAACGATCGGTTGAGGCCCGATTCGACCGAGTTTTTCAAAATTAAAATTTTTTAAATTCATTATCTATCCAATGGTGGCCTCAACTATCCAATTTGAATTTTTTAAGCCACCTATAAAAATAAATTTAGCATTCTATTCAACAGTGATTCAAAACGGTCCAAACCAGTTCAATCCGGTTCGGATCCAGTTCACCTGAACCGGTTTGGTTTTCATCTCCAATTCATCCTAAAGTCCTTTTTCATGACTTTTGTGACTATTTAGGTCACTCGGGATCCATAAATTTCCCGGTTTTCCCTTTCTCTATCGGTTCGAGTTCATAAACTAACTCGATTTTCTATTTGGAAATTACCGGTTCTTTTCCCGATTTTTCTTATTATCAAAAGACGGGGTTTATAAAATTGCACAAGAAAACATAAACAAAGAAGAAACTTGAAAGTGGACTAATTAATAAAAGGATAGATTGATGTGTATATTAGATTTGTGGGCTATATCTGCAATAAAATTATCATAAAGCCTTGAAAGAAGTTTGATCTGAAAAAAAAAAAAAGGTAAACATATTGCTAGTTGTTTGGTAAATATGCCAAATAAATTGTGATTAATAAAAATATGGGATGAGAGTATCATAGAGAGTGATTTAGTGTTTGTTCGAATAAGTGCAAGTGCAACCGAGATGAAGAGGGAGATAGATAAGGGGGAAACTAAGACATTCACTCTGGTGGAGACAAGATTAAAGGTTAGAAAAAAGGAAAATGAAATTGGAGAAATGAGAAATGCAAAGACATCCACTATAGTGGGGAAAAGATTGAATGGTAGAAAAAGGAAAATGACAATAAGGAATGTTGATTTGATCAAACAAATTTATATTGTCTAGATCTAACGATAGTTGTGATAGAATAATGATCAATTTAGGATGGGTTGATTAAGGTGACCAAATTATAGAAATGACATCTTGTGGATGGAGATGCACAAAAAATAAAAATGGTGATGGAGAAGTTATTGTCGAAAAACCGAGATTTGAATATCCAACTAATTTGAGAAGATGATAACTTTTGGTTTTAGGAGATATGAGATATTATTGAGTCAAAAGAATAGATTTGGAAGAGATGAAAGTAGTTAGACTAAAGCAATGACTGCAAGAATAAAATTGATGGTGAAGGAAGATATTGCTACGGGGTCGAGATAAGGAGAGGAAAACTACAAGGGTGATGGTGCACAAGTGTAATAGAATATGAATTATTATCTAAAAATAAGCAGAATGGGGAAGTCCAACAGAGTGGAAAGGAGAATTCTAATTTTGAAGAGCATTTAGAGTAGAAGGAGAAAAATAAAGTTGGGTAAAAAAATAAAATATTTGACTCTGAATTTTTTTATTGTAGTGGGACAAGTCTGATTCCAATTACAAAGAAATAGATAAGCAGTAGAATAACCACTTAACATATAGTGCCCCCGAGACAAACCAGCTAGTTTCTGAAGGAAGTGAGATTCTAAATTTGAGAAAAACTAGAAATCTAGTGAAAAATAACAAGAAATAACCTTCTCCATATAAATTAATACTAGAAATATTAATGTAACAGTATTACATAATGATATAGATTCAACTGGTGTTGTTCTGATGCATAAAATGATGTATAAGACAAAGATCATGGGAATCGTACCATTGAGAGTTTTCTAAAAGGAGCTATAATTTTATGAAAGAACCGATATAGAGAAAATATATTGAATCACAATTAATTTCAATATATAGGTAAAAAATTAAATACATGTTCATTTATTCCATTATAACGGCTATCTCTTCATTTATTTTTTTTTTTCAATATTATCTCTATTACATTTAAAGAATATGATATTATGCATATGCTTGTGCACATGGATGTGAGAGGACACATGATACACCATTATTAGTTGAAACCCTTTAACATGATTAAAATATGTTGATTATGTTCACTACAACATGTTGTTCATCGATTGGTTGTACTCAATTTACTAGGTTAAGTTATTCGTTAAAGTTGATATGGTTTAACAATTATCAATAGTGTTAGCTCGCAATTGAGCGTAGAGTGATTAGTCATGTCTGGTGTTGTGACTTACCAAGTACTAACAAACCTAACTTGTCATGCAGCGCACAACAGATAATAATAGCTTCGAACATGAAATGGTGGTTCAGTCACCGTTAATTGCCCGATACTATTTATATTAATTTTTAGTGAATTTTTTAATCGATTCAATAATATAAGTTTATATTTCTAATATTACTAATTATATTTGAGATTAGTACTATATTTGAAATTTTCTATTTACCATTTTAAATGCAAGCCTAGTTGTTTTAAAACTCTCGAAGAGATGATATTCAAACAACTCAATTATCTCAAAAGTTCATTGAAAAATTAGGAAATTAGTGCGCAAGGTTGACATGGTTGTGAGGAATTCTATTGTTGTGACTGTGCCTTATGAAGATGACTCCGAGATTGATTTTCTTTTGGGCAATGGTTGTAAAGGATTGCATTAAGAAAATCTAAATTCCACATTTTCCCAACAAACCTATACTCCACTCAATATTACTCCATTAACTTATCTGCCATCTACACATAAATGACAAATGTGACGTAACTTTCTGCCATGATATATTTGGATAGCATGATAGAATTAATGGAATTTGGCAAACACAGAGGTTGCTTTGCTGATCATAAGTAAAAGTGTCGTGTCATCAAGTGTAAGTGTATCAACTAGTTCGTACTTTTAATTAGGAAATATTACATGAACTATATTATATTCATTAGAACTATTACTTGTTCTGTACGTGCAGTCATATGTAGTGGAAAGCACGGCTAACACCACCTAGCATGAAAAACTTGTGTTTTGCTGCTATAACAACTCCAACTTGGCCGTGAATTTATCCGAGATGTTGGCAATAACAAATCCCACAAAAACCTGAAAATCATTTAGAAGCAGCAAAATTAGGGGCCTTCAGGAATCAGCTTCATCTATTCATCACACTAGTTTCAACAACAATAGAGAAGTTATTTTATTGTGAGGGAGTAAATCTTCCTCCTGACAGCATAATTTTGGTCCATATTCATTTCTAAATACTGCATGTTATAGGTGAAGGTCTTGTTATGTAGGACTGATTTGAATAGCATTGTACAGCCCCGTGGATTATTTGAATACTACAGCCAGCATTCGAACACTATTGATACTAAAAAAAACTAGATTATTGATATGATCCCTAGTTTCACTTGACATAGAGTTAGAAAGAGGCAAGACAAGTGGATGAGGTCTTGATTCTTGAGGCACAAAGCTGATAAAACTTTATGTTGACAAACTTTAATGCCAAAATGGCATTAAAGCAGAAGCCTAATCTAAGGTCCAAATCAAAATTCGATTTTCAGGTTAACCTAGTTCTACACCATACTTAGTAATAGGTATACCAAACATCTGCCATATGTGCACCTTGTGGCATGTGGCGAAAAAGTACCAAAATATTACTTGATGCTGCCACCAGTTCAAGTTCCAGTAGTTGATTTTAGTATGAGAGGAAGTGAAAGCAGGTTACCTGTACACATCCGATGATGTAGATAGCAGAGTAATTCCGGCCATGAACAACCATATCTGCTACCATTGCCAAGGGAATTGTTAATGACATTCCAAGTGTAGCAACCAATGGAGTCGTCCAAACAACCGAGAGTGCCCTGTTGCAATATTTCTTCAACTTCAGGCAGTAATACCACAAGTGACTGTGTTGGGAACAGTAATAATTCATCTCCAAAGAAAGAAAAGATTTCCCATACAAGATAGTTTACAGTTCAGTGTATTAAAAGGAACAAAAGTTTAGTTTATACTTACCAGATATAGTCTGATAGAAAGCTTCCTATGAAGCCATTTACCAAGACTGCCTCGGTAAGAGATCTCGAATTCGGAAAAGTGAACTTGGGCTCCATACCTAGTGAATAAAGTGGCAAGGCTGAAAGATGGGAAAAATCAACTGTGAGGATTGCTGCATAATAGCTGAATCATACTATAAGAGAATTGAATAATTTAATTTGTTATCTATAAGTAATATGCAATCATAAACCCTTCAAATCCTCCAGTTTCTCTCATTTCTCTCATTTGGTAACTCCTATGACTGTACCTGTGTAACTTCATCAAACAATCAGATCTAAGATAAGAATCTGATAAATAGTTTAGTATATGCCAGTGATAATTGTTTCTCAAACTTGCAATACCATAAGCTATTTTACTCCTAAAACTTCTCCAGGTGTCCATCTCTAAACAGTTCCCCATGTGTCCCCAATTTTAGACATCCACATTCACTATACATTGAAGAAGGCATGAACAAAATATCTGACAAAAATGCAGAATTTATTTATTTGTAGAGGGCAACTTATACAGTGAAGTAGAATCAATCAGCTGATTAGTGTGCACATACCAAGCCACCAAAGACCAAGAAGTGTAAAAAGACCAATATATCCAAAGAACTTTTGCACATCTACTTTGTCTCCTTTGGATCCTGCAGACTTCTTCAGTAGCACTGCACGATCATTTGACAGCATTTAAGCAAGCAAAGATATTAACATTAACAACCCAGTGAAAAGATTCCAGTCAACCTGTAAATAGGCCGTATGATGCAGCTGAAAGAAGACCAAATATGTCACCCGTGATGCAGTGCCTTCTAGTCCTAAATAAGAATATATGATAATTATAAAGATGGAAAATAGCATAAATATGTCCCAAGGTGAGTGTATCTCAGGATAATGCAGTCAGAATATCCCTTCTTTTTACAGCAAAATGGGAATTAATCTGCTCCCCAGAAATCAGTACCATTCAGAATGAAAAGTTGTGAAAAGAAACTGAGCTTTTACATCTTTGAAATAAAATTATATATTTTATCATTCTAATACTTAACGTTCTTTTGTTTTTGCCTGTTCGGTCATAAAGTTTTTTCACTTTTAAAAGAACTTCCCTCCAATTACTATTGTTTTAATTACAATACATTATTAAAATTCATTAGAAAACACAAAGTACAGAGGTGGTGCAATGGCAACCACCACCCCAAAATTGAGCCTATTGAAATCCATAATTAGTTCTGACTTTGGAAGGGGTGGCAACCTTTTGAAGGGTCTTTAGCCTCAAAATTAAGGGTCACAGGCAACCACTAGCCAACTAATGATCCCAGTTATGGAGTTGGACAAGTACATGAATCCACATTTCATTCCCTACTAATTGGTTTTCCTCTATATTACTTTGTTGATATATATTGTTATAAGCAAGTAATTTTTAGATTGAAAATGTGCCCTTGAATGAAAAATACAATGTAATGACCAAAGTGGAATATTTTTAAATGACATGAAAAAGGATTGTAGATAGTAGCATATACTCTGATGCACTTAGCAGTTCATCAGGAGCCCAAGTCTTTCCAATGGTAGTCATGGCAACCCCAACCATGCTTATAAAAACTGCAACCACCTTGGCAATTCTTATTGATTCTTGACCAAGTAGAGATCCAAAGAAGAGTGTAAAGAGCCCGGAGGTTGAAGTCAAAACTGTTGTACTTGCAACACTAGTATTTGCCAGTGCAGAGTTTGACATATACTGCATATAGTCGAAATAAGAACCAGTAAGCAGGTAGCTATCACAGGTACTCAGGTTTCTCGTTATTTATATCCATACTTTCAAAAGTTACTAGTTAAATTCCAAGTGGTGGTAACTACATGAAGCCTAAAACATTTTAGTAAACTTACTGATGAAAGTAGTGAGAAATAGGAGAAAGTAGTAGGTAACAAAGGATGTGGGAATTTTTAATTTAAGAAATTTCCAAGTTAAAAAAACATTAAGGATATCTGTTACTACATGCTTAAAATTTCATTTACAATATAATCATCTGGGATTCCCTACAGTTTACTCAACTTCCTTTCATTTATCCTTAAAGAATATCCCACCAATTTATAAGCACTTGTGTCAAATTTGGCACACTACAACATAGTTGAGGAAAAGTCTATTATTCCTCCCAGAAACAAAAGGAATAAATTTAAAAGAAATGGTTTACTGAGTATTCTTAAACTTTTTTGTAAGGAATATTGTTCAACCAATCTGAAAAAAAATACATCCCTATGGAGTGCACATTTCTACCTGAGCCCAAATTGAATGTTACCCCTATTTTGCATGGCTAAATTGAATGTAAAATTTTGTTAGATTAGGGTAAATGTGATGCTTTACGCCATACAGTAGCTATTTATTTAATATTATATTGTCATGTTTAATGCTTTCGGAATCTCCAATCTACTATTGATGATAAACTGAGGCTCACCAGTAGATCAAATCCCAAAGTAAAACCCAAAAAGTTACCTCTGTGAGGAACCAAATAGGAGCAACAAAGAGGCTACATTTGGCGATTCCCCAGGAATCAAGCTCAGTGCTCTGTACATGAAATGAAGGTTCATTTTCCTCACTCTTTGAGATCAGAGAACGGCTCTCTTCATCACTCAGACCATCTTCATTAGATCTAAGAGGGATGACAAGCTCACTAACATCATTTGTTCCACGGTAGTAATGAGAGAAATTTCTGAAAAGGTTCCTCCAACATAAGCTACAGATCCAGTCCCTCACAATTGCAACCGGCAGATAAATCGCCATGAGCGACACCCCGAGGTATGTGATGGCAAATGGCTGTTTATAAGACGTGAATATTCTCTGTGCCAAGAAAAAAATCCAGTTAGCTAGTCAACAATAATTAAAAGATTGGGTACCGCCACTTATCATGATGAATCCGACTACAAATCATGGAAAACACTGGAATATCAGCAAGTAGTTCATGAGAGTATGACCCCACATTGATAAGGAAAGAAAAATGTTGTGGCTTTATAAGGAGATAGGATATTGTCACTTGTCAACTTGAGATTTTAGGTGGAAACAAACCAGATCATTTATAGGTTCACAATCATTTCTTACATTGTATCAAATCTAACGGTATCATATCACGTTTGACTTGTATTTGGAAACCCATATCATGGCAATCCCATTGTCCTTCCATCAAATGAGATCAAAAGACAACATGAGCTCTTGGAGGGCATGTTGAGAGCTTCTATAAGGAGACTTGGTACCACACCATCTCTCATCTTAAGCTTCTAATTGGAAATGGACCCGGTCCCCTCTATGCCCATAATGATGTCTTACAATGATTTTACTCAAACAAATAATTGGCAGATTCTGGAATTTTGAACCACTCATGGGGGTCTTACCACTTGTGATGGCATCAAGCTTTCACATCCAAACATCTAGTAATTGCATCCCCTGACCTCACATAATTTGTTCAAACGAAATTCAACCTTGTTCAGCTTGAGAATCTTGATCACATTCATTAAATCATTTCCACGTCACAGATATAAACACTAACATCGAGCTTGAACATAAATTCAGGATGATGGGCTGAATGCTAAAATCAGTATTTAAATGTTCTACAGTCATATGACATATATGATCCAAAATGCAGCAAGTCTTTCTCTGTATGGTTCTTTTTTCCGTTATGCATTCTTTCAATATTCAACAGGATTTAAGCAAGAGCATATATGCCACCCACTCAAATATCAATTTCACACTAGACACAATAACAAACAACTATACAATAAACTGTATGATTGTATTTAGCAACTAGTTATACATATCCATAATAACAGAAATCTGCTGGAAATAGGTCATATCAAAAGGAAACCAGGAGTCAATTCAAAAAACATAGTGCGGCCAAAAAATATTCATATAAAAGTACAAAGAAAAATAACAGAGCTTACCTGAGTAACCTCAGCAGAGGCGACCCATATGAACACAAAAGTACCGATAAGTCCCAACCCAAGTTTATACCGCCAACCCATGAAGCGCCCTAACCTCGTCGAACTCGAGAAACTCAAGTTTCAGCCCTAATCACAGAGACTGGAGTAAACCTAAAACCCAGCAAGAAAGAAGATCTCAACAGCCTTAAACTCCGAGGCGTGGCTGACAATGATAAGATTCCGGTGAATTCAAGGCAATACAGTTGAGGTTTTGTGAGTCAACATCCGAAAATGGACCGAATCGGTGTCGACATTACACGCTAGTTTTGTATGCAAGCTCACCGTCTTACGGATGTTGGCGTTTTGAAGAGCTAGTATAAGCACAAAGATCGGACACTGACCACACGGTTGGATCCAAGCCTGGACAACCTCAAGACGTGGGACCCACTTTACCTCATTAATTTTCTCTGTTTCATTTTTCCGAAAACATCGTTTTAAAACCAGATTATGATCGGAACTCAAATCTTTTACTAGTGGATTTTGCGGATTTTGTAGGATATTTGGAATCAGTACGAATTTATAATAAATTATTGTGAATATATTAAGGATTGCATTAATTTTTATTTAAGCGTGTAAACTAATAATTAATGTTATTTAATATTTTTATATATTAATAATTTTTTTTATATTTATCGACATAGAATCGTATTTTTAAATACGACAACCAACCAATCCAACCACCAAGAGCCGAGCTGGATCAATATGAAGGAAATCACCCATGGTAATAATGTAGACGTTGATATGTGTCGGAGGATGGAGCAACGTCAACTTCATCAATGACGGAGAACCTTAATTCCATCGGTTTCCCTATGGAGCTACCCTCTTGTATCATCCACGAGCGATTTTGCTTCCATGGTCCATTGGAGAACGATCTTGAAGAGGAACGAGGAGCATCATCACCAACCTCATCAAGCAAATTGGATCTTAGCATAAACCCTTCCACAGTATCTTGTTAGTTCTCAGTTGGGAACTATGCTTTGTTTAGGTTTGGGGGAGAGCTTACTCATGTAATTGTTTGGTAGTGATAAATTTTTATGCATAGTTTGGTATGCCATATAAGATGTAGTTTAGTGATTTGATTTTTCACCTTTTCTTTCCATTTTTATTTAATGTTTAGTTATGCATCATATGGTAAAAGTTCAAAAACAAAAAGATGAAAATGAAAAACAAATGTGAAAAATGAAAAAAAAATGCACATAAATTCATAGTTTTGTATTTGGTTTTGTTTGTTGGATAGCTTTCATGTTGGTCCTTGTTCCATGAGAATAATTAATGGTCATAGTTCAGCTATGGTTTGGATTTGAATTTTGATTATAGCATGATCTTTGACACATTTGAAATAATGCATGAGAGTTTCCATAGAAAATAAATTAAAAGCAGCATAAAAAGGAAAATATCGTTCAAATTTGCACGTGGGAAAATGCCATAAAATATAAAGTAATAGTTAAGAACCCATTGTAGGAAGAGGATGACCAACCACCAAAGGACTTCTCCCTTGCTAAGAACATGCAAACACAAGCACAAAAAAGAACAATATGGTAAATATGATATAGCATACCAAACGGGTAGAATAGCATAAATGGGAACAGAAGAGCGTGATGAGGATGATACAACCCAAATATCCATACTTGTTTTAGATTATACACTTTCACAAAAAAGTGGAAAACGTTTATCATAGAAGCCTAAATGGGAGAAAAAGTTGATAAATTATCATTGATCTCACGCAATCGCAAATGTACATAATGAGATCCCAAGACAAACTTGTCAATTTGACTAACATGTTATGATAGCAAATAGCAATTGTTCGCACATTAACATACATAAATGCAAAGTATTGACTAAAAACTAACAGCAAATGCAAAGACGGTCGGAAGGACAACGGTAATATATTTCCTATGTATAAGGAGTCTATAAATCACCTTTTTGGTGGGTATTAATATATATTCTCCTTATTCTACCAAAAAACACAAGACATCTCCTCTTTATCTTCGTGTGAAGTCCTGGCCATAGTAGGTGTGCACATTACAACCTCACCAGAAGAAAATTCAGTCTGCTCATCCTTAAAAAGAAACAATATTCCCTACAAAACTGCATGAGATCCTGTTGGCAAAAATTGCATCACCACTTGCTCATCTCCTTTCTACCGTCCCTATTCCCTATTCCGGAAGGAAACTCGGTTTTATCTTTAAAGTTGCTTGATGTATCTCATCTAGAAGCCCCAGCAGCTGCACGGTTGTCATATTCACATTGATCTTCTTTCGCAAACTCTTCAATTAATTTACGCTGCCTCTGGGTAAGGTTCCTGCAGGGGTTAAATTCATACTAAATTTTAAACCCAGAACATTTCATTTCACAATCACAAGTAGTTTGTTATATGTGTACATAAAAATAAGTAAAATGTAAAAATTCTTCCACCAGATTTAAAACTGGTAAGCACTATGATCATGCACTTTTTACTACATTCATCAAGATGTCAGAAGATAATCAAAACTTACGCTGGAATGCTGACATTGAAATGCACATACTGATCACCAAATGACACAGAACCTCTTGTCTTGATACCTTGTAGAAAATAAGAAGCCCAAAAGTTATATAAGTTCAAGATCTGATCAACCACAGCTCCAAGTTAAAATCACATAAACCAAAGATTTAATTTTCCTACAAGCATTGTTTGAATGGAGCAAAACTATGGATCAGTATGCACAACTGTACCGTTCGTAGGGCCACAAGATGCAGATATAACTCACTGAATAACATAGCAAGCTATTTCTCACCTTTTTTCTTCAGAACAACCTTTTGACCAGGTTGTGTACCAGGTCGGACCTTAAGTACTACATCCCCCATGAGAGTAGGAACCTGGATGGATCCCCCCAAAATTGCCTGTTCAAATCCAGGTCATCAACCTTAGTACAATAGGCAGCACCAAGAAGTAAATATCTTACATGTAGAGCACCCACATTTCATTTTTCTTTTTAACATAAAGACAAATATTTTTATGGAAAATTTATTCAGGCAGCTAAGAATCAACACACTTTCCCACATTTACCAAATTTACAATTAAGGACATGATGATATAAGACATTCATTCCCCAATGGATGATGCCTAATATCTGAGCATGACAGTAATGAGACTTGGAAAATCTTAACTGTCATCTAAGATAACAAGGAAACTTGAGTTGAGCAGACAATCATTTAATCACAAAATTCTGACAACTTAAACACTAAAAAGATCACCTGAGCAACAGTCAATACAGCATCTACATGAATATCAGCCCCTTCTCTGCGGAAAACAGGGTCTTCTCGGACCTGTAGAGTTCTAGATGAGATATAGTTATGCAATTAAAACACAGAGAAGCACATTTTCAGCTTAGAGATGGCATGGCTCTAAAAATTACTTGCTAGTACCTTGATTGTAACATAAAGATCACCGGGTTGATTTCCATCTGGGTCTGCACCACCACTTCTATAAACTTTCATAGTTTCCTTGTCATCCACACCTGAGTAGAAGATAAAATTTGCAATTAGTAACAGATGACATGGACAAGACAAAAAATATTTAACCATCACAAATAATAAAAGGGAATAAGAAGCAAATGAAGGATAGAATATGTAGCTTCTTATGCTTCAGATTATGGATATACCTGGCATAATATCCAACTTGACTGATTTTGATCCCATAACAACTTTCTGTCCCTTGCATGACTTGCACAAACTCTGATACGATCAAGAAATGCATTGTTATTACAACACGACTTAAAACAGTGAAAGAAATTGAGAAATAGCCCATAAAAGCACACAACATTTATTTGTAAAACCTTGCATAAAATTTAATATATATATATAAAAGAAACCATCCACTAAAAAAATTAGCAAATATATAAGCTTCTGCTGTAATACAATGATCATAATGTACAATATCCTTGATAATCATATCCAAACATTCAAAGTTTAATATCCGAAAGCACCTCAACAACATTAGACATTTTGCATCGCACTTTACCCAATAAAGAAGATCAAATTCAAAGTACAACATTTTAAAATTCCGTACCGATACTCTCTTTCCTGACCCTCCACATGCTGTACAGGTCTGTCGAATACTAAATATGCCTGTTTGAGTATAGGTCTGAAATCCACAAAATTATATTTCAGTTATAAGATTTATAGATGTACATGGTAGCTAGTATATACACTTAAAACAACCAACCTCTCCAGCACCTGCACAGCGTCTACAGTTTTCTGGTTTTGTACCTGGAGGTGCACCAGTGCCACCTGTGGATATAAAGCGGAGATTAAGTATTACCACATTATTATCTACCATTAATCTCAGAAGCAAGAAAGTCAAAGCTATTTATAATTGCAGGAAACCAAAGGCAATCAAGCATATTAGCACCCACCACAAGCTTGACAGTTTAAGGGTGCTTGGAATGTAACAGTCTTGTTGCATCCTTGAACAGCTTCCATGAATGATATCTCAAGGGCAACCTATACATTGCCCAACATGTGTGGGAAGGATACATAAATCCTCAAATAATATTGAGAGAGAGATTATCAAACCTTTCCAATAATGCATTATCTTGTGGTATATGCTAATATTTTAATTGTCAAAGAGAGAAGTGGAAATGCAAGGAACATGCAAACCTTCACATCTTGGCCACCAAATCTTGATCTAAACATATTGAAGATATCTTCAAAAGGATTATCGAATCCACCAAATCCACCACCAAGGTCTGGATTCCCTTGTTGTTCAAATGCATCGTGGCCAACCTATCATTTTCTCAGAATTGAATTTATTTATTATAAATAAACAAGAAAACAAGCAATAAACTGATATCTAGAAAAAAGAATAATTGAGAATAAGCAATACAATCAATAAGCTTCAATATTAAACAAAATAAATATGATAAAGAAAAAAGAAAAGATAGAGCAACTAATATGGGACCTGAAGATGATGTATTCTCCAGCAAAACTAACTACAACTATTTGTTATAGGATGCTTATTAGAAAAAGTAAATACTCTTCAAATTGACCGTTTTTACCTGATCATAAAGTTGTCTCTTCTCATCATCCTTGAGAACCTGCAAAACAAGGAAATTTCATATACAGTAAATGTAATGACAATGGCTATTTATTTAATAGTGAAAATAAGTTCAACTTTCTGACGTATTGAAGCAGTTATATTTTTTTACTAGTTGTCACTCATAGATAGAGAATGTACCTCATAAGCTTTTGAGATTTCCTGAAACTTTTTTTCAGCTTCAGGATCATCCTTATTTGTATCCGGGTGTAACTTTTTGGCAAGCTAAGTATAAGCAAAAATATACATCAATTAACAGTAGTTTCACAATAAATATAACCACATATGCTGCAAAGAAATTCCTATAAATGCACTTACTTTACAAAAATAAAAATAACAGCAAATAAAAAATGATGACAATGGCTGCACCTACCCCATAATATGCTTTTTTAATTTCAGAAGCATTAGCATTCTTGCTCACCCCCAAAAGGTCATAATAATCTCGTGTGGATATAAATGCTGGGCCTTAAATAACAACAAAGTCAAATAAGTATATACCATCATGAGGGAAATGAAGAGATGTATCTACATAAATATGAAAGATGATATAAATAAACATCATGAAAGTGTCCATACATATGATACTTTAGAGCCTGCTTCATGTTTAGTACTTTTTATATACAAATTATAAATGGCATATAACTGCAGCAAATGTGGAGTACAGCAGAGATGTACTATATTAACAAAGGGAAACTTTGTAGAACTAATATGCCCAGGATACAGCTATAATGGAACTCTTTCATCAGAAAAAGAACTCCCTTAATACAGGTGAAGAAATTATGTGAATAATGCAATCACCTGTACTATGAATTGATCTTGCGGCTGAGGAAGCACCTAAGAGAAACATGTTCTTCAATTGACCTGCATAATAGCAGAAATACAATGCAAGCGACAGTATAAATGAAACTGATAAAAAGAGAGTGATAATAATCGAAATAACTCAAATATTTCATCCCATACATAAATCTAGAATGACAATCTCAGATAATAAATGTACAATTAAGAAAAAATCTGATATTTAATTTTACTTAAACATTTTTTAATTAATAGCCAGATTAGACGAGAAGACAAAAATGCAATCTTCAACACTCCAAAGTTTCCTCACACTACAGATGATAAAGAGAAAAATACAAGAGGAATTGGAAAAGAAAAAGGGAGAAATTACCATTGGTTGATGCTAGGGTAGGGTTACCAACGATGGAATGTGAGCCAAGAATACCCCTAGCGAGCCTTTCATTACCTCCTCTACACAATGAAGCACAAGCCTGACATGCCCACAAATGGGAAAGACACATTCAGAGTGTGCAATCATGAGAATGACCAAAACAATTGACCAGAGAGAAGAGTCTAGGAGGGCATATAACGAAAGGGAGAAATCATAGAAAACCTCTGAATGAAGGGAACGGCGCGCAAGCCGGTGGAGAAGCTTTACACTACTGAAAGAAACCATATGGCGTTTGGAGGGATATGAAGGGAGAGATACTTGGAGGGGGAAATAGAGTGGTGGGTTTGGTATTGGAGGGGAAATATATCGGAGGGTTTGCAGAGTATTTGGAGGCGAAAATAGAGTAAATAGGTGTGGAGGTATTAAAAAGGTCGGGGAGGCGGATATATAAGGTAATAAATATAATTAAATTATAATAAATATATTATAAAATAAAATAATATATTAATATATAATAATATTATAATATAATATTAAATAAATATATATAATTATATTATAAATTTATATATAATATATGTATAAAATTTTATTATATAATTAAATTATATAAAATAATTGATTTGTTATTATTATAATAAAAATAATATTAATTATATAATAATTATTATATATAACTATTTTATAATTAAAATAAGAAAAAATAATATAAATAAATATAATAAATTTTATTATATAATTATATCGTATAATTTTATATAAAATATTATTAATATATAAATTTATTTAAAATATATAAATAAATAAATTATATTAAATTAATTCAAAAAATAAATTAAACAATTTATCCAATTTTTCAAAAAGTTTTAATGAAAATCTAGGGGTTTAAAAGTTTTCCGTCACTATAAAATTACCTATTTTATTTTATCAAATAAATTATTTTTTCACCCGTACAAATCCCTTACCAATATCTATTAAAACCCATATTATTGCTAAACTATCCATTCAAACAATATGTAAGTGTTTAGATTGAGGCGATCGGTATCTTATCAACCCTTTTGGAGTTCCTAACTATTAAAATGGAAATATTAAAACCAGTAACGTATGCATATGATATTTGATCTTCAAATCAACCTGAGTAAATATATATTCAATCCAAATTTAATTAAAATTAATATTAAATTTGATTTCGTATCCCAACTCATTTTAATTGTTCGTTAATTGTGAATAATTTACTACCCTTATTTGTATTAAAACCATATTATCTAATCAAAAAGAAGAAATGCTCAAAATATAATCTTAATGATATTTTTTAAAATACAATTTATAAAATTAATTCGAATGAAATATAAGATTTTTAGTGTATGTGTTTGTGTAGTTGAGATTTTTTTTCCTCTCAGTGGTTCAAAATTCCCGAAAATGATTTAGGGGACTGAGTGGGTAAATCTGTACTTATAAAATAAAATAATTAGGAAAAATAATCAATCATTTTCATTAGAAAATTAAGAATCTAATTAAATTGAAAATTGTAAAAAAAATGGGTCATAATCGAAAAATTTAAATCTCAAGCAGCAAATAAACATCTAAAACACTATGGAAAGAAACCATAAAGAGACTAAAAGTGAAAATTAGATCAATTTAGGGTAAACCAAACCCAAACCGAATTAAATAGATTAAATTGTGAATAAATGGTTCAATAATTCATTTTTCTAGATAGCTTAAAAATATAAAATTGAGAAATTGAAACTACCATTAGATATAAAATTAATTTAGATAAATTTAGAAAATTTTAATTTTTAAAAAATCGATCGAATTGGGCCTAAACCGACCGATTTTCATTTTTGGGTTACTAAACCTGATCGGACCAGACCAGTTAACAATCCAGCTGGTCAACGGACCACTGCCAGGTTAACGCCCAATCAGCAAGCGTGACCAATCGGCATGCGACATGTGGCGAAGGGCGCCTAGTCAGTCGCTCAGTTATCACCTGGAAGAACTAGTCAATCAGAAGGCAACACGTGTCCATGGTCAATAGTCAGAGTAGGAAAATCCACGTTAGCAATGACCGACCAATAGAAGAGTGACATGTGTCCCCGATCAACGGTAATCGTTGAAAAAGCTCCATCAGAAAGGCTGACCAATGAAGAGTTGACATGTGGTAAGGATGCCACATCAACATCCGACAAGGATGTCGAAGAAATAACCGACCAATTAGAGGTTGACATGTGGCATGCCACATTGGATGGCTTTAGCCAATCAGAGGATGACACATGGCAGTGGCGTTGTGCGTCAGTTGGGAAACCTGACTTATTTAAATCAGCCAATTAGAGGACACCACATGTCATGGTCAATGGTCAATAGCCACGTGTGCATTAGCAGCCAATAGGAGGCTGCCACGTGTTTGGTCAATGAGTCAATGACTAACTAGGTTGCTGAGTAGGAAGCCACATCAGCTAAGCCAGCCAATCACAAAGCACCATGTGGAAAGTCCGCATGTGCAAAGCTCGCACATGTGGAACAGTGTCTTCTTCAACCTTTCATTTAAGAGAAAATGAAACCAACATGCTCGCTGCCAAAAATCAGGTGACCAATAAATTCCTCCGATCACAACCATAAATGAAGGGAATTTTGAACAAGTATTGATTAATGGATAGAACGGTTAATCTTCGAACTCTCTATATAAAGAGCTACTCTCCATTCATCCTCCTCATCCCTCAAATGCTCGAAAAAAGAAGAACTGCTTGATTTCCCGAAAAAGCTCGAACCAGAGCTCCGACTTGGGCATTTTCTTCCACCTCTGAAGTCAAATTTGGATTTATTAGAATCCTGAAGAAGTCAACTACACGACTATAGTCTCCGTTCAGCTCGAGAATCGCTGGAGAAGTGCTAGTGAGCTCACATAGTACCGTCGCTCCTCGACAATTTGTAACTCGAGCTGTTCGAGTTCAATTCGAGCCACCCATGACCCAATTACGGCTAAACCAATCTACCTAGACCACCCCTAGAAGCGTCTCGACCTTCCCTGAACTGAATTGGTAAGTCCCCTCTACTACCCTTCGCCGGAATTTACTGTTCACAATCGCTTTTACATGAAAAACTAAATTATGAAATTCACACTGCTCAAGATACCAATTGAAGCACAATTTGATCCAAGAAGGATCTCTAGGGAGAGAGCAATCCATTAAAAGCAAAAGCTTCGATTGCCGGATTCTCACCGGTAAGAAATTGAAGTTTTCTCTCGCTAGAACAATCTTCCGGTGAAACTTCATCCAAGCTCAATTTTGAGCCATTTTTAGCGTGCTAAAGCTTGAAATGGCAAGGGTCAATTGACATTTTTTTGGAAAGTGGGGAGGGACCAATTGGTAATTTTAGAAAAAATCAAGTGCATGGATGCAAACACTTGGAAATAAGAAATCTTTCATGCCAAGTTTTCCTTATGAGAATACTCGAATCTTGTAGGAACTGGTCATGCGAGTATTGGTGCAGAGCAGCACAATTTCGATTAAAATTTAGTTGGGACGAACGCGTCTTAGTACTCGGTGAGTGGGACTTTTAACATCATAGCCGCTAGAGATGATTAACACATTTTTAATTGAAAAACCACTACGATTGGAAATTTTTGACATCACATTCAGTTGGGGTGATGTGTACCCTTTTTGAAATTTAAAACAATTTTCTAGAAATGATCTCCCCTCATTATGTGAAACTGCTTAAACATTTTGGAAGACTTTTCTAATTAGAGCTGGTACACCTCCAATAGGTCGGAGGCCTCAGTTTTGAACTTATAGGGCCTAAGGCCCAGTTTTGAAAACTCATGAAGTGGGCACAGGCTGGAACCTGTAGACAAATAATATTAAGAGCCATGAAAATTTTAATAATCGGCTATTTGTGTGAACCACCACTATACCAAATCCGGACCAACAAATTTGATGGGCTAGTAGCTATTAAGCCAAAGCTAGGTCGACAAACCTGTTGGTCTAGCAGTTACGGAGCTAAAGCCGAGTGTCGGGGCTGTTGGGCCGGTAGCCCCATAGATAATGGAT
This sequence comes from Trapa incisa, assembly GCA_030064435.1. Classification (NCBI taxonomy): domain Eukaryota; kingdom Viridiplantae; phylum Streptophyta; class Magnoliopsida; order Myrtales; family Lythraceae; genus Trapa; species Trapa incisa. The sequence continues at coordinate 9,371,994 of CM057775.1, read as the reverse complement.
CAAAATCCTAAGACTTTTGTTTGTGCATGCACTGTGATATGGAACCATCGAGATGCCCAACTCGGATAGTGTTGGTTCTATGGGCTTCTGGACGACCATGATGCAGTAAGGGCAGTTTTGTCGTCCAGCGAGTCTTGAAGCTCGGAGTAGCTTCCTGCACATTGAGATCGAGGTAAGGTAAGAAGAGGTCTCATCCCACATAGTGGACACAATATTTTGGGTCTGAGGGTCGGACAGTTGATGTCCACTCAAACTCAAGGTAGAAGTCGTGAACTTCTATCAGGGTGGATGGTAAAGACACTTCGATCCACAATTGTCAAGCCCCGACCCGATTTGGTCAGATCCCCATGAGCAACCCGCCACACTCTTTGGTTTATGAAGGATTTCTCTTCCTTCTAAACCGCGAGTAGTCAGACGTCTTTTTTACCTGATTTTCCTAGAATAACATTATACAAAACTAAATATGTTAAATCTTACATATATGTCATTGTCTTATGGGATTGGCTTCGAGGTATTCCTTAGGGGTTTGCCTTCCTAAAAAGGGATTAAAGGGTGGGGGTGAGTTTCTACAACTCAGTGAGTGGGTGTTGGGAAATGAGTTTTTCAAAAATACTCTTTCTTCACTAAAATCTTGGGGTTTCTCTTTATCTTAAAAAAACAAATTATCCTTTTAAAATTTATTCACCATTATGTTTGTTTAACTCTTTTAACACTTCTCCTTGTTCGAGAAGTGTTTCACATAGTACAACCGTACATGTTTTTAAAACCTTTCACCACATCACTTATTAGGTGTATTTAGCTCTTTTAGCACATCCCCTTACCTCAGGAGGCATTTAGCAAACAAACACATGCACTTTATCATAAAGGATTCAAGCATTCATGAAATGCAATTACAACGACTGCACCTACTTGTGGATTGACGCATCTTTATCATCCACCATGATAGAAGTCCTTGACTTCTACCCAGAGTCTGATTGGATGTCCCAGATGTCTGACCCTCAGACTTGAAATTTACTTCGTGTCCATATGAGGATGAAGACCTCATCTTAACACCACCTCGGTCTCGTGCACAAGAAGCTCCCAAAGCCTTATGATTAACTAGCACGATGAACTACCCTTATCTCCACCATTTTGTCCAACAGCCATTAGAACCCATCACTACCCCCCTTGGGTGTCTTGATGGTCCCAAATCTACAAGTGCATGCACAAACAATAGTTTTCATAATTTAGCTTTTCTCTTTGGTGCCAATGGTCCAACAACCCCGACACTCAACCCAGCCTGCAGCTGTTTATCTGGCTGGTCTATCGACCTGGCCCTGATGCACTACCGTCAACCCATCGAGTATTATCGGTCCTAACTTGGTACTGTGGCGAATCACACAATTAATTTCCATTTTAATGAGATTTTTCACGTCTCTTCTTATTCATTTTTGTTTACGGGCTTCAACTCGTGCTCATTGGCATTGGGCCCACTGTATGTGTTTTTTAAAATTGGGCCTTAAGCCCCATGAATTTAAAATCGAGGCCCTTAGCCTATTAGAGCTGTTCTAGCTCTTGTCAAGAAGGTCTCCCAAATAGTTTAAGCAATGACACATAGTCAGGGGAGGACACTTCTAACAAAATCTACTTTTTAACTCATCACACCAACTAGGTGTGATGATAGGTCCGCTTACAACCAGTATGTGGGTTTTTCCTTTCAGTAAAGAAGCTCATCATACCAAACAATTTATTCATCCTACTTACAACTGGTAAATAGGTTTTTCTTTTCATAAAAGTGACCTCATCATCCCAACTGTATGATATCTAAAATTCCCACTCACCCAATCATTGTGATGTGTTCGTCCTTAGTCAGCCTTTCAAGTCTCGTTCGAACTCCTTTGCTTACATCCATATCCAAGTTTATTCCTACATGGTTTGAATATCCTTAGAAGGAACAACTTGGCATGAATGACCCTTCTATTTCCATATATTTCCATTTATGCCCTTATTTTTGCCTTATTGCAATTAGGTCCCTAAAGTCCATAACCTTTTACTTTTGGTCCCAAATGTTCAATTATTTTTAATTAAGTCCCTGGGCTTCCAATATCCCTCTTGTGTGCTTAATTTTCTCAAAATGGTATATGAGGCTCAAATTTCCCAAATTTCCAATTTAGTCCCCAAACTTTTACAAAATTACAATTTTCCCCTAAGTTCCAAAAATGGCCAATTGACCCCAATTCTTTCAAAAACTAACCAATTGGTCCTCCAACATCTTTATTATTGCCAATTGACCTTCAATTTTGAGAAATTACATGAAAGTCCCTCAATTTTTCGAAATCCCTAAAATTTCCCCCAATTTCTACCCCTCTCCACTAACCGAATTTGATTTCTTCAAAGTGGTTGTTTAAATGGAGCTACTTGCTCCAATTGATGATACATATCGATTCCAACACCTCATATGATTCAATTGAGTTTTGAATTGTAACATTTGGGTCTGAAACAAGCTCAAACGGAGCTTCACCGGAAAATTGTATGTAGAGAGAGAATGCTTCGAAAGTTTTATGTCGGAGGTGCGGAGGTCTGAGCTCTCATTCTGGGAATGTAGCTCTTTTCCTTAAGGTCCTTCTAGGATTAAGAGTTTCTATAATTGATATCAGGATCAAGGTGAATTTGGTTAACAAATTTCAACACTTTCTCTCTCTAGAACTGATCTACAGTGATGGAGGAGGGCCAAATTGGCTTACCTTTTAGCTTTGTGGAGGTCATGTGATGGTCGTGGAGACTTTGAGAAGGCTTGGTTTGGCCGTAGGAGGTATGAATTGCTCAAATTCTGATCGGCCAAAACAAGGCAGCTTTGAACCGAAGGAGCTGCTTTACTATTCGATCCCATTGGCACTTCTCTGGCGATTCTTGGGTCGAAGGGAGGTTGCTGTCAGGTAGCTGACTTTCCCCAGAGTTTGTAGGACTCGACTTTACCTTATGAGGCTAAGAAAAGTGCCCAAGTCGAAGCTCTGGTTTGAGCTAAACTGAAAAATGGAGCACTTTAGAGGAGGAGAGGATTTGAGGTGTGTGGAGGATGAATGGAGGGAAGCTCTTTATATAGGGAGCTCAGGGAACCTCTACCCTACTAGTTTCCATATTGGTCGAGCTTATCCTTTTAAAAAAAAATGCCCAAATTAGAGGGAATATTCCCTCACTAGAAAGGAAGGTTTTTCTACCATATGAATAGTGTTGTCATCCCAAGGAAGAAGACGATACTATTCTGGACCGGACTGATCCAACTAGGTTTGGCAAGGAAAATGGGTAGGTTCAGGCTCAATTTGCTCGATTTTCTAATAATTAAAATTTTCTAAATTAATCTAAATTAATTTTTTATCTAATAGTGGCCTCAATTTTCCAATTTGAGGTTTCCAAGCCACCTAGAAAAATGAATTATCTAATCCGGTTCATTATGGTTCAACCTGGTTCAATCAAGTTCAGGTTCGGTTCACTCTGAACCGGTCCAGTTTTTCCATCCAATTTAGTTTATAGTTCTTCCCCATGATTTTTATGAGTTTTTGGTCACTTGGAAATTTTCCAATTTCTTATTTTAACCCCTCTTTATCATTATAGATTCCTTAAGTGGTTCGGTTTTCTCATTAAATCAATTGGTTCTTTCTTGATTTTCCTTGATCTGAGGTGACAAGTTTCACAACTCTCCCCTCCTTTTAGGAGTTTTGTCCCTAAAACTTGATTATGTATCCTTTACATTGAGAATAATTTCCCTTGATGTCAACTTTGGATTTGCTTGATATGCTACCACTTTGGTTGTTTCTTCACTTAGCCCTTTTAAACCACGTGCTTAAGGAATTTCTTTTCCTTTCCATTATCCACTCACTCTATGGAGTTTATTATGATTAGGCATGTCTTACCCACTTGTCCAAAGGTACATCCTTAGGTCCACTTCTTACTTTGCTTAGGGTAAGACTCTTTTTCTTGAGGATTCTTATCCAAGTCACTGGATTGGGTGTTCCAAAATATCTGACCGTCCCCATGTCTATTTACTCCCCTGGTCATTGCAATTCTTTAGCTCGACATCCTTTCAGATTTTTCGTACTTGTTTTCACAGGTTTCAATATTATCACCTTTTTGTCCTATATTGTTCCTTCCTCCATCCTTTGTTTATTACAACTATGGTCCAATTTTTATGTTTGACCTTGTCATGCTTAACTAACCGACTCTTTCTTACTTGAGTCACCTTGTCTTGGGACTATTGGACCTATATGTCCCTTACAGCATGATAGGTTATAGAATTTTCCTTGTCCATTATAGTTCTATAATATTTTCTTGATGGTTATTCTTGACCTTCCTTGTCCATTATAGTTATAGAATATTTCGTCCATTGTTGTCATTTGGTAGTATGCCTCAACTACCTTCATCGTTATCCTTTCAAGCCTTTACTTTTGATGCCATGTCTTTCATGATCATGTCAGTTTTCCTTATCTACTCATCCCTTACCATCTTCCTCATTGGGTTTTCCCCGGTTCCAACCATCGGGTTTCCCGATTTCTTCTTGACTTACCGACATGCTTGGGATTTTTCCTTCCTTATGTCCTACCACATTTCCAATGGCGTCGTTTACTCCAAGATCCCTTTCTTCATTCCTTACTCACTCGTGACCATTTCACGGTTCTTATTTCGAGTTAATCCCTTCTGGTCTATGTGTCGATTCTTTTGTATGGGGAGTTCCCTTTTGATGGTTCCATTCTCTACTATGTCATTCAAGGTAGAGACTTCCTCCGTAGGAGTCACACGTTCAGCCTTCTTACCATTCCTCGAAGTTTTCCTTTCTTCATCTCCTTACACCCTTTTTATATTGGGACATTTGCCCACTTTTAATCCTTTATTGTTTTAAAATTCCCATTTCATCCCTTATTCCCTATCCAAATAATTTTCGACTATTAGGTCTTATTTCGTGTACTCCACCATTTGCCCTATCGTCTAATCTTTAGCCTCCATTAAGCGAGCGTGGGCCACAATTAGTCTTGATGCCTGTGGTTGTTTCTCTTACTCCTCTTGATTAAAGAGTGTACTCTTCCAGGGTTTTTCGAATATATTTCCCTTTATTTTCTTATTATGGTTACTCCTCCCATTCCCACTTGTTACTACATCATTTGATGCTATCTTAATACTTACTGTTCCTTGGGTTTAACTTACTCCTTGGGTCCTCCTAGTATGCTTCCCTTAGTTCTCAACATATACTTCATTAGCAAGCTTATCTTCTTATCCCAATTCCATTGGGTCCACCGCCTCTTCATTGAGACATATACTTCCCTGTGACTTCATTCCTTGATAGGCTTCTTCCATTATTTTCCCTTACATGTATCAGACCTTAGAGCATCCTTTGTTGTCACCCTTCCTGTGTACCAATCCTTGGAAATCTTGCGGTACATCCTTGTACCCTTTCCTTAATCCTATTTGTGTCACATACAAGTTTTCTTCCTTGGGAAGGGTTTAGATACAGTTTGTTCCAAGATTTCTTAAGCTCTTTGTGCAAGGCTTGCTTAATCCTTCTCATGGCTTGAGTGTGGTCACCAATCCATTTTCGACCATTGATTTCTTTAAGAATTTCCTTCATCCTTCTTTTCCAACAATTTTCCTTTCCACTTCTCCCTTCTTCACTAGGGTTTGAGTCCATTAAATGCCTCATCCCCACTACTCTCCTTCTTAATTGTCTTGAGACAGTTGTCTCTCAAGTCTACTTTTCCTTAATGCTCATCCTATCGTCCTTTGTATGGTGTAGTCGTTACTACTTCTTGGTCCTTCTCTAGGCATAATTTATTCTCCTTGATCATTTCGTTGTTACTAGTCGCTTTCTACTTGGCTCCTCCACTTTTCCAAAGAAGATCACACTTGCCATCCCGAGACATCCTATTTGTCGTCCATTGTTCAGGCTTGTCTTCTTTTGTGGAGGCATTTCCTTCTTTACTCCTAGATGGCTTGTAACTATGCTCTGCTTCATTTGCGTTTTCTTCCTTCAGTGATTCTTGTCTTTTGTGACCCCTCCTCATATAGTTGAGGTATGAGAACGTGTCTTTATTTGAGAGACGGAGTTTCTAGGAAAAATTGAAATTTTTATTAATAATGGGTACAATACGTTTTGGGCATTATCCCTATTACAAGATGTAGTTTAGCTTCGGGGGATACTATACTAGGTTCTTGGTAAGCATCCTTTTTGGTTATAAGTCCCTTGTGGTGTCCTTGGCATTAGGTTGGCTCTCCTCATACTCGTGGATGTGATTTCAACAGGTCCTGGCACCATACTTGTCATGCCCTTACCCGGTTTGGTCAGATCCCCGTGATCAACCCGCCACTCTCCCGATTTATTAAGGGTTTCCCTTCTTTAAACCGTGAGGAGTTAGATATCCTTTAAACCTGTGCCTTTCCTGGAATAACATTAATCAAAACTGCATGAAATTTAAACTTTCCATACCTGTCTTGTAGGTGAAGTTAACTGGAAGTCCTTGTGTAGGTTTTCCCTTAGTTACCTGAAAGGGGTATCAAGGAGGGGGTGAGTTTGACAACTCAGAGAATGGGGATTTAAGACTTGATCTTCAAAAGGAATATTTTGAATTGGAGTGTGCCAGACCCCTTATTTTCCCTTAAAACATTTCATTCTCAAATCTTAGTTTTCTTAGCCATTTCTCATTACCACAATGTGTTTTATCAACCAACACATGCCCTTCATCATGAAGGAAACACACATTCGTAGGGCAACATGTCCATAGAACCCACTTGTGGCATTGGAGCGACTTGATCGACCACCTAGATAGAAGCACGTCTACTTCTACCATGAGAATGAGTGGATGTACGTGACATCTGACCCCCAAACTTGAAAAACAACTCTGTGTCCATATGAGGACAGAGACCATATCTCGGTCACGTGTGCATGAAACTCAAATGCAGTAGCTTCAGGAAGCCCTAAACACAGTAACTCCGTGGAGTCTGAACATAGTAACTCCGTGGAGTCTGAACATAGTAACTCCGTGGAGTTCAAATACAGTAGCTTCTCTTTCCCTTATTGCCAGCATGTCGTCCAACAGTCCTTAGGATGCATCACTACCTTTCTTGGGCATCTTAACGGTCCCAAACCTCATGTGCATGCACAAACAAAGTTTTTCCTTAAAAGACATTTAATCTTTGGTGCCACTAGTTCAACGGCCTTGACCCTCAACTCGACCTGTAGCTGTTTGTCTTGACCGGTCCATCGACTTGTCATGTCTCACTACTGCCAGTTCATTGAGTATGTCAGTTTTGTCTTAGTTCCATGGCCAAAGATATCATTTATTTAATGTTTTCATGGCTTAAACTCATGTTTGTTTACAAGCTCCTGCTCGTGCCAACTGGCCTTGGCCCCATTGTATGATATTTTCAAAATCGGGCATATTAATCCCCAAGTTTCAAAATCGAGCCCTCCGACCTATCTGAGCTATTCGAGCTCTCGTCAATAAGGTCTACCAAAAAGTTTAAGCAGTGACACACAGTCAGAAAAGAGCACTTCCGATAAAAATAACCTTTCAGCTGTCCATCATACCAACCGGGTGTGAGGACATTTCCACTTATAACCGATAAGCGGGTTTTCTACTTCCTTACAGAAAGTTCATCATACCAACCGGATATGATCTACTTACAACTGGTAAATAGTTTTTTTCTGTGTAATTTCCAAATCATTACAATCGAGCGCAATGTGTAAAATTTCACTCAGTAGTGGGTTTACATTTCCGAGGTGCTTATCATCTCAACTAGGTATGATATAAAAATCCCACTCACCCGTGAATGCCGTAAATTCCTATCGGCCAGCTTTTTGCCTCTACGCAAGCTTGTTTTGGCTAGCGTTCCCGGTACTTCGTGTTCCTACACGAAATGAACATCATTATTCATTAACTTTTGGCCTAATAGCCTTCATTCATTACGAATGAATAACATACCCAAACTTTTCAATTATTTACAATTAGATCCCTAAAGTTTTTTTTCTTTAACTTTAGGTTCCTAATGTCGATTTCCCCCAAATTGAGTCCCAAAACTTCTAAAATTTACCTTGACACCTCAATTTATTTCAAATCACAAAAAAGGGTTCAAGTTTCCCAAATTTCCAATTTGGTCCCCAACCTTTCCAAAAGTACCATTTTGCCCCTTCTTTACAAAAATGGTAAATTTTACCCCCAAAATTCTAAAAATTTACCAATTGGTCTTCTAACATCTTTTCCATGCCCAATTGACCCTCAATTTTGTGAAATTGCACTTTAGTTCTTCAAATTTTCAAAATCCCTAAAATTTCCCCAATTCCACCCCCCCAAATTTCAACCTTCTAACTTGGTAGAATTTAATTTCATCAAATTGACTTATTAAATGAGTTTAATTATTGAAATTGAAGCTAGATTTAAGTTTCTACACCTTTATATGATTCAATTTCACTTTGAATCGCATGATTTAACGTTGGAATGAGCTCAAATGGAGCTTCATTGAAAAATTGGACTTAGAGAGAGAAAGCTTCGAAAGCTTATCGTCAGTGGTGCAGCGGTCTGAGCTTTCGATTTGGACAAATAGCTCTTGTCCTGAGGTTTCTCCTATGATCAAGAATCGCATCAATTGATGCTGAATTTGGGAGAATTTGGTCAGTGAAATTTCACCGTTTCTCTCTCTAGCACTGATCAGAAATTACAGAGGAGAGCCAAATTGACTTACCTTTTAGCTCTAATTCAGCTGTATTAGGGCTGTGAAAGTGTTGTGAGGGCTCGAATTAGCCATTTTTAGCTCGGCCAATATACGACAATTTTGGTCAGTTGGAGCTGCTTCACTGTTCTATCACACCGACATTTCTCCGGTGACCCTTTGAGCGAATGGAGACTACCATCTAAAGAACTTGACCTCACCTTATTTGGCTTGGAAAAGTGCCCAAGTCGGAGCTTTGGTTCGAGCTTCATTGAAAAATGGAGTAGTTGAGTGAGAGTGGAGTTTTTAGGTGTGAGGAGGATGAATGAGGAAGGGATCTTTATATAGGAAGCTCGAGGATTTCTTGGCCATCCGATTGGCGCCTTAATGATGGTCATTCATTGCTTGAAACTCCATGGCCGGAGACTTTTCATCTTCATTGGCGCTGCTCAATTTTTTGATGAGTGAACAATGCTGTCATCTGAAGGAAGAAGACGACATTGTTCCGAACCAGACCAGACCGATCCGAACTGGGTTCAATGCTTAAACCATCTGATTCAAGCCCAATTTGATCGAGTTTTTTGAAATTAAAAATTTTTAAATTCATCTAAATTCATTCTCTATCTAATGGTAGCCTTAATTCTCCAATTTGAATTTTCTAAGCTAACTAGAAAAATGAATTTAGCATCCAGTTTAATGGTGGTACAAACTGGTTTAATCTGGTTCGAATTTGGTTCATTTGAACTAGTATAGTTTTCTTTCCAAAATTGTCCTAAAGTCCCTTTCTAAGGTTTTTATGACTCTTTGGGTCACTTGGGAGTTGTAAATTTCTCAATTTGCCCATTCTCTCTTGGTCGGGATTCATGATCTAGTTTGATTTTCTCACTCGGTTTAACCGGTTCTTTTCCCAGTTTTTCCTTAACTCCAAAGGGCAGAGTTTACAACTCTCCCCTTCTTTTAGAAGTTTTGTCCCCAAAACTTATCCAACATCCTTCATAGTGGAAAGGACTTCCCTTTATATCAACTTCCTTTTTATTGATATACAACCTTCTCGGTAATTTTCCTTTAGTCTCGGTATAACACACCTTTATAAATTTCTCTTCCTTCTCATTATCTATTCCATGGAGCTCACTTAAGCTAGTCATACTTTACTTGAGGGTTTAAGGCTATATCCTTAAATTAGCATCCCTCTTTTCTTAAAGCATAATCCTTTCTCTTTAGGTTATTTAATTAGATTTTTAGGATTGGGAGTTCCAAGATACCCAATCATTCCTGTGTCTAATTATTTTCTTCATTGTTGAAACCCTTAGCTCGGTGTCCCCTCAAACGCTACGTGCTCATTTTCATAGATTTTAATGTTAGTTCCTTTTCGTCCAGTTTTAATCCTTCTCATATCCTTCCTCATTCCCAGTGGCATCTTTTACCGCATGACTTCCCTTTTTTTTCCTTCATCCACTCTTGCTTGCTCGCGACCATTTCATGATTATTTTTGCTGAATCCCTTTCAGTCTACATCCTGATGGCTTTGTTTGGGGTGTCCCCCTTTTTATGGTTTCATTCTCTACTATGTCCTTCAAAGTAGAGACTTTCAACTTAGGAGCTATATGATCAACCATTTTTCCATTCCTTCCTTTCTTCATACCCATTATCCTTTACTTGAGGCATTTGGTGAGTACATCCTATTTATTTTCTCCTACTTGTATCACAATTTTATTTTTGCAGGAATATAACTTTCATTTATTATGATGATAACGAATTACAATCTTTAGCTATATTTATTCAAGGGAACTTTGGTAAGTACTATCTACGATACTAGGATCCTTTCGTGTTTCCTCTTGGGTGAGGTTGTATACCCTGGTTGGGACTCTCGATGTAGTGGCGATGTATTGCCCTCTGTCTAATGTCCTTGTGTTTCCTTGAAGTGGTAGGTAGGTACTTTGTTGTGTATTGCCCTAAAGGGCTGGGTAGTTTTTTGTCAAGTGGCCAGGATGTCTACATTCGTAGCATATTCGACATGGTCCTTTGTGGTTTTTTTGGTGCTTGGAACAATAGGGGCTTCACCTTGGCAGGGCTTTATTTATCTCCCTTTGGGTATGATAACCTTCCGTTGTCTTGGGGAACCCTATTCTTGTTCCCCATTTCTATCCACTTGGCTCCTTTTGTGTTCCTCAGCTGTCCTAGCCTCCTTCCTCTTTCCTACCAATCTGTTCTACTTGGCAGCGTCTCATCTGTATCAGACGCTCACATTCATGGGCCATGCTGATGATAGCAGCCACATCCGTGAGGCATCCTAGTACTCTCATTTGGTACTGTATGTCCATATTAAGACCGTGCACAAATCATTGGCAAACATCCGCAGGTCCGGCTAGGTCGGGGTCAGAGGATCTTAACTTGTTAAACTTGGTTTTGTACTCTGAGATAGAGTTAAGCCCTTGTTAGAGTTAGAGTGTCATGCCTCGACCTGATTTGTTTGGATCCTCATGAGCAACTCACCACTCTCTCGGTTTACTAAGTGTTTTCCCCTTCTTTAACTTAGAAAGAGTAGGGCATCCTTTAAACCTGTACCTTTACTAAGATAACATAAATCAAAATTGCATAAAAATTTTAACTTACATTCTTGTCTTGCAGGTGTGACTAATAGGAAGTCTTTGGGTAGGTTTCCCTTGGTTACCTGAAAAAGGATGTAAGGGAGGGGGTGAGTTCAAGACTCGGTGAATGGGTTTTTAAAGTTGGAATTTTAGGAAAAGTGATTGAATCAGAGTGTGCCAAACTCCTCTTTTCTTTTAAAACAATTCATCCTTAAAATCTCATTTTCATAGCCATTATTCACTCTTCAACCATAACCGGTGTGCTTATCAACCAACACACGCCCTTCATTATGAATGGAACACACATTCAGAGGCCATCCCATCCACTGTACCCACTTGTGGCGTCAAAGCGACTTTACCGGTCACCTAGATAGAAGCACGTCCACTTCTACCCTAAGAATGAGTGGATGTACGCAACATATGACCCTCAATCCCGTGAATAAAACTCCGTGTCCGTATGAGGACAGAGACCATATCTTGGTTTCGTGCGCATGAAACTCAAACACAGAAGTTTCAGGAAGCCCCAAACATAGTAGTTTTGTAGAGTCCAAACATAGAAACTCCATGGAGTGCAAACACAAAAACTCCGTGGAGTACAAACACATAACTCCATGACTAACTGGTATGATGAGAAACACAAACCCAGTAGCTTTTCTTTTCCCTTATCGCCACCATGTCATCCAGCAACCCTTAGGACGCAACACTACCCCTCTTGGACGTCTTAATGGTCCCAAACCTCAAGTGCATGCTCAAACAAAGTTTTCCTCAAAAGCCATATAATCTTTAGTGTCACTGGTCTAATGTTCCCGACCCTCAACTCGACCTACAACTGTTTGTCTTGATTGGTCTGTCGAACTATCATGTCGCACTGCCGCCAATCCATCGAGTATGTTGGTCCTGTCTTGGTACCATGGCCAATCAATTCTTTCATTTAAGTTTTATGGCTTAAAAATCATGTTTGTTTACGAGATCTTGCTCGTGTCAACTGTCCTAGGGCCCACTATTCGAGATTTTCAAAATCGGGCATATTAGCCCCTAAGTTCCAAAATCGAGGCCTCCGGCCTAACTGAGCTATTCGAGCTCCCATCAAGAAGGTCTTCCAAAATGTTTAAGCAGTGGCATACTATCATGGGAGAGCACTTATGACAAAATAAACTTTTTAGTCATCCATCATACCAATCGGGTGTGAGGACATCTCCACTTATAAATGATAAGTGAGTTTTCTACTTGCTTACATGAAGTTCATCATGCCAACCGAGTATGATCTACTTAAAACTGGTAATTAGTTTTTTTTCATGTAATTTCCACATCACTCCATTCGGGCGGGATGTTCAAAATTCCAGTTAGTAGTGGGTTTTCATTTCTGAGGTACTTATCATCCCAACTAGGTATGATATAAAAATCCCACTCGCCCGTGAATGCCGTGAATTCCTCTCAGCCGACTTTTTGCCTCTACGCGAACTTGTCTTGGCTAGGGTTCCCAGTAGTTCATGTTCCTACATGATATGAACATTCTTGTTCATTAACTTTTGGCCTGATAGCCTTCATTCATTATGTATGAATTACATACCCAAACTTTTCAATTAATTGCAATTAGGTCCTTAAAGTTCTTTTTCTTTAACTTTAGGTCATAATGTCGATTTTTCCCTAAATTGAGTCCTTAAATTTCTAAAATTCACCTTGGTATCTCAATTTATTTCAAATCACAAAAAGGGGTTCAAGTTTCCCAAATTTCCAATTTGGTCCTCAACTTTTCCAAAATTACCATTTTCCCCTACTTTACAAAAATGGTAAATTTCACTCCAAAAATTCTAAAAATTGACCAATTGGGCTTCCAACATCATTTCCATGCCCAATTGGCCCTCAATTTTGGGAAATTTCACTTTAGACCCTTGAATTTTTTAAATACCCAAAATTTCCCCAATTTTCCCCTAATTTCAACCTTTAACTCAGCCGAATTTGATTTCATCAAATTGACTGATCAAATGAGTTTAATTGTTGAAATTAAAGTTAGATTTAAGTTCCTACACCTCCATATGATTCAATTGCATGATTTGACGCCGGAATGAGCTTAAACGGAGCTTCGTCGAAAAATTGGACTTAAAGAGAGAAAACTTCAAAAGCTTACCGTCGGGGGCGTGACGGTCCAAGCTTTCGATCTGAACAGATAGCTCTTGTCCTGAGGTTTCTCCTAGGATCAAGAATCGTATCAATTGATGCTGAATTGAGGGAGAATTTGGTTAGTGAAGTTTCACCGGTTCTCTTTCTAGCATTGATCAGAAATTACAAAGGGAAGCCAAATTGGCTTACCTTTAAGCTCTAATTCAACTATACGAGGGTTGTGGAAGTGTTGAGAGGTCTTGGTTAGGCTTGAGAAGGGCTCGAATTGGCCATTTTCAGCTCAGTCGAAAGAGGGCAACTTCTATCCATTAGAGTTGCTTCACTCTTCTATCATGCCGGTATTTCTACGATGACCCTTCGAGCAAATGGAGGCTACCATCGTGTAGCTGACTTCTCCCCAAATCCAAAGAACTTGACCTTGCCTTATTTGGTTCAGAAAATTGCCCAAGTTGGAGATTTGGTTCGAGCTTCACCGGAAAATGGAGTAGTTGAGAGAGAGTGGAGTTTTTAGGTGTAAGGAGGATGAATGACGAGGGGCTCTTTATATAGAAAGCTTGAGGACTTCTTGGCCATCCGATTGACGCCTTAATGGCGGTCATTCATTGCTTGAAACTCCTTGGCTGAAGATGTTTCTTCTTCACTGGTGCTGCTCGATTTTTCGGCGAGTGAACAGTGTTGTTATCTGATGGAAGAAGATGACACTGTTATGAACTGGACCAGACTGGTCCGAACCGGGTTCAACGCTTAAACCGCCCGATTCAAGCCCGATTTGACCGAGTTTTTCAAAATTAAAAATTTGTAAAATCATCTAAATTCATTCCCTATCCAATGATGACCTCAATTATCCAGTTTGAATTTTCTATGCTACATAGAAAAATGAATTTAGCATCCGGTTTAATTGTAGTTTAAATCGGTCCAAAACGGTTTAATCCGTTGGGATTTGGTTCACCTGAACCGGTCTGGTTTTCTTTCCCAAATTGTCCTAAAGTACCTTTCAAACATTTTTATACTCATTGGGTCACTCGAGAGTTATAAATTTCCCATTTTGCCGTTCTCTATTTGTCGAGATTCGTGTACCGATTTGGTTTTCTCACTCGATTTGACTGATTCTTTTCCTAATTCTTCCTTAACTCCAAAGAGTGGGGTTTACAACTCTCCCCTTCTTTTAGGAGTTTTGTCCCCAAAACGTATCCAACATCCTTCGTATTGGAAAGGACATCCCTTGATATCAACTTGTTGTTTATTGATATACAACCTTCTTGGTTATTTCTCTTTAATCTCGATATAACACACCCTTATAAATTTCTCTTCTTTCTCATTATCCATTCCATGGCGCTCACTTAAGCTAGGCATACTTTACTCGAGGGTTTAAGGCAATATCCTTAAATTTGCGTTCCTCTTTCTTTAAAGCATAATCCTTTCTGTTGAGGTTTTTTACTCAGAATTTAGGATTGGGAGTTCCAAGATACCCAATCTGTAAACCCCGCCCTTTTTAAATTAAGGAAAAATCGGGAAAAGAACCAGTCAAATTGATGAGAAATACTGAATTGGTTCATATACTCGATCATAGGGGAACGGGCAAATTGAGGAATTTACAACTCTCGAGTGACCCAAAAAGAGTTCATAAACCTTGGAAAAGAACCTTTGGACAAATTGGGAGAGAAAAACCAAACTAGTTCGGGTGAACCTAATCCGAACCGTATTGAACCGGTTTTTGAATTGGAACCCAAAGAGAGAGGGAAAATCAGGAAATTTATGGATCCAGAGTGACCTAAGGTATCACAAAAGTCATGAAAAAGGACTTTAGGGTGAATTGGAGATGAAAACTAAACCAGTTCAAGTGAACCAGTTCCGAACCGGATTGAACCACTATTGAACCAGATACTAAATTCATTTTTCTAGGTGGCTTAAAAAATTCAAATTTGAGATTAGAGGCCACAATTGGATAAAAAATGAATTTTGAAATTGTTAGATTTGAAAAATTCGGTCGAATTGGGGGTGAACCGATTGGTTTAAGCTTTGAACCCGGTTCAGACCAGTCCAATTCGGTTAGGAACAATGTGGTCTTCTTCCTTTAGATGACAACATTGTTCACTCGCTGAAAAATCGCACAGTGCCGGCGAAGCTGAAAAGTCTCCGACCAGAGAATTTTTGGCAATGAATGACCGCCATTAAGGCACCAATCGGATGTCCAAGAAGTCCTCTACCATCCTCTATAAAGAGCCCTTCCTCATTTATCCTCTCCACACTTAAAAACTCCATTCTCTCTTAGCTACTTAGTTTTTCGATGAAGCTCAAACTAGAGCTTCGATATAGGGTCATTTCTGAGCCAAAGAAGGTTAGGTTGGGTTCTTTGGAAATGGGGAGAAGTAAGCTACACACCTGTAGTCTCCATTTGCTCCTAGAGTCACCCAAGAAACGTCACTATGATCGAACAGTGAAGCAGCTCCGACGGACCGAAGTTGCCTTGTTTCGGCCAAGCTAAAATTGACCAATTCGAGCCCTTCTCAGGCCAAACCAAGCTCTCCCAACACCTTCTTAGCCCTCCTACGACCGAATTGGGGTTGAAAGGTAAGCTAATTTGGCTCCCTTCTGCAATTTCTGACCGGTGCTAGAGAGAGAACCAACATAATTTCGATGAAGGAATTCTAATCCAATTTGGCATCAATTGATGCAATTCTTGATCCTAGGAGGAACCTCATGACACAAGCTATTTGCCCAGATTGAAAGCTCGGACTGCCGCGCCCCCGACGGTGAGCAATTGAAGCTTTCTCTCTATAGGTTTTATTTTATGGAGAAGCTCTATTTAAGCTTGTTCTGATTTCAAAATTTATGATTCAAAATGCTATTGACTCGTATGAAGATGTAGAAACTCAATTTGAACTTCAATTTCAACTATTAGAAGTGTTCGACAGGTCAATTTGATGAAATCAAATTCGACTGTGTTAGCAAGTTCAAATTAGGAAAAATTAGGGATTTTCAAAAATTTGAGGGATCAAAATTCAATTTTGTAAAATTGAAGATCAATTGGGCATGATAAGAGTGTTAGAGGATCATTTGAGCAAATTTTAGAATTTTTGGGGTAAAACTTACCATTTTTGTAAAAGGAAGGGCAAAATAGTAATGTTGGAAAATTTGAGGGCCAAATTGGGAATTTGGGAAACTTGAACCCCTTTTTATGAAATTGAGAAAATTGAAGCCCCAAAAGGAATTTTAAAAGTTTCGGGACTCAATTTGGGGAAAAACCAGCAATTGGGGCCTAAAGTAAAAGGAAAAATAACTTTAGAGGCTAATTTACAAATATTGGAAAAGTTGTGAATTAAGTCATTCATACTGAATGAGGTGACCAAGTCAGATGATAATAAACAACGATGTTCATTTCGTGTAGGAACACGAGACATCGGGAGCGCTAGCTAAGGTTAAGTTCGCAAGGGACGAAAATCTACTTAGTGGAATTTCACTACACGATCGAGTGAGTGGGATTTTTATATCATACCCGGTTGGGATGATAAGTAACTCGGAAATGAAAACCCACAACTTAGTGGTATTTTAAACATCACAACTTAGAGGTGTGGTTTGAAAATGACACGGAAAAACTACCTAATGGTTGTAAGTAGATCATATCCGGTTGGTGTGATGAAACTTACTCAGAGAAAGTGGAAAATCTGTTCATCAGTTATGAGTGGAGGTATCCTCATACTCGGTTGGTTTGATGGATAGTTGAAAATATAGGAAGTGCTCTCTCCTGACTATGTACCACTGCATAAACGATTTGTGAGACTTTTTGAACGGGAGCTCAAATAGCTCTGTTAGGTCGGAGGCCTCGGTTTTGGAACTTGGGTGCTATTAGGCCCAATTTTAAAAATCTTGAATAGTAGGCCATAGGCCAGTTGACACGAGTAGAAGCTCGTAAACAAACATGAATTATTTGCCATGAAAACTTGAATAATTGAATTGTTTGGCCATGGTAAAAAGACAGGACCGACATACTCAGTCAACTAGTGGTAGTGCAACATGACACGTCTCCAGACTAGTTAAGACAAACAGTTGCAAGTTGAGTTGAGGGTGGGGGCCGTTGGACCAGCGGTGCCATAGATTATATGGCATGATGTGAAAATACTGATTGTGCATGCACTGTGATTACAGGACCTTCAAGACTCCTAAGAGGGGTAGTGATACGTCTTAAGGCCATGGACGACCTAGTGGATACAAGGGCAATTAGTCGTACCAGGTGACCTTGCAAAGCTCGATGCATCTTCAAGCGCATGAGATTGGGGTGGGGACAGGATGAGGTCTTTGTCCTCATACATTCCATGGAGCTCACTTAAGCTATGCATACTTTACTCGATGGTTTAAGGTTATATCCTTAAATTTGCGTCCCTCTTTCCTTAAAGCATAAACATTTCTCTTGAGGTTCTTTACAGAGAATTTTAGGATTGAGAGTTTCAAGATACCCAATCATTCCTGTGTCTAATCATTTTCTTCATTGTTGAAACCCTTAGCATGGTGTCCCCACGAACACTATGTACTCCTTTTCATAGATTTTGATGTTAGTTCCTTTTTGTCCAGTTTTGATCCTTCTCATATCCTTCCTCATTCCTAGTGGCATCTTTTACCCCAGAACTTTCATTTTTTTCCCTTCATCCACTCTTACTTGCTCGGGACCATTTCACGATTATTTCTGCCGAGTTGATTCCTTTCAGTCTATGTCCTGATGGCTGTCTTTGGGGTGTACCCCTTTTACGATTTCATTCTCTACTATGTCCTTTAAAGTAGAGACTTTCACCTTAGGAGCTATATGCTCAACCCTTTTTCCATTTCTTCCTTTCTTCATACCCAATATCCTTTACTTAAGGCACTTTTGATTCTTGGTCTTATTCCTTATACGCCACACAAAGCCTAGTGATCCTCTCTTTAGGCTCCATCAATTGAGCGTGGACTACAACTAACCTTGTTGATAGTGGGTGTTCCATTTAACTACTTCTTATTTGGAGGGCTTAATTCTCTAGGGTTTCTTGGATGTTCCTCCTTTATTTCCTTATTATGGTTAGTCTATCTATTCTTACTTGTCACAACATCTTTTGATGCTATCTTCTGACTTACTTGTTCCTTGGGTTTATCTTACTTCCTTGGGTCATCCTAGTATACCTCCCTCGATTCTCCCAACTCAGCATGTACTTCCTTTGCAAGCTCACCTCCTTATCCCTCATCACTTAATTGGGACATGTATGCCTCTCCTTCCTTGGGTGTATTCTCCCTCCTTTTCCCGAAATTCTATGCGTCTTTAAGGGCATCTAACCATAAATCCACTTCATGACATCCTTAGATGCCATTCTTTCCCATTTAAAATTTGGTGAGTATGTCCTTTGTATTTTCTCCTACTTGTATCACAAGTTTATCTTTGTAGGAATATAAGTTTCATTTATAATGATGATAACGAATTATAGTCTTTAGCTATATTTATTCTAAGGAACTTTGGTAAGTACTAACTACGGTACTAGGGTCCTTCTATGTTTCCTCTTGGGTGAGGTTGTATTCTCTAGTTGGGACCCTCAATGTAGTGGCGATGTTTTGCCCTCTGTCTAATGCCCTTGGGTTTCCTTGAAGTGGTAGGTGAGTACTTCGTTGTGTATTGCCCTGAAGGGATGGGCAGTTCTTTGCAAAGTGGCCAGGTTGTCTACATTCGAAGCATATTTGACATGGTCCTTCATGGTTTTTCTAGCACTTGGAACAATAGGGGCTTCTACTTGGCGGGGTTGTATTTGTCTCCCTTTGGGTATAATAACCTTCCATTGTTCTAGGGAACCCCATTCTTGTTCCCCATATCTGTCCACCTTGTTCCTTTTGTCTTCCTCGACTGTCCTAACCTCCTTCCTCTTTCCTACTGGTCTATTCTACTTAGCGACATCTCGTTTGTACCAGATGCTCACATTCGTGGGCCATGATGATGATAGCAGTCAAATCCGTGGGTCGTAGACCTTCCACAAATCGTTGGCAAATATCCGCAGGTTCGGCTAGGTCGGGGGCAAAGGGTCTTAACTCGTTAAACTTGGTTTCATACTTTAAGATAGAGTTAAGCCCTTGTCAAAGTCGGACGAAGTCTTGTTTCTTCTCTTTGATTAGATGTGGAGCTAGGTGTTCCTCTATATATCTTTCCTCGAATTGTTCCCATGTGGGGTTGGTGGCATGCAAGATTCTGACGTTATTCCGCCACCTCTTTGCACTAGCTTCTAGGTAAAACTCTGCTAGGATCACCATATCCTCTGGTGAAATTTTGACTATCCCCATGAGTTTCTTGATTCTAGCTAGCCAGTCCATAGTATCCCCTACATCCTTTTCCCCAGGAATGGTTTACATCCTAATTATTTGAGGGTTTTGAGGTATTTGGGAATATCCACTAGAGGAGGAACATTAGAAGGAGGGGGATGTGATTATACTTCCTCAAACTCAGCTTGAAGATTGGTGTCCACCTCAGAAGTAAGGTTTGGCTATCCAAACACTCGGGTGAACTCTTCGTACAATCTTTGATGTTCTGAGCTTAATCCAGGTGGGGTTGTTTGGGCTACTCGGGGAGTTTCCATATGGAGGGTTGGTTGGGTTGTGCCGGAGACTACATCTCTAGTTCTCTTGGCTCCTCTCTTGGGAGCCATCTGAAATTTTTTAAAATTATTCCTGTTAGTTACTATGTTCTCTAGTCTTGATAATGTATTCAAGGAAATAGGCTCTGAAACAAATCAAGTTATCACGCCCTGAACTGGTTTGGTTAGATCCTCATGATCAACCATACACTCTCCCGATTTATTAAGGGTTTCCCAATCTTTAAACCATGAGGAGTAAGACATCCTTTAAACATGTGCCTTTCCTGTAATATCATTAATCAAAACTACATGAAATTTAAACTTTCCATACCTGTCTTGTAGGTGTAGATAATTAGATGTCCTTGGGTAGCTTTTCCCTTGGTTACCTGGAAGGGGTATCAGTGTAAACCCCACACTTTTGAGTCAAGGAAAATCGGGAAAAGAACTAGTCAAACCGAGTAAGAAAATCGAGTCGGTTTACAAACCCGATCATTTGGGAACAAGCAATTTGGAAATTTACAACTTCCGAGTGATCCAAAGGGTTTATTAAACCTTGGAAAAGAAACTTAAGACAAATTAGAAAAGAAAAACCAAATTGGTTCAGGTGAATGAGATCTCATAAGAACTCTAAAGTTAGGCGTGCTTGCCAAAGAGTAGTTCGGTCAAAAACTTTTATGCGAACGTACACCTTATCATAAATAGCCATAAATTAATATATATTTAATTATTATAATTAATACTAATAATTTAATACCTAAATTAAATTATTAAAATTAATACAAATAATTTAATACCGAAATTAAATTATTAAAATTAATACCAATAATTTATGACAATATTAATACTAATAATAAATCTCTCCCATTTAATACACGATTTTACACCTATATAAAGAGGTCATCTTCATTCATTCTCCTCACACTTGAACACTTCTCTCTCTTTCTACTATTCCATTTCCTGGTGAAGCTCGAACCAATGCTTTGACTTGAACATTTTTCTTAACCTCGGAAGGAGAGGTCGAGCTCTTTAGAACTGGGGAGAAGACAACTATTTGATAGCAAACTCTAGTCAATCCAAGAATCACTGGAGAAGCTTCGGCATGATGGAATAGTGATGCAGCTCCGGCGGACCGAACTTGCCCTATTTCGGCCAAGTTGAAATTGGCCATTTCGAGCCCTCCTTAAACCAAACCACGCCCTCCCAACACTTACTCAGCCCTCCCACGGCCGAATTAGGACTGAATGGTAAGACAATTTGGCTCCTCTCTGCAATTTTCAGCCAGTGCTAGAGAGAGAACCAACAGATGAAATTCTAACTCAATTCGACATCAATTGATGCGATTCTTGATTATAGGATGAACCTTAGGATGAGAGCTATCTGCCCAGATTGAAAGCTCGGGCCGTCGTGCCCTCACAAGCGTTCTCTCTCTAGGGTCTATTTTTCGGCAAAGCTCCGTTTAAGCTCGTTCTGACATTAAAACTCACGATTCAAAGATCTATGTAATCGTATGACCATGGAAAAACTTAATTTCAACTTCAATTTCAATAATTAGAGGTGTTTGATCGGTCAATTTGATTAAATCAAATTCGAATGTGTTAAAGAGTTGGAATTGGAGGGAGGGGGAATTGGGGATTTTCAAAAATTCGAGGGACCAAAATGCAATTTCCTTAAAATTGAGGGTCAATTGGGCATGATAAAAATGTTAGAGTGCCAAGTGAGGAATTTTAGAATTTTTGGGGTGAAACTTACTATTTTTGTAAAGGAAGGGCAAAATGGTAATTTTGGAAAAGTTGGGGGACCAAATTAGAAATTTGGTATATTAAACCTCTTTTTGAGAAATGGAATAAATTGAGGTCCTATCATAAATTTTAAATGTTTAGGGACACAATTTAAGGAAAAACTGGCATTAGTGACTTAAAGTTAAAGAGAAATAACTTTAGGACCTAATTGCAAATAAATAAAACTTTGACTTTCTCATTCATTTGGAATGAATGAAGGCTATTATGCCAAAGGATAATGAACTGAGATGTTCATATTGTGTAGTAATATGAAGTACTGAGAACGCCAGCAAGGACAAGCTCGCATGAATACAAATAACTAGTCTAGTGGAATTCACGGCATTAACGGGTGAGTGAGTTTGCTAACATGATACTCGGTTGGGATGATGAGCACAACTTAAAGTTAAAAAGCACTTACCGATTCTGAGTTGGATTTTATATTATACTCAGTTGGGGATGATAAGCACATCGAAATGAAAACCCACTACTATGTGGTATTTTAAACATCACGACTTAAAGTAGTGATGTGAAAACCATGCGGAAAAACTACTTACCGGTTGTAAGTAGATCATACTCGGTTGGTATGATGAAACTTCCTCGAATAAAGTTGAAAACCCATTCATCGGTTATGAACGAAGATGTCCTTATACCTGAGCGGTATAAGGGACAGTGAAAACATATTTTTGTTGAAAGTGCTTTCCCTGACTGTGTGCCAATTCTTAAACTATTTGGGAGACCTTTTTTTATAGGAGCTCGAATTGCTCTGACAGGCCGGGGGCCTCGGTTTTGGAACTTAGAGGCTAATATGCCTGATTTTGAAAATCTCCTACAGTGGGCCCAAGGCTAGTTGGCACAAACAAGAGCTCGTAAACAAACATGAATTATATGCCACAAAACTTTATATAAAGGAATTGTTTGGCCATGGTACCAAGATAGGACCAACATACTCAATCAACTAGCAGCAGTGCGACATGATAGATCGACGGACCAGTCAAGACAAACAACTACGGGTTGAGTTGAGGGTCAGGGCTATTGGATCAGTGGCACCATAGATTATATGGCATGATAAGAAAATACTGTTTGTACATGCACTATGATTTTGGGATCATCAAGATGCCCATGAGGGGTATTGATGCATCCTAAGGGCCTTGGATGACCCGGTGAGTATATGGGCAGTTAATCGTTCCTGGTGACCGTGCAAAATTTGGAGTACCACCAAGTGCATGAGACCGAGGTGGGGACGGGATGAGGTCTCTCTCCTCATTCGGACACGAAGAATCGATTTCGAGATTGAGGGTCGGATGTCATGTACATCCACTCATTCTCAGGATGGAAGTGGTCGTACTTCTATCTAGGTGGCTGGTAAAGTCGCTACGAAACCACAAGTGGGTTCAGTGGTCGTGCTAACCTACGAATGTGTGTAACCTTCATGATGAAGGATATGTGTTAGGTGATGACACACTGTGATAATAAGAAATGGTCAAAAAACCGAATTTTAAAATGAAGGGATTTTTAAAAAGTGAGGAGTTTGGCACACTCTAATAGAAATGTTTTTCTTAAAAGTTAAAAGTAGAATTTTAAAAAAATCCATTCACTGTGTTGTAGAAACGCACCCCTCTTTTCTACCCCTTTTCAAGAAATGAGAAAATGACTAGAAGTAACACCGAGCCTTACCCTTTATCAGGTATACTTAATTTTTCCTTAAACTTGCATTTTATTTGATATATGTCTTCCAGGGAATAAGGTTGAAATTTCGCCTGGCTCCTCTCGAGTAAAAGAAGGGGGAAACTCCTCTTGAATTGAGAAAGAGCAGCGGGTTATTCACTAGGATCCAACCAAACCAGGTTGGGGTGTGACAATCAGGGAGGGGGTGAGTTCAACAACTCTGTAAATGGGGGTTTAAGACTTGATTTTCAAAAAGAATATTTTGAATTGGAGTGTTCCAGACTCCATATTTTCCTTTAAAACATTTCATTCTCAAATCTTGGTTTGCATAGCCATTTCTCATTTCCACAGTGTGTTTTATCAACCAACACACACCCTTTATCATGAAGGGAACACACATTCATAGGGCAGCACATCCACAGCACCCACTTGTGGCATCGAAGCGACTTTACCGGCCACCTAGATAGAAGCACGTCCACTTCTACCTTGAGAATGAGTGGATGTACATGACATCTGACCCCCAAACCCAAAAAAACAACTCCATATCTGTATGAGGATAGGGACCATGTTCCGGTCTCATGCACATGAAACTCAAATGTAGTAGCTTCAGGAAGCCCCAAACACAGTAGCCTCGTAGAGTTCAAACCCAGTAACTCCATGGTGTCCAAAAATAGTAACTCCGTGGAGTCCAAACACTATAACTCTGTGACTAATTAGTATGATGAGAAACTCAAACATAGTAGCTTCTTTTTCCCTTATCGCCACCATGTCGTCCAACAGTCATTAGGAAGCACACTACCCCTCTTGGGCGTTTTAATGATCTGGAACCTCAATTGAATGCACAAATAATGTTTTTCCTCAAAAGCCATTTAATCTTTGGCGCCACTAGTCCAATGGCACCGACCCTCAACTCGACCTGCAGCTATTTATCTCGACTGGTCTGTCAACCTATCATGTTGCACTACCGCCAGTTCATCGAGTGTGTCGGTCTTATCTTGGTACCATGGCCAAACATATCATTTATTTAAAGTTTCATGGCTTAAACTTATATTTGTTTACGAGCTCCTGCTCGTGCCAATTGGCATTGGGCCTACTATATGAGATTTTCAAAATAGGGCATATTAACCCCCAAGTTTCAAAACTGAGGCCTCCGACCTATTTGAGCTATTCAAGCTCCCATCAAGATGGTCTCACAAAAATTTTAAGCAATGGCACAAAGTTAGGGGATAACACTTCTGACAAAAAAAACCTTCCAGTTGTCCATCACACCAACTAGGTGTGAGTACATCTCCCCTTATAACCGATAAGTGGTTTTTCTACTTCCTTTGAGGAAGGTAATCATACCAACCGGGTATAATCTACTTACAAACTGTAAGTATTTTTTTCAGTGTAATTTCCACATCACTCCATTCGGGCGCAATGTTTAAAATTCCACTTAGTAGTGGGTTTTCATTTCCGAGGGGCTTATCATCCTAACCGGGTATGATATAAAAATCCCACTCACCTATGAATGTCGTAAATTCCTCTCGGCCAGTTTTTGCCTCTACGCGAGCTTGTCTTGGCTAGCGTTCCCGGTACTTCATGTACTTACATTATATGAACATCCTTGTTCATTAACTTTTGGCCTAATAGCCTTCATTCATTAAAAATGAATAACATACCCAAACTTTTCAATTAATTTCAATTAGGTCCCTAAATTCTTTTTCTTTAACATTAGGTCCAAAATATCAATTTTCCCCTAAATTGAGTCCCAAAACTTCTAAAATTCACTTGGGACCTCAATTTATTTCAAATCATAAAAGGGGTTCAGGTTTCCTAAATTTCCAATTTGGTCCCCAACTTTTCCAAAATTATCATGGAAGTGTTAAGAAGGCTGTGGAAGTGTTGAGGGCTGTGGAAGTGTTGAGAGGGTTTTGTTTGGCCTAAGAAGGGCTCAAATTGGTCATTTTCAGCTCGGCCGAAACAGGGCAGCTTCGGTCCATCGGAGCTCCTTCTCTGTTCTATCATGCCGGCGTTTTTCCGGTGACCCTCGGAGCAAATGGAGGCTACCATCATGTAGCTGACTTCTCTCCGAGTCTAAAGAACCCGAGCTTGCCTTATTTGGCTAAAAAAAGTGCCCAAGTCGAAGCTCTAGTTCAAGCTTTACCGAAAAATGTAGTAGTTGAGAGAGAGTAGAGTTTTTAGTTGTGAGGAGGATGAATGAGGAGGGGCTCTTTATATAGGAAGCTCGGAGACTTATTGGCCATCCGATTGGTGCCTTAATGGTGGTCATTCATTGCCTGAAACTCCCTAGCCAAAGACTTTTCATCTTCACTGGCGCTGCTCGATTTTCTAGTGAGTGAACAATGTTTTCATCTAAAGGAAGAAGACGACACTCTTTCGAACCAGACCGAACCGGGTTCAACGCTTAAACTGACTAGTTCAGGCCCAATTCGACCGACCTTTTTTAAATTAAAAATTTATAAATTCAACTAAATTTATTCTATATCCAATGGTGACCTCAATTCTACAATTTGAATTTTCTAAGCTACCTAGAAAAATGAATTTAGCATGCAATTTAATGGTGGTTCAAATCGGTCCAAACCGGTTTAATTTAGTTTGGATCCGATTCACCTGAACCAGTTTAGTTTTCTTTCCCAAATTGTCCTAAAGTCCCTTTCCAAGGTTTTTATAACTCTTTGGGTCACTCGGGAGTTATAAATTTCCCGATTTGCCCATTCTCTATTGGTCGGGATTCATGAACCAGTTTAGTTTTCTCACTAAGTTTGACCGGTTCTTTTCCCGGTTTTTCCTTAACTCCAAATGACAGGGTTTACAACTCTCCCCTCCTTTTAGGAGTTTTGTTCCCAAAACTTATTCAACATCCTTCGTACTGAAAAGGACTTCCCTTGATATCAACTTGTTGTTTATTGATATACAACCTTCTCGGTTATTTCCCTTTAGTCCTGGTATAACACACCCTTATAAATTTCCCTCCCTTCTCATTATCCATTCCATCGAGCTCACTTAAGCTATGTATACTTTACTCGATGGTTTAAGGCTATATCCTTAAATTGGCATCCCTCTTTCCTTAAAGCATAAACATTTCTCTTGAGATTCTTTACAGAGAATTTTAGGATTGAGAGTTTCAAGATACCCAATCATTCCTGTGTCTAATCATTTTCTTCATTGTTGAAACCCTTAGCATGGTGTCCCCACGAACACTATGTACTCCTTTTCATAGATTTTGATGTTAGTTCCTTTTTGTCCAGTTTTGATCCTTCTCATATCCTTCCTCATTCCTAGTGGCATCTTTTACCCCAGAACTTTCATTTTTTTCCCTTTATCCACTCTTACTTGCTCGGGACCATTTCACGATTATTTCTGCCGAGTTGATTCCTTTTAGTCTATGTCCTGATGGCTGTCTTTGGGGTGTACCCCTTTTACGGTTTCATTCTCAAATATGTCCTTCAAAGTAGAGACTTTCACCATATGAGCTATATGCTCAACCCTTTTTTCATTCCTTCCTCTCTTCATACCCATTATACTTTACTTAAGGCACTTTCAATTCTTGGTCTTATTCCTTATATGCCACACTAAGCCTAGTCATCCTCTCTTTAGGCTCCATCAATTGAGCGTGGACCATAACCAGCCTTGATGTTAGTGGTTGTTCTATTTAACTACTTCTTAATTGAAGGGCTTAATTCTCCAGGGTTTCTTGGACGTTCCTTCCTTTATTTCCTTATTATGGGTAGTCCATCCATTCTTACTTGTCAAGACATCTTTTGATGCTAGCTTTCTACTTACATGTTCTTTGGGTCAACCTAGTATACCCCCCTTAATTCTCCCACCTTAGCATGTACTTCCTTTTCAAGCTAACCTCCTTATCCCTCATCACTTAATTGGGACATGTATGCTTCTCCTTCCTTGGGTGTATTTTCCCCCTTTTTCTAGGAATTCTATGCGTCTTGGAGGGTATCTAACCTCAAATCCACTTCATGACATCCTTAGATGCCATTCTTTCTCATTTGAAATTTGGTGAGTACGTCCTTTGTATTTTCTCCTACTTGTATCACAAATTTATCTTTGTAGGAATATAACCGTCATTTATTATGATGATAACGGATAATAGTCTTTAGCTATATTTATTCAAGGGAACTTTGGTAAGTACTAACTACAGTACCAGGGGCCTTTCGTGTTTCCTCTTGGTTGAGGTTGTATACTCTCGTTGGGACCCTCGATGTAGTGGCGATGTCTTGCACTCTATCTTGTGCCCTTGGGTTTCCTTGAAGTAGTAAGTGGGTACTTCGTTGTGTATTGCCATGAAGGGCTTGGCAGTTCTTCACAAAGTGGTCAGGCTATCTACATTCGAAGCATATTTGAAGTAGTCTTTCATGGTTTTTCTGGCATTTGGAACAATAGGAGATTCTCCTTGGTGAGGTTGTATTTGTCTCCCTTTGGGTATGATAACCTTACATTGTCCTAGGGAACCCCATTCTTGTTCCCCATTTCTATCCACCTGGCTCCTTTTGTCTTCCTCGGATGTCATGGCCTCCTTCCTCTTTTCTACCAGTCTGTTCTACTCGGCGACATTTTGTCTGTACTTGACGCTCACATTCAAGGGCCAAATCTGTGAGGCATCCTAGTACTCCCATTTTTTCATGTATGTCCATATTAAGACCATCCACAAATCGTTGGCAAACATCCATAGGTCTGGCTAGGTCGGGGGCAAATGGTCTTAACTCGTTAAACTTGGTTTCATACTCCAAGATATAGTTAAGCCATTGTCGGAGTCAGAGGAAGTCTTCTTTCTTCTCGTTGATTAGATGTGAAGCTAGGTATTCCTCCGTATATCTTTTCTCGAATTGTTCCCATGTGGGGGTGGTGGCATGCAAGCTTATGACGTTATCACACCACCTCTTCGCACTAGCTTCCAGGAAAGACTCTATCAGGATCATCATATCCTCCAGTGAAATTTTATATCTTTGAAGGATTCTTTGGTGCCTTCCAATTAGATATGGCTTCCACCTTTACTGGATCTACCTTGACTCCATCCTTGGATACAATATGTCCTAAGAAGCCTACCTCCTACAGCTAGAACTCATACTTGGAGAATTTTGCATATAAGTGTTTTCCCCTCAATATCTCCAAGGTGATTGCCAAATGTTCTTCATGCTCTAACCTAGTTCATGAGTATATGAGAATATCATCTATGAATACTATCACAAACCTGTCCAAGTATGGTTGGAACACTCGATTCATTAAATCCATGAAGGCTGTAGGGCATTTGTAAATCTGGATGCCATCTCTCTAAACTCGTAATGTTTGTATCTAAACCAAAATGTCATCTTAGGAATGTCTTCCTCTCGGATCGTGAGTTGGTGATAGCCCGAATGAAGGTCTATCTTGGAGAGGTCGAATGCTCCTTTTAGTTGGTCGAATAGGTTATCAATCCGTGGAAGTGGGTACATGTTCTTGATGATGACCTAATTCAACTTCCTATAATCTATGCACAGTCTCATGCTCCCATCCTTTTTCTTCATGAATAGGACTAGTGTACCCCATGGAGACTAGCAAGGACGTATGAAGTCCTTCTCCAATAGTTCATCTAGTTGCTTATTCAATTCCTTTAGTTATGCTGGAGCCATGTGATAAGGGGCTTGAGATATGGGGTTTGTTCCTGGAATAATTTCTATGGTGAATTCCACCTGTCGACTTGGGGGTAGTCCACATAACTCTTCCGAAAATACCTCCAGATAGTGTTTAACCACCAGAATGTCTTCAAGTCCCATCTCCTCAATCTTTTTGTGGATGACCATGGCTAGAAAAGTCGTACAACCTCTTTGTATCATCTTTTGGGCCTTTATATGGGACACCATTTGTATTTCACCCTTCCTTCGGTCTCCTTGGAATTTTAGCCTGTTTGCCTCGGAAGTGTGGAAGGTTATTGTCTTCTTTCCATAGTCCATCCTATCATGATGGTTACTTAACTAATCCATCCCAAGGATCAATTCTACCTCCTTCAGAGGTAATGAAATCAAATTTGCTTCGACTTAGATTCCTCCAATCTTTATCTCACATCTCTTAAGTTGTTTGTTCCTATTTAACCCTTCTCCTAAGGGTGTGAGAATGTTGAGACTTTGTCCTAGAAGAGTGAGTTCTAGGGGTAAACTTGCAATTAAGTCCTCTTTGATGAAGGATCTCTTAGCTACTAAGTCGAAGAGGGTGTAGACCTTTTGTCCCCATAGTTGCACATATCCTAATTGAAGAAACATATATTTTTAGAGGAAAGGCTATCTTTGTTGAATAAAATTTTCAATTACAAGATTTTTCTTAAGCTAATTGGGAGGGTTTGGGGATGTACCCGCTACAGTACTAAGGTCTTTCCTAGCCTCTTCTTGAGTGAGGTTGCATATCCTAGTTGATACTCTAGTTGTAGCGTCTAGCTTACAATTTATGGGGTTTTCTTGTGGTGGTCCAAGTGTATTCCTTTGCTTGTTTTCCCTAAGAGTGGGTCATTCCTTGGCAAAGTGCCCCACTTGCCCACATGAAAAATAGAACAAGCATGCTCCCTCGTGGTGCCTTTGGCACCTAGGACAGGGAGGGTTTCCTTGTGGCAAGGTGACGATTACTCTCTAGGGAGGTGATTACCACTGCTAGGTCCGTGGGGGCATCCTAGTACTTCCATATGGTCTCGTATGTCCATATTGAGATAATCCATGAATTGCTGGCATATATCTTCTGGTCCAGCTAAGTTAGGAGCAAAGGGTCTTAGCTCATTGAATTTGGTCTAATACTCCGATATTGAGTTAAGCCCTTTCCGAAATCGAAGGAAATCCCGCTTTTTCTCATTAATCAAATGAGGAGCCAAGTACTCCTCAACGTACCTCTCCTCAAACTGCTCCTAGATGGGTGTGGAAGTGTGCAGACTTAGGACATTATCCCACCATCTTTTGGCACTTCCCTCGAGGAAGAATTCTATCAGGATCACCATGTCCTCTAGTGATATCCTAACTATCCCCATCAGCTTCTTGACACTTGTCAGCCAATCCACGGTGTCACCGACATCTTTCTATCTAAGAAATGGCTTACACTCCAATTCATAGAGATTCTTGAGATTTTTGGGAATGTCAACTGGAGGGGGATGGCTAACAAGAGGAGGATTGGATTGTACTTCCTCCGGTTCAGCCCAAGAGTTGGTGCCTACCTCAAGGACGATCTTAGGTTGCCCAAATACTCGGGTGAACTCCTCGTACAACCTCTAGTGTTCTGAGCTAAGTCCAAGTGGGGTTCTCTAGGCTCCTCGGGGAGTTTTTACAAGTAGGGATGGTTGGGCAGTATCAGAGACTATGGCTCTATTTCTCGTGGTTCCTTTCTTGGGAGCCATCTGAAAATTTTAAAATCATCCCTATTAGTCACTATATTCTCTAATCTTGATAATATATTCAAGGAAATAGGTTCTAATACAACTCAAGTTGTCACGCCCCTATTAAGTTTGGTCGAATCCCTATGAGCAAACTACCACTCTCCCGGTTTATTAAGGGTTTTCCCCTTGTTTAAACCGTGAGGAGTAAGGTGTCCTTTAAACCTATACCTTTCCTGGAATAACATTAATCAAAACTGTATAAAATTTAAATATGTGTACTGTCTTGCAAGTTTAGTTAACTAAAGGTTTTTAGGAAGATTTTTCCCTGGTTACCTAAAAAGGTGTAAAGGAAGGGGATGAGTTTGACAACTCAGTGAATGGGTGTTTGGAAAATAAGTTTCTGAAAAAATAGTTTGAATTGGATTGTGCCAAACTCCTTATTTTCTTTAAAACCATTATTTCCTAGAATATTTGGTTATTCAAAACTAATTTCCTCACAATCGGTGTGTTTAACAATCAACACACGCCCTTCATTATAAAGGGGTCACACATTTGCGAGGTACTCCATCCACTGCACCCACTTGTGGCATTGGAGTGATTTTACTGGCCACCTAGATATTAGTTTATCCACTTCTACCCTGGTAATGAGTGGATATACGCAATATCCGACCCTCAAACCTGAAAAGAAACTCCATGTCCGTATGAGGACAGATACCTTGTAAACCTTGCTCTTTTGAGTTAAGGAAAACCGGGAAAAGAACCGGTTAAATCGAGTGAAAAATACCAGACCGGTTCACAAATCCAACCATTTGAGGGTTCATAAAACCTTGGAAAAGAACCTTAGGACAAATTACAAGAGAAAAACCAAATTGGTTAAGGTGAACGAGATCCCATAAGAACTCTGAAGTTAAGTGTGATTGCCCGAGAGTAGCGCGAGGATGGGTAACCTCTTGGGAAATATATTTTTTTTTTTGCAAACCGAAATTTTGGTCAAAAATTTTTATGCAAACGTACGCCCAATCATAAATAGCCAAAATTAATAAATATTTAATTATTGTAATTAATACTAATAATTTAATACCTAAACTAAATTATTAGAATTAATAAAAATAATTTAATACCTAAATTAAATTATTAAAATTAATACTAATAATTTATGACAACATTAATACTAGTAAAAAATTTCCCCCATTTAATACACAATTTAGCTCATTACCATTCATTCTCCTCACACCTGAACACTTCTATCTTTCTTTATTGCTCCATTTTCCGGTGAAGTTCAAATCAGAGCTTCGACTTGAGCATTTTTCGTACCCTCGGAAGGAGAGGTCGGGCTTTTTATAACTAGGGAGAAGTCAGCTACACGCATGTAGTCTCTGTTTGCTCCGAGGGTCATCGGAGAAACGCTAGCATGATGGAACAGTGAAGTAGCTTCGGTGGACCGAAGTTGCCCTGTTTTAGCTGAGTTGAAATTGGCCATTTCGAGCCCTCCTCAGGCCAAACCAAGGCCTCCCAACACTTCCTTAGCCCTCCGACAGTCGAATTAGGATTGAGAGGTAAGCCAATTTGGCTCCCGTCCGCAATTTCCGGCCGGTGCTAGAGAGAGAATCAGTAGAATTTTGATGATGAAATTCTAACTCAATTCGACATCAATTGATGCGATTCTTGATTCTATGATGAACCTCAGGATGAGAGCTATCTGTCCAAATCAAAAGCTCGAACCGTCGTGCCCTCACCGGTGAGTAATCGAAGCTTTCTCTCTCTATAGTCCATTTTCCAACGAAGTTCCGTTCGAGCTCGTTCCGGTGTTAAAACTTGCGATTCAAATTTCTATAGAATTGTATGAACATGTAGAAACTTAATTTCAATAATGGGAAGTGTTTGATCGGTCAATTTGATAAAATCAAATTCAGTTGTGTTAATAAGTTGGAATTGGGGTAAAATTGGGGATTTTTGAAAATCCGAATGACTGAAATGCAATTTCCTAAAATTGAGGGTCAATTGGTTATGATAAAAATGTTAGAGGGCCAATTGAGGAATTTTTGAATTTTTGGAGTAAAATTTACCATTTTTGTAAAGGAAGGGTAGAATGGTAATTTTGGAAAAGTTGGGGGACCCAATTTGGAAATTTGGGAAATTAAACCCCTTTTTGTGGAATGGAATAAATTGAGGTCCTATGATAAATTTTAAAAGTTTTGGGACTAAATTTGAGGAAAAACCGGCATTATGGACTTAAAGTTTAAGAGAAAAAATTTTAGGGACCTAATTTCAAATAAATGAAAGTCTGATTTCCTAATTCATTTGGAATGAATGAAGACTATTAGGCCGAAGAATAATGAACCAAGATGTTCATATCGTGTAGGAACACGAAATACCGGAAACGCCAGCAAGGACAAACTCGCATAAATACAAAGATCCAGTCTAGTGGAATTCACTGTATTAATAGGTGAGTGGATTTACTAACGTCATACCCGGTTGGGATGATGAGCACAACTTAAAGTTAAAAACCACTTATCGGTTGTGAGTGAGATTTATATCATACCTGGTTGGGAATGATAAGCATATCAGAATGAAAACCCACTACTATGTGGTATTTTAAACATCACAACTTAGAAGAGTGATGTGAAAACCATACAGAAAAACTATATACCGGTTATAAATAGATCATACCCAGTTGGTATGATGAAACTTACTCGAAGGAAGTTGAAAACCCGTTCATTGGTTATGAATGGAGATGTCCTTATATTTTGTCGGAAGTGCTCTCCCTTTACTATGTGCCAATGCTTAAAATATTTGGGAGACCTTCTTTACGGGATCTCGAATAGCTCTGATAGGTCGGGGGCCTCAGTTTTGGAACTTGGGGGCTAATATGCCCGATTTTGAAAATCTCGTACAGTGGGCCCAAGGCCAGTTGGCACGAGCAGGAGCTCGTAAACAAATATGAGTTATATGCTATAAAACTTTAGATAAAGGAATTGTTTGGCCATGGTACCAAGATAGGACCGACATACTCAGTCAACTAATGGCAGTGCGACATGACAGGTCGATGGACCAATCAAGACAAACAACTGCGGGTTGAGTTGAGAGTCTGGGCCGTTGGACCAGTGACACCACAAATTATATGGCATAATGAGAAAATATTGATTGTGCATGCACTGTTAGTATGAGACCATTAAGACACCTAAGCGGGGTAGTGATGTGTCTTAAGGGCACTAGACGACCTGGTGGGTATAAGGGCAATTCGTCGTACTAGGTGACCGTGCGAAATTTAGAGTAGCACCAAGCGCGTGAGACCGGTGTGGGGACGGGATGAGGTCTTTGTCCTCATACGGACACGAAGAATCGATTTTGGGATTGAGGGTCGGATGTCACATACATCCACTCATTCTCAGGGTAGAAGTGGACGTGCTTCTATCTAGGTGACCGGTAAAGTCGCTCCAAAGGCACAAGTGGGTTCAGTGGTCGTGCTGGCCTACGAATGTGTGTTTGCCCTTTATGATGGATGTGTGTTGGGTGATAACACACCGTGATTAATATGGAAATGGTGGCAAAAATTGAGAATTGAAATGAAAGGATTTTTGAAAGAAAGGAGTCCGGCACACTCCAATGCAAAATCTTTTTCCTAAAAGTTAAAAGGTTAGGAAAACCCATTCACTAAGTAGTCGTACTCACCCCTCCCTTATATCCCTTTTTAGGAAATTCCGGAAAGCCTACCCTTAAAGACCATCAACTAAGATGCCTGTGAGATAGGTATGATGAAATTAAAATATTATGCAGTTTTGATTTATGTTATTACAGGAAAAGGAGCAGATTTAAAGGACACCTTACTCTTTACGGTTTATAATAAGGGGAAAACCCTTTAATAAATTGGGAGAGTGGCGGGTTGTTCACGGGGATCTGACCAAACTGGGTCAGGGCATGACAGATCTCATCCCAACTGCACCCCAGTCTCATGCGCATGAAGCTACGTCGAGCTTCCCTGACTATTGGCACGACAAACTACCCTTATCTCCACCATGTCGTCCAATAGCTCCTAGGAAGCATCACTACCCCTCTTGGGCGTCTTAATGGTCTCGAACCTCAAGTGCATACACAAACAAGAATTTTCCATATAAGCCATTAATCTTTGGTGCCACTAGTCCAATGGCCCCGACCCTCAACTCGACATGCAGCTGTTTGTCTAGGCCGGTCCGTCGACTTGGTCATGACGCACTGCCGCCAGTCCA
Organism: Trapa incisa; assembly: GCA_030064435.1. Classification (NCBI taxonomy): domain Eukaryota; kingdom Viridiplantae; phylum Streptophyta; class Magnoliopsida; order Myrtales; family Lythraceae; genus Trapa; species Trapa incisa. The sequence continues at coordinate 9,337,024 of CM057775.1, read as the reverse complement.
TCGAGTATGTCGGTCCTGTCTTGGTACCAAGGCCAAATCACATCATTCATTAAAATTTTTCATGGCTTAACATCATGTTTATTTACGAGCTCCTGCTCGTGCCAACTAGCCTTGGGCCCATTGTACAAGATTTTCAAAATCATGCATTTTAGCCCCCAATTTCCAAAATTGAGACCTCCGGCCTAACTGAGCTATTCGAGCTCTCGTCAAGGTCTCCCAAAAGTTTTATGCAATGGCACACAATGAGGGGAGAATAATTTTGACAAAATATTTTTTCACTCGTCGATCACACCAGCCGGGTGTAATGACATCTCCGCTTACAACTGATAAATGGGTTTTCCACTTCCTTCCAAGAAGTTTATCATACCAACCGGGTATGATCTACTTACAATCGGTAAATAGTTTTTTCGCATAGTTTCCATATCACTCCAACCAGGTGTGTTATGTAAAATTTCACATGGTAGTGGTTTTTCATTCCGGGGTACTCATCATCCTAACCGGGTATGATGTGAAAATTCTCACTCACCTGATAGTGTAGTGAATTCCTCTTATTTGGCTCTTTACCTCCATGCGAGCTTGTCTTTGCTGGCGTTCCTGGTTCCTCGTGTTCTGTCGGGTAGCTGACTTCTCCCCGAATCTAAGAAACTCGATCTCGCCTTCTTTGGCTCAGGAAAACTCCAATGTCAAATCTCTGGTTCGAGCTTCACCGAAAAATGGAGCAGTAGGGAGAGAAAGGAATTTTTAGGTGTAAGGAGTATGAATGAGGAGGGGCTCTTTATATAGGAAGCTCGGGGACTCCTCGACCATCCGATTGTCACCTTTATGGCAGTTATTGATTACCTAAAACTCCCTAAATGGAAACTTTTCATCTTCGCTGGTGCTGCTCGATTTTCTAGCGAGTGAACGATGTTGTCATCTGAAGGAAGAAGACGAAACTATTCCGAACCAAACCGTACCAGTCTGAACCGGGTTCAATGCTTAAACCAGTCGGCTCATGCTTGATTTGACCGAGTTTTTTTAAATTAAAAATTTATGAATTCATCTAAATTTATTATCTATTCAATGGTGGCTTTAATTCTCAAATTTGAATTTTTTAAGTTACCTAGAAAAATGAATTTAGAAACTGGTTTTAATAGTGGTTCAAACCGGTTCAATTTGGTTTAGGTCCGATTCACCTAAACCGATTTATTTTTCACCTCCAATTCATCCTAAATTCTTTTCTCATAACTTTTGTGACTATTTAGGTCACTCAAGATTTATAAATTTCTTTATCGGTTACAATTTTATAAACTGACTCAGTTTTCTATTTGAAAATGACGGATTCTTTTCCCGGTATTTTCTTATTATCAAATGACGAGATTTACACTCACTATAAGTCTCCCTAGGACACCAAGTATCCTAGAATACCCCTATGCAATCAATATACATCTAACTAGGTGTGAGAACTCGACCGTTTATAATGATAATTTTGCAATATGATGTTTTGATGTGATATTTTAGAATAAAGACCTATAAATCATTTTGTTAAACTTTGAGATATCTTCATAATTTGAATAATATCAATTACATGGTAGTGTAAACAAATTTATTGATGCCTAAATCAAGTAAATTTTACCTTAAGTGAGAATCTATAATTATGAAAAATTAAAGGGTAGTATAAGATATACTAATATAGAACAAGTTCAATTTTGGATATTATAATTATGTATGTATATTAATGTATGTATATTAATGTATGAGTATATATATATATTCGTGTAAGTAGAGTAGAAAAATTGAATTACTTTTGGGATAAACAAATTTCGAGCAGGTAAGATTTCTAACATAATGTTCGATTGGAATGGTAAAGTTAATACATATTGTTTATTGAAATGCAGATATGCATGCATTAGAACATGTGTAAGGAATGCATGGAAAAAATATATATATCGAGGTGAACTTAATATTAAGTCGAGTTTTGACTAATTAATTTACTATATTGAATTAATTGTTTTATGATTGGTATATAAGAGTTGTTGAATGATAAAGATCTATGACAAGAGGTGGTATCGATTTTTTGAGTATACTTAGGACACATGTTTAATGATATATCATCAACATTAGTACAAGAGAATAGCGTCTTATGATGTGTCGAGTTAATGCACCTATTATGATGTATTGCGGAAAAATAATACCCCTAACAATCATGATTGATCGATCAAATTATACTTGAAACATTACATAACTATTATGATTATTTAGTATGTGTGTTCTATCTTGTATCTATGATTTGAATTAAAGTCTAATAATGAAATTTATGGATAATAAATCTTAAATGAATGATTTTTTTTAAAGATTATGGATTGTTAATTTTTAAATTAGTTTTAAAAAATAGAAATTAAATATTTATAAATTTTATTTAGTTATTTTAAGTATAAATAAAATCGAGTTTATGAATTACTTAATTATTACTAATGAAGTGTTGTTCAACCCTACCTAACACATTCTATAGGAAAAACATATAAATACTAATTAGAATTCACAAAATTTTTTATTAAGTACTAAATGATATTTTAATTTTTTAAAAATTTTGTAAATTTATGAAAATTTTAAATTTTACATAAAATAGTTGTATTTTATATTATTAATTTGTAAAGTTGTATAATAATTTTTAATATATATCATTTATGGTTACATAAACTAACAATATTTTAGTTTTAAACAATAATTTACTAATAAAATATTTTTTAAAATATGGTAAGGGGAGAAATTTTATTTTATTTTTTATATAAATAATATTTAAATACTATAATATTCGGATAATTTATCACAAAATCACTAAAATTGTATTTTTTATTTGTTTTTACCATTATTGTGCAAAAAAATATTTGTTTTTACTATTATCCAAATATACATACTGAAGTAGTGTCTATCTTGAGCAAAAAAACTAGTGGCTATCTTGGGTTTGTCGTCGTCAAAGGACCTTCTTTTTCTTTTACCAAGGATTTTGTCGTCCCAGTTGAGACCTCCGATTTCCTTGCTGAAAGAAATTCCACTGAATGGCAGTCATCTCCGGTCTCTTCTCTGACGAGATGCTCTGCTTCACGTTTATGTTCCTTCTGCTGCCAGCTCTATTCCTCATCGCCAAAGTCCTCAGGAGGAGACTTAACAAGGATGGGGGCGGCAAGAAGTACCATCCGATCGCAGGCACGATGTTTAACCATCTCCTCAACTTCAGCCGCATCCACCACTACATGACCCGTCTCGCTGCCAAACACCGGACCTACAGGGTGCTCAACCCCTTCAGGAACGAGGTCTACACCTCGGACCCTGCGAACGTCGAGTACATCCTGAAGACCAACTTTAACAATTATGGAAAGGTATCGTACATATGCGCCGTCCTTTTACTCTTGTGTGATTAGTTATAGAAGATAGTGACGGCTCCAGATCATGGACATATGGGAAAGGTTCATAGGTTAATGAAGGGAAAACCCTTAAGTGGAAGCTGTTGCACTGATTGGCAGTAGCTGGAAACCGAGTAAATTATAGGAATACGATCCAATACAATACGTAATTGGAAGATGAATTGACTGCTTTTAAACTAATTAGAGTTCTTTGATTTGGACTTGAGACTGTGGTAATGCATCCATTATTTATGACTTATTCTCATTTGCAACTTTGAAGAATGAGATAAAGGTAGCATGTGATGCACCGTCCCATCAAGATTTTTAGTAATATATGTTTGTGTTTTCTGTTATAATGGACAAAATTTGCAAATCGAGCAAATGATTGCCGTAAGATGTACTTTTATATATGCAATTCAGTGATAAATGGACATATCATTCAACTGTAATGAAAGCATCCCATTTTTCTTTGGTTTATTTATCGAAGTAACTTTTCATTTTTGCAGGGAGAATACAATTACAGCCTTCTAAGTGATCTGTTAGGCAATGGAATATTTACAGTTGACGGCGAGAATTGGCGTCAACAGAGGAAGATATCCAGCTATGAGTTCTCTACAAGGGTCTTGCGAGACTTCAGTAGTGTAGTTTTCCGAAAAAATGCAGTCAAACTAGCCAATATGTTGTATGAAGTTGCAACTAATAACCAAGTTATAGATATTCAGGTAGAAAATCTGTTTAATCTCATCAAATCTCTTGTCTGTTCATTGGAATAATGATGTTGTCTTTTACCTGGTAAAAATAGCCATGCTACTTTTGCTTGTATAGGATATGTTCATGAAATCAACCTTGGATTCGATATTCAAAGTGGCGTTTGGAGTTGAACTTGATCTCATGTGTGGATCAAGTGAAGAAAGTATGGTGTTTGGCAATGCTTTTGATGATGCGAGTGCAATGACCCTTTGGAGATATGTCGATGTCTTTTGGAAGGTCAAAAGGTTTCTGAATATTGGATCTGAAGCCACCTTGAAGAAGAATATCAGAATCATCGATGATTTTGTCTTGAAGCTAATCAGAAGAAAGATCAAGCAGATGAATGACTCAAAGGATGATACTTCTGTGAGTTTCAAATATATTTTTATTTAGGTCTTTTCTCTAATGTGAGGGGGCTGACCAATTTCTTGTTTTTTTAAATGAAATCACAGATGCGGAAGGAAGATATTTTGTCTAGGTTTCTTCATGCTAATGAAACGGATGAAAAATACTTGAGGGACATAATTCTCAACTTCATTATTGCGGGCAAAGACACCACTGCTGCCACTCTTTCATGGTTCATTTCTATGTTGTGTAAGTATCCTCTTATACAAGAAAAAATTGCAGAAGACTTGAAGGAAATTCACGGTCTAAGTGAGGCTGCAAGTATTACTGAGTTTGCTTCCAGACTGAGTGAAGAAACTTTAGAGAAGATGCACTATCTCCATGCAGCCATCACTGAGACACTCAGGCTCTATCCTGCAGTCCCAGTGGTGAGGAAAATAGATACTGCCCCTTTAGAAATGCTTTCTTTGGCGATCTATCTACTTGAAGAGTATTTCTAACTATTCCTAGACAACTGAGAGTTTTAACTTGACCCAGTTGTCTCTTGGTCTATGAAAACATGCAGTGACCTTTATTTGACTTCTGGTGCCAGTGGGTTCTCTTTTGGCCATAAATAAAAAAGAAAGAAACCCAGTGTCACTGGGTTCTCCTAAGTGAAATATTTTTGCTGTTTCCTCTATTATATATTAACATCAGCCTTCAGTTTTATTCACTAATATTTTCTCACCTGTCAACCACCTAAAAAGTTTGGTGATGACTGATTCATGTAAACTTAACATGTCATTGTTCAAGTAGGATGCCAAGATTTGCTTCTCCGATGACACTCTTCCAGATGGTTTTAGTGTGAGGAAAGGAGATATGGTGTCATTTCAACCGTATGCAATGGGCAGGATGAAATTCATATGGGGCGAAGATGCCGAGGAGTTTCGACCAGAGAGATGGCTCGACGAAGATGAGCTTTTCCGCTCAGAGAGCCCTTTCAAGTTCACAGCCTTTCAGGTTGCAAACTTCTTTCACTATTCCAAATTCAGGTCTTATATATCTTCGTCCTCTACTTGTTCTCATTCTCCAGCCTCTCATTTCTTATGTATATGAAAGAGTCAACAGGAGGATATGTTCTTGGAGATAAAAGGCCAGAACCTTTTCTTCCTCGTTTCTACAAGATGCATACTCTAGCAAAAGGAAAAGCTTCATAATTTCTGAGGATCCAAAGGGGCAAGGAAGGAGAGTATTTGATTAACAATCTGTCTAGTAACTCTTTCTTATTGTGCAACTGGCAGGCGGGTCCTCGGATTTGTCTCGGGAAAGAATTTGCATACAGGCAAATGAAGATCTTCTCGGCACTGCTGGTGAGATGCTTTGTGTTCAAATTGGCTGATGAGAATAGACCTGTGAACTACAGGACCATGATTAATCTTCATATTGATGGTGGCCTTCCTGTTAGGGTCTTCCACAGGTGCTAGACTTAAGAGCGTAAAGCCTAAAAAATTTAGCTTTTAAAGAGCCCGTTTCAGCAGAAAAGACAATTGGGCTACTGTGCCAGCTTCTTGCTAGGCTGATCAATGCCCTCCTTGCCTCTTTTCCTTTTTGTAAATGTATTAAGGTGTTAGTAGAGTTTTCAGTTCAATCAGCAAAGCATAAAAAATAAAACTCTACGATATAAGATGTTGTACCATCAACTAAGTGTCCAAGTAATGTAAATATCCCATGTATGTCAAGCGGGGATTGTTGAAAGTTTCATGGATTTATATTGCTTTATTTTGAACCATCAGAGAATTGTGAAAATATGAAGAAATGCAAAGTAGATACCTACAACACTAAAAAGTTTCCCAATAAATGAAGACTCAAAATATTATTAGGTTGGGAAGGGACATCTGAACAGCAATCTGCAACAATTAATGGTTAACATCCTTGCATTTTCACCCTGCAATCAAACAAAAGTTGTAATTGTATGCCTCAACTTGGGATCAAATTGAGTTATCAATGTCACCCCTGTCCTTACTTTACGAATAAAGATAGTTTGACACTAATTGCTCACATCTTAGAGAAATAGGGAAGCCTTAGTGATGGCATTATTTTGTGACAGGCAAATCATGATTCAAATATGGATAAGTTGTCCACGTCTAACCACCCATCAATATCATGATTCGTGGATACATTGAAGCAACACGATATTTTTCTAGATTGCTAAATTGGTAGTGCAGAAGATTTTGGCTAGCATGTAGGCATGTGCACTCCTTGTGGTCCACTGTGAATCACTCTCTTTGTAGTCTTGCCCGGTTGCATCTAGGCCTAGCAAGGGGAGAATATACGTCTATCCTTATTTTTTTAGCCTAAAACAATAACTCATTTATTTAGGTACAAACTCATTTTGAACCAAAATTTTCTATATGCCCAATATGAACAAACACACTAGTAAAATTTAGTTGATGCAGGTATAGGAATTTCTTGACATCCACACAAATACCATCTCAGCATTTCGTATTAAACTTAGATAATTCAATCAACCAAAACATTTTTACTTTTATTATTTTAACATCAAGATTCAACTTTTAATCAATAAATTTGTAGGCAGAACAATAGAATACGAGATAATATTGATAAAAAAAATATATTATGGACTAAAATGCTGACTTAATGAAATAACAGCAAATGTGTACTATGACAATGGAAGAAGACTGAAGAGAAGAAAAAGAGCATCCTTTCCAAAGGGCAGTCTGACTTGGCCTAGTTATGATGATGAGCATTTCTCCATATTACCCTGCATATAACAAAAGGTTTCAAAACATATTATGGCATCATTAATATGATTATGTCATTTCACCAACTCATATATATTATTTACGGCCAATCATTTAAATGCATTCAAAAGCCACAATTTGTGAGTGTCTACAAGGCACAACTCATCTATAACTAGAATGCCATGTCAGCAAAAATGACCACGTGGTCATATTTTCACCCCATTATAGTGGGTATGTCACCAGAAAATTTGCTATACATAATTGTCACTTCATCACGTCCATTGGCATTAAGGAGATAGGTAGACATGACATTGGCAATATAGCGCATACCAGAAAATGGAAAAAATCATGAGGAAGATGAGATAGTAGAGCTTGATGAGCCGCCGTGCCTTCTCTTTGGGCAGATCTTTGTAAATCTCTGTTATATCCACTAAGTATCCTCTTCTTCTATACCTGTTAGTTCCATGCATATATATATATATATATATGCATGCATTAATGCAACTCAATCCAAAACGTAAACATATATAACTTAACTATGGTTAACATTATATCTTTGGGTATTCTGTCACATAAATCTTATATATTTAAATAATTTTTTTAAATTTTGACACGTTAGCCATTTTCTAAAGCAGACCATCCAATTCAGAAAAATCTCGACTAATGTTGAACATAGGCATATAATGAATTGATGGACTAAAACATTAAGCACTTAGAAAATAAACACCCAAACATGATCACCCCTGATGTAAATCGATTTCGTGCACATGTATATGCCGGAAAATGGCCAGTAGCCGATAGGTATGTGTACTTACGATCTGATGTTGCAGCAAAGGTAGGGAAGGGAAACGAAGAAGATGACCCACTGCCCCGTGAGGAGATATAAGAGGCACAGGGCTCCCTGAGATACGAACTCTGGCAATACCACGGCGTTTATCCTCTTTGCCGTATCGTACGGGTTGATGTAATCGGTCTCCAGGTCCGCCAAGCATATTAACTGTGTACATACATGTATCATTTTTAGAAGGTCTATATCCAAAGTTTTATGGTAAACCTCCAAATAATTCAAAATTTAAAGGATGGCCAAGAGCAATACAATCGACGAAGCATAATAGAGGGAGCGGCCGGAAAAGAGATTAATGTACCTGATAGCCGAGCAGGCAGAGAACAACGCAGAGGAGGAAGAAGCAGAACAGCCATGAGAAGAGATGATCCATGGCCGCGTTGCCTTCCCCAGCTCCAACTCGCTCTGATTCACCCCTCTCTCCCTTATAAAACTTGATTATCCTTGTTTCCATCTTTATAGTGCATCTGCGTTGAGATTTCTGGGTCCCGTCCCGTATATAGCTTTTCTATTTTGAGCTGCGATTTTTTGAGGGCCACAAAGTAATCACACCGGAAGGCAAATGGATTAGATTGATTCCGAAATTACCACTGGTCGTGTCGTGTAAGATTCCAGAGGACCAGCTTGCTAATTTTATTATGTCTGCCGGACAGTATCAAGTGTCTGAGCGGTCTTTGTCAATGCAATCGATGAAAAATCACTATTGTGTGTCCCTCCTACCATGAATTCATATTTTTTTACGAGTAAGGAATTAGTCGTATAAAAATTACCTGAATTGTTTTTTTTTATAGAATTTTAAAGACCCTAAAAGAATATATATATGCACGCATGTTTTTTTAAGGATGAGGTAACCTAAGATCTGAACTCACGTTCACTTATATAATATTTATTGCATTGTAAACAAAATGTCCGAAATCAGAGGGAGATTGGAATGGAGGAGACACTCCAACACATTAAATCACTAATCACTCGATCCATGAATGAAAACTTGTGTAGAGAGTGCAAAGAGAGGAGGTGGAGGGGTTTAAACTTGGGGGTAAAAAAGCCGCAGGTCGAATGATTTCAACCGTGCCTACTTCCAAAAGGGTCCGGTGTGCACGTAATATCGAAGCTAATCTCATTAGTTGTCTTTTTATCAAAACAAGTAGGACGATGACACCTATAAATGAGACAGAACTATGATATTAGGTACCTACAAATATCTCTATCAAATTTCATTTGTAAAGTAGTAAATAAAGTTATAGTGAATAGGTAATATCCTTGTAGGTAGGCTAAAACAAAATTAATATAATATTTTAGTTTCTAATGCCAATCCATCATTTTTTATATTATAATAATAAGTATATTTGCTAAATTAGTATTGATATAACCCATTAAAAAATTCATAAATTAGGTGATGTATTAAATATAAATATGTAATTTTCTCAAATTTATTAATTGATAAAAAACTATATAAACTTTCGTATTATTTCATAAGACCTCTCAACGTACTAAAATAGTTTATGGGAGGGGTTACCTTACTATTTAGTTACTAAGTTTATTAAGATTGGATAACCCTATAACTTACAACCCCGATATTTACTTATATATTATTTCATAATTAACTACTTGAATTATTTTTAGTTTTAAAATTAGCTATTCTATATATCAGTTCTTTAACTTAGCGTTTTATTTCAGACATCTGGTTCTCAATTCTTATATCACATATCAATAAACAAGATCATTATAAGAACAAATGAAGACACGAATTCTAAAAGTAAACCCTTTAATTAAGAAATGATTAAAGTAAATTATCACTAACATTAAGATTTGTGGTGGTTTATGCTCAAGTGAGAGAGCCTAAAAGAGGATGATTGGACTTTAAAAGTACACGAAATAAGACCGAGAATCAAAAGTGTCTCAAGTAAAGAATAAGGGATGAAACTGAAATTTCAATTAGAGAAATGATTTAAAATAAGCAAATACCCTAATATAGAAAGGAGTATGAATAAATGAAGGAAATAAAACTTCAAGTAATGAATGATAAGAAGGTTGAGCATATAGCTCCTAAGATGAAAGTTTCTATTCTGAGTGAAATAGTAGAGAACAAAACCGTAAGAAGTGAATTTTCCCAAACAAAGTAATTGTCACATAGATTGAAGGGGATTAACTCAGAATAAACAATCGTGAAATGATCACGAGCGAGTAAAAGTGAATTAAGAAAAAAGAAAGTCCTTGAGGAAAGAATGCCACTGAAAATGAGGAAGGACATAAAAAGGGTCAAAACTGGACAAAAATGAGCTAACACCGAAACCTATGAAAGCAAGTACGTAGCGCTTGAAAGGACACCGAGCTAAGGGTTTCATTGATAAAGAGAATGACTAGACATAAGAATTATTGGGCATCCTGGAACTCTCAATCCTAAAATCCTGAGTAAAAAACTCAAGGGAAGTTACTTCCTATGTAAAGGACGCTGAATAAGTTTTGGGGACAAAACTTCTAAAAGAAGGGGATAGTTGTAAACCCCGTCCCTTAAATATAAGGAAAACTAGGAAAAGAACCGATCAACCCAGGTGAGAAAACAGAACCGGTTCACGAACCCCAACCGTTAGAGAAAGGGAAAATTGGGAAATTTACAACTTTCGAGTGACCCAAAGAGTCATATAAACCATGAAAAAAGACTTTGAAATGAAATGGAAGAGAAAACCAAATTGGTTCAGGTGAACCAGATCTGAATAGGATTGAACCAGTTTGGACCGGTTTGAACCATCATTGAATTAGTTGCTAAATTCATTTTTCTAGGTGGCTTAAAATATTCAAATTCGAAAATTTAAGCCACCATTGGATAGAGAATAAATTTAGAAATTTTTTATTTTAAAAAACTCGGTCAAATTGGGCTTGAACCGGTCGGTTTAAGCATTGAACCCGGTTTGGACTAGTCCAGTCTAATTCGGAATAGTGTCATCTTCTTCTTCGAGATGACGACACTGTTCATTCGCCGGAAGAATGGACATCACCAACGAAGGTGAAATGTTTCCGTTCAGGGCATTTCAGATCATGAATGAGCTCCATTAAGGTGCCAAACAATCTGCCAAAGAGTCCCCAAGCTCTCTGTATAAAGAGCTCCTCTCCATTCATACTCCTCACACCTGAAAACTCAATTCTCTCCATCAACTACTCAATTTTTTGATGAATATTGTACTAGAGCTTCGACATAGGGTTTTTTCTAAGCATTAGAAGGCGAGGTTAGATTCCTTAGATTCCAGGAGAAGTCAACTACCTGATGGCAGTCTCCATTCGATCTGAGGACCGTCGGAGAAGTGCCAGCGTAATCAAATATTGAAGTAGCTCCGACGGACTGAAGCTGCCCTATTTTGGCCGAGCTGAAATCAATCGAATTCAGCCCTACTCAGGCCAAACCGAACCCTTCCAACACTCCCACAGCCCTCACACAACCGTAATAGAGCTGAAAGGTAAGCCAATTCAGCCTCCTCTATCATTTTCGATCAACGTTAGAGAGAAAAATTGTGAAAATTTCACTGACCAAATTCTCACTCAATTCGATATGAATTATTGCGATTCTTGATCCTAGGAGGAACCTCAGGATGAGAGCTACATGTCTAGATAGAAAGCTCAGACCGCCGCACCTCAAACGGTAAGCTTTCGAAGCTTTATCTCTCTATGCACAGTTTTTCGGCGATGTTTTGTTTGAGCTCGTTTCGGCCTCAATTCATGCTATTCAAAGCTCAATTGAATCGTATGGATGTGTAGAAACTGAATTATACATCCAATTTAAGCAATTAACCCCAATTGAATGGTCAATTTGATGAAATCAAATTCAGCTAATTTGAAAGGGGAAAATTGAGGGAATTTTTGGGGAAATTTGGGGATTTCATAAAATTGAGAGACCAAATTGTAATTTTTCAAAATTGAGGGCTAATTGGCCATGAAAAGGATGTTGGAGGACCAATTGGTCAATTTTTAAAAATAATTTGCATTGAATTTCCATTTTTGTAAAGTAGGGGCAAAATGGTAATTTTTGAAAAGTTGTGGACCAAATTGGAAATTAGGAAAACTTGAGCCCCTTAAACAATTTTGAGTAAATTGAGGACCCAAAGTAAATTTTTGGAAGTTTCGAGACTCAATTTGGGGAAAAGTCAGCATGAGGGACCTAAAGTTAAGGAAAAAGAACTTTAGGGACCTACGTGCAACTAACTGAAAATTTTGAGTTTAGTCATTCACACGTGAGAAACAAAGGTTTCTATGCCAAACATTAATAGATAAGGATGTTCACATCGTGTAGCAACACGAAGGACCAGAAAGTAAGCAAGGATAAGCTAGTGTGGAGGCGAAAACCAACTAAGAAGGAATACACTACGATTATCGGGTGAGTGGGTTTATTTAACATCATACTCGGATGGGATGATGAGCACCTCGAAAATGAAAAATCACTTATATTTGGGATTTTAACATCACACCCAGTTGGAGTGATGTGAGAACTAAGCGGAAAAACTACATAACGATTGTAAGTAGAGAGACCATACCCGGTTGGTATGATGGACTTCCTGGAAGGAAGGAGAAAACTCGCTTGCCGATTGTAAGTGGAGATGTCATCACACCTGGTTGGATGAATGCAAAGATTATTTTGTCAGAATTGTTCTCCCTTGAATGTGTGCCAATGCTTAAAATTTTTGGTAGACCTTCTTGATGAAAGCTAGAATAGCTCAAATAGGCCAGAGGCCTCGATTTTGGAAATTGTGGGGCTAAATGCCCGGTTTTGAAAAATCACGTGTAGTGGGCCCAAACATAATGTATTAAGCAATGAAAATTCTGAAAGAATGAATTATGTGATTTTTCCATGGTACCAAGACAAGACCGACATACTCGATGGACCGGCGGCGGTACGTCAGGGCTTGGTCAACGGACCGACTTAGACAAACATTTGTAGGTCAAGTTGAAGGTTGGGCCTGTTGGTCTAGTGGCACCAAAGAGAAATGGCTTTGTGGAAAAATTATTGTTTGTGCATACACTTGAGGTTCAGGACCATTAAAACGCCAAGAGGGGTAATGATGCGTCCTAAGGGCTACTGGACGACATGGTGGAGATAAGGGTAGTTTGTCGGGCCTACCGTCAAGGAAGCTCGATGTAGCTTCATGCACATGAGGCCGAGGTGGGGTTGGGATAAGGTCTCTATCCTCATATGGACATAGAGTTGATTTCGAGTTTGAGGGTCGGATGTTGCGAACATCCACTCAAAATAGGGGTAGAAGTAGATGAGCTTCTATCTAGGTGGCCGAGAAAGTTGCACCGATGCCACAAGTGGTTGCAATGGACGAGATTCCCTGTGAATGTGTGATCCCTTCCTAATGAAGGGCATGTGTTGACTTGTTAAATATACCTAATGTGGATAATGAGGAAAAGAATTTCGAAAACTGAAACTTAAGGAATGTTCTTAAAAGAAATAAGGAGTCTGGCACACTCCGATTAAAAACTATTTTTATGAAAACTCATTCCCAACACCCATTCACTAAGTTGTAGAAACCCAGCCGTCTTTTCTATCCCTTTTCAAGAGTAGAGAAAATGACTAAGGAAAACATTCGGTTCTACCCTCTGTTAGGTATGCTTAAAAGTTATTTTTATGCTCGTGTTTTTATTGATTTATGTTATTATAGGGAAAAATGTTAAATTACGCCTAGCTCCTCTTGATTAAAGAAAGGGGGAAACCCTTCTTAAACCAAGGGAGCGGCGGGTTAATCATGGGATTCGACCAAACCAGGTTGGGGTGTTACAGAAAATGCCACCATTCAGGGCTTTCCAAGTCATGAATGAGCTTGACCAAGCTGCTAAACGGTCGGACAGAGAGTCCTCGAGCTCCCTATATAAAAAGATATGAAAGCCATGAAAACTCTTAATGAAATGGATATGTGATTTTGCCATGGTACCAAGACAGGACTGATATACTCGATGGACTAGCGACGGTGCATCAGGGCTAGGTCGACGATCTAGTCTAGACAAATAGTTGTAGGGCAGGTTGAGGGTCGGGGTCGTTGGACCAGTTGCACCAAAGATAAATGATTATGTGAAAATTATTGTTTGTGCATGCACTTGAGGTACAAGACTATTAATATGCCCAAGAGGGGTAGTGATGCGTCCTAAGGGCTGCTAGACAACATGGTGGAGATAAGGGCAGTTTGTCATGCCAGCAGTCGAGAAGCTCGACATAGCTTCTTGTGCATGAGATCGGGGTGGGGTCGGGATGTAGTCTCTGTCCTCATATGGACACAGAGTTGATTTCAGGTTTGAGGGTCGGATGTCGCGAACATCCACTCAAACCCATGGTAGAAGTGGACGAGCTTCTATCTTGGTGGTCGGTAAAGACACTCCAAGCCATAAGTGGTTGCAGTGAACGAGCTGCCCTACGAATGTGTGTTCCCTTCCTGATGAAGGACGTGTGTTGTCTGCTAATCACACCTAAGGTGGAATCGAGAAAAAAGGGTTTTGAGAATTGAATTTTGAGGAGAATCTCTTTTGAAAGAAAACAACAACCTTGGCACACTTAATAAAAAACTATGTGTTTGAAAATTCACTTCCAACCCCCACTCACTGAGTTGTAAAAACTCACCTCTCTTTTATATCTATTTTCAGGAGTAGAGAAAACATGACTAAAGAAAACACCTGGATCTACCCTTTGTTAGTTATGCTTAAAAGTTATTTTAAGCTTACATTTTTATTGATTTATGTTATTCAAGGGAACAAGGTTTAAATTACTCCGGACACCTCTTGATTAAAGAAAGGGGGAAACTCCTCTTAAACCAAGAGAGCGGTGGGTTGATCACGGGGATCCGACCAAACCGGGTCAGGGCATGACAACTTGAGTGGTATCATAGCTTAGATTCCTTGAAGCATTATCAATACTATGCCCTGACACTAATGAAAACTTAATTAACATGTAGGAAGGAGAATTCCTAGGAAATTTATCGTGCGATCCAAACCCCCACATGAAATCGTGAAAAAGACGCGTACTTCCGAAGAGGCAGTTGTTCAACGATTCTTGGAAGGAGAGAAGAGGATGCCCAATGACATGGTCGAGGACTATAGGAAACTGGTCGGAGCCCTATTAAAGCTAGAAGGCATCACCTATCCTCCTCCAAGATAGGAAGAACCTATTCCTCCTCCAAGGAGCCCAACACCTCCTCTAGCCCCACAATAACCAAAAAGGACTCCCACTAAGAAGGAGGTCTGAGACAACTATTGGGATGCCTACACCACCTTTATGAAAGTCCACCAAGTACCCCCACTAGTTCAATTAGACTTCAATTCTTCTTAATGGATGAATTAGACATATAAGTGCGAGGCTGAGGTGTTGATAAGGTACGAACTTGAGGCCATTCATGAAGTTCATCCTATTAGGGAAATCCAAAGGGAATATGGATGGATTTCAACCAATTCATCAAAACCTTCAGACCATGAATCTCGCAATCGTTCAGAGGTTAACTCCTTACCTATGACTCCAGGGGACTAGGAAGTAGTGAATTCCTGTAATAAGCCGAGTACGACAAGAAACTATCTTTTTTAATGAGTGAAAGCTCAGTTTTTCCTTAATTAAAAGTGAATCTCCTAATAATGAAAAGTACAGAATGGAAAGCATACCAATTATGATTAGGGTGGTAGATAGAGAAAAGACCATCTTAGGACAAAAACTACGGGTCACCTCTAGTTAACCCTAAGATAGCCAAATAAATTCCTCCACAAAAACCAAGAATATGGAGTAACAATGCAACAAGACTGGGAAAGAAATTCCAGAGGAGTCTGCCTAGAATCACAAGGAAGGGTATACCCTAACTAATGGTAGGAAGAAGAGGAAGAGTGTGAAGTCCGGTATAAAAGAAGTAAGCATTAGAAGGTGCAAGAGTAGTAAAGGAAAGCCTAAGAACCATAAGTAATTAAGGAAGAGCCCCCATATAAAATTTAGGAAAATAAGAAGAAGTGGGTTATCCCAAGGGAAACCAATGGAATGGAAGCTAACCAAGAGGAAAGGAAGAAGTGGAAGCATGGAAAGTGCTAAGCCACTTTAGGGTAAGTCACAGAGAGGGAAGAGGAAAAGAAGTGTGATAGGAGGAGAACTCCGGAGGAATACACAAGTATCCTTGAAAGAGTTAGTGATAGGAACTCACCAACAATCAAGAGCCCCTCAAAGGAAGGATAAGGAATTAAAAGGAATTTGGAGGACAGGAAAGGATCAAGGGTGAATAATTATACCAATGTTAGAAAGGTGTAAGAAAAGCCTTTAAGGAGCATTAGGGAGGTTGAACGTGAAACTCCTAGGATGAAAGTCCCTAGGTAGAAGGATAGGAATTGGGGCCATGGAAAGGAAAATTCCCAAGCTAAGCAACCAATAGATGAATCATAAGAGGCTTAACCCAAAATAAGTACCCTCATTAAAGGGCATATGTGGTTAAGGATGTACTAGGATGAGCAAGTGTGACCTGCTCTGAAAGAGCAGAGAAGCCAAATAAGGATTACAAACGAACCTAGCGAAAGGAAGCAACCAGTAATAACAAGATAATCAAGGAGAATAAATGACACCCTAAGAAGGATCGGGAAGTAGTAAAGGACTACACCCTAAATAGGGCAATGGGATGGACATTAAGGATACGAAGACTCGAGAGACAACTGTATCCAGATAATTAAACAAGAAGAATAGTAGGAATGAGGTAGTTAATGAGTTGACCATCGTGAAGGTCAAAACTCCAATAAAGAAGGGAGAGGTGGAAAGGCCAAAACCTTTGGGAAATAAGGAGGAAGGAAAACCTTAAAAAGATCAATGACCTAGATAGAATTAACGACCAAAAGCCATGAGGAGGTTAAGTAAGCCTCTCACAGGATGATCAAGAGATCTTGAAACAAAGAGGATGTGAGCTCTCCCTAAAAGAAATAGACATGTACTAGGATACAAGTTAGAATGAGGATGGAGTACAAAAGATGTGCATGTAAGGTTTCAAGAGTAAAGGTAACCAGGAGAGGATGACATCAAAGGATGACACTTAAGGTTAGATGTCTTCAATGGCAAACAAGAAGAAAAATCTGGGAGAAAGGAGTATAAATCCTACTAAGGAAGGAAACCCTGGAAAGACATAAATGTCCCAACTAAGAGATAATGGAACCAACATAAGTGGAAAAGAAGATAAGCTCTTAAATGATATGTTGGTTGAGATGGAAAGATAAAATACAAAGGAAAAGTACTCATGAGTGCCCAAGGAGTAAGTTAAATCCAAGTAACAGGTAAGTAGGAAGATAACATCAAAGGATGCCGTACGAATAAGAAAGGGATGGACCGGCCATAAAAAGGAAACAGAGGAAAGCACATCTAAGAAATCTTGGAGAAGTAAGCCCTCCAATTAAGAAGTAATTAAAGTAAATGACCACTCACATCAAGACTGGTTGTGGTTCATGCTCACTTGATGGAACCTAAAGAATGGACGGTTGGGCATAGTGTGGAGTACACGAAATAAGACCCGATAATCGGAAGTTTCTCATATCACGCCCCGACCCAGTTTGGTCTAAACTCCGTGATAAACTCGCCACTCCCTTTGTTTAAGAGGGGTTTCCCCTTTCTTTAATCAAGATGAGTCAGGTGTAATTTAACCTTGTTTCCTAGAATAACATAAATCATTAAAAATGTGAGCTAAAAATAACTTTTAAGCATACCTGACAAATGGTAGATCCAGGTGTTTCCCTTAGTCATTTTCTCTACTACTGAAAAGGGATATGAAAGAGGTGTGAGTTTCCATAACTCAATGAATGGGTGTTGGGAGTAAGTTTCTATAAAAAAAACTATTTTAATATGAGTGTGCCAAACTTCTTATTACCTTTAAGACTGTTCTTTCATCAAATTCCTATTTTCAAAATACTTTTTCCACATTTTCCACATTAGGTGTGTTTAACAGTTAACACATGCCCTTCATCAGGAAGGGATCACACATTCGAAGGGCAGCCCATCCATTGCACCCACTTATGGCTCGGAGCGACTTTACCGACTACCAAGATAGAAGCCTGTCCACTTCTACCCTGTGTTTGAGTAGATGTTTGCAACATTTGACCCTAAAATCTGAAATTGACTCCATGTCCGTATGAGGATAGAGACCTCATCCCGACCATTGAGTATGTCAGTCTTATTTTGGTATCATGAAAAAAAATCACATAATGCATTCATTAAGAGTTTTCATGGCTTAAATATCTCATATTTGTTTAGGAGCTCTTGCTCATGCTAATTGGCCTTGGGCCCACTATACGTGATTTTCCAAAATCAGGCATTTAACCCCACAAGTTCCAAAATTGAGGCCTCTGGTCTATCTGAGCTATTCTAGCTCTCGTTAAGAAGGTCTCCCAAAATTTTTAAGCATTGGCACACAGTTAGGGGAGAATACTTCTGATAAAATCATCTTTCAACTCATCACACAAACTGGGTGTGATGATATCTACGCTTACAACCAGCAAGGAGGTTTTCTTCTTCCTTCAAGGAAGTCCATCAAACCAACCGGGTATGGTTCTCTCTACTTACAACTGGTAAGTAGTTTTCTGCTTAGTTCTCACATCACTCCTACCGGGTGTGATGTTAAAATCCCACATATAAGTGGTTTTTCATTTTCGAGGTGCTCATCATCCCAACCGGGTGTGATGTAAATAAACCCACGCACCCGATAATCATAGTGTATTCATTCTTAGTCGGTTTTTCACCTCCACGCTAGCTTATCCTTGCTGTTTTTCCGATCCTTTGTGTTCCTACATGATTTGGACATCCTTATCTATTAATATTTGGCATAATAGCCTTTGTTTCTCATGTATGAATGACTATACTCAAAATTTTCAATTAATTGCACTTAGGTCATTAAAGTTCATTTTCCTTAACTTTAGGTCCCTAATGCTAACTTGTCCCCAAATTGAGTCTCGAAACTTCCAAAAATTCACTTTGGGTCCTCAATTTACTCAAAATTATTTAAGGGGCTCAAGTTTTCCAAATTTCTAATTTTGTCCCCAACTTTTCAAAATTTTCATTTTGCCCCCCACTTTATAAAAATGACAATTTGACCCCAATTATTTAAAAAAAATTGACCAATTGGTCCTCCAACATCCTTTTCATAGCCAATTGGCCTCAATTTCATGAAATCCCTAAATTTCCCCTAATTTCCCCTTTCAAACTAGTTGAATTTGATCTCATCAAATTGACCACTCAATCATGGTTAATTGCTTCAATTGGAGGTATAATTCAGTTTCTACACATCCATATGATTTAATTGAGCTTCAAATCACATGAATTGATGCCAAAACGAGCTCAAACAGAGTTTCATCGGGAAATTGTGCGTAGAGAGAGAAAGCTTCGAAAGCTTACCGTCGGAGGTGCGGCGGTGTGAGCTTTCTATTTGGGTTGGTAGCTCTCATCCTGAGGTTCCTCCTTGATTAAGAATCGATAAAATTAGTATTGAATCAAGGGACAATTCGATTAGTGAAGTTTTGACTGTCCCTCTCTCTAACGCCAATCGAAAATGATAGAGGGGGTTGAATTGGCTTACCTTTCAGCTCTATTATAGTCGTTTGAGGGTTGTGGGAGTGTTAGAAGGGCCTGGTTTGGCCTGAGGAGGGCTGAATTTGACCGATGTGAGCTTAGCCAAAACATGGCAGATTCGATTAGTTGGAGCTGCTTCACTGTTTGATTACGCCGGCGCTTCGCGGGCGGTCCTCGGATAGAATGGAGACTACCGTCAGGTATTTGACTTCTCCTAGAATCTAAAGAACCCGATCTCACCTTCTAAGGCATAGAAAACCCCAATGTTGGAGCTCTGGTTCGAGTTTCACTAGAAAACTGAGTTGTTGAGAGATAATGGAGATTTCTGGTGTGAGGAGATTGAATGGAGATGGGTTCTTTATATAGGGAGCTTGGGGACTCTCTGCCCGACCGTTTGGCATCTTGGTCAAGCTCATTGATGACCAGAAATGCCCTGAATGGAGGCATTTCATCTTCGCCAACACTATTTGTTCATCCTTTGAATGAATAGTGTCATCATCTAATGGAAGAAGACGACATTGTTCTGAACCAAACTAGACCGATTCGTACTGGGTTAAATGCTTAAACCGGCTAGTTCATGCCTAATTCGACCGAGTTTTTCAAAATAAAAAATTTCTAAATTCATTCTCTATCCAATGGTGGCTTCAATTCTCCAATTTGAATATTTTAAGCCACCTAGAAAAATTAATTTAGCAACCGGTTCAATGATGGTTCAAATTGGTTCAATCTGGTTCACTTGAACCGGTCTGGTTTTTTCTTCCAATTTGTTCCAAAGTCTCTTTCCATGGTTTTTATGACTCTTTAGGTCACTCAGGATTTGTAAATTTCCCAATTTTTCCTTTCTCTAACGGTTGGGGTTCGTGAACCCGTTCAGTTTTCTCCGTTGGGTTAACCGGTTCTTTCCCCGGTTTTTCTTACTTTAATAGATGGGGTTTACAACTCTCCCCTCCTTTTAGGAATTTTGTCCCCAAAACTTATTCAACATCCTTTGCATAGGAAATAACTTCTCTTGATTTCAACTTGGAGTTTGCTTGACATGCTAACACTTTAGTTGTTTTCACTTAGCCCCTTTATAATACGCACTTAAGGAATTTCTTTTCCTTTCCATTGGTTACTCATTCCATGGAATTTATCCTAGCTAAGCATGTGTTACCTGTGAGTTCAAGGGTATATCCTTAGGTTCACATCTTTCTTTGCTTAGGGCAAGATTCCTCCCCTTGAGATTCATACTCAAGATTTCAAGATTGGGAATTCCAAGATTCCCAATCATTCTTGTGTCTACGCATTCTCTTTATCATTGAAATCTTTTGCTTAGATTTCTTTCGAGCGCTACGTACTTGCTTTCATAGGTTTCAGTGTTATCACATTTTTGTCCATTTTTTACCCTTCTTATGTCCTTCCTCATTTCCAGTGGCATCCTTTCCTCAATGAATTTTCTTTTTCTTAATCCACTCTTACTCGCTTGTAATCATTTTATGATTCTTTATTCCGAGTTAATCCTTTTTGGTCTATGTGTCTATTACTTTGTTTGGGAAGGTTCCCTTCTTACAGTTTTGTTCTCTACTATATCTCTCACAGTTGAGACTTCCACCTTAGGAGCTACATACTCAACCTTCTTACCATTCCTTGAAGATTTCTTTCTTCCTTTCTTCACACTCCTTTCTATATTATGGCATTTTGCCCATTTTGAATCCTTCTCTATCTAAAATTTCTGTTTCATCCCTTATTCCTTACTTGAGACACTTCCGATTATCGATATTATTTCGTGTACTCCAACATTATGCCCAACCGTCCACTCCTTAGACCCCATCAATTGAGCGTGGACCACAACCATTCTTGATGTCAGCGATCATTTACTTTAATCACTTCTTAACTAGAGGGCTTACTTTTCCAAGGGTTCTTAGATGTGCTTTCCTCTGTTTCCTTTTTATGGACAGTCCACCCCTTTCTTACCCGTACAACATCTTTTGTTGCTATCTTCCTACTTACCCGTTATTTGGGTTTAACTTACTCCTTGGGCCCTCATGAGTACATTTCCTTTGTACTTGATCTTTCCATCTCAACCAGCATATCATTTATGAGCCTATCTTCTTTTCCACTTCAGTTTCTTCAATTACCTCTTAGTTGGGACACATATGTCTTTCCAGGGTTTCCTTCCTTGGTAGGATTTATACTCCTTTCTCTTAGAATTCTCTTCTCATTTGTCTTTGAGAACATCTAACCTTAAATGATATCCTTTGATGCTATCCTCTCTTGATTACCTTTATTCTTGAAACCTTATGTGCACTTATTTTATATCCCATCTTCATTCTCACTTGTATCCTAGTACATGTCTATTTCTTTTAGGTAGAGTTCACATCTTATTTGTTTTTAAGATCTTTTAATCATCATGCAAGAGGCTTGCTTAACCCTCCCATGGCTTTTGGTCATTAATCCTGTCTTAGCCGTTGATCTATTTAAGGCTTTCTTTCATCCTTTTTTTCCAAAGGTTTTAGCCTTTTCACCTCTCCCTTCTTCACTGGAGTTGTGACCTTCACAAGGGTAAGTTCGTTAACTGCTTGGTTCCTACTATCCCCCTTGTTTAATTATTTTGAGACAATTGTCACTTGAGTCTTCTTGTCCTTAATGTCCATCCCATCATCCTATTTAGGGTGTAGTTCTTACTACTTCCCGATCCTTCTTAGGGCGTAGTTTATTCTACTTGACTATCCCGTTGTTATTAGTTATTTTATTTAGCTAGGTCCATCTAAAATCCCTATTTGGCTTCTCTACTCTTCCAAAGCAGATCACACCTAGCCATTAAGGTACATCCTTAACCCCATGTACCCTTTAATGAGGTTCCTTATGTAGGTTCAAGCCTTCTTATGGTTCATCTGTCGGTTACTTAGCTTGGAAATTTCTCTTTCCATGGTCCCACTTCCTATCTCTATCCTTCTTCCTAGGGACTTTCGTCCTGGGAGTTTCACGTTCAACCTCCCTATAGCTTCTTGAAAGCTTTTCCCCATTCTTTTCTTACACCTTTCTGACATCGGTATGGTTATTCATCCTTGATCCATACCTATCCTACAATTCCTTTTTATTCCTTATCCTTCCTTCGAGGAACTCTTGATTGTTGCCGAGTTTCTAATAATTTATGTCCTGCCTATCACGAACTCTTCCAAGGATACTTGTGTATTCCTCCGGGTTTTCTTCCAATCCTACTTCTTTTCTTCCTCCCTTTTTCCTTGTCTTATCCTAAAGTGGCTTAGCACCTTCTATGCTCCTACTTCTTCCTTACTTTCCTCTTGGTCAGCTTCCATTCCACTTGTTTCCCTTGGGGCAACCCAATTCTTCTTGTTTTCCTAACTTTTATATATAGAGGCTCTTCCTTAACTCCTTATAGTCCTTATGCTTTTACCACTTCTGCACATTTTGATGCTTACTTCTTTTACACTGGACTTCATAGTCTTCCTCTTCTTCCTCCCCTTAGTTAGGGTATGTCCTTCCTGGTGAACTCTAGGTAGACTCTTCTAGAATTTCTTTCCCCATCTTGTTGCCTTGTTACTCCATACTCTTGTAGGGGGAAACTTATTTGGCTATCTTTAAGGTTTGGTTTAACTAGAGGTGACTTGTAGTTTTCTTCCTTACTACTTAGATAATTATTTGTATATTTTCATTTCTGTTAGTAATACTTGTTATTATCAAGGAGATTAAACTTTTAATCAAGGAAACTATACTTTCATTCATTCCAAGAGATAGTTTCTCACCGTACTCGGGTTATTATAAGAATTTACTACTTCCTAGTCCCTTGGGGTCATAGGTCAGGAGTTAGCCTCTGAACGGTTGTGAGATTCATGGTATGAAGGCTTTGAGGAACTGGTTGAAGTTCATCCATATTCCCTTTGGATTTCCCTTATAGGACAAACTTCATGTATGGCCTCAAGTCCATACCTTCTTAACACCTTAGCCTCACACTCGTATGTCCACTTCATCTAGTCAGAAGGAGTAAAGTTGGATTGAGCAGGTGGGGGTACTTGGTGGACTTTCATAAAGGTGGTGTGGGCATCCCAATAGTTGTCCCATGCCTCCTTAGTGGGAGACCTCTCTGGTTGTTGTGAGGCTGGAGGTGGTATTGGGCTCCTTGGAGGAGGATAGGTAATGCCTTCTAGCTCTAGTAGGGATCCTACGAGTTTCCTATAATCCTCGACCATATCGTTGGATACTCTCTTCTTGCCCTCCAAGAATCATTGAACAATTACCTCTCTTGGGGTAGGCGTCTTTTTCACGATCATGTGGGTGGGTTGGGATCGTACGACATATTTCCTATGGACTCTCCTTCCTACACGGTAATTAAGTTTTCATTAGTATTAGGGCATAGTATTGAAAATGCTTCAAAGGAACTTGGCTCTGATACCACTCAAGTTGTTAGGCCCCGACCCGATTTGGTTAGAACCCCGTGATCAACCCACCACTCCCTTGGTTTAAGAGGGATTTCCCCTTTCTTTAATCAAGAGGAGTCGAGCGTAATTTAACCTTGTTCCCTGGAATAACATAAATCAATAAAGATGCGAGCTTAAAATAACTTTTAAGCATACATCACAAAGGGTAGATCTAGGTGTTTTCCTTAGTTATTTTCTCTACTCCTAAAAAGGAATATGAAAAAGGGGTGAGTTTCCACAACTCAGTGAATGGGTGTTGGGAGTAAGTTTCTATAAACAAAACAATTTTAATCGGAGTGTGCCAAACTCCTTATTTCCTTTAAGAATGTTCTTTCATCAAATTCCAATTTTCAAAATACTTTTTCCTCATTTTCCGCATTAGGTGTGTTTAACAGTCAACACATGCCCTTCATTAGGAAGGGATCACACATTCGTAGTGCAGCCCATCCCCTGCACCCACTTGTGGCTTGGAGCGACTTTACCGGCCACCAAGATAGAATCCTATCCACTTCTACCCTAGGTCTGAGTGGATGTTTGTGACATTCGACCCTCAAACCCGAAATCGACTCCGTGTCTGTATTAGGACAAAGACCTCATCCCGACCCCACCCTAGTCTCATGCGCGTGAAGCTACGTCAAGCTTCCTTGACTACTGGCATGACAAACTGCCCTTATCTCCACCATGTTGTCCAATAGCCCTTAGGATGCATCACTACCCCTCTTGGGCATCTTGATGATCCTAAACCTCAAGTGCATGCACAAATAATAGTTTTTTTTTTTGTATAAAGCCATTTATCTTTGGTGCCACTGGTCCAACGACCCTGACCCTTAACTCAACCTGCATTTATTTGTCTAGGTCGGTCTGTCGACCTAGCCTTGATGCACTACCACCAGTCAATCGAGTATGTTGGTCATGTCTTGGTACCATGGCGAAATCACATAATCCATTCATTAAGAATTTTCATGGCATAAATATCACATGTTTGTTTATGAGCTCCTACCCGTGCCAACTGGCCTAGGGCCTACCGTATGTAATTTTCCAAAATTGGGAAAATTCCTTCCTTTGTTTCTTGGTTATGGTTACCTTACCCATCCCAATTAGGTTGCCATCTCTTTTGTTGTTATCTCCTCGTTTGCCCATTCTTTGGGTTTAGCTCTATACATGGTCCTACATTCCCTCTTACCTAGGCTTGCCTCTTTCGGGGAGGTCGGAGTACTTTGACCTCCTTGTCTAGGGGATTCAAAGGCGTTATTTGTCCTTCCTAAGTTTAAAGATCTAGTTTGTCCTTCCCATTCCTTATTTGTTCCGAGGCGCGGGATTTTGATTGGAGGCATTATGACTTGGGCGACCGGTGTTTATGGGAACTTGAAATCTTTATTTATTGAGAGCATAGTATAGTACATTTGGGACCTCTTTCCCTCTAAGGGAGATGGTTGAAAGAAAGGCTGGGAAGCACTATGCTAGGATTTTGAGGAACTCTCTTTCGGGTGAGTTTGAAATCCTGATTTGGAGTTGTTTCTCCTAGGGTGGCCTCTTGTCTTCCATCCCCTCAGACCCCGGTAGTCATGGAGGTACTTCTCTTAGGAGGTATTGCCACCAATCCTTGTGGTGTGGGACATTTCCTCATCATATCTCATATTCCTCTACACCTATAATAGGCTATCCTGACACCAGCTCCTACGTGGATCTTTCAGCATTTGCATGGTGGAGAGATTTCCTTTTTCCTGTCTTTCCTCTTTTCCTTTCTCTTCCTTTCTCCATGTCGTTCCCTGCCCGTAGAGGTAGTGATCCAGGGAGTGGGTGCCCCATTCTTTAGTGGTTTTGGGCACTTTTGTGCATAGTGTCCCCACTGTCCACAATTATAGTAGGTTACTTCCTTGTGTGGAGCTTTATAGCTTTTTCTCCATCTTGGGCTTTGGGGAGTTTTTCTTGGTGGTTGTTGGGGCCCTCTACATTTCACCATCCTTGGGTGCGTACTTCCTACGGAACCATCCCCTTTCCTAAGCGAGAAGCAAGGTTCCCCAAATACTTTGACGAATTCTTTGTAAAGTCTCCTTGGCTCAAGAGATATACTCGATCTTGTGGGTTGGGTTCTCCTAGATTCTCTAGCTGCCAAGCTAATTTCCTCGCACGGGACAGGATTTCTTCCTGGTTCTGGAGTGGTCGTGACAGTGTGGATTTGTTCGATTTCTCTAGGAGTGGTCATATTTGTTTGATAGAAGTTTACCATGGGTTAGGATTCTAGGGCTTTTAGTTTTGAAATTTTATTTGGAAAACCTGGCTCTAATACACTTAAGTTGTCATGCCTCGACCCTGTTTGGTCGAAGTCCTATACTCAACCCGCCACCCTTCCTCATACTAATTTAGTATTTCTACCAAATAGACCAAGGAAGGTAAATGTATCGAAGTATACCTATTTCCCATAACAAACTTTACAAAATATCTAAATAATCATTTACCTACATTTAATTTTCTCCGGTACATTTAATTTTCTCCCATAGCTTTTGCTCTTCTTGGTGAGGTATTTCTCCTGAAAAAGGTTTAAGGGGGAAGGGGTGAGTTTCTACCAGTTAGTGAGCGAGGGTTAGGAAGTGAGTTTTCAAAATAATTAGTATATCAAAACATTTTATACTTTTAGTTTATTGTAATATGAGTTCATCTCTTCTTTAACACTTCCCATTGCTTGGGAGGTGCTTCAGCAAACAATCACACATCCTTTCTATCATAGAAAGAGATCACACGTTCGTAGAACTATCCCCCACTGTTCCACTTGTGGTTCGATGCGTCTTTACTGTCCACCTGAATAGAAGTCTTGGACATCTACCCTGACTTTGAGTGGACATCAATTTGCCCAACCCTCAAACCTGCTGAGTTTGTGTGGACATCAATTGTTCGACCCACATTTCCCCTCCGACCTTGGTCTCATTGCTTCATTATGTCCACTTTGTGGGATGAGACCTCATTTCCCTTCTGGCCTCAGTCTTAGTGCGTAGGAAGCTATCAAAGCTTCATGACTAACTGGCACGACAAACCCGCCCTTATCGCATCTACGTCGTCCAACACCCCTTGGGAACCCATTGACTACCCCTCTCAGCATTTAGATGCTCCCGAATACTCATGCATGCATTACAATAGTTTTGAATCATTAACCATGATCTTTGGTGCATACGGTCCAATGACCCTAACACTTGACCTGACCTGCAGCTGTTTGACTGGATTGGTCTGTCTACCTAGTCCGGGGGCACTACCACTAGCCCATCGAGCCTTGTCAGTCTTATCTCGACCCCATGGCAAGTTACACAACATTTCCAGTTTTATGAGAATTTTCATGGTTCTTATAATCATCTTTGTCTATGGGTTCCAACCCATGCACATTGGCCTTGGGCTCACTTCACAAGTTTTCCAAAACTAGACCTTCAGCACTATCATTTTCAAATTCGAGGCCTCAGGCCTATTGGAGCAATTCTAGCTCCCACCAGAAATGTCAACCAAAATGTTTAAGTAGTTTCACGCAGTCAGAGGAGACCATTCCTGGAAAAATGATTTTTAAATTTAAAAGCAGTTCTCATCACCCCCAACCATGCATGACACTGAAAATCCCACTCACCCGACAACCGTGATGTGGCCGTCCTAGGGAAATCTCAATGTGTGGTGCACTCTTTTGCACTGGTACTTGAGCAACTAGCTCCTACATGGTTTGAGTATCCATGTTAGGAGAATTAACATAAGAGACCTCATACTTTTATTTATTTGTGTATAGGTCGTTACACTATGCCTTAATTGCAGTTAGGCCCCTTAGAGTTTATAACTTTACATTTTAGTCCCTAATCTTCATTAAATTTCAGTTAAGTCCCTAGGACATCCAATTTTCCTTCATGGGTGCTTAACTTTTCCAAAATTTCCAATTGGTCCCCAATTTTTCCAAAATTGCAAATTAGTCCTTAATTTCCCAAAAATTGTCATTTGGTCCATGAATTTTCAAAATTTTCCAATTGGCCCTCCATTTCATCCAATTGCCCAATTGGGCCCTAATTGGAAGTTAATTTCATGAAAATGCCCCCATTTTTTTTAAAATTTCAATTCAACCCCAAAATTTCCCAAAATCCCCAAATTGTCCAATTTCTAAAAAATTGCAATGTGGTCCCCAAATCACAATTTCATTCAATTGATCCTCAAAACTCAGTTAATTGCCCCATTTGTGATCTAAATCATCTTCCCTACGTTTTCCTCATGATTTCAAGCTTTGAACCGCTTCATTTGGCTAAAAAATTAGCTTAAACAAAGCTTCGCTGGAAAATTCAATCTAGAGAGAGAGATCTTCGATATCTTATCGGTGAGGATCCGACAATCGGAGCTCTTACTTTCTCTGAATTGCTCTAATCCCAGGGATCCTCCTTGGATAAAACCACGCCTCAATTGATGCCTAGAGCAGTATGAATTTCTCAATTTAAGTTTTTCACAGAAATGCACTATAAACGGTGTTTTCTAGTGAAGGGGCAGTGGAGGGGCTTACCGTCTTAGCTCGGGGGAAGGTTGGGGCCCCTCTAGGTGGAGTTTGGGGGGGCTTGTTTGGTTGTAATTGGACTAGGGATGGCTTGACTTGAGCTTGAGTAGCTCAGGCTGTTGATAATTGAGGAGCGGTGTCACTATTTGAGCTTACTCGCTCTCTTATAGTTGTCCTCGGGCCGAAGGGAAGGTGCAGCTGGGTAGAGGACTTCCTCCCGGTTCTAATGACATTGGATGCAACTTTAGAGGTGTAGAAGAGCCCCGATGATAGAACTCTAGTTTGCTGCTCATCGAAAAACTGAGCACTTCATGTTCTTCTCTCGATTGTTGGATGTTGAGAACAAATGGAGGGGTGCTCTTTATATAGGGAGTTCGACAACTGTTCAGGCTACTGGCTGGTGTGAGACTCGGCCCATGCCTTGCTCGTCGGTGACTTGACAGGAGCAATCTTTGAGTCGTTAGAGACTCCCCCTTCCCTTGCTCTCTCTACTTTCTGTTAGCATACTAAGGCTGAAGATGTTGATGTGGCAGGTGTGCCACATGGCACTTTGTGATTGGACAATTTTTCTAACATGGCGTTCCAACTCAGTCGCCGTGTCAACCGTTGATCGGTTGACCAAACACGTGGTATCCTCCCATTGGCTGGTCGAGTCTGTGTGGTAGGCTGACCTGTAAACCCCACCCTTTTAAGTTAAGGAAAATTGGGAAAAGAACCAGTCAAACCGAGTAAGAAAACCGAACCGGTTCACAAACCCGATTATTTGGGAATGGGCAATTTGGAAATTTACAACTCCCGGGTGATCCAAAGGGTTTATAAAACCTTGAAAAAGAACCTTAGGACAAATTGGAAGAGAAAAACCAGACTGGTTTAGATGTACCAGATCCAACAAGATTGAACCGATTTATGAACCGAGTCGGTTCATGAACCAGGACTGATAGAGAAAGAGCAAACCGGGACATTTATGGATCCCGAGTGACCTGAAGAGTCCCAAATGTCATGGAAATGGACTTGAAAATGAATTGGAGATGAAAATCAAATCGGTTCAGGTGAACCGGATTTAACCAGTTTGGACCACTATTGAACCAGATTCTAAATTCATTTTTCTAGGTGGCTTAAAAATTTCAAATTTGAGATTTGAGGCCACCATTCGATAAAAAATAAATTTAGATTAATTTATAAATTTTTAGATTTGAAAATTTTTGTTGAATGGGGTTGAACCGATCGGTTTAATCTTTGAACACGGTTCAGATTGGTCCGGTCTAGTTCGGAACAGTGTCGTCTTCTTCGTTCAGATGAAAACACTGTTCACTCGCCGAAAAATCGTGTAATGCTAGTGAAGCTGAAAAGTCTTCAGCCAGGGAGTTTTAGATAATGAATGACTGCCATTAAGGTGCCAATCGAACGACCAAGAAGTCCTTGAGCTTCCTATATAAAGGCCCCCTCCCCATTCATCCTCCCCACAGATGAAAACTCCACTCTCTCTCAACAACTCCATTTTCTAGTGAAGATGGAACTAGAGCTCCGAATTGGACACTTTTCTAAGCCAAACAAGGTGAGGTCAGGTTCTTTAGAATCAGGGAGAAGTCAGCTACACGATTGTCATCTCTGTTTGCTTTGAGGGTCGTCAGAGAAGTGTCGGTGTGATGGAATAATGAAGCAGCTCCAGCGGACCGAAGCTGTCCTATTTCGATCGAGCTGAAATCGGCCATTTCGAGCCATTCTCAGGCCAAACCATACCCTCCCAACACCTCCTTGGCCCTTCCACGAACGAATTAGGACTGAAAGGTAAGCCAATTCGGCTCCCCTCTGCAATTTTTGACCAGTGCTAAAATGAGAACCGGCAGAATTTTGATGATGAAATTCTAACTCAATTCAGCATCAATTGATGCAATTATTGATTCTAGGATAAACCTGAGCCATAGAGCTATTTGCCTAGATCGAAAGCTCAGACTATCGTGCCCCCGATGGTGAGTAATTGGAGCTTTCTTTCTCTACAGTCTGTTTTCTGACTAAGCTCCATTTAAGCTCGTTTCAGCGTCAAAGCTTGTAATTCAAAGTGCTATTGAATCGTATGAAGATGTAAGAACTCAATTTTAACTTCAATTTCAACAATTAGAAGTTTTTAATTGGTCAATTTGATGAAATCAAATTCGACTATGCTAGGAAGTTGAAATTAGTGGAAAATTGGGGGATTTTAAAATATTTGAAGGACCAAGATGCAATTTTATAAAATTGATGGTCAATTGGGCATGATAAGAATGTTAGAGGACCAATTGAGGAATTTTAGAATTTTTGGGGTGAAACTTACCATTTTTGTAAAGGATTGGCAAAATGGTAATTTTGGGGGTCAAATTGGGAATTTGGGAAACTTGAACCCCTTTTTATGAAATTTGGTAAATTGAAGTCCTAAGTTAAAGGTTTTGGGACTCAATTTGAGGAAAAATCGGCATTAGGGACTTAAAGTTAAAGAAAAGTAACATAAGGGGCCTAATTGCAAATAAAGGAATAGAATGACTTTTCTCATTCATTTGTAATGAATGAAGGCTATTAGACTGAGGGATAATGAATAAGGCTGTTCATATCGTACAGGAACACAAAGTACCAGAAACGCCAGCAAGGACAAGCTCACGTGAATACAAACAATCGGTCAAGTGGAATTCACTGCATTAATGGGTGAGTGGGATTTTATATCTTACCCATTTGGGGATGATAAGTACCTCGAAATGAAAATCCACTACTTAATGGTATTTTAAACATCACAACTTATAGGAGTGATGTGAAAATGACATGGAAAAACTTACAGATTGTAAGTTGATTATACCCGGTTGGTATGATAAAACTTCCTCGGAGGAAGTGGAAAACCCGTTCATCGGTTATGAGCGGAGATATGCTCATACTCGGTTGGTATGATGGATAGTTGAAAATTTATTTTGTCCGAAGTGTTCTCCCCTGACTGTGTACCACTGCTTAAACGATTTGGGAGACCTTCTTGATGGGAGCTCGAATAGCTCTTATAGGCCGTAGGCCTTGGTTTTAGAACTTGAGGGCTATTATGCCTAGTTTTAAATATCTTGAATAGTGGGTCATAGGCCAGTGGGTATGAGCAGGAGCTCATAAATAAACATAATATATATATATATATCATAAAACTTTAAATAAATGAATTGTTTGGCCATGACACTGAGACAAGATCGACATACTCAGTCAAGTAGCGGTAGTGCGACATGACAGGTTGATGAACCAATCAAGACAAACAACTACAAGTTGAGTTGAGGGTCGGGGCCATTGGACTAGTGACACCATAAATTATATGGCATGATGTGAAAATACTGATTGTGTATGCACTATGATTACAAGACCTTCAAGATGCCCAAGAGGGGTAGTGATGTGTCCTAGGGCCTTGGACGACCTGGTAGGTAAAAGGGCAGTTTGTCGGACCATGTGACCTTGCTAAACTTGACGTAGCTTCAAGCGCATGAGACTGGGGTGGGGTCGGGATGAGGTCTCTATCCTCATACATACACGGAGAATTGATTTTGGGATTGAGGGTCGGATGTCGCGTACATCCACTCATTCTCAGGGTAGAAGTGGACGTGTTTCTATCTTGGTGGCTAGTAAAGTCGCTCCGATACCACAAGTGGGTTCAGTGGACGGGCTGGCCTATGATTATGTGATTAACCTTCATGATGACGGATATGTGTTGGGTGATGACACACTATAATTAATAAAAAATGCTGATAAAATAGAAATGGGAAATTAAAGGATTTTTTGAAAGAAAATAAGGAGTCTGGCACACTCCAAAATAAATCTTTTTCTTCCTAAAAGTTAAATTTCGAAAACCCATTCATTGAGTCATTGTACTCACCCCCTCCCTTATATCCCTTTTAGGAAATCCCGAAAAGCCTACCCTCAAGGATCACAAACTAATACGCATGTGAGACAAGTATGATAAATTTAAAATTTTATGCAATTTTGATTTATGTTATTCTAGGAAAGGTGTAGGTTCAAAAGACGCCTTACTCTTTGCGGTTTAGATGAGGGAAAACCCTTAAATAAACTGGGAGCATGGTGGGTTGTTCACGTGGATCCGATCAAACTGGGTCGGGGCGTGATATGACTGGTCGTCCGTTGACCATTGGTCGGACACGTGCCAAGCTCCTATTGGTTGCCCTTGTTTGTGTGGCTACTGATTGGGCACCGTTAACCATTGACCGGTTGGACTGTAGACCGGTCCGATTCATTGATCGGTTGGACCATTGACCGTTCTGGTCCAACCAGATTCGGTGACCCAAATTCGAAAATTGGTCGGTTTCAGCCCGATTCGACTAGTTTTCTAAAATTTAAAATTTTCTAAATTCATTTTCTATCTAATGGTGGCATCAATTTCCCATATCGACGTTTTAAGCCACCTAGAAAAATGAATCATTGAACCCCGAACCGGTTCACTTCGGTTTAATCTAGTTCAATCTGGTTTGGGTCCGGTTCACCTCAAAGCGATTCAGATTTCCCATCCAATTCACTTCATGTTCTTCCCCATGATTTTTATGAATTTTTGGTCATTTAGGATTTCCCAATTTCCCATATTAACCCTTTTTTACTATTTTCAGTTCATTAATTGACTCGTTTTTCTCAAAACTGCCGGCTCTTTCCTCGGTTTACTTGGTCCGGGGGATGGGTTTCACAGCCTAGGTGCATTGTGTAAACGAAGTCATGAGCCTCCTCTAATATGGCCTCCTTAAGCTCGGGACAATTGAGGACTACCACTTGACTCTTAAATACCAGTAATTCATCTACTCAAAAGTAAAAATCAGTGGAGTGTCCTCCATCATCTTATCCACGTACTTCTTTAAACTTTGGTCAATTTTTTGTTTGATCCTTATATGATCCACCAGAGTGGGTCAAACCGTTAGGTTTGCCAATAAACATGGGGTTTCTTCTTCTATGTCTAGAGATATGTGGAGCTACTTCAGTTGCTCAGGCATAGGTAGGTAGTTATACTGACCTCATGTGAGGTAGTGTCACACCCCGACCCAGTTTGGTTGGATTTTCATGATCAACCTGCCACTCCCCCAGTTTATTAAGGGTTTCCCCTTCTTTAACCCAATAGGAGTAAGGCGTCCTTTAAACATGTACCTTTCCTGAAATAACATAAGTCAAAACATGCATAAAATTTTAACTTTATAAACCTGTCTTGCAAGTGTAACTAACATGAGGTCTTTGGGTAGATTTTCCTTGGTTTACTTGAATGGGATATAAGGGAGGAGGTGAGTACAACGACTCAGTGAATGGGTTTTCAAAATTTGACTTTTAGGAAAATGTTTGAAATAGAGCATATCAGACTCCTTATTTACTTTTAAAAACATTTCATTCTCATCTTCGATTTTTATACCCATTTCTTATTACCACAGTGTGTCATCACCCAACACACATCATTCATCATGAAGGTCAATCACACAGTCGCAGGCCAGTACGTCCACTAAACCCACTTGTGGCGTCGAGGCGACTTTACCGGCCACCGAGATAGAAGCACGCTCACTTCTACTTTGAGAATGAGTGGATGTTCATGACATCCGACCCTCAATCACGTAACAATTCTCCATGTTTGTATGAGGACAGAGACCTCATCCCGTCCCCACCTTGGTCTCATGCACATGAAGCTACTCCAAGCTTCGCAAGGTCACCTTGTACGATGAACTGCCCTTATACCCACCATGTCGTCCAGGGCCCTAGGACACATCACTAGCCCTCTTGGGTGTCTTGAAGGTCCCATAAACACAATGCATGCACAATCAGTATTTTCACATCATGCCATATAATATGTGGTGCCACTGGTCCAATGGCCCCGAGCCTCAACTCAACCTGCAGATGTTTGTCTTGACTAGTCTGGAGACCTGTCATGTCGCACTACCGCTAGTTGACTGAGTATGTCAGTCCTGTCTTGGTACTATGTCTAAATAATTCAATTATTCAAGTTTTCATGGCATATAATTCACGTTTGTTTATGAACTCCTCCTTGTGCCAACTGGCATATGGCCCATTGTTCAATATTTTCAAAAATTTGGGCATAATAGCCACCAAGTTCTAAAATCGAGGCCTCCAGCCTATTAGAGCTATTCAAGCTCCCGTCAATAAGGTCTCCCAAATCGTTTAAGCAATGGAACATAGTCAGGGGAGATCACTTCCGACAAAAATATATTTTCAACTATCCATCATACCAACCAAGTATGAGGATATATATGCTCATAACCGATTAAAGGGGTTTTCCACTTCCTCCGATAAGTTTCATCATACCAACGGAGTATGATCTACTTACAACTAGTAAGTAGTTTTTCCGTGTCATTTTCACATCACTCCTCTAAGTTGCGATGTTTAAAATACCAGTAAGTAGTACATTTTCATTTCCGATGTACTTTGTATTCACCCGTTAATATAGTCAATTCCACTATACCAGTTTTTTGTATTCACGCGAACTTGTACTTGCTGGCGTTCCCGGTACTTCGTGTTCCTATATGATATGAACATCCTTGTTCATTATCCCTTGGCATAATATACTTCATTCATAATAAATTAATGAGAAAACTAAACATTTTATTTATTTTCAATTAGGTCCCTAAAGTTATTTTTCTTTAACTTTAGGTCCCTAATGCCGATTTTTCCTAAAATTGAGTCCCAAAACTTTTAAAATTAACCTTGGGACCTCAATTTATTCAATTTCACAAAAGGGGTTTAATTTCTCAAATTTGCAATTTGGTCCCCCAACTTTTCCAAAATTACCATTTGGCCCATACTTTACAAAAATGGTAAGTTTTACCCCAAAAATTCCAAAAATTGCCCATTTAGTCGTCCAACATCTTTATCATGCCCAATCGGTCCTCAATTTTATGAAATTACACTTTAGTCCCTCTAATTTTCAAAATTCCCAAAATTTCCCTAGTTTTCCCTCGATTTCAACATTCTAACTCTGTCGAATTTGATTTCTTCAAATTGACTAATCAAATGAGTTTACTTGCTGAAATTAAAGTTATATTAGAGTTCTTACACCTTCATACGATTCAATTGCACTTTGAATCGCACAATTTGGTGCCGGAATGAGCTTAAACGGAGCTCGGCCAGAAAACTGAACTTATAGAGAGAAAGTTTTGAAAGCCTACTGTCGGGGGCAGAGTGGTCCGCGCTTTCAATTTGGGCAGGTTGCTCTAGTCCTGAGATTCATCCTAGAATCAAGATTTGAATTAATTGATGCTGAATTGAGTAATAATTTTATCGTCGAAGTTCTACCGGTTCTCTTTCTAGCACTAGTCGGAAATTACATAGGGGAGTTGAGTTGGCTTACCTTTTAGTGCTAATTCAGCTGTAGGAGTGCTATGAAGGTGTTGGGAGGGCTTGGTTTGGCTTGAGAAGGGCTCGAATTGGCTAATTTTAGCTCGGCCAAAATAGGGCAGCTTCGGTCCGCCGGAGCTGATTCACTATTAGATCACGCCGGCGCTTGTCTGGCAACTCACTAAGGAAATGGAAACTACAGGCGTGTGGCTGACTTCTCTTCCGTTCTAATGAACCTAACCTCACCTTGTTTGGCTCAAAAAAGTGCCCAAGTCGGAGCTCTAGTTCGAGGATTGCTGGAAATGGGAGCCCATTAGAGAGAATGGAGTTTTCAGGTGTGGAGAGGATGAATGAGGAGGGGCTCTTTATATAGGAAGCTTAGGGACTTTTTGGTCGTCCGATTGGCGCCTTAATGGCGGTCATTCGTTGCTTGAAACACCTTGGCCGAACACTTTTTAGCTTTGTCGGCGCTACACGATTTTCCGGTGAGTGAACAGTGCTGTCATATGAAGAAAGAAGATGACACTGTTCCGAACCGGACCGGACCGGTCCGAACCGGGTTCAAAGTTTAAACCATCCGGTTCACCCCCAATTTAACCGAATTTTTCAAATCTAAAAATTTCTAAATTCATTTTCTATTCAATGGCTCCGAAGCCACAAGTGGGTTTAGTGGTCGTGCTGACTTGTGAATGTGTGTAGCCTTCATGATGAAGGATGTGTGTTGGGTGATGACACACCGTGGTTAAAAAGAAATGGTGATAAACCCAAGATTTCAAATGAAATGGTTTTGAAAGAAAAGAGTCTGGCACACTCTAATAATAAATATTTTCTTAAAAGTCTAAACTTTTGAAAACCCATTCACTGAGTAGTCGTACTCACCCCGTCCCTTATATCCCTTTCAGGAGATTTCAGAAAGCCTGCCCTTAAAGACCATCAACTAAGATGCCTATGATATAGGAATAATAAATCTAAATTATTATGCAGTTTTTTTTATGTTATTCCTGGAAAAGGTGCAGGTTTAAAGGATGTCTTACCCTTTACGGTCTATAATAGGGGAAAACCCTTTAATAAATTGAGAGAGTGGAGGGTTGTTCACGGGAATCCGACCAAATCGGGTCGGGGCATGACAACTAGAGTGGTATCAGAGCCTGTTTCCTTGAATACATAATCAAGACTAGAAAATATAGTAACTAATAGGATTTATCCAAAAATTTTCAGATGGCTCCCAAGAGAGGAACCAAGGAAACTTGGAATGGCTCTACTTAACACCCTATCTTCGTAGGAAGACAACCCTAGAAGCTTATCAAATGCTTGAGACCTGGGAGGAATCTCGAAAGACCATATGGGGAAGTATCCTGGAGAATGGTGCTAGGACCTATCGATGGCACAACTCTAAGTATGAAGGAGGATGTTTATCAAGAATCTCATAGCTCCTTAGTTATTTTGTGACCATTTCCTGTGATAGGGATGAAAGCCTAATCTTTTGTATCCCCCTGTTAATAAAATACTCAGATTCTCAAAACTCTATCTTATGATGATGCAATCTTGTTGGGAATATGGCCTAAGGAAAATAAAACAAACCCACACTATCCTGGAAACTAAGGAAAAGTCACATCTCGATTATGGAAGATAAATCATGGAATTAAGAAACCTAGGAGGACTACTACCATGATACATTAGCAAAGGAGATTCAACAAGAAAATTGTCAAAGTGATCAGACTCAAGAATGGTAAAGCACCAAACCACTAGTAACCTTGGAAAAGCCCCACTTGAAGGAAATAAGGAACCACAACAATCTATGTAAGGGAATAACGATGGAACATTACCTGAAGAGATGCCCAACCCTACTAAAGGACAAATACCAAAATGAACTATTATAGGTGTAAGGAAAGAAGAAGTGTTCCACACCTCATAGATTCAGGGCAATACCTCCTCAAAGGTCACGAAAGACATGAAGGATTGGAGACCGATACCATAGAGCAAGTTACATAAACGGTTCACAAAGAGGTCAAGAAATAACGAGATGAATGCAAAAACTTCTTAAGAAGGTAAAACCGAGAAGGATACCTTATGAATAGGGATAAGGTCCATGGGAAGCATACTTAGAATCCTCTCGTAAGGGGCAAACACAGAAAAACATCCCCTAGAACTCTAGGGAATGACACAATGAGAGTGAAGAAGAGAAGGAATACGTTGTGTAAGGGAACTCTGGAGGAATGCATACAACTAAGTGCCTTGAAGGAATCATTGGTTGGTAGATGGACATAACGTGGAGTGCAAGGAGTCAACCCCTCATTAGAAACTACTTGAAGGAAGGATATATCGGAGGCCAAGACTAACTTTCTTTGGAAAAGTGATATAATTTTAGGTACAACTTCCTTAGGAAAATATAGAGAAGTCAAAGTAGAGATTCGGAGCAACATAACAGAAGTAAGCAAACCATGACAACGAGATGGTTAAAGAGAATGAACGACATCCTAAGGAGGACTGGGAAGTAGTAAGGAATACGCCCTAAAAAGGACACTAGAAGAATCATTAAGGACAAGGAGATTAGAGAGACAACTGCCTCAAGAAAACTAAACAAGGTGAAAAGTAGGGGTGAGACAGGTAACAAACTACTCTCATGTGGGTCATAGGGTAAACTCTAGCAAAGAAGGAAGAGGTGGAAAGGCCAAATATTGGAGAAAAGAAGGATGAAAGGAATCCTTAAAAAAACTATTGACCAAATTAACGACGAAATTCAAGCCAAGAAAGGAGTAGGTAAGCCTTTCACATAATGGTCAGGGAATCTTGAAACAAGGAAAAAATTTAAACTCTCCCTAAAAGAAATGGACATGTATTATGGTATGAGTAGGGATGAGGATAGGGAACCAAAGATATACCTGCAAATTTCAAGAGAAAGGATAAACAGAAGAGGACAACAATCAAAGGATGCCATTTAAAGGTAGACATTCCCCAGAACCAGGGAAAAAAGGGAGAGTCCTACCGAGAAAGAAAATCCTAGAAAGATATATGCATCCCAACTAAGAGATAATGGAACCAAGAAAAAGGGAAAAAGAGATAAACTTGCAAATGAAGCACAAGCCAAGGTGAAAGAACCAAGAAAGCATGCTTGAGTGATCCAAGGAAATATTTTAAAAGGAAAGAATGTCCAAGAAACATTAGGAAATGCAAGTCTTCTAAATAAAATGTTGCTAAGAAGGAAAAACTACAATTGATAAGACGGGTTAGAGTCCACACGCGCATATAAAGTCTAAAGAGTGGACGACTAAGCATAGTGCAAAATGCACGGAATAAAACTAATAATCGGAAGTATCTCATGTAAGGAATAAGGGATGAAATAAAAGTGGTGGGTAGAGAATGATCCAAAGTAAATAGATGCCCTAACATAGATAAGGGTACGAGGAAAGGGAGAAAAGAAACCTTGAAGCAATGGTAAGAAGGTTGAGCATGTAGCTCCTAGAACAAAAGCCTCTACCTTGAAGTACATATTGGAGAATGGAAATGTAAAAAGGGAACTCCTTTATCAAAACAATAAACTGAAAAAAAAAAAGGGTCAAACAGTAATAACAAACTATGAAATGGTTATTAACAAGTAAGAGTGGATTGAGGCCAAAGGAAAATCCTTGAGTAAAGGATGTCATTGGGAATGATGATCAACCTAAGAAAGAACAAATCCCAACATGTTAGTAAAACAATCGGAAA
The DNA here is from genome assembly GCA_030064435.1 of Trapa incisa. Lineage (NCBI taxonomy): Eukaryota > Viridiplantae > Streptophyta > Magnoliopsida > Myrtales > Lythraceae > Trapa > Trapa incisa. Next base: position 9,297,469 of record CM057775.1, on the reverse strand, counting down.
CCAAATAATTGAAACCAAAAATACTCAATAAGGAAGTCGAAAAAGGACAAGTGGATAAGGAGAAACGACACCGTTATAAATTGATGTGGATAACGGTCAAGGTAGTCGAGTAATACTACCAAAAGAAAAGAGGGATGAAGTTATACAATCCCTGGAAATCTAATGGACACAAAGATAAGATTTTAGCAGGTAAACCCGACAGCATCGAGGAAAATGTGACTTAAGATAAGGAAGAGTCAGTTAGTAAAAATGACAATGTCAAACCAAAAATTTGGATTGAATTGTAATAAGTAACAGATGAAAGAAGAGTCAAAATAGGACAAAAAGGTGAGAATAAGGAAATTTGTGAAAACATGTATGTAATGCTCTAAAGTACATCGAGCTAAGGGTTTTCAACGACCAAGAGGTTAATTAGATACGGGAATGGTTTAGTACCGTGGAACTCCCAATTTGGAGTATAGAACCTCAAAGGGAAGAATGTTGCTCTAAGCAAAGAAAGAGATAAAATCTAAGCACATACCCTGAAGTAAGGTATGTCTAGTTATGACAAACTCCATGGAGGGAGTAAATAAAATAAAGGAAAAGGAATTCCTTAGGTGAAGGTTGTAAAAGGGGCTAATGGAAGGGGCGAGAGAAAAGTTGCATATTAAGCAAACACTAAAGGGGCATCAAAGAAAATGATTGCTCATGCAAGGTTGCTAATAAAGTTTTGGGGACAAAACTCCTAAAAGGAGGGGAGAATTGTAAACCCCTCACTTTTGAGTTAAGGAAAATCGGGAAAAGAACCGGTCAAATTGAATAAGAAAACCGAGTCGGTTTACAAACCCGATCATTTGAGAATAGCAATTTGGAAATTTACAACTTCTGGATGATCCAAAAGGTTCATTAAACCTTGGAAAAGAAACTTAAGACAAATTAGAAGAGAAAAACCAAATTAGTTTAGGTGAACGAGATCCCATAAAAACTCTAAAGTTAAGTTTGCTTGCCTGAGAGTAGTGTGAGGATGGGTGACCTCTTGGAAAGTAAGATTTTTTTTAATAACCCAAAATTTTGGTAAAAGTTTTTTATGGGAATGTACCCCTTATCATAAATAGCCATAAATTAATATATATTTAATTATTTTAATTAATACCAATAATTGAATACCTAAATTAAATTATTAGAATTAATACCAATAATTTAATACCTAAATTAAATTATTGGAATTAATACCAATAATTTATGGCAATATTAATACTAGTAATAAATCTCTCTCATTTAATACATGGTTTTACACCTATATAAAGAGGTCATCCACCATAAATTCTCCTTACACCCGAACACTTCTCTCTCTCTCTCTATTGCTCCATTTCTTGGTAAAGCTCGAACCAGAGCTTCGACTTGAACATTTTTCTTAACCTCGGAAGGAGAGGTCGAGCTCTTTAGAACCGAGGAGAAGACAACTATTTGATAGAAAACTCCAGTAAATCCGAGAATCACTTGAGAAGAGCCGGCATGATGGAACAATGAAGCAGCTCCGGCGGACCGATGTTGCCCTATTTCGGCCAAGCTGAAATCGGCCATTTCGAGCCCTTCTCATGTCAAATCAAGCCCTCCCAACACTTTCTTAGCCCTTCCACTGTCGAATTAGGACCGAAAGGTAAGCCAATTCGGCTCCCCTTTACAATTTCCTATCGGTGCTAGAGAGATAGTCGACCGAATTTCAATGACAAAATTCTAATCCAATTCGGCATCAATTGATGCGATTCTTGATTCTAAGATTAACCTCAGAACTAGAGCTATTTGCCCAGATCGAAAGTTCGGTTCGTCGTGCCCTCACTAGTGAGTAATCGAATCTTTCTCTCTATATAGTCTATTTTCCGATGAAACTCCGTTTAAACTCGTTCCGGCGTCAAAACATACGATTCAAAGTGTTATTGAATCATAAGAAGATGGAGGATCTCAATTTTAACTTCAATTTCAATAATTAGAGGTGTTTGATCAGTCAATTTGATGAAATCAATTTTGGCTGTGCTAAGGAGTTGAAATTGGGGGAAAATTGGCGAAAATTGGCGAAAATTAGGGATTTTCGAAATTCAAAGGACCAAAATGCAATTTTATGAAATTGAGGGTCAATTGGGCATGAAAATAATGTTGGAGGACCAATTGAGGAATTTTGGAATTTTTGGGGCAAAACTTACCATTTTTGTAAAGGAAGGGCAAAATGGTAATTTTGGTGGAACAAATTGGAAATTTGGGAAATTAAACCCCTTTTGATGAAATTGGATAAATTGAGGTCCCAAGATAGATTTTAAAAGTTACGGGACTCAATTTGAGGAAAAACTGACATTAGGGACTTAAAGTTAAAGAGAAATAACTTTAGGGAACTAATTATAAATAACTAAAAGTTTGGTTTTCTCATTCATTTGAAATGAATGATGGCTATTATGCCGAGTAATAATGAACAAGAATGTTCATATTGTGTAGGAATACGAAATACCGGGAACACCAACATGGACGAGCTCACGTGAATACAAAGAACTGATCTAGTGGAATTCACAGCATTAATGGGTGAGTGGGTTTACTATCGTCAAACCCAATTAGGGATGATAAGTACATCGAAATGAAAATCCACAACTATGTGGTATTTTAAACATCACAACTTAGAAGAATGATGTGAAAACCATATGGAAAAACTACTTATCGGTTGTAAGGTAGATGATATCCAGTTGGTATGATGAAACTTCCTCGAAGGAAGTTGAAAACCCGTTCATTGGTTATGACCGGAGATGTCCTTATACCCGATCGGTATAATGGACATTTGAAAATATAATTTTGTTGGAAGTGCTCTCCCCTAACTATGTGCCAATTCTTAAACTATTTGGAAGACCTTCTTGACGGGAGCTCGAATAGCTCTGATAGGTCGGGGGCCTCGGTTTTGGAACTTTGGGGCTAATATGCCCGATTTTGAAAATCTCGTACAGTGGACCCAATGCCAGTTGGCAAGAGCTGAAGCTCATAAACAACCATGAATTATATGCCATAAAACTTTAAATAAAGGAATTGTTTGGCCATGGTACCAAGATAGGACCGACATACTCAGTCAACTAGCGGTAGTGCGACATGACAGGTTGATGGACACCAAGACAAACAAGTGCGGGTTGAGTTGATAGTCGGGGCCATTGGACCAGTGGCACCACAAATTACACGACAATATGAAAAAAATATTGATTGTGCATGCACTATGAGTACGGGATCATCAAGATGCCCATGAGAGGTAGTGATGCGTCTTAAGGGCCCTGGACGACCCGGTGAATATAAGGGTAGTTTGTCGTCCTAGGTGTTTGTGCAAAATTTTGAGTAGCACCAAGCGCATGAGACCGGGGTGGGGACGAGATGAGGTCTTTGTCCTCATATGGACATGAAGAATTTATTCCCGGAATGAGGGTCGGATGTCATGAACATCCACTCATTCTCAGGGTAGAAGTGGACGTACTTCGGTAAAGTGGCTCCGAAGCCACAAGTGGGTTCAGTGGTCGTGCTAACCTATGAATGTGTATAACCTTCATGATGAAGGATGTGTGCTAGGTGATGACACACCGTTGTTAAAAAGAAATGGTGATAAACCAGAGATTTCAAATAAAATGGTTTTGAAAGAAAGGAGTCTAGCACACTCCAATAATAAATGTTTTTTCTTAAAAGTCTAAACTTTTAAAAACTCATTCACTGAGTAGTCGTACTCACCCCCTCCCTTATATCCTTTTTAGGAGATATTGGAAAGCCTACCCTTAAAGACCATCAACTAAGACGCATGTGATACAGGTATAATGAATCTAAATTATTATGCAGTTTTGTTTATGTTATTCCTGGAAAAGGTGTAGGTTTAAAAAACACCTTACTCTTCACAGTCTATAATAAGAGAAAACCCTTTAATAAATTGAGAGAGTGGCGAGTTGTTCACGGGGATCCGACCAAACCGGGTCAGGATGTGACAAGACTCATAAATCAAAATTTGTCTATGGGTCTCGACTCGTTTCCATTAGCCTTATGCCCTGTAAACTCCGTCATCTTAGACTAAGGAACCGAAAAAGGGAATAAAAATTTTTCGAGAGAAAAATCGAGGATCTAAGTGAACCAAAATGGGTAAATAAGGGTTAAAACGAGAATTTGGAAAATCTTAAGTAAACAATAAATCACAAAAAATCATGGAGAAGAACCATGATATGGATTGGATGTGAAAGTTGGACCGATTTAGGGTGAACCAGACTTGAACCGGATTGAACTGAGTTAAACTATGAAGAACCGGTTCAAAGATTCATTTTTTTAGGTGGCTTAAAAATATAGAATTGGAAAATTGAAGCCACCATTAGATAGAAAATGAATTTAGATAAATTTAGAAATTTTTAATTTTTGGAAAACTAGTCGAATAGGGCTTGAACTGGATGATTTACGTTTTAGGGTTACTGAACCCAGTTGAACCGGATCGGTCAATGATCCAGCCGATCAACAGGTCCCTGCCAGGTCAGCGTCCAATTAGCAGGAACGATCAATCAGTGAGTGATGTGTGGCAAAGTGCGCCCTGTCAGCAGCTCAGTCAGTGCTAACCAATCAAAGCGTGAGACGTGTCCTTGGTCAAAGGTCAAAAGAGAAAAATCCATGATGATCGACCAATAGGAGAGTGACATGGGTCCTGGTCAACGGTCAATGTCGGAAAGGCCCGTCAGTAAAGACCGACCAATGAGTAGCTAACACATGGCAAGGGTGCCATGTCAACATCCGATAAGGATGTAGGACAACAATCGGCCAATCGGAGGTCAACACATGGCAGAGCCACATTAGATGACCTCAGCCAATGATAGGCTAACACGTGGCATGGGCATTGTGCGTTAGGAGGGAAATCTAACGCATTTAAATCAGCCAATCAAATGACACCACGTGTCATGGTCAACAGCTGACTGTAGCCACATTGGAATGAGTGGCCAATAGGAGGTTGCCACGTGTTTGGTTTGTGAGTCAAAGGCTGACTAGGCTGATGAGTAGGAAGTTGCATCAGTAAAGCTAGCCAATCACAGAGTGCCATATGGCAAATCCACACGTGCAAAGCTTGCACGCGCAGAGTGGTGTCATCTTCAACCTTACACTGATGGTAGTCCGTGACTGCAAGAAGGGAGATCGGATCTCCCATGCCCAAAAAACTTGCTGCCATCAGCAGAATAGGGCGAGTTAGACGCCAAGTCTGACGCCGGCCGGTAGCCCTGTCGGTTGCCAAGACCCCTATATAAGGAGCACCCTCCCACTCGGCCTCCCCACTGCTCGGGCGGCCCTTGAAGATAGACAATCCATTTTCCAGCGAAGTGCAAACTAGAGCTCTAGTTGGTGGCAACATAACCGGGGAGAAGTCCTCCGACTAGCCGCACCCTTAGCCTGACCTCAGAACTCCCCCAAGAGCGTTGAAGTGATCGCACAATGAAGCTGCTCCAGTGGTTCGAAGTAGCAAACCTCCAACGGAATTCAGGACACTTCTGGCCTCCTACAGCTGAAAACAACCACCCACGACTCGCTTGAGACACCTCTTTATCCCTTTCAGTCTACAGGTAAGCTACCTCCAATTTTCCTCAGGCCTACAGTTCTAGAGAGAAAGTGGTTGAAGCTTACTAAACAAATCCCTCCTGCCTAGGACACCAATTGGGGTGAATTCCAATTCTTAGAAGATCCTCCTAGTGAAGGCTAACTCCACAAATCCAGAGCTCCGACAACCGCACCTCCATCGGTAAAAATTTGAAGCTCTCTCTCTCTCTAAGTTCAGTTTTCCGGTGAAGCTTTGTTTGAGCTCATTTTTTGTCCAAAAATGGTAAGTTAAAGCTTAGACTAATCAGAGGTAGAGAAACCAATTAGTGGCATGCTACGAGGAAATTGACAAAGTTTTGGCTTTCAATTTGACGAGATTTGATCTCGGGGCAAAAAGTGATGAATTGTGGAAGAAAATGAGAAAATTTGGGGATTTTCGAAAATTGAGGGACCTAAGTGCAATTTTTGGAAAAATCTAGGGCTAATAGGCAATTTCAAAGAAATTGATGCCAATGGGTCATTTTGAGAAATTTGAGGGCAATTTAGTGATTTTTGAAAAACTAGGAACTAAATCATAATTAAAGGAAAGTTGAGGAAAAAAGGTGGACCCAATCATAATTAGGGCATAAACTAAGGACTTGGATGCATATACCTAAGAATATGGAATCCTTCATTCGAACCATGCAAACTCGGGTATTCAAGGACTGGTGCGAAGAAACGCGACACAGATTAGGACCCAGTTGGATGGACAAGTCACTACACACCGAGTGAGTGGGAATTTTGAGTATCAGTCCCGATTGGGATAATGGTCATGCTTTTATATTTAAAACCAAATTTTACGTCAATTGATAGTCTAGGAAAGGAGAATTTCATTAGCAAAGTTTCTCACAATTGTGTTGTGTAATTTCACTATTCCAACGAATGCAGGTAGAATTGGCTTACCACAAAGGTTCAGGAAGATCAATGTTCAGTCGTAAGGAGCTGTGGGAGGGTTGGCCTAGTCTTAAAGGGTCGATGGTGGTCAAAATTTAGCTCGAAATCTTTTGCCCAAATTTCATCGATGAAACTAATGTACTGTGTAGCTTCACTGAAGCTTCTCGAGTAACCTTCGAGCTGAATGGAGTATGCAGGAAGTTGGAGTACTTCCTTAGGATTCCAGAGAACTAAATTGTGTAGTCAGAGGTGGAGAAAAAAGTCAATGTCAGAGTTCTGGTTCAAAGATGGTTAGAAACTGGAGCAATTCCTCTTATTCAGGCTTTCGAGAATGAGAAGGATGAATGGAGAGGAGCTCTTTATATAGTAAGCTCAAAAATTGACCGTTCTCTCCATCCATCCATCGGTCGACCATTAACTCATCAATTTAAGGCCTTGTCGGAGCCATTAAAGGCTCGTCATGGATATGGTGTCGGTCCTTCTCCCTTTCTATTCAGAAAACTGATGGAAGAAGACGACATTGCATGCACATGCAAGCTTCACATGTGCGGGCTGCCATGTGTCAAGCTGTGATTGGCTAGCGTCGTTGATGTGGCTGCTCACTCAGCATCCAAGTCACCCATTGACCGGACATGTGGTGACTTCTCATTAGTCGCCTAAACCAACATGGCCACTGACTGAATCTAGTCCTCCGTTGACCATAACACGTGGCGTCCACTAACTAGCTGACTTAAATTTATCAGTTTTCCTACTTGATGCATTGTGTCATTACCATGTGTCAGCCTTGATTGGTTATAGCCATCCGACATGCCTTTGTCATGTGTCAATCTCTGATTGGTTGACCATTCTCTAACATCCTAGTCAACCATTAACATAGCACCTTTGCCACGTGTCAACACCTCATTGGTCAGCCCTGCTAACGAGTCTTCTCCTTAGTGATCGTTGATTGAGAACACGTGTCACTTCCTCATTGGTCGATCTTTGGTGATGTGGCTTTTTCTTCGTGTGACCATTGACCAAGTACACATGTTACGTTCTAATTGACCAACACTTCGAGACGTTGATCGAGCAACTGACTGGGTGCGCTTTGCCACGTGTCACGCGCTGACTAGGTGCTGACTTGGCAGGAAGTCTGTTGATTGCCTAAATCATTGACTTGTTTGGTCAGATTGGGTTCGATAACCCGAAATAAAAAATCAACCAGTTCAGGCTCGATTCAACCTATTTTCTAAAAATTAAAAATTTCTAAATTTATTTTATATAAAATGGTGATTTCAATTTACCAAATTAATATTTTTAAGTTAAATAGAAAAATAAAATTTTAAACTAATTATTTATAGCTCAATTCGGATTAGGTACAATTAACCCTTAACCAATCCGATTTCTAAATTCTATTTGGTTTATGATTTTTTCTTGGTTCTTATATTCTCATTTATCATTTACAATTTTTCAATTTTGATTTATTTTTATATTTTTTATTTATTTTAATAAACGATTTGATTTCAAAAATTTTCATTTTTCAATTCTCAATTACTAATCAATAGAAAATGAAATTTATAATATAATTTGTTAGAGTTCCAATTAGGACGACCATTTATTTTCATCGTATACCTCTTGTACCTTTTTATCAAAGTCCAATCCAAAATCTATAGTGGTCTCTATTTACTATAAAATAAGTTGTCAATGGGTACACTCTTAAAATACATATACTTATATTTGTTCATTCAAATTAAATAGTCTTCAATATATATATATATATATTTATTATATTTCATAAATTTAATTCAAGTGTTTTTAAAATTAATTAATCCTAACTTGAAATAATATTTTCTTCTAAATTTTGTTAGATCGATTCATGTAAATGGAAATGAAATAATTGGTTTTAGGTATCAATTAAGAAAATTTATATTTATCCACTTTTTAAGCTTAGTATAGTATCATTTCAAATATTAATTTCTTAATTTTTAACTTATTTTTATTATTTTCAATTTCGATTTGTTCCACTATTTTTTTATTTTTATTTATTAAATTTAAATATTCTAAAATTAAGATATTACCACTTATCTAGAAGCTATCTAGTGTCTACAAAATTGTGTATTTAGTTGATATTCTTTTCTTTGCACTAAAATAGGGGAAAAAAACTATTCTCTTACTACATGGGTTGCAATTGCAATAGACAACTAAAAGATCTTTCAAACTTAGAGAAACTTTTACCAACATTAATTATCATTGACATAAAAAATAGTTGATAAGTCGTATTTTTTTTCAATATTTTGTAATTTAGAGATTATTATAAATAAATAAATATGGAGATAAATGATGAGATTTTATGTTATTCTCTGTTTTATTAACCATCTTTATTACACCCATGCATAATTATCAAATCTCATTTTACCCTAAATCTTAGTCGTATCAATTTTTACGACACATAATCTTTTTTCCACTTTTTCCCTAGATAAAATGAAAATATTATCATGTACAATAGGTTGAACGATATAATTTTACCCATCATAAGTTTAGGTCTATTCAATATGACTTATGAAATGATATTATAAAGTGGACAATTTTATTATTCTTGATAATCAATAAAATAGACAGTTTTTATTGATCCCTGCATAACCTTTTACCGAAAAAAAACTAATCCTTACTGCCCCGGATACACTGCTGCTGACCTCTCTCCGCCGTTCTCTTCCTCCTCTCTTCAATTTGCTTCCGCACCCTCTATTGCATTGTCATCTCAGCGATGGATCCTATCCTCCCTGTCGTGCTTCTGTCGGTTGTTCTCGGTGCTGTGATCGCCATCATCTTCTTCGGGAACTATTTCCGCAAGAGGGGATCAGAGATAATATCCGACTCCAAACCGGATCTCCAACCTAATCTGAAGAAGCAATCTAGGCCGCCTCATAATGCCTCGAAGAAGTCTCACTCGAAATCTCACTCTCATTTCGCAGATAAGGTAACCGGTTTTGTAACCATCGGTCGTGCTTTAGATTGTGTTAAATTGGGCAAGAAACTCGAGGAGTGAAATTGCAGCTGGGATGTTAGCTCATGTTGTTACGTAATAATTGTTTCGGTATCTGTCTTAAATATTATTTTGAAAATTCCGGTGTACAGTTGGAATGGCCCGAACTGAGGAGATACTCTAGCAAAAGACGTGAGGAATTAAAATGCAGCTGACACATATGTTCATACCGTTCTGTAGATTTTCAGTCTAAACTATATTATTCAATAATAATTGAACTCATACTAATGGGGGTCCGAGCATGCAACATCTATTCAGGAAAAATCATGTATATTTTTTTTATCAACAACTAGTTTCATTCTTGTTAAACTCCTCACAACTTATCAGATATACCCAACATGTGTAATCAGTATTTTAATCAAATTACACATCTCAGTATCAGAAAGGGTTTTCATTGAGATATGAAATGAAAACTACTAGCCCCACACAAGATTTGTAAATGAGTGATTGCCCTTTCTCCATTCACATGCCTTGAACCATATACTTATCTATCTCAACCAACCAAATTATGTTGGTCATACAGTTCCTTAATTAGCGTCTTGGTTTATGTCTTGATTTCTCCAAGGGAAATACCTATCTAGAACTAGAATGGCGCTATTTATGGAGACTATTTGTATGTTTTGAACATTTTAAAACTTAGAAGTCAAATTGCTTACTGAACTCTGTACCCAAGGGTATGGAACTTGGGCATGGTAATGAAACGATCTTTCCATAAGGTTGTTGTTCAGTTTAAGCTTAACTTGAAGTGAATGCTGAGTTACAAGTTAAATTAGCCAAAACGATTCTGCTTGTTTTTGTAATTACTTGATTAAGTTTTAAACTTTTCCACTTATTGGATTGGGTGTACTTTGCAGGACCAAAACAAGCGACACCATCCTCTTGATATAAATACCCTTAAAGGTCATTCTGATTCAGTCACGGGGCTATGTTTCTCTTCTGATGGCCGGTGTTTGGCAACAGGTAATTGAAGAGAGATAAACACATGTTTAATTTTCATATTGTTGGAAAATTATGGCAGTTCCTCTATTATAGTACATGATTTTGTCTTTTTGGTTCATTGGATATAATTATAAGTTCTCTTGCATTGTGCAGCTTGTGCTGATGGTGTCATTAGAGTGTTTAAGTTGGATGACGCTTCCAACAAAAGTTTCAAGTATGGTTTCACATGACCTCTTTGTGCCCAATTTCTAATTTTCTTACAGTTTAGAGTGTTTCCTACTTTGAGTTCACAATACATATATATTATGCAGGTTCTTGAGAATCAATCTACCAGCTGGAGGTCATCCTACTGCAGTTGAATTTGCTGATGATGCTTCGTCTGTGGTAGTAGCTTCTCAGGGTCTATCTGGTGCTTCTGTGTACTTGTATGGAGAAGAGAAGCCCAAGTCTGCCACAGGAGATAAGCAGCAGACCAAGCTTCCCTTGCCAGAGATAAAATGGCAACATCATAAAGTACATGATACGAGAGAAATTCTGACACTTTCAGGAGCAACTGCAACTTATGGCACTGCTGATGGGAGTAGAGTCATTGCCTCTTGCTCAGAAGGTATGATTTGTGCTGTCTGGCTGTAGTTCTCCAATGGTTATGAGAGATAATTGCTCATCTAAAAGAATTGATAGAAGGAACATAAATATAGTCTTGAATGCTTATTGAAGTGTACGACTGGGCTTGAAACAGATGGAAATCAGAACTTTTGATTTATGTATCCTCCCATGGCAAGTTCTTTTTAATGTTCTCATACTAAGTACAAAAAGTGAACTTTTTCTGTAACTTAATCAAAAGGTGAGTACATCATTTAATACCCGATTTCAGTGAATTTAAGTATCTTCAATTACAATTTAGCTGTTGCATTGTATGAAGCCATGCTACTCCACATGGAAACTTCCTGTAAAGTCAATTTATTTGATATTCAGTTTTATTTACTTTTATTTTAGTTCTGCTTATTTATCATCTTTGGCCATTAAAATTTCTTAGTTCTTAATTCCAGGAACTGATATAATACTGTGGCATGGGAAAAGTGGGAAGATTCTAGGCAATCTTGATACTAATCAACTGAAGAACCACATGGCTGCTGTTTCACCAAATGGTCGTTTTATTGCTGCTGCAGCATTCACTGCAGATGTAAAGGTGAATTTATCAGTCTAAACCTTTGAAATATAATTTCAATTAGAATAATAATATATGACAGGTATAAGTATCTTGTGAATTTTCAATGAAATAAGATTATCTATTTTATAGAATACCTTGTATTTTTTAATGCGATGAATTATGTCATTTTATTGTATAGGTGGTCTATTTTCTTGCAGATGCATGTTCGATGCAATAGGCATGTAAAATATTATATTTGGATAATTGAAACATGTAAAATATGTCTTTTGTTTACCATATTTATGCAAGATCTAGATGATGACTGTAGTTGTTGGTATTGCAAGTACAAATGCAATAATGATCAATGTATTTTTCTGAATGGTAGGATATTTACCACTACTTATTGTAAGAATATCCATGCTCCTGTGATCTAATCTTCCACAACAATTTGTGTTTTTACCTTCTTAGACTTACTGCTGCTATACAGCATAAGATTGGGCCCAGACAGATATTTGATCATATGAAATATGTTTTAAGAGTGTTAAGAATAAATAATTTACCACTGGAGGGTCAAAAAGAAAACTAACATAATCTAATAAGTTCAAGTTCCACAGATACAGCATTTATATCATTCCTAGTCAATTAATTACACTCCATGGGTCTTTAGGAATTAGGACTAACCATCCCATCCATGAGGGTGTGTGGATAAGTAAATAACAACCATAAAGTTTGATAACAAGCAGTTGTCTTCATTTCAATAATTCATCTCAGTATTGCACACAAAGTACTTTGAGAAGTGTTGAAAAATTCTGTAAATCTAATGATGCTTAAAACTAATGATTGTTGTACAACTGTTTTCTGCTCATTAGATACACCAACATTTAGGGAGTGCCAGGTCTCTTGCATTATCATGTGCATCATGACATTGTTACTTCAATAGAGTCATTGCGGCATGTTTAATGGGATTGTGCAAGGAATATTCAAAGTGCATTTTAGTCTATATAATCCATCTATTATAGAGTGCACTAACTGTTTGCCCTTCAATATGGTAGATGCCAACAATTTAGACATCCCCCCCCCCCCCCCCCCCCATGTTAAATTTCAATAATTTAGTCCCTCGTTGATAATTTTATGTAACAATTTGCTCCTTACATTAAGGTTACCAACAAAAATATGATGTGATGATGTGGCACATCAGCACCATGTTAGTTCCGTATCATATTTCCATAGAAAATTTTATCAAAATACCTAATAGTTGGAAGAAACCATCATTGTGGGACTAAATTGTTGGAATTTGACATTGGGGGACTAAACTGTTGATATCTAATTTATCGAGTGACCAAACTGTTAGTCTACTCATCAAACATAAACTTATGCTATGTATGTTTTCACTACTTAAAATATTGTTCCTAGTTTTATTCAAGTATAAATAATCATGTAATGTTTGAAAAATTGGTTTCTTTTGTGAAACTTGTGAACATGAATTAACTTTGAAGAAAATGCTCTTGGCATCCTTTTTTATTGTGTTCTATTATTTTGCTGTATAATTGTAGTTTCACAACTTGGCAGGTCTGGGAGATTTTATATTCTAAAGATGGCTCTGTTAAGGAATTGCCAAGAGCTATGCAGCTTAAAGGGCATAAGGTATTATTTTTGTGTATGTAACACTCTGCATGTTGCATTTATGTTTCAATGTTGCCCTTACTATCAGTAGTTTTTCATTTGGGTGAGTATAGTTTATGAAACTGCTTCTCCCCTTCAGATCCTCTTTATAGATTTGATGGTCATATACATGCTTGCACTTTCTCAATATTTCAAGATAGAACACATCCTTGACAAATGATCATATCATGGTATTTCTGCAAAAACTAATGACTACATATGAATATTGGTTTGATTGCTTCTTCCATATGTTCACCTTTTTATTTTCATCATTTGAATTCCTTGTCATTTCAAGTGTTATTTTTAATCTTGTAGACCTATGCCTGCCATTAAGTTTCTTTGATTGTTTCTCTTATGCTCCATAAACAAAAGCATGGCCTTGCAAATTCTTATATTTCTTTTATGATTTTTAGAGTGCAGTAACCTGGTTATGCTTTTCACCAAACTCAGAGCAAGTAATTACAGCATCGAAGGATGGCACCATAAGGATTTGGAACATCAATGGTATGTACTATAAAATGTAGTTTTGCTGTGTATTTTGCACCATTTATATGGAATTTTATATGTACCACTCAAACCTTTAGCCATCCATTATGTATGTACTGTATTGATTTGGAGATGTGTTTTACATTAATTTCTAATATCAATGAAGTTAATAGGATGGGCATATATGTTAATTTCATTCTTAATGGTCTCAATCTTCTTAGTTGTGCTGTAGTCAAATTCTGATAAAGCTCATGGGCAAGATCTTGAGGACCTGCTCTTTGGCTGATGAAGTATATGTGCAGGCCTAGATGGGTTTGTCTGAGATAACCAAATAGTGGAGAGGCTAACTGATAACTGTCCAATATAAGAGCTGGCAGTTTGTTGATCTTATAAATGCCAATTATCTCTCATAATTTGTGACAATATAACTTGTCCATCATTCTGCCCAAGTGAATCTGCTGACTTAATTTAATATTTTAAAATTATTACTGTAATTTTCTGGAATCAACTGCATATGATGTTGCAGTCATTGACTAGTTGTCATCATCCTGAAATTTTATGCATCCCTTGCATGCGTTATCAGTGTGAAAAATTCTTCAGTTATTTTGTTAATGCTGTAGATGATATCCTTATGAAATACTTGGTAAATCCAAGAATTGTAGATGATATATCTTAATGAAATATGTACTAAGGCCAATGAATGCATTACACCAAGAATATAACCTTGTGTGGATTTTGTTGGAGAAAGATAAAGAACTTGGTAGTCCTTTTTTGTCTAATTAATTAAATTAATCAACCAAAACGGAACATTAATCAACAATGGCATGATAATTGACATGTGCACTAAATTTTTATTTGGTATATTTTATTGGTTTTGTTCATGATGTCCGACTAAAATTTTCCAGTGTTTCTATGGTTGAAGTTCGCTATCACCTTGATGAAGATCCAAAGATGTTGAAGGTTTTCCCGATCCCTCTTCAGGATTCCACTGGCACAATATTACACTATGATCGTCTAAGCCTATCTCCTGATGGGAGGATACTGGCAGCAACCCATGGTTCTATTTTGCAGTGGTTATGTGTTGAAACTGGAAAGGTCTTGGATACAGCTGATAAAGCTCATGATGGTACGCCAAATTCCTTGGTCACTATTTTCTCCAGAAGAAGATTTTTAGTAATATGAGCATAGTTTGAGTACCTGGAAATGTGGCTTTCATCGTCTATATGATATATTTCTATCCATAGATAAATAGATAGTTTGAAAGGATCTATCTGTTTCCAAGATGATTATATAATTGTGCTGGTTCTGATGCCCAATGCATAGTCTTTAGCTGACTAGTACATTCTTGTGAAGGTGTCTGATGTAAATTTAATATGCAAGTTATCTGACACATCTAATGTACATTGTAAAATTGCTGCAGGTGACATCACCTGCATAGCATGGACACCAAGGAATATCCCTATGGGTAAATAGTGATTCTTACTGATCTTATTGATGTTTCTGACCGTTTCTTTTATTTATTGTTTTGTAGTAATGTGATAATAGCAGTAACTCTCCTTATTAAGGGTGGCCATAGTAATGTCTTTAATCATAGAATATAGATAAAGGGGGCAATAGAAGGGATTGAAAAATTCTACATCCTTAAATTATTGTGTTTAGATTACTTTTGGTAAGTGGAAAGAATATAGTGGAATGAGTTTGAGAGAGCAAAATATTATAATATTTATAGCAACTCTTTAGTTATATTTATAAAGAACAAAACAGTTGCTGTTTTTTGGGCAATAATCTAGAAAATGGGAAAAAATAAATGTGACGGAATGGTGGAATACATACATTCATGAACTTTCTGTCTTATAAGAAGTTTCATTTTGATGGAACATTCACTTTATCTTCAAACAATAAAAAACAGATAATGGAAGTGTGGAATTTCATTAAATTCCATCATTACTCCAAGGCCTACTAAACAGGACATTGGTAAGAAGGGAATGGAATGCAAACTTTTATTTAAACTCCCACAAATGCCCAAATTCCTGACACCTTTGTTTGGACATCTAATGTCCAAACAATCACATCTCATTATGGTGAGATGTCCAAATCCAAACTTTTATTTAAACTACCCTTAATTGTTTTACAATATCTCAAAATACCTATCCTGCTGAAACAATCACATCTCATTCCCTTGTAACTCTAAGTGCAAGGCAACTGTAGACTGTGCAATCCTTTCTTAGTTTATCACTATTTGCTTTGAGTAGAGCCCAAGCTACCACTTACCTTCACTCTAATGATCACTATTGGATTTCATGTTTTTGTCTTTTAATTTGATCAAATGTTCTTCATGCTCATAATTGTAGCTTATTAAAAAACCGTACAACAAGCATACAATTTATTTTAGTTATGGTGAGAGCTTGTGCATGAAAAGGGATTTTTGTATATATTTATTATTTATTTTAATGATCAAAGAAAATATATATACATTTATTTGAAGACTTTGCCTTCACTATTTTTTTTATATTTATGCTACATCTGATAGAACAAGCTTACCTTTCACCATCCCTTTCCTTTCCGTGGGTAAAGTTATATGTAGACCATGCCAATATTTTCCTCTTGCATCCACTCTTGAAGCCTTACTCAGTTTTATTTATAGAAAAATGAACTTGATTAGGCAAAAGTATTGGGAAGTATTAGATGAACAAGAAGAATATTAGCAAATATTTCAGACCATTCTCTTTAGTTCTATCATCAAGTGTGGATCTTAATTGGAAACAATTATGTAAGTTATGAATTGGTACTTCTAGTTCAATTTAAGAATGTTTAACCAAATTATTACAGCAACTAGTCCTTTGCCCTCTTGATACTGTTGAGCTAGACTTCTGAGCATCAAGCATCTTTTCTTATCTTTCCTTTTAGAATTTTTCTTTCTGGGTGAATTAAAGGACATATGGTCTTTCTTGCAGGCAACAACGAAGCGCTTGTCTTGGCCACAGCCAGCATTGACAAGAAAGTGAAGTTGTGGGGTGCTCCATCACTGTTGCCACACTGATCAAAGCATAATCTCATGTAGAATCTCTGCTTTCAGAGAATTTGCAGACCTTACTGGAAAAGTAGACATGAGTGAAGAAATCTTTAGTTAGTTGGTACCATATGCTGCTAAAAAATTTTTGGAGGCTTTTGTTTTCTAGAGTATCTATAGACTGAGGGAAGCACAGCAAACTAGCTAGCTACTAAATTTTTACTTAAAATGGTTGATGATGATTGGGTGTTTACCGTAATAGTGCAAAGTGAGGAGCTGCCAAATTTCTCCACCCTGCAGTGATCATCCTTTGTCATAATCTATCTTTGATACATACAAAGACTTGTTAGATGGAACAAGGAATGGTATATGGTATATTGTGATGTTTGGGATGTCAACGCACTTCTTTTGAGTCTATCATGCCTAAACTATTCATAACTTTGAGGGACTTTTCAAATTTTATCTCAAACCAAGTATTATAAATTAATTAAACTTTTACTTAAAATAAATGGCAAATTAAATGTTAATAATTTATGTCAATTTTGATTTTTTGATTAGTAGTCAAGTATTGTACAGATAGTGGCATTCCAACAAAAGCAAGCGAGAGTACTATTATATATAACCAAAGTGGGTCATGTTGTGAGACAATTTAAAAATCTATATTGGGAAGAGTTACTTCTTATTGAGTTGAGCTAAACTCAAACTGAAGTGAATGTCAGCATTACAACACGAAGTAGGGCTAACCGTAAAAAGAAAAATAAATATCAAAGAAAAGGGAAGAGATTGGGTTTTTAATGTTTTGGTATGCAAAATTACAGTTTTTTTCCTTTCACGCCAATTTTTTTTGCTCGATGTAAAAAGCTTCATTCGTGAAAGTGTTTTGTAGCTAGAAATTGTTCCAGTAGTTGTAATCTACCCATGGGACTTGGCTTTGCTCCCTTTCTGTAAATTCATTTGGATAGCCATCATCTGCACCTCAGCCTCTAGAGGGAAGAGCACCTTACAGTCGATCCCCCAGCAAGAAACATCCCACCACTGTCTTGCACTATCGCTCCTGCCCTAACTCCTCCCGTGTTATTGTAAGAGTCCCAACACAGTTAATCTTGACTTGTCCCATTGGCGGCCGCCTCCACTTCCTTCTCGGTGTTGCTTGGGTTATTCTACATTGTTGTCCTTCATTTTTTACACTTCTAGCCATATCATATTCTTCTACTTGTCTCTCTATATGTTGGGTCACCCTTCCTAATTTAGGTGGATTTCCTTCAAAGATGCTCTCCTTTCGCTCCTTTCATATAACTCCTCCTCAGTTGTGTCTTCCCACGGTCTATAAGATCTTGACCTATTATCAATAAAGGAGTTCCCTTAAGAAGCTTACCTCGGTCTTGAGTTTCATACAAATTAATTTTGGGATCAACCTATTACCTCACACTTAGATACGACCGTCTCCCACTTACCATAAAATTCCCTCTCTCAGTAGCTCTATGCCTATCATCAAGTTTCTCTAGTGCCAAGAAGACTTGTATCATGCACAAAAGTACATTTGTGTTCCTTAGGTATTTCCCTTTGATAAATGCTCATATTACAGATTCGAATAACAATTATTAACTCCAAAATATACACGGACGTAGGTGAGGAGTACGATCTGGGATAACGGTGAGTAAATATAATTTCTGTAATCGAGAATGTATATGTCGATGACGCAATATTATTCGTAAATTATATAGTATTATTGTTTAAAAATTCTTTTTTTAGAAATATAATATCATGAAAACTGATCAAAACTCTTTTTAGGATATATTTATATTGTAACTATGAATCCTAGTTATAGGATTTTCTATGACAAGGTGTGAACACATTTCATGGGAACAATTTAATTCCAAATATTGATACAAGAAATGGGTAGAGCCCATAGTAAGGTTAGGTTAGATCAAGATTTGTGAAAGTGGGTCCAAGATTAGCGTTTTTAAAAGAAGTAAACTTAATACCATATTTTTAAAAACTTAAGAAGTGGGTGCAAAGCTAATGAAAACGGGTCTCGTTCGTAAAAATAACCTTTATAGTATCTTGAATATCTTAAAATACTAAAATATGTTGATATTATGTGAAATGGGTCATCCCTAGTAAATGCTCTTGAGGTGGCCATGAGTTTCATCTCGTAAGGGCTGATAGTGTAAAGATAAATCTATTAAGAAAAGAATATTGCTTGTGTATGATCATAAACGAGACTATAATATGCCCGATATGGGGTAGTGGTGATTTTGAGACCTGCTAGCCAACAGGGTTAGTATAAGTGAAGCTATTGTTGGTCTAGTATGTCAGGGGCTTTAGGAATCTCGCGCAATAGACCTGGCAAAGGTGGAAGGCACAATTCCTCAATAGCAGACAACTCAATCAATATGACTCGGGCTTGGGCTACAGTACTTAGAGAGACGAATGGTCGAGGTCGTAGACTCGTACCAATGTGGTCGATGTTGAAACCTCGTATCAATGTGGTTGATGTTAAAGCCTCGTACTAAGGTGGTCAATAAAGGTACTCAATAAAGGTGCTCCAGACCAAAAATAGAATAAATGATTTTTTTGTTCTACGAATGTGTGATCACTTTCATGATGAAAATGATATTTTGGTATTTTGATTGTTTGTTTAATATAAACCCATTAATTAAAACATATAACAAATAAAATATATGGGAAGTCCTTCTAGGTAGGAACATGCATGTAGTTAGTTTGTCCAATACAAACTTACAAAATAAAACCTTGAACAGATAAAATTTATGGATAGTTCTCTAGATAGGAAAGGATGTGTGGTTAGCTTGTCCATTACAAGTCTATAATGAAAACTATGAAAAGTTCATACAAGAAGGAATAGACTGTATTGATTAGCATATCTGATATAAGCCTAAGAAATCAAACTCTCAACATATAAAACTTATGAAAGGTACTTTCATGATAAAACTAACAAGTTGGTAGCTTGACTATATACTAAAATTGTAAACAATTTTGGTATTCTTGAGAAAGGATTTCTAAATCATCCTTATAACTATTTTAGATTATGTGCTAAACCATAGACATTATCTCACAATGTCAACCAATCATACTCACTAAATTGTGAACTCACTCCGCTGCAATACTTCTTTTAGGAAATTAAGATATTTTCCGAACACGTCGAACAATTGGAAAGCTATAAAGTTTTCCAAAGGTATGCCTTACATTCAGTGCTTGATCTTGATATTATATATAAAGTTTATTTTCCAATTCCAAATGAATATTTTTGGGTAATTAACTTGATATGTTTTATTGTGGGTCTTAAGTCCTATCGGGTTTAAAATGATGAGGTACATATCATTGTAAAATTGGGAGGATGTGGTGGGTTATCTATAAGTTCGATCGGCGAAACTGGGTTGGGGTGTGACGGAACACGACTGGTCATTTGAGCTATAGGCAAGCCTTATGGCCGTAACAATTCTTGAAAGCTCCAGTAACTACCATATGTTAAACATACTAAATAAATCGGGTGTTACAAGCGACTCTGACCACCTCAAAAGGTGATCAAATTGATAAAAGACAAGTAGGGAAGTTATCTCTCCAACACCACCGGTGTTAGCTACCACCATCTTTCTCCAGTGAGTTACTGACCTAAGCTTGACTTTGTATTAGTTTTTCGACGAAGGCTTCACCGCGGCCAAAACGACAATGTTCTACCTGAGGCTGGTTAGAAAGTCACTGTGGGGACCTATGAAATAAGATGAGGGATTGAGAAATGATTTTTGGAGGGTTTATAGAGTCATTTTAAAAGAGAGGAAAGTTAGGGGACTAAAATGTAAATTTTGAAACATTTATGTTCAAATTGTGATTTCAAGAAAATGGGAACTTGGACGATACTTAGTAGAAGTCTAGGGACCTAAAAGAAAGCTGGAGAAAACTTATGGACTTGAAATTGTAGCTTAAAAGAGGCTAAGGGCATAAGTGAAATCTTTGGAAACATTTAAGGATCAAAGGGTAATTTTTGAAAAGTGGGAGGACTAAAAGGATCATTTATGAGAAGTTAATGACTCAACTAAACTCAAGAAAGGTTAGACGACCCGAAATAAAGATGCACAAATGTTTAGAGTTAAAAAAACGAATAAGTGTAAGGTTTAGGGACCATAGTGTAAAAATTAAAAGTTTAGGGACTAAAGTGAAAAACTTAGAAGATTAAGGAGTTTAAAGAAAGGGTTGAAATAACTTGGGACCTTAGAGTAAATATAGCCAAGTAAAGAGTGAAAATATTAAGAATTAGAAGATATGGACAAGAGTTGTACAAATGGGTTGTGTAAAACCCGCCCTTTTGAGCTAAGGAAAACCGGGAAAAGAACCGGTCAAACCAAGTGAAGATTCAGAACTGGTTCACAAAGCCGATCATTTCTGAACGGGCTATTTGGGAATTTACAACTCTTGGGTGATCCAAAGAGTTCATTAAACATTTGAAAAGAAACTTAAGACAAATTATAAGTGAAAAACCAAATTGGTTTAGGTGAATGAGAATCTATAAGAACTATGAAGTTAAGCATGCTTACTCAAGGGTAGTGTTTGGATGGGTAACCTCTTGGGAAGTATGATTCTTTTTGTAACCCAAAAAATAATTTATGGTAATATTAATACTAGTAATAAATCTCTCCTATTTAATACACAATTTTTACACCTATATAAAGAGGTCATTCCCATTCATTCTCCTCACACCTGAACACTTCTCTCTCTCTCTCTACTGCTCCATTTCTCGGTGAAGCTCAAACTAGAGTTTCAACTTGAACATTTTTCTTAACCTCGGAAGGAGAGGTCGAGCTCTTTATAACTGGGGAGAAGACAACTATTAGATAGCAAACTCCAGTCAATCCGAGAATCGTTGGAGAAGCGTCGGCATGATAGAATAGTGAAGCAGCTCCGGCGGATTGAAGCTACCCTATTTGGGCCAAGCTAAAATCAGCCATTTCAAGCCCTCTTCAGGCCAAACCAAACCCTCCCAACACTTCCTCAGCCTTTCCACGGCCGAATTAGGATCGAAAGGTAAGCCAATTCGGCTACCCTTTACAATTTTCGATTGGTGCTAGAGAGAGAGTCGAACGAATTTCAATGACAAAATTCTAATCCAATTCCGCATCAATTGATGCGATTCTTGATTCTAGGATAAACCTCAGGACGAGAGCTATCTACCCAGATCGAAAGCTCGGACCGCCGTGCCTTCACCGGTGAGTAATCGAAGCTTTCTCTTTATAGTTCATTTTCCGGCGAAGCTCCGTTTAAGCTCATCTCGGCATTAAAACTTGCGATTCACATTTCTAAAGAATTGTATGAACATGTAGAAACTCAATTTCAACAATTGGAAACGTTTGATGGGTCAATTTGATGAAATCAAATTCGGCTGTGTTAAGAAGTTGGAATTGGGGGAAATTTGGGGATTTTCGAAATTCAAAGGACCAAAATAAAATTTTATGAAATTGAGGGTCAATTGGGCATGAAAATAATGTTGGAGGACCAATTGAGGAATTTTGAAAATTTTGGGGCAAAATTTACCATTTTTGTAAAAGAAGGGCAAAATGGTAATTTTGGAAAAGTTGGGGGACCAAATTGGAAATTTGGGAAATTAAACCCCTTTTTGTGAAATGAAATAAATTGAGGTCCTATGATAAATTTTAGAAGTTTCGGGACTCAATTTGAGGAAAAATCGATATTTGGGACTTCAAGTTAAAGAGAAATAACTTTAGGGACCTAATTGCAAATAAATGAAAGTTTGACATTCTCATTCATTTGAAATGAATGAAGGCGATTAGGCCGAAGGATAATGAACCAAGCTGTTCATATTGTGTAGGTACATGAAGTACCGGGAACGCCAGCAAGGACAAGCTCGCATGAATACCAAGAACCGATCTAGTGGAATTCACGGCATTAATATGTGAATGGGTTTACTAACATCATACCCGGTTGGGATGATGAGCACAACTTAAAGATAAAAACCACTTACCGATTGTGAGTGAAAATTTTATATCATACCCGGTAGGGGATGATAAGTAACTCGGTATAAAAATCCACTATTTAGTGGTATTTTAATCATAACCAATTAGAGAAAGTGATGTGAAAATTATGTGGAAAAACTACTTACCGGTTGTAAGTAGATCATACCCGGTTGGTATGATGAGACTTCCTCAAAGGAAGTTGAAAACTCGTTCATTGGTTATGAATGGAGATGTCCTTATACCGGTTGGTATAATGGATAGTGAAAACCTATTTTGTTGGAAGTGTTCTCCCCTGACTGTGTGCCAATGCTTAAACTATTTGGGAGACCTTCTTGACGGGAGCTCGAATAGCTCTTATAGGCCGGGGGCCTCAATTTTGGAACTTGAGGGCTAGAATGCCTAGTTTTTTTGAACATCTCGAACAGTGGGCCCAAGGCCAGTTGGCATGAGCAGGAGCTCGTAAACGAACATGATATATGTGCCATAAAACTTAATAAGTGAATTGTTTGTCTATGGTACCAAAATAGGACCGATATGCTCAGTCAACTAGTGGCAGTGCGACATGACAAGTCGATAGACTAGTCAAGACAAACAATTATGGGTTGAGTTGAGAGTCAAGGCCGTTGGACTAGTGGCACCACATATTACATGGCTTGATAAGAAAACATTGTTTGTGCATGCACTATGAGTACGGGATCATCAAGACGCCCATGAGGGGTAGTGATGTGTCCTAAGGGCCCTGGACGACCCGGTGAGTATAAGGGTAGATCGTCATTCTAGGTGTTTGTGCGAAATCTAGAGTAGCACCAAGCGCATGAGACCGGGGTGGGAACATGATGAGGTCTCTGTCCTCATACGGACACGAAGAAGTGATTTCGAGATTGTGGGTCGAATGTTGCGTACATCCACTCATTCCCAGGGTAGAAGTAGTCGTACTTCTATCCGGGTGGCAGGGAAAGTCGCTCCGAAGCCACTAGCGGGTTCAGTAGTGATACTGACTTGCGAATATGCGTAACCTTCATGATGAAGGATGTGTTGGGTTATTACACACCGGAAACTAAGAAATGGTGGTAAAACCCAATTTTTTAAATGAAGGGATTTTTGAAAAAGAAAGGAGTCTGACACACTTCAATAATAATTAATTTCTTAAAAGTCAAAAGTTTTTATAAACTCATTCACTGAGTAGTCATACTCACCCCCTCCCTTATATCCCTTTCAGAAAATCCCGGAAAGCCTACCCTTAAAGACCGTCAACTAAGATGCCTATAAGACAGGTATATAAAGTTTTAAATTTTATGCAGTTTTGATTATGCTATTCCAGGAAAAAGGTGCAGGTTAAAGGACGCCTTACTCTTTACGGTTTACAATAAGGGTAAATCCTTTAATAAACCGGGAGAGTGGCGGGTTGATCTTGGGGATCCGACCAAACTGGGTCAGGGCATGACAGGTTGTCAATGCACAAATAAAGCAAATCTGGCCTGATGGGTAAAACTATAATTTGAAAAATTACAAGACGATACTATAATATACCATTTAGAACCCAACCTAGCGTATGTTATACTCTATGAATTGTGTAGTTTAAATTGCTACAACTAGTACTTGTGGAGCCCTCGATAAGAGATGTTTTGGAAAAATGTTGGAACAAATAAGTTTCGGATACAACAATTAGTGGGTTTATAGACGGCGAGTCTTATTGGACTAATGTTCTTTACATATTTTACTGAATTGTAGCAAGTAGAGAGAATTATAAGCCTTACCCCCACCCCGTTCCTCCTTAATAATACTCGAGAAACAACGGGTGATGGCCCATGTGAGATTTTCCAAAGAAAGTTGTGGCCTAAACCGGATATAACAACTCGAGACTACTTATTTGAAAATGGAGTTAGGCTCTCATATATTAAAATAAAATTTAAGAAATTAACAAAGTGGGTTGATCAGTTAGAGAATGAATCTCACCGATTCTTGACTTTATGCACATAGTCACTTGATAAGGTGATTAAGAACAAGAGTAGTGGGGACCGTCAGTGTCACACCCGACCCGATTCCTAGTCGACGTCCTGTGCAACTCGCTAATCCTGTAAACCCTGTCCCTTAGAGATAAGAAAATTGGGTAAAGAACCGGCCAAACCAAGTGAGAAAACCGAACCGGTTCATGAACCACAATTGCTAGAGAAAGGGAAAATTAAGAAATTTATAAATCCAGAGTGACCTATAGAGTCATAAAAATCATGGAAAGGGGCTTTGGGATAAATTAGAAGAGAAAACTAGACCAGTTTAGGTAAACCGGATCTGAACCAGATTGAGCCGGTTTGAACCATGATTGAACTGGTTGTTAAATTCATTTTTCTCGGTGGCTTAAAATATTCAAATTGGGGAATTGAAACCATCATTGGATAGATAATGAATTTAGAACTTTTTAATTTTGAAAAACTTAGTCGAATCAGGCCTGAACCGACCTGTTTAAGCATTAAACCCGGTCGAACAGGTTCGGTCCAGTTCTGAACAGTGTCATCTTCTTCCTTCAAATGATGACACTGTTCATTCAACAGATGAACGGACAACACCAGTGAAAATAAAACGCCTCCATTTAGGGTGTTTAAGGTCATGAATGAGCTTGACCAAGATTCCAAATGGTTGGGCAGAGAGTCCTCGAGCTCCCTATATAAAGAGCTACTCTCCATTCATCCTCCTCACACCTAAAATCTCCATTCTCTCTCAACTGCTCCATTTTTTGGTGAAGCTCAAACCATAGCTCTGACAAAGGGGTTTTTTCTGAGCCTTAGAAGGCGAGGTCGGGTCTTTTAGATTCTAGGAGAAGTCAGCTACCTAACAGTAGCTCTAACGGAGCGAAGCTGCCCTATTTTGGCCAAGTTGAATTCGGCTAAATTATGCCCTCTTCCGGCCAAACCAAGCCCTTCCAACATCCGCACAGCCCTCACATGAACTCAATTGAGCTAAAAGTTAAGCCAATTCGGCCCCCTCTACCATTTTCAATCAGTGTTAGAGAGAGAAACTGTGAAACCTTCACTGACTGAATTCTCCCTCAATTCGATATGAATTGTATCGATTCTTGATCCTAGGAGAAACCTCGCTAACTGCCCAGATAGAAAGCTCGAACCGTCGTACCTTCAATGATAAGCTTTCGAAGCTTTCTCTCTCTACGCATAGTTTTCTGGTGAAGCCTTGTTTGAGCATGTTTCGGTCTCAATTCATGCAATTCAAAGCTCAATTGAATCATATGGAAATGTAGGAATTGATTTACACCTCCATTTGAAGTAATTAACCCCAATTGAATGGTCAACTTGATGAAATCAAATTCGACCAGTTTGAAAGGGGGAAATTTTGGGAAAATTTGATGATTTTGTAAAATTGAGGGACCATATTGCAATTTTCCAAAATTGAGGGTCAATTGGCCATGAAAAAGATGTTGGAGGACCAATTGGTTAATTTTTGAAAGATTTGGGGTCAAATTGCCATTTTTGGAATGCAGGGGCAAAATGGTAATTTTTAAAAAGTTGGGGACCAAATTGGAAATTTGGGAAACTTGAGCCCCTTAAATAATTTTGAGTAAATTGATGATTCAAAGTAAATTTTTGAAAGTTTCAGGACTCAATTTAGGGAAATGTTGAACTTTAGGGACCTAAGTGCAATTAACTAACAATTTTGAGCCTAGTCGCTCATATGGGAGAAACAAAAGCTATTATGCCAAACTCTAATAGATAAGGGTGCCCAAATTGTGTAGGAACATGAGAGACCAGAACGCTAATAAGGATAAGCTAGTGTGGAAGCGAAAACTGACTGGAGCAGGATACACTTCTGTTGACCGGTGAGTGGGCTTATTTAAATCATACCCAGTTGGGATGATGAGTACGTCAGAAAAGAAAAACCACTTGTAAGTGAAATTTTGACATTATAACTGATTGGGGTGATGGGCAAACGGAACTAAAACCTACTTACCGGTTGTAAGTGGGGGAAATTATACCCGATTGGTATGATGGACTTCCTTGAAGGAAGGAAAAACCTACTTGCCGGTTGTAAGCAGAAGTATCATCACACCCGGTTGGTGAGATGAAGTGAAAACTTATTTTTGTCAAAAGTGTTCTCCCCTGATTGCTTGCCAATGCTTAAACCATTTGGGAGACCTTCTTGACGGGAGCTGGAATAACTCATATAGGCCAAAGGCCTTAGTTTTTTAACTTGTGGGGCTAAATGCCCAATTTTGGAAAATCATGTGCAATGGGCCCAAGGCCAGTGGACACGAGCAAGAGCTCGTAAACAAACATGAGTTATGAAAGCCATGAAAAATTCTTAATGAAATGGATATGTGATTTTGCCATGGTACCAAGTTAGGACTGATAGTACTCGATGGATTGGCAGTAGTGCCTCAGGGCCAAGTAAACGAATGAGCCTAGACAAACAACTGGAGGTCGAGTTGAGGGTCGGAGCCATTGGACCAGTGGCATCAAGGATAAATGACTATATGAGAAAACTATTGTTTTATACATGCACTTGAGGTATGGGACCATCAAGACGCCATAGGGGGGGGGGGGGTAGTGATGGGTCCTAAGGACTACTAGACGACATGTGGCGATAAGGGAAAGAGAAGCTACTATGTTTGGGTTTCTCGTTGTAACAATTAGTCATGGAGTTACTATTTTTAGACTCCACGAAGTTACTTTGTTTGGACTCCATAGAGTTACTATGTTTGGACTCCACGAAGCTATTGTGTTTGTGTTTCCTGAAACTACTATGTTTGGGCTTCATGCGCACGAGACCGGGATAAGGTCTCTGTCCTCATACGGACACAGAGTGGTATTCGGGTCTAAGGGTCAGATGTTGGATGTTAGAAACATCCACTCAGACCTAGGGTAGAAGTGGACGTGCTTCTATCTTGGTGGCTGGTAAAGTTGCTCTGAGCCACAAGTGGGTGCAGTGGACTGCCCTACGAATGTGTCATCCCTTCCTGATGAAGGGTGTGTGTTGATTGTTAAACACACCTAATATGGAAAATGAGGAAAAAATGGTTTTGAAAAACCAAAATTTGAGAAAAGAACATTTTTAAAAGAAATAAGAAGTTTGCCACACTTCGATTAAAATTGTTTTGCATATGAAAACTCACTCCTAATACCCATTCACTGAATTATTTTTAAAATTATTTTATATCCCTTTTCAGGAGTAGGGGAAAATATGACAAAAGAAAACACCCAGATCTACCCTTTGTCAGGTATGCTTAAAAGTTATTTTTAACCTTGCATTTTTATTGATTTATGTCATTCTAGGGTATAAGGTTGAAGTTACAACTTACTCATCTTGATTAAAAAGAGGGAAACCCCTCTTAAACCAAGGGAGCCGCGGGTTGCTCACGGGGATCGGTCAACTCGAGTGAGAAAACTGAATTGGTTTACAAACCCCAACTAATAGAGAAAGGGTAAACCTGGAAATTTATGGATCCTGAGTGACCTAAAGAGTCACAAAATTCATGAAAAAGGAATTTAGGATGAAATGGAGATGAAAATCAAACCGGTTTAGGTGAATCGGACCTGAACTGGTTGGAACCACTATTGAATCAAATGCTAAATTCATTTTTCTAGGTGGCTTAGAAAATTCAAATTAGAGACTTGAGGCCACCATTGGATAGAGAATGAATTTGGAAATTTTTAATTTTGAAAAACTTGGCTGAATCGGTCCTGAATCGATCGGTTTAAGCTTTGAACCCGGTTTAGACCGGTCTGGTCTGGTTCAGAATAGTGTTGTCTTCTTCCTTTAGATGAAAGCACTGTTCATTCACCGGAAAATTGAGTAGCATTGGTAATGATGAAAAGTCTTCGACCAGGGAGTTTCAGGCAATGAATGATCATCATTAAGGTGCCAATCATACGACCAAGAAGTCCCCGAGCTTCCTATATAAAGAGCCCCTCCTCCTTCATCCTCCTCACATCTGAAAACTCCACTCTCTCCCTACTACTCTATTTTCCAGTGAATCTCAAACCAGAGCTTCAACTTAGGCATTTTTCTAATCCAAAGAAGGCATCATCGGGTTCTTTGGATTCGGGGAGAAGTCAGCTACACGCTTGTAGTCTCCATTTGCTCCTAGGGTCGCCGAAGAAACACTAACGTGATAGAATAGTGAAGTAGCTCCAGCGGACCGAAGCTGCCCTATTTTGGCCGAGTTGAAAATGGCCAATTTCTACCCTCCTTAGGCCATATCAAGCTCTCCCAACACCTCCATAACCCTTCTATAGGTGAATTAGAGTGGAAAGGTAAGCTAATTTGGCTCCCCTTTGTAAATTCCGATCAGTGCTAGAGAGAGAACCGGTAGATCTTCACTAACTAAATTATCCCTCCATTCAGCATCAATTGATGCGATTCTTGATCCTAGGAGTAACCTCATGATGAGAGCTATCTGCCTAGATCAAAAGCTCAGACTGCCGCACCTACGATGGTAAGCTTTTAAAGCTTTCTCTCTCTATGTTTAGTTTTCCGGCAAAGCTCGGTTTAAGCTCGTTCTGGCATCAAATTGTGCGATTCAAAGTGAAATTAAATCGTATAAAGTTGTAGGAACTCCAATCTAAATTTAAATTAAACAATTAAACTCATTTGATCGGTCAATTTGATGAAATCAAATTCGGTTGAGTTAGAAGGTTTAAATTAGGGGAAAATTGGCGATTTAAAAAATTTGAGGGACTAAATTGTAATTTCAAAGAATTGAGGGCTAATTCTGCATGGAAAAGATGTTGGAGGACCAATTGGGCAATTTTTGGAATTTTGGGGCAAAATGGTAATTTTGGAAAAATTGGGGACCAAATTGGAAATTTGGGAAACTTGAACTCCTTTTTGTGATTTTGAATAAATTGAGGTACCAAGGTGAATTTTAGAAGTTTCGAGACTCAATTTAGGGGAAACTCGACATTAGGGACCTAAAGTTAAATAAAAAGAACTTTAGGGACCTAATTGCAATTAATGGAAAAGTTTGAGTATTTTTTTTAATTCATGATGAATGAAGGCTATTAGGCCAAGGGATAATGAACAAGGATGTTCATATCGTGTAAGAACACGAAGTACCAGGAACTCTAGCAAGGACAAGCTCGCGTGAAGACAAAGAACCGGTTAATAGGAAATTGCTGCATTATTGGGTGAGTGAGATTTTATATCATACCCGGTTTGGATGATAAGCATCTCGAAAATGAAAACCCACTATTAAGTGGAATTTTAAGCATCACACATGAATGGAGTGATGTGGAAATTACGCGGAAAAACTACTTTCTGGTTGTAAGTAGATCATACTCGGTTGGTATGATGAACTTTTTGGAAGGAAGTAGAAAACCCACTTATCAGTTATAAGCAGAAATGTCCTCACATCCGGTTAGTATGATGGACAGATGAAAAGATTATTTTGTCAGAAGTGCTCTCTCTTGACTCTGTGCCATTGCTTAAACGTTTTGGGAGACCTTGTTGATGGGAGCTCAAAATGCTCATATAGGCCGGAGGCCTCAATTTTGGAACTTGGGAGCTAATATGCCTGACTTTGAAAATCTTGTTCAGTGGGCCCAAGGCTGATTGGCATGAGCAGGAGCTCATAAAAAAACATGAGTTAAGCCATGAAATTTTTAAATTAATGATTTGTTTGGCCATGGTACCAAGACAGGACCGACATACTCGATAGACTAGTGGCAATGCGACATGACAGGTAGACGGACCAATGGAGACAAATGGCTGCACTTTGAGTTAAGGGTCAGGACCGTTGGACCAGTGGCACCACAAATTAAATGGCTTATGTGAAAAACTATTGATTTGTGCATGCACTAAGATACGGGACCTTCAAGACGCCCAAGAGGGGTAGTGATGTGTCCTAGGGCTATTGGATAGCATAGTGGAGATAAGGGCAGTTAGTCACGCCAGCAGTCTTGGAAGCTCAACGTAGCTTCATGCGTATGAGACCGAGGTGGGGTCGAGATGAGGTCTCTATCCTCATACAGACACAGAGTTTTGTTATGGGATTGTGGGTTGGGTGTCGCGTACATTCACTCATTCTCAGGGTAGAAGTGGACGTGCTTCTATCTAGGTGGCGAGTAAAGTCGCTCCGATGCCACAAGTGGGTATAGTGGACATGTTGGCCTGTGAATGTGTGTTCACTTCATGATAAAGGGTGTGTGTTGGTTGATAAACACACTATTGTGATGAGAAATGGCTATGAAAAATTGAGATTTGAGAATGAGAGGTTTTAAAGGAAAAATAAGGAGTCTTGCACACTCTAATTTAAACTATTTTCGGAAGGTTATACTTTAAACACCCATTCACTAAGTCGTTGAACTCACCTCCTCCCTTATACCCCTTTCAGGTAACCCAGGGAGAGCCTACCCAAAGACCACAAGTTAACACACTTGTGAGGCAAGTTTGAAAAGTTTAAAATTTTATGCAGTTTTGATTTATGTTATTACAAGGAACATGGTTGGGTTTATACTGGGCTCCTCTTGAATTAAAGAAGGGGGAAACCCCTCTTGAACCAAGAGAGCGGCTAGTTGTTCACGGGGATCCGACCAAACCAGATCGAGGTGTGACAAATGATGCCTATGATAAGACTGGAAGTGGTGTAAGGTGGGTGTAAGTGATGCTTCCAGATCGACTATATTCCATGTATACTCGTGTGCATGGTAGCAAAGGACAGTCGTGATATATATATAATGGGGTGTGTGGTCAGAGGTGACAACCAGAGTGTATGGATGGTTGAGGAAAAATCATCGACATCCACCTATGATTTATGAAATAAAAAGAGGTCCATGAGTAGTCCCATATGTGTGGGCTTGTGTATCCCATATTTGTGGGCTTGTGTAGCCCATGTGTGCGGGACTTGAGTTCCCAATACTTGATTTACTGCTTTGATATTGAGTTCCCAATACATGAGTAGTCCCTCCTATCCAACATACGAATGTTGTAATTTACTATTTATCAACTTATATATTCCCGAATTATTGATAAACTATTTTGGGGCACCATGAGTTATGAAAAGTTTAAATTTATGCTGAAAAATGATGATGTATTTTCTGTTCTGAGCCTCAATTCCATCGGTTTTAATTTAGCAAGGGATCCCACCACTGTAAGATTGAGGGAATTGGCAGGTTTGCACAAGATTACCAGCCGATGAATCGGGTCGGGGCATGATAGACTCTTGGTGGTATGAGAGCCAAGTTGTTTTCAAAACATGAGATTTTGGAATTTGAATGCTTTGGGGTGGATGGAAAAATGGTAATAGCAATGATAAAGTCTTTGTTTATAACATAAAACTTATTTAAGGAAGTAAGTACTAAAAATTTCAAACAACAAAAGTAAAATTCTTTCCAAAGAGGTATTAAGAAAGTACCATGAGAGTACAACTTACAAATGTTCAAATATCCCAGTGGGTTACGTCATAGAAATTGGTGGCCACATTGCTCGAGAAGCCATAGATGAGGATAGGTGGTAAAACTTGTTAAAAATGGAGTTTTAGTTAAGGAAACCCAACAAAAAGAATATACATCAATAGTATGAACCTAATACATAACCTAAAGAAATAGGAAATAACATGTCTAAAGGTTTAGATCCATTAATGGGAGATGCTAAGAATGCATATTGCCTCCAAAAATACTTAGATATGAGATCGGGAGGGAGATTAATTAAAAGTATACATAATTATGTGAGATCCACTTTAAAAGTGGAATGAATCCTTTGGATTAAAGAAGGATGGAGTTACAACAATGAATGACTTAAGAAACTAGAAGGACGAATGAGCGTTCTAGAAAAGTCAATGACCAAAACGGTCAATGTGGCTAAGTTACTATGAGAACCATAGCAAGGTTTAAGGGCAGTAATCCAAAGGATAATATGCCTAACTGACCCGAACTAGTAAAAGGGTACCGTGAATAAATAATTATAACCTAACTTATTGGGAAGTCAGTGAGAACATAAGGGGAAAATGGTATAGTACTTTGAATGAAACAAAGTACGAGTTTTATACCTGACCCATTGAATGAGGTATGTTAGTTAAAACTTAAGAAATGGTAAGTCCCTATAACCATTGAATGTAGGGAGCATTCCAACATATGTGTTTGTTTGGACCCAGAGGGCAAATAGAGGGGATGTGATACACACCGCTGGTATTACAATTCTTGTGATAAAGATGGTTACCTTAAGAAGGAGTAGAGGCCTATCACCTCACAAATAAATGAGCTAAGGGAAGAATGCTCTAACGGGAGAAAATGTGCAATACACAATCAACTAGAGATTATGATGACATCCTTGAGGAAAGGATAAAATTAATGCATGGTGTGAGGGATAGCTTCCCAAGTAAAGTAAAAAAAATATGAGGGGAAAGGAAGCATCAAAAGTAATCGAAAGAGTTAACCCTAAGTGGTAAATGATAAGATTTCCAGCACCATGGGATAAATGAGATGAAGCATCGTGGTCATATGGCGGAGAACACCATGAAACTACAAAATTTGAATTGCATTAGTGGCGAGTACGAGAGACTACACCATGGTGCCCCCGAATTGTGGAGGTACCATTGATGGAGGGCATGCTTACTACCAAGGAATGTGATGGAGATATGTTACATTTAGGCACGGGCAAATGAACCCAAGCTTAAGTGTCATAGAGCGAATGCTTGAAGGAAAACAAAAATGTAAGCTCTGGTAAATGTCGAAGAGTGCCTTAGGTAGTGACCCTAGATGGGACATAATAAGGGAAACCCCTATGTATGGTAAAAAGTGCCAACGGTAGGGCATGGTTTACCACACGAGGAAACTAAGGCGGACTAAGATGGGTCTACGAGAAAAGCAACAAACAAATTGTCAAGATCATGGATGGTTAAGAGAAAAGAGAACTCTTGAACCAAGTGCACAGACGGAGTTCACCAAGTAACATTGAAATGTGTGTTGGTAACACGCTACACCAAAGAAAGGTGTAGTAAAGTATTTGGCATGACGAGCATGGGACTCGAGTTACTAATATGGGAAGTAAGAGTTAGAATGGCCTCATCCTAAAAGGAGGGGAGAACCATGTGAGTATGAATATGTGGGAGTAAAGAAACGTCGAAAGATGTATGATTGTGAAAAGGAGACTTGACATGGGTTAAGGTAACACCTTAAAGAGAATGGGAAGGATTTGAAATCCTGGTACGAGAAAAATGAATGATACAAGTCAACAAAAGCAAGGCCAGTAGAGAGAAAAGCTTAGAGTCGCCAGAGAAGTGCGACCGGTTGAAGAGATATGACATTTTACTCTGAGTGCATACATGCCATGTAAATATAAGAAACAAAACATGCCTCATAAAAGAATGATGCTATTATATGTTAGAACCAACTACAATACATTTTAGAGTACTACAGACCCACCCATTTCGGGATGATGGGAATTGGGTAAGTTTTAATGGATGGGTTAAGTGGTTATATAGCACCACAAGTGACCTAGTAAAATAACTCTAAAATTAGGAAAATGTACCGAAGAAGAGTATGGACATAGTGAGAAATGTCCATATGCTAAACTATAACAAGAGACACGCCAAACGATGAAGAGAAGGTAAAGGATAAATTGTCCTAGTGATATGGGATGTGAATGAAGGTGAAGTACCAAATGTGAACTTCACATTTGCATCATTCTAGAAATGGAATAGATTCTTGAGGTATCAAGAAAGTCAGTGAAGAAATCTCACTTTGGAGTAAGACCTCGAATGACGTCAAGAAATAGCCAACCAGAATATGGGTATGGTTAACTAAAGTTAATGTGATATGATGGTTGCAAAGCCAATGTTGTAAAACCCGCACTTTTGAGTTAAGTAAAACTGGGAAAAGAATCGGTCAAACCGAGTAAGAAAACCGAGCCGATTTACAAACACGATCATTTGGGAATAAGCAATTTGGAAATTTATAACTTTCGAGTAATCCAAATGGTTTATTAAACCTTGGAAAAGAAACTTAAGACAAATTAGAATAGAGAAACTAAATTGGTTCAGGTGAACGTGATCCCATAAGAATTATAAAGTTAAGCATGCTTGCCTAATAGTAGTGTAGGATGGATACAAATAATTTAATACCTAA
The DNA here is from genome assembly GCA_030064435.1 of Trapa incisa. Lineage (NCBI taxonomy): Eukaryota > Viridiplantae > Streptophyta > Magnoliopsida > Myrtales > Lythraceae > Trapa > Trapa incisa. The sequence continues at coordinate 9,262,665 of CM057775.1, read as the reverse complement.
ATTAAATTATTGGAATTATTACCAATAATTTATGACAATATTAATACTAGTAATAAATTTCTCCCATTTAATACACGATTTTAAGCGTATCATCCCCATTCGTCTCACACCTGAACACTTTTCTCTCTCTACTGTTCCATTTCCCAGTGAAGCTTGAACCAGTGCTTTGACTTGAACATTTTTCTTAACCTCGGAAGGAGAGGTCGGGCTCTTTAGAACCAGGGAGAAGTTAGTTATCTAATAGCAAACTCCAATCAATCCGAGAATCATTGGAAAAGCGCCGACATGATAGAACAGTGAAGTAGCTCCGGCAGACCGAAGCTGCCCTATTTCGGCCAAGCTGAAATTGGCCAATTCGTGCCCTCCTCAGGCCAAACCAAGCTCTCCCGACACCTCCTCAGCCCCTCCGTGGCCGAATTAGGATCGAAAGGTAAGCTAATTTGGCTCCCCTTTACAATTTTAGATTATTGCTAGAGAGGGAGTCGGCTGAATTTCAATGAAGAAATTCTAATTCAATTCGACATCAATTGATGTCATTCTTGATCCTAGGAAGAACCTCTAGAGGAGAGCTACCTGCCCAGATAGAAAGCTCCGACCATCGTGCCCTCACCGGTGAGAAATCGAAACTTTTTCTCTATATAGTTTGTTTTCCGGCGAAGCTCTGTTTGAGCTCGTTACAATGTTAAAATCTATGATTCAAAGTTTCTTAGAATTGTATGAACATGTAGGAACTCAATTTCAACAATTAGAGGTGTTTGATCGGTCAATTTGATAAAATCAAATTTGGCAGTGTTGAATAGTTGAAATTGGAGGAAATTTTGGGGAAATTTTGGGATTTTCGAAATTTCGAATTACCAAAATATAATTTTCTAAAGTTGAGGGTCAATTGGCCATTATAAGAATATGAGAGGGCCAATTGAGAAATTTTAGAATTTTTGGGGCAAAATTTACCATTTTTCTAAAGAAGGGGCAAAATCGTAATTTTGGGAAAATTGAAGGACCAAATTGGAAATTTCGGAAATTAAACCCCTTTGTGTGAAATCAAATGATTTGAGGTTCTAAGATAAATTTTAAAAGTTTTGCGACTAGAATTTTGGAAAAACCTGGCAATAGGAACTTAAAGTTAAAGAAAAATAATTTTAAGGACCTAATTGTAAATATATGTAAAGTTGGGTTTTCTCATTAATTTGGAACAAATGAGGGCTATTAGGCCAAGGAATAATAAACAGTTATGTTCATTTCGTGTAGGACAACGCGACATCGGGAATGCCAATCGAGGTCCAGCGTGCTAAGGACGAAACCCGACTAAGTGGAATTTCACTGCACTATCGGGTGAGTGGGTTTACTAACATCATACCCGATTGGGATGATGAGCACAACTTAAAGATAAAAACCACTTACCGGTTGTAAGTGAAAATTTTATATCATACCCGGTAGGGGATGATAAGTACCTCGGTATAAAAATTCACTGTTTAGTGGAATTTTAATCATCACAACTTAGAGAAAGTGATGTGAAAACCATGTGAAAAAACTACTTACCCGTTGTAAGTAGATCATACCTAGTTGGTATGATGAGACTTCTTCGAAGGAAGTTGAAAACTCGTTCATCGATCATGAACGAAGATGTCCTTATACCGGTTAGTATAATGGATAATGAAAACCTATTTTGTCGGAAGTGTTCTCCCCTGATTGTGTGCCAATACTTAAACTATTTGGGAGACCTTCTTGACGGGAGCTTGAATAGCTCTTATAGGCCGGGGGCCTCGGTTTTGGAACTTGCGGGCTAATATGCCATGTTTTTGAAAAACTTGAATAGTGGGCCATAGGCCAATGGACACGAGTAGGAGCTCGTAAACAAACATGATATATATGCTAATAAACTTAATAAGCGAATTGTCTGGTTATGGTACCAAGGCAAGTCCAACATACTCAGTCAACTAGTAGAAGTGCGACATTACTGGTCTCTGGACCAGTCAAGACAAACAGCTATAGGTTGAGTTGAAGGTCAGAACCGTTAGAACAAATAGCATCACATATTACATGGAAATTTAAGAAAACTTTGTTTGTGCATGTACCATGAGTACATGATCATCAAGACGCCCATGAGGGGTAGTGATGTGTCCTAAGGGCCCTGGACGACCTGGTGACTATAATGGTAGATCGTCATTCCAGGTGTCTGTGCAAAATTTGGAGTAGCACCAAGTGCATGAGACTAGGGTGGGGACAGGATGAGGTCTCTTTCCTCATATGGACACGAAGAAGCAATTTCGTGTACATCCTTCCACTCATTCCTAGGGTAGAAGTGGTCGTGCTTCTATCCGGGTGGTAGGTAAAGTCGCTTCGAAGTCACTAGTGGGTTCAGTAGTCATACTGACCTACGAATGTGTGTAACCTTCATGACGAAGGTGTGTGTTGGGTGATGACACACCAGTAACTAAGAATAATGGAAAAAATCCAAATTTTTAAATGAATGGATTTTTGAAAAGAAAGGAGTTTGGCACACTCTATATAAATGTTTTTTTAAAGTAAAAAGATTTGAATCTCATTCACTGAGTAGTTGTACTCACCCCTCCCTTATACCCCTTTTAGGAAGTCCTGGAAAGCCGAACCTTAAAAGACTTGCACAATTAAACACCTGCAAGACAGGTATGATTAAATTAAATTACTATGCAATTTTGATTTATGATATTCCTATAAAAAGGTGCAGGTCTAAAGAACGCATTACTCTTTACGGTTTATAATATAAGGGGAAACCCTTTAGTAAATCGGGAGAGTGACGGGTTGATCACGGGGATCCGACCAAACCGGGTTGGGGCATGACAAATGTAATGGGCCAAGCGCTCGAAAGTTGTTAAGGCATTCCATGGTATGATGGAATAAAGTAAGAAATTGAAACCTAATGACTTGAAGGGTCAAATAATAGGTCAAGTACCATTGGAAAAGACTAACACTCGCATGTCAGTGATAACAATGGTATGGTAATGAGGTATCCTCCAAAAGGCGTACGGATAAGATATGACTTTTCATCAAGAAAACTTTGGAAGGAACTAGGGTGGACTATGGTTATATGAATGGACTATGGTCCAGACTTTATTAAATGTTGTAAGGCATAATCCTGGAAACTGGGATACTATAAAGAAAGTTCTAGACAAAGTTCACTGATTAAGTAAGGAGGATGTTTCTTAATCCTCAAAAAGGGTAAAAAAAGGGTAGATCCTCAAGTGGAATGATCCGAATGAGAAACTCTAAAAGTACCTTACAAGTTAAGGTGCAAGAGTTATGGCAACAAGAAAAAGGAGATGAGACCCCACATAGATAAATGGGTCTTGATAAGAAGGGAGGTACTAAGTGCAAACCTAAGGAGTTTTAAAATTGTCCATTAGAAAACAAGACATCAACAAGTGACGAGTTAGATGAAAGACACCACCGGAAAATGAATACCGACATGTCCTTAGGAGTATCTTGATATTGGAAACTAATAGATAAGAATACCGATGAGACAGTGCTTGAATAAGAGCTCATGGAAACTAGGACTTGAATAAATTGAGGAAAAAATGAAAGAAAAATCACTATTTGTGATAAGGAATGTACCACCATAACTAGAAAAGGTACTTTAGAAAATTTCAAATTGGAGAAACAAAACATGAACCAAAAGAGGGTTGTATTGCCATGCCATGATAAGAGAGTTATAGCAAAGGGAGACAAGAGAAATGTTCTCTAACTCCAGATGAGTTACAGATAATTATAATCCATGAAATGGATTAGGCCCTAAAGGAAGAATAAAAGGAGACCACCCATAATAGTTAAGTGCGAAACAGTGCTTATGTGGGTAAGTTGCAAGATTGCACAATTACTCGGGATATTGCTATTATCCTAAAATATCCAAAGATACTTGGATGTAAAGAATAAGAGAGTGTGCTTGTGATCGAGAGGGTGATTTACAATCTAAGTTGATTACCAAGAACCTCTAAATATAATGACTCTAGGAGGAGTATTTTAGGGAATGATGTTTTGGAGGATGCATGAAAAAAGATTTCCCCAAGCGAAGATAAATGACGAGCTAAATACAATAAAAAGATGGAACAAAAAGGGAAATTTGCACAAGTACAAGAATGGAAAATGGCAAGAATACCCGATGGTATTAAAACCATATGAATATAAGGAAACCGAATGACCAAGTGAGATAAGAGGTGAGGAAACCTCCTTCGCAAACGATTAAGTTTTAAAGGTAAAACTTCTCAAAGAAGGGGAGTAGCCGTGACATTAGAACACCTGAGTTAAGCTTGAGTGGATAGAAAAATTGAGCATGAACTGGGAATAGAATCTCGAACAAAGAATAAAACTCTAAACTCAGGATGGGATATGAAACCGGGAATGAAATTCCAAACTAGAGACAAAAGGGAAAATTGAGAATGGGACATTGAGCCGAGAATGAAACCCGAGCCGTGATTTGGAGAGTCAAATTCAGATCATAAACCTATTATGGAAGTGGGTAAGACCACTAAAATACTCTCAAAAGACCTCAAAGGATCATGAATTGAAGAGTGGAAAAGACCCAAGTGAAAACCGGCCCCAAACGAGACCGAACCAATTTACAAGAAAATACCCTTGATTTTTAAGGGGACATAAACGACCCATAAAAAGGAGGATCTTGAGGCCAATCAATAGAGAATGAGAAGGAGGATTTTTAGAAAATTTGATTGCCAAAAACAAAGTAGTTGATTTAGATGCAAATTTCAATGGCCTCATTGACCCTCGAATGCTAAGAAAACTTTAGTAGAATCCCCATATCAGTAGTTTTCCATAGCCAATGTTTTTCATTTGAGTAAGTATAGAAGGAGAATTAAATCATTTAATTTCTAATTTTTGGGTTAAGTGGTCGAGCTAACTAAAATAAACATTACATGAACTAAATACCACCAATCAATGTGATTTAAGTGGCCACAGATTCCTTGAGGAGTCAGCTTTTGAATTGCACCAACCTCGATGACCGACATGCCATCTTTAGTGAGTTCTTGGCTTTGACCTGTTTGCTACTCATTTTCTTTCAAGTTTTTGATCAAGCGCATTCGGTGCAATTCTGTCCAACTCTGACCAAACTAAGTCGACGATGTACTAGAGGTAGGTTAGGGGACCTTAAGACTTGGTTTGGCCATTTTTGGAGTTACTTTTTTCATGGGTCAAAAGTTGGGAACTAAAATGCAAATAATTAAAAGTTAGGAGACCCAAAAGTGAATGAGCTTTATGTGGGGTCCTCATAAGAGACTAAATAAACTATTGGGGTTGGTTGGAAAGTTTGGTGAAGTTTGAGGATTAGGTTTACATACTTTAGAATGTCTAGGTACCTATTTGCAATAAAGGTAAAGTTAAGGACTAAAATATAAATAAGGGTATTTTTTTCAGCCAAAAGACAACTTTTGGGCAGTCCAAGGTACTAAACATAATTGAAGAAAGTTTGGGCAGCTAAATGAGAAATATGGTGGACAAAGGAGTCCCAAAAGCCAAGTTATAAAGAAGAAGGGAAAAATGGTAATTTTGCCCAAACATAGGGACCATTTGGCAATTAGTAAGAAACGGTACATGGAAATTTCTCCAAAGCCTATTGGGGACTAGAATGGGACCCAAGGAAACTTGGGGGACCTAATGGAATGACTTGGGAAAGTCTAAGGTCCAAAAATAAGAAGCATTAATGTATAAGGGCAAAATGGTAATTTTCTCCAAGTTGAGTATTAAATGTTAATTTGGAAAAGTAGGACCAGTAGGTGGTAAATAAAGGAAAGATAGAGACTTCAATAAGTGCTAAGTGGAAAGAAAATGACCTTAAGCCCGATGGTCTAACCTTAGAAAATGTTAAGATATGGACTGATTTACCAACTAGAGAGTTTGATAGCTTAGACCCATGTAGGCTAAATCGTAAATTCATAAATGAATTATGGCATGTTAAATTAATAGCTAATAGGAGGAAAACGAACCCACTACTTGCTAAACATTGTAGAGAAAGCGAAAGACCATTAGAGTGACACCGAGAGCGAAATCTCTAGAACCCTTGGAACAAACAAGTTTCGAGACTTGAAGTGAGTGGGTGTATGGAGGGTATGTCCAATTAGACCGACCAAAGCAAAACATTATATGTTTGATTGATTAATTTAGTGCTTAACTAAGTGTTTAAAATGAAAGGAAAGCAGATTTTTATAAATCATATAAGAAGTGTGAAACGGTTAAATGCATGTCCACTTAACAAATACTTCTTTAATGGCTAAAAGAAGGGAACCGTTCTACGGCTGGTATATGATATTTGATGAGGTCCAATAGGACCAATAATTTGGGGCTATGTGCACAACTTTGCTGAATTGGGGAGATGAGCTGAATGATAAGCTGAACTCCCAAGAATGACCACACTTGACATTGATTTTGGGTTGAGAGTGGCCCATAACTATGAAAATGATTTTTGGGCTGAGAATGAAACATAATTATGAAAAGAAATGGGGGCCAAGAATGACCCATATTTATGAATGTAATTTGGGGCTGAGAATGGCCCATATTTATGAAAATGATTTGGGGCTGTGTGTGGCCCATATACATGAAAATGATTTGGGGGTCGAAAGTTGCCCATATATATATGATATTCATCGAGGGTTGAAAGTGGCCCATGTGTGTTCACTATGTTGTTTTGTTGTGTGCATTATTTATGAAATGGTATATACCAATGAATTGTGAATATGTATGTTGTTAGAATGCCTTAACATGTAGTAATGACACCTAGGGTAAGACTGAAAGTGATGTAAGGTGGGTGTAAATGATGCTTCCAGATCATTCGAGTTCCATGTATACTCGCGTGTGTGGCAACAAAGGCCAATCGGAGTATACATATACTTGAGTGTGTGGTTAGAGGGGACAACTAGAGTATACGAATGGTCGAGTACACATACTCAACATCCACCTATGATCTATGAAAGAAAAATAGGGCCATGAGTAGCCTCATATGTGCAGGCTTGTGTAGCCTATATGTACGAGCTTGCGTAGCCCATGCGTGCATGCTTGTGTAGCCCATGTGTGCGGGACTTAAGTTCCTAATGCTTCATTTACTACTATGATATTATTATGTTTCATGTGAAAACAATTGGAGAGATCGAGAGCAATCTGATTGTAGGGTAGACTACGATTATGGACGGCCAGAGATAGAAGTCTCGAGGGGTCGAATGAAACTAAGGTAAAAGAAGGTTTTAATAAACCGATAAGAAATGGACAGAGACAAGAGTATCAAGGGGCTGATTAAAATACTATGAAATAACAGTTTTGTGAACTGAATAATGAATGACCCTAGACTGGGGTCTTGAGAGGTTAAGTCAGACTATGAGAAATCAGAATTTTTTGGATAAATCACTAATAAATATCCATATTAAGAAATTTCATAAATTGTGTAAAGTTATAATCCATGAAGTAGCTCGATGTCAGTACAATATTCACTAAGTTGTGAGCTCACCCCTCCCCCAAAAAATTTCAGGTAAAAGTCAAGAAGACTAGGGATGAAGGCAGGAGAACAACCCCAGGCCACTCACCCTCCAAGATAGCCCTTCTGTCCTGCACATGAAAGTTGTAATTTACTGCTTATCAACTGCTATATTCTCAAGTTATTGTTAAACTATTTTGGGCACCATGAGTTATGAAAAGTTCAAATTTTTGCTAAAAATGTGATGTATTTTCTATCTTGAGCCTTAATTTCATCGATTTTACTTTGGTGAAGGATCCCACCACTGTAACATTGGGGGAATTGGCGGGTTTGCATATGACCGTTGGTCGATGAATTGGGTCAAGGCATGACACTTAACATGTTTCTTAAATTCTAAAAATGGTATTTTTAGTGAGCATACATCCATGTCATTTTTCACTTCTTTCAATGATTTTCTAAATTATACATCATATTTTTTAGAGAATTATTGTGAGACCCGTCCCCTTAGACCAAGAAAACTGGGAGAGGAATCGGTAATATATTATTTTTGAAAACTAAGCCAATTAATGAACCAAAAATAGTAAAGAAGGGTTAATATGAGAAATTGGAAAATTCCAAGTGACCAAAAATTCATAAAAAATCATGGGGAAGAACCATGAAGTGGATTGGATGGGAAAACTGGACCGGTTCGGGGTGAACCTGTAAACCCCGTCCTTTGATAATAAGAAAATCGGGGAAACAACCAATCATTTCTAAAGAGAAAACCGAGTTGGTTTACAATCTGGAACCGATAGAGAAAGGGAAAACTAGGAAATTTATGGATCCCTATTGACCTAAAGAGTTACAAAAGTCATGAAAAAGGACATTAGGATGAATTGGAAATAAAAATCAATCTGGTTCAGGTGAACCAGATTGATCTGATTTGGACCGATTTGAACCACTATTGAACCAAATTCTAAATTTATTTTTCTAGGTGGCTTAGAAAATTCAACTTAGAGAATTGAGGCCACCATTGAATAGAGAATGAATTTAGAAATTTTTAATTTTGAAAAATTCTATCGAATCGAGCCTGAATCGGTCAGTTTAAGCTTTGAACCCTATTCGAACCGGTCCAGTCCAATTCGAAACAATGTGGTCTTCTTCCTTCAGATGACATCATTGTTCACTTGTCGAAAAATTGAGCAGCACCAGAAGACATCACTATTCAGGCAATGAATGACCACCATTAAGGTACCGATCGGATGGCCAAGAAGTCCTCAAGCTTCCTATATAAAGAGCTCCTTGTGATTCATCCTCCTCACACCTAAAAACTCCACTCTCCCTACTGCTCCATTTTTTGGTAAAGCATGAACCAGAGCTCTGACTTAGGTAATTTTCTAAGCCAAAGAAGGCGTGGTCAGATTCTTCAGATTCGGGGAGAAGTCAGCTACACGCCTGTAGTCTCCATTTGCTCCCAGGGTTTTGGAGAAACGCCAGCATGATAGAGCAGTAAAGCAACTCCGGTGGACTAAAGCTGCCCTATTTCAGCTGAGCTGAAATCAGCCAATTCAAGCCCTTCTTAAGCCAAACCAAGCCCTGCCAACACCCCCACAACCCTCCTACAGCTGAATTAGAGCAGAAAGGTAAGCCATTTTGGCTTACTCTATAAATTCCGAGAGAGAGAACCGACAGATGTTTGATGACTAAATTCTCATTCAATTTTTCATCAATTGATGAAATTCTTGATCCTAAGGGTAACCTCAGGATAAGGGCTATCTGCATAGATTGAAAGCTCGAACCACCGCACATCCGACGGTAAGCTTTCAAAGCTTTCTCTCTCTACATTTAGTTTTCTAGCAAAGCTCCATTTTAGCTCATTCCGACATCAAATTGTGTGATTCAAAGCGTAATTGAATCGTATGAAGATGTAGGAACTCTAATTTAATTTCAATTTCAACTTTTCAGGAGTAGGGAAAATAACTAAGGAAAACACCAAGGCCTACCATAAACCCCGCCCTTTTGAGCTAAGGAAAACCGGGAAGGGAACCAGTCAAACCGAGTGAGAAAACCTAACCGATTCACAAATCCGATCATTATTCAATGGGCAATTTGGGAATTTACAACTCCCGAGTGATCCAAAGAGTGCATAATACCATGGAAAAGAATCTTAGGATGAATTGGAAGAGAAATACCAGACGGGTTTAGATGTATTGAATCCAACTGGATTGAACCGGTTTATGAACTAAGTCGGTTCATGAACTGAAATCGATAGAGATTGGGAAAAACAAAGGAATTCAACTCCATTGTACTTCAAAGAAATTCATAAACCTTGGGAAGGAACCTTAGAACAAAGTGGGAGAGAAAAACTAGACCGGTTTGAGTGAACCGGACCCGAACTGGATTGAACCGGTTTAAGGACCAAGCCGGTTTATGAACCGGAATCGATAAAGAGATGGTAAACCAGGAATTTTATGGACCCTAAGTGACCCAAGGAGTCACCAAAGACATGGAAATGGACTTGTGAAGGAATTGGGGATGAAAACCAAGTCGGTTCGGACCGGTTTGAACCACTATTGAACCGAATCCTAAATTCATTTTTCTAGGTGGCTTAAATAATTCAAATTGGAGATTTGAGGCCACCATTGGATAGAGAATGAATTTAGAAATTTTTAGATTTGAAAAACTCGATCGAATGGGGGGTGAATCGGCTAGTTTATGCTTTGAACCCGGTTCGGACCGATTCAGAACAATGTCATCTTCTTCCTCAGGATGACAGCACTGTTCATTCACCGGGAAACTGAAGAAACACCGGTGAAGAAGAAACGCTTCTATTCGGGGCATTTCAGGTCTTCAATATCAGCAATAACAGTGCCAAATGGACGGCCAAGGGATCTCCAAGCTCCCTATATAAAGAGTCCCTCCCCATTCATCCTCTCCACACCTAAAAACTCCATTCTCTCTCAACTACTCCATTTTCCAACAAAGCTCGAACCAGAGCTCCAACATGGGGTTTTTTCTAAGCCAAACAAGGCGAGGTCGGGTTCCTTAGAGTCGGGAGAAGTCAGCTACACGTTTGTAGTCTCCGTTCTCTCCAAGAGTCGCGGCGAGACGCCGACATGATTAAACAGTGAAGTAGCTCCGGTGGACTGAAGCTGCCCTGTTTCGACCGAGTTGAAATCAGCCATTTCGAGCCCTCCTTAGGCCAAACCAAGCCTTCCCAACACTTCCTCAGCCCTCCCACGACCGAATTAGGACTGAAAGGTAAGACAATTTGGCTCCCCTCTGCAATTTCCAACCGGTGCTAGAAAGAGAACCGACAGAATTTCAATGATGAAATTCTAACTCAATTTGACATCAATTGTTTGCGATTCTTGATTCTAGGATTAACCTCAAGATGAGAGGTATCTGCCCAGATCAAAAGCTCGAACCGTCGTGCCCTCACCGGTGAGAAATTGAAGCTTTCTCTCTCTATAGTCTATTTTCCGGCGAAGCTCCGTTTGAGCTCATTCCGGTGTTAAAATCTGTGATTCAAAGTTCCTTAGAATCGTATGAACATGTAAGAACTCAATTTCAACTCCAATTTCAACAATTATAAGTGTTTGATCGGTCAATTTGATGAAATCAAATTCGATAGTGTTGAAGAGTTGAAATTGGGGGAAATTTGGGGATTTTCAAAATTCAAAGGACCAAAATGAAATTTTTTGAAATTGAGGGGCAATTGGGCATGAAAATAATATTGGAGGACCAATTGAGAAATTTTAGAATTTTTGGGGAAAAACTTACCATTTTTATAAAGGAAGGGCAAAATGGTAATTTTGGAAAAGTTCGAGGACCAAATTGGAAATTTGGGAAATTAATCCCCTTTTTGTGAAATGTAATAAATTGAGGTCCTATGGGAAATTTTAGAAGTTTCGGTACTCAATTTGATGAAAAACCAGCACTAGGGACTTAAAGAGAAATAACTTTATGGACCTAATTGCAAATAAATGGAAGTTTGACTTTCTCATTCATTTGTAATGAATGAAGGCAATTAGGTCGAAGGATAATGAACCACGATGTTGATATCGTGTAGGAACACGAAGTACCGGGAACGCCAGCAAGAACAAGCTCGCGTGAATACAAAGAGCCGGTCTAGTGGAATTCATGGCATTAATGGGTGAGTGGGTTTACTAACATCATACCCGATTGGGATGATGAGCACAACTTAAAGATAAAAACCACTTACCAGTTGTGGGCGGAAATTTTATATCATACCCGGTAGGGGATGATAAGTACCTCGGTACAAAAACCCACTGTTTAGTGGTATTTTAATCATCACCACTTAGAGAAAGTGATGTGAAAATTATGCGGAAAAACTACTTACCGGTTGTAAGTAGATCATACCCGATTGCTATGATGAGACTTTCTCGAAGGAAGTTGAAAACCCGTTCATCGGTTATGAACGAAGATGTCCTTATACCAGTTGGTATAATGGATAGTGAAAACCTATTTTGTCGGAAGTGTTCTCCCCTGACTGTGTACCAATGCTTAAACTATTTGGGAGACCTTCTTGAAGGGAACTCAAATAGCTCTTATTGGTCAGGGGCCTCGGTATTGGAACTTGGGGGCTAAATGCCCGATTTTGAAAATCTTGTACAGTGGGCCCAAGGCCAGATGGCACGAGCAGGAGCTCGTAAACGAACATGATATATGTGCAATAAAACTTAATAAGTGAATTTTTTGGCCATGATACAAAAATAGGACCGACATGCTCAGTCAACTAGCGGTAGTGCGACATGACAGTTCGATAGACTAGTCAAGACAAACAACTGCGGGTCGAGTTATGTGTCGCGGCCATTGGGACAAATGGCACCACATAATACATGGCAATATGAGAAAACATTGTTTGTGTATGCACTATGAGTACGGGATCATCAAGACACCCATGAGGGGTAGTGATGCATCCTAATGGCACTAGACGACCTGGTGGCTATAAGGGCAGTTCGTCGTTCCAGGTGTCTGTGCGAAATCTAGAGTAGCACCAAGTGTATGAGACAGGGGTGGGGACGAGATGAGGTCTCTGTCCTCATACGGACACGAACAAGTGATTTCGGGATTGTGGGTCGGATGTCGCGTACATCCACTCATTCTCTGGTTAGAAGTGGTCGCACTTCTATCCAGGTAGTAGGAAAAGTTGCTTCGAAGCCACTAGCGGGTTCAGTAGTGATACTGACTTGCGAATATGTGTAACCTTCATGATGAAGGATGTATGTTGAGTGATGACACACCGGTAACTAAGAAATGGTGGAAAACCCAAATTTTTAAACGAAGGGATTTTTGAAAAGAAAGGAGTTTGGCACACTCCAATAATAATTATTTTCTTAAAAGTCAAAAGCTTTTAAAAACCCATTCACTGAGTAGTCGTACTCACCCCCTCCCTTATATCCCTTTCAGGAAATCCCGGAAAGCCTACCCTTAAAGACCGTCAACGAAGATGCCTATAAGATAGGTATGTAAAGTTTTAAATTTCATGCAGTTTTGATTATGCTATTCCAAGAAAAGGTGTAGGTTAAAGGACGCCTTACTCTTTACGGTTTACAATAAGGGAAAACCCTTTAATAAACCGGGAAAGTGGTGGGTTGATCACGGGGCTCCGACCAAACTGGCTCGGGGCGTGACAACTAGAGTGGTATCAGAGCCTATTTCCTCGAATACATAATGAAGACTAGAAAATATAGTAACTAATATGATTTATCCTATAATTTTCAGATGGCTCCCTGGAGAGGAACCAAGAAAACTAGGAATGGCTCTACTCAACACCCTATCTTCGTAGGAAGACAATCCTAGAAGCTTCCCAAATGATTGAAGCATGGCACGAATCTCAAAAGACCAAATGAGGAAGTATCCCGGAGAATGGTGTCATGACCTATTGAAGTTACAACTCTAAGTATAAAGGAAACCAAGCGTAAAGCCATAAAAGGTGGCCTATAACCTTACAAAGGAGAATGGTTATCAAGAATCCCGTAGCTCCCTAGTTATTTGGTGACCATTTTTTTATAATAGGGCCAAAACACCCAACATACTATACTACTCTATTAATGAAGTACTCCAAATTCCTAAAAACACTGTCCCTCTCGGATTCTGAGTTGTTTGTATCGAGACGGAAAGGTGGCCTTAGGGATATCTTCTTCTCGGATCCTGAGTTGGTGGTATCTTGACCGAAGGTCTATCTTGGAGAAGTAGACTGCTCCTTTTAGTTGGTCGAACAGGTTGTCGATCCGTGGAAGTGGATACTTATTCTTTATGATGACATGGTTCAACTCCTAATAGTCTATGCACATCCCCATGCTCCCATCCTTTTTCTTTATGAATAGGACTGGTGCACCCCATGGATACTGACTAGGGTGTATGAAACACTTCTCCAATAGCTCGTATAGCGGCTCCTTTAATTCCTTTAACTCCATTGGAGCCATGCGATAAGGAGCTTGGGATATGGGATGTGTTCCGGGGATTACTTCTATGGTAAATTCTAGTTGTCAGCTTGGGGGTAATCCGAGTAATTCTTCTGGAAATACGTCCGTGTAGTGTTCAACTATCGGGATGCCTTATGGTCCCTTCTCTTCTGACTTCCTATTGATGATCATTTCTAGAAAATCTTTACAACCTTTTTGTATCATCTTTTGAACTCTTATGTGGGATATATTTGTACTTCTCCCTTCCTCTGGTCTCCTTGGAAACATAGTCTGAGTATTTCAGGAGTGTGGAAAGTTATTAATTTCTTCCCATAGTCCATCTTGGCTTGATGGGTACTTAACCAATCCATTCCTAATATTATTTCTACCTCAGAGGTAATGAGATCAAATCCGCCTCTAGTTTAACTCCTCCAATCATGATCTCACATCCCTTTAAATGTTTGTCCCTATTCAGTCCTTCTCCTTGTGAGGATGTTGAGACTTTGTTCTAGGGAGGTAAGTTCTAGGGGAAGACCTAGGATTGGATTTTCCCCACAAGTGTATCTACCATGATTAAAGAAACGCATGGTTTAGAAGGAAAATTTTCTTTATTGAATGAAAAACAAATTACAAGTTTTGTCTCAATCTTAGTTAGGGATGTTTTGGGAAGTACCCGTTACGGTACTAGGGTCTTTTCTAGCCTCGTCCTGGATGAGGTTGTATACCCTAGTTGATACCCTTATCGTGGTATCCTGCCTGGGAGACCTTGGTTTCCCTTGGGGTGGTCCAAGCGTGTTTCATTGCTTATTCTCCCTAAGAGTGGGGCATTCCTTTGCAAAGTGCCCCACCTGCCTACATCTGAAATAAGATAAATAGGCTTCCTCATGGTATCTTTGGCATCTAGGATAATGAGGGTTTCCTTATGGTAAGGTGGGTATTACTCTCCACGGAGGTGTTGGTACATCCTTCCTCTTTTGGAAACCCACCCAGCTTTCCCATCTTGGACCATTTTGCTCATTCCGTCCTCCATGACACCTTGGCCCTTGTCCTCCTTCCAATTAGCCCGGTCCAACCGGCGACGTCAGGTTTGCACCAGACGCTCACATTCGTGGGCCATACTGATTACAACTTCTAGATCCATGGGGCATCCTAGTACTCCTATCCAGTCTCAATGTCCATGTTGAGATCGTCCACGAATCGTTGGCATATATTCACAGGTCTAGCTAGAATAAGGGCAAAGGGTCTTAACTCATTTAACTTAGTTTTATATTCCAAGATAAAGTTAAGCCCTTGTCGGAGTCGGAGGAAATCTTTCTTCTTCTCATTAATCAGATGTGGAGCTAGGTACTCCTTCGTATACCTCTCCTCGAATTGTTCCTAGGTGGGGGTGGTGGTATGTAGGCTTCTGACATTGTCCCACCACCTTTTCGCACTAGCCTCCAGGAAACATTCTGCCAGGATCACCATGTCCTTTGGTGAAATCCTGACTATCCCCATGAGCTTCTTGATGTTGGCTAGCCAGTCCATAGCAACTCCAACATCCTTCTCTCCTAAGAAAGGCTTACATCCCAGTTGACAGAGAGTTTTGAGGTATTTAGGGATGTCAACTACAGGAGGGATGTTAGTAGGAGGGGGATGAGATTGTACTTCCTCAAGCTCAGCTCGAGAGTTGTTGTCCACCTCATGGGTAAGCTTAGGTCATCCAAACACTTGGGTGAACTCCTCCTATAGTCTCTGATGTTCCGAGCTTAATCTAGGTGGAACAGTTTGGGCTTCTCGGGGAGTTTCCATAGGAAGGGATTGTTGGGCAGTGTTAGAAACTGCAACTCTTGTTCTCTTGGTTCCTCTCTTGGGAATCATTTGTAATTTTTAAGATTTATTCCTCTTAGTTACTATGTTATATAGTCTTGATAATGCATTTGAGGAAACAAGCTCTAATACCACTCAAGTTGTCACGCCCCGACCCAGTTTGGTCGGATCCCCGTGAGCAACCCACCACTCCTTTTGGTCCATCAAGGGTATCATCCTTTCTAAACTGCAAGGAGTAAGGTGTCCTTTTACTTGTCTTTCCTGGAATAGTATTATATAAAACTGAATATTTTAAAAGAGACATACCTGTCTTCTCACTATTCAAATTAGGAGGGTCATTAAGAAGGGTCTTTCCTTGGTTACGTGAAAGGAGAAAAGGGAGGGGTGAGTTTTACAACTTAGTGAGCGGGTGTTGCGAGTGAGTTTTCAAGAAAATAGCTTTATTCAAACCGTGCCAATGTTATCATTTCCTTTAAGAAGGATCTTTCCTCAAATTCTAGTTTTTCAAAAACCTTTCCCATTGCCATTTGATGTGTTTAGCAAACAACATATGCCCTTAATCAGGAAGGGTACACACATTCGTAGGTGTAGCCCGTCCACTGCACCCACTTGTGAATCGTAATATCTTTACCATCCACCAAGATAGAAGTCCGTCTACTTCTACCTTGGGTCTGAGTGGATGTTCTCGACATCCAACCCTTAGACTTGAATGCCACTCCATGTCCGTATGAGGATAGACCTCATCCCGACCCCACCCCGGTCTCACGTACAAGAAGCTACTCAAAGCTTCCCGATTGATTGGCATGATGAACTACCCTTATCTCCACCATGTCGTCCAATAGCCCTTAGGACCCATCACAACCCATCTTGGGCATCTTGATGTTCTTGTACCACAACTGCATGCACAAACAATAATTTTTCACATATGGCCATTATCTTTGGTGCTGATGGTTCAACGGCCCCGACCCTCAACCCGACCTACAGCTGTTTGTTTAGGCTAGTCCGTCAACCAGACCCTAACGCACTATCGCCAGTCCATCGAGTATTGTTGATCCTAACTCAGTATCATTGCGAAATCACACAATAATTTCATTAGGAATTTTCATGGCTTTCCATTATTCAAGTTTGTGTACGAGCTCTTGCTCGTGCCCATTAGCCTTGGGCCCACTGCACGTATTTTTCAAAACTGGGCATTTAGCCCCATAAGTTCAAATCCGAGGCCTCTAACCTATCTGAGCTATTCTAGCTCACTTCAAGAAGGTCTCCCAAATCTTTTAAGCATTGGCAAACAATCAGGGGAGAACACTTCAGACAAAAAGTATATTTTCACTTCATCACACCAACTAGGTGTGATGATATCTTCGCTTACAACCAGTAAGCGGGTTTCTCCTTTCATCAAGGAAGTTCATCATACCAACCGGGTATGATTACCTCTACTTATGACCGATAAGTAGGTTTTATCAGTTAGAGATGGTACTCTTCATCCCAACTGGGTTAGAAAATCTCACTTACAACCAGTAAGTGGTTTTGAGCTTAAATTGGTCATCACCATAACCGGGTATGATGTTAAAGTCCCACTCACAAGTGGTTTTTTGGTTCTAAAGTGCTCACCATCCCAACTGAGTATGATGTAAAATTAAGCTCACTCACCCGATGACCGTGACGTATTCGTCTCTAGTCAGTTTTCGACTCAACACTAGCTTTCCCTGGCTGGCGTTCTAGTCTCTCGTGTTCCTACAAGGTGTGGGTATCTTTATCAATTAAGGTTTGGCATAACAACCATCATTTTCTCACGTATGAACGACTAGGCTCAAAATTGTTAATTGATTACACTTAGGTCCCTAAAGTTAATCTTCCTTAACATTAGGTCCCTAATGCCAACTTTTCCTCCAAATTGAGTCCCAAGACTTCCAAAATTCCCTTTGAGCCCTCAATTTACTCAAAATTGTAAAAGGGGCTCAAGTTTTCCAAATTTCCAATTTGGTCCCCAACTTTTCAAAAATTACAATTTTGCCCCTACTTTCCAAAAATGGCAATTTGACCCCAAATGTGCCAAAAATTGACCAATTAGTCTCTCAACATCTTTCTCAAGACCAATTGGCCTTCAATTTTGGGAAATTGCAAAGGGGTCCCTCAATTTTCTAAAATTCCCAATTTTCCCCAAAAATTTCCCCTAATTTCTCTCATTCAAATTGACTGAATGTGATTTCTTCAAATTGCCCATTCAATTGGGGTTAATTGCTCCAATTGAAGGTATAGATCAGTTCCTACACTTCCATACGATTCAATTGAGCTTTGAACCATAACATATGGGTCTGAATTGAGCTCAAATGGAGCTTTGTCGGAAAATTGCTCATAGAGAGAGAAAGCTTCGAAAGCTTACCGTTTGAGGTGTGGTGGTCCAAGCTCTCGATCGGGGAAGGTAGCTCTTGTGCTGAGGTTCCTTCTAGGATCAAGAATGGCTACAATTGAAGTCAAATCGATGGTTTAATTTAGTCAGTGAAATTCGACACTTTCTCTCTCTATCCCCGATCTACAACAACTGAGTAGGGTCAAATTGACTTACATTTCAGCTCTATTAAGGTCATATGAGGGTTTAGGGGGTGTTGGCGAAGCTTGGTTTGGCCAGAGGAGGGCTGAATTTGGCCGAATTCAGCTCGGCCAAAATAGCGCAGCTTTGGTCCGTTAGAGCTACTTCACAGTTTGATTCCGTTATTGCTTCTCCTGTGATTCTTGCGTCAAAAGGAAGATGCTATTAGGTAGTTGACTTCCCCCGGAGTCTATAGGACCTAACCTTGCCTTCTTAGGGTGAGAAAAATGCCTATATCAGAGCTCTAGTTTGTGTTTCACTGGAAAAATGGAGTAGTTGAGATAGAATGGAGATTTGAGGTGTGTGGAAGATGAATGGAGAGGAGCTCTTTATATAGGGAGCTCAAGGACCCTTTGCCTGATAACTTTCCATTTTGGTCGAGCTTATCCTCGCCTTAAAACAACCTGATCGGAGCTATTTTTCCTTCGCTAGCCTTATCCATTTTCTACATTAATGAACAGTATTGTCATCCTTAGGAAGAATATGACACTATTCTGAACCGGACTGGACTGGTCCAACTAGGTTCAATGCGTAAATTGGTCGTTTAAGGCCCGATTCGATAGATTTTATCAAAATTAAAAATATCTAAATTTATTCTCTATCTAATGGTGGATTCAATTCCCCAATTTAATCATTTTAAGCCACCAAGAAAAATAAATTTAGAAACCAGTTCAAGTATAGTTTAAATCGGTTCAATCCAGTTCAGGTCTGATTCACCCTAAATCGGTCTGATTTTCTCTTCCCATTTGTCCCAAGGTTCTTTTTCATGATTTGTATGACTTTTTTAGTCACTTGGGATTTGTCTATTCCCCAATTTACACTTTCCTTATAGGTTATGATTTGTGAATCGGCTTAGTTTCCTCTTTCGAAATGACTGATTCTTTTCCTAGTTTTATTAACTATAAAGGGACGGGGTTTACACCCTTGCACCACCAGCTTTCCATAGCAACCAGCCTTGCTCGATTTGAACAAGAATTGGATATGAATTATATCATCAAATTATTATATCACGAGCAAAGTGACCCAGCTAAGTAAAACATAAATTACAGGAGCTGCAATCCACCATTTGAGTTGATTCAAGTGGCTACAAACTCCTCATAGTGCCATCTTCCCAACCCCACCAGCCTCGATGGATAACGTACCACCTTCGATGATTTTCCATCTTTGACCCGATTTATTATGGATTGTGTCGCTCTTTTTGATCAAGTTTGGTCAGAGCAACTCCTATCGATCCCAGCCAAACCAGGCTTGCGACTGGGTAGAGGGAGGCTAGGGGGAACTCCCTACTTATTTTGAGAATGTTTGGAGACACTTGAGTTATGGGTCAAAGGTGGGGGGCTAAAATGTAAAGATTTGAAAGTTAGGAGACCAAATTAAGAATAATCTTTTTATGGTGTCTTCCTAATGGTCCAAATAAAGTTTTGGGGTAGGTTGGGACGTTTGGGGATCGGTTTTGCCCATTGGGAAAGGTTTAGGGACCTTTTTTGTAATAAAGGCAAAGTTTGGGGCTAAAGTTCAAATATGAGCTTTTGCATTGCCAAAGTGGATTTTCGGGCAGTCCGATTATCTAAACTTAATAAAAATAATTTTAGAGACCTATGTGAAAATTTTGGGGCCAAATGGATCTTGAAACCTATGTTCTCAAGTAGAGGGGCAAAATGGTAATTTTATCAAAAATTAGGGACCTTTTAGAAATCAAAGGGAAATAGGGCTTGGGATCATTTCCAATGCCTATTGGGACCTAAAAGGAGCCCAAAAAAACTTTAGGGACCAAATGGAAATACTTAGGAAAAGTCAGGTCCGAAAACGTGAACCTTAAAAGTGTAGGGACAATAGAAAGAATGTGGTTGGAAAAAGTATAAATGGTCAACAGAAAGACTGACCATAGTTTTGCTATACCTTGCAAAGAATGTAAAGAGAATTCACACGGTATTAGAGTAGATTCCAGGAATTTCACAAAACGAACACATTATGTGAACTTGGTTAGTAGGTGTGCTTGACGACGCGTACTATTGGACTGACCAAGTTTCGATCAATTCTTGCTTATGTGACCTTGTGTGCTAAGATAGTAAACCAGACTTTGAGAACTTATATAAGAAGTTTGGATCGGTAATAGCATGCCTACTAAACTAAATATAAATTTAAAAGTGTGAGTAGGTGCCTTGCATGAGGACCAAGTTATGAAATAAATACCCATTTTGAGAAACCGAGGAAAAACCAATTGGCTTAGAGTCATTGTGTGATTTGGTGAGAGGGCCGATGAGGGCCATACTCCCATTGTGCATGCATTACTCTCATATTAACCAAGTCGGGTTCATGCGGTGAGACCCGAGTTAGGTGCTGTTAGGCCAGTTATTTGCAAAAGGGTAGTTGATTCCTATAGAGTCGAGCTCCCGATGTTTAAGGGAAACAATCAGTGAGGGTCCGAAATCCCATATTTATCCATGGGTTAGCATGATGATTGTGTTGTGCATTTTGTATGCTAAAAATTTGGGGAGTGGAGCATGTGTTATGTCGAACAATCTGTAATGTAGTGCATGTAGCATCGTTATAAATAACGACCATGGGAGCCACATTATGACTTATAGTCATATGAATTATTATTGTGAATACTGGTATGGGAGAACAGGGGCGACAGATGGATGCCTTCATGGTTGTGCCGTTGCTTAGGGAAAAATGGAAAGAAGATAAGGGAGTGCATAGTATTATCTTCCATATTTCCTGGGACACTTGGAATGCGTACGGGTACCATCCTAGTACACCTCTATGATAAGGAGATGGTGGAGATGAGTCATATGTGTAGGTGTCATAGGCAGCGAGAGGTGATTATGCAGCTATGACCCAGGTGCTGATACACCAACTATCATATGACACATGATGGTGCTGGTTGCGGTGAGGGATCGCGGCCCTTGCACTACAGTTCCATGTCTGGTGTCGTCCTAAGAGGGTGGTTCATTCTAGGGAGCTTTTATGTTTGGTGTGGGGCCCAAGTTGATCGAATATTTGTGCATGCCTTACCACCACGTTGTGTAGGAGAGTGTCTACAAAACAGCAACGACCCCACGGTGCTAAGGCACCGAGCTGTGAGGTTGCACATGTGAGGTGTCGGTTGTGGAAAGAGAGCCCTATGGCCTCCCACCAGCTTTTGGTCTGGAATTGCCTAGTGGCGATCCATTCTAGGCAAAAATTTGATT